>OX388351.1:71382711-72728085 GCA_947579665.1 Sympetrum striolatum | reverse complement strand
TGAAATTTCGCTAAAATTATTCGTTTTTCTTGCTTTTTTCGGTCAAATCTCGATTAAATAAGGAAAATTAAGGGTAAAAAAGAGGAAAAAAATTGAAATTTCGCTAAAATAATTCGTTTTTCTTGCTTTTTTCGGTCAAATCTCGATAAAATAAGGAAAATTAAGGGAAAAAAAAAGAGGAAAAAAAATTGAAATTTCGCTAAAATTATTCGTTTTTCTTGCTTTTTTCGGTCAAATCTCGATAAAATAAGGAAAATTAAGGGAAAAAGAAGATAAAAATTGATATTTCGCTAAAATTATTCGTTTTTCTTGCTTTTTTCTGTCAAATCTCGTTACAATAAGGAAAATTAAGCGAAAAAAAAGAGGAAAAAGATTGAAATTTCGCTAAAATTATTCGTTTTTCTTGCTTTTTTCGGTGAAATCTCGATAAAATAAGGAAAATTAAGGGAAAAAAAGAGGATAAAAATTGAAATTTCGCTAAAATTTTTCGTTTTTCCTGCTTTTTTCGGTCAAATCTCGATAAAAATAAGGAAAATTAAGGGAAAAAAAGAGGAAAAAAATTGAAAATTTCGCTAAAATTATTCGTTTTCTTGCTTTTTTCGGTCAAATCTCGATAAAATAAGGAAAATTAAGGGAAAAAAAAGAGGAAAAAAAATTGAAATTTCGCTATAATTATTCGTTATTCTTGCTTTTTTCAATAAATCTCGATAAAATAAGGAAAATTAAGGGAAAAAAAGAGGAAAAAGATTGAAATTTCGCTAAAATTATTCGTTTTTCTTGCTTTTTTCGGTGAAATCTCGATAAAATAAGGAAAATTAAGGGAAAAAAAGAGGAAAAAAATTGAAATTTCGATAAAATATTTCGTTTTTCTTGCTTTTTTCGGTCAAATCTCGATAAAATAAGGAAAATTAAGGGAAAAAAAGAGGAAAAAAAATTGAAATTTCGCTAAAATTATTCGTTTTTTCTTGCTTTTTTCGGTCAAATCTCGATAAAATAAGGAAAATTAAGGGAAAAAAAGGAGGAAAAAAATTGAAATTTCGCTAAAATTATTCGTTTTTCTTGCTTTTTTCGTTCAAATCTCGATAAAATAAGGAAAATTAAGGGAAAAAAAAGAGGATGAAAATTGATATTTCGATAAAATTATTCGTTTTTCTTGCTTTTTTTGGTCAAATCTCGTTAAATGAGGAAAATGAAGGAAAAAAAAGAGGAAAAAAAATTGAAATTTCGCTAAAATTATCCGTTTTTTCCTTGCCTTTTGCGGTCAAATCTCGATAAAGTAAGGAAATTTAAGGGAGGAAAAAGAGGAAAAAAAATTGAAATTTCGCTAAAATAATTCGTTTTTCTTGCTTTTTTTCGGTCAAATCTCGACAAAATAAGGAAAATTAAGGGAAAAAAAGAGGAAAAAAATTGAAATTTCGCTAAATTTATTCGTTTTTCTTGCTTTTTTCGGTCAAATCTCGATAAAATAAGGAAAATTAAGGGAAAAAAAGAGATAAAAATTGATATTTCGCTAAAATTATTCGTTTTTCTTGCTTTTTTCTGTCAAATCTCGTTACAATAAGGAAAATTAAGGGAAAAAAAGAGGAAAAAGATTGAAATTTGGCTAAAATATTCGTTTTTCTTGCTTTTTTCGGTGAAATCTCGATAAAATAAGGAAAATTAAGGGAAAAAAAGAGGATAAAAATTGAAATTTCGCTGAAATTAATCGTTTTTCTTGCTTTTTTCGGTCAAATCTCGATAAAATAAGGAAAATTAAGGGAAAAAAAAGAAGATAAAAATTGAAATTTTGCTAAAATTATTCATTTTTCTTGCTTTTTTCGGTCAAATCTCGATAAAATAAGGAAAATTTAGGGAAAAAAAGAGGAAAAAAAATTGAAATTTCGCTAAAATTATTCGTTTTTTCTTGCTTTTTGCGGTCAAATCTCGATAATTAAGGAAAATTAAGGGATAAAAAAAAGGAAAATAATTGAAATTTCGCTAAAATTATTCGTTTTTCTTGCTTTTTTCGGTCAAATCTCGATAAAATAAGGAAAATTAAGGGAAAAAAAGAGGATAAAAATTGATATTTCGATAAAATTATTCGTTTTTCTTGCTTTTTTCGGTAAATCTCGTTAAATGAGGAGAATGAAGGAAAAAAAGAGGAAAAAAATTGTAATTTCGCTATAATTATTCGTTTTTCTTGCTTTTTTCGGTCAAATCTTGATAAAATAAGGAAAATTAAGGGGAAAAAAGAGGAAAAAAATTGAAATTTCGCTAAAATTATTCGTTTTCTTGCTTTTTTTCGATGAAATCTCGATAAAATAAGGAAAATTAAGGGAAAAAAAGAGGAAAAAAATTGAAATTTCGCTAAAATTATTCGTTTTTCTTGCTTTTTTCGATGAAATCTCGATAACATAAGGAAAATTAAGGGAAGAAAAGAGGAAGAAAATTGAAATCTCGCTAAAATTATTCGTTTTTCTTGCTTTTTTCGGTCAAATCTCGATAAAATAAGGAAAATTAAGGGAAAAAGAAGATAAAAATTGATATTTCGCTAAAATTATTCGTTTTTCTTGCTTTTTTCGGTCAAATCTCCATAAAATAAGGAAAATTAAGGGAAAAAAAGAAGATAAAAATTGAAATTTTGCTAAAATTATTCGTTTTTCTTGCTTTTTTCGGCCAAATCTCGATAACATAAGGAAAATTAAGGGAAAAAAAGAGGAAGAAAATTGAAATCTCGCTAAAATTATTCGTTTTTCTTGCTTTTTTCGGTCAAATCTCGATAAAGTAAGGAAAATTAAGGGAAAAAAAGGGGAAAAAAATTGAAATTTCGCTAAAATTATTCGTTTTTCTTACTTTTTTCGGTCAAATCTCGTTAAAATAAGGAAAATTAAGGGAAAAAAAGAGGATGAAAATTGATATTTCGATAAAATTATTCGTTTTTCTTGCTTTTTTTGGTCAAATCTCGTTAAATGAGGAAAATGAAGGAAAAAAAGAGGAAAAAAATTGAAATTTCGCTAAAATTATCCGTTTTTCTTGCTTTTTGCGGTCAAATCTCGATAAAGTAAGGAAATTTAAGGGAGAAAAAGAGGAAATAAATTGAAATTTCGCTAAAATTATTCGTTTTTCTTGCTTTTTTCGGTCAAATGTCGATAAAATAAGGAAAATTAAGGGAAAAAAAGGGGATAAAAATTGATATTTCGATAAAATTATTCGTTTTTCTTGCTTTTTGCGGTCAAATCTCGATAATGTTTGGAAAATTTAGGGAGAAAAAGAGGAAAAAAATTGAAATTTCGCTAAAATTATTCGTTTTTCTTGCTTTTTTCGGTCAAATGTCGATAAAATAAGGAAAATTAAGGGAAAAAAGAGGAAAAAAATTGAAATTTCGCTAAAATTATTCGTTTTTCTTGCTTTTTTCGGTCAAATGTCGATAAAATAAGGAAAATTAAAGGAAAAAAGAGGAAAAAAATTGAAATTTCGCTAAAATTATTCGTTTTTCTTGCTTTTTTCGATGAAATCTCGATAACATAAGGAAAATTAAGGGAAAAAAAGAGGAAGAAAATTGAAATCTCGCTAAAATTATTCGTTTTTCTTGCTTTTTTCGGTCAAATCTTGATAAAAATAAGGAAAATTAAGGGAAAAAAAGAGGAAAAAAATTGAAATTTCGCTAAAATTATTCGTTTTTCTTGCTTTTTGCGGTCAAATCTCGATAAAGTAAGGAAAATTAAGGAAAAAAGGGGAAAAAAATTGAAATTTCGCTAAAATTATTCGTTTTTCTTACTATTTCGGTCAAATCTCGATAAAATGAGGAAAATTAAGGGAAAAAAAGAGGATGAAAATTGATATTTCGATAAAATTATTCGTTTTTCTTCCTTTTTTTGGTCAAATCTCGTTAAATGAGGAAAATGAAGGAAAAAAAGAGTAAAAAAATTGAAATTTCGCTAAAATTATCCGTTTTTCTTGCTTTTTGCGGTCAAATCTCGATAAAGTAAGGAAATTTAAGGGAGAAAAAGCGGAAATAAATTGAAATTTCGCTAAAATTATTCGTTTTTCTTGCTTTTTTTCGGTCAAATCTCGATAAAATAAGGAAAATTAAGGGAAAAAAAACGGAAAAAAATTGAAATTTCGCTAAAATTATCCGTTTTTCTTGCTTTTTGCGGTCATATCTCGATAAAGTAAGGAAATTTAAGGAAGAAAAAGAGGAAATAAATTGAAATTTCGCTAAAATTATTCGTTTTTCTTGCTTTTTTCGGTCAAATCTCGATAAAATAAGGAAAATTAAGGGAAAAAAAGAGGAAAAAAATTGAAATTTCGCTAAAATTATTCGTTTTTCTTGCTTTTTTCGGTCAAATCTCGATAAAATAAGGAATATTAAGGGAAAAAAAGAGGAAAAAAATTAAAAATTCGCTAAAATTATTCGTTTGTCTTGCTTTTTTCGGTCAAATCTCGATAAAATAAGGAAAATTAAGGGAAAAAAAGGAAAAAAATTGAAATTTTGCTAAAATTATTCGTTTTTCTTGCTTTTTTCGGTCAAATCTCGATAAAATAAGGAAAATTAAGGGAAAAAAAGAGGAAAAAAATTGAAATTTCGCTAAAATTATTCGTTTTTCTTGCTTTTTTCGGTCAAATCTCCATAAAATAAGGAAAATTAAGGGAAAAAAAGACGATAAAAATTGAAATTTTGCTAAAATTATTCGTTTTTCTTGCTTTTTTCGGCCAAATCTCGATAACATAAGGAAAATTAAGGGAAAAAAAGAGGAAGAAAATTGAAATCTCGCTAAAATTATTCGTTTTTCTTGCTTTTTTCGGTCAAATCTCGATAAAGTAAGGAAAATTAAGGGAAAAAAAGACGATAAAAATTGAAATTTTGCTAAAATTATTCGTTTTTCTTGCTTTTTTCGGCCAAATCTCGATAACATAAGGAAAATTAAGGGAAAAAAAGAGGAAGAAAATTGAAATCTCGCTAAAATTATTCGTTTTTTCTTGCTTTTTTCGGTCAAATCTCGATAAAGTAAGGAAAATTTAGGGAAAAAAAGAGGAAAAAAATTGAAATTTCGCTAAAATTATTCGTTTTTCTTGCTTTTTGCGGTCAAATCTCGATAATTAAGGAAAATTAAGGGATAAAAAAAAGGAAAATAATTGAAATTTCGCTAAAATTATTCGTTTTTCTTGCTTTTTTCGGTCAAATCTCGATAAAATAAGGAAAATTAAGGGAAAAAAAGAGGATAAAAATTGATATTTCGATAAAATTATTCGTTTTTCTTGCTTTTTTCGGTAAATCTCGTTAAATGAGGAGAATGAAGGAAAAAAAGAGGAAAAAAATTGTAATTTCGCTATAATTATTCGTTTTTCTTGCTTTTTTCGGTCAAATCTTGATAAAATAAGGAAAATTAAGGGGAAAAAAGAGGAAAAAAATTGAAATTTCGCTAAAATTATTCGTTTTTCTTGCTTTTTTCGATGAAATCTCGATAAAATAAGGAAAATTAAGGGAAAAAAAGAGGAAAAAAATTGAAATTTCGCTAAAATTATTCGTTTTTCTTGCTTTTTTCGATGAAATCTCGATAACATAAGGAAAATTAAGGGAAGAAAAGAGGAAGAAAATTGAAATCTCGCTAAAATTATTCGTTTTTCTTGCTTTTTTCGGTCAAATCTCGATAAAGTAAGGAAAATTAAGGGAAAAAAAGGGGAAAAAAATTGAAATTTCGCTAAAATTATTCGTTTTTCTTACTTTTTTCGGTCAAATCTCGTTAAAATAAGGAAAATTAAGGGAAAAAAAGAGGATGAAAATTGATATTTCGATAAAATTATTCGTTTTTCTTGCTTTTTTTGGTCAAATCTCGTTAAATGAGGAAAATGAAGGAAAAAAAGAGGAAAAAAATTGAAATTTCGCTAAAATTATCCGTTTTTCTTGCTTTTTGCGGTCAAATCTCGATAAAGTAAGGAAATTTAAGGGAGAAAAAGAGGAAATAAATTGAAATTTCGCTAAAATTATTCGTTTTTCTTGCTTTTTTCGGTCAAATGTCGATAAAATAAGGAAAATTAAGGGAAAAAAAGGGGATAAAAATTGATATTTCGATAAAATTATTCGTTTTTCTTGCTTTTTGCGGTCAAATCTCGATAATGTTTGGAAAATTTAGGGAGAAAAAGAGGAAAAAAATTGAAATTTCGCTAAAATTATTCGTTTTTCTTGCTTTTTTTCGGTCAAATGTCGATAAAATAAGGAAAATTAAGGGAAAAAAGAGGAAAAAAATTGAAATTTCGCTAAAATTATTCGTTTTTCTTGCTTTTTTCGGTCAAATGTCGATAAAATAAGGAAAATTAAGGGAAAAAAGAGGAAAAAAATTGAAATTTCGCTAAAATTATTCGTTTTTCTTGCTTTTTTCGATGAAATCTCGATAACATAAGGAAAATTAAGGGAAAAAAAGAGGAAGAAAATTGAAATCTCGCTAAAATTATTCGTTTTTCTTGCTTTTTTCGGTCAAATCTTGATAAAAATAAGGAAAATTAAGGGAAAAAAAGAGGAAAAAAATTGAAATTTCGCTAAAATTATTCGTTTTTCTTGCTTTTTGCGGTCAAATCTCGATAAAGTAAGGAAAATTAAGGAAAAAAGGGGAAAAAAATTGAAATTTCGCTAAAATTATTCGTTTTTCTTACTATTTCGGTCAAATCTCGATAAAATGAGGAAAATTAAGGGAAAAAAAGAGGATGAAAATTGATATTTCGATAAAATTATTCGTTTTTCTTCCTTTTTTTGGTCAAATCTCGTTAAATGAGGAAAATGAAGGAAAAAAAGAGTAAAAAAATTGAAATTTCGCTAAAATTATCCGTTTTTCTTGCTTTTTGCGGTCAAATCTCGATAAAGTAAGGAAATTTAAGGGAGAAAAAGCGGAAATAAATTGAAATTTCGCTAAAATTATTCGTTTTTCTTGCTTTTTTCGGTCAAATCTCGATAAAATAAGGAAAATTAAGGGAAAAAAAACGGAAAAAAATTGAAATTTCGCTAAAATTATCCGTTTTTCTTGCTTTTTGCGGTCATATCTCGATAAAGTAAGGAAATTTAAGGAAGAAAAAGAGGAAATAAATTGAAATTTCGCTAAAATTATTCGTTTTTCTTGCTTTTTTCGGTCAAATCTCGATAAAATAAGGAAAATTAAGGGAAAAAAAGAGGAAAAAAATTGAAATTTCGCTAAAATTATTCGTTTTTCTTGCTTTTTTCGGTCAAATCTCGATAAAATAAGGAATATTAAGGGAAAAAAAGAGGAAAAAAATTAAAAATTCGCTAAAATTATTCGTTTGTCTTGCTTTTTTCGGTCAAATCTCGATAAAATAAGGAAAATTAAGGGAAAAAAAGGAAAAAAATTGAAATTTTGCTAAAATTATTCGTTTTTCTTGCTTTTTTCGGTCAAATCTCGATAAAATAAGGAAAATTAAGGGAAAAAAAGAGGAAAAAAATTGAAATTTCGCTAAAATTATTCGTTTTTCTTGCTTTTTTCGGTCAAATCTCCATAAAATAAGGAAAATTAAGGGAAAAAAAGACGATAAAAATTGAAATTTTGCTAAAATTATTCGTTTTTCTTGCTTTTTTCGGCCAAATCTCGATAACATAAGGAAAATTAAGGGAAAAAAAGAGGAAGAAAATTGAAATCTCGCTAAAATTATTCGTTTTTCTTGCTTTTTTCGGTCAAATCTCGATAAAGTAAGGAAAATTAAGGGAAAAAAAGGGGAAAAAAATTGAAATTTCGCTAAAATTATTCGTTTTTCTTACTTTTTTCGGTCAAATCTCGTTAAAATAAGGAAAATTAAGGGAAAAAAAGAGGATGAAAATTGATATTTCGATAAAATTATTCGTTTTTCTTGCTTTTTTTGGTCAAATCTCGTTAAATGAGGAAAATGAAGGAAAAAAAGAGGAAAAAAATTGAAATTTCGCTAAAATTATCCGTTTTTCTTGCTTTTTGCGGTCAAATCTCGATAAAGTAAGGAAATTTAAGGGAGAAAAAGAGGAAATAAATTGAAATTTCGCTAAAATTATTCGTTTTTCTTGCTTTTTTCGGTCAAATGTCGATAAAATAAGGAAAATTAAGGGAAAAAAAGGGGATAAAAATTGATATTTCGATAAAATTATTCGTTTTTCTTGCTTTTTGCGGTCAAATCTCGATAAAGTTTGGAAAATTTAGGGAGAAAAAGAGGAAAAAAATTGAAATTTCGCTAAAATTATTCGTTTTTCTTGCTTTTTTCGGTCACATGTCGATAAAATAAGGAAAATTAAGGGAAAAAAGAGGAAAAAAATTGAAATTTCGCTAAAATTATTCGTTTTTCTTGCTTTTTTCGATGAAATCTCGATAACATAAGGAAAATTAAGGGAAAAAAAGAGGAAGAAAATTGAAATCTCGCTAAAATTATTCGTTTTTCTTGCTTTTTTCGGTCAAATCTTGATAAAAATAAGGAAAATTAAGGGAAAAAAAGAGGATGAAAATTGATATTTCGATAAAATTATTCGTTTTTCTTGCTTTTTTTGGTCAAATCTCGTTAAATGAGGAAAATGAAGGAAAAAAAGAGGAAAAAAATTGAAATTTCGCTAAAATTATCCGTTTTTCTTGCCTTTTGCGGTCAAATCTCGATAAAGTAAGGAAATTTAAGGGAGAAAAAGAGGAAAAAAATTGAAATTTCGCTAAAATAATTCGCTTTTCTTGCTTTTTTCGGTCAAATCTCGATAAAATAAGGAAAATTAAGGGAAAAAAAGAGGAAAAAAATTGAAATTTCGCTAAAATTATTCGTTTTTCTTGCTTTTTTCGGTCAAATCTCGATAAAATAAGGAACATTAAGGGAAAAAGAAGATAAAAATTGATATTTCGCTAAAATTATTCGTTTTTCTTGCTTTTTTCTGTCAAATCTCGTTACAATAAGGAAAATTAAGGGAAAAAAAGAGGAAAAAGATTGAAATTTGGCTAAAATTATTCGTTTTTCTTGCTTTTTTCGGTGAAATCTCGATAAAATAAGGAAAATTAAGGGAAAAAAAGAGGATAAAAATTGAAATTTCGCTAAAATTATTCGTTTTTCTTGCTTTTTTCGGTCAAATCTCGATAAAATAAGGAAAATTAAGGGAAAAAAAGAAGATAAAAATTGAAATTTTGCTAAAATTATTCATTTTTCTTGCTTTTTTCGGTCAAATCTCGATAAAATAAGGAAAATTTAGGGAAAAAAAGAGGAAAAAAATTGAAATTTCGCTAAAATTATTCGTTTTTCTTGCTTTTTGCGGTCAAATCTCGATAATTAAGGAAAATTAAGGGATAAAAAAAAGGAAAATAATTGAAATTTCGCTAAAATTATTCGTTTTTCTTGCTTTTTTCGGTCAAATCTCGATAAAATAAGGAAAATTAAGGGAAAAAAAGAGGATAAAAATTGATATTTCGATAAAATTATTCGTTTTTCTTGCTTTTTTCGGTAAATCTCGTTAAATGAGGAGAATGAAGGAAAAAAAGAGGAAAAAAATTGTAATTTCGCTATAATTATTCGTTTTTCTTGCTTTTTTTGGTCAAATCTCGATAAAATAAGGAAAATTAAAGGAAAAAAAGAGGAAAAAAATTGAAATTTCGCAAAAATTATTTGGTTTTCTTGCTTTTTTCGGTCAAATCTTGATAAAATAAGGAAAATTAAGGGAAAAAATAGGATAAAAATTGATATTTCGCTAAAATTATTCGTTTTTCTTGCTTTTTTCGGTCAAATCTCGATAAAATAAGGAAAATTAAGGGAAAAAAAAGAAAAAAATTGAAATTTCGCTATAAGTTTTCGTTTTTCTTGCTTTTTTCGATCAAATCTCGATAAAATAAGAAAAATTAAGGGAAAAAAAGAGGAAAATAATTGAAATTTCGCTAAAATTATTCGTTTTTCTTGCTTTTTTCGAACAAATCTCGATAAAATAAGGAAAATTAAGGGAAAAAAAGAGGAAAAAAATTGAAATTTCGCTAAAATAATTCGTTTTTCTTGCTTTTTTCGGTCAAATCTCGATAAAATAAGGAAAATTAAGGGAAAAAAACTGAAATTTCGCTAAAATTATTCGTTTTTCTTGCTTTTTTCGGTCAAATCTCGATTAAATAAGGAAAATTAAGGGTAAAAAAGAGGAAAAAAATTGAAATTTCGCTAAAATAATTCGTTTTTCTTGCTTTTTTCGGTCAAATCTCGATAAAATAAGGAAAATTAAGGGAAAAAAAGAGGAAAAAAATTGAAATTTCGCTAAAATTATTCGTTTTTCTTGCTTTTTTCGGTCAAATCTCGATAAAATAAGGAAAATTAAGGGAAAAAGAAGATAAAAATTGATATTTCGCTAAAATTATTCGTTTTTCTTGCTTTTTTCTGTCAAATCTCGTTACAATAAGGAAAATTAAGCGAAAAAAAGAGGAAAAAGATTGAAATTTCGCTAAAATTATTCGTTTTTCTTGCTTTTTTCGGTGAAATCTCGATAAAATAAGGAAAATTAAGGGAAAAAAAGAGGATAAAAATTGAAATTTCGCTAAAATTTTTCGTTTTTCCTGCTTTTTTCGGTCAAATCTCGATAAAAATAAGGAAAATTAAGGGAAAAAAAGAGGAAAAAAATTGAAATTTCGCTAAAATTATTCGTTTTCTTGCTTTTTTCGGTCAAATCTCGATAAAATAAGGAAAATTAAGGGAAAAAAAGAGGAAAAAAATTGAAATTTCGCTATAATTATTCGTTATTCTTGCTTTTTTCAATAAATCTCGATAAAATAAGGAAAATTAAGGGAAAAAAAGAGGAAAAAGATTGAAATTTCGCTAAAATTATTCGTTTTTCTTGCTTTTTTCGGTGAAATCTCGATAAAATAAGGAAAATTAAGGGAAAAAAAGAGGAAAAAAATTGAAATTTCGATAAAATATTTCGTTTTTCTTGCTTTTTTCGGTCAAATCTCGATAAAATAAGGAAAATTAAGGGAAAAAAAGAGGAAAAAAATTGAAATTTCGCTAAAATTATTCGTTTTTCTTGCTTTTTTCGGTCAAATCTCGATAAAATAAGGAAAATTAAGGGAAAAAAGGAGGAAAAAAATTGAAATTTCGCTAAAATTATTCGTTTTTCTTGCTTTTTTCGTTCAAATCTCGATAAAATAAGGAAAATTAAGGGAAAAAAAGAGGAAAAAGGTTAAAATTTCGCTAAATTTATTCGTTTTTCTTGCTTTTTTCGGTCAAATCTCGATAAAATAAGGAAAATTAAGGGAAAAAAAGAGGAAAAAAATTGAAATTTCGCTATAATTATTCGTTTTTCTTTCTTTTTTCGATGAAATCTCGATAAAATAAGGAAAATTAAGGGAAAAAAAGAGGAAAAAAATTGAAATTTCGCCAAAATTATTCGTTTTTCATGCTTTTTGCGGTCAAATCTCGATAAAGTAAGGAAAATTAAGGGAAAAAAAGAGGAAATAAATTGTAATTTCGCTAAAATTATTCGTTTTTCTTGCTTTTTTCGGTCAAATCTCGATAAAATAAGGAAAATTAAGGGAAAAAAAGAGGATAAAAATTGATATTTTGCTAAAATTATTCGTTTTTCTTGCTTTTTTCGGTCAAATCTCGATAAAATAAGGAAAATTAAGGGAAAAAGAATATAAAAATTGATATTTCGCTAAAATTATTCGTTTTTCTTGCTTTTTTCTGTCAAATCTCGTTAAAATAAGGAAAATTAAGGGAAAAAAAGAGGAAAAAGATTGAAATTTCGTTAAAATTATTCGTTTTTCTTGTTTTTTTCGGTGAAATCTCGATAAAATAAGGAAAATTAAGGGAAAAAAAGAGGATAAAAATTGAAATTTCGCTAAAATTATTCGTTTTTCTTGCTTTTTTCGGTCAAATCTCGATAAAATAAGGAAAATTAAGGGAAAAAAAGAAGATAAAAATTGAAATTTTGCTAAAATTATTCATTTTTCTTGCTTTTTTCGGTCAAATCTCGATAAAATAAGGAAAATTTAGGGAAAAAAAGAGGAAAAAGATTGAAATTTCGCAAAAATTATTTGGTTTTCTTGCTTTTTTCGGTCAAATCTTGATAAAATAAGGAAAATTAAGGGAAAAAATAGGATAAAAATTGATATTTCGCTAAAAGTATTCGTTTTTCTTGCTTTTTGCGGTCAAATCTCGATAATTAAGGAAAATTAAGGGATAAAAAAAAGGAAAATAATTGAAATTTCGCTAAAATTATTCGTTTTTCTTGCTTTTTTCGGTCAAATCTCGATAAAATAAGGAAAATTAAGGGAAAAAAAGAGGATAAAAATTGATATTTCGATAAAATTATTCGTTTTTCTTGCTTTTTTCGGTAAATCTCGTTAAATGAGGAAAAAAAGAGGAAAAAAATTGAAATTTCCTAAAAATTATTCGGTTTTCTTGCTTTTTTCGGTCAAATCTTGATAAAATAAGGAAAATTAAGGGAAAAAATAGGATAAAAATTGATATTTCGCTAAAATTATTCGTTTTTCTTGCTTTTTTCGGTCAAATCTCGATAAAATAAGGAAAATTAAGGGAAAAAAAAGGAAAAAAATTGAAATTTCGCTATAAGTTTTCGTTTTTCTTGCTTTCTTCGGTCAAATCTCGATAAAATAAGAAAAATTAAGGGAAAAAAAGAGGAAAAAAATTGAAATCTCGCTAAAATAATTCGTTTTTCTTGCTTTTTTCGGTCAAATCTCGATAAAATAAGGAAAATTAAGGGAAAAAAAGGAAAAAAACTGAAATTTCGCTAAAATTATTCGTTTTTCTTGCTTTTTTCGGTCAAATCTCGATTAAATAAGGAAAATTAAGGGAAAAAAAGAGGAAAAAAATTGAAATTTCGCTAAAATAATTCGTTTTTCTTGCTTTTTTCGGTCAAATCTCGATAAAATAAGGAAAATTAAGGGAAAAAAAGAGGAAAAAAATTGAAATTTCGCTAAAATTATTCGTTTTTCTTGCTTTTTTCGGTCAAATCTCGATAAAATAAGGAAAATTAAGGGAAAAAGAAGATAAAAATTGATGTTTCGCAAAAATTATTCGTTTTTCTTGCTTTTTTCTGTCAAATCTCGTTAAAATCAGGAAAATTAAGGGAAAAAAAGAGGAAAAAGTTTGAAATTTCGCTAAAATTATTCGTTTTTCTTGCTTTTTTCGGTGAAATCTCGATAAAATAAGGAAAATTAAGGGAAAAAAAGAGGATAAAAATTGAAATTTCGCTAAAATTTTTCGTTTTTCCTGCTTTTTTCGGTCAAATCTCGATAAAAATAAGGAAAATTAAGGGAAAAAAAGAGGAAAAAAATTGAAATTTCGCTAAAATTATTCGTTTTTCTTGCTTTTTTCGGTCAAATCTAGATAAAATAAGAAAAATTAAGGGAAAAAAAGAGGATAAAAATTGATATTTCGATAAATTATTCGTTTTTCTTGCTTTTTTCGGTCAAATCTCGTTAAATGAGGAGAATGAAGGAAAAAAAGAGGACAAAAATTGAAATTTCGCTAAGATTATTCGTTTTTCTTGCTTTTTTTGGTCAAATCTCGATAAAATAAGGAAAATTAAGGGAAAAAAAGATGAAAAAAAATTGAAATTTCGCAAAAATTATTCGTTTTTCTTGTTTTTTTCGGTCAAATCTCGATAAAATAAGGAAAATTAAGGGATAAAAAGAGGAAAAAAATCGAAATTTCGCTAAAGTTATTCGATTTTCTTGCTTTTTTCGGTCAAATCTCGATAAAATAAGGAAAATTAAGGGAAAAAAAGAGGATAAAAATTGAAATTTCGCTAAAATTATTCGTTTTTCTTGCTTTTTTCTGTCAAATCTCGTTAAAATAAGGAAAATTAAGGGAAAAAAAGAGGAAAAAGATTGAAATTTCGTTAAAATTATTCGTTTTTCTTGTTTTTTTCGGTGAAATCTCGATAAAATAAGGAAAATTAAGGGAAAAAAAGAGGATAAAAATTGAAATTTCGCTAAAATTATTCGTTTTTCTTGCTTTTTTCGGTCAAATCTCGATAAAATAAGGAAAATTAAGGGAAAAAAAGAAGATAAAAATTGAAATTTTGCTAAAATTATTCATTTTTCTTGCTTTTTTCGGTCAAATCTCGATAAAATAAGGAAAATTTAGGGAAAAAAAGAGGAAAAAGATTGAAATTTCGCAAAAATTATTTGGTTTTCTTGCTTTTTTCGGTCAAATCTTGATAAAATAAGGAAAATTAAGGGAAAAAATAGGATAAAAATTGATATTTCGCTAAAAGTATTCGTTTTTCTTGCTTTTTGCGGTCAAATCTCGATAATTAAGGAAAATTAAGGGATAAAAAAAAGGAAAATAATTGAAATTTCGCTAAAATTATTCGTTTTTCTTGCTTTTTTCGGTCAAATCTCGATAAAATAAGGAAAATTAAGGGAAAAAAAGAGGATAAAAATTGATATTTCGATAAAATTATTCGTTTTTCTTGCTTTTTTCGGTAAATCTCGTTAAATGAGGAAAAAAAGAGGAAAAAAATTGAAATTTCCTAAAAATTATTCGGTTTTCTTGCTTTTTTCGGTCAAATCTTGATAAAATAAGGAAAATTAAGGGAAAAAATAGGATAAAAATTGATATTTCGCTAAAATTATTCGTTTTTCTTGCTTTTTTCGGTCAAATCTCGATAAAATAAGGAAAATTAAGGGAAAAAAAAGGAAAAAAATTGAAATTTCGCTATAAGTTTTCGTTTTTCTTGCTTTCTTCGGTCAAATCTCGATAAAATAAGAAAAATTAAGGGAAAAAAAGAGGAAAAAAATTGAAATTTCGCTAAAATAATTCGTTTTTCTTGCTTTTTTCGGTCAAATCTCGATAAAATAAGGAAAATTAAGGGAAAAAAAGGAAAAAAAACTGAAATTTCGCTAAAATTATTCGTTTTTCTTGCTTTTTTCGGTCAAATCTCGATTAAATAAGGAAAATTAAGGGAAAAAAAGAGGAAAAAAATTGAAATTTCGCTAAAATAATTCGTTTTTCTTGCTTTTTTCGGTCAAATCTCGATAAAATAAGGAAAATTAAGGGAAAAAAAGAGGAAAAAAATTGAAATTTCGCTAAAATTATTCGTTTTTCTTGCTTTTTTCGGTCAAATCTCGATAAAATAAGGAAAATTAAGGGAAAAAGAAGATAAAAATTGATGTTTCGCAAAAATTATTCGTTTTTCTTGCTTTTTTCTGTCAAATCTCGTTAAAATCAGGAAAATTAAGGGAAAAAAAGAGGAAAAAGTTTGAAATTTCGCTAAAATTATTCGTTTTTCTTGCTTTTTTCGGTGAAATCTCGATAAAATAAGGAAAATTAAGGGAAAAAAAGAGGATAAAAATTGAAATTTCGCTAAAATTTTTCGTTTTTCCTGCTTTTTTCGGTCAAATCTCGATAAAAATAAGGAAAATTAAGGGAAAAAAAGAGGAAAAAAATTGAAATTTCGCTAAAATTATTCGTTTTTCTTGCTTTTTTCGGTCAAATCTAGATAAAATAAGAAAAATTAAGGGAAAAAAAGAGGATAAAAATTGATATTTCGATAAATTATTCGTTTTTCTTGCTTTTTTCGGTCAAATCTCGTTAAATGAGGAGAATGAAGGAAAAAAAGAGGACAAAAATTGAAATTTCGCTAAGATTATTCGTTTTTCTTGCTTTTTTTGGTCAAATCTCGATAAAATAAGGAAAATTAAGGGAAAAAAAGAGGAAAAAAAATTGAAATTTCGCAAAAATTATTCGTTTTTCTTGTTTTTTTCGGTCAAATCTCGATAAAATAAGGAAAATTAAGGGATAAAAAGAGGAAAAAAATCGAAATTTCGCTAAAGTTATTCGATTTTCTTGCTTTTTTCGGTCAAATCTCGATAAAATAAGGAAAATTAAGGGAAAAAAAGAGGATAAAAATTGAAATTTCGCTAAAATTATTCGTTTTTCTTGCTTTTTTCGGTCAAATCTCGATAAAATAAGGAAAATTATGGGAAAAAAGAGGAAAAAAATTGAAATTTCGCTAAAATTATTCGTTTTTCTTGCTTTTTTCTATGAAATCTCGATAAAATAAGGAAAATTAAGGGAAAAAAGAGGATAAAAATTGATATTTTGCTAAAATTATTCGTTTTTCTTGCTTTTTTCGGTCAAATCTCGTTAAATGAGGAGAATGAAGGAATAAAAGAGGATAAAAATTGATATTTTGCTAAAATTATTCGTTTTTCTTGCTTTTTTCGGTCAAATCTCGTTAAATGGGGAGAATGAAGGAAAGAAAGAGGAAAAAAATTGAAATTTCGCTAAAATTATTTTTTTTTTCTTGCTTTTTTCGGTCAAATCTCGATAAAATAAGGAAAATTAAGGGAAAAAAAGAGGAAAAAAATTGAAATTTCGCTAAAATTATTCGTTTTTCTTGCATTTTGCGGTCAAATCTCGATAAAGTAAGGAAAATTAAGGGAAAAAAATTGAAATTTCGCAAAAATTATTCGTTTTTCTTGCTTTTTTCGGTCAAATCTCGATTAAATAAGGAAAATTAAGGGAAAAAAAGAGGAAAAAAATTTATATTTCGCTAAAATTATACGTTTTTCTTGCTTTTTTCGGTCAAATCTCGATAAAATAAGGAAAATTAAGGGAAAAAAGATGATAAAAATTGATATTTCGCTAAAATTATTCGTTTTTCTTGCTTTTATCGGTCAAATCTCGATAAAATAGGGAAAATTAAGGGAAAAAAATTGAAATTTCGCTAAAATTATTCGTTTTTCTTGCTTTTTGCGGTCAAATCTCGATAAAGTAAAAAAATTAAGGGAAAAAAAGAGGGAAAAAATTGAAATTTCGCTAAAATTATTCGTTTTTCTTGCTTTTTTCGGTCAAATCTCGATAAAATAAGGAAAATTAAGGGAAAAAAGATGATAAAAATTGATATTTCGCTAAAATTATTCGTTTTTCTTGCTTTTATCGGTCAAATCTCGTTAAATGAGGAGAATGAAGGAAAAAAAGAGGAAAAAAATTGAAATTTTGCTAAAATTATTCGTTTTTATTGCTTTTTTCGGTCAAATCTCGATAAAATAAGGAAAATTAAGGGAAAAAAAGAGGAAAAAAATTGAAATTTCGCTAAAATTATTCGTTTTTCTTGCTTTTTTCGGTCAAATCTCGATTATATAAGGAAAATAAAGGGAAAAAAAGAGGAAAAAGTTGAAATTTCGCTAAAATAATTCGGATTTCTTGCCTTTTTCGGTCAAATCTCGATAAAATAAGGAAAATTAAGGGAAAAAAAGAGGAAAAAAATTGAAATTTCGCAAAAATTATTCGTTTTTCTTGCTTTTTTCGGTCAAATCTCGATAAAATAAGGAAAATTAAGGGAAAAAAGAGGAAAAAGATTTAAATTTCGCTAAAATTATTCGTTTTTCTTGCTTTTTTCGGTCAAATCTCGATAAAATAAGGAAAATTAAGGGAAAAAAGAGGATAAAAATTGAAATTTCGCTAAAATTATTCGTTTTTCTTGCTTTTTTCGGTCAAATCTCGATAAAACAAGGAAAATTAAGGGAAAAAATAGAAATTTCGCTAAAATTATTCGTTTTTCTTGCTTTTTTCGGTCAAATCTCGATAAAATAAGGAAAATTAAGGGAAAAAAAGAGGAAAAAATTTGAAATTTAGCGAAAATTATTCGTTTTTCTTGCTTTTTTCGGTCAAATCTCGATAAAATAAGGAAAATCAACGGAAAAAAAGAGGATTAAATTGAAATTTCACTAAAATTATTCGTTTTTCTTGCTTTTTTCGGTCAAATCTCGATAAATTAAGGAAAATTAAGGGAAAAAAAGAGGAAAAAATTGAAATTTCGCTAAAATTATTCGTTTTTCTTGCTTTTTTCGGTCAAATCTCGATAAAATAAGGAAAATTAAGGAAAAAAAAGAGGAAAAAAATTGAAATTTCGCTATAATTATTCGTTTTTCTTGCTTTTTTCGATGAAATCTCGATAAAATAAGGAAAATTAAGGGAAAAAAGAGGAAAAAAATTGATATTTCGCTAAAATTATTCCTTTTTCTTATTTTTATCGGTCAAATCTCGTTAAATGAGGAGAATGAAGGAAAAAAAGAAGAAAAAAAATGTAATTTTGCTAAAATTATTCGTTTTTATTGCTTTTTTCGGTCAAATCTCGATAAAATAAGGAAAATTAAGGGAAAAAAAGAGGAAAAAGATTTAAATTTCGCTAAAATTATTCGTTTTTCTTGCTTTTTTCGGTCAAATCTCGATAAAATAAGGAAAATTAAGGGAAAAAAATAGGATAAAAATTTAAATTTCGCTAAAATTATTCGTTTTTCTTGCTTTTTGCGGTCAAATCTCAATAAAACAAGGAAAATTAAGGGAAAAAAAGAGGTAAAAAATAGAAATTTTGCTAAAATTATTCGTTTTTCTTGCTTTTTTCGGTCAAATCTCGGTAAAATAAGGAAAATTAAGGGAAAAAAAGAGGAAAAAATTTGAAATTTCGCGAAAATTATTCGTTTTTCTTGCTTTTTTCGGTCAAATCTCGATAAAATAAGGACAATCAACGGAAAAAAAGAGGATTAAATTGAAATTTCGCTAAAAATATTCGTTTTTCTTGCTTTTTTCGGTCAAATCTCGATAAATTAAGGAAAATTAAGGGAAAAAAAGAGGAAAAAATTGAAATTTCGCTAAAATTATTCGTTTTTCTTGCTTTTTTCGGTCAAATCTCGATAAAATAAGGAAAATTAAGGAAAAAAAAGAGGAAAAAAATTGAAATTTCGCTATAATTATTCGTTTTTCTTGCTTTTTTCGATGAAATCTCGATAAAATAAGGAAAATTAAGGGAAAAAAGAGGAAAAAAATTGATATTTCGCTAAAATTATTCGTTTTTCTTGCTTTTTTTCGGTCAAATCTCGTTAAATGAGGAGAATGAAGGAAAGAAAGAGGAAAAAAAATGTAATTTTGCTAAAATTATTCGTTTTTCTTGCTTTTTTCGGTCAAATTTCGATAAAATAAGGAAAATTAAGGGAAAAAAGAGGAAAAAGGTTGAAATTTCGCTAAAATTATTCGTTTTTCTTGCTTTTTTCGGTCAAATCTCGATAAAATAAGGAAAATTAAGGGAAAAAAAGAGGAAAAAGGTTGAAATTTCGCTAAAATTATTCGTTTTTCTTGCTTTTTTTGGTCAAATCTCGATAAAATAAGGAAAATTAAGGGAAAAAAAGAGGAAAAAAATTGAAATTTCGCTAAAATTATTCCTTTTTCTTGCTTTTTTCGGTCAAATCTCGATAAAATAAGGAAAATTAAGGGAAAAAAAGAGGAAAAAAATTGAAATTTCGATATAATTATTAGTTTTTCTTGCTTTTTTCGATGAAATCTCGATAAAATAAGGAAAATTAAGGGAAAAAAGAGGATAAAAATTGATATTTCGCTAAAATTATTCGTTTTTCTTGCTTTTTTTGGTCAAATCTCGTTAAATGAGGAGAATGAAGGAAAAAAAGAGGAAAAAAATTGATATTTCGCTAAAATTATTCGTTTTTCTTGCTTTTTTTCGGTCAAATCTCGTTAAATGAGGAGAATGAAGGAAAGAAAGAGGAAAAAAAATGTAATTTTGCTAAAATTATTCGTTTTTCTTGCTTTTTTCGGTCAAATCTCGATAAAATAAGGAAAATTAAGCGAAAAAAAGAGGAAAAAAATTGAAATTTCGCTAAAATTATTCGTTTTTCTTACTTTTTTCGGTCAAATCTCGATTAAACAAGGAAAATTAAGGGAAAAAAAGAGGTAAAAAATAGAAATTTCGCTAAAATTATTCGTTTTTCTTGCTTTTTTCGGTCAAATCTCGATAAAATAAGGAAAATTAAGGGAAAAAAGAGGAAAAAATTTGAAATTTCGCTAAAATTATTCGTTTTTCTTGCTTTTTGCGGTCAAATCTCGATAAAGTAAGGAAATTTAAGGGAAAAAAAGAGGAAAAAAATTGAAATTTTGCTAAAATTATTCGTTTTTCTTGCTTTTTTCGGTCAAATATCGATAAAATAAGAAAAATTAAGGGAAAAAAAGAGGAAAAAAATTGAAATTTCGCTAAAATTATTCGTTTTTTTTGCTTTTTCTTGGTCAAAACTCGATAAAATAAGGAAAATTAAGGGAAAAAGAGGATAAAAATTGAAATTTCGCTTTAATTATTCGTTTTTCTTGCTTTTTTCGGTCAAATCTCGATAAAATAAGGAAATTTAAGGGAAAGAAAGAGGAAAAAAATTGAAATTTCGCTATAATTATTCGTTTTTCTTGCTTTTTTAGATGAAATCTCGATAAAATAAGGAAAATTAAGGGAAAAAAAGAGGATAAACATTGAAATTTCGCTAAAATTATCGTTTTTCTTGCTTTTTTTGGTCAAATCTCGATAAAATAAGGAAAATTAAGGGAAAAAAAGAGGAAAAAAATTGAAATTTCGCTAAAATTATTCGTTTTTCTTGTTTTTTTCGGTCAAATCTCGATAAAATAAGGAAAACTAAGGGAAAAAATGAGGACAAAAATTGAAATTTCGCTAAAATTATTCTTTTTTCTTGCTTTTTTCGGTCAAATCTCAATAAAATAAGGAATATTAAGGGAAAAAAAGAGGATAAAAATTGATATTTCGCAAAAATTATTCGTTTTTCTTGCTTTTTTCGGTCAAATCGCGATAAAATAAGGAAAATTAAGGAAAAAAAAGAAGATAAAAATTGAAATTTCGCTAAAATTATTCGTTTTTTTTGCTTTTTCTTGGTCAAAACTCGATAAAATAAGGAAAATTAAGGGAAAAAAGAGGATAAAAATTGAAATTTCGCTTTAATTATTCGTTTTTCTTGCTTTTTTCGGTCAAATCTCGATAAAATAAGGAAATTTAAGGGAAAGAAAGAGGAAAAAAATTGAAATTTCGCTATAATTATTCGTTTTTCTTGCTTTTTTAGATGAAATCTCGATAAAATAAGGAAAATTAAGGGAAAAAAAAGAGGATAAACATTGAAATTTCGCTAAAATTATCGTTTTTCTTGCTTTTTTTGGTCAAATCTCGATAAAATAAGGAAAATTAAGGGAAAAAAAGAGGAAAAAAATTGAAATTTCGCTAAAATTATTCGTTTTTCTTGTTTTTTTCGGTCAAATCTCGATAAAATAAGGAAAATTAAGGGAAAAAATGAGGACAAAAATTGAAATTTCGCTAAAATTATTCTTTTTTCTTGCTTTTTTCGGTCAAATCTCAATAAAATAAGGAATATTAAGGGAAAAAAAGAGGATAAAAATTGATATTTCGCAAAAATTATTCGTTTTTCTTGCTTTTTTCGGTCAAATCGCGATAAAATAAGGAAAATTAAGGAAAAAAGAGAAGATAAAAATTGAAATTTCGCTAAAATTATTCGTTTTTCTTGCTTTTTTCGGTCAAATCTCGATAAAATAAGTAAAATTTATGGAAAAAAAGAAGATAAAAATTGAAATATCGCTAAAATTATTCATTTTTCTTGCTTTTTTCGGTCAAATCACGATAAAATAAGGAAAATTAAGGGAAAAAAAGAGGAAAAAAATTGAAATTTCGCTAAAATTATTCGGTTTTCTTGCTGTTTGCGGTCAAATCTCGATAAAGTAAGGAAAATTAAGGGAAAAAAAGAGGAAAAAAATTTAAATTTCGCTAAAATTATTCGTTTTTCTTGCTTTTTTCGGTCAAATCTCGATAAAATAAGGAAAATTAAGGGAAAAAAAGAGGATAAAAATTGATATTTCGATAAAATTATTCGTTTTTCTTGCTTTTATCGGGCAAATCTCGATAAAATAAGGAAAATTAAGGGATAAAAAGAGTAAAAAAATAGAAATTTTGCTAAAATTATTCGTTTTTATTGCTTTTTTTGGTCAAATCTCGATAAAATAAGAAAAATTAAGGGAAAAAAAGAGGAAAATAATTGAAATTTCGCTAAAATTATTCGTTTTTCTTGCTTTTTTCCGTCAAATCTCGATAAAATAAGGAAAATTAAGGGAAAAAAAGAGGATAAAAATTGAAATTTCGCTAAAATTATTCGTTTTTCTTGCTTTTTTTGGTCAAATCTCGATAAAATAAGGAAAATTAAGGGAAAAAAAGATTAAAAAAATTGAAATTTCGCTAAAATTATTCGTTTTTCTTGCATTTTGTGGTCAAATCTCGATAAAGTAAGGAAAATTAAGGGAAAAAAATTGAAATTTCGCAAAAATTATTCGTTTTTCTTGCTTTTTTCGGTCAAATCTCGATTAAATAAGGAAAATTAAGGGAAAAAAAGAGGAAAAAAATTTATATTTCGCTAAAATTATACGTTTTTCTTGCTTTTTTCGGTCAAATCTCGATAAAATAAGGAAAATTAAGGGAAAAAAATGGAAAAATTTGGAATTTTGCTAAAATTATTCGTTTTTCTTGCTTTTTTTGGTCAAATCTCGATAAAATAAGGAAAATTAAGGGAAAAAAGATGATAAAAATTGATATTTCGCTAAAATTATTCGTTTTTCTTGCTTTTATCGGTCGAATCTCGATAAAATAGGGAAAATTAAGGGAAAAAAATTGAAATTTCGCTAAAATTATTCGTTTTTATTGCTTTTTTCGGTCAAATCTCGATAAAATAAGGAATATTAAGGGAAAAAAAGGGGAAAAAAATTGAAATTTCGCTAAAATTATTCGTTTTTCTTGTTTTTTTCGGTCAAATCTCGATAAAATAAGGAAAATAAAGGGAAAAAAAGAGGAAAAAAATTGAAATTTCGCTAAAATTATTCGTTCTTCTTGCCTTTTTCGGTCAAATCTCGATAAAATAAGGAAAATTAAGGGAAAAAAAGAGGAAAAAAATTGAAATTTCGCAAAAATTATTCGTTTTTCTTGCTTTTTTCGGTCAAATCTCGATAAAATAAGGAAAATTAAGGGAAAAAAGAGGAAAAAGATTTAAATTTCGCTAAAATTATTCGTTTTTCTTGCTTTTTTCGGTCAAATCTCGATAAAATAAGGAAAATTAAGGGAAAAAAAGAGGATAAAAATTGAAATTTCGCTAAAATTATTCGTTTTTCTTGCTTTTTTTGGTCAAATCTCGATAAATCAAGGAAAATTAAGGGAAAAAAAGAGGTAAAAAATAGAAATTTCGCTAAAATTATTCGTTTTTCTTGCTTTTTTCGGTAAAATCTCGATAAAATAAGGAAAATTAAGGGAAAAAAAGAAGAAAAAATTTGAAATTTCGCGAAAATTATTCGTTTTTCTTGCTTTTTTCGGTCAAATCTCGATAAAATAAGGAAAATCAACGGAAAAAAAGAAGATAAAAATTGAAATTTCGCTAAAATTATTCGTTTTTCTTGATTTTTTCGGTCAAATCTCGATAAATTAAGGAAAATTAAGGGAAAAATAGAGGAAAAAAATTGAAATTTCGCTAAAATTATTCGTTTTTCTTGCTTTTTTCGGTCAAATCTCGATAAAATAAGGAAAATTAAGGGAAAAAAAGAGGAAAAAAATTGAAATTTCGCTATAATTATTCGTTTTTCTTGCTTTTTTCGATGAAATCTCGATAAAATAAGGAAAATTAAGGGAAAAAAGAGGAAAAAAATTGATATTTCGCTAAAATTATTCGTTTTTTTTGCTTTTTTCGGTCAAATCTCGTTAAATGAGGAGAATGAAGGAAAGAAAGAGGAAAAAAAATGTAATTTTGCTAAAATTATTCGTTTTTCTTGCTTTTTTCGGTCAAATCTCGATAAAATAAGGAAAATTAAGCGAAAAAAAGAGGAAAAAAATTGAAATTTCGCTAAAATTATTCGTTTTTCTTACTTTTTTCGGTCAAATCTCGATAAAACAAGGAAAATTAAGGGAAAAAAAGAGGTAAAAAATAGAAATTTCGCTAAAATTATTCGTTTTTCTTGCTTTTTTCGGTCAAATCTCGATAAAATAAGGAAAATTAAGGGAAAAAAAGAGGAAAAAATTTGAAATTTCGCGAAAATTATTCATTTTTCTTGCTTTTTTCGGTCAAATCTCGATAAAATAAGGAAAATTAAGGGAAAAAAAGAGGAAAAAATTTGAAATTTCGCTAAAATTATTCGTTTTTCTTGCATTTTTTGGTCAAATCTCGATAAAATAAGGAAAATTAAGGGAAAAAAATAGGAAAAAAATTAAAATTTCGCAAAAATTATTCGTTTTTCTTGCTTTTTTCGGTCAAATCTCGATAAAATAAGGAAAATTAAGGGAAAAAAAGAGGATAAAAATTGAAATTTCGCTAAAATTATTCGTTTTTCTTGCTTTTTTCGGTCAAATCGCGATAAAATAAGGACAATTAAGGGAAAAAAAGAAGATAAAAATTGAAATTTCGCTAAAATTATTCGTTTTTCTTGCTTTTTTCGGTCAAATCTCGATAAAATAAGGAAAATTAAGGGAAAAAAAGAAGATAAAAATTGAAATTTCGCTAAAATTATTCGTTTTTCTTTCTTTTTTCGGTCAAATCTCGATAAAATAAGGAAAATTAAGGGAAAAAAAGAGGATAAAAATTTTAATTTCGCTAAAATTAATCGTTTTTCTTGCTTTTTTCGGTCAAATCTCGATAAAATAAGGAAAATTAAGGGAAAAAAAGAGGAAAAAAATTGAAATTTCGCTAAAATTATGCCTTTTTCTTGCTTTTTTCGGTCAAATCTCGATAAAATAAGGAAAATTAAGGGAAAAAAAGAGGAAAAAAATTGAAATTTCGCTATAATTATTCGTTTTTCTTGCTTTTTTCGATGAAATCTCGATAAAATAAGGAAAATTAAGGGAAAAAAGAGGATAAAAATTGATATTTCGCTAAAATTATTCGTTTTTCTTGCTTTTTTTGGTCAAATCTCGTTAAATGAGGAGAATGAAGGAAAAAAAGAGGAAAAAAATTAAATTTTGCTAAAATTATTCTTTTTTCTTCTTTTTTCGGTCAAATCTCTATAAAATAAGGAAAATTATGGGAAAAAAAGAGGAAAAAAATTGAAATTTCGCTATAATTATTCGTTTTTCTTGCTTTTTTCGATGAAATCTCGATAAAATAAGGAAAATTAAGGGAAAAAAGAGGATAAAAATTGATATTTCGCTAAAATTATTCGTTTTTCTTGCTTTTTTTGGTCAAATCTCGTTAAATGAGGAGAATGAAGGAAAAAAAGAGGAAAAAAATTAAAATTTTGCTAAAATTATTCTTTTTTCTTCTTTTTTCGGTCAAATCTCGATAAAATAAGGAAAATTAAGGGAAAAAAAGAGGAAAAAAATTAAATTTCGCTAAAATTATTCGTTTTTCTTGATTTTTGCGGTCAAATCTCGATAAAGTAAGGAAATTTAAGGGAAAAAAAGAGGAAAAAAATTGAAATTTTGCTAAAGTTATTCGTTTTTCTTGCTTTTTTCGGTCAAATATCGATAAAATAAGAAAAATAAAGGGAAAAAAAGAGGAAAAAAATTGAAATTTCGCTAAAATTATTCGTTTTTCTTGCTTTTTCTTTGTCAAATCTCGATAAAATAAGGAAAATTAAGGGAAAAAAGAGGATAAAAATTGAGATTTCGCTTTAATTATTCGTTTTTCTTGCTTTTTTCGGTCAAATCTCGATAAAATAAGGAAATTTAAGGGAAAGAAAGAGGAAAAAAATTGAAATTTCGCTATAATTATTCGTTTTTCTTGCTTTTTAGATGAAATCTCGATAAAATAAGGAAAATTAAGGGAAAAAAAGAGGACAAAAATTGAAATTTCGCTAAAATTATTCGTTTTTCTTGCTTTTTTTGGTCAAATCTCGATAAAATAAGGAAAATTAAGGGAAAAAAAGAGGAAAAAATTGAAATTTCACTAAAATTATACGTTTTTCTTGTTTTTTTCGGTCAAATCTCGATAAAATAAGGAAAATTAAGGGAAAAAAAGAGGACGAAAATTGAAATTTCGCTAAAATTATTCTTTTTTCTTGCTTTTTTCGGTCAAATCTCAATAAAATAAGGAATACTAAGGGAAAAAAAGAGGATAAAAATTGATATTTCGCAAATATTATTCGTTTTTCTTGCTTTTTTCGGTCAAATCGCGATAAAATAAGGAAAATTAAGGAAAAAAAAGTAGATAAAAATTGAAATTTCGCTAAAATTATTCGTTTTTCTTGCTTTTTTCGGTCAAATCTCGATAAAATAAGGAAAATTAATGGAAAAAAAGAAGATAAAAATTGAAATTTCGCTAAAATTATTAGTTTTTCTTGCTTTTTTCGGTCAAATCTCGATAAAATAAGGAAAATTAAGGGAAAAAAAGAGGAAAAAAATTGAAATTTCGCTATAATTATTCGTTTTTCTTCCTTTTTGCGATGAAATCTCAATAAGATAAGGAAAATTAAGGGAAAAAAGACGATAAAAATTGATATTTTGCTAAAATTATTCGTTTTTCTTGCTTTTTTCGGTCAAATCTCGATAA
Source organism: Sympetrum striolatum (assembly GCA_947579665.1). Taxonomy (NCBI): domain Eukaryota; kingdom Metazoa; phylum Arthropoda; class Insecta; order Odonata; family Libellulidae; genus Sympetrum; species Sympetrum striolatum. Next base: position 72,701,803 of record OX388351.1, on the reverse strand, counting down.
AATAAGGAAAATTAAGGGAAAAAAAGGAAAAAAATTGAAATTACGCTAAAAGTATTCGTTTTTCTTGCTTTTTTCGGTCAAATCTCGATAAAATAAGGAAAATTAATGGAAAAAAAGAAGATAAAAATTGAAATTTCGCTAAAATTATTAGTTTTTCTTGCTTTTTTCGGTCAAATCTCGATAAAATAAGGAAAATTAAGGGAAAAAAAGAGGAAAAAAATTGAAATTTCGCTATAATTATTCGTTTTTCTTCCTTTTTGCGATGAAATCTCAATAAAATAAGGAAAATTAAGGGAAAAAAGACGATAAAAATTGATATTTTGCTAAAATTATTCGTTTTTCTTGCTTTTTTCGGTCAAATCTCGATAAAATAAGGAAAATTAAGGGAAAAAAGGAAAAAAATTGAAATTACGCTAAAATTATTCGTTTTTCTTGCTTTTTTCGGTCAAATCTCGATAAAATAAGGAAAATTAAGGGAAAAAAGAGGATAAAAATTGAAATTTCGCTATAATTATTCGTTTTTCTGCTTTTTTCGGTCAAATCTCGATAAAATAAGGAAAATTAAGGGAATGAAGGAGGAAAAAAATTGAAATTTCGCTAAAATTATTCGTTTTTCTTGCTTTTTTCGGTCAAATCTCGTTAAATGAGGAGAATGAAGGAAAAAAAGAGGAAAAAAATTGAAATTTCGCTAAAATTATTCGGTTTTTCTTGCTTTTTTCGGTCAAATCTCGATAAAATAAGAAAATTAAGGGAAAAAAAGAGGAAAAAGATTGAAATTTCGCTAAAATTATTCGTTTTTCTTGCTTTTTTCGGTCAAATCTCGATAAAATAAGGAAAATTAAGGGAAAAAAAGAGGAAAAAAATTGAAATTTCGCTAAAATTATTCTTTATTCTTGCTTTTTGCGGTCAAATCTCGATAAAGTAATGAAATTTAGGGGAAAAAAAAGAGGAAAAAAATTGAAATTTTCTAAAATTATTCGTTTTTCTTGCTTTTTTCGGTCAAATATCGATAAAATAAGAAAAATTAAGGGAAAAAAAGAGGAAAAAAATTGAAATTTCGCTAAAATTATTCGTTTTTCTTGCTTTTTCTTGGTCAAATCTCGATAAAATAAGGAAAATTAAGGGAAAAAAGAGGATAAAAATTGAAATTTCGCTTTAATTATTCGTTTTTCTTGCTTTTTTCGGTCAAATCTCGATAAAATAAGGAAATTTAAGGGAAAGAAAGAGGAAAAAAATTGAAATTTCGCTATAATTATTCGTTTTTCTTGCTTTTTAGATGAAATCACGATAAAATAAGGAAAATTAAGGGAAAAAAAGTGGACAAAAATTGAAATTTCGCTAAAATTATTCGTTTTTCTTGCTTTTTTTAGTCAAATCTCGATAAAATAAGGAAAATTAAGGGAAAAAAAGAGGACAAAAATTGAAATTTCGCTAAAATTATTCTTTTTTCTTGCTTTTTTCGGTCAAATCTCAATAAAATAAGGAATATTAAGGGAAAAAAAGAGGATAAAAATTGATATTTCGCAAAAATTATTCGTTTTTCTTGCTTTTTTCGGTCAAATCGCGATAAAATAAGGAAAATTAAGGAAAAAAAAGTAGATAAAAATTGAAATTTCGCTAAAATTATTCGTTTTTCTTGCTTTTTTCGTTCAAATCTCGATAAAATAAGGAAAATTAATGGAAAAAAAGAAGATAAAAATTGAAATTTCGCTAAAATTATTCGTTTTTCTTGCTTTTTTCGGTCAAATCTCGATAAAATAAGGAAAATTAAGGGAAAAAAAGAGGAAAAAAATTGAAATTTCGCTATAATTATTCGTTTTTCTTGCTTTTTTCGATGAAATCTCAAAAAAATAAGGAAAATTAAGGGAAAAAAGACGATAAAAATTGATATTTTGCTAAAATTATTCGTTTTTCTTGCATTTTTTCGGTCAAATCTCGTTAAATGAGGAGAATGAAGGGAAAAAAGAGGATAAAAATTGATATTTCGCTAAAATTATTCGTTTTTCTTGCTTTTTTCGGTAAAATCTCGATAAAATAAGGAAAATTAAGGGAAAAAGAAGATAAAAATTGATATTTCGCTAAAATTATTCGTTTTTCTTGCTTTTTTCTGTAAAATCTCGATAAAATAAGGAAAATTAAGGGAAAAAAGAGGATAAAGGTTGAAATTTCGCTAAAATTATTCGTTTTTCTTGCTTTTTTCGGTCAAATCTCGATAAAATAAGGAAAATTAAGGGAAAAAAAGAGGATTAAAATTTAAATTTCGCTAAAATTAATCGTTTTTCTTGCTTTTTTCGGTCAAATCTCGATAAAATAAGGAAAATTAAGGGAAAAAAAGAGGAAAAAAATTGAAATTTCGCTAAAATTATTCCTTTTTCTTGCTTTTTTCGGTCAAATCTCGATAAAATAAGGAAAATTAAGGGAAAAAAAGAGGAAAAAAATTGAAATTTCGCAATAATTATTCGTTTTTCTTGCTTTTTTCGATGAAATCTCGATAAAATAAGGAAAATTAAGGGAAAAAAGAGGATAAAAATTGATATTTCGCTAAAATTATTCGTTTTTCTTGCTTTTTTTGGTCAAATCTCGTTATATGAGGAGAATGAAGGAAAAAAAGAGGAAAAAAATTAAATTTTGCTAAAATTATTCTTTTTTCTTCTTTTTTCGGTCAAATCTCGATAAAATAAGGAAAATTAAGGGAAAAAAAGAGGAAAAAAATTAAATTTCGCTAAAATTATTCGTTTTTCTTGCTTTTTGCGGTCAAATCTCGATAAAGTAATGAAATTTAGGGGAAAAAAAAGAGGAAAAAAATTGAAATTTTGCTAAAATTATTCGTTTTTCTTGCTTTTTTCGGTCAAATATCGATAAAATAAGAAAAATTAAGGGAAAAAAAGAGGAAAAAAATTGAAATTTCGCTAAAATTATTCGTTTTTCTTGCTTTTTCTTGGTCAAATCTCGATAAAATAAGGAAAATTAAGGGAAAAAAGAGGATAAAAATTGAAATTTCGCTTTAATTATTCGTTTTTCTTGCTTTTTTCGGTCAAATCTCGATAAAATAAGGAAATTTAAGGGAAAGAAAGAGGAAAAAAATTGAAATTTCGCTATAATTATTCGTTTTTCTTGCTTTTTAGATGAAATCACGATAAAAAAAGGAAAATTAAGGGAAAAAAAGAGGACAAAAATTGAAATTTCGCTAAAATTAATCGTTTTTCTTGCTTTTTTTAGTCAAATCTCGATAAAATAAGGATAATTAAGGGAAAAAAAGAGGACAAAAATTGAAATTTCGCTAAAATTATTCTTTTTTCTTGCTTTTTTCGGTCAAATCTCAATAAAATAAGGAATATTAAGGGAAAAAAAGAGGATAAAAATTGATATTTCGCAAAAATTATTCGTTTTTCTTGCTTTTTTCGGTCAAATCGCGATAAAATAAGGAAAATTAAGGAAAAAAAAGTAGATAAAAATTGAAATTTCGCTAAAATTATTCGTTTTTCTTGCTTTTTTCGGTCAAATCTCGATAAAATAAGGAAAATTAATGGAAAAAAAGAAGATAAAAATTGAAATTTCCCTAAAATTATTCGTTTTTCTTGCTTTTTTCGGTCAAATCTCGATAAAATAAGGAAAATTAAGGGAAAAAAAGAGGAAAAAAATTGAAATTTCGCTATAATTATTCGTTTTTCTTGCTTTTTTCGATGAAATCTCAATAAAATAAGGAAATTTAAGGGAAAAAAGACGATAAAAATTGATATTTTGCTAAAATTATTCGTTTTTCTTGCTTTTTTCGGTCAAATCTCGTTAAATGAGGAGAATGAAGGAAAAAAAGAGGAAAAAAATTGAAATTTCGCTAAAATTATTCGTTTTTCTTGCTTTTTTCGGTCAAATCTCGATAAAATAAGGAAAACTAAGGGAAATAAAGAGGAAAAAAATTGAAATTTCGCTAAAATTATTCGTTTTTCTTGCTTTTTGCGGTCAAATCTCGATAAAGTAAGGAAAATTAAGGGAAAAAAAGAGAAAAAAAATTAAAATTTTGCTAAAATTATTCTTTTTTCTTCTTTTTTCGGTCAAATCTCGATAAAATAAGGAAAATTAAGGGAAAAAAAGAGGATAAAAATTGATATTTCGATAAAATTATTCGTTTTTCTTGCTTTTTTCGTTCAAATCTCGATAAAATAAGGAAAATAAAGGGAAAAAAGAGGATAAAAATTAATATTTCGCTAAAATTATTCGTTTTTCTTCCTTTTTTCTGTCAAATCTCGATAAAATAAGGAAAATTAAGGGAAAAAAAGAGGAAAAAAATTGAAATTTCGCTAAAATTATTCGTTTTTCTTGCTTTTTTCGGTCAAATCTCGATAAAATAAGGAAAATTAAGGGAAAAAAAGAGGATAAAAATTGAAATTTCGCTAAAATTATTCGTTTTTCTTGCTTTTTTCGGTCAAATCTCGATAAAATAAGGAAAATTAAGGGAAAAAAGAGGATAAAAATTGAAATTTCGCTATAATTATTCGTTTTTCTGCTTTTTTCGGTCAAATCTCGATAAAATAAGGAAAATTAAGGGAATGAAGGAGGAAAAAAATTGAAATTTCGCTAAAATTATTCGTTTTTCTTGCTTTTTTCGGTCAAATCTCGTTAAATGAGGAGAATGAAGGAAAAAAAGAGGAAAAAAATTGAAATTTCGCTAAAATTATTCGGTTTTTCTTGCTTTTTTCGGTCAAATCTCGATAAAATAAGAAAATTAAGGGAAAAAAAGAGGAAAAAGATTGAAATTTCGCTAAAATTATTCGTTTTTCTTGCTTTTTTCGGTCAAATCTCGATAAAATAAGGAAAATTAAGGGAAAAAAAGAGGAAAAAAATTGAAATTTCGCTACAATTATTCTTTATTCTTGCTTTTTGCGGTCAAATCTCGATAAAGTAATGAAATTTAGGGGAAAAAAAAGAGGAAAAAAATTGAAATTTTCTAAAATTATTCGTTTTTCTTGCTTTTTTCGGTCAAATATCGATAAAATAAGAAAAATTAAGGGAAAAAAAGAGGAAAAAAATTGAAATTTCGCTAAAATTATTCGTTTTTCTTGCTTTTTCTTGGTCAAATCTCGATAAAATAAGGAAAATTAAGGGAAAAAAGAGGATAAAAATTGAAATTTCGCTTTAATTATTCGTTTTTCTTGCTTTTTTCGGTCAAATCTCGATAAAATAAGGAAATTTAAGGGAAAGAAAGAGGAAAAAAATTGAAATTTCGCTATAATTATTCGTTTTTCTTGCTTTTTAGATGAAATCACGATAAAATAAGGAAAATTAAGGGAAAAAAAGTGGACAAAAATTGAAATTTCGCTAAAATTATTCGTTTTTCTTGCTTTTTTTAGTCAAATCTCGATAAAATAAGGAAAATTAAGGGAAAAAAAGAGGACAAAAATTGAAATTTCGCTAAAATTATTCTTTTTTCTTGCTTTTTTCGGTCAAATCTCAATAAAATAAGGAATATTAAGGGAAAAAAAGAGGATAAAAATTGATATTTCGCAAAAATTATTCGTTTTTCTTGCTTTTTTCGGTCAAATCGCGATAAAATAAGGAAAATTAAGGAAAAAAAAGTAGATAAAAATTGAAATTTCGCTAAAATTATTCGTTTTTCTTGCTTTTTTCGTTCAAATCTCGATAAAATAAGGAAAATTAATGGAAAAAAAGAAGATAAAAATTGAAATTTCGCTAAAATTATTCGTTTTTCTTGCTTTTTTCGGTCAAATCTCGATAAAATAAGGAAAATTAAGGGAAAAAAAGAGGAAAAAAATTGAAATTTCGCTATAATTATTCGTTTTTCTTGCTTTTTTCGATGAAATCTCAATAAAATAAGGAGATTTAAGGGAAAAAAGACGATAAAAATTGATATTTTGCTAAAATTATTCGTTTTTCTTGCTTTTTTCGGTCAAATCTCGTTAAATGAGGAGAATGAAGGAAAAAAAGAGGAAAAAAATTGAAATTTCGCTAAAATTATTCGTTTTTCTTGCTTTTTTCGGTCAAATCTCGATAAAATAAGGAAAATTAAGGGAAATAAAGAGGAAAAAAATTGAAATTTCGCTAAAATTATTCGTTTTTCTTGCTTTTTGCGGTCAAATCTCGATAAAGTAAGGAAAATTAAGGGAAAAAAGAGGAAAAAAATTAAAATTTTGCTAAAATTATTCTTTTTTCTTCTTTTTTCGGTCAAATCTCGATAAAATAAGGAAAATTAAGGGAAAAAAAGAGGATAAAAATTGATATTTCGATAAAATTATTCGTTTTTCTTGCTTTTTTCGTTCAAATCTCGATAAAATAAGGAAAATAAAGGGAAAAAAGAGGATAAAAATTAATATTTCGCTAAAATTATTCGTTTTTCTTCCTTTTTTCTGTCAAATATCGATAAAATAAGGAAAATTAAGGGAAAAAAAGAGGAAAAAAATTGAAATTTCGCTAAAATCATTCGTTTTTCTTGCTTTTTTCGGTCAAATCTCGATAAAATAAGGAAAATTAAGGGAAAAAAAGAGGATAAAAATTGAAATTTCGCTAAAATTATTCGTTTTTCTTGCTTTTTTCGGTCAAATCTCGATAAAATAAGGAAAATTAAGGGAAAAAAGAGGATAAAAATTGAAATTTCGCTCTAATTATTCGTTTTTCTGCTTTTTTCGGTCAAATCTCGATAAAATAAGGAAAATTAAGGGAAAGAAGGAGGAAAAAAATTGAAATTTCGCTAAAATTATTCGTTTTTCTTGCTTTTTTCGGTCAAATCTCGTTAAATGAGGAGAATGAAGGAAAAAAAATAGGAAAAAAATTGAAATTTCGCTAAAATTATTCGGTTTTTCTTGCTTTTTTCGGTCAAATCTCGATAAAATAAGAAAATTAAGGGAAAAAAAGAGGAAAAAGATTGAAAGTTCGCTAAAATTATTCGTTTTTCTTGCTTTTTTCGGTCAAATCTCGATAAAATAAGGAAAATTAAGGGAAAAAAAGAGGAAAAAAATTGAAATTTCGCTAAAATTATTCTTTATTCTTGCTTTTTGCGGTCAAATCTCGATAAAGTAATGAAATTTAGGGGAAAAAAAAGAGGAAAAAAATTGAAATTTTGCTAAAATTATTCGTTTTTCTTGCTTTTTTCAATCAAATATCGATAAAATAAGAAAAATTAAGGGAAAAAAAGAGGAAAAAAATTGAAATTTCGCTAAAATTATTCGTTTTTCTTGCTTTTTCTTGGTCAAATCTCGATAAAATAAGGAAAATTAAGGGAAAAAAGAGGATAAAAATTGAAATTTCGCTTTAATTTTTCGTTTTTCTTGCTTTTTTCGGTCAAATCTCGATAAAATAAGGAAATTTAAGGGAAAGAAAGAGGAAAAAAATTGAAATTTCGCTATAATTATTCGTTTTTCTTGCTTTTTAGATGAAATCACGATAAAATAAGGAAAATTAAGGGAAAAAAAGAGGACAAAAATTGAAATTTCGCTAAAATTATTCGTTTTTCTTGCTTTTTTTAGTCAAATCTCGATAAAATAAGGAAAATTAAGGAAAAAAAGAGGACAAAAATTGAAATTTCGCTAAAATTATTCTTTTTTCTTGCTTTTTTCGGTCAAATCTCAATAAAATAAGGAATATTAAGGGAAAAAAAGAGGATAAAAATTGATATTTCGCAAAAATTATTCGTTTTTCTTGCTTTTTTCGGTCAAATCGCGATAAAATAAGGAAAATTAAGGAAAAAAAAGTAGATAAAAATTGAAATTTCGCTAAAATTATTCGTTTTTCTTGCTTTTTTCGGTCAAATCTCGATAAAATAAGGAAAATTAATGGAAAAAAAGAAGATAAAAATTGAGATTTCGCTAAAATTATTCGTTTTTCTTGCTTTTTTCGATGAAATCTCAATAAAATAAGGAAATTTAAGGGAAAAAAGACGATAAAAATTGATATTTTGCTAAAATTATTCGTTTTTCTTGCTTTTTTCGGTCAAATCTCGTTAAATGAGGAGAATGAAGGAAAAAAAGAGGAAAAAAATTGAAATTTCGCTAAAATTATTCGTTTTTCTTGCTTTTTTCGGTCAAATCTCGATAAAATAAGGAAAATTAAGGGAAATAAAGAGGAAAAAAATTGAAATTTTGCTAAAATTATTCGTTTTTCTTGCTTTTTGCGGTCAAATCTCGATAAAGTAAGGAAAATTAAGGGAAAAAAAGAGGAAAAAAATTAAAATTTTGCTAAAATTATTCTTTTTTCTTCTTTTTTCGGTCAAATCTAGATAAAATAAGGAAAATTAAGGGAAAAAAAGAGGATAAAAATTGATATTTCGATAAAATTATTCGTTTTTCTTGCTTTTTTCGTTCAAATCTCGATAAAATAAGGAAAATAAAGGGAAAAAAGAGGATAAAAATTGATATTTCGCTAAAATTATTCGTTTTTCTTCCTTTTTTCTGTCAAATCTCGATAAAATAAGGAAAATTAAGGGAAAAAAAGAGGAAAAAAATTGAAATTTCGCTAAAATTATTCGTTTTTCTTGCTTTTTTCGGTCAAATCTCGATAAAATAAGGAAAATTAAGGGAAAAAAAGAGGATAAAAATTGAAATTTCGCTAAAATTATTCGTTTTTCTTGCTTTTTTCGGTCAAATCTCGATAAAATAAGGAAAATTAAGGGAAAAAAAGAGGATAAAAATTGAAATTTCGCTATAATTATTCGTTTTTCTGCTTTTTTCGGTCAAATTTCGATAAAATAAGGAAAATTAAGGGAAAGAAAGAGGAAAAAAATTGAAATTTCGCTAAAATTATTCGTTTTTCTTGCTTTTTTCGGTCAAATCTCGTTAAATGAGGAGAATGAAGGAAAAAAAGAGGAAAAAAATTAAAATTTCGCTAAAATTATTTGTTTTTCTTGCTTTTTTCTGTCAAATCTCGATAAAATAAGGAAAATTAAGGGAAAAAAAGAGGAAAAGATTGAAATTTCGCTAAAATTATTCGGTTTTTCTTGCTTTTTTCGGTCAAATCTCGATAAAATAAGAAAATTAAGGGAAAAAAAGAGGAAAAAGATTGAAATTTCGCTAAAATTATTCGTTTTTCTTGCTTTTTTCGGTCAAATCTCGTTAAATGAGGAGAATGAAGGAAAGAAAGAGGAAAAAAAATGTAATTTTGCTAAAATTATTCGTTTTTCTTGCTTTTTTCGGTCAAATCTCGATAAAATAAGGAAAATTAAGCGAAAAAAAGAGGAAAAAAATTGAAATTTCGCTAAAATTATTCGTTTTTCTTACTTTTTTCGGTCAAATCTCGATAAAACAAGGAAAATTAAGGGAAAAAAAGAGGTAAAAAATAGAAATTTCGCTAAAATTATTCGTTTTTCTTGCTTTTTTCGGTCAAATCTCGATAAAATAAGGAAAATTAAGGGAAAAAAAGAGGAAAAAATTTGAAATTTCGCGAAAATTATTCATTTTTCTTGCTTTTTTCGGTCAAATCTCGATAAAATAAGGAAAATTAAGGGAAAAAAAGAGGAAAAAATTTGAAATTTCGCTAAAATTATTCGTTTTTCTTGCATTTTTTGGTCAAATCTCGATAAAATAAGGAAAATTAAGGGAAAAAAATAGGAAAAAAATTAAAATTTCGCAAAAATTATTCGTTTTTCTTGCTTTTTTCGGTCAAATCTCGATAAAATAAGGAAAATTAAGGGAAAAAAAGAGGATAAAAATTGAAATTTCGCTAAAATTATTCGTTTTTCTTGCTTTTTTCGGTCAAATCGCGATAAAATAAGGAAAATTAAGGGAAAAAAAGAAGATAAAAATTGAAATTTCGCTAAAATTATTCGTTTTTCTTGCTTTTTTCGGTCAAATCTCGATAAAATAAGAAAAATTAAGGGAAAAAAAGAAGATAAAAATTGAAATTTCGCTAAAATTATTCGTTTTTCTTTCTTTTTTCGGTCAAATCTCGATAAAAGAAGGAAAATTAAGGGAAAAAAAGAGGAAAAAAATTGAAATTTCGCCATAATTATTCGTTTTTCTTGCTTTTTTCGATGAAATCTCAAAAAAATAAGGAAAATTAAGGGAAAAAAGACGATAAAAATTGATATTTTGCTAAAATTATTCGTTTTTCTTGCTTTTTTCGGTCAAATCTCGTTAAATGAGGAGAATGAAGGGAAAAAAGAGGATAAAAATTGATATTTCGCTAAAATTATTCGTTTTTCTTGCTTTTTTTGGTCAAATCTCGTTAAATGAGGAGAATGAAGGAAAAAAAGAGGAAAAAAATTAAATTTTGCTAAAATTATTCTTTTTTCTTCTTTTTTCGGTCAAATCTCGATAAAATAAGGAAAATTAAGGGAAAAAAAGAGGAAAAAAATTAAATTTCGCTAAAATTATTCGTTTTTCTTGCTTTTTGCGGTCAAATCTCGATAAAGTAATGAAATTTAGGGGAAAAAAAAGAGGAAAAAAATTGAAATTTTGCTAAAATTATTCGTTTTTCTTGCTTTTTTCGGTCAAATATCGATAAAATAAGAAAAATTAAGGGAAAAAAAGAGGAAAAAAATTGAAATTTCGCTAAAATTATTCGTTTTTCTTGCTTTTTCTTGGTCAAATCTCGATAAAATAAGGGAAAAAAGAGGATAAAAATTGAAATTTCGCTTTAATTTTTCGTTTTTCTTGCTTTTTTCGGTCAAATCTCGATAAAATAAGGAAATTTAAGGGAAAGAAAGAGGAAAAAAATTGAAATTTCGCTATAATTATTCGTTTTTCTTGCTTTTTAGATGAAATCACGATAAAATAAGGAAAATTAAGGGAAAAAAAGAGGACAAAAATTGAAATTTCGCTAAAATTATTCGTTTTTCTTGCTTTTTTTAGTCAAATCTCGATAAAATAAGGAAAATTAAGGGAAAAAAAGAGGACAAAAATTGAAATTTCGCTAAAATTATTCTTTTTTCTTGCTTTTTTCGGTCAAATCTCAATAAAATAAGGAATATTAAGGGAAAAAAAGAGGATAAAAATTGATATTTCGCAAAAATTATTCGTTTTTCTTGCTTTTTTCGGTCAAATCGCGATAAAATAAGGAAAATTAAGGAAAAAAAAGTAGATAAAAATTGAAATTTCGCTAAAATTATTCGTTTTTCTTGCTTTTTTCGGTCAAATCTCGATAAAATAAGGAAAATTAATGGAAAAAAAGAAGATAAAAATTGAAATTTCGCTAAAATTATTCGTTTTTCTTGCTTTTTTCGGTCAAATCTCGATAAAATAAGGAAAATTAAGGGAAAAAAAGAGGAAAAAAATTGAAATTTCGCTATAATTATTCGTTTTTCTTGCTTTTTTCGATGAAATCTCAATAAAATAAGGAAATTTAAGGGAAAAAAGACGATAAAAATTGATATTTTGCTAAAATTATTCGTTTTTCTTGCTTTTTTCGGTCAAATCTCGTTAAATGAGGAGAATGAAGGAAAAAAAGAGGAAAAAAATTGAAATTTCGCTTAAATTATTCGTTTTTCTTGCTTTTTTCGGTCAAATCTCGATAAAATAAGGAAAATTAAGGGAAATAAAGAGGAAAAAAATTGAAATTTCGCTAAAATTATTCGTTTTTCTTGCTTTTTGCGGTCAAATCTCGATAAAACAAGGAAAATTAAGGGAAAAAAAGAGGTAAAAAATAGAAATTTCGCTAAAATTATTCGTTTTTCTTGCTTTTTTCGGTCAAATCTCGATAAAATAAGGAAAATTAAGGGAAAAAAAGAGGAAAAAATTTGAAATTTCGCAAAAATTATTCGTTTTTCTTACTTTTTTCGGTCAAATCTCGATAAAACAAGGAATATTAAGGGAAAAAAAGAGGTAAAAAATAGAAATTTCGCTAAAATTATTCGTTTTTCTTGCTTTTTTCGGTCAAATCTCGATAAAATAAGGAAAATTAAGGGAAAAAAAGAGGATAAAAATTGAAATTTCGCTAAAATTATTCGTTTTTCTTGCTTTTTTCGGTCAAATCTCGATAAAATAAGGAAAATTAAGGGAAAAAAAGAAGATAAAAATTGAAATTTCGCTAAAATTATTCGTTTTTCTTTCTTTTTTCGGTCAAATCTCGATAAAAGAAGGAAAATTAAGGGAAAAAAAGAGGAAAAAAATTGAAATTTCGCCATAATTATTCGTTTTTCTTGCTTTTTTCGATGAAATCTCAAAAAAATAAGGAAAATTAAGGGAAAAAAAGAGGATAAAAATTGAAATTTCGCTAAAATTATTCGTTTTTCTTGCTTTTTTCGGTCAAATCTCGTTAAATGAGGAGAATGAAGGGAAAAAAGAGGATAAAAATTGATATTTCGCTAAAATTATTCGTTTTTCTTGCTTTTTTTGGTCAAATCTCGTTAAATGAGGAGAATGAAGGAAAAAAAGAGGAAAAAAATTAAATTTTGCTAAAATTATTCTTTTTTCTTCTTTTTTCGGTCAAATCTCGATAAAATAAGGAAAATTAAGGGAAAAAAAGAGGAAAAAAATTAAATTTCGCTAAAATTATTCGTTTTTCTTGCTTTTTGCGGTCAAATCTCGATAAAGTAATGAAATTTAGGGGAAAAAAAAGAGGAAAAAAATTGAAATTTTGCTAAAATTATTCGTTTTTCTTGCTTTTTTCGGTCAAATATCGATAAAATAAGAAAAATTAAGGGAAAAAAAGAGGAAAAAAATTGAAATTTCGCTAAAATTATTCGTTTTTCTTGCTTTTTCTTGGTCAAATCTCGATAAAATAAGGAAAATTAAGGGAAAAAAGAGGATAAAAATTGAAATTTCGCTTTAATTTTTCGTTTTTCTTGCTTTTTTCGGTCAAATCTCGATAAAATAAGGAAATTTAAGGGAAAGAAAGAGGAAAAAAATTGAAATTTCGCTATAATTATTCGTTTTTCTTGCTTTTTAGATGAAATCACGATAAAATAAGGAAAATTAAGGGAAAAAAAGAGGACAAAAATTGAAATTTCGCTAAAATTATTCGTTTTTCTTGCTTTTTTTAGTCAAATCTCGATAAAATAAGGAAAATTAAGGGAAAAAAAGAGGACAAAAATTGAAATTTCGCTAAAATTATTCTTTTTTCTTGCTTTTTTCGGTCAAATCTCAATAAAATAAGGAATATTAAGGGAAAAAAAGAGGATAAAAATTGATATTTCGCAAAAATTATTCGTTTTTCTTGCTTTTTTCGGTCAAATCGCGATAAAATAAGGAAAATTAAGGAAAAAAAAGTAGATAAAAATTGAAATTTCGCTAAAATTATTCGTTTTTCTTGCTTTTTTCGGTCAAATCTCGATAAAATAAGGAAAATTAATGGAAAAAAAGAAGATAAAAATTGAAATTTCGCTAAAATTATTCGTTTTTCTTGCTTTTTTCGGTCAAATCTCGATAAAATAAGGAAAATTAAGGGAAAAAAAGAGGAAAAAAATTGAAATTTCGCTATAATTATTCGTTTTTCTTGCTTTTTTCGATGAAATCTCAATAAAATAAGGAAATTTAAGGGAAAAAAGACGATAAAAATTGATATTTTGCTAAAATTATTCGTTTTTCTTGCTTTTTTCGGTCAAATCTCGTTAAATGAGGAGAATGAAGGAAAAAAAGAGGAAAAAAATTGAAATTTCGCTAAAATTATTCGTTTTTCTTGCTTTTTTCGGTCAAATCTCGATAAAATAAGGAAAATTAAGGGAAATAAAGAGGAAAAAAATTGAAATTTCGCTAAAATTATTCGTTTTTCTTGCTTTTTGCGGTCAAATCTCGATAAAGTAAGGAAAATTAAGGGAAAAAAAGAGGAAAAAAATTAAAATTTTGCTAAAATTATTCTTTTTTCTTCTTTTTTCGGTCAAATCTCGATAAAATAAGGAAAATTTAGGGAAAAAAAGAGGATAAAAATTGATATTTCGATAAAATTATTCGTTTTTCTTGCTTTTTTCGTTCAAATCTCGATAAAATAAGGAAAATAAAGGGAAAAAAGAGGATAAAAATTGATATTTCGCTAAAATTATTCGTTTTTCTTCCTTTTTTCTGTCAAATCTCGATAAAATAAGGAAAATTAAGGGAAAAAAAGAGGAAAAAAATTGAAATTTCGCTAAAATTATTCGTTTTTCTTGCTTTTTTCGGTCAAATCTCGATAAAATAAGGAAAATTAAGGGAAAAAAAGAGGATAAAAATTGAAATTTCGCTAAAATTATTCGTTTTTCTTGCTTTTTTCGGTCAAATCTCGATAAAATAAGGAAAATTAAGGGAAAAAAGAGGATAAAAATTGAAATTTCGCTATAATTATTCGTTTTTCTGCTTTTTTCGGTCAAATCTCGATAAAATAAGGAAAATTAAGGGAAAGAAAGAGGAAAAAAATTGAAATTTCGCTAAAATTATTCGTTTTTCTTGCTTTTTTCGGTCAAATCTCGTTAAATGAGGAGAATGAAGGAAAAAAAGAGGAAAAAAATTAAAATTTCGCAAAAATTATTTGTTTTTCTTGCTTTTTTCTGTCAAATCTCGATAAAATAAGGAAAATTAAGGGAAAAAAAGAGGAAAAGATTGAAATTTCGCTAAAATTATTCGGTTTTTCTTGCTTTTTTCGGTCAAATCTCGATAAAATAAGAAAATTAAGGGAAAAAAAGAGGAAAAAGATTGAAATTTCGCTAAAATTATTTGTTTTTCTTGCTTTTTTCGGTCAAATCTCGTTAAATGAGGAGAATGAAGGAAAGAAAGAGGAAAAAAAATGTAATTTTGCTAAAATTATTCGTTTTTCTTGCTTTTTTTCGGTCAAATCTCGATAAAATAAGGAAAATTAAGCGAAAAAAAGAGGAAAAAAATTGAAATTTCGCTAAAATTATTCGTTTTTCTTACTTTTTTCGGTCAAATCTCGATAAAACAAGGAAAATTAAGGGAAAAAAAGAGGTAAAAAATAGAAATTTCGCTAAAATTATTCGTTTTTCTTGCTTTTCTCGGTCAAATCTCGATAAAATAAGGAAAATTAAGGGAAAAAAAGAGGAAAAAATTTGAAATTTCGCTAAAATTATTCGTTTTTCTTGCATTTTTTGGTCAAATCTCGATAAAATAAGGAAAATTAAGGGAAAAAAATTAAAATTTCGCAAAAATTATTCGTTTTTCTTGCTTTTTTCGGTCAAATCTCGATAAAATAAGGAAAATTAAGGGAAAAAAGAGGATAAAAATTGAAATTTCGCTAAAATTATTCGTTTTTCTTGCTTTTTTCGGTCAAATCGCGATAAAATAAGGAAAATTAAGGGAAAAAAAGAAGATAAAAATTGAAATTTCGCTAAAATTATTCGTTTTTCTTGCTTTTTTCGGTCAAATCTCGATAAAATAAGGAAAATTAAGGGAAAAAAAGAAGATAAAAATTGAAATTTCGCTAAAATTATTCGTTTTTCTTTCTTTTTTCGGTCAAATCTCGATAAAATAAGGAAAATTAAGGGAAAAAAAGAGGAAAAAAATTGAAATTTCGCCATAATTATTCGTTTTTCTTGCTTTTTTCGATGAAATCTCAAAAAAATAAGGAAAATTAAGGGAAAAAAGACGATAAAAATTGATATTTTGCTAAAATTATTCGTTTTTCTTGCTTTTTTCGGTCAAATCTCGTTAAATGAGGAGAATGAAGGGAAAAAAGAGGATAAAAATTGATATTTCGCTAAAATTATTCGTTTTTCTTGCTTTTTTCGGTCAAATCTCGATAAAATAAGGAAAATTAAGGGAAAAAGAAGATAAAAATTGATATTTCGCTAAAATTATTCGTTTTTCTTGCTTTTTTCTGTAAAATCTCGATAAAATAAGGAAAATTAAGGGAAAAAAGAGGAAAAAGGTTGAAATTTCGCTAAAATTATTCGTTTTTCTTGCTTTTTTCGGTCAAATCTCGATAAAATAAGGAAAATTAAGGGAAAAAAAGAGGATAAAAATTTAAATTTCGCTAAAATTAATCGTTTTTCTTGCTTTTTTCGGTCAAATCTCGATAAAATAAGGAAAATTAAGGGAAAAAAAGAGGAAAAAAATTGAAATTTCGCTAAAATTATTATTTTTTCTTGCTTTTTTCGGTCAAATCTCGATAAAATAAGGAAAATTAAGGGAAAAAAAGAGGAAAAAAATTAAAATTTCGCTATAATTATTCGTTTTTCTTGCTTTTTTCGATAAAATCTCGATAAAATAAGGAAAATTAAGGGAAAAAAGAGGATAAAAATTGATATTTCGCTAAAATTATTCGTTTTTCTTGCTTTTTTTGGTCAAATCTCGTTAAATGAGGAGAATGAAGGAAAAAAAGAGGAAAAAAATTAAAATTTTGCTAAAATTATTCTTTTTTCTTCTTTTTTCGGTCAAATCTCGATAAAATAAGGAAAATTAAGGGAAAAAAAGAGGAAAAAAATTAAATTTCGCTAAAATTATTCGTTTTTCTTGCTTTTTGCGGTCAAATCTCGATAAAGTAAGGAAACTTAAGGGAAAAAAAGAGGAAAAAATTGAAATTTTGCTAAAATTATTCGTTTTTCTTGCTTTTTTCGGTCAAATAAGGATAAAATAAGAAAAATTAAGGAAAAAAAAGAGGAAAAAAATTGAAATTTCGCTAAAATTATTCGTTTTTCTTGCTTTTTCTTGGTCAAATCTCGATAAAATAATGAAAATTAAGGGAAAAAAAGAGGAAAAAAATTAAAATTTCGCTATAATTATTCGTTTTTCTTGCTTTTTTCGATAAAATCTCGATAAAATAAGGAAAATTAAGGGAAAAAAGAGGATAAAAATTGAAATTTCGCTAAAATTATTCGTTTTTCTTGCTTTTTTCGGTCAAATCTCGATAAAATAAGGAAATTTAAGGGAAAGAAAGAGGAAAAAAATTGAAATTTCGCTATAATTATTCGTTTTTCTTGCTTTTTAGATGAAATCTCGATAAAATAAGGAAAATTAAGGGAAAAAAAGAGGACAAAAATTGAAATTTCGCTAAAATTATTCGTTTTTCTTGCTTTTTTTGGTCAAATCTCGATAAAATAAGGAAAATTAAGGGAAAAAAAGAGGAAAAAATTGAAATTTCACTAAAATTATTCGTTTTTCTTGTTTTTTTCGGTCAAATCTCGATAAAATAAGGAAAATTAAGGGAAAAAAAGAGGACGAAAATTGAAATTTCGCTAAAATTATTCTTTTTTCTTGCTTTTTTCGGTCAAATCTCAATAAAATAAGGAATATTAAGGGAAAAAAAGAGGATAAAAATTGATATTTCGCAAATATTATTCGTTTTTCTTGCTTTTTTCGGTCAAATCTCGATAAAATAAGGAAAATTAAGGGAAAAAAAGAGGAAAAAAATTGAAATTTCGCTATAATTATTCGTTTTTCTTCCTTGTTGCGATGAAATCTCAATAAAATAAGGAAAATTAAGGGAAAAAAGACGATAAAAATTGATATTTTGCTAAAATTATTCGTTTTTCTTGCTTTTTTCGGTCAAATCTCGATAAAATAAGGAAAATTAAGGGAAAAAAAGGAAAAAAATTGAAATTACGCTAAAAGTATTCGTTTTTCTTGCTTTTTTCGGTCAAATCTCGATAAAATAAGGAAAATTAATGGAAAAAAAGAAGATAAAAATTGAAATTTCGCTAAAATTATTAGTTTTTCTTGCTTTTTTTCGGTCAAATCCTTATAAAATAAGGAAAATTAAGGGAAAAAAAGAGGAAAAAAATTGAAATTTCGCTATAATTATTCGTTTTTCTTCCTTTTTGCGATGAAATCTCAATAAAATAAGGAAAATTAAAGGAAAAAAGACGATAAAAATTGATATTTTGCTAAAATTATTCGTTTTTCTTGCTTTTTTCGGTCAAATCTCGATAAAATAAGGAAAATTAAGGGAAAAAAAGGAAAAAAATTGAAATTACGCTAAAAGTATTCGTTTTTCTTGCTTTTTTCGGTCAAATCTCGATAAAATAAGGAAAATTAAGGGAAAAAAAGAGGAAAAAATTTGAGATTTCGCTAAAATTATTCGTTTTTCTTGCTTTTTTTGGTCAAATCTCGATAAAATAAGGAAAATTAAGGGAAAAAAAGAGGAAAAAAATTGAAATTTCGCTATAATTATTCGTTTTTCTTGCTTTTTTCGATGAAATCTCAAAAAAATAAGGAAAATTAAGGGAAAAAAAGGAAAAAAATTGAAATTACGCTAAAAGTATTCGTTTTTCTTGCTTTTTTCGGTCAAATCTCGATAAAATAAGGAAAATTAAGGGAAAAAAGAGGAAAAAATTTGAGATTTCGCTAAAATTATTCGTTTTTCTTGCTTTTTTCGGTCAAATCTCGATAAAATAAGGAAAATTAAGGGAAAAAAAGGAAAAAAATTGAAATTACGCTAAAAGTATTCGATTTTCTTGCTTTTTTCGGTCAAATCTCGATAAAATAAGGAAAATTAAGGGAAAAAAAGAGGAAAAAATTTGAGATTTCGCTAAAATTATTCGTTTTTCTTGCTTTTTTTGGTCAAATCTCGATAAAATAAGGAAAATTAAGGGAAAAAAAGAGGAAAAAAATTGAAATTTCGCTATAATTATTCGTTTTTCTTGCTTTTTTCGATGAAATCTCAAAAAAATAAGGAAAATTAAGGGAAAAAAAGGAAAAAAATTGAAATTACGCTAAAAGTATTCGTTTTTCTTGCTTTTTTCGGTCAAATCTCGATAAAATAAGGAAAATTAAGGGAAAAAAAGAGGAAAAAATTTGAGATTTCGCTAAAATTATTCGTTTTTCTTGCTTTTTTCGGTCAAATCGCGATAAAATAAGGAAAATTAAGGGAAAAAAAGAAGATAAAAATTGAAATTTCGCTAAAATTATTCGTTTTTCATGCTTTTTTCGGTCAAATCTCGATAAAATAAGGAAAATTAAGGGAAAAAAAGAGGAAAAAAATTGAAATTTCGCTATAATTATTCGTTTTTCTTGCTTTTTTCGATGAAATTTCAAAAAAATAAGGAAAATTAAGGGAAAAAAGACGATAAAAATTGATATTTTGCTAAAATTATTCGTTTTTTTTGCATTTTTTCGGTCAAATCTCGTTAAATGAGGAGAATGAAGGGAAAAAAGAGGATAAAAATTGATATTTCGCTAAAATTATTCGTTTTTCTTGCTTTTTTCGGTAAAATCTCGATAAAATAAGGAAAATTAAGGGAAAAAGAAGATAAAAATTGATATTTCGCTAAAATTATTCGTTTTTCTTGCTTTTTTCTGTAAAATCTCGATAAAATAAGGAAAATTAAGGGAAAAAAGAGGATAAAAATTTTAATTTCGCTAAAATTAATCGTTTTTCTTGCTTTTTTCGGTCAAATCTCGATAAAATAAGGAAAATTAAGGGAAAAAAAGAGGAAAAAAATTGAAATTTCGCTAAAATTATTCCTTTTTCTTGCTTTTTTCGGTCAAATCTCGATAAAATAAGGAAAATTAAGGGAAAAAAAGAGGAAAAAAATTGAAATTTCGCTATAATTATTCGTTTTTCTTGCTTTTTTCGATGAAATCTCGATAAAATAAGGAAAATTAAGGGAAAAAAGAGGATAAAAATTGATATTTCGCTAAAATTATTCGTTTTTCTTGCTTTTTTTGGTCAAATCTCGTTAAATGAGGAGAATGAAGGAAAAAAAGAGGAAAAAAATTAAATTTTGCTAAAATTATTCTTTTTTCTTCTTTTTTCGGTCAAATCTCGATAAAATAAGGAAAATTAAGGGAAAAAAAGAGGAAAAAAATTAAATTTCGCTAAAATTATTCGTTTTTCTTGCTTTTTGCGGTCAAATCTCGATAAAGTAATGAAATTTAGGGGAAAAAAAAGAGGAAAAAAATTGAAATTTTGCTAAAATTATTCGTTTTTCTTGCTTTTTTCGGTCAAATATCGATAAAATAAGAAAAATTAAGGGAAAAAAAGAGGAAAAAAATTGAAATTTCGCTAAAATTATTCGTTTTCCTTGCTTTTTCTTGGTCAAATCTCGATAAAATAAGGAAAATTAAGGGAAAAAAGAGGATAAAAATTGAAATTTCGCGGAAATTATTCGTTTTTCTTGCTTTTTTCGGTCAAATCTCGATAAAATAAGGAAATTTAAGGGAAAGAAAGAGGAAAAAAATTGAAATTTCGCTATAATTATTCGTTTTTCTTGCTTTTTAGATGAAATCACGATAAAATAAGGAAAATTAAGGGAAAAAAAGAGGACAAAAATTGAAATTTCGCTAAAATTATTCGTTTTTCTTGCTTTTTTTAGTCAAATCTCGATAAAATAAGGAAAATTAAGGGAAAAAAAGAGGACAAAAATTGAAATTTCGCTAAAATTATTCTTTTTTCTTGCTTTTTTCGGTCAAATCTCAATAAAATAAGGAATATTAAGGGAAAAAAAGAGGATAAAAATTGATATTTCGCACAAATTATTCGTTTTTCTTGCTTTTTTCGGTCAAATCGCGATAAAATAAGGAAAATTAAGGAAAAAAAAGTAGATAAAAATTGAAATTTCGCTAAAATTATTCGTTTTTCTTGCTTTTTTCGGTCAAATCTCGATAAAATAAGGAAAATTAATGGAAAAAAAGAAGATAAAAATTGAAATTTCGCTAAAATTATTCGTTTTTCTTGCTTTTTTCGGTCAAATCTCGATAAAATAAGGAAAATTAAGGGAAAAAAAGAGGAAAAAAATTGAAATTTCGCTATAATTATTCGTTTTTCTTGCTTTTTTCGATGAAATCTCAATAAAATAAGGAAATTTAAGGGAAAAAAGACGATAAAAATTGATATTTTGCTAAAATTATTCGTTTTTCTTGCTTTTTTCGGTCAAATCTCGTTAAATGAGGAGAATGAAGGAAAAAAAGAGGAAAAAAATTGAAATTTCGCTAAAATTATTCGTTTTTCTTGCTTTTTTCGGTCAAATCTCGATAAAATAAGGAAAATTAAGGGAAATAAAGAGGAAAAAAATTGAAATTTCGCTAAAATTATTCGTTTTTCTTCCTTTTTTCGGTCAAATCTCGATAAAATAAGGAAAATTAAGGGAAAAAAAGAGGAAAAAAATTGAAATTTCGCTATAATTATTCGTTTTTCTTGCTTTTTTCGATGAAATCTCGATAAAGTAAGGAAAATTAAGGGAAAAAAAGAGGAAAAAAATTAAAATTTTGCTAAAATTATTCTTTTTTCTTCTTTTTTCGGTCAAATCTCGATAAAATAAGGAAAATTAAGGGAAAAAAAGAGGATAAAAATTGATATTTCGATAAAATTATTCGTTTTTCTTGCTTTTTTCGTTCAAATCTCGATAAAATAAGGAAAATAAAGGGAAAAAAGAGGATAAAAATTGATATTTCGCTAAAATTATTCGTTTTTCTTCCTTTTTTCTGTCAAATCTCGATAAAATAAGGAAAATTAAGGGAAAAAAAGAGGAAAAAAATTGAAATTTCGCTAAAATTATTCGGTTTTTCTTGCTTTTTTCGGTCAAATCTCGATAAAATAAGAAGATTAAGGGAAAAAAAGAGGAAAAAGATTGAAATTTCGCTAAAATTATTCGTTTTTCTTGCTTTTTTCGGTCAAATCTCGATAAAATAAGGAAAATTAAGGGAAAAAAAGAGGAAAAAAATTAAATTTCGCTAAAATTATTCGTTTTTCTTGCTTTTTGCGGTCAAATCTCGATAAAGTAATGAAATTTAGGGGAAAAAAAAGAGGAAAAAAATTGAAATTTTGCTAAAATTATTCGTTTTTCTTGCTTTTTTCGGTCAAATATCGATAAAATAAGAAAAATTAAGGGAAAAAAAGAGGAAAAAAATTGAAATTTCGCTAAAATTATTCGTTTTCCTTGCTTTTTCTTGGTCAAATCTCGATAAAATAAGGAAAATTAAGGGAAAAAAGAGGATAAAAATTGAAATTTCGCGGAAATTATTCGTTTTTCTTGCTTTTTTCGGTCAAATCTCGATAAAATAAGGAAATTTAAGGGAAAGAAAGAGGAAAAAAATTGAAATTTCGCTATAATTATTCGTTTTTCTTGCTTTTTAGATGAAATCACGATAAAATAAGGAAAATTAAGGGAAAAAAAGAGGACAAAAATTGAAATTTCGCTAAAATTATTCGTTTTTCTTGCTTTTTTTAGTCAAATCTCGATAAAATAAGGAAAATTAAGGGAAAAAAAGAGGACAAAAATTGAAATTTCGCTAAAATTATTCTTTTTTCTTGCTTTTTTCGGTCAAATCTCAATAAAATAAGGAATATTAAGGGAAAAAAAGAGGATAAAAATTGATATTTCGCACAAATTATTCGTTTTTCTTGCTTTTTTCGGTCAAATCGCGATAAAATAAGGAAAATTAAGGAAAAAAAAGTAGATAAAAATTGAAATTTCGCTAAAATTATTCGTTTTTCTTGCTTTTTTCGGTCAAATCTCGATAAAATAAGGAAAATTAATGGAAAAAAAGAAGATAAAAATTGAAATTTCGCTAAAATTATTCGTTTTTCTTGCTTTTTTCGGTCAAATCTCGATAAAATAAGGAAAATTAAGGGAAAAAAAGAGGAAAAAAATTGAAATTTCGCTATAATTATTCGTTTTTCTTGCTTTTTTCGATGAAATCTCAATAAAATAAGGAAATTTAAGGGAAAAAAGACGATAAAAATTGATATTTTGCTAAAATTATTCGTTTTTCTTGCTTTTTTCGGTCAAATCTCGTTAAATGAGGAGAATGAAGGAAAAAAAGAGGAAAAAAATTGAAATTTCGCTAAAATTATTCGTTTTTCTTGCTTTTTTCGGTCAAATCTCGATAAAATAAGGAAAATTAAGGGAAATAAAGAGGAAAAAAATTGAAATTTCGCTAAAATTATTCGTTTTTCTTCCTTTTTTCGGTCAAATCTCGATAAAATAAGGAAAATTAAGGGAAAAAAAGAGGAAAAAAATTGAAATTTCGCTATAATTATTCGTTTTTCTTGCTTTTTTCGATGAAATCTCGATAAAGTAAGGAAAATTAAGGGAAAAAAAGAGGAAAAAAATTAAAATTTTGCTAAAATTATTCTTTTTTCTTCTTTTTTCGGTCAAATCTCGATAAAATAAGGAAAATTAAGGGAAAAAAAGAGGATAAAAATTGATATTTCGATAAAATTATTCGTTTTTCTTGCTTTTTTCGTTCAAATCTCGATAAAATAAGGAAAATAAAGGGAAAAAAGAGGATAAAAATTGATATTTCGCTAAAATTATTCGTTTTTCTTCCTTTTTTCTGTCAAATCTCGATAAAATAAGGAAAATTAAGGGAAAAAAAGAGGAAAAAAATTGAAATTTCGCTAAAATTATTCGGTTTTTCTTGCTTTTTTCGGTCAAATCTCGATAAAATAAGAAGATTAAGGGAAAAAAAGAGGAAAAAGATTGAAATTTCGCTAAAATTATTCGTTTTTCTTGCTTTTTTCGGTCAAATCTCGATAAAATAAGGAAAATTAAGGGAAAAAAAGAGGAAAAAAATTGAAATTTCGCTAAAATTATTCTTTATTCTTGCTTTTTGCGGTCAAATCTCGATAAAGTAATGAAATTTAGGGGAAAAAAAAGAGGAAAAAAATTGAAATTTTGCTAAAATTATTCGTTTTTCTTGCTTTTTTCGGTCAAATATCGATAAAATAAGAAAAATTAAGGGAAAAAAAGAGGAAAAAAATTGAAATTTCGCTAAAATTATTCGTTTTTCTTGCTTTTTCTTGGTCAAATCTCGATAAAATAAGGAAAATTAAGGGAAAAAAGAGGATAAAAATTGAAATTTCGCTTTAATTCTTCGTTTTTCTTGCTTTTTTCGGTCAAATCTCGATAAAATAAGGAAATTTAAGGGAAAGAAAGAGGAAAAAAATTGAAATTTCGCTATAATTATTCGTTTTTCTTGCTTTTTAGATGAAATCACGATAAAATAAGGAAAATTAAGGGAAAAAAAGAGGACAAAAATTGAAATTTCGCTAAAATTATTCGTTTTTCTTGCTTTTTTTAGTCAAATCTCGATAAAATAAGGAAAATTAAGGGAAAAAAAGAGGACAAAAATTGAAATTTCGCTAAAATTATTCTTTTTTCTTGCTTTTTTCGGTCAAATCTCAATAAAATAAGGAATATTAAGGGAAAAAAAGAGGATAAAAATTGATATTTCGCAAAAATTATTAGTTTTTCTTGCTTTTTTCGGTCAAATCGCGATAAAATAAGGAAAATTAAGGAAAAAAATGTAGATAAAAATTGAAATTTCGCTAAAATTATTCGTTTTTCTTGCTTTTTTCGGTCAAATCTCGATAAAATAAGGAAAATTAATGGAAAAAAAGAAGATAAAAATTGAAATTTCGCTAAAATTATTCGTTTTTCTTGCTTTTTTCGGTCAAATCTCGATAAAATAAGGAAAATTAAGGGAAAAAAGAGGATAAAAATTGATATTTCGATAAAATTATTCGTTTTTCTTGCTTTTTTTCGGTCAAATCTCGATAAAATAAGGAAAATTAAGGAAAAAAAGAGTAAAAAATTGAAATTTCGCTAAAATTATTCGTTTTTCTTGCTTTTTTCGGTCAAATCTCGATAAAATAAGGAAAATTAAGGGAAAAAAAGAGGAAAAAATGGAAATTTCGCTAAAATTAATCGTTTTTCTTGCTTTTTTCGGTCAAATCTCGATAAAATAAGGAAAATTAAGGGAAAAAAGAGGATAAAAATTGATATTTCGATAAAATTATTCGTTTTTCTTGCTTTTTTCGGTCAAATCTCGATAAAATAAGGAAAATTAATGGAAAAAAGAGGAAAAAAATTAAAATTTTGCTAAAATTATTCTTTTTTCTTCTTTTTTCGGTCAAATCTCGATAAAATAAGGAAAATTAAGGGAAAAAAAGAGGATAAAAATTGATATTTCGATAAAATTATTCGTTTTTCTTGCTTTTTTCGTTCAAATCTCGATAAAATAAGGAAAATAAAGGGAAAAAAGAGGATAAAAATTGATATTTCGCTAAAATTATTCGTTTTTCTTCCTTTTTTCTGTCAAATCTCGATAAAATAAGGAAAATTAAGGGAAAAAAAGAGGATAAAAATTGAAATTTCGCTAAAATTATTCGTTTTTCTTGCTTTTTTCGGTCAAATCTCGATAAAATAAGGAAAATTAAGGGAAAAAAGAGGATAAAAATTGAAATTTCGCTATAATTATTCGTTTTTCTGCTTTTTTCGGTCAAATCTCGATAAAATAAGGAAAATTAAGGGAAAGAAAGAGGAAAAAAATTGAAATTTCGCTAAAATTATTCGTTTTTCTTGCTTTTTTCGGTCAAGTCTCGTTAAATGAGGAGAATGAAGGAAAAAAAGAGGAAAAAAATTAAAATTTCGCTAATATTATTTGTTTTTCTTGCTTTTTTCTGTCAAATCTCGATAAAATAAGGAAAATTTAGGGAAAAAAAAGAGGAAAAGATTGAAATTTCGCTAAAATTATTCGGTTTTTCTTGCTTTTTTCGGTCAAATCTCGATAAAATAAGAAAATTAAGGGAAAAAAAGAGGAAAAAGATTGAAATTTCGCTAAAATTATTCGTTTTTCTTGCTTTTTTCGGTCAAATCTCGATAAAATAAGGAAAATTAAGGGAAAAAAAGAGGAAAAAAATTGAAATTTCGCTAAAATTATTCTTTATTCTTGCTTTTTTCGGTCAAATCTCAATAAAATAAGGAAAATTAAGGGAAAAAAAGAGGATAAAAATTGATATTTCGCAAAAATTATTCGTTTTTCTTGCTTTTTTCGGTCAAATCGCGATAAAATAAGGAAAATTAAGGAAAAAAAAGAAGATAAAAATTGAAATTTCGCTAAAATTATTCGTTTTTCTTGCTTTTTTCGGTCAAATCTCGATAAAATAAGGAAAATTAATGGAAAAAAAGAAGATAAAAATTGAAATTTCGCTAAAATTATTCGTTTTTCTTCCTTTTTTCGGTCAAATCTCGATAAAATAAGGAAAATTAAGGGAAAAAAAGAGGAAAAAAATTGAAATTTCGCTATAATTAGTCGTTTTTCTTGCTTTTTTCGATGAAATCTCAATAAAATAAGGAAAATTAAGGGAAAAAAGACGATAAAAATTGATATTTTGCTAAAATTATTTGTATTTCTTGCTTTTTTCGGTCAAATCTCGTTAAATGAGGAGAATGAAGGAAAAAAAGAGGAAAAACATTGAAATTTCGCTAAAATTATTCGTTTTTCTTGCTTTTTTCGGTCAAATCTCGATAAAATAAGGAAAATTAAGGGAAAAAAAGAGGAAAAAAATTGAAATTTCGCTAAAATTATTCGTTTTTCTTGCTTTATGCGGTCAAATCTCGATAAAGTAAGGAAAATTAAGGGAAAAAAAGAGGAAATAAATTGAAATTTCGCTAAAATTATTCGTTTTTTCTTGCTTTTTTCGGTCAAATCTCGATAAAATAAGGAAAATTAAGGGAAAAAAAGAGGAAAAAAATTGAAATTTCGTTAAAATTATTCGTTTTTCTTGCTTTTTTCGGTCAAATCTCGATAAAATAAGGAAAATTAAGGGAAAAAAGAGGATAAAATTTGATATTTCGCTAAAATTATTCGTTTTTCTTGCTTTTTTTGGTCAAATCTCGTTAAATGAGGAGAATGAAGGAAAAAAAGAGGAAAAAAATTGAAATTTTGCTAAAATTATTCGTTTTTCTTGCTTTTTTTCGGTCAAATCTCGATAAAATAAGGAAAATTAAGGGAAAAAAAGAGGAAAAAAATTAAATTTCGCTAAAATTATTCGTTTTTTTTGCTTTTTGCGGTCAAATCTCGATAAAGTAAGGATATTTAAGGGAAAAAAAGAGGAAAAAAATTGAAATTTCGCTAAAATTATTCGTTTTTCTTGCTTTTTTCGGTCAAATATCGATAAAATAAGAAAATATAAGGGAAAAAAAGAGGATAAAAATTGATATTTCGATAAAATTATTCATTTTGCTTGCTTTTTTCGGTCAAATCTCGTTAAATGAGGAGAATGAAGGAAAAAAAGAGGAAAAAAATTGAAATTTCGCTAAAATTATTCGTTTTTCTTGCTTTTTTTGGTCAAATCTCGATAAAATAAGGAAAATTAAGGGAAAAAAAGAGGAAAAAAATTAAAATTTCGCACAAATTATTCGTTTTTCTTGCTTTTTTCGGTCAAATCTCGATAAAATAAGGAAAATTAAGGGAAAAAAGAGGATAAAAATTGAAATTTCGCTATAATTATTCGTTTTTCTGCTATTTTCGGTCAAATCTCGATAAAATAAGGAAAATTAAGGGAAAGAAAGAGGAAAAAAATTGAAATTTCGCTATAATTATTCGTTTTTCTTGCTTTTTTAGATGAAATCTCGATAAAATAAGGAAAATTAAGGGAAAAAAAGAGGATAAAAATTGAAATTTCGCTAAAATTATTCGTTTTTCTTGCTTTTTTCGGTCAAATCGCGATAAAATAAGGAAAATTAAGGGAAAAAAAGAAGATAAAAATTGAAATTTCGCTAAAATTATTCGTTTTTCTTGCTTTTTTCGGTCAAATCTCGATAAAATAAGGAAAATTATGTGAAAAAAAGAGGAAAAAAATTTATATTTCGCTATAATTATTCGTTTTTTTTTGCTTTTTTAAATGAAATCTCGATAAAATAAGTAAAATTAAGGGAAAAAAGAGGAAAAAAATTGATATTTTGCTAAAATTATTCGTTTTTCTTGCTTTTTTCGGTCAAATCTCGTTAAATGAGGAGAATGAAGGAAAAAAAGAGGAAAACAATTGAAATTTCGCTAAAATTATTCGTTTTTCTTGCTTTTTGTGGTCAAATCTTGATAAAGTAAGGAAAATTAAGGGAAAAAAAGAGGAAAAAAATTTAAATTTTGCTAAAATTATTCGTTTTTCTTGCTTTTTTCGGTCAAATCTCGATAAAATAAGGAAAATTAAGGGAAAAAAGAGGATAAAAATTGAAATTTCGCTAAAATTATTCGTTTTTCTTGCTTTTTTCGGTCAAATCTCGATAAAATAAGGAAAATTAAGGGAAAAAAAGAGGAAAAAATTGAAATTTCGCTAAAATTATTCGTTTTTCTTGCTTTTTGCGGTCAAATCTTGATAAAGTAAGGAAAATTAAGGGAAAAAAAGAGGAAAAAAATTTAAATTTTGCTAAAATTATTCGTTTTTCTTGCTTTTTTCGGTCAAATCTCGATAAAATAAGGAAAATTAAGGGAAAAAAGAGGATAAAAATTGATATTTCGATAAAATTATTCGT
This sequence comes from Sympetrum striolatum, assembly GCA_947579665.1. NCBI lineage: Eukaryota > Metazoa > Arthropoda > Insecta > Odonata > Libellulidae > Sympetrum > Sympetrum striolatum. Next base: position 72,673,740 of record OX388351.1, on the reverse strand, counting down.
TTTTCTTGCTTTTTTCGGTCAAATCTCGATAAAATAAGGAAAATTAAGGAAAAAAAAGAGGAAAAAAATTGAAATTTCGCTAAAATTATTCGTTTTTCTTGCTTTTTTCGGTCAAATCTTGATAAAATAAGGAAAATTAAGGGAAAAAAAGAGGAAAAAATTGAAATTTCGCTAAAATTAATCGTTTTTCTTGCTTTTTTCGGTCAAATCTCGATAAAATAAGGAAAATTAAGGGAAAAAAGAGGATAAAAATTGATATTTCGATAAAATTATTCGTTTTTCTTGCTTTTTTCGGTCAAATCTCGATAAAATAAGGAAAATTAATGGAAAAAAGAGGAAAAAAATTGAAATTTCGCTATAATTATTCGTTTTTCTTGCTTTTTTCGGTCAAGTCTCGATAAAATAAGGAATATACGGATATTTCTACCAACTTATTTAAACATGAGTGAAGATGAAATAAAGAAATTTAATGATGAAAAAATTCAATTGCATCTAACATTAAAAAAAAATAAATTAATGATAGAATAAAATAAAATAAACTTTTCAGACAAAGAAATGAGTTTTCTTTATTTAATAACCTTAACAATTTAAACAGGTGCTCGTTGGCATAATATCAAATAATGCTCTCATGAGGCAATGTGAACACCAGTTCTGCTTACTTTGAATCTCAGATATCATATCTTTAGGATATTTAACATTAATATGCATATTTATTTTATTCCAACCATCAGCCATTATGTTTGAATTCATTAATGCTGAAACACACGCACCACAGAAATTATATTTTCTCCATTTCAAATTATTGTATTTCACTAAATTTATGCACCAAAAATGTTGCCGCATGCATAATGGGAAAGTACACTCATTCGATGAAACCATACAAATAAGAGCACAAAAAGTCCATGAGTCGATGTTTGTAAAAGAAGTTCTGTATGCTTTTGAAATCAAGTTAGACCTCCAAAGATTTCCCCACAAATTCGCCCAATCATTCCTATGAACGTCTAACGATTTCCCCCTAGAGCAATTTATCCAAAACAAAGTCTTCAAGTCTTCGAAAACAGTTTCTGGTAGATTTTCCCACAGAAAGACCCAATTGTTGCAATAAACGTCCAACGTTTTCTTCTTAGAACACTCTAACAAGGACTTTGGATTAAATACCGCCATAGCAATAGAGTACATGCACTGAATGTTTACTTCAATGTCGCGATCTTTATTACGAATCTCAGTTTGTTCGGGAGAAGCAAGAGTAACAGCGTACGCCATCAAGCGGGCAGCGCGGTGTGGCGCGAATTCAAAAACATCGTATTTGTTTATTATTTTTCAACACTCAAGTAGAAATACGTGCTACTTCGATCGCTATTTCGCTGTTTCAAGGAAGTTCACCCACCCGGGGAGGCCCCCCCACCCCGTCACGGCCTTCGCGCATGCACGTCATCCCGGCAACATGCGATTATTTAACTTTCTCCTAGGTTATTCATTATTATTTAAAGTTCAAGGTCAAAAGTGTGCTCGGACGAACAAATTTGTACTACTTAAAATGACCAAAATTGAGAAAAAATAGAGGAAATGAACTGAAATATCGCAAAAATTATCAGTTTTTGTTGCTTTTTTCGACTATATATCTCAATAAAAAGACGAAATTTAAAGCAAAATACAGGTAAAAAATTGAAATATGGATAAAAGTATCTGTTTTCGTTGCTTTTTTCGATCATATATAGGAAAAATTTCGGAAATAAGGGCAAAATAGAGAAGAAAATAGTGAAATTTTGCTACAATTATCCATTTTCGTTGGTTATTTCGATCGTATCTCTATAAAATGTTGCAAAATAAGGGCAAATTAGAAAAAAAAGTAAAATTTTGCTAAAAGTTTCAGTTTTCGTTGCTTTTTTCGATTATATGTCGATAAAAGGGAAAAATTTAAGGAAAAATATAGGAAAAAAATTGAAATTTTCCGTTTTCGTTGGTTTTCTCATTCATATCTCGTTAAAATGACGAAATTTAAGACAAAATAGATGAAAAAATTGAAATTTGAAAAAAAAAAAACGTTTTCGTTTCTTTTTTCTATCAAAACACGGTAAAAAAAACGAAAATTAAGGCAAAAAAGGGGAAAGAAATTGATATTTTTCTAAAAGTATTTGTTTTCGTTACTTCTTTCGATCATATCTCCATAAAATGACCAAAATTGAGAAAAAATAGAGGAAATGAACTGAAATATTGCAAAAATTATCAGTTTTTGTTGCTTCTTTCGACAATATATCTCAATAAAAATACGAAATTTAATGCAAAACACAGGAAAAAAATTGAAATTTGTCTAAAAGTATCCGTTTTCGATGCTTTTTTTTGATCATATCTTGGGAAAATTTCGAAAATAAGGGCAAAATAGAGAAGAATAAAGTGAAATATTACTAAAATTATCCAATTTCGTTGTTTTTTTCGACGGTATCTCTATAAAATGTGGAAAATAGGGCAATATAGAGAAAAACAGTAAAATTTTCCTAAAAGTATCAGTTTTCGTTGCTTTTTTCGATCATATCTCAATAAAAACGAAATATAAGGCAAAATACAGGAAAAAATTGAAATTTGGCTAAAAGTATCCGTTTTCGTTGCTTTTTTCGATCATATCTCGGTAAAAGTTCGAAAATAAGGGCGAAATAGAGAAGAAAAACGTGAAATTTTTTTAATATTATCATTTTTCGTTGCTTTTTCGATCATATCTCCATAAAATATCGAAAATAAGGGAATAATAGAGAAGAAAAAAGTAAAATTTTCATAAAAGTATCAGTTTTCGTTTCTTTTTTCGATCATATTTAAATAAAAAGACGAAATTGCATTCAAAATAGAGGAAAAAATTGAAATTTAACTCAAATTCTCCGTTTTCGTTGCTTTTTTATATTATAACATGGTAAAAAAAATCTGATGTGGCCAGCACATGACTTTCTCCATATATAAGATGTAAATTTTTATCTACGACAGTAATTTCGAACTCCATATTCCATCTAAACTCTTTGACGTCACAAGCATTATAAATAATGTTTTTTGGGACATGATCGATGAAAAAAGATGAATTTGGCCTTTCGCCCATAGAGACCAGCGCGCCCACGAAGTACATAATCAGCAACTTCCGGTTTATCAGTATTTCATGAATAACTCCTAAACAATCAGTGATACTAAAATATGTTTCAAACAAAAGTTATAGTAAAATACATTTTCTAAAACATTTATATATAATAGTATATACCTAAATATCATATTAATGGAGATATTTTGAAAACCGGAAATGAGCTTTGAAGAATGAAGCTCAACTTCTGGTTGACCGATTTACTCTCAAAACTAATCAACTCTAACGACTGTAATAAAACTACAATATATGAAATTTGGTGTTGATCCGACAATTAGTTTTCATGTTAGAGCGCCCACAAAGTACAGAATCATTTTCTTACAGTATTTCACGAATAACTCCTAATCAACCGGTGATACAAAAATATATTAAATACAAAAGTTATAGTAAATTACATTATCTAAAACTTTTATAAGAAATACAATATACGTAAACATATATCATATTTATGGAGATATTTTGAAAACCGGAAATGAGCTTTAATGAATAAAGCTCAACTTCCGGTTGACCGATTTACTCCAAAAACTAATCAACTCTGACAGCACACATACCACTACTATATATGAAGTTTGGTATTGATACGACTAATAGTTTTCACGTTAGAGCGCCCACTACCACACACACACATACACACACACATCATTCCGAAAGTGGTCAAAACGTGTTCTAGGGACCCCAAAATATGTATTTCCGTTGAAATCTCGAAGTCGAATTTTTTCATGAAAACAATACTTTCTCTATACTTCGTATATGGAGAAAGTAAAAAACGAATATTAAGGCAAAAAAGGGGGAAAAAATTGATATTTTTCTAAAATTACCAGTTTTTGTTGTTTTTTTCGATCATATCTAGATAAAATGACCAAAATTGAGGAAAAATAGAGGAAAAGAATTGAAATATCGCTAAAATTATAGTTTTCGTTGCTTTTTTCGATCATATCTCAATAAAAAGACGACATTTAAGGCATAATACAGGAGAAAATTGAAATTTGGCTGAAATTATCCGTTTTCGTTGGTTTTTTCGATCATATCTCCATAAAATATCGAAAATAAGGGCAAAATAGGGAAGAAAAAAATAAAATTTTCAGAAAAGTATCAGTTTTCGTTTCTTTTTTCGATCGTATCTCGATTAAAAGGAAAATTTTAAGGCAAAATAGAGGAAATATATGAAATTAGGCTAAAGTTATCCTTTTTCGTTGCTTTTTTCGATCTTATCTAAATAAAAAGACGAAATTGCATTCAAAATAATGGAAAAAAATTGAAATTTAACTCAAATTCTCCGTTTTCGTTTCTTTTTTCTATCATAACACGGTAAAAAAAACGAAAATTAAGGCAAAAAAGGGAAAGAAATTTATATTTTTCTAAAATTTTCCGTTTTTGTTGCTACTTTCGATCATATCTCGATAAAATGACCAAAATTGACGAATAAAAGAGGTAATGAATTTAAATATATCGAAAAAATTATCAGTTTTTGTTGCTTCTTTCGACAATATATCTCAATAAAAAGAAAAAATTTAAGGCAAAATACAGGAAAAAAATTGAAATTTGGCTAAAAGTATCCGTTTTCGTTGCTTTTTTCGATCATATCTTGGGAAAATTTCGAAAATAAGGGCAAAATAGAGAAGAATAAAGTGAAATTTTGCTAAAATTATCCAATTTCGTTGGTTTTTTTTGACGGTATCTCTATAAAATGTGGAAAAAAGGGGCAATATAGAGAAAAAAAGTAAAATTTTCCTAAAAGTATCAGTTTTCGTTGCTTTTTTCAATCATATCTCAATAAAAACGAAATTTAAGGCAAAATACAGGAAAAAAATTGAAATTTGGATAAAAACATTCGTTTTCGTTGCTTTTTTCGATCATATCTCGGTAAAAGTTCGAAAATAAGGGAATAATAGAGAAGAAAAAAGTAAAATTTTCATAAAAGTATCAGTTTTCGTTTCTTTTTTCGATTATATCTAAATAAAAAGACGAAATTGCATTCGAAATAGAGGAAAAAAATTGAAATTTAACTCAAATTCTCCGTTTTCGTTGCTTTTTTCTATCATAACACGGTAAAAAATCTGATGTGGCCAGCACATGACTTTCTCCATATATAAGATGTAATTTCTTATCTACGACAGTAATTTCGAACTCTAAACATTATAAATAATGTTGTTCGGGATATGCTGGATGAAAAACGATGAAACTGGCCATTCGCCCATAGAGCCCAGAGCGCCAACAAAGTACATAATCAGCAACTTCCGGTTTATCAGTATTTCAGGAATAACTCCTAAACAATCAGTGATACGAAAATATGTTTCATACAAAAGTTATAGTAAATTTTATTTTCTAAAACATTTATAAATAATAGTATATACCTAAATATCATATTTATGGAGATATTTTGAAAACCGGAAATGAGCTTTGAAGAATGAAGCTCAACTTCCGGTTAACCGATTTACTCCAAAAACTTATCAACTCTAAAGACTGTGAAGGAAGTACTACATATGAAATTTGGTGTTGATCCGCCAAATAGTTTTCATGTTAGAGCACCCACAAAGTACATAATCATCTTCTTCCGGTTTATCAGTGTTTCACGAATAACTCCTAATCAACCGGTGATACAAAAATATGGTAAATACAAAAGTTATAGTAAATTACATTATCTAAAACTTTTATAACTAATACAATGTACGTATATATCATATTTATGGAGATATTTTGAAAACCGGAAATGAGCTTTAATGAATAAAGCTCGACTTCCGGTTTACCGATTTACTCCAAAAACTAATCAACTCTGACAGCACACAGTACAGTACTATATATGAAGTTTGGTGTTGATACGACCAATAGTTTTCACGTTAGAGCGTCCACTATCACACACACACATACACACACACACACACACACACACACACACACACACACACACACACACACACACACATACACACAGACATCATTCCGAAAATGGTCAAAACGTGTTCTAGGGACCCCAAAACATGTATTTCCGTTGAAATCTCGAAGTCGAATTTTTTCATGAAAACAATACTTTCTCTATACTTCGTATATGGAGAAAGTAAAAAAACGAAAATTAAGGTAAAAAATCTGATGTGGCCAGCACATGACTTTCTCCATATATAAGATGTAATTTCTTATCTACGACAGTAATTTCGAACTCTGAACATTATAAATAATGTTGTTCGGGGCATGCTGGATGAAAAACGATGAAACTGGCCTTTCGCCCATAGAGCCCAGAGCGCCCACAAAGTACATAATCAGAAACTTCCGGTTTATCAGTATTTCAGGAATAACTCCTAAACAATCAGTGATACGAAAATATGTTTCATACAAAAGTTATAGTAAATTACATTTTCTAAAACATTTAAAAATAATAGTATATACCTAAATATCATATTTGTGGAGATATTTTGAAAACCGGAAATGAGCTTTGAAGAATGAAGCTCAACTTCCGGTTAACCGATTTACTCCAAAAACTAATCAACTCTAAAAACTGTAATAGAAGTACTACATATGAAATTTGGTGTTGATCCGCCAAATAGTTTTCATGTTAGAGCGCCCACAAAGTACATAATCATCTTCTTCCGGTTTATCAGTGTTTCTCGAATAACTCCTAATCAACCGGTGATACAAAAATATGTTAAATACTAAAGTTATAGTAAATTACATTATCTAAAACTTTTATAAGTAATACAATATACGTATATATCATATTTATGGAGATATTTTGAAAACCGGAAATGAGCTTTAATGAATAAAGCTCGACTTCCGGTTGACCGATTTACTCCAAAACCTAATCAACTCTGACAGCACACACCACAGTACTATATATGAAGTTTGGTGTTGATACGACCAATAGTTTTCACGTTAGAGCGTCCACTATCACACACACACACACACACATACACACAGACATCATTCCGAAAATGGTCAAAACGTGTTCTAGGGACCCCAAAACATGTATTTCCGTTGAAATCTCGAAGTCGAATTTTTTCATGAAAACAATACTTTCTCTATACTTCGTATATGGAGAAAGTAAAAAGGGGGAAGAAATTGATTTTTTTATGAAATTATCATTTTTTGTCGCTTCTTTCGATCATATCTAGATAAAATGACCAAAATTGAGGAAATAAAGTGGAAATGAATCGAAATATCGCTTAAATTATCAGTTTTTGTTGCTTTTTTCGACCATATATCTCAATAAAAAGACAAAATTTAAGGCAAAATACAGGAAAAAAATTGAAATTTGGCTGAAATTTACCGTTTTCGTTGCTTTTTCTGATCATATCTCGGTAAAATTTCGAGAATAAGGGCAAAATAGAGGAGAAAAATTGAAATTTCACTAAAGTTATCCGTTTTCGTTGCTTTTTTCGATCAAATCTCGATGAAAAGGAAAAATTTAAGGCAAAATACAGGAACAAAATTGTAATTTGGCTGAAATTATCCGTTTTCCTTTCTTTTTTCGATCATATCTAGGTAAAATTTCGAAAATAAGAGCAAAATATTGAAGAAAATATTGAAATTTTGCTAAAATTACCCGTTTTCTTTGCGTTTTCGATCTTATCTCTTTTAAATAATGAAAATTATGGAAAATTGGAGGAAAATAATTGAAATTTACTAAGATGAAACGATTTCGGTGCTTTTTTTGATCATATCTCGATGAAAAGACGAAATGTAGGGCAAAATAGAGGAAAAAAATTGAAATTTGGTTAAAATTATCACTTTTCGTAGCTTTCTTCGATCATATCTCGATAAAAGGCAAAATTTAAGGCAAAATAGAGGAAATATTTGAAATTAGGCTAAAATTATCCGTTTTCGTTGCTTTTTTCTATCATATCATGGTAAAAAACATAAATTAAGGCAAAAAAAGACAAAGAAATTGAAATTTTTCTAAAATTATCCGTTTTCGTTGCTTTTTTCGATCATATCTAGGTAAAATTTCGAAAATAAGGGCAAAAAAGAGAAGATAAAGTGAAATTTTGCAAAAATTATCCAATTTTTGTTGGTTTTTTCGATGGTATCTCTATAAAATGTGGAAAAAAGGGCTAAATAGTGAAAAAAAGTAAAATTTTGCTAAAAGTGTCAGTTTTCGTTGCTTTTATCGATCATATCTCGATGAAAAGATGAAATGTAAGGCAAAATAGAGGAAAGAAATTTAAATTTCGCTAAAATTATCCGTTTTCGTTCCTTTTTTCGATCATATCTCGGTAAAATTTCGAAAATAAGGGCAAAATGGAGGAAAAAAATTGAAATTTCTTAAAATTTTCCGTTCTCATCACTTTTTTCGATTATATATCTATAAAATGTCGAAGAAAAAGTGCAAAATAGAGTAAGAAAAGTAAAATTTTGCTAAAAGTATAAGTTTTCGTTTCTTTTTTCGATCATATCTCGATAAAAAGGCAAAATTTAAGGCAAAATAGATTAAAAATTTGAAATATAGCTAACATTATCCGTTTTCGTTGTTATTTTCAATCTTATCTAAATACAAAGACGAAAATGAATGTAAAATAGAGAAAAAAAGTGAAATTTTGCTAAAATTATCTATTTTCGTTACTTTCTTTGATCTTATCTGTATAAAAAGACGAAAATGAAAGCAAATTATAGGAAAAACTTGAAATTTCGCTGAAATTATCCGTTATAATTTTTATTGTCGATCATATCTCGTTAAATATCGAAAATAAGGGCAATATAGAGAATAAAAAATTGAAATTTAGCTAAAATTATCCGTTTTCGTTGGTTTTTACGATCATATCTCCATAAAATAACGAAAATAAGGGCGAAATAGAGAAGAAAAAAATGCGATTTTGCTAATATTATCTGTTTTCGTTGTTTTTTCGATCATATCTCTATAAAATGTCGAAAAAAAGGGCAAAATAGAGGAAAAAAGTATAATATTCATATAAGTATCAGTTTTCGTTTCTTTTTTTGATCATATCTCGATAAAAAGTCAAAATAGAGGAAATAATTGAAATTAGGCTAAAATTATCCGTTTTCGTTTCTTTTTCGCTTCATATCTCGATAAAAATACTAAAATTAATGCAAAATTGAGGAAATGAATTATAATTTTGCTAAAACTATCAGTTTTCGTTGCTTTTTTCGATCATATCTCGATGAAAAGATGAAATTTTAGGCAAAATAGTGGAAAACAATTGAAATTTGTCTAAAATTATGCGTTTTCTTTGCTTTTTTTAAATCATATCTAGGTAAAATTTCGAATATAAGGGCAAAATAGAGAAAAAAGTGATATTTGGCTAAAATTATCCATTTTCGTTCCTTTTTTCGATCATATCTCTGTAAAATATCGAAAAAAGGGCAAAATAGAGAGAAAAAAGAGAAATTTTTCTAAATGTATCCGTTTTCCTTGCTTTTTTCGATCATATCTCGATAAAGAGGAAAAATTTAAGGCAAAATAGAGGAAAAATATTGAAATTTTGCTAAAATTATCCGATTCCTTTGCTTTTTTCTATCATATCTCGTTTATATGACAAAATTTGAGGCAAAATAGAAACAAATTGAAATTTGGCTAAAACTATGCGTTTTCGTTCCTTTTTTCGATCATATCTCTGTAAAATATCGAAAAAAAGGGCAAAATAGAGAGAAAAAAGAGAAATTTTTCTAAATGTATCCGTTTTCCTTGCTTTTTTCGATCATATCTCGATAAAGAGGAAAAATTTAAGGCAAAATAGAGGAAAAATATTGAAATTTTGCTAAAATTATCCGATTCCCTTGCTTTTTTCTATCATATCTCGTTTATATGACAAAATTTGAGGCAAAATAGAAACAAATTGAAATTTGGCTAAAACTATGCGTTTTCGTTGCTTTTTTCGATCATATCTTGGTAAAATTTCGAATATAAGCGCAAAATAGAGAAAAAAACGCGAAATTTGGCTAAAATTACCCATTTTCGTTGCTTTTTTTCGATCTTATCGAAATAAAAAGACGAAAATGAAGGTTAAATAGAGGAAAAAAATTAAAATATCTCTATTACTATCCGTTTTGGTTCGTTTTGTTGATCATATCTCGATAAAATATCGAAAATAAGGGCAAAATAGAGGAAAGCAATTGAAATTTCGGTGTAATTATTTGTTTTCTTAGCTTTTTTCGATCATATCTCTATAAAATGTCGAAAAAAAGGATAAAATAGAGATAAAGTGGTAAAATTTAGCTAAACGTTTAGGTTTTCGTTGATTTTTTCGATTATATCTCGTTATACTTTCGAAAATAAGTGCAAGATAGAAAAACAAAATGTGACATTTCCCTAAGATTATCCTTTTTCCTTGCTTTTTTCGATCATATCTCGTTAAAATTACGAAATTTAAGGCAAAATTGAGGAAAAAAGTGAAATTTTGCTAAAATTATCCATTTTCGTTGCTTTTCTCGATCTTCTTTAAATAAAATGACGAAAATTAAGGCGAAATACAGGAAAGCAATTGAAATATGCTAAGATTATACGATTTCGTTGTTTTTTCGATCTTATCTCGATTAAATTATGAAAATTAAGGCAAAATATAGGAAAGAAACTGATATTTCGGTGAAATTAACCGTTTTCGTTGCTTCTTTCGATCATATCTCGATAAAATGTCCAAAAATAATGCAAAATTGAGGAAAGAAATTGAAAAATCGCTAAAATTATCTGTTTTCGTTGCTTTTTTCGATCATATCTCGATAAAATGACGAAAGTTAAGGCAAAATAATAATAATAATATATAATAATAAATGAACTTAATTCGGGCGAGATTGAGACTAGAAAGTCTCTTCTTACACCTAACCCATCGTCTTATGTAAAACAGAAAGAAAGAGATAGTTTGCAAAAGTACACGAAGAAAACTAGTATGTGAATTTTTAAAAAACCTTAGCTGAGAGCTTAGGAAAAAAATTTCCACTGCAGGAAAACACTCACAGGAAGGGGAGTGTGAAAAACCTGCGAAATCTACAATAGAAAATTTTATTTTTGATGAAGGAGAAAGAAAAGGGTTATGATAGACTGGCAGTGAAAATATAAAAATTGTACAAAAAGAAAGGAGAAAAAACATAACTGCATTACAAACAATCAGATAATATAAATCAACTTCACTAAACTGACATTAATTATAGATGAATTAAAATAAAGGTTGAATAATGGGAGATAAATCTCAAAGAAATGAAGAAAATGAAATTAAATTAAGAAAAACATACAAATGAAACATTAAAAGGTCTACTACTCTGAAAATAATCAAAAACATAGTTTATAGGAAAGTGTTAAAAGACAAAAAGAGAAAATAAACAAAAAATATAATAAATTAAATAAAAACAAATAAAAAAATAAATAAAAAGATGTGCGGAAATCAAAAGGATTAAAACATTTGCGGCTTGCAAGTTGGAAGATACTAAAACAAAATCTAAGTTAACTAATCGTTAATATTGTACATATATTCATGACATGGGGCAGCGGATCAGAACCAAACAATTGTTTAACAAGGTTGGGATGATGGAGTTGTGAATTTAGGTGCATTTAAGTTCTGCTTTAGATAGTTATGAGATGATTGTGACATGTACGCTTAAAGGTAAAAATGGTGGATGAGTTTTGTATTACTTGAGGAAGTGCGTTCCAGAGGTTAATAGCAGTAACTGTAAATGAATTGTGAAAGATCTCGGTTCTATGTTGAGGAATCAATAGTTGTTTGCGACCTCTTGTATTGCGGTCATGAATGCAATCCAAGGACAGAAATAAAGAGTGAATGTAATTGGGAGATTTAGTAGATAATAATTTGTTCGTGGTGCAAAGAAAGTGATGCTTGCGCCGGAGATCAAGCTTTGGTAGTGAGAGTTTCGTGTAATAATCCGAAATGTGATCGTACTTTTTTAAGTTGAAAACATATCTCATAATAGAGGAAAGAAATTGAAATTTCGCTAAAATTATCCGTTTTCGTTGCTTTTTTCGATCATATCTCGATAAAATGACGAAAATTAAGGCAAAATAGAGAAAAAAAATTGAAATTTTGCTAAAATTATGCGTTTTCATTGCTTTTTTCGATCATATCTCGATAAAATGACGAAAATTAACGCAAAATAGAGGGAAAAAAATTAAATTTCGGTAAAACTAACTTATATAATTAGGAAGTACTTTATGTAAAGTATTCTTTGGAATCAAGACAAAAATTGTAAATATACATTTTGTAATATAGAACTTTTTCCAGTATTTTATTTGCAATTTAACATTCTCTTAGATTTGTAATTAAATTTGTAAATATGAATTAATATAATCATTTTGGGAAATATATGACAAACTTTTTTATATATATCTCTTGGTATTTATTATTTCACTCCTTGAATTGCCTCTGTGTAATTTTATATATAATATGAAAGGTGCATTTCCTGTTGGAAAAGAGTAGCATTAATGTTGGCAAAGAGTAATTACTTTGCTGGCCCAATGTAGGGCCAACGAAGTTACGGTTGGGCCTATGTTGGCTGGTGTTGGTTGGCCCAACGTTGGGGAATGGTGGGTTGGCAAATAGTGAGGCAGAGTGCCATTCCATACCCTTGGCCAACCGTGGACAACAACGGTTTGCCAGCATTGGCCCAAGGATGTCGTTTTACTTGGGTATCCACCTGTTGAATGTGATAGGACTAATGTCTTTGTAACACCATGAATAATGAGAAAATTCCGTCCCTTTTCCCCCTTTGAGAATAAACAGGGTATACCTTCACGTGGTATACCCTGTTTTTACAAACGAGGCCATGGCAAACTTTAAGTTTCATTATTCAACTGCAGTATACTATACAGTAGCAGTAGCAGTATATAAACTATAGTTAGTTGTGGTGCAACTTCAATGCATGCAATCAGTTTTTTCTTTTATTAGTTATAGAACTGTGGACAGGGCAATAAGACAGTCAAGTTGTTGCCAGTAGGCATAATAGCAAGCCTCTATTCTGTGAATAGTGTGATGTAATACAATTTCCTTTTATTTTTAACCCTCATCCGGGCGTGCTGCACACCTCCAGGCAAAAATTGCACGCGCTTTTATGGATGTGACGGTTAACTACCGTCCGTGTGCCTGGATGAAGGTTAAGGGTGCAGTACAATCACCTTGGACATGAGCATCGGACTCAGCAGAATGCAGTGGACTTACAAGAAATTTGATGAAGTGGAGGAATTGCTACCCATCTTGTGCAGCTGTGATGTGAATATTGTTCTTTCTACTAAGTTATTCAATAAATAAATTTATTCAAAATTTACTGTTTCTCGTGTATTAATTTTCCTATCCAAATTTTGAATATTGGTATTAATAATGATTACCATTAGACCATTAGTAATAATAATGAATGTAATTGATTATTAGTATAGAAATAATTGATATATAATAAGCACCACGACAGGGCGATCGAAATATGCATATGCATTAGTGCACCTAGCGGCAGCCACGGTAACTTGTTGCGGTGGCCGAGCTATGTAGTAGTAATATCTGCCAACAGATGTCACTAGTAGAGGTAGTCGTATATTTTCCACATGGCAATATACTTATAATATACCTTTTTTCTCTCTCAAGACCCCTCTAAATATAAGTTTATTATACCCCTGTATTGGACGTTTATACCACATGATATACCTATATTATAAGAATATTATACAAATATTCCCCGAACTGTGCTGTATGGGTTTGGTGAAAAGTTTGGGTAAAATTATAGGAAATCAGGCTATTTCTAGTATTAAAAACAAATTTCCCAAACAGTCCTAAACGATAATTTTACTCTTCTTCTCGTAGGCGTTTTTCAACACATTTAAATTATAAACACATTTTTAAGTCAATCCATCACCAATTTAATCTTATTGGTAAATAATAATCATAAATAATGTTATTTGATATTGAAAAGGAAAAATTTTGTTATGGATACAAAAAACCTAAATGAATCTTTGGAAATATGTATTATTCACAGCATTAACCCTGTCGCAAATAATGTAGATGTGAAAAATTAGTGCAAATCTACTGATAGAAATAACTGAAAGATGTAAAAGAGATACCTTTATCATAAATAGATTGCATTCTAAGATGAATGACAATCTTCTATCTCCTACCCTTTGATTGGGAAAGTAGTGTATTCCACCGCTGATATGATACTTTCTTTAATTCTATTAGTTTATTTATCTACCTATTTTTATTGCACAAGAGAAAAGGCAGTTCAACGATTTATGCACAAAGAAGATACACATCTAAAGAAGCTGATAATTTGCTTACATTTATAAAAAGAATATGCCCTCTTAAGAACCAAGAAGAAACTATATTATAAAAATACATCTTTATATCTTTGAGAAACATTAATACAGTGAAACCTGCCTTAAGCGGATCACATGTGAAACGGAAACCTGTCTTATCCGGAAAAAAATTTTGGTCCTGGCGGTCTTAATACGGTTTTACATGCATTGTTACTCTGTGTTGAACGGAAACTGTCAAATGCGGAAACGGAATCGATTCCCAGCCACGTGAACCTGGGCTAAGCGGAATTGCAAAAAGCAATTCCAATTTTGATCTAAATCACTTGAGGTGACTATGAAGATGCAAAGCATTCCTACGGGAGATATTATCCTAAATCAATAGCATCCTGTTGTAAAAATCATTTCAAGAGTTTCGTAGTGGACAGAGGTTCCTTTGTCTTCATGTTTATGATTTATATATCCTGTACAAGAAAGCAAAGAAGATTTGAAGAATTACCACCCCATCAGCCTCATTCCAATTGATTTAAAAGATATTCATGATTTCCGTCCGTCAAGCCTCTAAAAATTCTATTTTATCATTACTGTCCTTGTAATCTCTTTCTGTCACTAGATTAAAACATGATTTATCCTTCTTACATTCACTGCTGAACTCCCTTTATGACTGTCCTCCCTTAACTTACCTTATCAATTATCGTGTTCCAAACAGATCTACCCGTTTGACATCATTACTACTCCTAGACTTTCACTTATCCCAGCATAGAGAACAAGCAGTATTTCCAAAGGGCTTCAGCACTATGGACCTAATCCACATACTACAGGAAATTATCAACAGAACAAATGAGTATGATATGACACTTGTCCTCTGCTTTGTAGACTACAAACAAGGCTTCGACTCTATAAGTAACTCTTCCACTCTGAAGAATCAAGGGATAGATACTGAGCACATTCAACTCTTATGCAGAATCTATGAGAATGCCACAGCTTCTGTAATGCTGCATGAAGAGACCGATCAATTCAAGATTGAGAAGGGAGTTCGACAAGGTCACAGTCCATCTTATGCACAGCAGTTTTGGAAGAAGTTTTTAAAACCTTTGTTTGGGAAGAGAAGGGATTAAAAGTGAATGGTGAATAGATAAGTCACCTGCGTTTTGCAGATGATATATTTCTCTTTGGAGCCAAAGCAGAAGATCTAATTTCAAGACTTCAAGAACTAAACACAGTGGGACAGAAGATAGGACTCCAGGTCTAACAAAAACAAAGGTAATGTATAATTCTTTCACAGTGCAAGTACAAGTCAAACTAAAAGAAAATTCTCTGGATGCCACAACAGCCTCTTCCATATCTGATGTTACTGCTCATCTTCTTTTAGAGTTCTTTTTCTAATTATTACACTAAAATCACTCAAGTCCTACGCTACTTATGTAGAAGATATTCATGACTACCATAAGTACATTTGCACAGTTTTCAGCCCAAAGACATATCAAGACCAGGGATTCGATGCCTTTTATACCTAGTAATACTTTCCTAGTGTCTACTACCTTGCACCTAGTAATAATTTCAGCAAATTTTCATGGTAGATGGAAAATTGTCCATTGAAGGTTAATAAATTGTAAACTCATCTTATTCCTTTTCCCTTTTCTGATATTCAATAGTCATCTTTTTCCACCATCCCTAGAATGAATATACTTCTATTTGGATTCATCATTTCAAATTTTTTGTTCACGCATGTAACAATAAAAGTGGTCAATAAAAAAATATAAATATTCTTACTGATTATTGTATGCATGAGCCCGCATATGTATCCGTGCAAATAGCAAATTTATTATGTAATTTTATTGAAAGATGGCTAAGTCATTAATATACATATTGTGGTTAGACTACAAGAGAAAGTGTGTAATGTACGCCCATTGATCAAAACTCAACTTAAAGCCATCAAAAACAGCATAACTTGTGAGATGTCTAGTGGAAACATTTTACACCAAGAATATTAAATGCAAATTATACTCAACATTGATACAACTCAGCTGTACCAAAGGAGAAGGATCGAAATAAAACGCCACCATTGGAATAAAAAAGCTTCGATACTTTTATTTTTGTTAGATTTTACATTTGGGGCTTTTAAAAGCACGAACAACTTGCACTTAAAGACATTTAATGCTGATTTAACATCCTGAAGAAACAGAAAAAGTACAGTTCTGCAACATTTTCTTGTGTGTTCCAAAAACATTGACAGAAAACAAATATCAGGGAGGTAAATTTCTAGTTTCTTTACCGAATTTGTGTTACCACCTTTAAAGCGCTTATGTATGCGAAGCTAAAAACATATGGCAGTGTTGTGATCCTCATGGAAATATTAATCATCATATTTCATCATGTTCATGTTTAGTTTAAACAAAGAGTTGAGCGAATGGATGTTTATCGGCAAAAATTTCCTTTACATGTGATTGACCAAAAAGTCGTCTCGTTAGCTGTTTATGAAACATACTTGGGGTTTTGCCGCTAGACTTACTAAAGATTTAATAATATGCATGGATTTTGTAAGAATTTGAGAAAACCATAGAGGATTATGAAGCGTTTGTGGTAAATTTCTAGTTTAACCACTTGAGGGAAAAAAAAGGCTGACTGTGTGAAACTAGAAATTTACCACAAATTCAATATACTCCGTAACACGTATTGCTTCACGCAATGAATAAAAAAGCTTTTACAGTAAAAAGCAACTGTAACATCGGTCAGCTCGAGACGTAAGGGAACGGAGAAGCGCTTTTTGTCTTGCCACCTTTATTTTTCGCCACACGTAACAAGAAACCGACTTGGAGAGGGAATAAAAGACTCCTCTATCTTTTTGGTCCACTTACCAAAAACAATGGACGCCTCTTATATTCCTTTCAGATACGGAGCACAGAAGTGTCCCGAGGTAATCTCATTCCCTAAAAGTACAGTAGGATTCTCGTTAGAAAAATGTCAACATCCTCGCTCTCTGCATCTCCTCGTATTAGATCAAGTCGATTGGTTCACCACCTCATCGCCCAAATATGAGGACAGCGCTGATGCACAGAATCCCCAACAGGGAGTAGGGTTTTCCCACACGTGAGTCGCAGCAGCCGTAGAAAGAGGCGCTGTAGTCAACGGTGGGTCCAGAGCAGAAGGTCTCGGCTAACTCGTGTAAAGATGTGGCCGACACGTTGGGAAGGCCATAGAGGGAGGTGAGGTTGTATTCCACCTGCCATCGGCGTGATCTCTGTGGTTTGCGGAGCTCAGCTTCAAGAAGTATTGAACAAAGTCTAACACCTAGGGGAGAGAAACTAGTATTAGGTAAGGGATCATAGTTCAGGCCCCCCTTGCGATGTGGTGTGTTCTACCCACTGCCCTTGGTAAGAGGGGTCTACACTGGGATAGGTAGTCACTCAATTCTCCTATATCTAATACGAAGCTCTGCAATGCTCTGGCTTTCTGTCAAAAGATAAACACATAAATGTTTGCTTCAAACTTTAAAATTTGTAAACTAGCTTTCCCTTTCTCTGAGATTTACTGTGACCAAATCTAGGAAAACGAAGAATGTTACTTATACAATCAATAAAAATGATTGGTTTAATACACACATATGAGATAATTGATTAATGAAATATTAGAGTAATTTGTATTTTAAGTAGGTTATATGAACTGTTATGAAATGTTTTATATTAGATATTAATTGAAGTATTTAAGTAGGTAATGAACTTATTATTACAGGGTTTTACTTCATAATCAATGAAATTGAAGAAATTAAAAGTGAAAAAATAGGCCAAGACTTAATTTTCAGATCACAATTTCGCACAATACATATACATAATTTTCATCAAAATATTAATTTTACCTCCAAATAGATTCATAATGTTGAGGATGAATAAAATTATATTCAGTAATTCACAAGTTTAGAGAGAGTCTTTTTAGTTGTTTTTGAGATATATGCAGAGTTTATATGTATGTAGATATTTTACCTGTCCCGTGTCGGTGTCAGATTTGTACAGACGAACTCTGGGATTCTTTGCTCCACTAGGGGTTTGCCAGGGTGTCACTGAAGGAGCCAAAAACATCCAGGATATTGGCAGACCTAAAGTTGAATGAAATTGCTTCAAATATTAAAATAGCATCAATAGCGAAAATAAATCCGTGTAAGTCTGCGGTGATGTCGTTTTCCCTGAAGAAGGACATTACTCCACCTGTGTATCACCTTAACGGTGAAATTATTAATACCGTTTCTTCTCACAAAGACCTTGGAGTGATTTTCGACAGGAAATTGAAATTCTGTGAACATGTGAGCTGGGTCACTTCAAGGTGTATGTCACTGATTGGAATGCTTTCCCGGTTCACAGAAATTGCCGACCCTTTGGCCCTAAAGTCTATCTTTACTGGTTGTGTTAGCCCCATTATGGACTATTGCATCCCAATATGGCAATCTGCTACCCCTTCCAACCTCAAAAGGCTCAACCGTCCCTTAAACTTCTTCACCTCAATTGTTCGTCTGCGAGGGCCCCACTTTTACAACTGTTCTCGTGATCAAATCTTTAGCTCTCTTGGCATTTCTTCTCTTCTTCATCGTCGCAAATCATTTGATTTAAAATTTCTTCATGCAATCTTTAATGGCCGTTGCAGAACTAACGACATCCTCCCTTGCTTTTCCCTTCGCATCCCTTCCCGTAATTCTAACCTCCTTCACGTACCTCGTTTCATGCTTTCAATCTCTCAAAGATCAATTTTCTATCGAATTCCAACACTTTTCAATTCTCTCTTATCCAATAACCCTTCCCTTGAACTGTTTTCCCCCATTAATTCACTCCTTTTGTCCATTCATTAATCTCGCTCTTTAGCTTAATTCGTTGTCTCGAGTTTCGTCCTTTTCATCTTTCCCTCATATTTATTTATTCATTTTTTCCCATCATTATTGTTTTTTCCCCTTATATCTCCTTTTGTAACTTATGATTACTATTTTTTATTATTTTATCTTATTTTTTTTTCTCATTTAATTTAAATTAACCCACTAACATCTTTTTTTGCTTTTTACAAATGTTTGGTTGCATCTCAATGCAGCTTTGTTGATATTTATAAATATGTTTATTTCAATATATTGTTGTAACATTCATTGTAATTGGTCGTAATGACTGTTAATGAATCAAATTTAAATAAATAAGTGAGGGTTGAGCTTAGCTATCTCTAATTTTTTCCATCTTTGAATGGCAAAAAGGTTGCTAACATTAGGATTTTTGCCAGTTTGCCGAAGAAGGACACTGTTTAAAGACACAATTTCTTTTATTTTCTATACATAAATAACGAAATGAGCCATGTGGTCCCACTAAACAACCTATAACATACAAAATCCCCGATTAAAAGTTTTGCGTAGCCAGACTCGTAACATAGATGGAATCCTAGTGCTGAAGTTAATGAGGTTAGATCCCTCAAGAAATATTTGAGTTTCTAGATTTCCCTTTCCGGAGATATAAAAATGGCTACAACAAAAAAGCTTTAATTCATATATTATATAGTCAGAATCCTCAGTTTAGGAGGAGGTAAAGGAATGCAAAGATTTGTAGTAGCTTTATTTGTAGTAGCTTTATTTGTTGTAGCTCTCTGTAGATGGAACATATAGTACATTTAAAGAAAGATATTGAGTTGAGGCAAACAGTGAAGAATAATCAACAGAATATTATCCATCATCTATTTTTCATTATTAAATGTTTAATGATAGTATTGAAATATTCTAATCCTCTGTCCTACTCATGTCCTTAAATTTTAGTGGAAAATGATAACATTTTTAATTAATTTAGGCATAAGAAACCTAACATTATTAATCTTTATATTTTATGATTAATGCTATAAAAATCTTTGGATATTACCTTTGAAATGATTACAGTGATTTTCACTCTTCAAACCTCTATACTAACGCATATTTACTAATCAATGTTAGAATATGTGAAGAAATAAACTTACCTCTCTCATTGTAGATGACTCGGAAGGAATCTGAGTGGTGATGTCTGAAGAACTGCCCCACAATCACTTGGGAATACTTGCGAACAAGATGACGGTATCTTCTGTTGAAGCGCTCCTTGAAGGCCCCTGAGTTCATGGAGTTGGGGCGCCTCTCATGGGGGGACAACCAAGTACACCTGAAGATTATATATGAGAAGGAAATTTAGTTAAATGTAGCCCAGGTTTTCTTTGATTCAAACTGATGCATGTGTACACTTTTATAAGTAGTTTTCATGATTGAAATAATTTCATTGAAGCTAAATTCCAATTTAAAGATTCTTCAAAAATGTCATCGTCCAATAATTTCCACTCCATTTTACCTTAAACCACTCCTGTCTTTGAAATTTTACGTAAAATTCCATATGAACCTTTGGCTTTTGCAAAAACATATTATGGGACAACTTAAGAACTTATGATAAAATGAAGTTAAAGATTAATAAATTACCAGCATGTAATATTACCAATATTATTTAATAATATAAATGTATTTCATATTGTGACATTTAGTATACAAAGACCAGTTTAAAATAATCATTGAATGCTTGAATAGATGAAAATAATTCCATTCTGTGTTGTAACATTAGACTCTAAATATCGTTTTTTGTAATTATTTAGTCTCATTCATTCATTTGAGAATACAAAACTACAGTATAATTTTATATTCATTAACTTAGTTAATTATCTATATTTTTCACTATCTTTTGAAAATAAATATGTAATACAATTATAGCTTAAGTTAAAATTATCGCTTGATGGAAATTATATTGAAAATAATATAATAATTAGTGAGCCATCATGAATGGTATGATCTTTACATATCAATGAAATATTTTAACCCTGAAACATAAATGTCAATGAAATCATAATGATAGAGCTTAAGCTAGAAATGCGTATGAAAATTCATTCTAATAAACTCATATGCATTACCATGTAGGTAAAATTTATGGCAAAGGTTTCTCATCACCTGAATTTTCACAAAGTAATGCTTGTTCCTACTGATGTATGCTAAATAATTCATTAAAAATACGTTTCCCTGTAAAAAAATATATAATGGGGATTAGTATGAATTTTTTTATGTTTTTGATGGATATATCTTAATACCCAATGCGAGAATATACAAAACCATCAGGTGACTCCGAGTGACTGCAACCCTCTGGTTCTGACCCTTTCAATGTGAGCACATTACCCAAGTTCTTTTCTTACTCATTTCAGAAAGCTTCTCTCTTCCATTATCCAACTTTGCAAGCTTTTCCCTGCACCTCCTCCCTGCTATTGGCAAACTCTGAATCCAAAGGAAAGTGAAGGTGTTGAACAGCAGGGTAAATCAGCGAACTTGGTTGGAGTTTTTGAATGGACCAAAATAAATATTTGCCTCGAAAACGTTTTTCAGCCAAATCAAAAACACGAACGTGAAGAGAATCAATGGAGGAAAATTTGAGTTACTGAATAAAAATATAGAAGTCATAGTATTGATGAATAAGGCTTTACATTGTTAGTAATAACGACCTATTATCATAATAAAGGATTAATTTGCGGTTAAAAGAAAAATCCACAGCATAGGGTTGTAGGGAAAAAATGATATTGATTATAGAAATGACGGCATGTAGTAAATGGTGTTTTTCATACATGTAACAGCTGCGTAGTATGGTGACTGTGACTAGGTGTTAAACTCCACCAGAGATACTAGCAAAAGATCATTATAACTCCAGACCTAAGCTTTGCATGAAGAAATAATATGCGATGTGGAAGCTATTTAGAATTAAAGAGGATGGGTATAATACCTAGTGATGAAATATAAATGTAAACAATATTATTGAAAACCATAAACAATGGGTATATACGAGGGGCGTCCAAAAAGTAAGTTTCCCTGGATAGAGAAAATAAAATCATTATTTAAAAATTATAAAAACTATTCAGTAATGAAATTAAAATTTTTCTTTATTTTTTGATGTAGTCTCCTTCACTTTAAAGACATCTTTTGTATCTTGGCAACAGTTTTTTTTATTCTGACATCACAGTGTTCTACCTCCGAACAATGAAAATTGAGGTCAACATCATTAGAGAATCACCGACCACCAAGATGTTTTTTCAGCTCAGGAAACAGGTGATAATCATTGGGGGCTAGGTCAGGTGAGTACGCTAAATTACCAAACACATCCCAGCGGAAGTTTTCCAGTAGCAGCACTGTTTCTTGGGCAGAATGTGGCCTTGTGTTGCTGTGGATCAACAAAACTTTCCGTGACAGCATGCCGCGTGGTTTGTTCTGTATGGCTCATCAGAGTGTCTTCAGAAGCTCGCAATAACAAGCAATGTTGATGGATGTCCCATGGGGCAGGTAGTCTATCAAAAGAACTCCTTTGGCGTCCCAGAAGATCATTGCCACGACCTTCCCGGCTGACTCAGCAACTTTTGCTCTCCGTGTAGTGCATTCACCCTTTTTGCCACACCATGCATGGTCTTTTTGATTCAGGGGCTGAATAGTGCACCCGAGTTACATCCTCAGTGACTATCCGGGAAAACAGTGCATCTGCCTCACTCTACCAACTACAAGAAAGACCAAGCAGGCTCAATGTGTTGCCAATTATGGTCTTCTGTTAGCAATATGGGCACTCTCCTAGCACAGACTTTCCTGTACTGCAGCTCATCAACACTGATGGTATGCAGCAATGATCGGCTGATCTCAAACCTCAGAGGAAAATTTAAAAGAATCTCATCCAAACTGAAGCCTTTATCAAGCACTATGGTCTCGTGAACAGCATCGATCACATCAGCTTGACGTGACGTCAATGGTCTGCTGCTACACTCCTTGTCATGAAGAGTTTCTCGTCCCTCGATGAACATTGTATGCCAGTAACAAACCACTTGGATAGACAAGGCATCTTCACCGTAGACTGTGGATGAATCTCCACTGATGTTTCATTTTTTGCAGTCGAAAAACCAATAAAACTTCTAATTTCACAGCTCGTGGTAATGCCCAAAGAAGTGTACATGATTGTAATTGTTTTAAAAACATCAAGTATCTTGGGCAGCCTTGAGAGTTTCTCAGTAATACCACCACACTTGTATCAACACTCCATACAACTATCTCTTTCCTACCTCTATTTTTGGCTGAGCGGTAGAACAGGGAAACTTACTTTTTGGACGCCCCTCATATATAAAATTAGAAACGTATATCAACGCAATTCCTCAAACATGAACCATTACTATTACTTCATAAGGCATGATAAAGTATTTAAAAATATGAGCATAGGAGATAAGTAAAGCCTGAAAACCAGAATTTAAGATAAAAAATCAGTTGTCAGTCAGGTAGAATGATGAAATGAATGAGACAATCAGTCTAAGCAGTACTAATTACAATTGTTTTTAGAAAGTTAGTGATAATACCGGAGTAATATAATAAAGCAAGAAATAATATGATCGCACTTTGAAAGTAACAAAATAAAAATTCAAGTAAAACACAATTAAAAAAGTTTTGTATTATGTCAAAGAGGATAAAGTAAGCTTACAGTGCTTAAAATTCATTGAAAATATAAATATAGCAGCTGTATAAGGTAGATTCTTCTTAGTGGAACTTACCTTAGCTTCTGAGAGCTTTAAACTGAATGTCGTTCTCCCATTGCATTTTGATCCTGAGGCTCTTCTGTCATCTTGTTGCAGCTTCTGGAATTTAAGCATACCTAACAATCTTCTAAGCCACTTAAATTTCCAAACCGATTCTGAAAAAGTGTTTCACTTTAATTCAAAGCTATTTTACATAATCTCCTACTCTTATCTAAGCATCAGCATCTCTTAGTCTATCAGCTTATAGTATTTTTCTCCAAAAAAACTTATCAAAACTTTCCTTCCTTCCTTTCTTAGTTCTTTCAGAATGATGAGTACTTCCCTTTCATAGATGACTGTGTTTCTTAAAAACAATTGGAAAATGTCTTGAGAAATCACACACTATTTACAATAAAAACAAGTGATGAGGTTATATGTTAACAGAGAGCAGTTACATTCAGAAGTAAATAATAGTATTTGCGGTAATATTGTTGTTGTCTCTTTTGTTTACACAAAAATCTCTTCCCTTTTATTTAAATTTAAGATTTTCTTATAGATATTAATATATTTTAATGGAACTTAAATAATAATATAGTCTAATTTAAGAAAGCTAGACTAAAAATTTATGCACTCTCATCCAAAAAAATATTTTCTAAACTTGGAACAGTTGGTAGAAAACTAAACGATGTAGTTGATTCTTATAAGGACAACTGAGAAGGGATGAGAGAGTTGGTACAATATGGGAAAAGAAATTCAATTTCAAGATTTCAAAAGGAGCAAACTGGTGATCTTAATGGCTTAACTACATTAATCACAGATGTTAAAGCAAAATAGGTAAAATTAACTTTTTTAAACAGGCTTTCGGAAAAAATCAGCAACATCCAGCCTAAGGAAAGATTAAGGCCGTTTGCACACGTGCTGGCAAAACCGGTGCCGGCGCCTGCCCCTAGTCCGGCGCCGGAGGCTTATGGTTTTCACACGTACCGACATTCACGGAATCGGAGGCCACTATGATTTTTGCTGTTGAGCAGGAAACTTGTGCATGGGCGTTGATAATCATATCTTTGGGCTGCTGTACTTGAGGAAAAAATGCAGAATATAGTAAAGAGAGTATTGGGCTCATCCAATTTTATCAGCAAGGTATCTATTATATATAGATGCTTCTCCGGATTCATTCATATAGATAGATAGATAGATAGGATACTAATTCACAGGCTAAACCACAAACGTCATTGATTTGAAATTTTTACGACGTATTGGCCATAACGTTTCATTGCCAGAAAAAATGCGATTTTGAACCTCAGAGTCATGGGTTCGATTTCAGAAGGCCCCAAAGTCCCGATTTTCCCTATAAAGATATATGGTGGGGATTTTCGAAAACTTTTTTGAGGCACTTCCCGAGAAAGAAGAGAGTTGAAACTCGAGGGATTGCTAGATGCCGTGCATATCCAATGAAAATCAAAAAGACATCTTCGATGATTATCCTTGGTTCGAAGCTAGGTCAGGGCAAATATCTTCCCTTTAAAATGTGTTGTGGCAAATTTTAAGATTTTTTTGGATCTCTTTCCGATGACATGGAAACTTGAAACTCGGTACGTGGGTAGAGATCATAAATTTATTTCATAATCTAATTTTAGCAATTCGCTGACGGTCCTTGGTTCGATCCCAGAAAGCCATATACATTACCCAATGCATTTCAGATGGGAGTCTTATATCACTACCTTCCTGGTACGACATGTACTTCAAACTTTGCATTAATTAATATAGGCTCCTAACAAGTTATTTTGTCTATTCGCATCTGCCAATAGTTCCTTGGTTCGATACCAGGCGTCTACAAAAATAAGAATATGCTACGACTTTTAAAATTATTTTAAACTCTTACCGAGAACATTGAAACTCAAAACTTGGCATGTGAATAAAGATTATAAATACATTTTATATGCTTGCAGTATACAAGCAACATTTTACTCGTATAGAATGAAGCTTCTACACCGTGTACAATAAACTCAAAAAGAACGATTCTAAGTTCTTCAATTATTATCGAATGTACGTTTGATTTCCTGGTGGATCGGCTTGGAGACTTCTTTAAATGTCAGGATACAATTATGAGAGCCTCTATACGTCCAAAAGAAATGCTCACGGTAACAAGGTAGTCGAAATTCGTTGAAATTCCATAATCGCAAAACAATACCATTTACTTTTATAAATTGAATTCTTAATAAGCTAGATAAAATTTAATATTATCGTTCCTGATGTTAATGTCTTTTATCATTTGCAAGACGCACATTCTAAAATCTAATTTGTCCGTTTCCGACATTTTTCTGACTGACGGTAAAATTGATAAGAAAAACGCTTCATCCTTGTCAGGTTCAGCATTCTTTCGCGATGAGATTTCAAAATTTCCCGATCTGTGTCATCTTTGATTCGCACTATTTTTTCCGGTTACATCATTGACTAACTTTTGCTGTAGCATCAACAATTTCACCGATGTTCTCTTCTATTCCTTGGTGTTTTCTACATTCCTGCAGTTGTAGTTCAATGCTCGACTCCATGTCATCTTTTTGAACAAGCTTCGTTAAAAATATCAGATTATCATGATAAATGTATTTCTTTGAAGCACCCTGTCCTAGCTTCTTTTTTAAGGACTTCACAAAGGAGTCCCTAACGTTCTGCCATTTCGTATCAATCTGTAATTCCATAAATAAGAAATAATAGAATATTAAGAATGGAAAAGAATAAGATATTATTAATTTGGGTCCTGAGGGCATAAATATTTTTGCAGAACAAAAGATAGCTATCATGAAGCATTAATTGAAATGCAGGACGATTTTTATACAAATGGTAATTGTTTCTTCATCACAGATACCTTGCAACCGGAGCAACATTTACCAACCTTCATTACTCGTACAGATTAGGAATAAGTACAGTGCATCAATCGGTACTTTTATTCCGCAATACGTTGTGGAACCAACTGAAGAGTGAATAAATTTCAGTACCTACAGAGGACAATGACTGGAAATTGCACATAGCTTCAAGAAATCTGCACATTTCCCCCTTTGATTGGGAGCAGTCGAAGGGAAGCATGTGCGGGTGGCAAGTTTCCTCGTAGAGGCTCCATAAATTTGAACTATAAAGGCTATTTTTCCATAGTTCTTACGGCAATTGCAGCTTTAGACTATACGTTCACGTACGTAGATATAGGACCCACGGAAAATACTACGACTCATCCGTTTTCCAGGAAACGTCTTTTTATGATTTACCCATTAGAAATCAATTGAAAATTCCTCCACTTTCTCCCTTGATCGAAGCTGGTGAAAATTTGTACTTCTGGGAGACGAAGCGTTTTCTTTGTCAGAAAACGTAATGCATCCCTATGCAGGACACAATCTCACCAAATAGAAGCGTAACTTCAATTATCGTTTGTGTCGGGCACGAAGATACGTCGAGTGTGCTTTTGGCATTATGTCAAATAAAAGGAGAATATTCCGTAGAGTCCTTAATGTATTGAAACAATTCAATTCAAAAGACATAGTGGACTCATGTGTGATTGTACACAATGTTTTTCGAAAGAGGGATGTTATGCCAGAATAGGAATATACGTGTCAAAGCCTCCTAAATGTAAACAGAGTAACAAATCTGTCTGTGCGAAATGAATCTGCTAATGATTTGAGATATCATCTTTAATTTAATATATTACATAATATTATTATCTCTATTAATAGAGAGAGAGCTTTTTCTTGATTAGCGGAGGTGCTTAGGAAGTTAATAGAGAAATTTTTAATCGTTAATGTATTAATAACAAAACTACTATCGATATTTTGAATTGTTTCATTTATCTTTCCTATATGTTCCTCCTGACTAAGTCGTCTTAGGAAGAAGGTAGAGCAACTGCTCCCATGTAGAAAGATTTTCAACCTCCGAAAACCTCTCAGGTGGTAACAGCATCCTCTTCATAATCACACAGTGGAATGAAGATCTCCACTGCACCGTCAAAACTAATCTACGAAGGATAAAGAATCGAAACCGACAAGCCCAAGTTGGCGCCAGCCTCCGATCTGCCGAGTTCATTGCCGGCAGCACAATCGGCAGCCGGCGGTCGGACCGGCAATCCTGCCGGGCCAGGCTGCGTGTGCAAACCTCCATTTAAATACATTGTAACCGGCGCCAATGCCGGCGCCGGCACCGGTTTTGCCAGCACGTGTGCAAACGGCCTAAAACCTTCATTCAAAATTTACAAGCTTAAATGCAATAACTGTGACGGGGTATATTTGGGCCAAACGCGGAGAAATTTTGCCATAAGAGCCAGTGAACATAAAAGATGTTTTTTGAACTATTCCTCCCAATCTGACTTCGCTAAGCACCTTCTGGAATTCAACCATTCTTCTGACTTTGTACCTGAAATTCTTCACTATACAGATAGAAACCAAAGGCTTAATTTCTTAGAACAGTTTGAAATAATTTCACATACATATTCAAAACAATTTAATGTGGTTAACGAGCACCTCTTCCCTTCCCATTCCCCATTGAATTGATACATTCTACCACTCACTGATATTGTTACTCTAACTCCAGTTCCTTCTCCTGACTCACCCCTCTGTCCTCTCCCCTCTTTTCCTATTTCCTTATTTTCCTGCCAGTCTTACTTGTATATATTTTGCTTTACATTTTTGCTTGGTCACTTGATGATGGAGATCAATCTCTGAAACTAATCGTGTTTTGTTTCCATTTAATGTTTTCAATAAATACTATGGAAAAAGTACAAATTGTTCTTCTTCATAATATATTGTTAGGACTATTTCATTTTTTGTGGTTTAGTGTATATTAAAGTATGTTGTCAACTATTCCTGTTAAGCTAACAAGGTTTAAAAATCATTGAATATATTAAAATAGCAACTGCATAAGATAGACAAGCACTAAACTGTCCAAGACGATCGGAAATTTCTTTAAAAACGTACATCATCTAGAAGGGAAACAACTGAAGAAATCTATTCCAACACTATTAAAACTACATTCCAACAAAAAGTTTGATTACAATTTGAGACAGTGTGAAATTCCAGTTGTTAAATTTTGTGATGTTTATTTGAGAGGTATGATACTAGCTGGATCGTCCTTAGAGCCGCTTTTAAATATTGGCATGACATTTGCAATTTTCCAATCTTTCGGGACCTTTCCTTCGCTCAAACTTTTTTGATCTATTTTGCGTTTATATTTGTATTTATCTCAAGATAATGTCGAAAAGAGACGCAAAAAAATGATAATTTTAACGAAATATAATTGTTTTGCTTTATAATGCATTTATTTTTGTATTTTCTCAAGATAATATCAAAAAAATCTGATGTGGCCAGCACATGACTTTCTCCATATATAAGATGTAAATATTTATCTACGGAAGTAATTTCGAACTCTATATTCAATATAAACTTGGATGGTAAGTTCTTAATTTATATCATATTATCTTTTACATCACAATCATTGCATACAATATTATACAATAATGTTTACTGGGACATTTTCCATGAAAAACGGTGAAATTGGCCTTTTGCCCAGAGCGCCCACAAAAAACATAATCAGTAACTTCCGGTTTATCAGAATTTCAAGATTAAATAGTAAAAAATCAGTTATACAAAAATATGCTTCTGTAAGTGCCAGGTTGTGCTACCCTGCCTCTTGCAGGGCTCGTCAGCATTCCCCGCCCCTTTGTCTTCCCAGGTAGCATCTTTACGGCGTGAGAAGCTGCACACAGGAGAGAATACAAGCTGACTACTGACGAAGGCTTGGGAGGACGGGGGGATGGGGGAGAGACGAGGTGACACGAGGCATGGGTAGTAGATGAGGGGACGCGATCATGATATTTAGTGTATTTTCAAGTAAATAAAAAGCACTCGTTCAGATGCCAATGATTTCTTCTCTTTTCCCTGCTTTTCTCTAAGCGAACCCTCACCCATCTGGAGGGCGGCGTTTACAAACTGGTGACAGCGGTGGGATTCTGGGCAGATACCCATTCTTAAGGGAATAGTAAAAAATCAGAGAAAGTTGAAAGTCAAAGTCATGGCATCCCGCGTGAGTTTCGGAGGCCGGGAAGTAAACCTCCAAGAAGCAATCAACGAGTTTAGCACGACAATTGGGGAACTGGATGCGGAAAATGTAGGTTTGAGGAGATCACTTGCTTATGGCAATGGGGAGGTGGTGACAAGAAAGAACTTCGCCCTGATATCCCTGATTGACGTCTTTTCATGAGAACCTCAAGCAGTCACGTCCTTCTTCGAGAAGATCGAAAGGACGGCAGAGCTTAGCGGATGGGGCGACGTGGAGAAACTTCATGTTGTTTCCCTTCGTCTGGGAGGAGAGGCCACAGAATATTACCGAAGTAAAGAGGAGTGTCGAGAGGCGACGGGATACGAGGTGCCAAAGGACCTACTCGTGGAGAGATTTAGAACCAAGAGGAGCGCGAGGTTCTATCGGGAGAAGCTCTCCACGATGGGACTGGAACCCCGCGAGGAGATAGAAGCCTTTGGCGACCGGATCCGCGCGGTCAACATACACACGTATGAAGTGACCGGAGTGCCCGACTACGTCGCTGCAGTGCGATTTGAGGCGGACCAACGAGCCCTTGACGCGTTCCTGAATGGTCTCCCGGGGGAATTGGGCCGCCAATGTCGTCTTATGGCACCAGAGACCCTCAAGGAAGCCATTAAGCAGGCCGTGAAAATCAACGAGGTGGAGCGCAGGGCGACCTATGAGCCCCCGACGCGGCGAGTGTTCCGGGCTCAGAGGGAGCTTGCTTGCTTCTCGTGTGGCTTAACAGGACATATCGTGCGGCAGTGCCGGAGAGGGAGACGCTGTTTCTCCTGCGGTGGAGAGGGTCACATCACCCTGGATTGCAGAGCGAGGAGACCGACACATCGGCCGAGGGATTTAAACGAAGAGGGGGCCGGAGAAGCCACTGGAAGCGGCCCCTTTTAGATGTACTCCTACCTCGAGTGGGACGGACGAAGGCAACAAGGGATTTGGTGGCTGTTGTGAGAATGGGAGAAGGTAATTATAGGTTTCTTGTCGACACCGGTGCCCAAGTTTCCCTGATATCACGTAGTATTTGTGGTTTGCAGGATGTAAAGCGGTCCCCATATCAAGTGAAAGGTATTACGGGAAGACTGGTGAAAAATTACGGTGAAAAAGTTATCCCCTTCAACGTAGGGAAGCAGACATATAGGGCCCGGATTCAACTGGTGGATAATTTAGGAGGCTTTAACGGTATTCTAGGTTTAGATTTTCTAGAAGAGAATAGGGCGAAAATCGATGTAAGTGAAGGCACTTTAGTGGTAGGGCAACATGTGTGGGCTGTGAGTGAGAGGCAGGAGCTGCAGCAAAGAGAAAAGCCGACTAAAGGGAGGGATTATAGGGATCCGCAGGAAATAGGCGAGATACATGTTAGGCAGGTGAACGCTGAGATAATTCCTCCACGATGCGAAAAGCTCATAAGCGCTAAACTTGTGGATATGGATTTGCCGTTGAGGAGTGAAGTGATAGTGGAACTGGGATTAGAGGACCAAAGTGGTTGTTATGTGGCTCGAGGGTTGTGCCGAGTAATGGGAGACGCCTGTGTTGCATTGAAGATAATGAACGTAGGCAACGAGGCTGTGACCTTGAGAAAGGGAGTGAGGATAGGAGAGGCGCATATGACGTATAGGGGTGATCAGCTGAGAGGGGCTAAGCAGACAAGTTGGGTACGCCTAGTTTGGGATACCGATACAGAAATGGATTTCACCAATAAACTACATCACTTATCACCCGAAGAAAGGGAAGAACTATTGCCGGTCTTGGAGGATTTCCGCCATTTGTTTACAGAAGGAGTGAGCCCACCGGCGACGAACATCACTTTGCATAGGATTGACACGGGCGATTCTTCCCCAATCAATCGTAAACCATACCGTACCCCTCACTCCCAAAAATTCATAGTACAAGAACTTAATAAGGACCAGCTGGAGGCAGGAATAATAGTTCCTAGTGAAAGTCCTTGGGCCTCCAGGATAGTAATCGTACATAAAAGTCTGCCGATGGTAGACCTAAGTATCGCTTCTGTGTTGATTACCACAAATTGAACGCAGTCACCACTTTAGATGTGTATCCAATTCCCAATATCATTGATACTCTTTACCATTTGGGCGGATGTAAATATTTTACAACCCTGGATATCACAAGTGGGTATCATCAGATACCAATGCACCCCGATTCGCAACCTAAGACTGTGTTTAATGTAGAAGGTGGGCATTACGAATATACCTGTATGCCTTTTGGACTTAAAAATGCCCCCGCAACATTTCAAAGAATGATGGACGGTGTCCTTCGGGGACTCAAACCGATGGAGTGTTTGGTATTTTTGGATGACGTCATCTTCAGTGGGGACATTTGTGAGCACGCGAGGAGAATGAGGAAGGTGTTCGAAAAATTTGCGGAAGCAGGTTTGTCGTTGAAGTTCGAGAAGTGCCATTTTGCAAAATCAGAAGTATGGTATCTAGGGCACATTATTAACAATAGAGGCGTTCAACCAGATCCCGAGAAAATTGAGGCAGTTGGAAATTTTCCTACTCCAACGTCAGCTAAGGAGCTTCAGTCCTTTTTAGGTCTAGCAAATTATACAGGAAGTTCGTAAATAGTTTTGCCGAAATCGCACGCCCCCTGACGTGCCTCTTGATGAAAGGAGCAGCTTTCGTTTGGTCACTCGATTGCAATGCCGCTATGGAGGAACTAAAAAACGCTTTGGTAAGTAGCCCTGTACTTGTGTACCCAGACTTCACCTGCCCATTCATAATCTCCACGGATGCAAGTAATTTGGCGGTGGGAGCTGTGCTGTCGCAAATAGTGGGGGGAAAAAGAACACCCAGTTGCTTATGCATCCCGAAAATTAAATCCTGCAGAGATTAATTACACCACCATGGAAAAGGAGTTTCTAGGGTTTATTTCGGGAGTTATTGAATTCCGTTGTTACGTCTATGGATGCAAATTCAAAATTATTACCGACCACAGCGTACTTAAATGGCTGTTAGGACTCAAGGATCCAAGTAGTAGGCTACTACCTTGGTCCATCAAGCTGGGAGAGTACGACTATGAACTGGAGCATAAGCTGGGGAAAAGGCATTCCAATGCCGATGGACTCAGCCGGAAGATTTGGCGAATCGCCGTGTACTATGAAGACGCCATACGCCGGAAGCAGCGTCAGGATTCAGAGTGTGACAAATGGAAGGGGAGGAGAGGATTTATTGAAAGGGGAGGCCTGAAAAGTCGGAATACTAGAGATGGAGAAAAGGTAGTCGTTCCCAAATGTCTGCAAAACTTCATAATAAAACAATTCCATGAGCATCCACTTTCGGGGTACTTAGGGGCTAAGTCCACGATCGGGAGGATTAGTAATCAGTATTGGTGGCCGGGATTATCCAGAGATGTTAAAATGAAAGTACGAGAATGTGTATCTTGTTGCCAAAGGAGTCCTTATGGTAAAACAAAAGCACTGTTGCAGTCCAACCCTTCGGCAGAAAAGCCATTCATGTTTGTTGCATTAGATATTGTAGGGCCCCTTCCCATTACTAAGAATCGATGCAGATACGTCCTTGCAATTATTGATCAGTTTTCGAGGTACTTAGAAATGTTCCCTCTCCCTGATCAGACAGCAGAGACAGTTGTGGTGGCCTTGGTTCGACGGTGGATATTGAAATTCGGCATCCCTCAGCAGATTTTAACCGATCAGGGAACTAATTTCATGTCCAATTTGTTTGTAGAACTGTGCAGGTTGCTGAAAGTTGAGAAACTGAGGACATCAGCGTATCACCCTGAAAGTAACAGTATGGTTGAAAGGGTTCATAGAACCATTTCCCAGGTGCTAAGTCACTATGTGAACAGCGCTCATAATGATTGGGATGAATGGCTACCCTACGCCATCACAGCTTACAATACAAGCCTATACTTAATTGTATTGATGTGCTGATGTGATTGATTGTGGATGCATTGATAATTGTTGAGTTGCAGTTTATACTGAAACTCTAATTTTGGTGGGGGATGGTGTAAGTGTCAGGTTGTGCTACCCTGTCTCTTGCAGGGCTCATCAGCATTCCCCCCCCCTTTGTCTTCCCAGGTAGCATCTTTACGGCATGAGAAGCTGCACACAGGAGAGAATACAAGCTGACTACTGACAAAGGCTTGGGAGGACGGGGGGGATGGGGGAGAGACGAGGTGACATGAGGCACGGGTAGTAGATGAGGGGACGCGATCATGATATGTAGTGTATTTTCAAGTAAATAAAAAGCACTCGTTTGGATGCCAATGATTTCTTCTCTGTTCCCTGTTATTCTCTAAGCAAACCCTCACCCATCTGGAGGGCAGCATTTACAAAAGAGACATTCTGTTATTCATTTATTTTCTCTTAAAATACAGTAATATTTGTTGGTACAACTTTTAGTATAAAGGTATATGATTGAAGAAACCTTTCCTTCTTTTCACATATTTGATAATATGTTGCACATGATCGTTGAATCTTGAGTCATGGCTTTTTCCAACAATTCCCCCTCCAGTTTCAAATATTTCAGTGTGGAGACGTTGAAGCACTCGATTAATTTACCCTCTTCATTTTCGAATCTGGAAAAAATAACCTTTTGCCCCACAAGACTGATACAATGATCATTATGCTTCACATCCACAATGTATCTCCTGTCGAAGGTTAATTCCAAGGTAAAGTCATACTCATAACCATCCATCAGAAGGTTTGAAGGTAAGAGGACTTCAAATACATTAGCCACATTCTTGTTAATCTTTCGGACAATCAGATCCATTATTCCTCCGAGTTGTGCTATCGAAGAGATTAACTTGACCATGGAGTTTGTATTTCCTCCTGGTCTAGATGGAATGAACTGGGTTGACGGTTTAGATTGAATGAACTTGGACATATTTCAATACTAAATAATGAATTCAAACATAACATCACTCTTTAAGTGGAGGACGGAAGATACGGGAGTAACAGCGTATGCCATCTAGCGGTCAGCGCGGCATGGCGCGAATTCAAACACGGTCGACCGCGATTCTTTTCAGCACTCAAGTAGAAATAAATGCTACATCGATCGCTATTTTGCTGTTTTAAGGAAGTCCACCCACCAACAGAGGCCCCCCCCACCCCATCACGACCTTTGTGCATGCACATCATCCCTGCAAAAAGCGATTATTTAACTGTTTAGTTGTTTTATTAACGTTTAAATTCAGTGTGCAAAAATGAACAAAACTCCACAACTACCAGAACATACAAATTATTACTACTGCAAGCACGTACATTTTACCACTACTACAAGAACATACAAATTATTACTACTGCCAGCACGTACATTTCACTACTACTAGTTTGAGGACAAAATGCGCCAAAACCGGCAGCTGCACCAGAATCGGTAGCTGCGTCAAAATCGGCCTAAGCTAAGCTGCGCCAGAACCGGCATCTGCGTCAAAATCGGCCTAAGCTAAGCTGTGCCAGAGCCGGCATCTGCGCCAGAATCGGTAGCTGCGCCAGAATCGGCATCTGTGCCAGAATCGGCATCTGTGCCAGAATCGACATTTTTGTACTACTCTCGGGGCCGGGTCTTTCCTGACAGAGGGCTCCGACGAGCTCCCTTGCGTGCCTGACGTACGCCTCGTCCTCAAGCAGTGCATTGTCGAAGTGCCAAAAGGGACGCCTTGACCGCTCAAATCTGAGGGGCACCGTAAGGGAGACGGCCCTGTTGTCTGTCAAGTATAGTAAGGTCTTGATGGTTGTCGCATCGTGGACCCTGTCCGCAGTTACGTAGAGGTGGTCCAGCCTGGCTCATGAGTTTTAGGAGGCGTGGGTGTAGCCCGGTGCTCCGGGCCTCAGCTCGGACCAGGCGTCGACCAGGTCAAAATCCTGCACCAATGATCGCAGTTCGGCGGCGTACGCCGGGTGCCTCTCCCAGCCCAAAGTCCTGTCTGTGACGGGGGAGAGAGTCACGTTAAAGTCACCCCCCATGACAACAAAGGCGTCATGACCGAGGTTGGCTTGATGGAAACACGTCAGCTGGCCCCTGAGGGCATCGACAAGGGAGATGGCAAGCCTTTGATTGTGCGGCCCATACACAGAGAGGAAGAGGAGGGTGAGCATTCCCCCCGTGCTCTGCGGAAGGTCAAGGGTGACCGCAAGGGCGTACCCTGCGTACACGACCGTCGGTGTCACCATGGATGTTCTCAGGTTCCTCCTTATGCTGATGGCGGTGCTGGATTGCAGAGTCGTGGGTGGGCAGAAGTGGAGCTCGTACTGCTGGAGCGTCTGTAGGGGCACGTCGGAGGTATTGGTCTCCTGCAGCAGTACTACGTCCGGCTCCGTGGTGTTCAGGAATGTGGTCAGCTGGGCCCACTTCCGTTTGCTCTTTACCGATCGTATGTTGAGGGTCGACGCGGAGAAGCCCAATGCCCTCCAGGTTGATTCCTCGCCTGCCATGTTTGTGGAGGAGGGATGGATGGAAGGATGGATTGATGGATGAGCGGTTAATCAGACTCCGAGTTTTGGAGTTTGTCCAAGAGCCTCTCGACCTTCATCCTCAGGGCCAGGTCCTTGATGGCTCTGTCTCACAGGAGTCTGGCCAGCAACGTGGTGAGGACCTCTAGGTTTTCCAAGGAGTCCTTTGCGAGCCTCACCACTTTGTTGTGGCCCTTTGCCTCCTGCAGGAATCTCCGTAGGGTTTGGAACGAGATTGCCGGTGCCCCAGGGTTGGCGCAGTAATAATTCGCGATTTGCTTTAGACTTTCGTCGTCCCCGCCCGCAGCCGCGTCGGTCTTCAACTGTCTGCTGCTTGGGCTCTTCCCAGGCAGGTACTGGGAATCTCGCTCGAGGGTAGCATCAGTTATCCGCTTGACGGGGCCGACCGACACAGAAGTCTTGGGTAGGTTTTCTCTGGCCCCGGTGTGGTAGACTCGGGCCTCGCCTCCTTGGACCTGGCGAGGGCTTGGAGGGAGAGGGGGGTCTTCGAGGTGGTGGCGGGGAGTTGACTGTCTGGCGTGTCATCAACATCCATGACTGCAGGCATGTCTGGGAAGGCGGATTTTGGTTCGTCATCAGGAGCGGCACTTGGTGCTGGAGTTGGCGCCATCGGGGGCGAGGTGCTGTGGCGATCGCCCGGTTCTGACGATGGTAGGGTGTGCTGGCCGGTCGCGATTTTTTCCTCTTGTTGCTTTCTCTGCGGACAGTCCTTGGCGATGTGGCCGGTCTTGCCGCAGTGGAAACAGCAGTTATCATCGACGCGGTGCGGGGAGCCGGCGAAGTCCACCAGGAAGGACTCGGGGAGTATGAGACCGTCCCGCAGCATGACGTGGACCATCCGCCTCCAAGATGTTATTCCGGTATACACCTCTGATCGCCAACCCATCGACAGGTTGTAAATGGGCGACACCACCCTTCCGGCCTCGGACATCAGCTCCGTGATAACGTCATTGGGTATCTCCGGCAAGACGTTGCTGAGGTAAATTTGCTGCGAGATGGTGACCATGCATCTCGCGGGAAGCCACGGGTTTTTTAGGGAGATGCCGCCATCAGAAATTCCGTTGCTAGGGCTTCGCTTGCCAGGTATAGGCAAATTCTGTGATTCGCGAGACGGTTAGCGTGGGTTATTCTCTCGCCTCCTCCCACGAGTTTTCCCATCGCCATCGCGTATTCTAAGAGGGGTGTGTACAGAAGCGCCTGGAAAATAATACCCATCTTCCTGTTGGGTCCGTTTGTGTTAGGTGAGATGACCTTTTTTGAAAACATAAAGTTAGCCAATGGTGCATCTTCTCGGGCGCTCGACGAACCCGTGACGTGTTTTTTAACGCTGTTTGCATATGAGCGAGGTATTTGGTACGCGTTCAGAGGCGCTGCGCTCGTCCCGCCAGGAGACCGGGATCAAGAGAGGTGAAGGTTCTTGCGCTGTGGGGGAGGGGGCCTCCTCCAGCCTGCCGAGAAGTTTTCGGGGGGCGGCGCCGGTGTCTCTTCGTTGCGCGCACCTGTGGAGGTGGGGGTGGCGAGAGCTGGGAGGGTCGGAAAATCTTCCTGCCGACTCGAGAGGGGCGGTAGCTGAACCAGCCGTCTTACCAGGGGGGAGGAAGGTGATTTCCTCGAGGAAGCGGGCGCAGGGGGCGGGGAAACCGGTTTCGCCGGTGAAGGTCGCGGCGAAGGCGAAGCACATGGCAAAAATGGCAGAACAAATGCATCTATGGGCAAACCAATTTTTGCCAATAAATCAGGGGATGATGTGCTCAGCCCCTTATACATTATATATTACCTCTTATACCTATATTATTATTATACTACCTTATACTACCCTTATACCTATATTATTATACTCAATATACAGTAACTATTACCTTACCAATACACATTACTTCTACATTACCCTAATATACATTACCAAGTTCATACTCTAACCAACAACAAAGAGGAGACACGGAAATTTAAAAAAACTTTTGTTCGCACAAAAATTGTGAGAAAGCTACTGAAGTGTATACAAAAATCAGAATTTGACTTCACATTGGCATATTTTGCAAAATAATTATTTATCTCACAATAAATTCAAAAGTTTTGAGAGGAAATTATTCATCAAAGATACAAAATCCTTCTATTTCTATGGAAAATTTGAATTAAGTAGAATGTAGTAGTAGATGAGAAAATACATAAAGAACACATCAATACCTTACTTTATTCCATGCTTTTCGAATGGCATCCATCTAACAACATTTCTATCCTCAACTTATATCTGGAGTATAGGCTGAGAAGAGGTTTTCCTGTTCATGATGTGGGCCAACATATTTTCTTTCTCAATGCTCTTCTTTCATAGTAACTGATATTGCATCTTACCTCACTACATATACAACCTTTCAGATAATAATAATATGTTTATTACGAGTGTTATCCCATTGACAGTTTACAATAAAAACATTTACAGTATTATAAAATACTATTGCAATAAGAAATATAGTCAGGAAAAATACATTCAATCAATAAAATACTATCTAGAAAATACAATAATATTAACTTAATATCTTAATTTATAATTTTAAAACAAATGTTGTCTTAGGTGAAGGAATTATTCATTCAAAAGATGTGAGATAAATATTGAGTTATTATGGTTTTGTAGACTTTATTGTAGACACAATTGTTCTGGCAGTTACACGTTATGGCCAATACACCATAAAAATTTCAACTCAATCAAGCTTGTGGTTTAGCCTGTGAATTAGTATCCTATCAATATACCTATCTATCAATTATATATAGATGCTTTTCCGGATTCATTCATATATATAGGGACATAGGTATATAGATAGGATAATAATTCACAGGCTAAACCACAAGCGCCATAGATTTGAAATTTTTACGAAATAGTGGCCATAACGTGCAACCTGTAGAAACATGGTGATTTTGAGCCTCAATGTCATGGGTTCGACTCCAGAGGGCCCCAAAGTCCTGATTTTTCCCGTTTAAATGCACTGCTTTGATTTTCGGGAATTAAAAAAAATACTTTCCGGATAGGTAGAGAATCAAAACTCCAGGAGCATATATGTATGTTCATTATCTATCAAAAACAAAAATTACCTTTATGGAAAATATCCTGGGTTCAATGCTAGGACGATGCAAAAATCGGCCATTTAAAATACATCGAGGTAGTTTTTCATTATTTTTTTTCATGCTTTTTTGGAAATGATAGGAAATTCTTGCTTAAAAGGAAGATGTATATTAAGCATAGGTTTTTGAAAAAATTAACATAAGACCGTACTGTTCCTGGGTTTGATGCCAGTGCACATTAAATTTTCTCTCATAAGGAATATAAGATAGGAGTAGGATGTCGTTTGAGGCAGTTGCAGCCTATATTTCTGCTTGAATTTTCACACATAGTTAAAAATGGCAATCTTCTGTTGTACAGCATATAAAGTATTACCAGAAAGACCCGGGTTCAAAGCCAGGTGGTAAATGTATCCCCTATTTAAAATACATTGAGCTAGTTTTCATTATTGACTTTGATGCACTTATCGAAAAAATAGGAGGTTCTTGCTTAGATAGAAGATGTATATTAAGAATATAACGTAAAAAAATTAGATGAGACCATGCTGTTCCTGGGTTCCATGCCAGAGCAGATTACAATTTCTCACATAAGGAATATATGTGAAAAGTAGGATGTCGTTTGAGACAGATCCAAAATTTCTGCTTGAATTTACACACATAGTTCGAGATGGTGATGTTCTGTTGTGCTGCATAATAATTATGACCTGAAAGATACGGGTTTGATGCCAGACGATTAAGTTGCAGCGAATTTTAAGAATATTTTTAATCCTTTTTTTCTTTTGAGGACCTAATATGATGCCGATATGAAATTAGTGTTGTCGATCTGCTTGCAGTATGCAAGCTACATTTTACTCGTATATATATATGAATGAATCCGGAGAAGCATCTATATATAATAGATATATTTATGTGTGTTCTTTCTATTAAATTTTTATAGATTTTCCTGACTATTTTCTTTTATAGATAATTGTACAGCTAACAGCATAAAAAAGTTACCACCTGAGACGCAACCAGCATAACTCGAGAAGGGCGAGTCTTTCAGATTCTCTGTTTTGAGCGTGCTTTTCGTCTTCCTCTTTATGCCTGGCACGTTTTGAAGGCTTTTGTGATGATATATATTTTATAAATACTCGCTAAAAGTCATTACTTTTGCTGCGGTAGAAGCAGTATTGTATTTTGAAATAATTAAATTCGTATTTCGTTAAATCGGCTCGAATCTCAAGCGTAATTCGCTCTTCTTCTTAAAATATTGGACAAGAATTACTTTGGCTGCTCATAGTTCGTCCTAACATATATAATACATAACATTTTCCATCAATGCAGATTTATAATGAAATTGGTTATTTCCCGTGCTCCACA
Organism: Sympetrum striolatum; assembly: GCA_947579665.1. Taxonomy (NCBI): domain Eukaryota; kingdom Metazoa; phylum Arthropoda; class Insecta; order Odonata; family Libellulidae; genus Sympetrum; species Sympetrum striolatum. Next base: position 72,632,961 of record OX388351.1, on the reverse strand, counting down.
TGCCTGCAGGATGATCGTTTTCGCAAATATTATGCTTAATTATGATACGATAATTAAGAGAATATGAACTACTGTAAATCAGGTCAACGGAATTAGGAAAAATAAGAAAAAACGTATATTATAAATATAATAATGGTGTTCAGATTTGTGAAAAATAGTTAAGTAAGAAATACATTTAAATTTACTATCCGCGAGCCTCCATAAGGCTTATTGCAGAGAATGTGAAACACTCAACTATATAAATAATTTACATATTTACGCACCTTATACTATATGTAAGATGATAACAATATAAACCATCTGTCCTTGCTATTATCTCGCGGTAATATTTTCACCATCTGGCTGTGAAAATAACGATCGTTGAGAATAGGGATCTTGTCGTCGCGTATTTCGTCATGTAAATCACAGCTAAGGAATATGTCTAATAATTATTGTCTTATATAGATATATTCTTAAAATATACCCAGCGGAGGGCTCCAATCATTTTGGACTTACTGCTATCTAATCTGTAGTCTCTTAACAAACAGCTTTATATTTTACGCACGAGAATTTCTTTTTGGTAATGAAATCAGAAGGATTAATCGCGCAGAGTTGAGTAAAGCGCAAAAAGAATTGAATAATATACTTTTAAATATTGAATTCCTTTATTTAAACCTCTGTCAAAAATTTTAAAATGCTAAAACGATTAAGAGTTTCAACATAGAAAATAGGTATGAGCCAACAGCTTTAGGCTGTTACAACTCCACTCTAAATATTCGCACGTAAACGCTCATGCATGATAAATACATTTAAATCTATTGCTAAGGATCTCTGTGGCAAGCCCACCTTTTGGTGCTACGTCTGCTTTTAATGTTTTTGTCTACATAATGGTTAATCGGTAGCATGCATACCTTCCTTCTCAAGAAAACAAAGGGAGCTTCTCTATGGGGGTGAGAGAGGAAAGAGAAAGGGTCTTCAATGGAGCGGTCACAGGTTACTTTCGTCTTCAGAGCCTCTAATTTTCGAGGCATCGTTTAAGGGTTTTGTGTAAGAGAGAGAGAATTGCCTGAAAATGCCATTCTTCGTCATGGATGGTGATATAAAGAAAAGTTCGTCGAAGATGGAATATGAAAATAAACAATGGGAATACGGAATATTTTATGCTTACTAAGAAAAGAATGTTTATTCTCTTCAACTCTAAGGCATACATCTAAATAATATGAAGATAATATGGTAAACAGGCTTAGAAGTGATGTGCAGAGATCCTGGGATGTTGGCTATTTATAAGATTGAGAAAACAATTCAAGCCATTTTAAGACAAAATAATGCAGGTTAGAGGGTGACCGGAAAAATATATTGTCAATGGTTCAGCCAGAGGGAATGTAAATTAGATCAACGATTCGAAAAAGTTCCGATATTTGTGGCAGTTTGCAAGTTTAATTTTCCTAACATACTGAATTAGATTTTATGTGAACTTACTTCTAAAACGTTCATTTGCATCCAAAATTCATAAACCATTAACAATAGACCTATCATAGTCGAAATTATTTATTATCAATGTAAATTTATTTTGCTTCGAAAATTATTGGCATAGGGTAGGATATTATCATGTCGGTATATAAGAATATGCATACAATGTGCATACATTCATGCATACAGTTAGAGATTATGCCAGTTGATCCCACACAAATGTCGAGCTATTCACACATTTAAATTTCTGCACCTTCAAGATATCGTAAATGTCTTCCTTATCTTTAAACCAAGAAGTTTTGAGGAAGAATAGGTGAGGCTTGGAAACCAGCATTAAGATTCAGCAGTAATAGATTCTCCTGACATATTTCCCAAGAAAGGAAGCTTTACCCATCTTATTTAAGAGTAATCATAGATAATAAGTACGAGATGTCAGTATTTCTAGTGCTTTATTCAGTAATCGCTAATGGACTAAACTGGCCTCTCATTAAAAAAAGGAAGGGTAAAATACGAAGGCTAAATTTTAATTATTAAACAGCATTTACCGATGTAAGGGCAACTCAGATGGATTACGCCTGATTTAGCAGTTTTCCTAAATGTAATTTCCGTAAAAATATAGCCATAGCTCAACGACTATAAGGAATGGTGGAAATAACTAAGGAAAAAGATTCACAATTTCTTACATAACGCAGTTTCACCAAGTAACGGCTTCTTCAATCAATTGGAATTAAAGAAAATTACTTAGAGAACTAGGACCAAAGAAAGCTGCATCCATTGCAAAGGAAATTGATTCCAATCCTTGGGAGGGGGTAATCTGAAGATTATTGACATTCTGGGCAGGCAGACGTTTAGAACTAGTTCCCCTTAATGGATAAAAAAAGTTTACCTAAATATCGGGTGTAATCGTCAAAATTACCTAAGCTATACCAGTATAATTTTATCATTGAGAATCTTCAAGGGATCTGAGAAGAGCCCACAAATGCTGTCGACGGTCTCCCAGACTGCCCATGTCTCGGACCGTCTATGCTTTCAGGAGTAGAATTAAGCATATATTAACCGTAGAAAGATCACTCCCGAATAAATTTAAGCTTCGGAGCATTCTAATTCCAAAATTACGTTCTCAATATTTACATTCATCTTTTCAGGCTTTTTCTTCTAACCAATGATTTTCATAAACCTTCAAGATACCCTTAGAAATCAATCAACAACAAAACGGGAAAATTTAAGAAATAGCTATTTGCGTAAACTAGCGTTCCTTTGGTTCTTTTTCATTACTATCATTGAATGTATAGTGTTTTCAATCCTTTCATCCCATTAAATGTTAGATACAGTTATTAGTGTCGTAGATTTTAAGAACCTTAAAAATTAATATAAAAAAACCACCAAGAGAAAGTGAATACATTTTTTCTCTCAGTGTTGATGATAGCCAACACGTTAAACTCATCTTGATTCACTGATAAAATTTGCTAGTGGATCTCATCTGGTTTAAAAAATACAAAATAAAGATGTGATTTAAATACATATTTAAACACAATTATAATAGTCATTAATGTAACACACACGCAATAACTTGCCCATCCTGCGTCGAGTACTAATAAGTCATACTCTAGCTAAGTTTTAAATTTGGTTAGACGTCGATTAACATTGTCATGCAGAAGTCACAATTCCACGGATAGCGGTCTTAACATTTTTCGTAACTAATAAAATAAAAGATGGTCTTCTTAAAATACTGAGAACTTCGAAATAAACAAATTGTAATACTCTTCGGAGTCGATTGGTGGATCAGTAAATAGCTAAAAAAGTGAGAGAAGTAACTTTTGAGAAACAAAATTTCGAGAATTTTACCAAAAGGACGTCTACCGCTGGCCTTCTACTACAGTATTTACTGTAAGCCATTACTCTGAAATGATAAGGAATCCATGGATCCAATTTTTAGGACGGTAGTTTCATCAAGCAATTTATGATTATTTTCATTCAATCCACATCAGATAAACAGTGAGATCTCGTAAGTTATAGGCTGCAGAACATACAAAATATCAAATCTGATGCTCTGCAGTCCCACTTTATGAGAGATTTAATTATTCAAGTCATTCTTCTAATTGCGAGCTAAAAATTATACATATATCAGAGAAGGCTAGCGGACACATTATTTTATATAAAATGAAAATGAATCGAGCAAATTGCAACCCGTCCTCTTCTCCCAACGAGAAAGTTTTTCCTTTCCATTCCCCTTCGGTAACAAAAGGTTTATCTTGTCCTTTTCCCCCACCTATTTCGTTTTGTCCTGTTTAACAGTTTTCCAAGAATTCTACCCTTTCACCTGCACACACACTTTTGTTCCCTCTCATTCTTTCTTCTTTTTCAAGGCACACGCCATATGGAGGATCGCGTATTTACGTAAATATTGAAGATGGTGCTAGTAAACGTCAAAGCTAATTGTGAGAATTTGCTACAGTGTTGTTATAAGGATAATTTAATTTTATAATTCTTGGATTATATAATCTATAGGAGTCACGAGAGTAAGGGTAAATGGTAATCTAGAAAAGATTATTCCTAATTTAAATCAATCAAATGAGCTTTAACTTTGAGGAACTCCATAGGTAACTAAGCACAAGGAAATAAATAACTTTGTCAAAGTTACACGACTTTTTGCGTGGAAGATGTGGAACTTTTAAAGTTACACGACTTTTTGTGTGGAGGATGTGGAACTTTTATTTCCTTGTGTTTATTCCTTAGTTATTTCTCTTCATGATAGAACGCTTTTCAATTGGGAAAGTTAAACAAAAGGGTTGTAAAAGCAATCAAATTAAATGATAATAATCCACCGAATTATGCACATATCTTATGTATAAAAATTCAGCCTGCATATGTTTGTGCCCGCAAAACTCAAAAATCACTTGGTCGATTGACTTGAAATTTTTATAGAACATTGCATTCAAATATATATATACGAAAGTGTTTATATTGTAAAAAATGGTGACACTTCGTCCTTGCTTCGATCCCAGACGAGTCAAAGCATTTCCATAAGAAATGCACGTATAGTTCATTTTTGTCGCTGCATGCTTCATTTCTTTTGCAAAATTAAATTAAAAATAATAGTCATACGAGATTGAGACAAGAACCAATAGCAGAGTAAATGAATAGAAAACCTTATTTTGGTCGTTTATTGTTGTTTCCGAATTGAATTTGAGATTTTTTACGGAATACACAAAAAGTTATGTGAGTATAAACAGCCGGTCCCCCTGACGAAAAATGCCATTGTTGAAACCAAGATCCTGCTTTTTGGCCTATTTGAAATTAAGAAGAAGAGAATAGTTGCTGGTTTCGTTCTCATTGATGAGCATAATCAATCGTTGGAAGTGATTTAAACAATCGATTTTCGAAAAACGAAATGTGAATTAATTTGATACCGAATTTTGTATTCAGGTAATTCATTTGTATTGTTTCGGAAATGATTTAATAATCTGTTATCGAAAATTAAAGTGAGAGTGACTTTGAATGCTGCATTCAATTCGATTCATTTCTTTAGTTATCTTCCAGTTAATCGTCGTCAAATTCAATAGTACGCGTTAACACATCAAATGTTGCGGCAGATAATGGATAGTAGTAAATGATTTTTATATAAATAACGAAAATTCTCCATCCAAACGCGAGAGCCGAGCTAGGGTAACGTACCAGGTTCTCCATCTTTCTTTTCTCTCCCTCCCTTTTCGAGAGAAAGGCTCGCCGGCCCGAAATTTGGACTTAGAATTTCTTGGTGGGTCAGGGGTGGTAACTTTTTTTTGCTGTTAGCTGTACTTTTATAGATTTTTTTTCTTTTCCTCCTGACCTTAGTATTATCTATATATGATTTTATTATTGATATACATATATGATTACATAGTTTCCTCTTCAGTATTTCTATTAATGTAAGTGGGTTCATCCCATAAGAATTTAATAAATAGATAGTGTCCCAAAAAAAGTCGGTTCGGTGAAAAATGGAACCAACTGCTCCCAAACCAGCAATTACAGAAGAGGGCCCATGTAGTCATTAATAATTGGTCATACAATTAACAAAATATCAACTAAGCTGTTTCAATACAAGGGGTATGTAAGTTTTAAAACTATTTGATAATACCTATTTATAGATTTGAATGCCATGGACTTAGTACTTAAATTATTCTGTGACAGCAGATGAGCATGAGGCATCTCTATTGACCCAAGAATCAGTACCACTGTCAAGAGTACATTCAGTGATAATGAAACCTCTCCTAGACTGAGACACAATGGATACTTGAACATACTTAGTGTCATCCATCAATATAAAGGTTAGCATAAGAGCAAAGTAAAAATCTAAGCTATATAACAAATATATGTGCATGAGTATTACATGAGTCAGAAACAAAAACAAATTATAGCAGTAGAGTATATTAACCACAATAGTTTTCAAAAGTCAAGATATAATTTTACTTTTGTTCTAAGGTATCCAATTAAGTAAGTAGAACATCTGTGAAGAATTACTGCTAGTTGTTGTGAAAAGGGCTGGATGAAAATTACTCAGTGTAGCTCCACAGAGTCGTGGGGTGTTAGTAGAGCAATGACACTTGTGGAACATGGTTAGAATTATGATCCCCTATGAATGTATATAAGAGTAAAGGTTGCTTGCATTTTGTAAGCATATTAATTATACAAACTATAACCTAGTCTATAATATATCGAGAAGGTCCCTCAAAAAATTAGTAATTCGAAATATTCTTAAAAATTGCAGCAATTTATTTTTAAAAGTTGAAATTGTCACCAACATGGTGGCAAACTTACACCTATTTGTTTGGTGACATTTTTATTGATATATATTTATTTATATATATATATATATATATATATATATATATATATATATATATATATATATATATATATATATAATTTTTTTGGGAAATCTAAGATTTTGAATTCCCTATCGAAGGAACAAAGGAAGGAGGGAATACATATAATTCCATGGTAGATATATAACTTATATAATTGAAATATTGAGGTAGATATCTTACCAGGAAGGTCCTAAAATAACACATCGTTATCCCCATTTGAAATGCGGAAAGAAATGTAAATGGCTCTCAGGGATTGAACCAAGGACCATTAGAGAAATGATGAACAATGTATGTAAAATGAGTTCATGATCTATAATTAAATGCCGAGTTTCATGCTTCTATGTTATCGGGGAATGGTTTTTTATAATCTTAAAAATTGACACAATGCATTTTAAATGGGAGAATATTTGTGCCAACATAGAGTCGAACCAAGGATAATTGTAGAAGATATTTTTTTGTTTTATCAGATATGCACAATTTCCAGAAATCTCTTGAATTTCTTTTCTCTACTTTGCCGAGAAGTTCCTCAAAATATTTTCAAAATCACCGCAATGGATCTTTAAGGAGAAAATAGGGACTTTGGGACCTTCTGGCATCAAACCCATGGCTCTGAGGTTCAAAGCAACACTTTCTCCACCCATTACAGAATATGGCCAGTATGTAGCAAAAAGTTCAAGTCAATGACACTTGTGGAACATGGTTAGAGTTTTGATCGCTTATATATATACTAGTAGAAATGTCCATTGACTCTCAACGGGGGAATTGCAGTTGATAAATACCAATGTAACAACCTTGATCATATCAATGCCTCATAAGTTTAGGCAGATAGCAAATACCAGGCTATGATTATTTCCAAACCAATAAGCATAGAAAAGGAGTAGTAATTAAGTCTACAAATTCGCCTAAATATTAGAATATATTTTTATAACTTATTGCACTCTTCAAATAAATAAACATAAACTTACTTTACCTTTTTTAGGATTTTTACACCCATTCACTGTTGTATTGATCAAGAGGAAGCAATTTATCTAACAAACAGCTATAAACCCATTTATCCCACATCCAGTAAGCAATAACGTTGATATGAATAAAACTTGGTTGATACAGATGCTTCCATAAAATTAGAAAAACTTTCTAAAATACTTGTATTTATACATTTTTATGCTTGATTCTTCACAGTATATCATTCATAGCTGCAGTTACTAATATCTCCTTAAATTCCTGCTCTTCATATAATCTATCACTTATTCCTAACATTAATTTGAGTTGGGCATATTCTCTCAGTGTGTTCTTACCGATAAATACATGAGCTGGGGACTCAATATTGGCCTTTATTGTCAGAGGGATGGGTTGTTTACAAACTCAAAATTTCGATAAAATATTCACGCACTTTATCAAAATGTGGGCAAGCTTAAATATCAAATGATATTCCAGGATCACAAAAAGAATCCTGATTCTATTCTTTTTGTTATGGTGCTTAATTTGACTTCCTACAACAATTATTTCGAATTTAATTTTGAAAAACAAATTAACTTTGCAACAAAAAAATGACCTTGACATTTATTTCTTAAGAAAACGTTTTCACCTGTCTGGGTACAAAACATGGACTTCAGGGAAATAAAGAGTAGCCTGTAAGTAGCCTAAGAGTAGCACTGCACGGGGTTGACTTTTAATAATGTAGAATATTTCTAAGTTGTGTGACTCTTGGTTCTCGAGTATTTAGTAAACATACACACACACACTATTTTATATTTTACATATATATTCATATACAAGACTAGTTCAAGTGCTCATTGATTCTGAAGGGAAATATGTAAATTGATAAATACAATTGTTATAGAGCTGATAGTAACACATACCTCATAATTAAGGCTACATAGAAAATGCTTGGCTATAATTATTTCTAAACCAATAAACAAGCAAAATGAATTTATAATAAAATATGTAAAATCACCTGTATATTAGAACTCATATCCTTTGAATGAAAAATTTATTTGATGAAGACAACATTTGTTTGAGGATAATAAAAATTTAGTCAAAGATAGCATTAGGATAAGAAGCATCATGTTTAAGGAGATAGTTTAGGAAAGGCACAAATGGATATCGGAATCAATGAACAAGCACAAAAGAAATATATTTTACAAGTAAAATGTAGCTTGCATACTGCAAGCAGATCGACAACATTAATTTCATGTCGGCATCATATCGGGACTGTCCTCAAAAGAAAAAAAAAGGATTGAAAATATTCTTAACATTTGCTGCAATTTAATCGTCTGGCAACAAACCCGGGTCTTTTTGGAGATACTTCCTATGCAGCACAACAGAAGATCACCATCTCTTACTATGTATGAAAATTCAGGCAGAAATGGTTGCTTCAACTGCCTCAAACGATGTCCTACTTTTCCCATATATTCCTTTTGAGAGAAATTTTAAAGTGCTCTGGCATCGAACCCAGAAACAACATGGTCTTATCTAATTTTTTTCAAACAGAGTCTTAATATACTTCTTCCATCGAAGCAAGAACTCCCTATTATTTCAATAAGTGCATAAAAGAAATAATTAAACACCATCCAAATGTGTTTTATATGGCAGATACATTTACCACCTGGCATCGAACCCGGGTCTTTCTGGTAATTTTTCCTATGCAGTACAACAGAAGATCACCACCTCTAACTATGTGTAACAATTCAGGCAGAAATATAGGCTTCAACTGCCACAAACGACATCCTACTTTTCCCTTATATTCCTTATGAGAGATATTTTAATGTACCCCGGCATCGAACCCAGGAGCAGTATGGTCTGATCTAAATTTTTACTTAAACTAATTTTTAATATACATCTTTTAGCCAAGCACTAACTTCCTATGATATTGATAAGTGCATGAAAAACAATAATGAAAATCTACCTCAATGTATTTTAAACGGCCGATTTTTGCATCATCCTAGCATCAAACCCAGGATATTTTCCGTAAAAGTCATTTATGTTTTCAATAGATAATGACCATATATATAGGCTCCTTGAGTTTTGATTCTATACCTATCCGGGAAGTATTTTCTTTTAAATTCCACAAAATCAAAGCAATGCATTTAAATGGAAAAAATCAGGATCTTGGGTCCCTCCGGAATCAAACCCATGACACTGAGGTTCAATATTGCAATTTTTTTGGCGGTTGTATGTTATAGCCAATACTTGGTAAAAATTTCGAGTCAATGACGCTAGTATTTTAGCCTGTGAATTAGTATCTTATCTGGGTATATACATGAATGAATCTGGAGAAGCATCTATATATAATAGATATCACTCTAAAACAACCAATGAATATTCTTTGCGGAAAGTAAGTGTATTACGGGTCTGACTTGTGCCCCAATGCTAAAATGCATAACATGGAGCTCGATCAAATAACACAAATGCAGTCACAGTGCCTAAACAGATGCAGAGATTAAACACCAATAACTGAAAAACATCAAATGTATATGAAGTGGAAGCACTCAAAAATATCTGATGTGGCCAACACACGACATTCTCTAGATTTATTGAAAACAGAAGCCTATGCCGGTAATATATAAATAACTCGAAAACAATGAGTGTTAGAGAAAAATATTTTTAAAAAATTGTAGTGAAGTATATTATCTATAACTTTTGTGGATAATTGTATATATCTACATTGCATAGTGACAGAGATATGTATGAAAAACTTCCATTTCTGGATAAACAACAACTTCTGGTTAACCATTATTCAAGATTAACACGTAAACCATCAATGTTGCGAAAAAATGTTTCAAACAAAGGTTGTAGTAAAGTTCATTATCTATAACGTTTGTGCATAATTGTATATACCTACACTGCATTCTGACAGAGATATTGATGAAACAAAATTTGGTTCCAGCCAAACCACAACTTCCGGTTAAGCGGTATTCATCAAAAACTAATCAACTATTGGTAATGCTAGGAAAATACTAAATATGAATATTGGAAATTATCGCATAATTACCTTTTAAGATAGAGCGCCTACAATTTTTTCTACCTCAGATAGACACACAGACAGACATGTTCGGGAAAATAGCAAAAACAAACAATATGGGCCCCAAAACATCTACTTCGGTTGAAATCTGGAGGTCGAATTTTTTGTCTGGAGGTCAAATTCTCTATACTACGTATAGGGAGAATGTAAAAATACTATGAATTACTTGTTGCATTCGGCATATAACAAAACATAAACTTGCTTTACCTCTCCGATCAAGGAATATGGTGTTGGAGATTTGCTACAACTTGACAACTCACCGTTTAACACCATATCATTCATAGCTCCAGCTACTAACACGTCATTTAATTTCTCCCTCTTCCTATAATCTATCAATTATTGCTGACATTAATTTGAAGTACTCATAACTTCTCAATGTGTTCTTACCAATAAATGCATTAGCTAGAAAAAAACAAATACCTTGATCGTCAGGGGGATGGGTTGTTTACGAATTAAAAATATCGATAAAATATTCACATATTTTATCAAAATATTCGCAATTTCTAATCAAGCACGATATTCAACGATCAATATAAGAATCATTATTCTATTTTCCTTCTTTTGGTGCTTAAATCGACTTTTGAAGACTGTTATTTCAAAATTTATATTTAATATATATTATATATATTTATATAGTATATATAATATATTTTATAAGAAATGAATTTTACGTCTATATCTTATGACCTTCTGGGTTCGGACCGTGGACTTTACCTAAGTAAATAAAAAGTAGCCTATACTCTGTGTGAATTTTAATAATGTAGAAAATCTCAAAGGTTTGCAACTCACGAGCTTTTAGAGAAGATATAGAGAAACACACCCACAGTCTAATTTATATAAATATATAGTATATATTTATTTATAATCTATGAAGTAAATATTCAGAAAATATTAAAATTTTTATAATTAAGAATAAAATGTCAATGGTAATCTGTTCAGTGTTACTGTCGTCCATTAACATATCTACCTTCCGATTATGAGAATACAATTTGCATCACGTTTAAAAAATATATAAGATGATAAAACTCAAGATTGTAGGCAATTTTCCAGTCAATTTATATTATTAGACTAATAAAGTAATAATATATATAGAAAATCCAAAGGTACTGCTTCGCTTTGAGGAATACATCTTAGTCACCTCTAAAAGTCCACTCATCTACAATGTCGCAATTTTTCCTGAAATTCACGATTAATAAATAGAAACAAGCATTGATGGCTTCTTGCTATAATCATCTTATTTGGACATAAATATTAAGTCGTAATTTTATTGCTAAAAACTCAAGAACACCAACTAATATAGATGTGATGTAAAGAATTGTTGGAAAATGATCAGTAAAAATTCAAAATGGCCTAATTGTGACATCTGTAGCATGTTTATGTAGCATCAATTATAACATAGATACATTATTTAACATGCTACTGAAGGACTTAAAAAGTTACACCATCAAAAAGAGGAATAAAAGTATAAACTTTGAGGTATATTTCGTTGATTTTTAAACATACTAATGCAAACATAAATGCTACAACTGTTAATATACATTCTTATGACGCATTTGCACTTGAGTTTATTTACTCATGGAATAAGGTGATTCAGCCAAATGCCAATATATTTATCTCAACAGATACTTTAAAAGCTCAAGTCCACATCCCAAAGCACATATGCTCCCTGCTCTTAAGCAAAAGTATTTGCATGATTTTTTAAGCCTAAAAAATGCTAAAACTAACTTCTATAGCAAATTAATAACAAAAATTTCAGCTTTTGAAGACTGGTTATTTTTTTATGTAATACCTGACTGTGATGTAAAATAAAAATATTTAACCAATTTATTGTAAGTCTATCACTTAAAATTAATGATGGAATATTTTACCAATCAAAGACGTAAAGAAGGACTTAATAGACAGAGATGGGTAGAGTACCGAAGAAAAATAACTGGGCTCAGTTATAGTTACTTTTAAAAATTTGTAATCAGTTACAAGTAAAAGTTACAATTTTAAAAAGTAACTAGTTACAGTTACAAGTATAGTTACTTTTTGTAAAACCTGAAAACCGCCAATGAGATTTATGCAGGAGGATCTATTGATGAGTTTCTTTAAAATACAAATTCAACGCAAACCATTTAATAATGATTAACAATGCAGTTTTGCCTATTATTTCCTGAGGCAGTAGTATAGTTACAGTGGATAACTTAATGGAGACTTAGGATTTAATTGTCCACATTTTTCACCGAATTTAGCTTACAATTGTAGTTTGAACCATATATAGTTAGAATACAAATCGATAATGTGTAGCGATGTACTATATTTGGATTAACTTAGCCTTTTAAGATTAATTACAATTAACCTGTCTAATACAGACATTCAAGATTGTGACCAAAATTAGACTAAATGCTCAAACACTGCAAACATACAAAAGAAAGTATCCTCTAACCCATAAATCATAACCAATAATACGCTCCTTCAAATTTATTAACTCTGGCGAAGACACCATGCAACCAGGAGAAAACCCGAAAAAAATAAGACAAAGGGGTATCAAAAAAGTAAATAACCATCTAAAGATGACGTTTGCATACTATGATTAAAGTCACATGATGGACACCAGAAATTTAGTACTAAGTTTTCATGGGGTGATTACTTTAGGAAATATGGAGAAATAATATTACAAAATTAAGTAACTAACATTTTAAATGAAACAGACTCAGGTTTCACTTTGTGGCATTCATAAATACAAAACGGCTTCATGATAAAATTCTTTTACTACACCACAAATATAGTTATAAACACAACCAGGTTTCGTAGCCAAGCTACATCTTCAGGTAAAAGGTGTAGTAAAAGAATTTTATCATGAAGCCATTTTGTAACTAACATTTTATTTGGTTTTTCATTCTATTTTTTCGTTTATTTTACAAAATAATTGCATTTCAAATGCCTCATCTCCTAAATTAGCCCTCCTTGGTGCAAGAACCTCCTTGCTAATGGAAAACAAATGTTCAACATGGGCACTGGATAGTATCCCACAGTTGAGTTTTACGAACATATCTTTCATTATTGGATATGACAATAATATTGACAGATCAGTTCCCACATTCCCAAAATAAGCCTTGACCTCATCGAAAGCTGGGGTAGGTTACCCAAAGTTTGCATCTTACCGCCATATTCTCAGTGCCCGAGCCTTCAGTTAAATAAAAATATGGCTCTAAATACCCGAAAGGAAACTTTTTCTCGGATTCAGCCATTTCAGAAATCTGGACGCACCGATTAGCACCGGACAAAGCTCCTCGTCGAAGTGAACAAAATTGTCGAAGTGGTTGAAATCGTCTAAATGTGCTAGGATCTCGAGGATTTTGAGATCCTCATTAGATTTTCCAGTGTAAACAGCATAGTCTACAGCACTCACTATTCTAATTTGGCATAGTTATGCGCATAGAAATATGTGTTCACACAACGTTTTTGGTAGTAGTGGTGGGAAAGTAATGATTACTTTCAGAAAGCAATGAGTAGATTACAAGTAATAGTTAATTTTTTTTTAATGTAACGATTACAAGTAAAAAATACCTGAAATGTAATCGTTACCGGTAACTGAGTTACTTTTACTCAGTTACTCCCCATCTCTGTTAATAGAAAATGTTGTAATGGTTACTTATAAATAAACAACATAATAGAAATCAGTATATCATTAAGTATATTTGCACAATTTTACTGCACTACGGTTAGTACAAATGTTTCTTAACGCAAACTCTTTGCCCGGTCCCTTGAGATTCGTGTTAGTGAGGGTTTACTGTATTCTAGAAAAATAATAACTAATAATAATTAATAATCTATTAACAATATAATCATAGTATATATGAGCAAAAGTTATATAAAAGCATATTGATAATGCAAATGAAAAGATGGTATCAAATCAAGTTCTCCCTCAAACCTAATTTTGTATTCCTTCTTACAAATATATGGTTGAATACAAATGGTGCCCCAGCTAGAGCACAATTTTCATTGGGTGATAAACTATTTTTAGAAATATTTATTACATCTCCTCACACTCCTGGTCAGAGAATTTTCAACTTTTGTTTAAGGAATACAAAAAATTGAAATTCCCCACAAAACATTTCAAATGGTAGAGCTACCTGGTCTTGAACCCCAGATTTTTCCGATAATGGGAAAACATAGAACTACAATGTAGGAATAAAACTAATTTAATACAATGTTTTAAGAGGATATCATACCTGGGTTATCCTTCAAGAAGAATCTTTTATCCACATTTTCAAAACAGAGAAATGCTAATGGCGCTCTGTCTTTGAACCAAGAATCATGAGAGAAACCATTTAATTCTTACATGAAATGTATTTATGATCTCTATTTATATGCACTATTTTACGTTTGCATTTAATCGGAAAAGAGATTGAAAAAATTATTAAAAATTGCGGCAATTTTTCTTAAATGGGAGAAATTTTCACCCAGCCAGGCATAGGCAACTAAATTATTCCATATATAATTCGATTCTGTATTCAACAGACCTGGTGTCGAACCAAGGACTTTTTTATGAAAAAATGACTAGGAAAAATTTGCTTTGGGATAATCTGACAATTTCTAAAATCCCAAGTCAATTATCGCGAATCTCTTAAAATGGAACTCTATATTTGCATTTAATTGAATGATGGATTCCAAACCATGAATCGAACCAATGATCATAAGGAAAATGATTAGCTGCATTCATGAAAGATACATTACTTCTGTTCATATGCATGGTCAAAATTTCAACCTTAAATCAATCATAAAAAAATTGAAAATCTCGATAAACATACTTTAAAAAAAAAAGAGAAGCCTAGTGTCAAACACAAAAATGTTGAGGTTTTGAATAAATAGAATGACCTGGAAGGAATGGAAGCACTTAAAAAAATGTATATTGCAATATTATACCTAAATATATATTATAACTCAAATAAGGCATGAAATATATATAAAAAATTATGAACTCCCAAGAATATTATGATCATGTACCCCCAAATCTAGCATAGAGCAATGTGAAAGGAAAAGCCGGAGCAAAGATATTTTGAAAGGAGAGGATTTAACAGTACTTCAACAGAACTAATGGAAAACCACAACAATTCAACAAAGGAAAACTGGAGCAAGAGCATATGAAAAAATGCCTGGTTTTCCCCATCACACATCCTAAGTCCACTGTATCATCCTCAAAACCCAATTAACTTATCATTACTGATTAAGAACATAAATTGACATGATATAATACCATTGAAACTTAATCAAAGAAATAAGTAGGTCTTGCATTGTATTGGAAAACTTAGAGAGCATTTAAAAACAATGAATTGAAAACAATACATGTAATAATATCTTATTCTGCAGTCACCCTTAAAGCACTCAGTGGCTGCCATTATACTTCCCTCGCCCTCCACAGGAGCGGTCAAGAGGCCTCGTACATTCTTCCAACGAATGCCTCCGCAACTTGGTGACTCTCTTAACCAACTGTCCCATATTGAAGACAGTAGTGGTCCATTTCCACCACTCTCCACTTTACTCCCAAGCTAGAGCACTCTGGAGCTTCTGGTATTATTTGAAGAACATTCAGTGCATATTCTCTATATGAATATTAAGACAAAACATATTATATTAAATATTATTATAAATGCCCATTGATATTATAGTAATAACAGCCCATCCTGTTAAATATTTACAAGGAAACTAAACAAGGCAATTACTAATATTAATGAAATATGGTTACAATTTTAATCACCTATGAATGAATGAGTCATTGAATGTATAATTAGGTATAATTGGAGAAACATCTATATGTAATAGATAGGAGATGGATTAACACATATAACTTTAATTTGTAATCATCATAAATTAATTTTTAATACACCACTTTGTGCTACCAGTGCCTCAATGAGGCCATGGCAGTGGACGATGATGCACAGTTGGATGAGACCACACTTGCCCTTGCACACAAAGTTCCCAAAATGGCCTGGGGAAAAACTACTACTAAATAATCGACCGATAACCTTGTGCCCAAAGCAGTGCAGAGCTTGTGTTAAAAATATAATTTACTCAAACCAAACTAGCTAGGCATACTCTATGCTCTGAAGGACTGGATACACAAAAAATATATTTCAATGAATTTCTATGAACTTATTATATTCCCATAGGAAGTTCTATTGGAAATGGATATGTTGCCAATAAAGAATAGCAATGACGCAACTGAAAAAGAATAATATTAATCAATTACTAATGTAAATTTTTAAAATTAGGTCTCATAATTTTCCTCAAGTAATGGTTTGTCAAAAAAATAGAACACAATACATCCTATGTATCAACCCATTTTCAGTAAGAATACAAAATTAATATTGTAAATAACAATAGTTCTGTGTAATAATATGGAAGTGTTTTATGGTAACCTATAATATGACCAACATATTCTGAAATTGATATCATAAAGAATTTATTTAAATTTCTTATTGCATATATTCTATACATTTTTTATAATTTTAAATATCTATATTGGAACATTAAAATATTCAGACCAATACGTGGGTAAATCCTAACCATGAAAAGGAAACCATTGCTCAAATGCGATGAAACTCTGCCCTTATCAAAAACACCACTAATTACAATCAAAATGAGAGCAAGGAAAACACCTACATTTCATCAAAAAGCTGTTTTGGGATACCTAAGAGGGAGCACCAATGCATCCCTAAAAAAATCTGATGTGGCCAGCTCATGACTTTCTTCATGTATAAGATGTCAATATTTTTCTACGACAGTATTTTCGAATTCTATATTCAAACTAAACTTGGAAGATAAGTCATTAATTTATATCATAATATCTTTTACATCACAAACATCATAAGTAATGTTTCTCGAGACATGTTTGATAAAAAACTATTTAAATTGCCTTTTGCCGAAAGCACCCACAAAGTATATAATAAGCTACTTCCGGTATATCAGTATTTCACGATTAACTCCTAAGCAATCAGCGATAAAAAAATATGATCAATACAGCAGTTCTAAAAAATAACATTTTCTAAAACAATATTATATACCTAAATATCATTTTTTTTGAGATATTTCACAAAAAAGGAAATTTGCTTCCAAGAATAAAAAAAGCTAAAATTCCAGTAAAACGATTTGCTCGAAAAAAATATCAACTCTGTCAGCACACCACGGTATATATATGAAGTTTGGTACCAATAGGGCTAATAGATTTCATGCTGGAGCCCCCACAAGCATACACACACACACACACACACACACACACAGACGCAGACATCGTTCCAAAAATGGTCAGAAGGTATTCTAGGGACCCCAAAACATGTATATATATTTTGCAAAAATCAGAAAGGAGCCACGAAAAGTAGAGCTCGACTTCAGGCTAACCGATTTAAACCAGAAACTAATCAACTCTAACATCACCACCCAAAGTACTATATATGAAATTTGACGTTGATAAAACACACCCTTTTTCATATTACAGTGCCCACAAAGTCCATAATCAGCTACTTCCGGTTTATCAGTATTTCACAAATAATTCCTTAGAAATCAGTGATAAAAAATATGTTCAATACAGCAGTTATAGAAAATAACATTTTCTACAAAAATAGTATACACCTAAATATCATTTTTTTTGAGATATTTCACAAAAAAGGAAATTTGCTTCCAAAAATAAAAAAAGCTCAACTTCCGGTTAAACGATTTGCTCGAAAAAAATATCAACTCTGTCAGCACACCACGGTATATATATGAAGTATGGTATCAATAGGACTAATACATTTCATGCTGGAGCCCCCACAAGCATACACACACACACACACAGACGCAGACATTGTTCCAAAAATGGTCAGAAGGTATTCAAGGGACCCCAAAACATGTATATATATTTTGCAAAAATCAGAAAGGAGCCTCGAAAAGTAGAGCTCGACTTCAGGCTAACCGATTTAAACCAGAAACTAATCAACTCTAACATCACCACCCAAAGTACTATATATGAAATTTGACGTTGATAAAACACACCGTTTTCATATTACAGTGCCCACAAAGTCCATAATCAGCTACTTCCGGTTTATCAGTATTTCACAAATAATTCCTTAGCAATCAGTGATAAAAATATGTTCAATACAATAGTTATAGAAAATAACATTTTCTATAACAATAGTATATACCTAAATATCATTTTTTTTGAGATATTTCACAAAAAAGGAAATTTGCTTCCAAGAATAAAAAAAGCTCAACTTCCGGTTAAACGATTTGCTTGAAAAAAATATCAACTCTGTCAGCACACCACAGTATATATGTGAAGTTTGGTACCAATAGGGCTAATAGTTTTCACGTTAGAGCCCCCACAAGCATACACACACACACAGACGCAGACATCGATCCAAAAATCTGATGTGGCCAGCACATGACTTTCTCCATATATAAGATGTAAATATTTATCTACGACAGTATTTTCAAACTCTATATTCAATCTAAACTTGGAAGATGAATGATTAATTTATATCATATTATCTTTTACGTCACAAACATTATAAATAATGTTTTTCGGGTCATGTTCGATGAAAAACGATGAAATGGCCCATTTAGCCCCAGCGCCCAGAGCGCCCACAACGTAAATAATCAGAAACTTCCGGTTTATCAATACTTCACAAATAACTCCCACACAGTCAGTGATAAAAAATATGTTTCATACGAAAGGTATAGTAAATTACATTTTCTAAAACTTTTGTAAATAATAGTATATACCTAAATATTATATTTATTGAGATATTTTGAGAACCGGAAATGAGCTTTGAAGAATGAAGCTCGACTTCCGGTTAACCGATTTACTCTAAAATCTAATCAACTCTAATGACACAAAACAAAGTACTATATATGAAATTTGGTGTTGATCCAACAAACAGTTTTCATATTAGAGAGCCCACAAAGTACATAATCAGCTACTTCCGGTTGATCAGTATTTCGTGAATAACTCCTAATCAACCGGTGATACAAATATATGTTAAATACAAAAGTTATAGTAAAACTCATTATCTAAAACTTTTATAGGGTATACAATATACCTATATATCATATTTATCGAGATATTTTGAAAACCGGAAATGAACTTTGATGAATGAAGCTCGACTTCCGGTTTACCGATTTACTTGAAAAACTAATCAACTCTGACAGCACACACCACAGTACTATATTTGAATTTTGGTATTGATACGATTTATAGTTTTCACTTTAGAGCGCCCACTGTCACACACACACACACACACAAACACACACACACACACACAGACATCATTCCGAAAATGGTCAAAACGTGTTCTAGGGACCCCAAAACATGTATTTCCGTTGAAATCTCGAAGTCGATTTTTTTCATGAAAACAATACTTTCTCTATACTTCGTATATGGAGAAAGTAAAAATGGTCAGAATGTATTCTAGGAACCCCAAAACATGTATTTCGGTTGAAATCTCAAAGTCAAATTTTTTCATGAAAACCATACTTTCTATATACTATGAATATGGAGAAAGTAAAAATCCAATTAGTATGAAGGAATTGACCCTAAATTACATTGTATATTGTATGTTTGCAATAACAAATGTGTAAAATCTTCTACCGCTATTCAAAGAGTCTAAACAATTTCGGTTTCAGACCACCCATTGCCATTTTACACTTCCATTATTTCATTGAATTTAAGAAAAAGAAATCCAACAAAGCAAACCAAAATACAGCTTAAATGTAAAGTAAACACAAGGATGATCATTGAAATAAATCAGATTTCCAGAAATACATCCCTCAAACTTCGTGCATGATCTCCAATTGGAAATATTCCTATAACTATAAAAAAAATCTACTAGTTAAGATGGAAGTCATTGACTGACTCAAGCAAATTGACAAAATCGTATTGCAACCTGTACAACAGAACATATTGACAGTAATTGCAATATTATATCTAAATATATATTATAACTCAAATAAGGCATGATATATATATAACAAATTATGAACTACCCAGAATATTACGATCATGTATCCCCAAATCTAGCATAGAGCAATGTGAAAGGAAAAGCCGGAGCAAAGATATTTTGAAAGGAGTGGATATAACAGTACTTCAACAGAACAAACAGAAAACCACAACAATAAACAGAACGAACGGAAAACCACAAAAATTCAACAGAGGCTAACTGGAGCAAGAGCATATGAAAAAAATTCCTGATTTTCCACATCACACCATCTTAATCCACTGTATCATACTTGAAACCCAATTAACTTATCATTACCGATTAAAAACCTAAATTGACATGATATAACACCATTGAAACTTGATCAAAGAAATAATTAGGTCTTGCATTGTATTGGAAATCTTAGAGAGCATTTAAAAACAATGAATTGAAAACAATATATGTAATAATATCTTACTCTGCAGCCACCCTTAAGGCACTCAGTGGCTGCTGAAATACTTCCCTCGCCCTAAACAGGAGCTGTCGAGAGGCCTCGTACATGCTTCCAATGAATGTCTCCGCAATTTGGTGTCTCTCTTACGCAACTGTCCCATACTGTAGACTGTAATGGTCCATTTCCACCATTCTCCACTTTACTCCCATGCTGCAGCACTCTGGAGCTTCTGGTATTATTTGAGGAACACGCAGTGCATCTTCTGTATAAGAATGATAGGACAAACACATAATATATTTATTATAATTATAAATGCCAATTTAAATTCCAGTAATAGCAGCAGATCATATTAGATGATTACAAAGCAATTAAACAAGGAAATAACTATTTTGGATGCATCGTGCTAAACCTATTATGAAATGAGGATCTATTAAATGATAAAAGAGTTACCTTAGATTATTCAAGAGGAGAGCCTGCATGAACCTTCCCAAACTAACCTGTAGTATCTGGTTAATCTTTTTTAACCACATCTCAGCTTTGTAGTAGGTGATGGTTATTAAGTCAAGATCATTAGGTACAGAATGACTTATCTTGCCAAAGCAATTTAGAATGTGCTGCTGTTCCTATGCATTTTACAATTTTTCTCTTCCACGGGATTGTTTAGGAGGAGATTTTAAGGTAGGTACACCAGTAAACCTATATCAATAATTTATTTATTAGCTCGCCATTCCTGAAAGGTTAGAAAAGAGACCATGAATATTCAATTAAAAAATTTTAATCATAAAAAGTATTATTTTCTAATGATAGTCAGATACCGATACTTAAAAAATATATTCTAAGATCTTAAGAGAAACATACCTTACTTTATCATCACCTATTGGATAGGCATTGGAATGACTGCATCCAAAGATAATCTCAAATAAGATGCCTTCTTTAAAGTTCATGAATTATTAAAAGGTCTGACTCAACATGAGAGGTCAGATCAGACCCTCTACATGAAATCTTCAAGTTTTAGTCCCATAATGGGCAGAACTTCTCTATCAAGAGAGGCAAAATGCCTCTCGGTGACGAGAATTGTATCTGCAGATGGTATCTCTCTTTTGATAGCTACCAAAAAGTCTTGAAGGGTAAAACATCTCAATCGGAATCCTGATCGTCGATGAGAATATTATTTTGCCAAAGGTAGCTTTCTATTGAGTGATACCATGAGGTACGCAGACCCTCTTTCCATGGGCAGAACCTCTCAAACAGGAGAGGCATTACACCTCCCCTGAAGAGAACTGTATTCTGAAAATGGTACCTTACATTTGAGAGCTACCTAGTGGTTCCCAGACCCACTCGATGGACAGAATCTCTCGACTTGGGGGAGGCATCACACCACTCCATAGTGAGAATTTTATTCTGCTAGGGTAGCTCTCTTTTGAAGTTACCAGAAGACCACCAGACCTAACAGCAGGAAGGTTTACCTCCAAATTTTAAGGTAGGTAAACCAGTAGACCTTTATCAATAATGTATTCATAAGCTTCCCATTCCTGAAAGGTTACAAAAGAGACCATTAATATTAAATGATAAAATTTTAATCATAGAAATTATTATTTTCTAATGATAGTCAGATACCGGTACTTAAAAAATATGTTCTAAAATCTTAAGAGAAACATACCTGATTTTGTCATCACCAATTGGAAAGGCATTGGAATAACTGCATCCAACGATAATCTCATTTATGATGCCTTCTTCAAAGTGCATTGATTATTAAAACGTCTGACTCAACATGAGAGGTCAGATCAGACCCTCTACATGAAATCTTCAAGTTTTAGTCCCATAATGGGCAGAACATCTCTATCAAGAGAGGCAAAATGCCTCTCGGTGACGAGAATTGTATCTGCAGATGGTATCTCTCTTTTGATAGCTACCAAAAAGTCTTGAAGGGCAAAACATCTCAATCGGAATCCTGATCGTCGATGAGAATATTATTTTGCCAAAGGTAGCTTTCTATTGAGTGATACCATGAGGTACGCAGACCCTCTTTCCATGGGCAGAACCTCTCAAACAGGAGAGGCATTACACATCCCCTGAAGAGAACTGTATTCTGAAAATGGTACCTTACATTTGAGAGCTACCTAGTGGTTCCCAGACCCACTCGATGGGCAGAATCTCTCGACTTGGGGGAGGCATCACACCACTCCATAGTGAGAATTTTATTCTGCTAGGGTAGCTCTCTTTTGAAGTTACCAGAAGACCAGAAGACCTCTCCATATGGGTACCTATAAATCAATAGTTGTTAAGTATGGCCTTAAAATAATTGAATAATTTTGTCCAATTTTATTTAGATATTTCCAAAGTATTCTAAGCTTAAACCTATTTACTCTAAAATTTGTAAACCTATGATGATTCATTACCTCGAAAGTCCTGTTAATATATTGAAGAAGTAGTAGGTTTTCCCTGTGCCTATCGAACAACATCCAAAGATTTCTTATTCTTCTGTCCCAAGCTGCTCGGTTTCAATGAACATAGGTACGGCATTGCTTAGTCCCACATTAAGTTCAACTCAACTAATGCAAACTTACGATCTTCATCTGCGTGCTCATAGGACTTGTTTTCTTTTGTTTACCATCTCTTTTTAATGCCGTCAATGTTTTTTTAATCTCTGCTGCAAATAAAGCTTCAAATGCACTCAAATATTTATTATAATTGTCAAACTTTAGATTAAGTTTTATCATAAAGCTAGTTTAGTTTAGTTATCACACGTTCATTGACTATATAGAAATTTGCTTACCTTTCCGGATCATTCGTGACCGATATCCACTGCTTTTCCATTGTAGTCAGCATCAACACATGACACTGAAGCTAAAAATCGTTCTTTTTCTTGTTGGTTAAATGTTATGGCCTGTACGTTGAAGAAATTTCAAGTCAGTGACACTTATGAAATATGGTTACAATTTTAATCCCCTATAAATGAATGAGTCAGTAAATGTATAATTAGGTGTAATTTGAGAAACATCTATATGTAATAGATTGGAGATGGATTAACAGATATAACTTTAATTTGTAATCATCAGAAAGTCATTTTTGATACACCACTTTGTGCTACCAGTGCCTCAATGAGGCCATGGCAGTGGATGATGATGCACAGTCGGATGAGACCACACTTGCCCTTGCAGATAAAGTTCCCAAAATGGCCTGTGGAAAAACTACTACTAAATCGTCGACCCATAACCATGTGCCAAAAGCAGTGCGGAGCTTGTGTTAGAAATTTAATGTACTCAAACCAAACTAGCTAGGCATACTCTATGCATGGGAGGACTGGATACACAAAGAATATATTTCAATGAATTTCTATGAACCTATTATATTTCCATAGGAAGTTCTATTGGAAATGGATACATTGCCAATAAAGAATAGCAATTATGCACTTGATAAAGAATCATATTAATAAATAACTGATGAAAATTTTAAAACTTAGGTCTCATATTTTTCCTGAAGGAGATAATCAACAACTTCCCTTTGATCAGTATTTCATGAATAACAACACTTAAACAATCAGTTATAAAAAAATATCTTTCACTCAAAAGTTATATTAAATTGCATTTTCTAAGACTTTTATAAATAATTGTATATACCTAAGTATCAGATGAATAGAGATATTTTGCAAAAATCAGAAACGAGCCTCGAAAAGTAGAGCTTGACTTCCGGCTAACCGATTTAAACCAGAAACTAATCAACTCTAACGTCACCACCCAAAGTACTATATATGAAATTTGACGTTGATAAAACACAGTTTTCATATTACAGTGCCCACAAAGTACATAATCAGCTACTTCCGGTTTATCAGTATTTCACAAATAATTCCTTAGCAATCAGTGATAAAAAATATGTTCAATACAGTAGTTATAGAAAATAACATTTTCTATAACAATAGTATATACCAAAATATAATTTTTTTTGAGATATTTCTCAAAAAAGGAAATTTGCTTCCAAGAATAAAAAAAGCTCAACTTCTGGTTAAACAATTTGCTTGAAAAAAATATCAACTCTGTCAGCACACCACAGTATATATGTGAAGTTTGGTACCAATAGGGCTAATAGTTTTCACGTTAGAGACCCCACAAGCATACACACACACAGACGCAGACATCGATCCAAAAATGGTCAGAACGTATTCTAGGAACCCCAAAACATGTATTTCGGTTGAAATCTCAAAGTCAAATTTTTTCATGAAAACCATACTTTCTATATAATATGAATATGGAGAAAGTAAATATCCAATTAGTATGAAGGAATTGACCCTAAATTACATTGTATATTGTATATTTGCAATAACAAATGTGTAAAATCTTCTACCGCTATTCAAAGAGTCTAAACAATTTCGGTTTCAGACCACCCATTGCCATTTTACACTTCCATTATTTCATTGAATTTAAGAAAAAGAAATCCAACAAAGCAAACAAAAAGACAGCTTAAATGTAAAGCAAACACAAGGTTGATCATTGAAATAAATCAGATTTCCAGAAATACATCCCTCAAACTTCGTGCATGATCTCCAATTGGAAATATTCCTATAACTATAAAAAAAATGTGCTAGTTAAGATGGAAGTCATTGGCTGATTCAAGCAAATTGACGAAATCGTATTGCAACCTGTACAACAGAACATATTGACAGTAATTGCAATATTATATCTAAATATATATTATAACTCAAATAAGGCATGATATATATATAACAAATTATGAACTACCCAGAATATTACGATCATGTATCCCCAAATCTAGCATAGAGCAATGTGAAAGGAAAAGCCGGAGCAAAGATATTTTGAAAGGAGTGGATATAACAGTACTTCAACAGAACAAACAGAAAACCACAACAATAAACAGAACGAACGGAAAACCACAAAAATTCAACAGAGGCTAACTGGAGCAAGAGCATATGAAAAAAATTCCTGATTTTCCACATCACACCATCTTAATCCACTGTATCATACTTGAAACCCAATTAACTTATCATTACCGATTAAAAACCTAAATTGACATGATATAACACCATTGAAACTTGATCAAAGAAATAATTAGGTCTTGCATTGTATTGGAAATCTTAGAGAGCATTTAAAAACAATGAATTGAAAACAATATATGTAATAATATCTTACTCTGCAGCCACCCTTAAGGCACTCAGTGGCTGCTGAAATACTTCCCTCACCCTAAACAGGAGCTGTCGAGAGGCCTCGTACATGCTTCCAATGAATGTCTCCGCAATTTGGTGTCTCTCTTACGCAACTGTCCCATACTGTAGACTGTAATGGTCCATTTCCACCATTCTCCACTTTACTCCCATGCTGCAGCACTCTGGAGCTTCTGGTATTATTTGAGGAACACGCAGTGCATCTTCTGTATAAGAATGATAGGACAAACACATAATATATTTATTATAATTATAAATGCCAATTTAAATTCCAGTAATAGCAGCAGATCATATTAGATGATTACAAAGCAATTAAACAAGGAAATAACTATTTTGGATGCATCGTGCTAAACCTATTATGAAATGAGGATCTATTAAATGATAAAAGAGTTACCTTAGATTATTCAAGAGAAGAGCCTGCATGAACCTTCCCAAACTAACCTGTAGTATCTGGTTAATCTTTTTTAACCACATCTCAGCTTTGTAGTAGGTGATGGTTATTAAGTCAAGATCATTAGGTACAGAATGACTTATCTTGCCAAAGCAATTTAGAATGTGCTGCTGTTCCAGTGTAAACAGCATAGTCTACAGCACTCACTATTCTAATTTGGCATAGTTATGCGCATAGAAATTTGTGTTCACACAACGTTTTTGGTAGTAGTGGTGGGAAAGTAATGATTACTTTCAGAAAGCAATGAGTAGATTACAAGTAATAGTTAATTTTTTTTTAATGTAACGATTACAAGTAAAAAATACCTGAAATGTAATCGTTACCGGTAACTGAGTTACTTTTACTCAGTTACTCCCCATCTCTGTTAATAGAAAATGTTGTAATGGTTACTTATAAATAAACAACATAATAGAAATCAGTATATCATTAAGTATATTTGCACAATTTTACTGCACTACGGTTAGTACAAATGTTTCTTAACGCAAACTCTTTGCCCGGTCCCTTGAGATTCGTGTTAGTGAGGGTTTACTGTATTCTAGAAAAATAATAACTAATAATAATTAATAATCTATTAACAATATAATCATAGTATATATGAGCAAAAGTTATATAAAAGCATATTGATAATGCAAATGAAAAGATGGTATCAAATCAAGTTCTCCCTCAAACCTAATTTTGTATTCCTTCTTACAAATATATGGTTGAATACAAATGGTGCCCCAGCTAGAGCACAATTTTCATTGGGTGATAAACTATTTTTAGAAATATTTATTACATCTCCTCACACTCCTGGTCAGAGAATTTTCAACTTTTGTTTAAGGAATACAAAAAATTGAAATTCCCCACAAAACATTTCAAATGGTAGAGCTACCTGGTCTTGAACCCCAGATTTTTCCGATAATGGGAAAACATAGAACTACAATGTAGGAATAAAACTAATTTAATACAATGTTTTAAGAGGATATCATACCTGGGTTATCCTTCAAGAAGAATCTTTTATCCACATTTTCAAAACAGAGAAATGCTAATGGCGCTCTGTCTTTGAACCAAGAATCATGAGAGAAACCATTTAATTCTTACATGAAATGTATTTATGATCTCTATTTATATGCACTATTTTACGTTTGCATTTAATCGGAAAAGAGATTGAAAAAATTATTAAAAATTGCGGCAATTTTTCTTAAATGGGAGAAATTTTCACCCAGCCAGGCATAGGCAACTAAATTATTCCATATATAATTCGATTCTGTATTCAACAGACCTGGTGTCGAACCAAGGACTTTTTTATGAAAAAATGACTAGGAAAAATTTGCTTTGGGATAATCTGACAATTTCTAAAATCCCAAGTCAATTATCGCGAATCTCTTAAAATGGAACTCTATATTTGCATTTAATTGAATGATGGATTCCAAACCATGAATCGAACCAATGATCATAAGGAAAATGATTAGCTGCATTCATGAAAGATACATTACTTCTGTTCATATGCATGGTCAAAATTTCAACCTTAAATCAATCATAAAAAAATTGAAAATCTCGATAAACATACTTTAAAAAAAAAAGAGAAGCCTAGTGTCAAACACAAAAATGTTGAGGTTTTGAATAAATAGAATGACCTGGAAGGAATGGAAGCACTTAAAAAAATGTATATTGCAATATTATACCTAAATATATATTATAACTCAAATAAGGCATGAAATATATATAAAAAATTATGAACTCCCAAGAATATTATGATCATGTACCCCCAAATCTAGCATAGAGCAATGTGAAAGGAAAAGCCGGAGCAAAGATATTTTGAAAGGAGAGGATTTAACAGTACTTCAACAGAACTAATGGAAAACCACAACAATTCAACAAAGGAAAACTGGAGCAAGAGCATATGAAAAAATGCCTGGTTTTCCCCATCACACATCCTAAGTCCACTGTATCATCCTCAAAACCCAATTAACTTATCATTACTGATTAAGAACATAAATTGACATGATATAATACCATTGAAACTTAATCAAAGAAATAAGTAGGTCTTGCATTGTATTGGAAAACTTAGAGAGCATTTAAAAACAATGAATTGAAAACAATACATGTAATAATATCTTATTCTGCAGTCACCCTTAAAGCACTCAGTGGCTGCCATTATACTTCCCTCGCCCTCCACAGGAGCGGTCAAGAGGCCTCGTACATTCTTCCAACGAATGCCTCCGCAACTTGGTGACTCTCTTAACCAACTGTCCCATATTGAAGACAGTAGTGGTCCATTTCCACCACTCTCCACTTTACTCCCAAGCTAGAGCACTCTGGAGCTTCTGGTATTATTTGAAGAACATTCAGTGCATATTCTCTATATGAATATTAAGACAAAACATATTATATTAAATATTATTATAAATACCCATTGATATTATAGTAATAACAGCCCATCCTGTTAAATATTTACAAGGCAACTAAACAAGGCAATTACTAATATTAATGAAATATGGTTACAATTTTAATCACCTATGAATGAATGAGTCATTGAATGTATAATTAGGTATAATTGGAGAAACATCTATATGTAATAGATAGGAGATGGATTAACACATATAACTTTAATTTGTAATCATCATAAATTAATTTTTAATACACCACTTTGTGCTACCAGTGCCTCAATGAGGCCATGGCAGTGGACGATGATGCACAGTTGGATGAGACCACACTTGCCCTTGCACACAAAGTTCCCAAAATGGCCTGGGGAAAAACTACTACTAAATAATCGACCGATAACCTTGTGCCCAAAGCAGTGCAGAGCTTGTGTTAAAAATATAATTTACTCAAACCAAACTAGCTAGGCATACTCTATGCTCTGAAGGACTGGATACACAAAAAATATATTTCAATGAATTTCTATGAACTTATTATATTCCCATAGGAAGTTCTATTGGAAATGGATATGTTGCCAATAAAGAATAGCAATGACGCAACTGAAAAAGAATAATATTAATCAATTACTAATGTAAATTTTTAAAATTAGGTCTCATAATTTTCCTCAAGTAATGGTTTGTCAGAAAAATAGAACACAATACATCCTATGTATCAACCCATTTTCAGTAAGAATACAAAATTAATATTGTAAATAACAATAGTTCTGTGTAATAATATGGAAGTGTTTTATGGTAACCTATAATATGACCAACATATTCTGAAATTGATATCATAAAGAATTTATTTAAATTTCTTATTGCATATATTCTATACATTTTTTATAATTTTAAATATCTATATTGGAACATTAAAATATTCAGACCAATATGTGGGTAAATCCTAACCATGAAAAGGAAACCATTGCTCAAATGCGATGAAACTCTGCCCTTATCAAAAACACCACTAATTACAATCAAAATGAGAGCAAGGAAAACACCTACATTTCATCAAAAAGCTGTTTTGGGATACCTAAGAGGCAGCACCAATGCATCCCTAAAAAAATCTGATGTGGCCAGCTCATGACTTTCTTCATGTATAAGATGTCAATATTTTTCTACGACAGTATTTTCGAATTCTATATTCAAACTAAACTTGGAAGATAAGTCATTAATTTATATCATAATATCTTTTACATCACAAACATCATAAGTAATGTTTCTCGAGACATGTTTGATAAAAAACTATTTAAATTGCCTTTTGCCGAAAGCACCCACAAAGTATATAATAAGCTACTTCCGGTATATCAGTATTTCACGATTAACTCCTAAGCAATCAGCGATAAAAAAATATGATCAATACAGCAGTTCTAAAAAATAACATTTTCTAAAACAATATTATATACCTAAACATCATTTTTTTTGAGATATTTCACAAAAAAGGAAATTTGCTTCCAAGAATAAAAAAAGCTAAAATTCCAGTAAAACGATTTGCTCGAAAAAAATATCAACTCTGTCAGCACACCACGGTATATATATGAAGTTTGGTACCAATAGGGCTAATAGATTTCATGCTGGAGCCCCCACAAGCATACACACACACACACACACACACACACACACAGACGCAGACATCGTTCCAAAAATGGTCAGAAGGTATTCTAGGGACCCCAATACATGTATATATATTTTGCAAAAATCAGAAAGGAGCCTCGAAAAGTAGAGCTCGACTTCCGGCTAACCAATTTAAACCAGAAACTAATCAACTCTAACGTCACCACCCAAAGTACTATATATGAAATTTGACGTTGATAAAACACAGTTTTCATATTACAGTGCCCACAAAGAACATAATCAGCTACTTCCGGTTTATCAGTATTTCACAAATAATTCCTTAGCAATCAGTGATAAAAAATATGTTCAATACAGTAGTTATAGAAAACAACATTTTCTATAACAATAGTATATACCTAAATATCATTTTTTTGAGATATTTCTCAAAAAAGGAAATTTGCTTCCAAGAATAAAAAAAGCTCAACTTCTGGTTAAACAATTTGCTTGAAAAAAATATCAACTCTGTCAGCACACCACAGTATATATGTGAAGTTTGGTACCAATAGGGCTAATAGTTTTCACGTTAGAGCCCCCACAAGAATACACACACACACAGACGCAGACATCGATCCAAAAATGGTCAGAACGTATTCTAGGAACCCCAAAACATGTATTTCGGTTGAAATCTCAAAGTTAAATTTTTTCATGAAAACCATACTTTCTATATAATATGAATATGGAGAAAGTAAATATCCAATTAGTATGAAGGAATTGACCCTAAATTACATTGTATATTGTATATTTGCAATAACAAATGTGTAAAATCTTCTACCGCTATTCAAAGAGTCTAAACAATTTCGGTTTCAGACCACCCATTGCCATTTTACACTTCCATTATTTCATTGAATTTAAGAAAAAGAAATCCAACAAAGCAAACCAAAATACAGCTTAAATGTAAAGTAAACACAAGGATGATCATTGAAATAAATCAGATTTCCAGAAATACATCCCTCAAACTTCGTGCATGATCTCCAATTGGAAATATTCCTATAACTATAAAAAAAATCTACTAGTTAAGATGGAAGTCATTGACTGACTCAAGCAAATTGACAAAATCGTATTGCAACCTGTACAACAGAACATATTGACAGTAATTGCAATATTATATCTAAATATATATTATAACTCAAATAAGGCATGATATATATATAACAAATTATGAACTACCCAGAATATTACGATCATGTATCCCCAAATCTAGCATAGAGCAATGTGAAAGGAAAAGCCGGAGCAAAGATATTTTGAAAGGAGAGGATATAACAGTACTTCAACAGAACAAACAGAAAACCACAACAATAAACAGAACGAACGGAAAACCACAAAAATTCAACAGAGGCTAACTGGAGCAAGAGCATATGAAAAAAATTCCTGATTTTCCACATCACACCATCTTAATCCACTGTATCATACTTGAAACCCAATTAACTTATCATTACCGATTAAAAACCTAAATTGACATGATATAACACCATTGAAACTTGATCAAAGAAATAATTAGGTCTTGCATTGTATTGGAAATCTTAGAGAGCATTTAAAAACAATGAATTGAAAACAATATATGTAATAATATCTTACTCTGCAGCCACCCTTAAGGCACTCAGTGGCTGCTGAAATACTTCCCTCACCCTAAACAGGAGCTGTCGAGAGGCCTCGTACATGCTTCCAATGAATGTCTCCGCAATTTGGTGTCTCTCTTACGCAACTGTCCCATACTGTAGACTGTAATGGTCCATTTCCACCATTCTCCACTTTACTCCCATGCTGCAGCACTCTGGAGCTTCTGGTATTATTTGAGGAACACGCAGTGCATCTTCTGTATAAGAATGATAGGACAAACACATAATATATTTATTATAATTATAAATGCCAATTTAAATTCCAGTAATAGCAGCAGATCATATTAGATGATTACAAAGCAATTAAACAAGGAAATAACTATTTTGGATGCATCGTGCTAAACCTATTATGAAATGAGGATCTATTAAATGATAAAAGAGTTACCTTAGATTATTCAAGAGGAGAGCCTGCATGAACCTTCCCAAACTAACCTGTAGTATCTGGTTAATCTTTTTTAACCACATCTCAGCTTTGTAGTAGGTGATGGTTATTAAGTCAAGATCATTAGGTACAGAATGACTTATCTTGCCAAAGCAATTTAGAATGTGCTGCTGTTCCTATGCATTTTACAATTTTTCTCTTCCACGGGATTGTTTAGGAGGAGATTTTAAGGTAGGTACACCAGTAAACCTATATCAATAATTTATTTATTAGCTCGCCATTCCTGAAAGGTTAGAAAAGAGACCATGAATATTCAATTAAAAAATTTTAATCATAAAAAGTATTATTTTCTAATGATAGTCAGATACCGATACTTAAAAAATATATTCTAAGATCTTAAGAGAAACATACCTTACTTTGTCATCACCTATTGGATAGGCATTGGAATGACTGCATCCAAAGATAATCTCAAATAAGATGCCTTCTTTAAAGTTCATGAATTATTAAAAGGTCTGACTCAACATGAGAGGTCAGATCAGACCCTCTACATGAAATCTTCAAGTTTTAGTCCCATAATGGGCAGAACTTCTCTATCAAGAGAGGCAAAATGCCTCTCGGTGACGAGAATTGTATCTGCAGATGGTATCTCTCTTTTGATAGCTACCAAAAAGTCTTGAAGGGCAAAACATCTCAATCGGAATCCTGATCGTCGATGAGAATATTATTTTGCCAAAGGTAGCTTTCTATTGAGTGATACCATGAGGTACGCAGACCCTCTTTCCATGGGCAGAACCTCTCAAACAGGAGAGGCATTACACCTCCCCTGAAGAGAACTGTATTCTGAAAATGGTACCTTACATTTGAGAGCTACCTAGTGGTTCCCAGACCCACTCGATGGACAGAATCTCTCGACTTGGGGGAGGCATCACACCACTCCATAGTGAGAATTTTATTCTGCTAGGGTAGCTCTCTTTTGAAGTTACCAGAAGACCACCAGACCTAACAGCAGGAAGGTTTACCTCCAAATTTTAAGGTAGGTAAACCAGTAGACCTTTATCAATAATGTATTCATAAGCTTCCCATTCCTGAAAGGTTAGAAAAGAGACCATTAATATTAAATGATAAAATTTTAATCATAGAAATTATTATTTTCTAATGATAGTCAGATACCGGTACTTAAAAAATATGTTCTAAAATCTTAAGAGAAACATACCTGATTTTGTCATCACCAATTGGAAAGGCATTGGAATAACTGCATCCAACGATAATCTCATTTATGATGCCTTCTTCAAAGTGCATTGATTATTAAAACGTCTGACTCAACATGAGAGGTCAGATCAGACCCTCTACATGAAATCTTCAAGTTTTAGTCCCATAATGGGCAGAACATCTCTATCAAGAGAGGCAAAATGCCTCTCGGTGACGAGAATTGTATCTGCAGATGGTATCTCTCTTTTGATAGCTACCAAAAAGTCTTGAAGGGCAAAACATCTCAATCGGAATCCTGATCGTCGATGAGAATATTATTTTGCCAAAGGTAGCTTTCTATTGAGTGATACCATGAGGTACGCAGACCCTCTTTCCATGGGCAGAACCTCTCAAACAGGAGAGGCATTACACATCCCCTGAAGAGAACTGTATTCTGAAAATGGTACCTTACATTTGAGAGCTACCTAGTGGTTCCCAGACCCACTCGATGGGCAGAATCTCTCGACTTGGGGGAGGCATCACACCACTCCATAGTGAGAATTTTATTCTGCTAGGGTAGCTCTCTTTTGAAGTTACCAGAAGACCAGAAGACCTCTCCATATGGGTACCTATAAATCAATAGTTGTTAAGTATGGCCTTAAAATAATTGAATAATTTTGTCCAATTTTATTTAGATATTTCCAAATTATTCTAAGCTTAAACCTATTTACTCTAAAATTTGTAAACCTATGATGATTCATTACCTCGAAAGTCCTGTTAATATATTGAAGAAGTAGTAGGTTTTCCCTGTGCCTATCGAACAACATCCAAAGATTTCTTATTCTTCTGTCCCAAGCTGCTCGGTTTCAATGAACATAGGTACGGCATTGCTTAGTCCCACATTAAGTTCAACTCAACTAATGCAAACTTACGATCTTCATCTGCGTGCTCATAGGACTTGTTTTCTTTTGTTTACCATCTCTTTTTAATGCCGTCAATGTTTTTTTAATCTCTGCTGCAAATAAAGCTTCAAATGCACTCAAATATTTATTATAATTGTCAAACTTTAGATTAAGTTTTATCATAAAGCTAGTTTAGTTTAGTTATCACACGTTCATTGACTATATAGAAATTTGCTTACCTTTCCGGATCATTCGTGACCGATATCCACTGCTTTTCCATTGTAGTCAGCATCAACACATGACACTGAAGCTAAAAATCGTTCTTTTTCTTGTTGGTTAAATGTTATGGCCTGTACGTTGAAGAAATTTCAAGTCAGTGACACTTATGAAATATGGTTACAATTTTAATCCCCTATAAATGAATGAGTCAGTAAATGTATAATTAGGTGTAATTTGAGAAACATCTATATGTAATAGATTGGAGATGGATTAACAGATATAACTTTAATTTGTAATCATCAGAAAGTCATTTTTGATACACCACTTTGTGCTACCAGTGCCTCAATGAGGCCATGGCAGTGGATGATGATGCACAGTCGGATGAGACCACACTTGCCCTTGCAGATAAAGTTCCCAAAATGGCCTGTGGAAAAACTACTACTAAATCGTCGACCCATAACCATGTGCCAAAAGCAGTGCGGAGCTTGTGTTAGAAATTTAATGTACTCAAACCAAACTAGCTAGGCATACTCTATGCATGGGAGGACTGGATACACAAAGAATATATTTCAATGAATTTCTATGAACCTATTATATTTCCATAGGAAGTTCTATTGGAAATGGATACATTGCCAATAAAGAATAGCAATTATGCACTTGATAAAGAATCATATTAATAAATAACTGATGAAAATTTTAAAACTTAGGTCTCATATTTTTCCTGAAGGAGATAATCAACAACTTCCCTTTGATCAGTATTTCATGAATAACAACACTTAAACAATCAGTTATAAAAAAATATCTTTCACTCAAAAGTTATATTAAATTGCATTTTCTAAGACTTTTATAAATAATTGTATATACCTAAGTATCAGATGAATAGAGATATTTTGCAAAAATCAGAAACGAGCCTCGAAAAGTAGAGCTTGACTTCCGGCTAACCGATTTAAACCAGAAACTAATCAACTCTAACGTCACCACCCAAAGTACTATATATGAAATTTGACGTTGATAAAACACAGTTTTCATATTACAGTGCCCACAAAGTACATAATCAGCTACTTCCGGTTTATCAGTATTTCACAAATAATTCCTTAGCAATCAGTGATAAAAAATATGTTCAATACAGTAGTTATAGAAAATAACATTTTCTATAACAATAGTATATACCAAAATATCATTTTTTTTGAGATATTTCTCAAAAAAGGAAATTTGCTTCCAAGAATAAAAAAAGCTCAACTTCCGGTTAAACAATTTGCTTGAAAAAAATATCAACTCTGTCAGCACACCACAGTATATATGTGAAGTTTGGTACCAATAGGGCTAATAGTTTTCACGTTAGAGACCCCACAAGCATACACACACACAGACGCAGACATCGATCCAAAAATGGTCAGAACGTATTCTAGGAACCCCAAAACATGTATTTCGGTTGAAATCTCAAAGTCAAATTTTTTCATGAAAACCATACTTTCTATATAATATGAATATGGAGAAAGTAAATATCCAATTAGTATGAAGGAATTGACCCTAAATTACATTGTATATTGTATATTTGCAATAACAAATGTGTAAAATCTTCTACCGCTATTCAAAGAGTCTAAACAATTTCGGTTTCAGACCACCCATTGCCATTTTACACTTCCATTATTTCATTGAATTTAAGAAAAAGAAATCCAACAAAGCAAACCAAAATACAGCTTAAATGTAAAGTAAACACAAGGATGATCATTGAAATAAATCAGATTTCCAGAAATACATCCCTCAAACTTCGTGCATGATCTCCAATTGGAAATATTCCTATAACTATAAAAAAAATCTACTAGTTAAGATGGAAGTCATTGACTGACTCAAGCAAATTGACAAAATCGTATTGCAACCTGTACAACAGAACATATTGACAGTAATTGCAATATTATATCTAAATATATATTATAACTCAAATAAGGCATGATATATATATAACAAATTATGAACTACCCAGAATATTACGATCATGTATCCCCAAATCTAGCATAGAGCAATGTGAAAGGAAAAGCCGGAGCAAAGATATTTTGAAAGGAGTGGATATAACAGTACTTCAACAGAACAAACAGAAAACCACAACAATAAACAGAACGAACGGAAAACCACAAAAATTCAACAGAGGCTAACTGGAGCAAGAGCATATGAAAAAAATTCCTGATTTTCCACATCACACCATCTTAATCCACTGTATCATACTTGAAACCCAATTAACTTATCATTACCGATTAAAAACCTAAATTGACATGATATAACACCATTGAAACTTGATCAAAGAAATAATTAGGTCTTGCATTGTATTGGAAATCTTAGAGAGCATTTAAAAACAATGAATTGAAAACAATATATGTAATAATATCTTACTCTGCAGCCACCCTTAAGGCACTCAGTGGCTGCTGAAATACTTCCCTCGCCCTAAACAGGAGCTGTCGAGAGGCCTCGTACATGCTTCCAATGAATGTCTCCGCAATTTGGTGTCTCTCTTACGCAACTGTCCCATACTGTAGACTGTAATGGTCCATTTCCACCATTCTCCACTTTACTCCCATGCTGCAGCACTCTGGAGCTTCTGGTATTATTTGAGGAACACGCAGTGCATCTTCTGTATAAGAATGATAGGACAAACACATAATATATTTATTATAATTATAAATGCCAATTTAAATTCCAGTAATAGCAGCAGATCATATTAGATGATTACAAAGCAATTAAACAAGGAAATAACTATTTTGGATGCATCGTGCTAAACCTATTATGAAATGAGGATCTATTAAATGATAAAAGAGTTACCTTAGATTATTCAAGAGGAGAGCCTGCATGAACCTTCCCAAACTAACCTGTAGTATCTGGTTAATCTTTTTTAACCACATCTCAGCTTTGTAGTAGGTGATGGTTATTAAGTCAAGATCATTAGGTACAGAATGACTTATCTTGCCAAAGCAATTTAGAATGTGCTGCTGTTCCAGTGTAAACAGCATAGTCTACAGCACTCACTATTCTAATTTGGCATAGTTATGCGCATAGAAATTTGTGTTCACACAACGTTTTTGGTAGTAGTGGTGGGAAAGTAATGATTACTTTCAGAAAGCAATGAGTAGATTACAAGTAATAGTTAATTTTTTTTTAATGTAACGATTACAAGTAAAAAATACCTGAAATGTAATCGTTACCGGTAACTGAGTTACTTTTACTCAGTTACTCCCCATCTCTGTTAATAGAAAATGTTGTAATGGTTACTTATAAATAAACAACATAATAGAAATCAGTATATCATTAAGTATATTTGCACAATTTTACTGCACTACGGTTAGTACAAATGTTTCTTAACGCAAACTCTTTGCCCGGTCCCTTGAGATTCGTGTTAGTGAGGGTTTACTGTATTCTAGAAAAATAATAACTAATAATAATTAATAATCTATTAACAATATAATCATAGTATATATGAGCAAAAGTTATATAAAAGCATATTGATAATGCAAATGAAAAGATGGTATCAAATCAAGTTCTCCCTCAAACCTAATTTTGTATTCCTTCTTACAAATATATGGTTGAATACAAATGGTGCTCCAGCTAGAGCACAATTTTCATTGGGTGATAAACTATTTTTAGAAATATTTATTACATCTCCTCACACTCCTGGTCAGAGAATTTTCAACTTTTGTTTAAGGAATACAAAAAATTGAAATTCCCCACAAAACATTTCAAATGGTAGAGCTACCTGGTCTTGAACCCCAGATTTTTCCGATAATGGGAAAACATAGAACTACAATGTAGGAATAAAACTAATTTAATACAATGTTTTAAGAGGATATCATACCTGGGTTATCCTTCAAGAAGAATCTTTTATCCACATTTTCAAAACAGAGAAATGCTAATGGCGCTCTGTCTTTGAACCAAGAATCATGAGAGAAACCATTTAATTCTTACATGAAATGTATTTATGATCTCTATTTATATGCACTATTTTACGTTTGCATTTAATCGGAAAAGAGATTGAAAAAATTATTAAAAATTGCGGCAATTTTTCTTAAATGGGAGAAATTTTCACCCAGCCAGGCATAGGCAACTAAATTATTCCATATATAATTCGATTCTGTATTCAACAGACCTGGTGTCGAACCAAGGACTTTTTTATGAAAAAATGACTAGGAAAAATTTGCTTTGGGATAATCTGACAATTTCTAAAATCCCAAGTCAATTATCGCGAATCTCTTAAAATGGAACTCTATATTTGCATTTAATTGAATGATGGATTCCAAACCATGAATCGAACCAATGATCATAAGGAAAATGATTAGCTGCATTCATGAAAGATACATTACTTCTGTTCATATGCATGGTCAAAATTTCAACCTTAAATCAATCATAAAAAAATTGAAAATCTCGATAAACATACTTTAAAAAAAAAAGAGAAGCCTAGTGTCAAACACAAAAATGTTGAGGTTTTGAATAAATAGAATGACCTGGAAGGAATGGAAGCACTTAAAAAAATGTATATTGCAATATTATACCTAAATATATATTATAACTCAAATAAGGCATGAAATATATATAAAAAATTATGAACTCCCAAGAATATTATGATCATGTACCCCCAAATCTAGCATAGAGCAATGTGAAAGGAAAAGCCGGAGCAAAGATATTTTGAAAGGAGAGGATTTAACAGTACTTCAACAGAACTAATGGAAAACCACAACAATTCAACAAAGGAAAACTGGAGCAAGAGCATATGAAAAAATGCCTGGTTTTCCCCATCACACATCCTAAGTCCACTGTATCATCCTCAAAACCCAATTAACTTATCATTACTGATTAAGAACATAAATTGACATGATATAATACCATTGAAACTTAATCAAAGAAATAAGTAGGTCTTGCATTGTATTGGAAAACTTAGAGAGCATTTAAAAACAATGAATTGAAAACAATACATGTAATAATATCTTATTCTGCAGTCACCCTTAAAGCACTCAGTGGCTGCCATTATACTTCCCTCGCCCTCCACAGGAGCGGTCAAGAGGCCTCGTACATTCTTCCAACGAATGCCTCCGCAACTTGGTGACTCTCTTAACCAACTGTCCCATATTGAAGACAGTAGTGGTCCATTTCCACCACTCTCCACTTTACTCCCAAGCTAGAGCACTCTGGAGCTTCTGGTATTATTTGAAGAACATTCAGTGCATATTCTCTATATGAATATTAAGACAAAACATATTATATTAAATATTATTATAAATACCCATTGATATTATAGTAATAACAGCCCATCCTGTTAAATATTTACAAGGCAACTAAACAAGGCAATTACTAATATTAATGAAATATGGTTACAATTTTAATCACCTATGAATGAATGAGTCATTGAATGTATAATTAGGTATAATTGGAGAAACATCTATATGTAATAGATAGGAGATGGATTAACACATATAACTTTAATTTTTAATCATCATAAATTAATTTTTAATACACCACTTTGTGCTACCAGTGCCTCAATGAGGCCATGGCAGTGGACGATGATGCACAGTTGGATGAGACCACACTTGCCCTTGCACACAAAGTTCCCAAAATGGCCTGGGGAAAAACTACTACTAAATAATCGACCGATAACCTTGTGCCCAAAGCAGTGCAGAGCTTGTGTTAAAAATATAATTTACTCAAACCAAACTAGCTAGGCATACTCTATGCTCTGAAGGACTGGATACACAAAAAATATATTTCAATGAATTTCTATGAACTTATTATATTCCCATAGGAAGTTCTATTGGAAATGGATATGTTGCCAATAAAGAATAGCAATGACGCAACTGAAAAAGAATAATATTAATCAATTACTAATGTAAATTTTTAAAATTAGGTCTCATAATTTTCCTCAAGTAATGGTTTGTCAGAAAAATAGAACACAATACATCCTATGTATCAACCCATTTTCAGTAAGAATACAAAATTAATATTGTAAATAACAATAGTTCTGTGTAATAATATGGAAGTGTTTTATGGTAACCTATAATATGACCAACATATTCTGAAATTGATATCATAAAGAATTTATTTAAATTTCTTATTGCATATATTCTATACATTTTTTATAATTTTAAATATCTATATTGGAACATTAAAATATTCAGACCAATACGTGGGTAAATCCTAACCATGAAAAGGAAACCATTGCTCAAATGCGATGAAACTCTGCCCTTATCAAAAACACCACTAATTACAATCAAAATGAGAGCAAGGAAAACACCTACATTTCATCAAAAAGCTGTTTTGGGATACCTAAGAGGCAGCACCAATGCATCCCTAAAAAAATCTGATGTGGCCAGCTCATGACTTTCTTCATGTATAAGATGTCAATATTTTTCTACGACAGTATTTTCGAATTCTATATTCAAACTAAACTTGGAAGATAAGTCATTAATTTATATCATAATATCTTTTACATCACAAACATCATAAGTAATGTTTCTCGAGACATGTTTGATAAAAAACTATTTAAATTGCCTTTTGCCGAAAGCACCCACAAAGTATATAATAAGCTACTTCCGGTATATCAGTATTTCACGATTAACTCCTAAGCAATCAGCGATAAAAAAATATGATCAATACAGCAGTTCTAAAAAATAACATTTTCTAAAACAATATTATATACCTAAACATCATTTTTTTTGAGATATTTCACAAAAAAGGAAATTTGCTTCCAAGAATAAAAAAAGCTAAAATTCCAGTAAAACGATTTGCTCGAAAAAAATATCAACTCTGTCAGCACACCACGGTATATATATGAAGTTTGGTACCAATAGGGCTAATAGATTTCATGCTGGAGCCCCCACAAGCATACACACACACACACACACACACACACACACAGACGCAGACATCGTTCCAAAAATGGTCAGAAGGTATTCTAGGGACCCCAAAACATGTATATATATTTTGCAAAAATCAGAAAGGAGCCTCGAAAAGTAGAGCTCGACTTCCGGCTAACCAATTTAAACCAGAAACTAATCAACTCTAACGTCACCACCCAAAGTACTATATATGAAATTTGACGTTGATAAAACAAACAGTTTTCATATTACAGTGCCCACAAAGTACATAATCAGCTACTTCCGGTTTATCAGTATTTCACAAATAATTCCTTAGAAATCAGTGATAAAAAATATGTTCAATACAGCAGTTATAGAAAATAACATTTTCTACAAAAATAGTATACACCTAAATATCATTTTTTTGAGATATTTCACAAAAAAGGAAATTTGCTTCCAAGAATAAAAAAAGCTCAACTTCCGGTTAAACGATTTGCTCGAAAAAAATATCAACTCTGTGAGCACACCACGGTATATATATGAAGTTTGGTATCAATAGGACTAATACATTTCATGCTGGAGCCCCCACAAGCATACACACACACACACACAGACGCAGACATCGTTCCAAAAATGGTCAGAAGGTATTCTAGGGACCCCAAAACATGTATATATATTTTGCAAAAATCAGAAAGGAGCCTCGAAAAGTAGAGCTCGACTTCAGGCTAACCGATTTAAACCAGAAACTAATCAACTCTAACATCACCACCCAAAGTACTATATATGAAATTTGACGTTGATAAAACACACCGTTTTCATATTACAGTGCCCACAAAGTCCATAATCAGCTACTTCCGGTTTATCAGTATTTCACAAATAATTCCTTAGCAATCAGTGATAAAAATATGTTCAATACAATAGTTATAGAAAATAACATTTTCTATAACAATAGTATATACCTAAATATCATTTTTTTTGAGATATTTCACAAAAAAGGAAATTTGCTTCCAAGAATAAAAAAGCTCAACTTCCGGTTAAACGATTTGCTTGAAAAAAATATCAACTCTGTCAGCACACCACAGTATATATGTGAAGTTTGGTACCAATAGGGCTAATAGTTTTCACGTTAGAGCCCCCACAAGCATACACACACACACAGACGCAGACATCGATCCAAAAATCTGATGTGGCCAGCACATGACTTTCTCCATATATAAGATGTAAATATTTATCTACGACAGTATTTTCAAACTCTATATTCAATCTAAACTTGGAAGATGAATGATTAATTTATATCATATTATCTTTTACGTCACAAACATTATAAATAATGTTT
Organism: Sympetrum striolatum; assembly: GCA_947579665.1. Taxonomy (NCBI): domain Eukaryota; kingdom Metazoa; phylum Arthropoda; class Insecta; order Odonata; family Libellulidae; genus Sympetrum; species Sympetrum striolatum. The sequence continues at coordinate 72,590,145 of OX388351.1, read as the reverse complement.
TTTGGGTCATGTTCGATGAAAAACGATGAAATGGCCCATTTAGCCCCAGCGCCCAGAGCGCCCACAACGTAAATAATCAGAAACTTCCGGTTTATCAGTACTTCACAAATAACTCCCACACAGTCAGTGATAAAAAAATATGTTTCATACGAAAGGTATAGTAAATTACATTTTCTAAAACTTTTGTAAATAATAGTATATACCTAAATATTATATTTATTGAGATATTTTGAGAACCGGAAATGAGCTTTGAAGAATGAAGCTCGACTTCCAGTTAACCGATTTACTCCAAAATCTAATCAACTCTAATGACACAAAACAAAGTACTATATATGAAATTTGGTGTTGATCCAACAAACAGTTTTCATATTAGAGAGCCCACACAGTACATAATCAGCTACTTCCGGTTGATCAGTATTTCGTGAATAACTCCTAATCAACCGGTGATACAAATATATGTTAAATACAAAAGTTATAGTAAAACTCATTATCTAAAACTTTTATAGGGTATACAATATACCTATATATCATATTTATCGAGATATTTTGAAAACCGGAAATGAACTTTGATGAATGAAGCTCGACTTCCGGTTTACCGATTTACTTGAAAAACTAATCAACTCTGACAGCACACACCACAGTACTATATTTGAATTTTGGTATTGATACGAATTATAGTTTTCACTTTAGAGCGCCCACTGTCACACACACACACACACACACAAACACACACACACACACACAGACATCATTCCGAAAATGGTCAAAACGTGTTCTAGGGCCCCCTAAACATGTATTTCCGTTGAAATCTCGAAGTCGATTTTTTTCATGAAAACAATACTTTCTCTATACTTCGTATATGGAGAAAGTAAAAATGGTCAGAATGTATTCTAGGAACCCCAAAACATGTATTTCGGTTGAAATCTCAAAGTCAAATTTTTTCATGAAAACCATACTTTCTATATACTATGAATATGGAGAAAGTAAAAATCCAATTAGTATGAAGGAATTGACCCTAAATTACATTGTATATTGTATGTTTGCAATAACAAATGTGTAAAATCTTCTACCGCTATTCAAAGAGTCTAAACAATTTCGGTTTCAGACCACCCATTGCCATTTTACACTTCCATTATTTCATTGAATTTAAGAAAAAGAAATCCAACAAAGCAAACCAAAATACAGCTTAAATGTAAAGTAAACACAAGGATGATCATTGAAATAAATCAGATTTCCAGAAATACATCCCTCAAACTTCGTGCATGATCTCCAATTGGAAATATTCCTATAACTATAAAAAAAATCTACTAGTTAAGATGGAAGTCATTGACTGACTCAAGCAAATTGACAAAATCGTATTGCAACCTGTACAACAGAACATATTGACAGTAATTGCAATATTATATCTAAATATATATTATAACTCAAATAAGGCATGATATATATATAACAAATTATGAACTACCCAGAATATTACGATCATGTATCCCCAAATCTAGCATAGAGCAATGTGAAAGGAAAAGCCGGAGCAAAGATATTTTGAAAGGAGTGGATATAACAGTACTTCAACAGAACAAACAGAAAACCACAACAATAAACAGAACGAACGGAAAACCACAAAAATTCAACAGAGGCTAACTGGAGCAAGAGCATATGAAAAAAATTCCTGATTTTCCACATCACACCATCTTAATCCACTGTATCATACTTGAAACCCAATTAACTTATCATTACCGATTTAAAACCTAAATTGACATGATATAACACCTTTGAAACTTGATCAAAGAAATAATTAGGTCTTGCATTGTATTGGAAATCTTAGAGAGCATTTAAAAACAATGAATTGAAAACAATATATGTAATAATATCTTACTCTGCAGCCACCCTTAAGGCACTCAGTGGCTGCTGAAATACTTCCCTCGCCCTAAACAGGAGCTGTCGAGAGGCCTCGTACATGCTTCCAATGAATGTCTCCGCAATTTGGTGTCTCTCTTACGCAACTGTCCCATACTGTAGACTGTAATGGTCCATTTCCACCATTCTCCACTTTACTCCCATGCTGCAGCACTCTGGAGCTTCTGGTATTATTTGAGGAACACGCAGTGCATCTTCTGTATAAGAATGATAGGACAAACACATAATATATTTATTATAATTACAAATGCCAATTTAAATTCCAGTAATAGCAGCAGATCATATTAGATGATTACAAAGCAATTAAACAAGGAAATAACTATTTTGGATGCATCGTGCTAAACCTATTATGAAATGAGGATCTATTAAATGATAAAAGAGTTACCTTAGATTATTCAAGAGGAGAGCCTGCATGAACCTTCCCAAACTAACCTGTAGTATCTGGTTAATCTTTTTTAACCACATCTCAGCTTTGTAGTAGGTGATGGTTATTAAGTCAAGATCATTAGGTACAGAATGACTTATCTTGCCAAAGCTATTTAGAATGTGCTGCTGTTCCTATGCATTTTACAATTTTTCTCTTCCACGGGATTGTTTAGGAGGAGATTTTAAGGTAGGTACACCAGTAAACCTATATCAATAATTTATTTATTAGCTCGCCATTCCTGAAAGGTTAGAAAAGAGACCATGAATATTCAATTAAAAAATTTTAATCATAAAAAGTATTATTTTCTAATGATAGTCAGATACCGATACTTAAAAAATATATTCTAAGATCTTAAGAGAAACATACCTTACTTTGTCATCACCTATTGGATAGGCATTGGAATGACTGCATCCAAAGATAATCTCAAATAAGATGCCTTCTTTAAAGTTCATGAATTATTAAAAGGTCTGACTCAACATGAGAGGTCAGATCAGACCCTCTACATGAAATCTTCAAGTTTTAGTCCCATAATGGGCAGAACTTCTCTATCAAGAGAGGCAAAATGCCTCTCGGTGACGAGAATTGTATCTGCAGATGGTATCTCTCTTTTGATAGCTACCAAAAAGTCTTGAAGGGCAAAACATCTCAATCGGAATCCTGATCGTCGATGAGAATATTATTTTGCCAAAGGTAGCTTTCTATTGAGTGATACCATGAGGTACGCAGACCCTCTTTCCATGGGCAGAACCTCTCAAACAGGAGAGGCATTACACCTCCCCTGAAGAGAACTGTATTCTGAAAATGGTACCTTACATTTGAGAGCTACCTAGTGGTTCCCAGACCCACTCGATGGGCAGAATCTCTCGACTTGGGGGAGGCATCACACCACTCCATAGTGAGAATTTTATTCTGCTAGGGTAGCTCTCTTTTGAAGTTACCAGAAGACCACCAGACCTAACAGCAGGAAGGTTTACCTCGAAATTTTAAGGTAGGTAAACCAGTAGACCTTTATCAATAATGTATTCATAAGCTTCCCATTCCTGAAAGGTTAGAAAAGAGACCATTAATATTAAATGATAAAATTTTAATCATAGAAATTATTATTTTCTAATGATAGTCAGATACCGGTACTTAAAAAATATGTTCTAAAATCTTAAGAGAAACATACCTGATTTTGTCATCACCAATTGGAAAGGCATTGGAATAACTGCATCCAACGATAATCTCATTTAAGATGCCTTCTTCAAAGTGCATTGATTATTAAAACGTCTGACTCAACATGAGAGGTCAGCTCAGACCCTCTACATGAAATCTTCAAGTTTTAGTCCCATAATGGGCAGAACATCTCTATCAAGAGAGGCAAAATGCCTCTCGGTGACGAGAATTGTATCTGCAGATGGTATCTCTCTTTTGATAGCTACCAAAAAGTCTTGAAGGGCAAAACATCTCAATCGGAATCCTGATCATCGATGAGAATATTATTTTGCCAAAGGTAGCTTTCTATTGAGTGATACCATGAGGTACGCAGACCCTCTTTCCATGGGAAGAACCTCTCAAACAGGAGAGGCATTACACCTCCCCTGAAGAGAACTGTATTCTGAAAATGGTACCTTACATTTGAGAGCTACCTAGTGGTTCCCAGACCCACTCGATGGGCAGAATCTCTCGACTTGGGGGAGGCATCACACCACTCCATAGTGAGAATTTTATTCTGCTAGGGTAGCTCTCTTTTGAAGTTACCAGAAGACCAGAAGACCTCTCCATTTGGGTACCTATAAAACAATAGTTGTTAAGTATGGCCTTAAAATAATTGAATAATTTTGTCCAATTTTATTTAGATATTTCCAAAGTATTCTAAGCTTAAACCTATTTACTCTAAAATTTGTAAACCTATGATGATTCATTACCTCGAAAGTCCTGTTAATATATTGAAGAAGTAGTAGGTTTTCCCTGTGCCTATCGAACAACATCCAAAGATTTCTTATTCTTCTGTCCCAAGCTGCTCGGTTTCAATGAACATAGGTACGGCATTGCTTAGTCCCACATTAAGTTCAACTCAACTAATGCAAACTTACGATCTTCATCTGCGATGCCGTCAATGTTTTTTTAATCTCTGCTGCAAATAAAGCTTCAAATGCACTCAAATATTTATTATAATTGTCAAACTTTTGATTAAGTTTTATCATAAAGCTAGTTTAGTTTAGTTATCACACGTTCATTGACTATATAGAAATTTGCTTACCTTTCCGGATCATTCGTGACCGATATCCACTGCTTTTCCATTGTAGTCAGCATCAACACATGACACTGAGGCTAAAAATCGTTCTTTCTTTTACTTGTTGGTTAAATGTTATGGCCTGTACGTTGAAGAAATTTCAAGTCAGTGACACTTATGAAATATGGTTGCAATTTTAATCCCCTATAAATGAATGAGTCAGTAAATGTATAATTAGGTGTAATTTGAGAAACATCTATATGTAATAGATTGGAGATGGATTAACAGATATAACTTTAATTTGTAATCATCAGAAAGTCATTTTTGATACACCACTTTGTGCTACCAGTGCCTCAATGAGGCCATGGCAGTGGATGATGATGCACAGTCGGATGAGACCACACTTGCCCTTGCAGATAAAGTTCCCAAAATGGCCTGTGGAAAAACTACTACTAAATCGTCGACCCATAACCTTGTGCCAAAAGCAGTGCGGAGCTTGTGTTAGAAATTTAATGTACTCAAACCAAACTAGCTAGGCATACTCTATGCATGGGAGGACTGGATACACAAAGAATATATTTCAATGAATTTCTATGAACCTATTATATTTCCATAGGAAGTTCTATTGGAAATGGATACATTGCCAATAAAGAATAGCAATTATGCACTTGATAAAGAATCATATTAATAAATAACTGATGAAAATTTTAAAACTTAGGTCTCATATTTTTCCTGAAGGAGATAATCAACAACTTCCCTTTGATCAGTATTTCATGAATAACAACACTTAAACAATCAGTTATAAAAAAATATCTTTCACACAAAAGTTATATTAAATTGCATTTTCTAAGACTTTTATAAATAATTGTATATACCTAAGTATCAGATGAATGGAGATATTTTGCAAAAATCAGAAACGAGCCTCGAAAAGTAGAGCTTGACTTCCGGCTAACCGATTTAAACCAGAAACTAATCAACTCTAACGTCACCACCCAAAGTACTATATATGAAATTTGACGTTGATAAAACACAGTTTTCATATTACAGTGCCCACAAAGAACATAATCAGCTACTTCCGGTTTATCAGTATTTCACAAATAATTCCTTAGCAATCAGTGATAAAAAATATGTTCAATACAGTAGTTATAGAAAACAACATTTTCTATAACAATAGTATATACCTAAATATCATTTTTTTGAGATATTTCTCAAAAAAGGAAATTTGCTTCCAAGAATAAAAAAAGCTCAACTTCTGGTTAAACAATTTGCTTGAAAAAAATATCAACTCTGTCAGCACACCACAGTATATATGTGAAGTTTGGTACCAATAGGGCTAATAGTTTTCACGTTAGAGCCCCCACAAGAATACACACACACACAGACGCAGACATCGATCCAAAAATGGTCAGAACGTATTCTAGGAACCCCAAAACATGTATTTCGGTTGAAATCTCAAAGTCAAATTTTTTCATGAAAACCATACTTTCTATATAATATGAATATGGAGAAAGTAAATATCCAATTAGTATGAAGGAATTGACCCTAAATTACATTGTATATTGTATATTTGCAATAACAAATGTGTAAAATCTTCTACCGCTATTCAAAGAGTCTAAACAATTTCGGTTTCAGACCACCCATTGCCATTTTACACTTCCATTATTTCATTGAATTTAAGAAAAAGAAATCCAACAAAGCAAACAAAAAGACAGCTTAAATGTAAAGCAAACACAAGGTTGATCATTGAAATAAATCAGATTTCCAGAAATACATCCCTCAAACTTCGTGCATGATCTCCAATTGGAAATATTCCTATAACTATAAAAAAAATGTGCTAGTTAAGATGGAAGTCATTGGCTGATTCAAGCAAATTGACGAAATCGTATTGCAACCTGTACAACAGAACATATTGACAGTAATTGCAATATTATATCTAAATATATATTATAACTCAAATAGGGCATGATATATATATAACAAATTATGAACTACCCAGAATATTACGATCATGTATCCCCAAATCTAGCATAGAGCAATGTGAAAGGAAAAGCCGGAGCAAAGATATTTTGAAAGGAGTGGATATAACAGTACTTCAACAGAACAAACAGAAAACCACAACAATAAACAGAACGAACGGAAAACCACAAAAATTCAACAGAGGCTAACTGGAGCAAGAGCATATGAAAAAAATTCCTGATTTTCCACATCACACCATCTTAATCCACTGTATCATACTTGAAACCCAATTAACTTATCATTACCGATTAAAAACCTAAATTGACATGATATAACACCATTGAAACTTGATCAAAGAAATAATTAGGTCTTGCATTGTATTGGAAATCTTAGAGAGCATTTAAAAACAATGAATTGAAAACAATATATGTAATAATATCTTACTCTGCAGCCACCCTTAAGGCACTCAGTGGCTGCTGAAATACTTCCCTCACCCTAAACAGGAGCTGTCGAGAGGCCTCGTACATGCTTCCAATGAATGTCTCCGCAATTTGGTGTCTCTCTTACGCAACTGTCCCATACTGTAGACTGTAATGGTCCATTTCCACCATTCTCCACTTTACTCCCATGCTGCAGCACTCTGGAGCTTCTGGTATTATTTGAGGAACACGCAGTGCATCTTCTGTATAAGAATGATAGGACAAACACATAATATATTTATTATAATTACAAATGCCAATTTAAATTCCAGTAATAGCAGCAGATCATATTAGATGATTACAAAGCAATTAAACAAGGAAATAACTATTTTGGATGCATCGTGCTAAACCTATTATGAAATGAGGATCTATTAAATGATAAAAGAGTTACCTTAGATTATTCAAGAGGAGAGCCTGCATGAACCTTCCCAAACTAACCTGTAGTATCTGGTTAATCTTTTTTAACCACATCTCAGCTTTGTAGTAGGTGATGGTTATTAAGTCAAGATCATTAGGTACAGAATGACTTATCTTGCCAAAGCTATTTAGAATGTGCTGCTGTTCCTATGCATTTTACAATTTTTCTCTTCCACGGGATTGTTTAGGAGGAGATTTTAAGGTAGGTACACCAGTAAACCTATATCAATAATTTATTTATTAGCTCGCCATTCCTGAAAGGTTAGAAAAGAGACCATGAATATTCAATTAAAAAATTTTAATCATAAAAAGTATTATTTTCTAATGATAGTCAGATACCGATACTTAAAAAATATATTCTAAGATCTTAAGAGAAACATACCTTACTTTGTCATCACCTATTGGATAGGCATTGGAATGACTGCATCCAAAGATAATCTCAAATAAGATGCCTTCTTTAAAGTTCATGAATTATTAAAAGGTCTGACTCAACATGAGAGGTCAGATCAGACCCTCTACATGAAATCTTCAAGTTTTAGTCCCATAATGGGCAGAACTTCTCTATCAAGAGAGGCAAAATGCCTCTCGGTGACGAGAATTGTATCTGCAGATGGTATCTCTCTTTTGATAGCTACCAAAAAGTCTTGAAGGGCAAAACATCTCAATCGGAATCCTGATCGTCGATGAGAATATTATTTTGCCAAAGGTAGCTTTCTATTGAGTGATACCATGAGGTACGCAGACCCTCTTTCCATGGGCAGAACCTCTCAAACAGGAGAGGCATTACACCTCCCCTGAAGAGAACTGTATTCTGAAAATGGTACCTTACATTTGAGAGCTACCTAGTGGTTCCCAGACCCACTCGATGGGCAGAATCTCTCGACTTGGGGGAGGCATCACACCACTCCATAGTGAGAATTTTATTCTGCTAGGGTAGCTCTCTTTTGAAGTTACCAGAAGACCACCAGACCTAACAGCAGGAAGGTTTACCTCGAAATTTTAAGGTAGGTAAACCAGTAGACCTTTATCAATAATGTATTCATAAGCTTCCCATTCCTGAAAGGTTAGAAAAGAGACCATTAATATTAAATGATAAAATTTTAATCATAGAAATTATTATTTTCTAATGATAGTCAGATACCGGTACTTAAAAAATATGTTCTAAAATCTTAAGAGAAACATACCTGATTTTGTCATCACCAATTGGAAAGGCATTGGAATAACTGCATCCAACGATAATCTCATTTAAGATGCCTTCTTCAAAGTGCATTGATTATTAAAACGTCTGACTCAACATGAGAGGTCAGCTCAGACCCTCTACATGAAATCTTCAAGTTTTAGTCCCATAATGGGCAGAACATCTCTATCAAGAGAGGCAAAATGCCTCTCGGTGACGAGAATTGTATCTGCAGATGGTATCTCTCTTTTGATAGCTACCAAAAAGTCTTGAAGGGCAAAACATCTCAATCGGAATCCTGATCATCGATGAGAATATTATTTTGCCAAAGGTAGCTTTCTATTGAGTGATACCATGAGGTACGCAGACCCTCTTTCCATGGGAAGAACCTCTCAAACAGGAGAGGCATTACACCTCCCCTGAAGAGAACTGTATTCTGAAAATGGTACCTTACATTTGAGAGCTACCTAGTGGTTCCCAGACCCACTCGATGGGCAGAATCTCTCGACTTGGGGGAGGCATCACACCACTCCATAGTGAGAATTTTATTCTGCTAGGGTAGCTCTCTTTTGAAGTTACCAGAAGACCAGAAGACCTCTCCATTTGGGTACCTATAAAACAATAGTTGTTAAGTATGGCCTTAAAATAATTGAATAATTTTGTCCAATTTTATTTAGATATTTCCAAAGTATTCTAAGCTTAAACCTATTTACTCTAAAATTTGTAAACCTATGATGATTCATTACCTCGAAAGTCCTGTTAATATATTGAAGAAGTAGTAGGTTTTCCCTGTGCCTATCGAACAACATCCAAAGATTTCTTATTCTTCTGTCCCAAGCTGCTCGGTTTCAATGAACATAGGTACGGCATTGCTTAGTCCCACATTAAGTTCAACTCAACTAATGCAAACTTACGATCTTCATCTGCGATGCCGTCAATGTTTTTTTAATCTCTGCTGCAAATAAAGCTTCAAATGCACTCAAATATTTATTATAATTGTCAAACTTTTGATTAAGTTTTATCATAAAGCTAGTTTAGTTTAGTTATCACACGTTCATTGACTATATAGAAATTTGCTTACCTTTCCGGATCATTCGTGACCGATATCCACTGCTTTTCCATTGTAGTCAGCATCAACACATGACACTGAGGCTAAAAATCGTTCTTTCTTTTACTTGTTGGTTAAATGTTATGGCCTGTACGTTGAAGAAATTTCAAGTCAGTGACACTTATGAAATATGGTTGCAATTTTAATCCCCTATAAATGAATGAGTCAGTAAATGTATAATTAGGTGTAATTTGAGAAACATCTATATGTAATAGATTGGAGATGGATTAACAGATATAACTTTAATTTGTAATCATCAGAAAGTCATTTTTGATACACCACTTTGTGCTACCAGTGCCTCAATGAGGCCATGGCAGTGGATGATGATGCACAGTCGGATGAGACCACACTTGCCCTTGCAGATAAAGTTCCCAAAATGGCCTGTGGAAAAACTACTACTAAATCGTCGACCCATAACCTTGTGCCAAAAGCAGTGCGGAGCTTGTGTTAGAAATTTAATGTACTCAAACCAAACTAGCTAGGCATACTCTATGCATGGGAGGACTGGATACACAAAGAATATATTTCAATGAATTTCTATGAACCTATTATATTTCCATAGGAAGTTCTATTGGAAATGGATACATTGCCAATAAAGAATAGCAATTATGCACTTGATAAAGAATCATATTAATAAATAACTGATGAAAATTTTAAAACTTAGGTCTCATATTTTTCCTGAAGGAGATAATCAACAACTTCCCTTTGATCAGTATTTCATGAATAACAACACTTAAACAATCAGTTATAAAAAAATATCTTTCACACAAAAGTTATATTAAATTGCATTTTCTAAGACTTTTATAAATAATTGTATATACCTAAGTATCAGATGAATGGAGATATTTTGCAAAAATCAGAAACGAGCCTCGAAAAGTAGAGCTTGACTTCCGGCTAACCGATGTAAACCAGAAACTAATCAACTCTAACGTCACCACCCAAAGTACTATATATGAAATTTGACGTTGATAAAACACAGTTTTCATATTACAGTGCCCACAAAGAACATAATCAGCTACTTCCGGTTTATCAGTATTTCACAAATAATTCCTTAGCAATCAGTGATAAAAAATATGTTCAATACAGTAGTTATAGAAAACAACATTTTCTATAACAATAGTATATACCTAAATATCATTTTTTTGAGATATTTCTCAAAAAAGGAAATTTGCTTCCAAGAATAAAAAAAGCTCAACTTCTGGTTAAACAATTTGCTTGAAAAAAATATCAACTCTGTCAGCACACCACAGTATATATGTGAAGTTTGGTACCAATAGGGCTAATAGTTTTCACGTTAGAGCCCCCACAAGAATACACACACACACAGACGCAGACATCGATCCAAAAATGGTCAGAACGTATTCTAGGAACCCCAAAACATGTATTTCGGTTGAAATCTCAAAGTCAAATTTTTTCATGAAAACCATACTTTCTATATAATATGAATATGGAGAAAGTAAATATCCAATTAGTATGAAGGAATTGACCCTAAATTACATTGTATATTGTATATTTGCAATAACAAATGTGTAAAATCTTCTACCGCTATTCAAAGAGTCTAAACAATTTCGGTTTCAGACCACCCATTGCCATTTTACACTTCCATTATTTCATTGAATTTAAGAAAAAGAAATCCAACAAAGCAAACAAAAAGACAGCTTAAATGTAAAGCAAACACAAGGTTGATCATTGAAATAAATCAGATTTCCAGAAATACATCCCTCAAACTTCGTGCATGATCTCCAATTGGAAATATTCCTATAACTATAAAAAAAATGTGCTAGTTAAGATGGAAGTCATTGGCTGATTCAAGCAAATTGACGAAATCGTATTGCAACCTGTACAACAGAACATATTGACAGTAATTGCAATATTATATCTAAATATATATTATAACTCAAATAGGGCATGATATATATATAACAAATTATGAACTACCCAGAATATTACGATCATGTATCCCCAAATCTAGCATAGAGCAATGTGAAAGGAAAAGCCGGAGCAAAGATATTTTGAAAGGAGTGGATATAACAGTACTTCAACAGAACAAACAGAAAACCACAACAATAAACAGAACGAACGGAAAACCACAAAAATTCAACAGAGGCTAACTGGAGCAAGAGCATATGAAAAAAATTCCTGATTTTCCACATCACACCATCTTAATCCACTGTATCATACTTGAAACCCAATTAACTTATCATTACCGATTAAAAACCTAAATTGACATGATATAACACCATTGAAACTTGATCAAAGAAATAATTAGGTCTTGCATTGTATTGGAAATCTTAGAGAGCATTTAAAAACAATGAATTGAAAACAATATATGTAATAATATCTTACTCTGCAGCCACCCTTAAGGCACTCAGTGGCTGCTGAAATACTTCCCTCACCCTAAACAGGAGCTGTCGAGAGGCCTCGTACATGCTTCCAATGAATGTCTCCGCAATTTGGTGTCTCTCTTACGCAACTGTCCCATACTGTAGACTGTAATGGTCCATTTCCACCATTCTCCACTTTACTCCCATGCTGCAGCACTCTGGAGCTTCTGGTATTATTTGAGGAACACGCAGTGCATCTTCTGTATAAGAATGATAGGACAAACACATAATATATTTATTATAATTATAAATGCCAATTTAAATTCCAGTAATAGCAGCAGATCATATTAGATGATTACAAAGCAATTAAACAAGGAAATAACTATTTTGGATGCATCGTGCTAAACCTATTATGAAATGAGGATCTATTAAATGATAAAAGAGTTACCTTAGATTATTCAAGAGGAGAGCCTGCATGAACCTTCCCAAACTAACCTGTAGTATCTGGTTAATCTTTTTTAACCACATCTCAGCTTTGTAGTAGGTGATGGTTATTAAGTCAAGATCATTAGGTACAGAATGACTTATCTTGCCAAAGCAATTTAGAATGTGCTGCTGTTCCTATGCATTTCACAATTTTTCTCTTCCACAGGATTGTTTAGGAGGAGATTTTAAGGTAGGTACACCAGTAAACCTATATCAATAATTTATTTATTAGCTCGCCATTCCTGAAAGATTAGAAAAGAGACCATGAATATTCAATTAAAAAATTTTAATCATAAAAAGTATTATTTTCTAATGATAGTCAGATACTGATACTTAAAAAATATATTCTAAGATCTTAAGAGAAACATACCTTACTTTGTCATCACCTATTGGATAGGCATTGGAATGACTGCATCCAAAGATAATCTCAAATAAGATGCCTTCTTTAAAGTTCATGAATTATTAAAAGGTCTGACTCAACATGAGAGGTCAGATCAGACCCTCTACATGAAATCTTCAAGTTTTAGTCCCATAATGGGCAGAACTTCTCTATCAAGAGAGGCAAAATGCCTCTCGGTGACGAGAATTGTATCTGCAGATGGTATCTCTCTTTTGATAGCTACCAAAAAGTCTTGAAGGGCAAAACATCTCAATCGGAATCCTGATCGTCGATGAGAATATTATTTTGCCAAAGGTAGCTTTCTATTGAGTGATACCATGAGGTACGCAGACCCTCTTTCCATGGGCAGAACCTCTCAAACAGGAGAGGCATTACACCTCCCCTGAAGAGAACTGTATTCTGAAAATGGTACCTTACATTTGAGAGCTACCTAGTGGTTCCCAGACCCACTCGATGGACAGAATCTCTCGACTTGGGGGAGGCATCACACCACTCCATAGTGAGAATTTTATTCTGCTAGGGTAGCTCTCTTTTGAAGTTACCAGAAGACCACCAGACCTAACAGCAGGAAGGTTTATCTCGAAATTTTAAGGTAGGGAAACCAGTAGACCTTTATCAATAATGTATTCATAAGCTTCCCATTCCTGAAAGGTTAGAAAAGAGACCATTAATATTAAATGATAAAATTTTAATCATAGAAATTATTATTTTCTAATGATAGTCAGATACGGATACTTAAAAAATATGTTCTAAAATCTTAAGCGAAACATACCTGATTTTGTCATCACCAATTGGAAAGGCATTGGAATAACTGCATCCAACGATAATCTCATTTAAGATGCCTTCTTCAAAGTGCATTGATTATTAAAACGTCTGACTCAACATGAGAGGTCAGCTCAGACCCTCTACATGAAATCTTCAAGTTTTAGTCCCATAATGGGCAGAACATCTCTATCAAGAGAGGCAAAATTCCTCTCGGTGACGAGAATTGTATCTGCAGATGGTATCTCTCTTTTGATAGCTATCAAAAAGTCTTGAAGGGCAAAACATCTCAATCGGAATCCTGATCGTCGATGAGAATATTATTTTGCCAAAGGTAGCTTTCTATTGAGTGATACCATGAGGTACGCAGACCCTCTTTCCATGGGCAGAACCTCTCAAACAGGAGAGGCATTACACCTCCCCTGAAGAGAACTGTATTCTGAAAATTGTACCTTACATTTGAGAGCTACCTAGTGGTTCCCAGACCCACTCGATGGTCAGAATCTCTCGACTTGGGGGAGGCATCACACCACTCCATAGTGAGAATTTTATTCTGCTAGGGTAGCTCTCTTTTGAAGTTACCAGAAGACCAGAAGACCTCTCCATATGGGTACCTATAAAACAATAGTTGTTAAGTATGGCCTTAAAATAATTGAATAATTTTGTCCAATTTTATTTAGATATTTCCAATGTATTTTAAGCATAAACCTATTTATTTTAAAATTTGTAAACCTATGATGATTCATTACCTCGAAAGTCCTGTTAATATATTGAAGAAGTAGTAGGTTTTCCCTGTGCCTATCGAACAACATCCAAAGATTTCTTATTCTTCTGTCCCAAGCTGCTCGGGTTCAATGAACATAGGTACGGCATTGCTTAGTCCCACATTAAGTTCAACTCAACTAATGCAAACTTACGATCTTCATCTGCGTGCTCATAGGACTTGTTTTCTTTTGTTTACCATCTTTTTCTAGTCTCGTCCATGTTTATTTTATCTCTGTTGTGAGAAAAGCTTTAAATGCACTCAAAAATTTATTATAATTCTCATATTTTGGATTAAGTTTTACCATAAAGCTAGTTTAGTTTAGTTATCACAAGTTTATTTACTATATATAAATTGTCTTAACTTTCCTGATTATTATTTACCGATATCCACTCCTTTTCCATTATTTTAAGTGAGAACATTCCACAGTTCAATAACGCATACATCAGCTCGAAATTATTTCTTAGCATTAAGTGTCATGCAGGAGGAAAACATTTAAGAACAGCTTCAATGACATTAAAAATTTTCTTGGAATTCTGTAAGGAGGCACCTTGATCAGTTCAATTGTTCACTCATGCCTTGGTAGCTTTTACTTCATCACAGCCATGATCAAGACTGGGACAAAAGAAAATGAGAGATACATTTTTCTCTATCCTGTACCACATGACAAATGGAAACAGTCCATTCATCAGAGTATGATAGCAGGAACAAAGGAGAATAATGGAAGTAAAAATAGAAGGATCGCGAGGAAGGGCAAAAACAGGAATGAGGTTTCTTGAATACGTAAAAAAAATGGTAAAGTTACACGCAACTGAAAGATGATTACCAGCACCAACTACAATGAAAATTTATCACCGGAGTCAATTGCAAATAAACTCTTGTTGCAAAGTTGATTACTTAGCAAAATGCATTGGCATACAAACCACAGGAAAAATAATATCTAATATATAAATAGTGCTTTGCTAAGGATAATAGAGAGAAACGGATAAAAGGAATCATGAAATCAGACTAGAGGAACAAAGAATAGACTAGATTATCCTAAAACTCCGTAAGTTCGCTAGTAAAACTTCACAATCCTTAAAACCATAATGGAAAAATATTGAAAGAAATAGCTATTGAACCGTAACTTTATATGAATTTTGTAGAAATACTGAAATAATATTCTATTTATGCTTAAAATATATTTTTATTATTATTTTTCTAAATACTAACAATTTTTAGAGGAAATATTAAGGTCAACGAATGCTACAAAGGTCGGGAAATTATAAAATGAAAAAAATATGAAATGTGCAAAAGAAAATCAAAGGAATTGGGTATTTTAATAGTGAAGCCTGTAATGTTGTGCTCACTACCTAAGTAAATGCACTTACTTTAAGGAATCAGCTGTCTATTGACCTAGGACGTGACTTTCTATTATGACTGAGTTTCACTTTCTACGTCGGCGAGGGAAATCAGCAGAGTACTGATGAAGAGAAAACATCCCAGCTACTGGTCACCTGTAAATAAATATTTGCTTTAATTAAGTTGCATTACGAATTTTCAGTTCACAGTTATTACTATTATTAATATAAATTGATAATAATGTAGCAAGGACTTATTAAATTTACAATACGACATTATAATCATTACATAAGTAAAACTTGCCCGGCTTATGCGATTAAAATTCATGATTGAATTAAATGTATTTTTAGTGACGTACTCATTTTTTTACAATCAAGAGTAAAATCTATTGATTTAATATAATTAGAATGACAAATCTAAAAAGAATGAAAATTTTATTTTAAATATGGCATGAATAAGAATACAGTAGAGTACACAAAATACAGAATAATAATATTAACAATTATCGTGACCTGGCACAATGCACTTTTGTATTGTTAAAAATTATCACAAATGGTCATCATATGGTTTGCTAAAATATATTACAGATTATACTATTTAGGTAACTATATTCATATTCAATGAAGTTTATAATTATTTATATCACTGGCATCGCTGCTGAGTTTTTTAAATCCCGAAATCCCTTATGGTTACAATTGCCATGATTGCTCATCAAAAGATACGTAAAGAAAGGTTTTTAAAAAGGCACGTGCAAAACTCGTTCCTAAGTAGTTACTGAAAGTTCCGTCGTATCCAAAAAGACACACGACCAAATTACCTTTTTCTTCTAAAAGTCGGCAAGTGATATGTTAAAATTTAAAGCAATTATACAGTAGGCTTTTAGGAACAACCACTTCTTCTTGTTTTCTCCGAGTACCGGGGAAAAACAAGGAGTGCCGACAACCACGGTTTTCTGAGATATTAAACCTCCAACTTATTAGCAGCCGTGTAACACATTTTCATTCTTTACATATGAATTGATTTGTACTACCAAAAAGAAGAAATACTACAAAACTAAAATGACCTTAGAGCAGAGACTACTTTGATAGTCACTTCTCGGCTAATAAATATTTACGCCACTGGAATCGACACTGAATTTGAAAGCTCGAATTCTGTTAAGGTTCCCGTTGGCAAAATCTCGCAAGAAACTGGAAAATATTTTAAAACCTATATCGAAAATGCGTTCCTTAATATTTATTTAAATTTACAGAACACCCATTAACGACGGATGAAAAAGCAACTAATTCTTGATTCCTAGACAAAAATCAAAAATTATAAGCGACTGAATTACTCGGGCATATTCTTCTACAAGTGATCTTCGGCAATTGATAAGTTAAAATTTTAATCGACAATTCATGAAAAAGAATATTTCGAAATTGCGATATTGAAAGCAGGAGTAAAGAGGTAGTTTTGTGGACGAAGGTCAAGGTATGGGAAAGTGCTTCATTATCTCAAACAAACAGCTTTACGGTGACGCTTGGTTTCCACTGAATTCCAGTTATTTAATCACTGTATTATGTTGTAACATGTATTACATATTAGAAAGATCGCGCGGCGCATACGACAGGAATAAATTCAGTAATTGGATACATAGTAATGAAGCCGTTACCTTATAAGCGTTATAATAAATAATCACTTAAAGTATGTATTGATAAATCTATGTGATGTAATGCAGAATGCAGTTTGAACTCCCGATGTCCGTTACCGTTGGTGACTTCTCGTGTAGAACTCGAAAGGTCTTTAACGAGATTTTAAACTTCTAACTCATTAAAAGCCGTGTTCTAAATTTTGTTTCATGACATCAGAATTATTAAAAAATATTTACTTCCAATAAACCTGAGGCGTGCAGAAGAAAAAAATTGGAACAGTTTCGAAGTTAATGAGTTATTCACGGCTCAAGCAACGAATATTTCGCAAAGACATAAAAGGAAACGTCAGTAGAATCACACAAGGCACATTCGCTTATTGGATCACAGGTGAGCTTAACGAACGATAACTTTGCTTATTGAATGATTACTAAACTTAGCACATAATAACTAAGCTTAGCATGTGATAACTTCTTTTCTTAAGTGATAATTCCGCTTAGAAGATAATACCTCTGCTTCTCAAGCGATAACTTAGCTTAAGACTTAGTAAATAATAATTCTAAAAACTGTAACTTATATTTTTAAGTGAAAGCTCTGCTTAGCAAATGATAATTCCGCTTACAAAATGACAACTTCTCAACGTAAGAGATAACTTTGCTTTTAAGTAAAAACTTCGCAAAGCAAATGATAATAATAACTTCTCTAATGGACTTCGTTCCTGATCTCGAAGAATACTTGTGCAAATTTTTAGCTGGTTCGGACAAACGCTGTGGACTCTAATCGATGACAAACACTGAATATCTACTTTACAAATAAGGTTAGTATTTAGTTAAAATGTTCCCCTAAATCAACGTTTCAAGCGAGTGCAATCTTTAAGGCGATCAGTGATCATATTACGACGCACGTTTTTCAATAATCCCACCTCTCTGTATCTTATTAACACACGAAGTTATGAATGTTTCATTGGGAAATTGATTCCTCTATTTGAATCGATAACACCATACACGACTTTGAGTAGCGACATAAAATAACAACATTCTGGAAGGAATACTAAAGAAATGAATGCTATGGTAACGGAAAATCCATGGAAACTCCAGCACGATGAACAAAACCATCTCAAAACTTTTCCAATCGATAGTTTAAATAGGTATTTGCAACCCAATCTCACACTATGTTGAAATAATACCACCCTTTGTTAATGCACGACTTGTATAATGCATGTCATTTGACAATTCTACCTTCCACGCCCCTCAATAACACGTTCATCGGAAGAAAGATCGATTTCGTAAAGGATTGCTCCCATATAAGTATTACCTTCGAATAGAAGTAGATATTCCAAACCATAGAAGCTGTACGGCATGCCATTCACTGGCACATGTTGCACAATCCAAGGAACCAGGTTCGATCTTCCAGCACAACTCTCAATTCCACTTCCTGGTTGTTAAAGATACCACACCACTCACAATATATTCACTACGAAACGTAATAAATTATACTTTTTAGTCGGCACAACCACATGGAAGTCATACATTCGTAGAAACAGAGTCAATCCTTGCACTCACCGTACTTCGCTTCGCTACTCGCGATTCTTCTGAAAATAAAAGACAGTCCAACGAAGCGTTTCCGAAGGTGACATCGTCATTAGTAATGACCTCGTGATTTCGAAAGCTAAGGAAGAATTGCCGATTTTTAAGAGAGGCAAACCTTTCTTTCAGTCGTTTTCAGGTAGGAAATAGCTATGAATAGAATTAGGCATTTTGCTAATATCGTACTTACTCCACCACTTAATCTGAACCGTTCTTCTTGACCATTATCCCAACTTCTCTTTTCCCCATTGATTCTATGTCTCAAACTTTGCAGCAAATACACTTTTATCAATCGTGAATTAAACACTTCGCTCCGTAGGAAAATGTTTACTAAACCTAACAGTATTACATTATATTATGTGTCAGCTGATCTTGGAGACACGCTGTGAAACCATGGTCGATCTATATAATACCATGTACTTAAGTAGACGTATTCCAATTTTGCTAGAAGATTTCACAAGAGCAGAATTTACACCGCAAACCAACCTTATGTCATCCATTAAACTCGCTTCTCCCTTGCATGAAATGACAACGCTTCAAGTTGCCTTCCGAAAATTCCAGAACTGTCGGAACTCGATGTTCTTTCTTTCCTCGTCTGACTGTCGTAACTTCAAATTCAAATGCATTGGGAAATGGTCTACTCTACAATCGAAAGTGAAAGTTTCAAAGTGCCTCAAAATTGCTCGTCTTTGTGAAGTTGATTTGTTTGAAAGAAGTCCTTTTCCTCTAGATAACTGTATTTTACCTGTGTTTCGTTAGAGTATACGTACGGGAAACATACATGAAGAACTTTTATCGACAGTTGAAAGACTCGACTCGACTCACAGCAATATCGTAAATCAAGTGTCGAAAAATGTGTTGTTCTAAATCTGTGATCGAAAAAATCCCAAGGAGATACTTCTGATGATTCATTGATTTCGTGCTGCAGTTCACGGGAATTGGGAATCCTTCGATCAAGTTACAATAGCAAAATGCAGGATTCTACTGTAAGTACAATGACATGGTACATTGATTGGGATCTAGATGCATGTGAATATGAAATTTCACCTCGTGGTTAAGCAAAGAGTGGTTCTACTTGGCTTTCTGATATCAGAATTCACAGTGCAAAAACATTCGTATTCTAGATTATTTAGTATTTACAAGCATAACTTCATCGATAGTACTTGCATAGGAAAGATGTTTTATTGTTCAATCGATCAAAAAATAATTACAAACTCTTGATCAAGGTTGTGAGCCGTGTTAAAGTTCATCCTTAGTGAAATTTGAATTTTGATGAAGAAATCTAAAGATGCTAACTGTTCTAATCTATTTATCTAATCTTGTTTCTTTAATGAATTCGTTAGCATTTATCCTGTGAGTAAAGTCAATGAGTATAGCGGGGTTCTATGGGATATCTTTTGCTCGTTTCAATCATTTTGAATCTTTACGAAACTCCTTCAGAAGGAATTATAGCATGCGCAGTTGATGAGCAAGAGAAAACTATCATATTGTTGAAAGTAAAGCATAAGCTTTTTTAGAAAATGGATATCTTTCCGTCTAACTTAATCCATTCCATTTGAATAATAGCAGACACAGTCACCTAACTCAATTATTTAAGCTGTTGCATGTACTTGATAACTTTCGGAAGTGATTTGTACTAATTCCGAAAAGATTATGAAATTGGAGGTCTCGGCAATTTCAATATGTTTTTGGGAAGTTTATTGCATAGGATATATCCCTATTAATCTAAATCCAACAAGGTGCAAAGTTATCTGAATAATACATGCGCTTTTACTCACTAGTCCAATATTTCGTGAGAAGTAGAGAATAAAAACTAAACAAATTATACTTTTATTTCGTAATAGAAATTCATTTACTTGTCTGGTGTTAAATTGGGGATAACTGCATAAACTTACTATCAAACACGCACCATCATCTGAATATTGTCTAAATGCAATAAACTTTAAAGGCAGAATTAAATAAAGTCTCAGAAACACCCCAAATGTTTCCTTTATGTAGAAGGATTTATAATGATTTCATTGGTTAAATATTGATTATGTAGCTTACTGATTGGGAACTTTGTAAAAGAGAAAGGAATTCCAAGGAAAGATATTAGATCGGATATTTCGTAACTTGTCATTGTTGTATATCACGCCACTCCAAGGTAACAGATGTTGGTAGTCCTGTATACCGAAAGAAATATCACAGGGCATATACATATATAGGTTTACATTCACTCAACAGGAAGCGAATTTAGTAACGTATTCTGAAATGCTGTATGAAAATGTAGAATTGATTGTAATGCTCTTTGAAATGCTTGCAATAAACAATACGACTTGCCGAGGTAGCTTCAGTAACACCCATCAAAGATTCGAGTGAGTGGGAACTTTTTAAATTCATCCAACAAACCGATCTATTCACCGATGCATTTATGATACTTTCCACCAATGTCCATCGCTAAGATTAATTCCCGATGAATAGCCGCAGGGTTCTGACGACATTAGCGGGACATTCAAAAGTGAATAACCTCATAAAGAAGCCAGTAAATGGAAACTTACAAATATAACGTATTTATAATGCAAAAAAACGATGCGATTATATATTTTTCGCCTGAGTTTAAGGAATTATGGAGATGGAACAAATATCAAATGCAACGGAAGCAATCTAGTAAAACAGCAGAAAAACCTACGGACTCTTCTTAAATCCATCAATAATTGATAATCCATCAAAGTAAACAGACTAACATCGATGTAATTCAGTCAGATTGATGAATTTAAAAACGTGTCCAGTGCTGGAATTTGCTCAAAAATTAATTTCCTAGTTTCTTATTGCTTTAAAGATTTATAGATTGAAAGTGATTTAATTGTGTATATAAATTATCTCAAATTTTCTTCCAAATTCTTGCCAAAGTGAATATGAAACGGTCCAATTTTGAAGTATGTTTTATTCTATGTGATTTTGATTCAAAATTTGCTAAAAGAATAAATCCTTCAGGCATGGACGTTTTCTTTGGTTCTGAAAGCGAACATACAAATAAACACTGTACACAGATCTGAATAACTAATGTTAATGACAATAACGATTACCTTTTCTTCTACTGTGACATTGAATGTGCTATTGAACACCTTTTATCATCCAGCATCGTCTTATTCCTTCAAAATAGTATAAAATTTACAAAGAATATTGTTAATGAAATGCACAATTTTTTCTACGAAAACAAAAAAAGATCGAATCGGGAATGTTGATTCTGGAATCCACGACGGAGAAGCCTTTTGTGTTGAACCATTAATCATAGTTAATTACTGCTGAGAGAGGGAAATAGTATTTCTTAAAGAAAGAGGAATGCGTAATTTTAATTAAACGGCTTCTTTTGGCTTCAGGATATGCAAATATAATAGATTTATTGTTGTCCTGACAATTTCTTTCTAATATTTATTAAGTATTATAGTAAGTTCTTCTTCCTTTCTGTTCATAAAAGAGATGTGAATTCTTATTTAAGATGGGAGATATTGCCATGGAACGAATTGCAGACTCGATCAAACCCTTAAGAAGTTGTGGTTAACATTTGCAAGTGATAGAACGCGTAAGAATGACATTGGAAGGCGTTCCAGCGATAGAATTAGTAAATCTCTGCATCATTTAGGAATAATTTTCCTTTAATGAACACAGTAAACCTATTGAAAGGCGCCCAGTGAATTGGTTCGGGGGGAATTCGTAAGCGGGGAATTGATACCACGCGCTGATGTTGTACTAACTAACTAACACCCAACCCACCCCCCCGTTCATTTAATTATAACATTAACCAATAATCAGGGCGTGTAGATTAACATAAGACTGAATAACAATAGTAAAACATGAGCGTGGGGGATCAACTCCCAGCGTACGAATTCTCCGCGTACGAATTCACCGCGTACGAATTCACCGCGTACGAATTCACCGCGTACGAATTCACCGGCGCCCGGTGAATTGGTCCGGGGGGAATTGGTACGAGGGATATATTACTGGGAAGTAGCACTCTGAAACATTGAGATGACTCACAACTGACGAAGGATTTATTTGCATAGTCTTAAATAGTGTCGGTTTAATGACATTAAGTTTTAATTATTTGCGTTAATACTTAAAGATCATTAATTTATGAGAAAGTGTTATTCAGAGCCGGGATGTGTGTGGAATCACTAAGTTACCTTTAATGAAGTTAAGCCGAGGTAGAAATCGTATCTAATGTTTTTGCGATTGACAGAATTAATTAATATGTATCTATTTTACATACGTCTCAAATCTCTATCGATCTATATAACGATTGTGCTCAAATATATTCACTGGCTGCTGATTCAGCGATTTAAATTAAAGAGAATGGCATTTATATTTTAATAAGCCTCGGGTTTCTCAATAGTTTTTGCAATAAAATAACAGCCTTGATGATGCAAACAAAATCAATCAAAATCTTATAAAGGGAAAATACCTCCTTCTTCAGTATAGTTATATACATTCTAAATTAGTAATAATAAGATATGAAAACTTTTAAACTATTCTGGATTTCAATAAAATGCTGATATAAAAGTTGAAGTTATGCCCAATACTTATGAAATAATATCTATAAATAAAATTATTTTTTCAATTAGCACAGTATTGCGAGATTGGAATGAGAAGCAAATACTAACAAAAAGGCAGATTAGTCCCTAATCACTAGCTTGGGATAAAATAATGTTAAAAATGTCCTTAAATAAATAGGTTCGGCTAGTTATATGATGTCACAATTTATAACTCTGGTCTGTGCTTCAGGTACGATTTAAAGACACGAAAGCGCAACTTTTATTGGGAAAATGTAGTGAGATATATTCAATGAAAATGTAATGTTGAGTGACTACTCTGTGGTCAACGCGGAAAGTTCGCGTTTGCTATTATAATTATTCACAAGTAATATCTAACAATAAAGCATCAATAAGTAGGTAAACTGTAATAAATGATTGGTTAATAGATTTAGAAAAACGTAAGGAAACTTATGAGTTACAAAGAAGAATGAGCTAAAGTGGAACGGTATACGATCTTAAGTTGGTCAAAGAAGTTCTATCGTAATTGAGTTCGCTCAAATATCTTTAAATTGGGTTCTAATTTGCTGAATTGAACATTCAATTTAGAAACCGTAACTCCTAAATAAGTTACAACGCCTAATAACAATACTGACCATCTTAGATAAACGTTTGCTTTCAAACGATGATGCAAAAGGAAATAAAGTATTCTTAGTTTAGTTGGAAATGATGAAAGAAGCAATGAAATTCTCTTTGCCATGGTGTTAATCACGCATAATTAATGCAGTATTATCTTTAAATTGGAGTGGAAATATTCAGTTTAGAAACCAAGAAATTTAAGAGTAGAATAGTTATTCAGTTCTACTTGATTTGAGTTTGATAACTCCATGAAAATCATCTAAATAATTCTATTTTAATTAAAATTCAGTTGATCACTCCATGAGAATATCTTTAGACATACAAATAGATAATTGTGTAACAAATATCGTTAAAAGGACCAAAAACGGTGAAGATATTAATGAAGGAAGTAATCGCTGGATTTTATCAAATGTCTTATCGTGAAGATTACGCCTCTCGTCATTGCAGCATAAAAATTCGAGATTTAGTATCACTCGATGTATATTTTATTTATTTGGATATAAATCGAATGTCAGGAATACGCAAAAATTATAATATTATTTGAAACTAGTGGTAATCTAAAAAATACATTCAATTTTAGTATCCATTACATTCTTTGATTGTAGCTTTTTCCCAGACAAGGCGGTAAATGCACGAAAGAAAACAAACATAGTTCTCACAGAAGCAAACGATGAGTTCGCCTTGAACTTGAAGGAAAGCAAGGCAAAGAATCGAAGGCCATTGGGAAGTCATTACTCGTCTTTTTGCATTTTTAGCGTGAGCCTACTTCTTTTACTGATACCTCGAAAGTGAAAGCAACACAAAAGGAAATGAAAACGATGCTTGGAAAATTGGAAATGTTTTTGGAAAAATTGGAAAAGGACGTTGGAAACCCTTTACTGGTCTAAGAATGACTGTTTACGTGATCATAGCTTCTTTTTACAGTGCTTTGAAAGTGGAATCAACGGTGAAGGGTAGCAAAATATCAATAGGTGTTGGAAAGAGCTCATCGAAGAAAGCGAAGCTGCATTTCTGCGCCTATTCACAGAAAATTACAGAAAAAGGGAAATGGCATGTCTAACCATTGCATTGCTGCACTGTACTATTTATTCTCCATTAAATTACACCATATGAGAATTATAAAAGATAGCAATTTACTACATGGTCGTTCAGATTATGTTGCTCAAAGTTCTTATTAAAAACCTTTTATTCACCCCCAAAACTATTGATCAATAAATCACTTAATTGATAGTCCGTTCCACAGGTTTTTATTATATATTACACGATGTGAAAAATAAAAGTTCACAGTCCATAACGGGAGGACATTTTCGAAATACGTTATATTAGAAATTGATATAAAAATATATTAATTGTGCTTACCTAAGTCACTGACTTGTACCGTCGAAGGATCTCCTGTACAGCTTTCACTTCCAAAAGACGCCAATGAGCATAACGCCAAGAGAATATCGGTGATGCCTCCCAAACAATTAAAAAAGAGAAATTCCAAATTAAGAAAATATATATATGGATAAAAATCATAATTATAATCTAAAGCCATGTGAATGTAAAGCGAAGTAAGTAATTTGAAAACTACGTATTCCTGTTCATTTGCAACCGTTGACCAAACAGTTTAAAATATATTGTTATATCATCGCACAATATTAAAAAGATAATAACTAATTATAATCATTTAAAGAAGCCTTAATTAAACTCTTAGAAATTGGCTGAAGATATTGAATTAATGACACGAAACAAAAAATTTAATATCAGTGCTAATTCTTACCAAATCGATCAATATTCTTAGGTGATGGAGCTAAATTTTAAATGCAATTAAATAGTAAGAAATAAAAATGATTCAGATTATGAAATAATGCCGATCAAATTTAGAATTACGTCGTTAAAGATAACAAAGGACTAGAGAACTATAGCAACTAAAATTTCTGAAAAATCTTCTAAATTGATAAAAATCAGAAGAGTATTCTAAACCCATGAAAATTTGAAGTAAAACAAGCAATTTGAATATAAATAAATGATAAATATGGCTACTTCAACGATCAGTATTGAGAATAAGTTTAAAAAATAACGACCGCTGAAGGAAATTAATATTACAAATCCGTACAAAATTGAATAGAATTCCTGAATTGATAAGGCTAAATTTAAATCTAAATTACAATAATTAGAAACAAATTCGGTTCTGATTATGAGATAATGAATTTAATGTTTAAGATGACAAAGGCACTTTCATCGTGGAACAGTTAGAATTTCTTTAATTTAAGCCACAAAAACGATTTTAAATAAATTTTAGAAGGTTCGATTAATACATTCGATGCCGTTGATATGAATACATCTATTAAAATTTCCTTCAACTACTAATTTCCTTTTAAATTCAAACCAGGATTACTGTAATGTTTATGAGTATGATCTTAACTTAGGCTAAACATTAACAGAAGGACTAATTGGAAAATATATTCAAGTAAAACTACGTATTGAACTGTTTATTAATTACAGGAGGAAGGAATTTAAACCGAAAATATGATTTCTTGGAAAATTGAAAACTCATCAATGAAAACTGCATTGAATTCGAGTCCAGGTTCACTCGGAATTTGTTCCCTCGTTTCTTAATTTCAATTTCAACTTGTTACTCGTAATGAAAAAGCACTTGAAATTTGCAAGATTTTTGCTTTCAAAACAAATCTCCGATGACGACTTGAAATAGCTAATTGCATACGTACGAAATATTCACTAGAGAAACAATTCAGAAGTTTAATTCCGATTGCGAGAATAAATGTTTAACGAAACAAGGTTCCAACTTCCAAATAAATAAAAATTCCTAAAAAATGCATCACTCAATATTGAATCCGAAACTAATTAGGTGTGAAAAAAGTATTATTTGCATTAGAGGGAAGTTGCAACTTAATATCATTATAGCATTATAATAGACGCGAGAAGACCGGTATTGCTTCTGCGAATTTAATAGAAATACTAACAAGATTACGTAGATATATAGACGATATAGATCTATTACCTTATATTATCCTTCCACTATATTAAGGTAATACAATCCATAAATGAATTAAAAATAAACAGCTACGATGCGTCCACAATTTCCGTTAAAATTCAAATCCGATCTTCCCTTGTTTGTATGATGACGTCATGCACTTACGGAAGCATAAAAATTAACGACAGAAATATTTTTAAAATATATTCAGATAAAACAAGTCACTGGGCATAAACTGAGGAAAACGGGACTTCAGATTCTTGGCAAATTGAAAAAACATGCGGCAAAGCCGAGGCTTTATCGGAATTTTTCTCTCGTTTTTATATGCAAATTCAGAGTTTAAATCGTACGGTTTCGGACGCTAATGAAAAGGCAGTTTAAATTTTCACAATCACCTAAGACGATGAATTACAATCTTGAACCGAAAATAAACTTATTCTCGTAGTCATAGAAGCAAGACCATTCCCACGCAATGACAAATTTGCACTTATCGACGCATAAAAATCAAAAGAAAAGGCTTTTACATTCGGGAATTGAGTCAACGTAGGCAAATTTAAGGATTCGACTTCACGAGAAGAATAGGCGAGAACCGGTTTCTCGTCCCGGCGACATTCTTTTCTTACTCTCAAACTGTCATAAAATGTCTTAGATTCCTATTTTCAAGCAAACATGTTTACTTAATTCGCTAATGACCATGCTTAACGAGCTTTTAAACCTGAGAACGTTCTTACGAAATCGTATTAAACAGTTCCGATTCTAAATAATAATATTAATGTCATCTCGTTAATTCATCCTAAATTAATATCAATCACAAAATTATTCAAATGATGCGTCGTACACTGATATTACAAAAGGAAGAAACTTAAATTATTAAATTCACCAACAGACTTTAGCAATATTTTCTCAGACAATACCTAATAAAGTATTTAATGAGACTTACCATTAACTGGAAATCCTGGGTGACAAAGATAGACGTTGAGCATGGCAACAAATTCAAATTCAACTGTTTCTCAAACACAGGTTGTCAGCACGACCTCGCTTGCAGAAATCCAGGAAGCAACTGAAGAAAAGACCGTCCGCGCAATGGATGAACATTACTGCTGTCACCTGATTGGTCCAAATTTAACCGTCTTTCAACTTGGCCCCGCCCACCAACCGTCATGAAAATTTTCCACTGCTAACGATAGCAATTATAATTTCACGAATTTATTAAAATATCATTTTATATATATGATTTATATTTTTCGTAGATTTTAATTATTTTGTTTAAATTTCGCGATATCGTCGAAGTGCTGGATCGAAAAATATCAAAGTTTGCTTGATCTAAATATTATAGGTCCTTAAAAAACATCTATATTTGGGTCCGGGTATTTAAGACTTTTAGGTTTTTTTTATTTTCGAAAATGTAATAACGATTCACAAATTAATTTAATAACAATTCATCCCAAAAGAGAAAAATGTAGCAACCATATCGATGGTTCATATATATATACGCACAACTACTAACAAGCTCTCATTGCAAGGATACGTTTTGATCAAAAGAAGTGCAGGATTTTAAGAAATGACGTACATATTTGCGAATAAAGCGAGAATATCTTATATTTTACTCTTAGAAATTCCTCTTTAAGATACCAATTCTCTCGCTAGTCAAACACGTTTTCTACGATGTCAACCAAAGATACTTTTTATGAAGCAGAATTATTAAAACGAGACATAAAAGTTGATTGAATGATACATTAAACGTTGATGTTAACGAATTATAATATAATATAATAGTGTACGAACCAGGAATGCACTATTGACCACTCAATGCAATACGAAATATTCTAGATTAGGAAGAAATTTGCTCTATGAGAGGTAAATCGGCCTGTATGAATATCTCATTGCTAATCTATGAAGTTAATTCACAGCCATTCAAATTAAAGCAAACACCACTCTCATCGTACTTACATGACCTCCATCTTGCGTCGATGGTAAATGTAGTTTGATGGAAGGATTCCGAGCTCTTAGAACTGCGATATGAAATCCATGAGTGCTCGTCTCGTTGATGGTTGTTTCATTCATTTAAAATAGTACACGTGTCCACTATTATTCAAGGAAGTCACTGATCGAAAGTTAGATCGTCATTATTTGACTGGTCTCCGTTAATTGTTAACAATACTAGATAAACCAGCCAAGAAGCTGTCCTAGTATGCAACTTTCTAACCACGAGTTAAATAAGGTAATCAGTTACCGATAAGAAATGGCTAAGTTAACATGAAACACTTGGGAATCGACAACTTCACGTCTTTAAACACTACGAGCGAAATTCAAAGCAATATGTACAAAAATAAGATAAAATATAACATGATGTTTATCGGAGCACTGGTTTCAAGTAATTTCACAGTACTTTCGTAGTGTTTTCGTATCGACAAAAATGGCGGGTTTTCCACAAAGTGTCTGCTACAATTTGATCAATCCACAGATACGTTTTTACGTAGCACTCAGTTATTCACAGTGAATAAATTCAGAAAGTACATAATCTGAAGCATTGTTATCAAACATATTTCACGAATATGAACACTTACAAGCACTTTAAATGGTATTCCAACTCTAGAACGCCATTTCAGCGTTTCTGCTTTTCATCACGAGGTGATTGCGCACCACACCTCAAGAGAATTCCGATTGTCTTCGAAAATATGAAGAACGCAAGTCGCGTTTCTAAGGCAGTGAATAATGGAGGGAAATAGTTTTGTTTCCTGTTATCAGAGTGCTTACTGCTGAAGTTAAAGGGCTGCGTATTAACCTCCCGGTTTAAGCGAGGACCTGTGTTAAACGTAAAGTCAAAAATATTTTTAAGAGGTTATAGATATTCATCTGTGCACAGTTCATTTGTTGAAAGTTGACAATGTTGCTTTAACTTCTGTATTTCTTGATTGTGAGTGTGCCACGGAAGAGAAAGAATGTGGAAAACGAAAATAGAGTTGAAGCTCTCGACCTGATTTACACTGTTATCCAAAAGTAAGTGTAGAAAAGTGCGTTATTCTAAATCTGCGATAGAAGAATAGTCAAGATAGAAAACCTCATGGTTGATTGATTTCACGCTGGAGCTGTACGAATAGGGCATCTTTGGTTCACCTTACGATCACAAAATGCAAGATTTGAAAGTAAGTACGATGATAATGATATATGCTTTGAATTTTATCTTAAACTACATGTATGTGAGACTTATGAATCCACTTCGAAGGTTATCATGGACACAATCACCTAGGCAACTACAATCATATCGAATTCTTAATGCAAATTAATTCGTGTTCGTGATTATGTAGTAATGTTACCATGACGCGATTGACAGTACTTTCAAGGAAGGACATTTGCTTGGATGATTAATCTAAAGACACTTATTGACTCTTGATTGAAGCGGTCAAGTATAGTGATGTTTATCGGTAGTGTAATATGAATGCCAAAGAAGAATTCTATCAAAACCACTTCTTCGTTGTCACTTGTTTCATCTTGATACTTTAGTGAATTTGTGAACCATTAATACTGCGAGTGAAGATACCAGATATTGTCGAAGGTTCCTTGACCACTACATAACTAAGTAATGTATCATTCAAACAACTCATACATCTCGTTTTAATGATTCTGCTTCATAAAAAATATATTTGGAAGTCATCGTAGTCTGTTTGATTAGCGAGAGAATTGGTATCTTAAAGAGAAATTCTAAGAGTAAAATATAAGATATTCTCGCTTTATTCGTAAATATGTACGTCATTTCTTGAAAATCCTGCACTTCTTTTGATCAAAACGTATCCTTGCAATGAGATCTTGTTAGTAGTTGTGCGTATATATTAATAACATCGATATGATTGCTAAATTTTTCTCTTTCGGGATGAATTGTTATTATATTAATATGTAAATCCTTATTTCATTTTCGAAAATAAAGAACCTAAAAATCTTAACATCCAGACCCAAATATAGATGTTATTTAAGGACCTACAAACATAGCATTTGTTTTGCACCTGTTGGTGCAAAACAAATGCTATGTTTTTAAATATTAGTAAATGTAATGTTGTCACCTTCTGCAAATCCAAGTCACCTATAATAACTGACTATTCATTATCTGGAAAAAGTCTTGTAAGATTGGACCATAAACTGGATTTGGGTGTTCTCTTTGTTTCCGACTTGTCTTTCAGTAGGCACATAGATACCATAATTACTAAAGCCTATAAAATTCTTGGTTTCATGTATAGAAATTGTAGGGATTTTAACAATATTTTTTGCTATAGACATTTATATATCACCCTAGTTCGACCAGTTCTCGAATATAGTTCAATAGTTTGGTCCCCTTCTTATCATAAGTACGACTTAGGCTTAGAGAGAGTCCAGAATAAATTTCTGAGACTGGTGGCTTTTAAGTTTGGAATTGAGAGAGAAAGTGGAGAATATGAAAAGACATTGAAATTACTAAATATACACACACTCTCTGCTCGTAGGAAGCAAAATGGAGTTCTATTCTTACACTCTCTGTTAAATAATCATATCAAGTCTTCTTATCTTTTATCTCTTATAAATTTTAGGGTTCCAATTGTTCATTCAAGATCCCATCATTTATTTCATATTCCATATGTATGTAATAATTATTTGTATTTTCTGCCTATTTTTAGAATAATGAGAGATTTTAATAGTCATTGTAAATCCGCTGATATATTTTACTTTTCACACAATGTATTCAGAAATTTTATTTTAAAAAATGTTTAATGGTGCAGAATTATTAAGGTGTATTTTTTCTTTTATTGTAACATGTAATGTGTTATCTCCAATTTAATTGTAATTTTCATTTGTGTCAATCTTCTTTAATTAAGCTCATATGTTTATTTTCAAACTTTTCAAATGTTACCTTGGTCATTTTCAACTTTTGTAATAGGACATCTGTCCGTTTAAATAAAGTATTATTATTATTATTATTATTACAATAATTAGGTTATGCAAACTTTGATATTTTTCGATTCAGCAAATCGACGATTTTGCAAATTAAAAGAAATATTTAATATCTAGGAAAAAATTAATTATAAATTTAAAATGATACTTTAATAAATTCGTTGAAATACAATTGCTATGGTTACAGTGGAAAATTTTCATGACGGTTGGTGGGCGGGGCCAAGTTGAAAGACGGTTAAATTTGGACCAATCAGGTGACAGCAGCATTGTTCATCGGTTGCGCAGACGATTTTTTTTCAGTTGCTGCCTGAA
This sequence comes from Sympetrum striolatum, assembly GCA_947579665.1. Lineage (NCBI taxonomy): Eukaryota > Metazoa > Arthropoda > Insecta > Odonata > Libellulidae > Sympetrum > Sympetrum striolatum. Next base: position 72,557,809 of record OX388351.1, on the reverse strand, counting down.
TTTCTGCTAGCGAGGTCGTGCTGACAACCTGTGTTTGAGAAACAGTTGAATTTGAATTTGTTGTCATTCTCAACATCCATCTTTGTCACCCAGGATTTCCAGTTAATGGTAAGTCTCATTAAATACTTTATTAGGTATTGTCTGAGAAATTATTGCTAGAGTGTATTGGTGCATTTATGAATTTAAATTACTTCCTTTTGTAATATCAGTGTACGCCGCGTCATTTGTTTCATATTGTGATTGATTTTAATTTAGGTTGAATTAATAAGATTACATTAATCTTATTATTTAGAATCGGAACTGTTGAATACGATTTCGTAAGTACGTTCTCCGGTGTAAAAGCTCGTTAAGCATGGTCATTAGCGAATTAAGTAAACATTTTTGCTTGTAAATAGGCTAATAAACGAGAGAAAATTTGCGATAAAGTCTCGGCCTTGCCGCATGTATTTCACATCTGCCTAGAATACCGATCTGCAGTTTACACGACATTTATTATCTGAATATATTTTTAAATTGGTTCTGTCGTTAATTTTTATGCTTCGGTAAGTGCATGACGTCATCACATAAACAAGGGAAGGTCGTATTTGAATTTTAACGGAAATTGTGGACACATCGTAGTTGTTCATTTTTCACTTATTTATAGAATGTATTACCTCAATTTAGTGGAAAATTAATACAGTAGAATAGATTTGTATCGACTTTATATCTACGTAATCCTGTTTGTATTTCTATTTCATTCGCAGTAGCAATACCGGTTTTGTCGCGTCTATTATAATGTTATAATGATATTGAGTTGCAATATCCCTCTAATGAGAATAATAATTTTTTCACACCAAATCAGTTTCCGATTCAATATTCTGTGATCCTTTTTTGGAATTTTGATGAATTTGGAAGTTGGATCCTTGCTTCGTTAAAAATTTATACTTGTAATTGGAATTAAACTTCTGAATTGTTTCTCTAGTGGATATTTTGTAAGTATGCAACTAGCTGTTTCAATTCGTCATCAGAGATTTGTTTTGAAAGCTAAAAGTCTTGCAAATTTCAATTATCAATTAATATTCACTAATAAATGATTAATTACTTTGGTGTTTCTATACTTTGCAGTTTAAAAAAAGTGAACTTGCACAAATTTCGATAAGGCTTTAACGTATGACTTCACAAATGCGAGTGACCACCGTCAACGGAAGAGGCTGGAGGGACAACGGTAGGCTGGATCTCCAAGTTAAGTAAACAGACTGTACTTTCATATTTTGCAGATTAATTTAAAATTCATCATCTTATGGTATTTCGAAGTATTAAAAATTATTGTATTTCAAATTAAGGAAGACATTTTTGAGTGAGATTTATGAATTTAACACATAGTTTTTGCTTATTAAAGTATTTATAATTTATAGCTTTTGCTTCTCAAATTCCAAACAAGAGAGAGACATGGCTGTTTTTATATGTCTGATAATATTAAAATAACTTATTTCCTTTCCTAGCATTTTGCCAAATATTCAAATTTAATAATGACATTCATATATTCCTTCTGAGTCCATGAACTATTTAAATTATTGCATTACATTATATTTAGATTTGTATATTTCCCTATTATGTGGAGTTTCTATGTAAATGCCGATTTGAATGTGACTTTACCACTACGTTTAGATGACTGTTCCATTAAAAACAATCGTTGGCTTATAAGCTAGTCAAATCAAACTGTACATACTCCGTACAATCCTTTTTCTCATAAAATTCGATATTTAACTTTCGACTGACTTTCCTTTTAATAAAGCAATAAAAGAAGGATATTGAGTACCCGCCGTTAGTTGTCAGATGAAAAAGACGTATCTGTCATCCTGGAGAATGGATTTAAATTCACCTTTTTTCCTCAATTATAATTATAAAATAAGGAATTAATATTTGGAGATTCCAATGTTTTGCGAGAAAAACATAGTTTTTCCAGAACTCTTTCGGCATATTAGCGCATTTACCAAGGCCATTCATTCCATTTTTTAGAAATGCCGCTTCCTTTAATTATATTTCATCTTATGAATTATGCTCTTTCTTTCAAACGCCAATAATTCTGAGGAAAATATATTTTTTCCACACATGAAATTTTTGCCTACTAGTAACAAAAGCACGATCAGGTGACGACGATCATTCGTCAAAACCGGTCGTGTTTTTGATGTTGCTCGGCTGAAATACAACTTGTGGAATAAGTACAATTTGTTTTACATACAGATTCACAAATCTCAAGGACAATACTTAATTATTTTTCATCAGGCGATGTAAATTAAATTTTACTTAGCAGAGGAAAGCCTATGACTTAAACAGTGTAGTACAAGAAGTGAAAAATAGTGACTTTGCTGGGACTCGAAGCCAAGCACACCACTCTAAAAGATGTAGCTTTGTTGATTATGAGATAAGATACTAGTATTTTAGTGGTTAGAATGACGGTATTTTTGGCGATTGGATTACCCGTACGGAATGTGAGAGACCCGGGTTCGTGTCCCAGTCAAGTCACTATTTTTCACTTCTCGTAAACACCTTTTTTGTGATTCGATGCATTATTAATTTGGATTTGTTTGTCTTTAAGGATTAATGGAGATCTGCAATCGATTCACATATCGATACTGCCCAGGTATGATGTGACTACGAAGAGAAAAACATCACCGGAGATCCACATGGAGACGTCGGAGTTCAAAATTAAGGTAATGATTATTTTTAATTAATCCGAATCGCTGTATTTCACCTTCTGGCATTTTAAACACAGAAATAGAGAAGTACGTTTATTCTACGATCTCAATCTTAAAAATTGATTTGGTTCATATTAGTATAACGTCATCGTCGTCATCAATATCGCTCCCCCAAAGGGATACTATGTTATTGGTGCCTTCCTTATATAAAAATTTATCCACATGTATAACTCGAATAATTAAAAAATAAATGACTTTCCTACTGTTAAAATATTTTGGTTCAAATAGATACATTATGGTTCAAGAAGGGTTTGAACCGGCTCCCGATTAGAGACACGTCAAAAAAAACAGCAGACTGTTTGCCCTCTCAATTTATGGGCGTTATTGAATTTCCAGCCCCTTGGCTTCAAATTAAACTTTTTCAATTTGCTTTAGCATATTGGCTCCCACCGGGAATTGATCCCGGGACCACTTTCACCAAACGCGGTGTCCACATGACTATCCGGGAGCCTTGACACGTTGATATTTTTTCTGAAGTGGTCGTTCAATATTGGTGAAAAATAAAAGGCGTGGATTAAAATTAATTACGGTCAGACTATTAAAAATATATACTTAATGTACTTTGGAATTAAAAGATATCGTTTGAAATTATTCGATCTTTCATACCCTAAAATAATGTAATCGATTTTAAAATGAAAAAAGAGTCAAAGATAGATAAAAACGGACGCGGCGGCGCGCGGGTCTTTTTAATTTTAAATTTACGATAATAATTGATTGAAATCAGAGGATACAAATAGTGAAAGTTTTGAAAATGAATAAATAAATAAATAATTAAGAACATATAAGTAAAAAATGAGATATACGCGTAGTAGCTTATTCATGGGTTAAAATAAGAGTTACAAGCTTAGAGCCATACTTAGGCTTTTATATTTACGGCAGCAATCCCTTGGGGAGTCCCACATAAAAGAAAGAAGCGTGTGACTCCCCAGTAAGCGGCTAGGAAGTTTAGTGGTTAAAATACTCGTCCGGAAAGTGAGAGACCCGGGTTCGATTCCCAGTAAAGTCATTATTTTTTACTTCTCGTAAACACCTTTATTGTTATTGGATGCATAATTAATTTGGATTTGTTTGTCTTTAAGGATTAATGGAGAGCTGCAATCGATTCATATCGATACTGCCCAGGTGTGATGTGACTTCGCAGAGAGAAAGCAGCACCGGAAATGGAGGCGTCGCCACGGAGTTAAATTTTAAGGTAATGATAACTTTTAATTACCCCGAATTACTCTTAATTACTGACTGTACTTCAATTTTCAGACTTTTTAAACACATAAATATTGAAATACGTCTATTCTACGATCTCAATCTTAAAAATGCACTTGGTTCTAGTTAGTATAATGTTCCACTCGTACGTAGTTGCGGTAATTATCAACCACCTGTTCGGAGTGTAATTTTAAATACACCAGTGAATTACAACTTAAAAGACGAAAGAATTAACTTAAGTTACAAAACATGTAATATTAAATTTATTTACCGAATATATAAATAATCGAGACAACTATTGGATCTTTCACTAGAAATTTTCATTTTGAATCATTTAAACTCTGACATTAAACGAATGAGAGTTGAGTTCAACAATTGCTTTTGTCGTTAGGGAATTGTTTAGGGCCACGAAAATACACAAAATTCCTTATTTTGTGTCTGAATTCTCGCTCGAATTTTCTGCGCGAATACGATACTCTAAGACCAAAATAAAAATCTTTGTTCCTTTTTTTTCTTTTCGTGTTCATCTCGGCTTCGTACGACCAGTATTTCTGATTTAGTTATGCAAAAGAAAAAATGTCTGCAATTGATCAAAACGAACTCTACGTGCATACAAGAGACGATTTGAATCTTTTTTTCGTAAGCGTTCTGAAAAATGTTTACACATTTGGTGAAATATCGTTGCAATCTTTAAAAAATCTGATTTGGCAAGCACATGACTTTCTCCATATATAAGATGTAAATATTTATCTACGACAGTCATTTCGAACTCTATATTCCATCTAAACTTGGAAGATAAGTGATTAATTTATATATTATTATCTTTTACGTCACAAACATTATAAATAATGTTTTTCGGGACATGCTCGATGAAAAACGATGAAATTGGCTTTTCGCACATAGAGCACAGAGCGCCCGCAAAGTACATAATCAGCAACTTCCAGTTTATCAGTATTTCATGAATAACTTCTAAAAAATCAATGATATAAAAATATGTTTCATACAAAAGCTATAGTGTATTACATTTTCTAAAACATTTATTTATAATAGTATATACCTAAATATCATATTTATGGAGATATTTTGAAAACCGGAAATGAGCTTTGAAGAATGAAGCTGGACTTCCGGTTGACCGATTTACTCCAAAAACTAATCAACTCTAACGACTGTAATGAAAGTACTATATATGAAATTTGGTGTTGATCCGACAAATAGTTTTCACGTTACAGCGCCAACTATCACACACACACTTACACACACACACACACACACAGACATCATTCCGTAAATGGTTAAAACGTGTTCTAGGGACCCCAAAACATGTATTTCCGTTGAAATCTCGAAGTCGAATTTTTTCATGAGAACAATACTTTCTCTATACTTCGTATATGGAGGAAGTAAAAAAGTTAAAATTTGACTAGGTTTTCCCGAGCTTTGAGTGTTTTTAGTCGAAAAACATTTAAAAGTTCGACCGAAATTTCGCGTTTTTGCTCTTTTTCGTATATTTCATGATGAATTGGATAGTTTTTATTGCATTTGGTTTAATCTCGTCGGAATCAATAATACGAGAACAAATTGTACTACGTTATTCAAACTTTGTGTAATCTTAAGCGAAACAAAAAAGTAAGTTTTCTACTGAAATATCGCATGTTTCGTAAACATTTTGATAAAGTAGATAAATCATGTATTATCTCCATGGATATTTTCAATAATTTTACATCCGGATTCACCCAAGTTTTGCCGTTATAATGATATTAATACTATATCGGTAGTTGAATTTATAATTACGCGATGACTTTTAATTTATAATAAAATAATGAGAACTCTCAAAGACTATTCCTAGTAATACTGCATCTCTTTATTTTCAGGTATCCGATACTTGGAATGATCCTCGTCTGATAAATACTCCGCTGGTTTTTCTCACCGATTGGGAAAGTGAATCTCCGAGGCAATTGAAAGTCACGACCAAGGTCACGAGACAGCTGATTATCTAATAGTTGGTAAACAAGGATAAGGCGTGAGTTGATTTTTACATTGATGTTTTTGAAAATACAAATGGAAACATTTTATTGATAATCTCCCATTCCAATGCTTAACACTGAATTAGTCCCGTAAAAAATATACGTAATTTCTCTCTTGGGGAAAAAATGACCCTATTATTCTCTGAATTTTAAGACCTCTTTCAAGGGTAAATCATTGGATTAAATTTATCGTAGTTCATGAATGGATATTTAAAGAAATAAATGTATCGATATTTTTCCTATTAAGAATTGAACTGAAGAACTGGAATTCGGTTAAACTGAAGGTCGCGGAACAGCTGTTTGTTTTGAAGTAACGAGGCACTTTCTTTTTACCCATTCGCGAAAGCACTTCGCCTTCGCTTTGACCTTCTTTATCAGAACTACTCTTGCTTTCAAAACATCTCTATTTCAAAACATTTACATTTGTTGAATCATCGACTAAAATTTCAAACTTTCATTTCCGACTTTTAGAAAAAAATTTTAGAAGTAATTTAGTCGTTGATCATGTTTGAACGGATGATAAGGAATTAAGAATGTGTAATTTTTTTAATCGGTCACCGATGAATGTACTTTCGCTTTGAATTACTACTTAAGCATCAGCTTTACTTTCCCTACCTTTTTAAACAATCATGCATTGTCTTACGAGATATCACTATCGGTTATCCCAACGTATTTCGTGATTCAAATTCAGTGGCGAATCTAGTGTTACATACGATTACTTTACTCATAATCTACAGGAAATAGTTAACAGGAGTTTTTATCGTCATTATTGCTAGGCTGATTTTCCGTGCACATTCAGTGAAAATTGAAACACCGCTCGTGTGACAAGATCCAGGAGCTTGAATTTTTATCGTTTCCCAAATGGTTATCAGTTCTTCCCAAGTGTATGAAATAAGATCTTAAGTTCAATATCTCTCTCATCAGAATTATGAGTATACATTACCAAATAACTTCATAATTTAATAATGAGATGTGCTATTTGAGGAATTTTAATTCGATTTGGAATAAAACAGTATTAAGAAAACAATTAATCAAACAGTAGTAATCTTCTTTCGTAAATGGATGTATATTCATCAGTTTAGAATTGTGAAAAATAATAATTCTCATTTTAAAGAATGAATTTCTGAATTGATTTTCTCTGATTCATGTTTTGCGTAAAGTTTAGCAGATTCAAAAAATAACAATTAAAGGAGATATGTTTCCAAAGTAACTTATTTCCTCATTCAACAAATTAATAATTTTATCGCGTATAAACTCCTGGCTATGAAATAATATACTTAATTCTTATTATGAAACGATCGAAATGAAGTTTGACTTAGTGAAGGAAAGCGTGCTACTTAACCAAAGCGTTGTAGAGTAAGAAAAAAAGTGACTTGTTCAGGATTCGAACCAAGGTTTTCCAATTTCCATCCACGTAGCTCGGAGGTATATTGGATAGAATTCTAGTAGTTAGAATACCACTATTTAGTTAAACATAGTTTAATGATTATTTTCATTCGATGCATTATTAATTTTCATTTTCAATTTTTTTCTAAAGGTTTGGGGAGAGCACTAATCTATTTATATCGATATTGACCAGGAGAACAACTCAATCAAAAGCTAATGGCGCAGAGAACAACCATCACTGAAGATGCTCATGGAAACGCCGGAATTCCAACTTACTGAGAATAGAATCAGAATTTATGAGAGAGAATTAAAGGTAAAGAGAATTTTCAATTACCCTGAAACACTGTACTTTGTCTTATGGATTTGAAAAATGTTTCGTAATTCTTATATCAAATTCTGTTACATTATTTGAACATTGGCAAATTACGTCCGTGGCACTTAAATATAATCGAAATGATTTAATTTCACTTGGTGGTACGCCATTAAAAAGAAATTAAAATAAATACACTTTTTGCACTACCTTCTATTTTAAAAATTACGATCTGATGGTCGATTTTTAGTAAAAACACAGTTTATAAACTGCAATGAGGTTTTATTCCTATCCTACGAAATAATTACTACATTGATACATTGATAGCTGTAGCTTATGGTTTTTGCATTTCGTTTTCGAGAATTTACTTTGTATTGTTTTTCAAGGTTCAATCTACGACTTTCAGAATAAATCGGTGAAGTAATTCAGTCGTGTGTCTTTCCGCTCGTACGATAGCTAGGAATAATGAATCTGTTATTTTTTTAATCTGTCATTAATGAGTGCTCCGTAAATTTGCATTACAACTAAGAATCGAGTTTTGTACCTTATTAAATATTCTTCCTTTGTTTTACGAGAAATCACTAACGGCAACCATAAAGAAAAACGAGTTTTCAAATTCATTGGAGAGTCCAATGGTAGAGATAATTCTTAACTTATTAAAAATAACCCGCCGACAAAGATGCATTTCATTTCAGTAAATCGCAGTCCGTTGTCCATTATATGCTCTGATATTAACCCTTAATTATTTGCGTGTGGTCAATATAAAGCGTATTTCCTTCGGTAACAAAGAAACCAATGAAGGTATTTCAACCAAATTTTCGTTACGTAAAGATGTTTGTATGCTCATAATCTGCGAATTTAGTTAAATTCAAGTAATAAAAACTAAGCAATATTATCAGTTTTACCAATTTTACGAAAATGAATTTTAATCATGATCTAAACCAGATTTCAATAATTTATAAGTGCCTTTACAAAAACTGATTAATTGCTAAAATTAAAAAAATACAGAACCCATCGCCTACTGAAAAAAATTTCCAAAACATAATTTTCCGTGGATATTTTAAAGATTTTACCAAACATTTTTAAATGCAACTGAAATTATGAAAATGCTCTTAGGGTTAAAAAGCTTTATTAAAGCTCACTAAGTAAATTAATTTTAATGTAATTCTATTATAGTAACACAGAATTACGCAAAAAGCGTTTGAATAATTACTTTTTAAAAGTTGGTACTCCAGTTTTGTGCAGTTTATAGGCTGGATAAAGGTTAAGAAATGTTAATTAATAACAGCTTAGTTAAAATAATATTAATACGCCAAAAATATAGAATCATAAAAAAATGCTTCCATTAAATAAAACTAATATAGGTAACACTGATAAGGATAAAAGTCCCAATTTGAAATATAACTTACCGTTTTTTCATAGTTTGGAAACCACTTAACTGAAAGTTTCAAAAAAAATTCGGAAGTTTATTTTCATGCAATATTTTCACTAAATTAACGAACTGTTAACTAAATGAATACTCTACTACATATTGCATTAGTTTTAAACTCTTAGGTCAATTCTTAATAGTAAAAATTATAAATTAAAAAGTTACTGCAATTTTGATATCCGTTTAAACATTTTATTTTATGTATATTTGATGCTAGAATATATTGCTTAAAAATGTTTGAATTATTTTTTTAAAGAGTCATTCATGCACAACAATAAATTGAATCAATTGATTAACTATGAAAGAGGTCTTGAAAATTCAAAGAACGTTTGAGTCATTTTTACTCCACGTGAATAATTACTTAATATTTTTGTCACCACTAACTAAGGGTCAACTCTTGGTTATCTACTTAATCTTTTGTAACGATATTTTCCCTTTAATGAAAAGACGACGCAAGTATATAAAAAATTTCGATGTTACAGCCGTAAATTTAAGTATTTCGGCTACTGAAAGATTCAAAATCGAGGTAGACTATTAAAATGTTGACTCATTTATATGCTGTCAGAAGGATTCGTTCTACAAAAATTATTGTTTTAAATAGCGAGTTCCAACGTCAGGAGTGACGGAGATAAAATTAAATCTATTTTCCAAAAACATAAATGATCCCGATAAGTTAAAATTTATTTTCCACGGACTTAAATGATACTTCTTAGCTGTTATATTCCCATATTTCTTTATTTGGTTGCTAGAACATAATTTCCGTGTATTGTTAAACCAAATTAAAACATAAATTATAGATGGTAAAAATTAATATCTAAATTTTCAATCTACTTCTGTGTATATAATGATGCAGTCTAGGTATTAATATCATTGTTTTCCTTGGAACTATGCTTATATTTACATTTCTATTCATGAAAAATAATTCGATAGGAATTTAAAGATTCGTTTCCTTAATTTTCCATCCATATGACTTCATGGTGCCCTTCAAAAAGCAGGAAAAATACTTCACGGCCCAAGCGAAAGAAGAGGGAAGAAGTTGCACAAGGTATCCAGGGGCGGGAAGGAGTGGAGGTCCTCCCCAAACCTCTAAAGCATCGCTCTACCCCGGAAGACGAATCAGAAGTGAAATATATTTTTTTTTCTTCCGAGCCAAAATATATTTTCAATTATGTATATTAAAATATTTTTAAGGCCTGAATTTGCATAGTATTCTATGACCTGATTTGTATATAATATGGATTTAAAAAACTTTGTGCCCTTAGCCAAACTATTACAGAATGTATAGATTTGTTACGATGTGTCAGGCGGGGATATGATTAATTTATAGATTCTGTACCCTTACTTTGAATTACCCATATTTGTCCTAATGTCTGATTTGGAAGAGGAATAAGAAGTGAAAAACAATATTTTCCCCCGAGTCAAACTATATTTTCAATTATGTATATTATACAAGTTTGAAAGGCAGGAATTTGTTTAGTGTTCCATGACTTTAAATGTTATAATATATAAAAAAATTACGCCCTTAGCCAAACACACTATTGCTGAATGTATAGACATGTTACGATGTATAAGGCGGGGATATGTATAAATTATGAACTTTGTACCTTTACATTCAATTACCCCTATTTTACCTATTGTCTAATTAAGAATAAAGAAAGAATGATGGGAGATGGTTATGGTAGAGAAAGGGAAGGAAGCAATTGATTGGGAGAGGGACGGAATTCAGTGCATAGTGGGTGTTTTAGAGAAAAGGATTGTAATGGGAAGGGCAGAGGATTCGAAGTCGATGGGCCATAAAGTTGGGAATGGGTGTAAGGGTCTAGGTGAAGCAGTGGCAAGGAAATGTGGGAATGGTCGGAATAGTGAGAGGGATAGGGTGGTTGGCTTTTGAGGGTGGGAAAGGAGTACGGAGCTAAGAGGGAGAGAGAGGAGCGGGTGGGGTAGAGGGTGGGATGGGAGCGGGTGGGGTAGAGGGTGGGATGGGAGTGGGTGAGGTAGAGGGAGGGATGGGAGTGGATGGGGTAGAGGGAGGGATGGGAGTGGGCGGGGTTGAGGGAGGGATGGGAGTGGGCGGGGTTAAGGGTGGGATGGGAGTGGATGGGGTAGAGGGAGGGATGGGAGTGGGTGGGGTAGAGGGAGGGATGGGAGTGGGCGGGGTTGAGGGAGGGATGGGAGTGGGCGGGGTTGAGGGAGGGATGGGAGGGGGTGGGGTAGAGGGTGGGATGGGAGTGGATGGGGTAGAGGGAGGGATGGGAGTGGGTGGGGTAGAGGGAGGGATGGGAGTGGGCGGGGTAGAGGGAGGGATGGGAGTGGGCGGGGTTGAGGGAGGGATGGGAGTGGGCGGTGTTGAGGGTGGGATGGGAGTGGGCGGGGTTGAGGGAGGGATGGGAGCGGTTGGGGTAGAGGGTGGGATGGGAGTGGATGGGGTAGAGGGAGGGATGAGAGTGGGTGGGGTAGAGGGAGGGATGGGAGTGGGCGGGGTTGAGGGAGGGATGGGAGTGGGCGGGGTTGAGGGTGGGATGGGAGTGGGCGGGGTTGAGGGAGGGAAAGCATTGGGTGGGGTAGAGCGAGGTATGGGAGTAGGTGGGGTAGAGGGTGGGATGGGAGTGGGTGGGGTAGACGGTGGGATGGGAGTGGGTGAGGTAGAGGGAGGGATGGGAGTGGGTGGGGCAGAGGGAGGGTTGGGAGTGGGTGGGGTAGAGGGAGGGATGGGAGTGGGTGGGGTAGAGGGAGGGATGGGAGTGGGCGGGGTTGAGGGAGGGATGGGAGTGGGTGGGGTAGAGGGAGGATGGGAGTGGGTGGGGTAGAGGGAGGGATGGGAGTGGGTGGGGTAGAGGGAGGGATGGGATTGGGCGGGGTTGAGGGTGGGATTGGAGTGGGCGGGGCTGAGGGTGGGAGGCTTCATATTCGCTTCATAAAAGCTCGTCAAATATTCGAAATGAGACAAGAATTAGAAAAATACAAGCAAATACTTGGTCAAAGTAGTAAAAATTCTAAGTCTAAAAAACTTTAAAAAAAAGACAAAAGAAGAAAATACATTCAATAAAATCGAATGAAGAAGATACTCCATTGCCTCGATTTTAATGCATCTCATCGTTATTATTAATTTCTTTGTCCAAGTTCAATTTGCGACGATATCATTAGCATTCACTGGTTACTAAAACAAGTAAATAATGCTCTTACTTCCACTGTACTATTAAACTGCTGAATTCGTCGAAAATGACTAAAAAGTACCAAATATATAAAGAGACCCGATACTACATTGGATTCTTTTTTCAAAATATGTTGATTTTAATCTCAATATTTTAATTATCGATTACCTAGGTTCATTAACCCGTTAACTAACATACTCGAGAGGAAGGTCGATAATGATCAGGAAGATGATAAGAAGATAAAGACGGACGGGTTAAGATCGATGTGTTTTGTAATTGCGAAATCAAGGAGATCCATCGATTGCTGGACATGATGAGTATGTTCCTGTGGGGAGCGGAGATTATGGTTATTATCATCGCCAGGGACTGCGAATTCTATCAATATATGGATTTTTAAACAGACCAAAATGAAGACCAATTCCCTTTTTATAGCTATCGCGTACGTATTACGTTTGGCGTAAATATATGAACGTAATGACATCTCGTTCGTTATCGAAGACACGCATCCTAGACACGAATAGACGTGATGAGCGTCTGCACCGAAAGAATACTTCGAGGATCGTTTTCACAGTTCGGCCGAAAAATCGATCTATATTTCTCGCTCGAAGTTTTAAACTTTCTTCTTAAAATCTGCGCAAATCGCTCCGGAATTTATCTTTGCGGAAGGGAGATGATGTTTCATTTAACATTCGATAAGAATATCTGGGATTTTATCGCCACCGAGCGAGACAATGATGGTTTTTAGGAAATGTAAATTTGATTAAAAATTGATTTAACGAATATGAGCGTACGGCGTGCGTACGCAGAATGATATGGATGTGGTTGTGAACGAGCCTGCACGATTCTGACTCAAATATTAGAGTCGACGTGTTAAAAAGGCGCCCATGTGCGATCGAAAACTCAAAGTTCTTAAACGCAGAATAACGAAGCTCGTTCATTTCGCGCTCTTACAGAAAAAATCCGCCTTATTTGGCGGCAGTTGTCAAAGGCAAATAAGTAATGGGTGTTCGGTGGGTAGGTGCATTCGGATAGAGCGGATTTCGGATAAACGCGATTCGGATGAACAGGAGTTTTATTCACTTGTTGTACAAAAGATTCGGTAATCTGCTTTCGAAAATAAACCCGCGAGTTGCTTTGAATTTCATTGGCGCAATCAGTTCGACTCCTTTCTTTCGCTTCCTGTCCCACGGTAATGTGAGGCGCGTTATCTCTTTCATTTGTTTTCCTCGGCGAAGGAGCCTCTTTGGCGACGACCCTCGCCTCGGCGGCGACGAATATTATTGAGAAATAAACGGAAGTGATCACAGTCACTCACCATTACAGAAAGAGCCTCCATTCCTAGGATGACGATTCGCTGGATCGACGTCACTCCAACGCCGTCTTCGAATCACTTCCACAATAATCCTCGCGAGAGTTGTCGTTCGGTGAAGCACGTAACGATTGGCGAACGGCTGAATCGCTGCAAAGGCAAACACATTGAACACGCCGCAGGAAAACAAGGCGCAACCCGTGCGAACTCCGAGAGCTTTAAAACGAAACTGAAATCCCTTTCAACGGAAAGAGGGCGAGCGAAGGCCACCCTACGTGCTACGTTCTATGCTTAGCCGTCGCGTGTACGACTTGACTTTATTTTTATGGTGAGCCAGGCCGTGGCCCGTGTCACCCAGTGTGACTCCTCTTTACAAAAGTAGTGGCTCACAGGTTAAATGACTTTCGCATATTTATATGAAGGGCTCGACCAGTGCACGATAGAATTAAGTGAAAATTGAATTAGGAAAAGTTTTATTTGTGTATATTAAATAGACAATTGGGAACCCTAATATGTTTACAACTAATAAAGCCTACTATTTTTGGTGACCAAATATGTGAAAAGAGGGGGTTATTAACGAGCGTCATTTTCATTTTGCATTTTTTAGCTGCAATATGAGTTTTTTCTAAGAGTGAGGAAAGTTTGTGATATTCAAACATTTCTTTAATTGGGACAAGATGACATGATTTTGTGGCAAGGCGAATGATTTTCCTATAAAATATTTCGTATTTTTTTGATAATATTATTAGAAGTGTTGAATGTGATCGCGGAAGCATAAGGGAGAATGGAGATGATGGTAGTATTGATAAGACGTAATATATCGCGAACTGATAATGGGCTTGAACGGGAGATTAACAGAAATAAGAGATTTTTAGCTGCCGTCGCTTGAGACAATTTAGCTTTCGCATGCTCTTTCCAAGTTAATTTTTTATCCACCACGACACCAAGAAACTTGTGCGACGACACGGTCGGTATGACTTGATTGTTGGGAGTGGGAAGAAGAGGATTGATAGGTTGGTTGCGCAGCGCATTAGACGCAATGTGCAAATGCGCACTCTTGAGAGGGTTGATCTGCATCTTCCAGTCGCCCGACCATCTACCTATGTCGTCACTTATTTTCATGATAACTGAGTTATAATTCCTACCTGACGCAGCGATGGCTGTGTCGTCAGCGTAAAGAAAGGTTTCGATGATTTTACTAAGCGGAATATCGTTGATTAAAATCGCAAAAAGCGTCGGACATTTTAAGCAGATACTTGCGGCACGCCGGCATGTATTGGAAAAGAAGGGGAATTATGGTTTTGGACTGACGCGACAAAGGAGCGATCTTTGAGAAAATTTGAGATTATTTTGGTGAGTGATGAGGGACAACCATATTTGATTAACTTATGAAGAAGTCCTTCACGCCGAACAAGGTCGAAAGCTTTCTGGAAGTCAAGAAATACGGAGTGCGTCGTGTATTTGTGTGTAATATAATTTGATGTTGCAAAGTGTTGGAATCTCAGTAGTCGGTGAACGGTACTATAATGTTTTCTAAAGCCCATTTGTTGTGGGATAAGAATATCAGAAGCTTGAAGAAAGGAGAAAAGACGTGCATTAATTATTTTTTCTAAACGTTTGCCGAAACAGGAGCGAAGGGAAATTGGCCTATGGTTGTTGGGATCCGTTGGATTTTTGTGAGGTTTTGGGATGAAAATGATTTTAGATTTTTTCCATTCAGAGGAGAAATAGGAGTTTAATAGGCAGGCGTTAAAGAGATCACAGAGAAGATCAAGGGCAATTGGGGATTGTATGAAAAGTTTAGGATGTGATTGGTGATTTGGTCAATTCCAGGGGCGGAGCGCGTTTTGGACGAATTTAAAAGCTCAATAATTTCCTTTGATGAAGTTAGAGGGATAAAATAATTGGGGGTCCAGGAGAGGTTAATAATGTTTTTAGCCACCAGAGATTCATGCGGAGAGGGAAGATTATTAAGAGAGTTATTACGATGCAAAGTTGCCAAAATGGATGCTTCGGAAGACGGATCAAAACATAAGTTATTGCCTTTTTTGAGCGGAGCATGTACGACGGCAGGAGTGATTCGTCCAATGAATAGAAACGCACCATTTAGAGCAACGAGGAAGATGTCGTGTCAAACAAATAGACGAAATACGCATTTCCAAACATTTTCAGGCGGATTACGACCAGTCCCCCTGACGACCGTTGCGATTGCTAAATCCCTGTATAGTGAGATTTTATTCGCGTATACCAAAGGGTAAGTGCTTAAAATAATTTTACCTCTATATTAAGCCGTGTTACCAGTGAATTATACAACGTGACGTATGTAGCTCATTCGTAGTGTGACCATAAGATATTTATTGAATTGACATCGATGGAGAGACCGTGATGTCAAGAGAACGTGAATAACAATGATGTTAATGAGCACGAGAAGACTAAAAAAACATAAATCGAAACTTTGATTCGTCATCACTCCGTCATTCATCGTAAACTAAAATACAGATCAAAGTTCCACAACTTTCGTTCGTAATTGGCACGAATACAGGGAATTTCTTGGGTCATTGTTGGCAAAACTGATTGCATACTGCATTGCACGGAGCAGCAAAGTTTCCCACACATTTTAAACCGAGAGTGTTTGGCGCGCTAACTCCGGCACATCACGATCGCAGCGCCGCACGGCGCAGGGCGTACTAAAAGGCTCGCAGAGGACGCTCAGCCTTGCCATGTAAACAAACTCATAGATACGAGCTTCATAGTTATTTCCAAGAGCAATAAATAACGGCACCAAACAATTGTGATTGAATAACTATTTTGAAACGCCTGTCTCAAATTCCAAATCAACTTCCTTACAAATTTTTGAAGTCATGCAGTAATCTTGTTGAACGAAACGAGAAATGGTACGAACGAAAACGATATTTTAACGTAAATACGTAGCAATACCATGAATTATGCATATTTCTTTTCAGAAGAGATGAGATGCTTTCATTTTGATGGATGCATCATTCTGTTCTATTTTCGCTTCGTGTCCAACTGTGCAATGTCCCACGGAATTTACCCACGGACCCGTTACCTCTTCAAACGGAAGATAAGTGCCAAAGGACAGCTTTTAGATTAACACAAAACTCGTAAACGGATTTGTACGCTCTTTTTAATGCTTACTACGCTTGCAGACCGATTCGCGTTCAAGTCGTATTAATTTGATGCATCTTATCACGGAATGCGACAGAAGGATCACACGCAAAAGTGATCACGTTCGTGAATACTAATCACAGAGCAGTGATGATCGGAGGAACAGCTTTTCTTGGGCTATCCAAACAGCCCGAATCTTAAATGACGGTGTGGTAATTAATGGAATCGGTCGCGGGAAGCATTGTTGGGAATGCCTTAGTTGAGCGGCGGCTGCCAACAATGGTCCCTTCTTTGTAATACTCGCGAGGAACATTGTTGTTGACTTCGCCTTAAAATATACATAAGTTAAGGCTTTTGTCATAAACTATGGATCATCTACTACATGTAGATGCTTCTCCGGATCCATTCATATATATAGCTATATATGTATATAGATGGGATACTAATTCACAGGCTAAACCACAAGTGTCATTGAATTGAAATTTTTACCACGTATTGGCCATAACGTGTAACCGCCAGAACAAATTGCGATTATGATCCTCAGTATCATGGGTTCGATTCCAGAAGGCCCCTAAGTCGCGATTTTCTCCATAAGAATACATGGCGGGGATTTTCGAAAATGTTTTTGTGGAACTTCCCGGAAAAGTAGAGAGTTGAAATTCGAGGGATCGCGAGAAGCCGTGCATATCCAACGAAAATCAAAAAGTCATCTTCCAAAATTGTCCATGGTTCGATGCTAGGTCGAGGCAAAAATCGGCCGTTGAAAATCCATTGTGGCGATTTTTAAGATTTATTTTGGACACCTTCCCGATGACATGGAAACTTCAAATTCGGCATGGGGTTAGATATAATAAATATATTTCATAATAATATTTTACATATTCGCTGATGGTCCTTGGTTCTAGATAAACCTAATTTAAGAATTTAATTTGATTCTAATAAAATAGTTTAAATTTTAGATTCCCTTGGTCCTTGGTTCGATTCCCGAGAGTACTTTAGAGATTCCCTTTAAACCGAGAGTACTTCAGGCGCTACCTCTGGCACATCACGATTGCAGCGCCGCACGGCGCAGGGCGTACTAAAAAGCTCGCTGAAACCTTGCCATGTAAACGAACCCATAGATACGAACTTCATTGTTATTGTAAATATTAATAAATAATTAACAAGAAACTTTGCTTCATCATCACTCGGTTTCTTGATCGGTTGCCAAGGCGACGGATATTGGCGTAGTTTTACGTTGGATTACAGTTTTCGTCTAAATGAGTCAGTGGAGGGGGAAGAGGAGGGGAGGTTACCATGACGACAGAGAGTGGTGCACAACAATGCGGGAAGAAACAAAAGAGTAGCGACGGGTTATTCGAAACGTAAACAGATGAACGCCGAACATTGGACTTACGTTAGGGAAGAGAGGTGTGTTGAAAACAAGAACGACGATTTTGAACAGTTGAATATCGAACGTAAGGAAGGTAAGCAGGTTAAGTAAGGGATGTTAAGGTCGAGGAAAACAAAAGAAAGGCGATATTTTTATTTCGAATTTAACAGAAGACGTGCGAATATAATCTTCGTTGCTATGATTAAGGGGGAGGTAAAAACAAAAGAAAAACGATATGACGATGCAAATTCAAACAAGTTAACTACGAATGGCTCCTTCTATTGCGATTAAGCGATCGCTACGTAATTTAATAAAGCAATGAAATTTAAAATTAGTTTAATAAAAGAATATGTTTATAAATATTGACATTCATAAAATTAATTATGATAAAAATATACAATTAATAAAGAACTGTTAATGTTGACATAAATGTATAATTTGACTCAATTCAATGATCTGGGAATGCAAAGCGAAAGGTACAAAAAAAACTCAACTCTCACTGCATCGAAAAAATGTAAGGAAATTAAATCATTTAAATTTAAATACATTAAATAATAAAAAATGCGAAATCGAGTAAAACCTTACAAGGAGAACCAGAAATGAATATATTTCACAGTTAAGTATCGAAGCATCCCGACCCCACATTCGATTATTCCTAAAAATGCATAAAATTAAAAATAATTTAATCCTAAGTTTTTATTCTTTTTAAATAAATTAAATTTTAAACCGTACATTATAGGTCTTTGTAAAAACATGAAGCTGAATTTAACTTTAATGGTTTTATTGCCATAAAATGTCGGCTCTTCTTCCCAATAATACATGTCTCCCATACACCCGTTATGAGTTCGACAATCGCCGTCGTCGTTAGGGAATTGTTTACGCTCACAAAATAAACGCATATCTTCCGTCATTTTCGTCTGAATTCTCTCTATCTCGAGTCGAATACGATATTCTACGACTAAAATAAGAATCTTCGTTCAATTTCCTTTCTTTTGGTGTTCGTCCCGATTTCGTACGACCATTATTTCCGATTAAATTCTTCGAAAGAAAAAATGTCTGCAATCGATCAAAACGAACCTTACGTGCATCTCTTATGAGAGAGACGATTCGAGACGTCCAGAGTCGAACCAAGGATACTCTTGACAGACAAATATCAATATGTAATGCTCCAATGACTCCCAATAATTTAAAATCCTATGTTGTATGAAATTAATGTTCAAAAATTTATACCGACGGGAGTAACACACATCGCATGCATAAATATACATACGAATGAGATTATAACACAAGAAACAGAGTCCAAAAATCAAATCGGGGCAAAGAAGAACTGAAAATAAAAGACTACGCAATTGCTGACCGAGAACCGGAATAGAATGAAAAACCTAAATAGATCCGGGAAAGCCGGAATGTAAAATGGAGAGAAGCTTTCAATATCTTATTTAATTGGGATTATTTTCGTAAAAACGCGTCTTATCCGCATTTATATAGCGAAGGACTGTCTGAAACAGCCCGTCGCATGGTTACCAAAACTGTCGACACAGCGAAGTTCGGTAGCATTTGGCTAGCAGATGATGAAGAACGGGAAACTGAATAGAGTCGTAAGAGAAATGAATATTAAACAGTTAAATTGTGAAGCATCCCCATACGATATTGGTTTCCTCCTTAGTCGATTTTAATTTTACGTCATAATTTGATATTTATTTATTTTAAATATGATAAATTTAAACCGAAATTATAAAAGGTTATTTGCAAATATATATATATAAATGGGTTTCGACTTTCAAAGTTAACTAGAGGTTTTATCGCCGTAAAATTTTGGCCTTTCTATTATCTTTCACATTAATTTTTGCACCTTCGTCGTTAGGGAATTGTTTACAGTCACAAAATTACACGGATCTTTGATCAGTTTTCTTTGATTTCTCTCTAAATGCTATATTTTACGACAAAAATAAGAATCTGGATTCAATTTCCTTTCTTTTCGTACTCATCTCAATTTAGAACGACAGTTATTTCTGATTTAATTCTGTGAAATAAGAGTTGGGTAAGGAATGAGGAATGGTGTCTTACGAATCCGCAGCATAAATGCTTCAAGGTTATTCTTGGTCCGTAATGATAGATGGAAATGAGGCAGATTTTTGATAAAGTATTCCCTTTTTTTTAAAAAAAAACACCAAAAATGAAACACAACACACTTGTACTAATTCCACAAATTTAATTTAACTGTTAACCGGTTTCGGTGTCACAGCACCATCCTCAGAACAAGAAGTTAAATTGAAGAGCAAGAATATATATACAGAACCAAAAGAAGGGGAGGGGTAAGAGGAGGGGTAAAAAGAATACAAGTTTGCATCACGAGGGGGAGGGCAAATGGGGGAAAAGAGTCTTGAGGAGTGGGGACTGGCTGTTAGAAAACAAAAACTCGTTAGCTAAAGGAATGGAGTAAAATTGGTGAAGGCGTATGTAAAACTCTTCTAAACGGTCTAATTTGGTACCTTTACGTCCATGGTTTAAAATACGGGGGGTGAAGTCGGAAAAATGATCGTTGTTAATCAGATGATCGGCGAAATGTGATGAATTAGAAAGATTGTTAAAAGATCTTTTGTGCTCATCCACCCTTATGCTAGCATTGCGGGCCGTACGACCAACGTAAACAGTGTCACAATTGTTGCAGGCAAGTCTATATATTCCTGATCTGGTCTGGGGATCAAAACGGTCTTTGGTGTTGCAAAGTAATGACCTGAGGTTCTGACCGGTATAAAAAGCGTTTCTTGTCTGTGGCAATAGTTTTGGCTAGTTTATAACTACAATCATCGACAAAATTAATGGAAAACCAACTGATTTGATCTTCGGTTGAATTAGGTGGTGGGTTAAAAATATTTCTTAAGGCTAGAATTCGTTGCTTCCTTTTTAATAATTTCATAATGAGGTCAGGGGAGTATCCATTCACGGAAGCAAGGTAACGGATAATATTAAGTTCTTTATTGAAATTCTCATTTGATAACGGAATATGCAGAAGTCGGTGAATTAAGGAGTGAAAGATGGCTAATTTATGAGAATAAGGATGATTAGAGGAAAAGTGAATGGTATGATCCGTATAAGTGGGCTTTCTAAAAATGGAAAAAGACAAAGCGGAATCAGAAAACGAAATTGTAACATCTAAGAAATTAATGGAATAATCCGTTTCTATCTCATGAGTAAATGAAATTGAAGGGTGGATGGAATTTAAGAAAGACACAAAGAGGGTGAGCTGTCTATCTGTGCCTTTCCAGATACAAAGAATGTCATCGACATACCTAAACCATGCAATTACATTAGTCAACAGGTTAAAATTTGAATTAAAAAACAAAGATTCAAAGTTATTCATGAAAACTTCAGCCATGAGAGGGGATAATGGCAATCCCATAGCAAGACCTTTATCCTACTTAAAAAAATTTACCATTAAATAAAAAGTAATTGTGACATAAACAAACACTCAACAAATTTAAAATGTCTTTCACAAAATGACGAGTCCAACCGTTTTTGAGTAAAATACTTTCAACAAGTGAGAGAGTCTCATCCAAAGGAACGTTAGTAAACAAATTAGACACGTCGAAGGACACAAGTTTGTAGTTGGGTGGTAACGTGAGCTTCTTAAGTTTGTCTATCAAATCTAGGAAATTTTTGACACTATAATCCGATTTAAAGAACCCCAGATTCGATAAAAAAGT
Source organism: Sympetrum striolatum (assembly GCA_947579665.1). Classification (NCBI taxonomy): domain Eukaryota; kingdom Metazoa; phylum Arthropoda; class Insecta; order Odonata; family Libellulidae; genus Sympetrum; species Sympetrum striolatum. The sequence goes on along the minus strand of OX388351.1, from coordinate 72,536,059 downwards.
ATTCAGTCCGTAAGAGGAAGATGTAATAAAATAGATTGTTGCGAACCGCATAACAAGAACGTCTTGGTATGCGGTTAGCTAAAAACTAACACTTAACTTAACACTTTACTAAAAACATACAACGAATTCTAGCCTTAAGAAATATTTTTAACCCACCACCTAATTCAACCGAAGATCAAATCAGTTGGTTTTCCATTAGTTTTGTCGATGATTGTAGTTATAAACTAGCCAAAACTATTCCCACAGACAAGAAACGTCCTGCTTTTTATACCGGTCAGAACCTCGGGTCATTACTTATCAACACCAAAGACCGTTTTCATCCCCAGACCAGATCAGGAATATATAGACTTGCCTGCAACAATTGTGACACGGTTTACGTTGGTCGTACGGCCCGCATTGTTAGAATAAGGGTGGATGAGCACAAAAGATCTTTTAACAATCTTTCTAATTCATCACATTTCGCCGATCATCTGATTAACAACGATCATTTTTCCGACTTCACCCCCCGTATTTTAAACCATGGACGTAAAGGTACCAAATTAGACCGTTTAGAAGAGTTTTACATACGCCTTCACCAATTTTACTCCATTCCTTTAGCTAACGAGTTTTTGTTTTCTAACAACCAGTCCCCACTCCTCAAGACTCTTTTCCCCCATTTGCCCTCCCCCTCGTGATGCAACCTTGTATTCTTTTTATCTCTCCTCTTACCCCTCCCCTTCTTTTGGTTGTGTATATATGTTCCTGCTCTTTGATTTAACTTCTTGTTCTGAGGATGGTGCTGTGACACCGAAACCGGTTAACAGTTAAATTAAATTTGTGGAATTAGTACAAGTGTGTTGTGTTTCATTTTTGGTGTTTTTTGAAAAATGAAGTTCCACCAAATATCACTGGAATTGATTTCTTTAATTCCCTTTTTAACCTAATTTGTATTTAATTTCCCCTTTAAACCTGGATTTGGGATACTTTATACAAATTGAAGACAATATATATTAGACTAAAGCGTAGGCAGCTGTGCGCGGCTTTGGTGTGCTGGAATTTGTCGAAGGTTTTGAATATTAAGTCGGGGGCGGAGAAAATTTTGAAAAAAAGGCCCCGGAAAAGCGATTTTTCGTTCAAAAAACGGAGGAAATCCGGGGATTTTGTTCGGAATGATCGGTTTCTTTCGCTCCGATTTGTTTGAATACATCGAGCACACCTTTGGAACCGTTTAGAAGAACGAGTAAAATGTTGTCAACGCAAATGTCGACATCATATCGAGAGGGTCGTCAAAAGTAGAAAAAGTATTGAAAATATTCTTAAGATTCGCTGCAATTTCTCCGTCCGGCATCGAATCCTGGTGAAAATTTCTATGAAGAACAATAGAAGATTCCAGCTAAGCATGAAAATTCAAGCAGAAATATTGGCTGCAACTGTCTCAAACGATACATTCCTTAGGTAAGAAATTGAAATATGCTCTGGCATCGAACCCCAGAAACATCATGCTCTTACCTAAATATCTTTTTCTTAAACCGAGTCTTAATGTACATCTTCTATCTAAGTAATCTTCAACTTCCTATTATTTCGATAAGAGCATCAAAATAAATAATGAAAACTACCTCAATATATTTTAAATGGGGGATATATTTACCGCCTGGCTTTGAACCCGGGTCTTTCTGGTAATACTTTCTATGCAGCACAACAGAAGATCGCTTTTTTTGACTATGTGTGAAAGTTCAAGCAAAAATAGTGGCTGCAACTGCCTCATACGATGTCCTACTTTTCCCTTATATTCCTTATGAGAGAAATGTTAAGGTGCTCTGGCATCGAACCCAGGAACAGCATGGTCTTATATCATTTTTTTCTTAAACCAACTCTGAATGTTCATCTTCTGTCTGAGCAAGAACTTCCTATCATTTCGATAAGTGCATCAAAAAAATAATGAAAAACTACCAATAAGTATTTTAAAGGGCAGATTTATGCATCGTCCTAGCATCGTACCCAGGAATTTTTCCGTGAAATTCATTTATTTTTTCGATAGATCATGACCATATATTGTAACGATTTTAATTTTCTCGTTAACTTACAACTAAACCAACCACAGCGTCGACCGCTTAATTAGTGGTGTTCGGTTGATGTGCGATGCCGCGATCCCTTCTACCGGGTGTTCCCAAGGAAAAACACAGAGCGCGTCACCATTTCCATTTTCTTTCAAGAATATTTAATATATCATAGCAATGGATTTTTAAACAAACCCCAAAACAAATGACCAACAAAAAAACATGCATTCAACAAAATAATATCAGAGAATGAACTGGAATTCACGGGGAACAGAGTCCGTGAACAAATCCTTCCACACCGTCTATAAAGTCGCGGAAAGTCACTTGAATCAAATCAATTCCCGAAATCACTGAAATCACTTTTCGACTCTCAACAGTCGCGTTATTCACAATATGTAAAACTTAGCGTGTTTGGTGTCCCTTCGGCTTCGTTGGTTCCCGGGCATTTCTTCCGGCTTCCGCTGCCACACCTCCACGCTCCTCCGGCTCTCTTGGCCAGGCACTTTTTCTTTCGTCCTTCACCCCCCGAGAGCTCCTTTGGCACTCCTGGAAATCACTTTCCTATTTTTCCACACTCTCACCGCGCCGCTTCGGCGAAAACAACACTAAAAACAAGTCACTCGCGTAATTCTTCCGCGTGGCAAACTCGCAACCAATACAATAAAGTACAAAATAAAATATAAAATATATAAAAAACAAATATATTTCCTTACAAGGAAATAATGTTACAATATAGAGGCTCCTTGAGGTTCGATTCTCTACCTTTCGGGGAAGTATTTTTTAAAAATTCCCGAAAATCAAAGCAATGGTTTTCTACCCTACGTAATTATTTCTAATTTTTAAGAGCGAAATAAATGAAGACATTGGAAGGGCTCGTCTCTAGGCTCCTCTTCTTATCGTCGCCTCCTTGTCTGGCGATGGGAGGAAGAAGATACTCTCTTCCAGGGGTCTATTGAATTACAGCCACGCTTCGCGAATGTTTTCCTTGTGTCCCTACTTAAATTGAAATACCTTTTTAGGAGGCTATGATTCTTGCCGCCGTCGTATTACGTCATCGGAGTCGGCCGAGCAAAACGGCGCCAAAACGCGTTTCGAGTGATTTTCGAGGAAATAATCGACATTTGCTCCGCCGCACCCGTGCGGCAGGGTGCCGCTAAACGTCGCACTGTGGGCTAGAATCGAAAAAAGCTGGCCAAAAATACGAAAGTGGTTTTTTTGAGTGCGGACTTTGAAACTTCGCATGGTCATTCTTGAATAAATTTTGCATATAACTGCGAAATAATTTCTCTTGATTCTCACGCGTTACAATTCTACAGGGGGTCAAAGTTGACCAAATTTTGCGAAAAATGCCGGTCTACTATTTTTCGAGAAATTCTTCAACTTCAAAACGATGCTGAATCCATTAAAAGTAAGTTATTGAATAAAAAACATCACCACGTTATAAACCTGTACTTTATCTTTCATAAACTATAATTTAATGATTGCGAATGAATAATTGCATATTTTATGCAACAAAATGGCGAACTCTCGTTTTAGAGAAACTTTTTACCTAAAGCGAGGAAAATAGTTGAGACGGACTCCGAGGGACATGAAGATATTTATACCACGTTGTTCTTTGAAGCTTTCTGAAGAGGAATCTGAAATAAAACCTTGCAACAATTTGCTCCCCCGATAATAATAACGAATTTTCGACAACACTGCATAGGCAAATCCGCGCGGCGGCCAATGGCCCTCCGGGAAGATCTCGGTTTGAGAGGAACTAGGAACGTACCAACGCTTTTCGATGATATGTTTTGATGTTTATAAGCAAAGTTTTTCCGCTATTAATATGAGAAATGAGAAGTCATAATTTAAAACCCCAGTTCCATTCCGTGTGATCGGTGAAAATGTCCAATTTGGCTGTATTTTAAGACATGTCTATTAAGACGTCTATGACGTCGCATTTTCTTTCATATCGCTATATCGCTAATTTATCATCAAAATCATGCAGTCAAGAAGAACTCTAAAGAAATTTCTAGTTTTCACCTTACCTTCTGCCTTATATACAATCCTCGTCTGAGGAGTCTGCATCTCCATACGCGATTACCTCTTCTTCATTCAGGATGAGGAGCTGCTTCACTTCTCTACTTAGAATCCTGGATCTATTTGCTGCCCGAATTAGTGCTGACATAGATATTAGTGGATCAGAAGTAAGAAGCAATCTTCGCACTAAGTCTTTATTCTTCACTTCATTCGTAGCAACTCGGGAGTGTTTCCTTGTAAAACGTTCTCGGAATCTCCTCGTGTCCTTATTTCTTGCTTCTATCACCTCTTCTGAGAGTTGGCCCAGTGGTAGAATTGCTTCTTTTGCAATTTCAGCTCCGTGAATCAGCACTTTATCAATTTTTGGTGGCATATAGTACCATGGATACAACTTTACATACATCTCTGCTGTAGCCCCGCAATAATCGTCAAATGCTCTTTCATTCAGAGTTAATCCGCTTGAAATTGCCTTTAAGATCGTAGCAAATATTTTTATAAGATCCTCGTTTATCCCTGAAAAGTAAATGTTTATGTATTCAATATTGAAGCATCATAGCTAAAGTAAGAGTTACTTTGGCTTCCTTTACTACTTCGTAGCTAGGATACAGCCTATGACCATGACTTTTAGCTGTTTCACGGAGAATTTTATATTGAGTTTTACTCAACTCAGAAGATATAATTAGTGATAATGCTTCTTCTCCTGACAACTGAGATTGCACATGTTCGCTTTTCTTCCACCTAGAAAGAACTCTTTGCCCTTGTAGGTGTCGTTGTGGTAATTTCTTTCAGCAACTTCGAAGGAGCTTCATTTCCTTCATCTCTTAGAGTCATCCTTGCAGAATAAGACAGTTCAGCTATGGAGAGTGTGGATCTAATTGTTTCTGTTTTCCTTCGTTTCGATCTGTCAATTAAAAAATGTAAATCTACTTCCGGCCGTCCTCTTGCGTCTACCAAAATGAATTTAAGTCCGATTGTTCGTTTCTTAGATGTAAATTATCAATTTTAAATACTAAACATTTCAAATCACTATTTTATACGTACCTGGGGTCATAGAAGTACTTGGTAAGTTCTGGATAACAATATCAGGAAAATTAATATTTACATTGAGCCAACTGGAATTGCGCAGAATAAACCTTTCATTAACACGGAAACTTTGTTTCCATTTTCTTGAATATGCCGGAAGAAAACTATTCTTCAGATAAACAGTAAGAGCTTCCTTCCCATCTATGGATCTTTCTAAGTGAAGTTTTCTTGTCAAAAAATCCATTAAATGCTGCTTTTTACTAGAAAATGACTCATTCTTTTCCTCCATCATTTTATTATATTGCGTTAACCGACTAATTCGCAGATTAGTCATGTTTTTTTTACGGAATTACAAGCAACGTATAAAGGCGATAAACTAGAAACCCAATACAATGTTTCTAATGTCTGAAAATGCAATAGAGATTCCATAACTTTATCTATTCTACAGTATGACGTTAAGAAAATAATACAGTAGACAGTTTCAAATAACGATGAGAACATTTCACATGCATAGAGAAAATGATTGTTTTCACCAGGATACTTAGAATTTACAAGTAAAAAGAGAAAGTGATTTAACAAAACAACTTACCATAAAAATATCCTCCAAAAAGTGTCGACAAGTGAACCAGGAAATGCTGAAGGGAACTACCCGAACTTCTTGAATATACTACATAAAGAATGCAAGGAGCTACTGAGAGAGCACAAGAGCACAACTTACTTCTTCCACAGGCAAAGCCAAACTGTAGTTTTCATAGTTTGCGAAAATTTGGAACTAGAAAGCACGAAAATGAAGTTTGAAGGGTAACCGTTAATCCGCAAGAAGCACAGCTGAATGCAATAAAACGAACCGAAAGTTTAACTCGGGGACACTGCGGCACACGCCCACGTGTGGGCTGGTTTCCAATGGTATTGAGGGTCTGTGAGAAATAGTATAGCTCAAAAACATCAAAGACAGCTTTCATAATATTTTACAAAGTGAAAATCAAAAAATGGTAACTCTATTCTGATACTTGATGAAAGATATACGCTGTTGCTAAATTCACTCTTCCTTTAAGAATGATGGTTGAATGTATATTATTTTGCTCATTATTTCTTCGTCTAGAGTTTGTAAAAAGTTAATTTCAGCATTCAAAAGTTATCATTGAGAGGCATGAAGGTTCGAAGGTCTTCAAACACTTCTCTTTCTGGAGGGCCGTACTCCGCCGCGCGGATTGGCCCATGCAGTGTTGTCGAAAATTCGTTATTATTATTGGGGGAGCAAATTGTTGCAAGGTTTTATTTCAGATTCCTCTTCAAAAAGCTTCAAAGAATAACGTGGTATAAATATCTTCATGTCCCTCGGAGTCCGTCTCAACTATTTTCCTCGCTTTAGGTAAAAAGTTTCTCTAAAATGAGAGTTCGCCATTTTTTTGAAAAAATATGCAATTATTCATTCGCAATCATTAAATTATAGGTTGTGAAAGATAAAGTACAGGTTTATAACGTGGCGATGTTTTTTATCCAATAACTTACTTTTAATGGATTCAGCATCGTTTTGAAGTTGAAGAATTTCTCGAAAAATAGAAGACCGGCATTTTTCGCAAAATTTGGTCAACTTTGACCCCCTGTAGAATTGTAACGCGTAAGAATCAAGAGAAATTATTTCGCAGTTATATGCAAAATTTATTCAAGAATGACCATGCGAAGTTTCAAAGCCCGCACTCAAAAAAACCACTTTCGTATTTTTGGCCAGCTTTTTTCGATTCTAGCCCACTGTGCGTCGTCTCGTCTCACCTTCCGCGAGAATTTCTTGGATTCAATCGTCGTCAGAGCGAGAGAGAAAATGACGATATTTCGGAAATAAAAGATTCTTAAAATCGATTCGTTTCGAAGGACGACGTCGTTTTATTTCGCATTCCGTAAGTAATTCTTGGATGTTACTGCGGGTGAGCGAGAAAATGAGGTTTTTTTGAAGTAAAAGAATTTGGATGGTGAATTTCGAATCAGCACGCTAATCAATTGTGATTATGCTAATTACGCTAATTATGCTAAAGGCAAAGCTAATATCTTGAATGATTTTTTTCGAAGCGTTTTCACGTCTGACGATACATCAAATACTCCCTCGAATGTTGATAAACCTGAATCAATGTCGAAAATCACCTTCAGAGAAGACGGCATCATTAAACTATTGCGACAGATAAAACCGAATAAAGCTCCAGGTCCTGAAGACATACCGGCTCGAGTGTTCAAGGAAGTTGCGGAGAGCGTAGCACCTTTTTGTTAAAGTTATATTTGACAAGAGTAAGAGCGAAGGAAAGGTCCCGAAAGATTGGAAAATTGCGAATGTCACGCCAATATTTAAAAGTGGCTCTAAGGACGATCCAGCTAATTACAGGCCTATATCTTTAACATCACTGAGCGGTAAAATTATGGAACATATAATAGCTAGCTCTTTAATGGGTTTTCTTGAAACGTCCAATTTCATAATTACGAATCAACACGGTTTTCGTAAGACTCGTTCTTGCGAGTCTCAGCTGGCTTCATTAGTACACGATGTTCTGAACTCTGCTGAAAAACATAAGCAAGTCGATGCGATATTTTTAGATTTTCGGAAGGCTTTCGATAAGGTACCTCATCATAAATTGCTGTACAAATTAGAAGTTGCGGGTATCAATGCAGAAGTTATTAACTGGATAAAAGACTTTCTCACCGATAGAGAGCAACGAGTAGTACTCGATTTTATTAGTTCCAACTTGGTTAAGGTGACCTCGGGCGTCCCTCCGGGCAGTGTAATTGGACCATTGTTATTTTTTGTGTACATCAACGACCTAAGCAATCACATTGAAAGCAATGTTAGGATATTCGCAGACGACACAGTCATTTACAGGGAAATAGTTAGTTCAGAGGATAGATTAACCCTTTCGAACGACTTAGATAGAATTATGAACTGGTGCGATGATTGGTAATTAGAGCTTAATGTAGAAAATTGTTCGGTAGTTAACTTCTTCGAAAGTAAATCTATAATAAATGATTATTCTTACAGCCTCCGAGGGGTAAACCTAATGACAGTAGAATCGGTAAAGTATCTTGGAGTAACTCTCACGAATAATCTATCATGGAGTGCCCACGTCCGAAATATATGTGGTAAAGCACTTAAGAAACTCGGTTTCGTTAAAAGAATAGTCGGTAGGAGCGAAGAAAAGGTTCGCGAGCGATGTTACTTAGCGTTAGTTAGGCCTCACCTTGAGTATGCATGTAGTGTATGGGACCCCGCCGAGAAATGTCATATTCGGGATTTAGAAAAAGTACAACGAAAGGCGATACGATTTGTAAAGAATTGCTACGATAAAACAGCGAGTGTCACTCAGATGTTACAGGACGCGGGATGGGAATCATTAGAAGATAGAAGAAAAATTCAAAGGATAAATTTATTAAATAAGTTCTGAGAAATTACGCTTTCAGATGAGGGAACCGATATAATGCGACCACCCTGTTATATGGGCCGTGCTGATACTGCCCGAAAGATTAGGGAAATAGATGATAGAACGAATCGTTTCAAAAATTCATTTTTTCCGCGAAGTATACGCGAATGCAACCGTTTAGGAAAATAGAGTCAAGGTGCTTGCATCCCCTTCAACATGCCAATGGCGGCTTGCATGGTTCTTACATAGACATAGACAATTGCGAAGTGAGGTAGCGTCATGGAATTCGAAAATGAATGTCGACAATAGGATGGTTTTCGCGTATGTTCTCGGTCGCGAAACTCGACCAACGCTCGCTTTGTTGAATGAGCCCCGAAAGCAAAGGGACGAAGAAACTACATTTTCGGTCGCGCATCGTCGTTTTCGAATTAACGAGATTGTACACGAAACGCAGGAGATTTTCGTAAAATTTTGTGGCGAGCTATCCGACCGAAGTAGTTTGGATGAACTATTTGTGTTACACTTGTCTTTACGATATTTTTGACTCTCTGCTTTGTGACGGTTGTCGTTTTATTAAAAAAGAAGGGCAGTGAATGAATGATTTCACGAATAATTAAAAGCGTTTCGAAAACAAATAAATTAGGACAATTGGGTTTAATTGTCGTCGTCAAATAGGCAATTTGGGACTCTAATCGTTTCGCATCGATTTAAACCTAATTTTTTGGGGGACGTGAGAAAGAAGAGGGTTGTTCAGAAGAGACATTTTCATTTTACATTTTTTCGCAGAGACATGCGAGAAGGGGATTGTGGTAATGAAAAATGTCTCTATTGGGAACGAAACTGCTCGTTTTGGTGGCTAATCTAATAATATTGCGGTAAATGACATCGTATTCACGAATTGCATTTTTGGTAGAGTTAAAGGCGATGGGGGAGGCATGTAAAATGATTGGAAGTAAATTTGGAATTAATGAGACGGATTTTATCTTTCATGAGAAGTAGAAAGAAGCGGAAAGAAATGGTTTTTTAATTTAGTAATTTCTAGTTTAATGAACGATCTAAAATCACGCCTAAGAACTACTATGACGACACAGTATTTGATGGATGGGGTTATCAGAGGTTCTGTTCCGCGTGTTATTTACAAGGTGCACTCTTAGCGGGATTGATTTTTAGTTTGGTGGGGGATATTTGAAGCTTGTAAGAATGAAACTGGGCGGGAGTTGATGATTTATTCGAAGATTTTTCCAAAGCAGGAGAGAATGGCCTGTATATCTTCGGATCGGCGGGGTTTCTACGAGGCATAGGTATGGTCTAAATGTCGTCTTTTCATAGCTGAGAGGGGATTTTGGAGGTGTCACGGAGTTTATTATAGACTTTCCGAATGGAATTGTCCGAATAGTTGAGTTGCGCGAGTTTTAGATTCCAAATTTTATTTAATTTCCGATTTAACTTCCCTCTGGAGACTCTTTATAACTCTCGGAAACAGTTGGTAATCGGTAAATCTTCTGCTTCCTGTGGTACGTGTTTCTATCCTTGATTTTTCTGCGTATCGCATTAGGAATTCCGGAGTGAGATGCGTCCTGTGGAACGTTTTGAAGATTGGAAGACGAGTTGTATTTGGGCGTCAAATTGGCTTCGATTGTGGGGCTTCCAATGGCGGAATGAGACGAATGCGAAATGAAGAGAGAAAACTCTTCCCAGTCGGTGGATCGTTTCGTAGGTGGAAAGAAATAAGCGGAGGCTGAGAGAGGAAGGTCGATAATGATCAGGAAGATGATAAGAAGATAGAGACGGACGGGTTAAGATCGAGGTGTTTTGTAATTGCGAAATCAAGGAGATCCATCGATTGCTGGCCGTGATGAGTATGTTCCTGTGGGGAGCGGAGATTATGTTTATTATCATCGCCAGAGACTGCGAATTCTATCATTATATGGATTTTTAAAGAGACCAAAATGAAGACCAATTCCCTTTTTATAGCTATCGCGTACGTATTACGTTTGGCGTAAATATATGAACGTAATGACATCTCGTTCGTTATCGAAGACACGCATCCTAGACACGAATAGACGTGATGAGCGTCTGCACCGAAAGAATACTTCGAGGATCGTTTTCACAGTTCGGCCGAAAAATCGATCTATATTTCTCGCTCGAAGTTTTAAACTTTCTTCTTAAAATCTGCGCAAATCGCTCCGGAATTTATCTTTGCGGTAGGGAGATGATGTTTCATTTAACATTCGATAAGAATATCTGGGATTTAATCGCCGCCGAGCGAGACAATGATGGTTTTTAGGAAATGTAAATTTGATTAAAAATTGATTTTACGAATATGATCGTACGGCGTGCGTACGCAGAATGATATGGATGTGGTTGTGAACGAGCCTGCACGATTCTGACTCAAATATTAGAGTCGATGTGTTAAAAAGGCGCCCATGTGCGATCGAAAACTCAAAGTTCTTAAACGCAGAATCACGAAGCTCGTTCATTTCGCGCTCTTACAGAAAAAATCCGCCTTATTTGGCGGCGGTTGTCAAAGGCAAATAAGTAATGGGTGTTCGGTGGGTAGGTGCATTCGGAGAGAGCGGATTTCGGATAAACGCGATTCGGATGAACAGGAGTTTTATTCACTTGTTGTACAAAAGATTCGGTAATCTGCTTTCGAAAATAAACCCGCGAGTTGCTTTGAATTTCATCGGCGCAATCAGTTCGACTCCTTTCTTTCGCTTCCTGTCCCACGGTAATGTGAGGCGCGTTATCTCTTTCATTTGTTTTCCTCGGCGAAGGAGCCTCTTTGATTGGAGTTCCGAGCGTCTTCGCTTCATTTATGCACGTCAATTTGAAAAACAGTGCAACTGCGCTTTGCGTAAAAATCTGAATATCGGCGGCGACGAATATTATTGAGAAATAAACGGAAGAGATCACAGTCACTCACCATTACAGAAAGAGCCTCCATTCCTAGGATGACGATTCGCTGGATCGACGTCACTCCAACGCCGTCTTCGAATCACTTCCACAATAATCCTCGCGAGAGTTGTCGTTCGGTGAAGCACGTAACGATTGGCGAACGGCTGAATCGCTGCAAAGGCAAACACATTGAACACGCCGCAGGAAAACAAGGCGCAACCCGTGCGAACTCCGAGAGCTTTAAAACGAAACTGAAATCCCTTTCATCGGAAAGAGGGCGAGCGAAGGTTACCCTACGTGTTACGTTCTATGCTTAGCCGTCGCGTGTACGACTTGACTTTATTTTTATGGTGAGCCAGGCCGTGGCCCGTGTCACCCAGTGTGACTCCTCTTTACAAAAGTAGTGGCTCACAGGTTAAATGACTTTCGCATATTTATATGAAGGGCTCGACCAGTGCACGATAGAATTAAGTGAAAATTGAATTAGGAAAAGTTTTATTTGTGTATATTAAATAGACAATTGGTAACCCTAATATGTTTACAACTAATAAAGCCTACTTTTTGGTGACCAAATATGTGAAAAGAGGGGGTTATTAACGAGCGTCATTTTCATTTTGCATTTTTTAGCTGCAATATGAGTTTTTCTAAGAGTGAGGAAAGTTTGTGATATTCAAAAATTTCTTTATTTGGGACAAGATGACATGATTTTGTGGCAAGGCGAATGATTTTCCTATAAAATATTTCGTATTTTTTTGATAATATTATTAGAAGTGTTGAATGTGATCGCGGAAGCATAGAGGAGATAGGGAATGATGGTAGTATTGATAAGACGTAATTTATCGCGAACTGACAACGGGCTTGAACGGGAGATTAACGGAAATAAGAGATTTTTAGCTGCCGTCGCTTGAGCCAATTTAGCTTTCACATGCTCTTTCCAAGTTAATTTTTTATCCATTTTAGTATGACTTGATTGTGGGAAGAAGAAGATTAATAGGTATGTTTCGCAGCGCATTAGACGCAATGTGAAAATGCGCACTTTTGAGAGGGTTGATCTGCATCTTCCACTCGCCCGACCATCTGCCAATGTCGTCTAAGTAGTCATTTATTTTCATGATAACTGAGTTATAGTTCCTACCTGACGAAGCGATGGCTGTGTCGTCAGCGTAAAGGAAGTTTTCGATGGTTTTACTAAGCGGAAGATCGTTGATTAAAATCGCAAAAAGCGTCGGACTTAACGCCGATCCTTGCGGCACGCCGGCATGTATTGGAAAAGAAGAGGAATTATGGTTTTGACTGACGCGACGAAGGAGCGATCTTTGAGAAAATTTGAGATTATTTTGGTGAGTGATGAGGGACAACCATATTTGATTAACTTATGAAGAAGTCCTTCATGCCAAACAAGGTCGAAAGCTTTCTGGAAGTCAAGAAATACGCAGTGCGTCGTGTATTTGTTTGTAATATAATTTGATGTCGCAAAGTGTTGGAATCTCAGTAGTCGGTGAACGGTACTATAATGTTTTCTAAAGCCCATTTGTTGTGGGATAAGAATATCAGAAGATTGAAGAAAGGAGACAAGACGTGCATTAATTATTTTTTCTAAACGTTTGCCGAAACAGGAGAGAAGGGAAATTGGCCTATGGTTGTTGGGATCCGTTGGATTTTTGTGAGGTTTTGGGATGAAAATGATTTTAGATTTTTTCCATTCAGAGGAGAAATAGGAGTTTAATAGGCAGGCATTAAAGAGATCACAGAGAAGATCAAGGGCAATTGGAGATTGTATGAAAAGTTTAGGATGTGATTGGTGATTTGGTCAATTCCAGGGGCGGAGCGCGTTTTGGACGAATTTAAAAGCTCAATAATTTCCTTTGATGAAGTTAGAGGGATAAAATAATTGGGGGTCCAGGAGAGGTTAATAATGTTTTTAGCCACCAGAGATTCCTGCGGAGAGGGGAGATTATTAAGAGAGTTATTACGATGCAAAGTTGCCAAAAAGGATGCTTCGGAAGACGGATCAAAACATAAGTTATTGCCTTTTTTGAGCGGAGCATGTACGACGGCAGGAGTGATTCGTCCACAGAATAGAAACGCACCATTTAGAGCTACGAGGAAGATGTCGTGTCAAACAAATAGACGAAATACGCATTTCCAAACATTTTCAGGCGGATTACGACCAGTCCCCCTGACGACCGTTGCGATTGCTAAATCCCTGTATAGTGGGATTTTATTCGCGTATACCAAAGGGTAAGGACTTGAAATAATTTTACCTCTATATTAAGCCGTGTTACCAGTGAATTATACAACGTGACGTATGTAGCTCATTCGTAGCGTGACCATAAGATATTTATTGAATTGACATCAATGGAGAGACCGTGATGTCAAGAGAACGAGAATAACAATGATGTTAATGAGCACGAGAAGACTAAAAAAACGTAAATCGAAACTTTGATTCGTCATCACTCCGTCATTCATCGTAAACTAAAATATAGATCAAAGTTCCACAACTTTCGTTCGTAATTGGCACGAATACAGGGAATTTCTTGGGTCATTGTTGGCAAAACTGATTGCATACTGCATTGCACGGAGCAGCAAAGTTTCCCACACATTTTAAACCGAGAGTGTTTCGCGCGCTAACTCCGGCACATCACGATCGCAGCGCCGCACGGCGCAGGGCGTACTAAAAGGCTCGCTGAGGACGCTCAGCCTTGCCATGTAAACAAACTCATAGATACGAGCTTCATAGTTATTTCCAAGAGCAATAAATAACGGCACCAAACAATTGTGATTGAATAACTATTTTGAAACGCCTGTCTCACATTCCAAATCAACTTCCTTACAAATTCTTGAAGGCATGCAGTAATCGTGTTGAACGAAACGAGAAATGGTACGAACGAAAACGACATTTTAACGTAAATACGTAGCAATACCATGAATTATGCATATTTCTTTTCAGAAGAGATGAGATGCTTTCATTTTGATGGATGCATCATTCTGTTCTATTTTCGCTTCGTGTCCAACTGAGCAATGTCCCACGGAAATACGCGTTACCTCTTCAAACGGAAGATAAGTGCCAAAGGACAGCTTTTAGGTTAGCACAGAACTCGTAAACGGATTCGTACGCTCTTTTTAATGCTTACTACGCTTGCAGACCGATTCGCGTTCAAGTCGTATTAATTTGATGCATCTTATCACGGAATGCGACAGAAGGATCACACGCAAAAGTGATCACGTTCGTGAATACTAATCACAGAGCAGTGATGATCGGAGGAACAGCTCTTCTTGTGCTATCCGAACAGCCCGAATCTTAAATGACGGTGTGGTAATTAATGGAATCGGTCGCGGGAAGCATTGTTGGGAATGCCTTAGTTGAGCGGCGGCTGCCAACAATGGTCCCTTCTTTGTAATACTCGCGAGGAACATTGTTGTTGACTTCGCCTAAAAATATACATAAGTTAAGGCTTTTGTCATAAACTATGGATCATCTACTACATGTAGATGCTTCTCCGGATCCATTCATATATATAGCTATATATGTATATAGATGGGATACTAATTCACAGGCTAAACCACAAGTGTCATTGAATTGAAATTTTTACCACGTATTGGCCATAACGTGTAACCGCCAGAACAAATTGCGATTATGATCCTCAGGGTCATGGGTTCGATTCCAGAAGGCCCCTAAGTCGCGATTTTCTCCATAAGAATACATGGTGGGGATTTTCGAAAAATTTTTTGTGAAACTTCCCGGAAAAGTAGAGAGTTGAAATTACAGGGATCGCTAGAAGCCGTGCATATCCAACGAAAATCAAAAAGTCATCTTCGAAAATTGTCCAAGGTTCGACGCTAGGTCGAGGCAAAAATCGGCCGTTTAAAATGTATTGTGGCGATTTTTAAGATTAATTTTGGACACCTTCCCGATGACATGAAAACATCAAATTCGGCATGGGGTTGGATATAATAAATATATTTCATAATCAAATTTTACATCTTCGCTGATGGTCCTTGGTTCGATTCCCGAGAGTACTTTAGAGATTCCCTTTAAACCGAGAGTAATTCAGGTGCTACCTCTGGCACATCACGATCGCAGCGCCGCACGGCGCAGGGCGTACTAAAAAGTTTGCTGAAGCCTTGCCATGCAAAGAACCCATAGATACGAACTTAATTGTTATTGTCAAGAGTAATAAATAATTAACAAGAAACTTTGCTTCATCATCACTCCGTTTCTTCGATCGGTTGCCAAGGCGACGGATATTGGCGTAGTTTTAAGTTGGATTACAGTTTTCGTCTGAATGAGTGAGTGGAGGGGGAAGAGGAGGGGAGGTTACCATGACGACAGAGAGAGGTGCACAACAATGCCGGAAGAAACAAAAGAGTAGCGACGGGTTATTAGAATCAGAAACAGATGAACGCCGAACATTGGACTTACGTAAGGGAAGAGAGGTGTGTTGAAAACAGAAGAACGACGATTTTGAACAGTTGAATATCGAACGTAAGAAAGGTAAGCAGGTGAAGTAAGGGATGTAAAGGACGAGGAAAACAAAAGAAAGGCGATATTTTTATTTCGAATTGAACAGAAGACGTGTGAATACAATCTTCGTTGCTATGATTAAGGGGGAGGAGGTTAAAAGAAAATAAAAACGATATGACGATGCAAATTTAAACAAGATAACTACGAATGGCTCCTTCTATTGCGATAAAGCGATCGCTACGCAATTTAATAAAGCAATGAAATTTAAAATTAGTTTAATAAAAGAATATGTTTATAAATATTGACATTCATAAAATTAATTATGATAAAAATATACAATTAATAAATAAATAACTGTTAATGTTGACATAAATGTATAATTTGACTCAATTAAATGATCTGGGAATGCAAAGCGAAAGGTACAAAAAAACACAACTCTCACCGCATCGAAAAAATGTAAGGAAATTAAATAATTTAAATACATTAAATAATAAAAAATGCGAAATCGAGTAAAGCCTTACAAGGAGAACCAGAAATGAATATTTCACAGTTAAGTATCGAAGCATCCCGACCCCACATTCGATTATTCCTAAAAATGCATAAAATTAAAAATAATTTATTCCTAAGTTTTTATTCGTTTGAAATAAATCAAATTTTAAACCGTACATTATAGGTATTTGTAAAAACATGAAGCTGAATTTAACTTTAATGGTTTTATTGCCATAAAATGTCGGCTCTTCTTCCCAATAATGCATGTCTCCCATACACCCGTTATGAGTTCGACAATCACCGTCGTCGTTAGGGAATTGTTTACGCTCACAAAATAAACGCATATCTTCCGTCATTTCCGTTTGAATTCTCTAAATTTCGACTCGAATACGATATTCCACGACCAAAATAAGAATCTTCATTCAATTTCCTTTCTTTTCGTACTCATCTCAATTTCGTACGACAATTATTTCTGATTTAATTCTGCGAAATAAGAGTTGGGTAAGGAAAGAGGAATGGTGCCTTAAGAATCCGCAGCATATATGCTTTAAGGTTATTCTTGGTCCGTAATGATAGATAAGGCAAATTTTTTATAAAATATTCCGTTTTTAACTTCAGTTTTATTTAATTTCCCCTTTCAAACCTGGATTAGGGATACTTTATACAAATTGAAGGCAAAATATATTAAACTAAAGCTTACAAACCTACTAAGATTAAACTCTTATAAGAATATATATATCTATTATATATAGACGCTTCTCCGGATTTACCTATATATAAGTTATAATTATACGAGTAAAATGTTGCTTGCATACTGCAAGCAGATCGACAACACTATTTTCATGTCAGCATCATATCGGGACGGCCATCAAAAGAAAAAAATGGATTGAAATTTTTCTTAAAATTCGCTGAAATTCCATCGTCTGGCATCGAACCCGGGTCTTTACTGTGAACGTACTATGCAGCACAATAGAACATGACCATCTCTAACTATGTGTGAAAATTCAAGCAGAAATATGGGCTACAACTGCCTCAAAAGACAATCTAATTTTCACGAATTTAAATGGCTCTCTGGATTCGAACCAAGGACGATCTTGGAAATCTAAAATATTTTTCTGAAAGTTATTTATGATCTCTATATATATGCCGAATTTGAAATTTCTATATTATTGGCAAAGGTTTCAAAATAATTCCTAAAAATCGGATCAACTTCTGATTGCAGAGACACCTGGTGTCGAACCCAGGACACATTGATAGCTGTGAATGCACTGTTTGATTTTTATGGACTTAATCTTTCTGTATGCAAAGTTTGAAGTCGATATCGTGCCGGGAAGTACCTAAAATTTGTTTCCGTTATCTCCGTAAGAAATGCAGTGAGGAATTTAAATGTCCCTCTGGGATCGAACCAAGGACCATCAGCGAATATGTAAAATTCGATTATAATATATTTTTATGGTATTTAACCTCATACCGAATTTCAAGTTTCTATGCCATCGGAAAAGGGTCCAAAAAAAATCTTTAAAATCGCCACAATGCATTTTAAACGGCCGATTTTTGCCCCGACCTAGCATCGAACCAAGGATAATATTCGTAGATGTCTTTATGGTTTCCTTTAGATCTGCACGGCATCTAGTGATCCCTTGAATTTTCAAATCTCCCCTTTTCCGGGAAGTGCCTCAAAACATTTTCGAAAATCCCCGCCATGTGTTCTTATGGACAAAATCGAGACTTTGGGGCCTTCTGGAATCGATCCCATGACACCGAGGTTCAATGTCTTTTTCCTGGAGGTTACACGTCATGGCCATAACGTGGTAAAAATTTCA
Source organism: Sympetrum striolatum (assembly GCA_947579665.1). NCBI lineage: Eukaryota > Metazoa > Arthropoda > Insecta > Odonata > Libellulidae > Sympetrum > Sympetrum striolatum. Next base: position 72,517,902 of record OX388351.1, on the reverse strand, counting down.
AGTCGGTGGCACTTGTGGAACATGGTTAGACTTTTGATCCCCTATATATAACTTTTAGGTATATCCAGAGAAGCGTATATATAATAGATATCGATATATATATAGATCAACAACCATACTTTTATATCGGCATTATATGGGGACGTTCCGTAAAAAAAATAAAAGGATTGAAATTATTTTTAAAATTAACTACAATTCAAGCAGAAATATTGGCTGCAACTGCCTCAAACGAAGTCCTACTTTTCCCTTATATTCCTTATGAGAGAAATTTTAATGTGCTCTGGCATCGAACCCAGGAACAGCATTTCGTATCTAAATGTTTTTCTTAAGCTGAGTTTTAATATACATCTTCTAGCAAAGCAAGAACTTCCTATCATTTCAATAAATACATCAAAATAAATAATGAAAACTAACTCAATGCATTTTAAATGGGGGATATATTTACCATCTGGCTTCGAACCCGGGTCTTTCTGGTAATACTTTCTATGCAGCATTAAAGAAAATCACATCATTTAACCATGTGTGAAAATTCAAGCAGATATATTAGGTGCAACTGCCTTAAATGACGTCCTACTGTTCCCTTATATTCCTTATGAGAGAAACTTTTATGTGCTCTGGCATCGAACCCAGGAAAGGTAAGGTCTTATCTACATTTTTTTCAAACACCTATGCTTAATTTACATCTGACCCATACCCAGCATCGAACCATGGACAATATTCGAAGATGTCTTTCTGATTATCGTTGGATATGCACGGTTTCTAGCGATCCCTCGAATTTCAACTCTGTACTTTTCCGGGAAGTGCCTCAAAAAAATTTTCGAAAATCCCCAACATGTATCCTTATGGAGAAAATCGGGACTTTGGGGCCTTCTGGAATCGAACCCATGACAATAAGGATCAAAGTCGCTTTTTTCCTGGGGGTTTCACGTTATGGCCAATACGTCGTAAAAATTTCAACTCAATCACGCTTGTGGTTTAGGCTGTGAATTTGTATCCTCCCTATCTATCTATCTATTGAAATTTTTACGACGTTATGGCCATTACGGGTAACCTCCAGAAAAAAGCCGATTTTAAACATTGCCATGGGTTCGATTCTAGAAGGCCCCAAAGTCCCGATTTTCTCCATATGGATACATGGTGGTGATTTTCAAATTTTTTTAAATAATACTTCCCGGATAGGTAGAGAATCAAAATTCAAGGAACTTGCAGATATGGTCGAGAACTATTGAAAACGTTCATGACTACTGATGAGAACGTCCTGGGTTCGATGCTAGGACGATGCAAAAATCCCGCATTTAAAATGCATGTGGAGAGTTTTTCATTAATTTTTTTGATGCACTTATCGGAATGTAAGGATTTTCTCGCTCAGCTAGAAGATATATATTAAGAATTTGTTTAAGAAAAAAATGTATAAGACCGTACTATCCTTGGGTTCGATGCCAGAGCACATTAACTTCTCTCTCATAAGGAATATAAATGAAAAGTAAGTCGTCGTTTGAGGCACTTGCAGCCAATATTTCTGCTTGAATTTTTACACATAGTTAAAAATGGTGATCTTCTATTATGTTGCATAGGAAGTATTACTAGAAAGACTCAGGTTCGATTCCGGGCGGTAAATATAACCAAAGTACTATATATGAAATTTGGTGTCGATACAATGAATGGTTTTCATGTTAGAGCGCCAACAAAGTACATAACAGCTACTTCCGGTTTATCGGTATTTTACGAATAACTCCTTATCAACCGGTTATACAAAAATATGTTAAATACAAAAGTTATAGTAAATAACGTTATCTAAAACTTTTATAAGAAATACAACATACGTATATATCATATTTATGGAGATATTTTGAAAACCGGAAATGAGCTTTAATGAATGAAGCTCGACTTCAGGTCAACCGATTTACTCCAAAAACTAATCAACTCTGACAGCACACACCACAGTACTATATACGAAGTTTGGTATTGATACAACCAATAGTTTTCACTTTAGAGCGTCCACAAGCACACACACACATACAGACACACACACACACATACACACAGACATCATTCCGAAAATATTCAAAACGTGTTCTAGGGACCCCAAAACATGTATTTCCGTTGAAATCTCGAAGTCGAACTTTTTCATGAAAACAATACTTTCTCTATACTTCGTATATGGAGAAAGTAAAAAGGATTGAAAATACACTTAAAATTCGCTTCAATTTATTCCTCTGGAATCGAACCTGGGTTTTCTTGGTGAAATTACTATGCACCACAATAGATGATCACCATATCTAAATATGTGTGAAAATTCAAGCAGAAATATTTGCTGCAACTACCTCAAACGACGTTCTCTGATGAAGGAATTTCAAGATCAATTGGAATCGATTTCTAGGAAACATCTCATGAAACCATCTTATGTATTGTGATTGTGAACCAATAAGATTCAATGGTTGGCCTTCTAATTAGGCCCATGTTCAAGATGCAAGCGATGAAAGCATTTAGTTCGGAAACAGTTTTTATTTTCAATTTTTGCACGAGCATTCAGAGTAAGTCGCCCATCACCACTGAGAAATTGTCGAGCGTATGCATTTGTTTCCTGAACAATTTCATTCAATAGAGCATACGTAAAAAATAAACGAAAGTATTGGATTGGTGGTGCTTCACTTTGAGGAGTATGTTTTGGTCCTGGCGTCTCTAGAAACTCAATGGGTATCATCGGGGGGTTACCATTCAGTCTCACTTTGACCCACTCGCTTTTGTCAGGATCAGCATTTCTATCCTCTTCTTGTTCGGACCCATATGAGTCATCTGAGGAAGAAGAGATTCTACTTCGTCCCTGACCCTGACGAAACGAAACGAAAACAAAAGATTCTTCACTGCTAGAAGAAGAAATCTTTTCATCGGAGGACTCTGATGGCAAATCCGTGTTATCATCAATGAAGAGCGCACCTTCAATATCCTTACTTTTCATACACTTTGACATTGGACACAGGGACAACCCTAAAATAAATTTTCGTAGTTGTATCAAAATGAAAAATTATAAATCGTAAATTACTGTATCTACTCGTCCAACACAAAACGGGATGGAAGAAAGGGGATTCATAGTTCAGGCAAACTAATTTACTTGAATTCGTAAAACGAAATTATTTTTCAAAAAGGTTGCAGTTATGTAGGAATTGAAGACCACAGGTTTTTCGCCAATTCTTAGTACAATAAGACGTCATGAAAGGTCAAACAAATAAATTATATTGAAAAAGACGGTAAACAGCAAGGTCACTAATATAAATGCAGGAAAATTCGTGAAAACGTAATGAAAGATAATAAAAAACGGAAAACTCGTATTTTATCATTATGTAAAATTGTAAGATATATCATTCGTTAACAATTACTTACTCAATATTAGAAGAATATTTGCTAATCTCTCTGGACACTGACACTCGAGTAAAATTACTAAGAGCCACAGAGGAAACAAGAGTCCAGCGTGAGCACTGACCAGCACGAAATATGGTACGCTACTGGCCCGAGGGGAACGAAGAACACGGGCGAGGCCAGTCTCCGGCGAGACAAGCATATATTGTAAGCATACTGTGAACAATCAGCATATATTGTAAGGATATTTTGAAGCCATCTTAGTAAGCTGCAGATATAAAGCACGTCCCGATAAACGAGACGAAAGGCGTCATACGAGACTAGAGAAATATACCGTATGTGAAAAAGTAAAACAAAGCAAAAAAGACGGGCCAAAAAAGAATATTTGCTTATCTAACTGGAAACTAACACTCTAAAATAAATACGAAGAGCCACTAAGAAAAGGTCCAGCGCGACCTCTGTCAAACACGAAAAATGAAACTGGGCAGTATGATGCTGGCTCGAGGGTAACGAAAAAATACGGGCGAACTTAAGAGGCAAAAAAACAGTAAACAATCTACATATATTACAAGGAAAAGGTGAAACCAACTTAATAAGCAGCAGGAATAAAGCACACGCGTGTAAATGAGACGGCAGCCGGTGAAAAGGCCACAATCACAAAATAATTAAAGTCAAAAAAGTTGGGCCGATATATCGGCCCGTGGCAGTTTTCGCACATCTAGCGAGGGCCGATATATCGGCCCACTGGCAGTAAAAGGGTTAATAAAAAAACGTCTTTTATGTAAATACCATGTTTTAAGAATTAAAATAATAAAGAAAACTGATAAAATAAAGCAATGTATCGATAAAAGCAGAGATAAACTGCAAATATGAACAATAATAAGGTAGGAGTCAAAATGACTCCATTTGGTAGCTCTAAGAGGGGTGACAAGTCGGGTATTCCTAGTGCTAAACAGAGAGTTATGCGTTTGCAGTATAAATATCTAAAGAGATATTTTGAGCATAGATTTGTTTCATGTGATACGTTGAAACTATTTGGGATCCCGAATTAGATTATAAACTATAATAAAGCAGGGTGACCAACATCTTCGGCTGTAAAGTCAAGGTACATAATAAAATATGTGTAAAATAAGGCCATTTTCGATAAATGCCTGATAAATTGTTAGGTTTTTCATGAAGATCTGATCGCTACCTTGACTTTACAGCCGAAGATGTTGGTCACCCTGCTTCCTATTGTTTATAAACTAATTCGGGATCACAAATAGTTTCAACGAATCACATGAAACAAATCAGAGCTCAAAATATCTCTTTAGTTATTCATACTGCAAACGCATAACTCTCTGTATAGAGATCCGCTTTGACGGTTGGCACCCCTGTTTCATAAAGTGCTTCCTCAAATGAATTCTAATTATTCAAGAAAGGTAACTGAATTTAAATTTGAGATATAAGTTTGATATTTATCTGAGAAAATAATTGGAAAAAGATTTTATAATGATAAAAACTTATATGTTGGTAACCCTGCTGGTTTTATGTATTTTTAAATTTTATAAAACGATTTTGCGTGGACGAAAACCCCAGGTTGGAATTTTTCACGACATAATTCGAAAAATTCTTCCTCTATCGTATTCGCTGGAGGTTTTTCCCGAGGCGCGAACGAGTGGTTTTATCTGCTTTCCGTCAGATCGCATAGCAATCTTGGCGTAATGCGACTGACTTTTATCAACAATTCGGACCTTCTACCACTTATTCCGAAAGTATGAGTTTCATTGGTCTAGTTTGAGTAAGAAAAATATTGCAGAGTATAAAACTCTGCAGATTTAGGACATCGGTCCGCGTTTTGTTTAATTAATTAAGATTTAAACAAATTATGAGGTAAAGCATCTTATCAGCGCTTGCACAAAAGTCACATTATTCATTCCTGCAATATATACGTCTTTGCGACTTAAAATAGTATTTAATTACGAATTTTAAAAGTCAGCGGTCAAAATGACCGCCGCCGCCCTTCTAGGTAGGGCGAAACTCCCGTCCTCCTAGTGTTAAATAGATAACTTGCAAAATTACAAAGAAGAAAACTACTATGAGGATTTAAAAAACTTAATGTGTTAATAATTTGAAATAGATTGCAAAAGAAGAACAATACTATGCGGATTAAAAAACCTAAGCTTAGGAAGAATTTCCACTGCAGGAAAACACTCACTAGAGGGGGAGTGTGAAAAACCTTCGGAGCATACAGATAAACAGCTAAATTTAATGGTTAAAGTTGGTTTAAAGAGTTATGAAAGACAAGAAGAAAAGAGATATACAAAAAAGAATGAAAAAGCGATGACATTTTTACATAAAAATCAATATCTCACAAATTGAAACTAATTACGAGATAAGTTTCAAATGTGATGACAGGAAATGTATCAATAGTAAAAAATAAAAATTATATACATGAAAATAACATAATGGAGACACAGAATATTCACTAGATTAAACTAGCTTTGTCGGTTATATTAGCATTAAATTAGCACGAACAGGATTTCGCTTGATAAAAGCTCGTCAGATATTCTTATTGAGACAAAAATTGAAAATACAAGCAAAAATATACTTGGAAAAAGTACTAAAAATACTAGAACACTTAAAAAAGACAAAAACGAAAATACATTAAATATTATAGAAGAAATAAGATACTTCATTGCTTCGAATCAACGCATCTCATCCTTCAATTACTTTGTTAAGTAACTCATTTGCGTCGACGTCATTTGCATTCACTGATTACAAAAACAAGTAAATGATGCTCTTACTTCCACTGTACTATTAAACTACTGAATTCGTCGAAAATGACTAAAAAGTACCAAGTATATAAAAAATCCTGATACTAAATTGGATTCTTCTTTCAAAATATGTTGATTTTAATCTCAATATTTTAAATATCGATTACCAAAGTTCATTAATGGTTTCATTGTCTTAAATAGTTGGGTTTTCTTCCCCGTGCATTTTAAATGAGCCAATATTTCCCATATATTCGTATAAAAGTTCGACAGTACCTTTTTCGTTAGGGAATTATTTATGCCCTCAAAATCACAGCAATTTGTCGTCGTTTTGATAAGATTCTCTCAATTTTTACCTAAATACTATATTCTACGGCCATAAGAAGAATCTATATCCAATTTCCTTTCTATTGGCATTTATATAGACTTCAGACCACCATTATTCCTGATTTAATTCTGCAAAAGAAGAAATATCTAAAACAACGGTGAAAACTAAATAAGATAATCGATCAAATTTCATCGTTAACCAATTAATTATTCCCGAGGAAAAACGGACTTGAAAAAAGTGAGACTGGGCCAGGAATCGAACCCGGGATCTTCCTCTGTCCGGAAGGCTGTTTTAACTAGTCCACTGGCCGAGTAGCTACGATGGTTAACTCAGCCTCCCACATACAGGAAGATCTCGAGTTCGATTCTAGGCCCCGTCAGCCTTTTTTCAAGTCCGTTTTTCTTGGGAATTTCCCTTGGTTCATTCCCTTATATGCAAAATCACATCAACACTTTTCCTTCAATTTATTATCATCAAAGTCGTGACAACTTCATCATAGCGTCATGACGTCACTTAGTCAAATAAAAAACTTTTCATCAGACACGTTTCTATTTTAAATGATTAATTTACGCGGCAGGTAAAATTGTGGGTTTAGATGATCCATTGTCGTTAATTAGTTGGTTCTACAGAATGGAAGATTGGAAATTACGACGCATGTGAGTAAATATTTGCCACCAGATTTGAATGTGCGACATTTCTCTATCTTTCGAAGCGGTAAAACCATATCGAGGAACGTAACCTCTCTCGTCCGCAGAAATTACTGGAGAGTGTGTTTAAATTAGCTAACTAGTATGCTATTAAAAATGCGGAATGAATAAAAGTAGCCTATACATTAAAATATCCTATTCTTTAATGAAAATCGTGAATGAAACTATAGCTTTAAGTACACAAATGCCTGAAATTGAATATCCTAAAATAAAATGAATTTTTATTTTATCGAACCTAAACTATACTAGAGAATACAACTGAGTGGCCCACAGTCTACCGAGAATGTCATCTCCAATTTGTAAGCACAAAACCAAGGAAAACCCGAATAAAGTCGAAAAGTTTTGCAATATGCAATCCACTGGCAACCACCCAACATCCTTAAATGAAATCAAATCGCAACAAAACTTGGACTCAGTCTCTAACTTGTGGGAAAAATTGGCAATCCTCCGCGTCTATGTTAGCCTTCTACATTTTCCTTACGAACTGTTAGGATGAAGAAGGTTAATCATACGCAAATTAAGCTTACGAGAGATATAAATGATCCGAGGTAATACAATCCTTTAAGAACTCAATTCTGGAAAGTTCCTTTCCGAATACCTTTCTCCAGAAAACCCGATAATCCAATCGGGTTCTCTCCAGCAAGAAACGAACTCAACAGACATTCCAATATTAACCCTCCGTCAGTTGTATTCTGTACTACACAGACAATTTTTCGGTTCCCGTTTCTACGTGGGTGGTCCCTTGTACCTCATGACCGGGTCTATTCCTTTATTTCACTTACCTTTAACTTGTAAAGGCCTCAAACGCTTCTTTTTAGCCTTAAACCGACTGCGTAAGCGAGTAAATCTGTGAAGTGACTACTGTTTTAACACATACAACGCACGACCCTTTGGGTAAGTTTTTCGCTGGTGAACTCTATATTTGCATATTATAACGTTTACAAGGAGCTTTTCACTTATTTTGTCTTAAACTTTATTTGACGCATATCATTTTCGGAACTTATAGACATCTATCTTCCCATTCATCAAGATAAGTAGGTAGAACATAGATAAGATCATAATGAGCAAAATACAGCAACCAAAAAACTTGCATGGATAACTTGAATATTGAAATGAAACACATCGGTATAAATTCTCGTTTCCTCTCGTCTGGATACGGCCAGCCAAATGATAAGGAAGAGAGCGGTGAGGAGAGATGTAAGGAGAAAGATAAACGAAGGGATATGAAAGAAGAAGAAAGAGAGAGATTGATAGAGAAGTGGAGATTGAAGCGGGACAGCGCTGGAGGAATATTAAAGTTGTAGAGGGAGGTACAACGGTTACGTACGGTTACCAAGAGATATGACGAAGAAGGGAAGATAAACACGAAGAGTAAGATGGAGAAAGTGATTCCGCGAGTGAAACAGGATGGCAATCAAGTCGACGATGATGGAAGGTTGATGCAGACAGGGTTACCAGATGCTCCGAGTCGAACAAGCAGACATTCCACGACCACCCCCCCCCCATTACTAATCGAAGAATGAAATAAAAATTTCAATTGTAAAATTTAAAAAAAATTAAAAATTTATCAAAAAAGTGTTACTTACTCGATGAGTCTCAAACAACGATAGTTTTTTTCTAGTGTCTACCAACTGTCAGGCAAAAAATATACTGAAGTACTTGGTGAAAGATTGTGTAAGATGGAAATATGTATAAAAATAGTTGATTGAGAGAAAAAAACGGACATTTCAGTAAAAAAGCGGGCACGGGACAGAAAAAGCGGACGTCTGGCAACACTAGATGCAGAGAGGGGATGGAGAAAGGAGGAAGGCTTCAAGGGAGAAAAATGAAGGAAAACGGTATATTGAGATGAATTTCTCTGAAGATGACGAAGGACGGGGGGTGGAAATTGAGGATATGAAGAGTCCTTTTGATGGAGGAAAAATGCATCACTTAAGACCCAAAGAAGGCAGGAGATGTGAAAAGTGCGAGAAGAGGACGGCAAATGGGAAGTAAATGATGCAAACGCATTGCACAAACGCACTCGTGAGCAATTGCCCCAAACGTTGCATAATGCTATAGAAGAAAGAGTACCTTTTTTATACACTCAAGGTAAAAAGGAAGTTCTAAAGTAAAGGAACTGCTCATTAATGACTGTCCGCAATTACCCAATGGGCTGAAAGCCTTCTTTTGGGAAAAATAGGGGAAATAGATATAAAAGCATCATTTGATACAGAACGTAATTCATACACCCTTTTACTATAATTATATTTCAACGATTGCCTGCATGTCAACACGGGACATTTTTATCCCACTTAAGCCATGATTCTCTAAGCACGAATTACACGAAAATTACGCCATTAAATATACATAGATAAATATAACATTTCAATATTAAGCTAGGCACCGCCAAAGGTCTTTAATCCATTGCTTAGTATTCTACGGAAAATCTGAAACAATCCTTAAAATATTATGTATGTGAAGACATTTAAAAGGAATAGGAATATAGATATTTTATAAAAATACATATCCAAGGTTCTCCTGAGTTGGCCCATCAAGATGTACCAGGAAACTCTACTTCACAGTAGTTTAAAAAACAGAATTTAAGGCAAAAGTATTTATATAAATTATATACCAGATTATATACTGGTCAATGCTACAAAATAACAGTTTATTCACAGTCAGTACAATAACGTCAAAAAATATACTCTAAAATATAATTTAGCATAAAAATTATGCATTTTACAAAACGCGCAGAAAATATTTTTATCAAAAGAAAACGTAAGACATAACTCATTGTTTATGCATTACATATAGAAATGCACACACACCAATGCACCTGAACAACTGACAACTCAACTATTCAGCGGCCACTACATCATCTTCCTTCGGCGAGTTTAAGCTGGACGCACATGCCAGAAGGAATTGTTTTTCATTTTTAGCAATGTGTTTCTTACGTCACTTAGTGCGAAATGTTGCGTTTATGCAAAACAAGGCTGTGCCGGTTTATAGAACATATTTCTAAGAATAAATTGATGTATTTTCTTCACAAGTGAACGATATGATCCGATAGGTTTGTATAAACTCGTCAAGTCGTGTACCTAACATGGGGGTCGCATTGTATCGGTTACATAATCTGAGAACGTAATTTCTCTGATCTTATTTAGTAAGTCCATCCTTTGAATTAGTATTCTGTCTTTTATAATGATTCCCTGCATCATCTGAGTAACACTCGCTGTTTTATCGTAGTAATTCTTTACAAATCGCCTTTCGTTGTACTTGTTCTAAATCCCGAATATGACATTTCTCGGTCCCATACACTACATGCATACTAAAGGTGAGGCCTAACTAACGCTAAGTAACATCGTTTACAAACTTTTTCTTCGCTCCTACCTTCGCTATTCTCTTAACGAAGTTTCTCAAGTGTTTTTCCACATAAATTACGGATGTGGGCACTCCATGATAGATTATTCGTGAGAGTTACTCGAAAGTACTTCCGATTCTACTGTCATTAGGTTTACCCCACAGAATATCTGCTTTCAGCATATAGATTTGCGTACTATATCCCCACTTTAATACGAAAACTATTTAATTCAGAGATTTGAAACAATTTTCACCGCATTTCTAAAAGTATAAAACCCCCAGGAATATTATTCTCATCACTGAGATGGGTCGGATTCGAACCCAGATACCCTTAATACGTTTCCATAAGACATTTACGCAATATACTTCGCTTACAGGACTTGTTTATTTTGCAAAATTAAATTAGAAATAATCGTCATATAAAGTCGAAAATAGTACCAAAGGAAGGGAAATTCAATAAGAATTATTATTTTGGTCTAGCGATATAATTTTAGAATAGAAATTACAAGATTTTGATTAAATAGAGAAACGAATTGAGCAATTTTGAGGAAATATACAAGCCCGTTTCCAATAACGACGAATGTGATTATTACATTTTCTCATTAGATTTTTGATAGAATGTTTGGAGTTGATACGATAACAGGGAATATATCAAATTGAAATTAATTTACTTTTTTGGAGGAATGGGTATAAACAGAAACTGTTTATCTATTTTCTCTTCATATAAGTAACATTGATATATTTATTAAGTATATAAACAAATTACATACATTTTTCTTATATTTAAACCATATTTCACATTTATTTTCCCTACTTACCTACTCATTCACATACATTTCGCCAACTTTACTTACGACTTTCCATTAAGTCTTTCCATATTTATCGATTTCTGTAATTCGTTTATGGTAATTCTGTTGTTTTTTCATTAATATGCGCATTCCGACGTACGTCTGTCACCACATTTACGTAATTTCCATGATTTGTTAATCGAAATTCAATTTTTTCCATGTGCGCGTTTCTATTATTTGCTCCATTGCCTTGTTGAATATTCACATAAAAGATATTACAGCAGAAGTGGAATTGGGGATGAATGTGAATAGTGTGCAAAGAGGTGCAGAATTATATTTCAGAAAAAGGTTCACAGGAGATCCACATTCTCCACACCAGAATGGTTGAATCCGTCCCTTAACCACCTCCGCTTGGAACAATGAGCGGTGTCAACGTTTGTTTAACGATAATATTATTTTTATTAGTTTGAGAAGCTATAGCTTCTTGTAGAGTCCATCGATATTAAAGAAATAAACATCAGCTGATAGTACGTCTATTTCTACGTTTATTAATATGCGTTTAAATTTTTTACTTGCCATAGCTCTACTTTAAATATACTTTGTTTGCAAAAAGTACCTGTTTTTTTCGTTTGCAAACCGATGGCCCAACTTTCTCTGATTGTCACTCAGTTAATTTTTACAGCAAAAACTTGCAACTTGCATATGTGCTATCTAAGAATTCTGCAAACATTTTGTGCAAACAAATTGTCGAAATATTTGCATTTGTACCAGCTATGTACAATGTTGTAAACCTCTGCTTACTTCGAAATAAAACATTCGATTGGAATGTGAGTTACACCGTTGTGACCGCAAAAATAACAGAAATAAGAAATCGTAATGAATTATTACTTTAAAATGCCAATATCTACATAATTAATTTTTATTTATCTCCGTTGTACGCTCGCAAAGCAGCGAATTATCGCTGCAGGCGGCAGAGGGGAGTGTACTCACGTAATCTTGTGAGACCCAGTTAGCGCTTTTTATGAATGACGCATCTAAAGTAGCAGACGGTGGTGTTTGGTCAGACGCAGTTTTCCTAGATTTCAGGATTGCTTTCGACAACAATTCTTACGGAAAGCTAGATATGGTCCAGCGTAAAACAGCCCAATTCGTTTGCGGGGAGTTCAGGTTCGATTGCAGGGTTACGGCAATGTTAGAGTCCCTCGTGGTGAGAAGATCCGAATATCGTCGGAAACCTTTCGAAAAGTTCATTCGTTCAGAATTTATAGACGATGTAAGTGAAATATTAGTGCCAGTAAGGAGCGAACGCGATCTCCGAGAGGCATCGACGAAGCGTTATAGGGAAGTAATCGCAAGGACGGATAATTATTTTTGGTCGTTTCTTCCCCAGGCTATTAGAGATGCTAATAGGGATGAATGAATATTGGTTGTTATTACACCCTCTGCCATACGCCTCTGGCGGCTCGCAAGGTATATATCTAAAATCAAAATCACTTTATATTAGCTGATATTTATTTCATTGATGTTGGTGGACTCTACTGGAAGATATAACTTCTCAAACTCGATGGACTCGACTTTTTTACAGGCAATAGGGAGTTTCTGGAGCGAAAACAGGGTTAAGAATGCTTAAGTAGCTAAACCTTTTAAGATAGCGAACAAATGAATGGAAAATTAATATCCGTATAGTTTCGCATTCTACTAGTTCCCTTTTTGTACAATTTGATGCCAACGCAACGATTACCTCCGCATCCAAGACAACCGACCCGCGAACTGTTTAGCATTCAGCCCAAAGCCTTGAAATACGCAAACTAACGAACATTAAATCATTTATCCCCTTAATATTTGATATGCTTATATTTGAATTTGACTCAACGTAAAGGAGGCGGGAAAACGACGCCGTCATTCCGGAAATATGGCGCCTTCTTCCGATGCGATGCTGGACCGAACACCCACCTCCCGCATCCAGAGAAGATGGCCAATGGATGGAGAGAGCGAAGATGTGAGAAGCGCGTGGAAAATGAAAATGGAAAAAAACGAGGAAAATTGCGTTTGTGTCTTTACTATGCTGTGAATTTATTTGTTTGAGTAAATATGATGTTTGTCTTAGAACTATGTCCTGATGAATGAAAAATATTAATCTTTTAGATTCACAATTTGGCCCCGCGAAAATTATTTAAATTAGAAGATGGATCTCTCCATTACCATTTATCTGTAGGCCCATTCAGTTCCATTTAAAAGATTATTTTTTCTCAATTTGTTGTACAGCCTTTCCTTTGTGTTAATACGTCACTTCATTGTTCATATATTTGCATTATACCTACGTATTATTATCGTAATAAACCACGTCACTACTCTAAGATAAACTAGTGATTTAATGCACTTCTATGTGAACACAAAACATATTGTGTATTATCGGTGTCAGCAATACAGGATCTCCTTAGTTGACAGTGTCAACTTGACACCTACAGCACTAATATAGGATAAAATTACAGTCAAACCTCGCTTAACGAGCACCTCGCATAACGAGTGATTCGCATAACGAGCTAAACAAAATGTAACAAAGTGACTCGCTTAACGAGCGATGTTTCGTAGAACGAGTGACGAGGATACATCGTGGCGCAACAGGGAGGTTCCTGCCGGCATCTCGGTTATCAGTCTATATCTTTCAGCTAGCATCTTACTGTCGCTTGCGAAAGTTGTATCCGGACAAATTATTGTGCATTTTTAGTGCAAAGTTTAAATATTCTTCCCTAAAGAAAATGCCAGAAGAAGACAGGAGTAAGAGAAAAAAAAATCACCATAGAAGTCAAATAATGCAATGCAATAGTGTGTGAAAAATATAGAACAATTAGTTTGGTTTCACATGCATGTAAAATATTACTAATGATAATTCTAAAGAGAATTAAGAAGCAAATTGAAGATAAAATATCAGATGATCAGTATGGTTTTAGGGAAAAGAAAGGAACACGTGATGCTATAATGGAGTTAAGACTAATTTTGGAAAAGATAATAAAAAGAACTTTTTAGGTTTTACAGATATCGAAAGGCATTTGACCAAGTTAACCAGAAAGTTTTAATACAAATGTTACATAAAATTGGAATAGATAACAACTGCCTAAAAATAATTCAAATAATGTATAATAACCAGGAAGCTGCTTTCAGAATAAATTCCGAACTGACAGGGTGGTTCGAAGTAAAATGTGGAGTAAGAAAGGGGTGTATACATACGACAGATATATCGTATCATCATACACCCGATGAATATTCTAAAGGAAATAATGTTAAATAACGGACTTTTATGTAACCTGTACAGTGAAGAAGTTGTAGGGCAAGCATCAGAAGAGATTAAGGGTATATATATATAGGAGGAAGGAATTTCAACAATATAAGGTATGCAGATGATATAGCAATCATGACATCTTCAAAAGAGGATTTAGAGTTAGCAATGCAAAGAGTTTGAGGTGGGAACAAAATTTGGATTGAACATTAATACCAATAAAACAAAAGTAATTATGGTGGCTAGTAAAAAGAGCAACATTGACTGCAATATAAAAATTAATGACAAACCAATAAAACAAGTCCAACAGTTTAGATATCTAGGAAGTTTAATATCTTACGATGGGTACTGCAGTAATGAAATTAAATCAAGAATCAGGATGGCGAAGGAAAATTTTTGTAAATACAAGGATCTAATGAGAGGAGAGATAAACATGAAACTAAAACTGAAAATGTTGAGGTGTTATGTTTAACCGGTTTTCTTGTATGGGTGCGAGACATGGACCATCTTAAAAAGTATGGAAAAAAGTATAAAGGCATTGGACACATGATTTTCCAGAAGAATTTTAAAAATTAAATGGTCAGACAGAATAACTAATGAAGAGGTTTAGAGAAAGATTGGAAGCAGGTATAGCTTATGGAATGAAGTGAAAAGAAGAAAGTGGGAATACGCGGGACATGCACTAAGGGGATCATTAGGGGAGAGAATCGTGAAAGCGCTGGAAGGATGGACAGTAAGGAAGAGAAAAAGAGGGAGACCAAGGATGGAATGGTCGGGCAATTTAAAGAATTAGACCGAAATAGAGAAATATGGGGAATTCAAAAGGAAATCAAGTAGAAGAGAAGAGTGGAGATCCATGAGAGCTAACTTCTTGATAGGAGAAGCTACCGATTGATGATGATGATGATGATGATACAAGTCAAACGTCAAATCATTGAGAAGCGGGATCGAGGTGTGAGCGTGTCTGACCTAGCACGTACATACAATCGGTCCACATCAACTATTTGCACTATCCTTAAAAACAAGGATAAGATTGATTTTAAGAAGGAGATTGATGCCTCAAAGGGAGTCACAAGAATTTCTACGCTAAGGCCACGTATTCTCGACGATGTTGAAAGATTGCTTCTCATATGGATCAATGAGAAGCAAATGCAGTGCGACACTATTAACATAAACCTAATTTGTGAGAAGGTGAAACTAATTTTTGCCAACCTCATTAAGAAGACGTCAGGATCATCAACGGACGAAGAAGAAGTATTCAAGGCAAGCCGAGGGTGGTTCAAAAAGTTTAAGAGAAGAACCAGCATCCGCAACGTTGTGAGGAACGGAGAAGCAGCAAGCTCAGGCATAAATGCGGCCGAGAACTTCATCGGCCTATTCAAGAACCTTGTGAACTCTGAGGGTAATCTGCCGCAGCAGGTTTTTAATTGTGATGAAACGTGTCTCTTTTGGAAAAGATTCCGAAGCGAACTTATATAACAGCAGAAGAGAAGGCATTGCCAGGCCACAAGCCAATAAAAGACCGTCTCACGTTGTTGTTTTGTGCAAATGCAAGTGGCGATTTGAAAATTAAACCGCTGCTCGTTTTACCATTCGGACAATCCACGAGCTTTCAAGAAGTATTAAGTCCAGAAGTGCAGGCTAAATGTCATGTGGAGGTCCAACAACAAGGCTTTGGTGACACATTACCTTTTTATAGATTGGATCAATGAAGTGTTTGCCGTCTGTAAAAAATATATGTTTGAGATGAATTTGCCACTCCGTGCCTTTCTTATTATGGACAACGCTCCTGCACATCCTCCAGGCCTAGAAGATGGCCTCCTTGAAGAATTTAAATTCATCAAGATCCAATTCCTGCCTCCAAACACCACTCCTTTACTGCCGCCAATGGATCAGCAGGTCATTTCAAATTTTAAAAAGCTCTACATTAAAACTATCTTTGGGCGTTGTTTTGAGGTAACCGAAGGAGCCAGTCTCACTCTCAGATAGTTTTGGAAAGACCACTTTCACATCGTTGCCTGCCTCAAGATGATCGACGAGGCATGGGAGGGGGTCACCAAGAGAACCCTTATTTCTGCATGGAAGAAGATATAGCCAGACAGCGTTGTCGAACACAACTCCGAGGAGTTTGAGCAAGTCTCTACGAAGCCGTTAGTTGACGAGATTGTGTCTCTGGCCAAGATTATGGGGCTAGAGGTGGATAGCAACGACATCGATGAGCTAGTGGAAGAGCATAGCCAGGAACTGACCACCGAAGAGCTTATGGAGCTGAATTCTGTGTCACAGCAAGAATTTGTGGAGAATTTTTCGTCAGGGGAGGAGGAGATAACAGCCTCAGCAGAGCAACAACCTTCCAACGAAATAAGGGAGATGCTAAAAGCATAGGAAGCTGTTACATCGTACGTTGAGAAGCATCACCCTAATAAGGCAGTAGCTTTGCGCGCTGCAAATTTATTTAACGATAATTCTGTGTCTCATTTTCGCAAAATTTTGAAGCGTAGGCAGAAACAAACCTCTTTAGACAACTTTCTAGTAAAAAAGGATATATTATAAATAACAAATTACATTATTATAAATTTTTTGAGTATTTTTTCGGAATGGAACGCATTATCCTATTTTACATTGATTCCAATGGAAAAAATTGTTTCGCTTAACGAGTGTTTCGCATTACGAGTAAGATTCTGGGACGAATTAAACTCGTTAAGCGAGGTTCCACTTTATGTTAAATTGTAGTTGATATATATTGCATTACTTTTATAAGTAATATTTACAGCAAATAAGCACATTCATTCATTACAACTTAGGCCTTGGAAATTTTTTTATCGTTTTGCACGCGTTCCAAGTTCCCTCGTTGTATAATTATTAAATACTTTTCATTATCTAAGACACTAAAAGCGGACACCCAGAGTGGGATGATTCTGATAGACCAAGAGGAGCCTTGTGCTTTCGATTATCTCTACTTTTTGGGACACCCTAAATAATGTAAACTTTAATGCCCAGAGGGGGGAGACGAATTAAATTCGATTGATGCTCCGCCAGACAATTGTCACGGTATGTGGACCAACGCCGCGAGAGGCACTAACCCGCAGTTGCCTGCAAATTACTTGTGTTTTGACTGTTTGTTCGATTAAATGCTTATTGTCTTCGCAAAAAAATCGCTTTTTTTAAGAATCCCCTTACCGTGTTTAAAACAGACGCTTCCGTATCCCCGCAACACCACGTGACAACGGAATGCATAAACTCTAACCGCCTTAATTCCATAATCACAATAGTACCTACACAAGTGTTCATAACTGAAAAATAGATAATTTAAATAACATGAACCTAATCGCTGATTAAATTCACTTTCAATGCTTGCAATTACGCTCGTTACACCTTATCAACCATTCTACTATCGTAAACACTAATTATACGACTGGATTAGCGCATGACGATGCGTCTTTGTTTTTCTTACGTCCATCAGTCGAAGCGCCGCTCACAAACTATGTATACGACGGAATATATATATAACAATAACTACAAAGCACACTTTCCAACATTAAATACAACATAAACACGAAGAACAATAAAAAAACGCAATCTGATGCACAAACATTAAAGAAAATCCAAGAAAAAATATAATATAACTGGAAAACAAAGGCGACGACAAAGTAAGAATTCACCGCAACCCTTGCACAAATAGAAAAATAACTAATAAACTAAGTTTCTATGGCAATGATTGCAAATAAAGAACATATACACTCACCAATTCATGGTCCTACCGCACTATAATCGAGCAGAAATATGTAACAACGGAATCACGACAATTCTCTTCGTGAGCTGTCAACGTGACTTTGTTTACATTTAGTTTTAAACAATTAATCCGACCCATATTCGCAAAACTAATGTAAAACAACATTCTCTGGACATTTAAACACAATTTGACGGAAATGTCACCTCAATATCGCGTAAGATGCAATAGATATAAGCAGATTAAGAATCTCACACAGCCACGTTTCTTTGTATTACGCCATGTAATGAAAAGTAATAGCGAGTTCAGGAAGTACCCTAGTGACCAAATTATGAACTAATAACGGTACGTGTATAAAAGCCGGAAATACGCTCAATTTGCCGCCAATTTTAAAGGAAGGTATGTTAAGAAAATATACTATACTGATAACTTAAAGATTCAGAGTCTTTAAATGTTACGAATAGAACATAATTATTTCCTTTCATATATTGATATATATTAAATTAGTTTTGAAATTCGAAATAATTGCGAAAAATTCCAAAATACGACAGCTCACTACCAATTCTTATGGAAATCGTAGCACTTCAAGTCCGTTTTTGCGTTTAACTTAATATCCCAACGAAGATATTGTAGCATAAACCGTAGATAATATTTATATGATTGAAATGCAATTTAAATATTACAAAAGAGACTCACGAATCGCGTATACATGATTCGTCATGGAAAACAGAGGCTCTCATACGTAGCTGTAGATTAAAGTAAGACTTTAAAAGATCGCATTTGTTCCGAGAGATGACATACTACTATATACACAATAAAATGTCCCAACTTCGATTCGTTTGTATTCATGTCTTCCACTTACAGAAAGATCACGCAACCCAATCACAGGAATGTTACGAGATGTCATATACAAACGCCATAATTTTGATAAATTTAAGCGTTAAGAGTTCACATTTGTTTCACAATAAGAAAACTTAAGGATAAAGCTATTTGAATAATCCAATTTCGATTGCAATTCATTGTAATTAGTTAAAGCAAAATAAAACGAAGGACACACACTTCAGAAAGAAGATTTCATTAGTGAAACCTTGATTTTGGAAGGACGATTCAAAATTCCAAATTATCACAGGATAAGTCTGAGTTGAGCCCACCAGTGATTGATTTATCAACAATGTAGTCAGTCACGGTAATTACTGCTATTACAATACGATTATCTACGAAAAAAAAGTTCAAAAGCGAGGGAAAATGTTACTTAGCGGTGGCGAATCCATAGCCTAACCATTAACAGTCGATTACGTTACTGCTAAGCGAATCTAGGCTGTGGACTTAAGCTTATATTAATAGCATATATTTGTTGTGCCTTATTTTCTCTCGAACCCGGAAGGCCTAGGTGGAAGAAACCCATGACAATTAACTCACTAGGAAAGGGTTAAAGGTATATTGCACATAAGGGCGCGCACCCAGGAAAAATC
Organism: Sympetrum striolatum; assembly: GCA_947579665.1. Lineage (NCBI taxonomy): Eukaryota > Metazoa > Arthropoda > Insecta > Odonata > Libellulidae > Sympetrum > Sympetrum striolatum. Next base: position 72,498,148 of record OX388351.1, on the reverse strand, counting down.
TCAAGAAAAAACGGACTTGGCAAAAGTCTGAGGGGGCCGGGAATTCCCGGGATGGACAGGAAAATCCACTAAGTATTATTAAATGGAAAAAATACCGCATATTCTCGTTTTGAGTTGCTTTTCATTCCTATCAATTAATGATATAATTATTCCTATCTATATATATATAAAGCAGAAATTCTGTGGGTTTGTTTGTGTGTTTGTTTGTCATGGATTGGAGTCCACACCGTTTGCCCGATTTGTCTCAAACTTTGCATACGTGTCCTCTGACATCGGGAAGAAAGTACTGTTGCATTTTTATTCAACAATTTTGCTGGGTTCGAACCAAGATCGCTCAGATAGATTTTCATAAGGAATACACGTAAGCTTCACTTATATCGGTTGTTTCTCTTGAAGAATTAAATTAGAAGGAATATTCGAACAGAGTCGAGACAAACACCAAAAAAATAAAATCAAATAATGATTCTTATTTTGGTCGTGGAATGTTACTTTCGATTAGAATTAGCTAGAATATCGGTAAAATATACAAAACTTTTGTGAAAATTCGAGGCTGCAAACAACTCATCCCCCTGACGACCGATCCCATTGTCAAATCCGAGCTCATGTTTTATCCCGTAAAAATACTTAAATCCGAATCATGATCAAATATTTACTTTCACGAAGGAGAAGATTTGTGAAGAACTTGAAAATTGTGGTAAAAAATTCAGATTTTGGCCAAATTTATCTTAAACATCAAAATATACCTATCATGTTTTGGACTCTGCAAAACTTTTAACAATTAACTTTGCAAAAACGGAAACGAGCTTTGGAAAATAAAGCTTGACTTCAGGTTAACTGATTTACTCCAAAATCTCATCAACTCTAATGGCACCTACCAAAATGGTATACATGAATCCAAAGGAACAACGGACTTGAAAAAAGTCTGACTGGGGCGGGAATCGAACCAGGGATCTTCCTCTATCCGGGAGGCTAGTAGTAGCAGCTGTTCTGTCTCTGTAGCCTAGTGGTTAAAGCAGCCTCCCAGATAGACGAAGATCCCGGGTTCGATTCCCGCCCTAGTCAGACTTTTTTCAAGTCCGTTTTTCCTTTGGATTTTTCCTGGGCGCAAGCCCTTATGTGCAATTAACCCTTTACCCTTTCCTTTGCTATTTATGAAGTTTGGTGTTAATACGACGTATAGTTTTCACGTTAGAGCGCCCACAATCACAAATACACACAGACGACATTCCGAAAATGGCAAAAACGTGTTCTAGGGTATAATCTAGGTTCTAGGTATTCTAATACTACGTTCATGGACAAGGTAAAGATGGATAGAACTCCTTCAAAGCTTCAAAATTAATCAAACTTCGACTAGTTTCACTCGAATTTTAAGCGATTCAAGGCAGAAATGCAACAAATTTTTCCCATAATGCCAGATTTTTTCCAGTTTCTTCGCAAATATCTCGTAAAAATAAAAACTTTTACAAAATAATGGGTTGGTCTCCTCCAAAGCTTCAAATTCGACTATGGAAAAGGCTGAAACTTAAGGAACCAGAAATCAATCGCAAAAATTTCTGTTTTTGGCCATAATTTGCCTAAAAATACAGATAAACTAGTCAATTTAGATAACATTTTATGTTTTTGGACCTTATCAATCCGCACAAAACCCAGAAAACGTTGATAACACAAGTTACCTCCGAATCATGATCAAATATTAACATTCAAAGGTTAAAAAACACTTTAAAATTCTAGCAAAAAATTGTTTTTTGGCCATATTTTCTTCATACATCGAAATAACTTATGTAGTATATATTCATTAGAAGGATTTTCACTTTATTAATCCTAATTTTTATAGATTGACACATTTGCTGAGTAGCCAACCAACTGTCTTTTGGCGTTTCTCGTTTCAAAATCGAAATAATATATTCAATTTATGAGTCATTTTACAGCTTTTAACTTCACCTATCTGAAACAGGGATATATTTTTATTATTGGGTGCAATTTATCCTGAAAAATTAAAAACCTGAAAATTATCGGAAAAATTTAAGTTTTTTAGCAATACTTTCCTTCAAAATAGAAAAAAAATTCATTTTTAGACTCGTATCGAAGCTTACAACGACATCTATCACAAAATTAATCACATTTTAACTTAAGTCGGAAATTCTAAAAAACGAAGAAACCCCGAAAAATATTTTAAATCAGTTTTTGGCAAAATTTCACATAAGAATCGATCAGAATAAGAAGCAATCCAGCTTATACTAATTTTAGTATTAGAAAATAAGAAAAATGTGCAAATTAGAAGTCGTTCTACAGCTTTCGACATTAACTATCTAAATTTGGAATAGATTCTCACTATTGAGGAGCTCTTAACCAGGAAGAAACGTCGAAAACAAGAAAATTATCACAAAAATTTAAGAGTTTTGGCCATAATTTGTTTAAAAATTGACAAGTTGTGGACTAATTTTGAAACTTTTCTGGAGAATCATCCGAAGTTTGAAGAGAGTTTCACTTTTCTCGCAATCGTTTACCCAAAAACCCCATTATAATCTTATGATCATCTGTGAATTTGGCCAATATTTGCTTAAAAATCATGCATAACAAGATATGTATGGACTCATTTTGAAGCTTTTGACATGATCCATCCGATTAACGAAATGTTGACATTCACTTGGCTAATAAAAATAAATAAAATATAAAATCGTCGAATTTTTCGTTTTTTGGTAATAAATATATTGAAAATGGAGCCAAGTTAAGACTTTTTGAGTTTTCTGACGACATCTAAAGCACGAATTGATTTTCCCTTTTCTGGAGCAGTATACTCAAAAACGACGGCAACCGGAAAATGATATGAAAAATGCCATTATTTGGCGAAATTTAGATTAAACATGGAAATAAATTATTCAGATTTGGACTTATAGTCGCAGGAATTTCAGTGTTTTTGCTAAAATTAGTTAAATGATTGATATAGACTTATGAAAATAAGAGATTTATCGGAGTTTTATTGCGTTGCCATGGCTTACACGAAGTCCAATAACGTTACCCGCGTACCGTATAGAATTTCAGGAAATCCCTTGGAGCTCGTGATGCATCATAAACACCTAGGAATTACGCTCAGCAGTAATTTTTCCTTCAAAGACCATATTCGATGCGTAGTAGGAAAGGCAAAGGCTATCCAGTAAAATTCTGATGTTCATCGAGAGTAAAAGAAATGGCGTATCTTTCCCTGACCTCTACTTGAGTAATGCGATGTGATCCTCACGAAGCAGAATTAATTTCCGATCTCGAGATGGTAGTGCAGCTAGTCACGGAAGCAATATCGAAAAAGCGATACAGGGAAGAAGTTTCCAGGACAGATAGTTACTTTTGATCGTTTATCCCGCGAAATATTAGAGAAGCTAAGGTTATTTAGGGATGTTGGTGTTTTTACACCCCCTGCTAAGCGCCACTGGCGGATTGCAGGGTTTGATTGTAAATTGTAGCTCGTAAAAACCTTATTATAGAGATTATGTTTACTAGATAATTTTCACTAGATTATTTTTACAAGATTCCTTTTTTTTAATGAAAAAAGGAAAGAAATTGAAGTTTTTCAAGATATTTTACTAGTATTCAAGAATGTTTGCGACAACTACCTCATAAAAAATGAAAAGTTTACGATAAATTAGGTGGATCTCTATAAAGTCTATAATTTGAGTCCTATATTGATAAGTTTATATCAATATTTGAGCACATAAAGACCAAAAACCTTATATATTTCCGATTATTTTCGGGATTTTACATTTATTGATTTAACTGGCGCAAAAAAGAATATCGTATCTATCTAAATAGTCAATATTTGTATAGTTTACTTCCATTTTCTATTAAAATATGGTAAAAAAAATAAAATGTTTTCAATTATTTTCTACCTATATACCCAAAAAACGTCGACAATCCGTGAATTAAGGGAAAATTCCGTTTTTTGGCAATATTTTGCTTAAATATATAAATAAACTATTCAAATTTGCACTAATTTTTAAGCTGTTGACAATATTTCACCGAAATAGAAAAACATTTTCACTTTCGTGGAACAGTGAGTTCAAAACCGCGAAAACTTTTGTAGGAATTTCAGTTTGTTTTCCTTTGATTAGTTAAATTATCGATAGATACTTATCAAATTAGGAAGCATATTAGATCTTTCATCGGAATCCCTCATCATTTTGATAAAGTTGTCTATTTAATCGAGCAGTAGATTCAAGAATTAAAACTTGAAAGATTTATTTATTTATATGTTTTCCTTAAACATCATAATCAAACTGCCATTTTAGTACACATTAGGAATATTTTCACCTTATCGATCCGAATTAAGAGAAGATATACTGTTTCGCGGGGAACGTAACCCAAAATACATCGAAAACAAGAAAATGACCACATAAATTTCAATATTTAACCATGTTTTTATTAAAAATCGATAGAAACTATGCAACTTTATGCTATATAGATAATATACATTTTCACCTTTAATGCCTAGCAGTAAAACCAAAAAACGTCTAAAATCCGAAAACAATCGAAAATAATTCGTTTTTTGTGGCCATACTTGCTTAAAATCCGAGAAAACATATTCAAATTAAGACTGGTTTAAATTCTTTTTTCCGAATGTTTTTTGAGATTTCAACTACGCAAGAGTAAACATCTGTTCCTAATTCGGATGAACAACATAAGCTTTAAAATGAGTCAAAACTTGTGTATTTAATCTCATTTTTTAGCAAGTTACGGCCAAAGAAACTGTATAGGGTACATAAAAAATCTACATAGTCAAAAATTGCATATTTTATCTCGATTTCTATTAAAAACGTGGTATAAAAGTAAAATATTTGTAATAATTTTCTGGTTTTCGATATTTTTTGGGTTACCTTCCCCGCGAAACTGTATATCTTCTCCCAACTAAGATTATAAGACGAAAACATTTCCAAGGAAAGAATTCTTTAATTTAAACCACATATTCTAGTAAAATAAAGACTCAATCAACTCAATATTACGAGACCCCGCTGAGGATAAACGAAGATAAACCCACAGAATTTCCACTTTCTAAATATACAAGACATCTAACTTCCCTCATCGGTAAAGTGGTAATCTCTACCCTTTCTGACTGTAATTATGTACCTACAATTGCTCGTTACCTTCCTCCAGAAAATATCTCGTTATCCATGTAATATATCGTCCTCATGAATCATCAGCTTTATGAGCCTCGAGTATTTTTACGGGATAACACATCAGAATCAACAATCGGATCAGTCGTCAGGGGGATGATACAACCTCCAATTTGAAACTGAGATCGAACCAAGGACTATCAGCGAGAAAGTATAAATCGTATAAAAAATATATTTATGATCTCTATCTACATTTTCAATTTCCCGTCATATCGGGAAATTATTTAAAAAATCGTCACAAATTAATTTTAAATGGGAATGTATTTGCCCTGACCTAGCTTCGACCCAAGGATATCGACCTATCGTCGAACGAAATCTTCGAAGATTTCTTTGCGGTTTTCGTTGGATATGCAAGGCACTGCATAGCTATCTCACGAATTTCAACTCTCTACTTTTCCGGGAAGTGCCTCGAAAAAATTTTCGAATATCCCGCAATGTATCTTTATGTTGAAAATCGTGTTTGTGGGCACGCTACGATAAAGAAGTGATAGTTACTAATGTAATACAAATAAAATGAGTCAGGGTACGGGATGGGATGTTTTTAGAAGATAGAATATTAATAGAAAGCATGAATTTAATAAATACAATCAGAGAAATTACGTTCTCAGATGATGCAAACGATATAATGCGATCCCTGTTATATATTCTGATACTACCAGAAGGATTAGGGAAATAGATGCTAGAACGAATCGTTTCAAAAATTAATACTTTTACGCGTACGATACGCAAAAGCAAACGATTAGGAAATTAGAGCCAAGGTGCTTGCACCACATTCAACAATCCGAGAGGCAGCTGGAAAGGTCCTTAAAAAGGCTTAGATATAGATAAATTTTGTATCAATGGAAGAATTTGACAGACAAAAACATCATATTTGTTGTCATGAATGTACAGTGGGGGAAACAATTATCGCAACACCAGTTGGCGTGAGAGCGCGGATTACGTGGAAACTAACTGAAATCACTCTAACTCCGACAATTCGGCAACTCTGTATAGAGGCAGTAAAACCGGCAATATTCAAAATCCTTACGAATGGGAAATAGACTTTTAGTATCGTATATATATGCAGACATTTAAGACTCACCTTCGCGAGATTTCCAAGTAGTGCCTTAGCCTCAATGTCTTCATTTTTTGCCATTTATTATTTAAAGTTAGCCGTGATAAAAACGTTGTGTGGAATGTTAATATAATACACTGGGAGATAGTTACAAACAAGATTGTTTGATAGCGGAATATCAGACGTTAAAATGAACATTTTGAGGTATTATTTCGCTAATTAAAGGTCTAAATGGTAGAATTGTGATGGAATAGAATTCTTGCAAAGAGAATTCAACACTTAAAAATTCGAATTCAGAAACCACTAAGATGTGTCCTATTCTTAACTTTCTATTTTCACTCGAGCAGTGTAGTTTTCCACTGCATAAGGTATTAAAAATATCCTTTCGATCAATCCAATCTGATCCGTGAGTTAAAGGAGTTAATTTTTCCAAGAGCTTTTTAGCAATTAACGTTTAGACAGGAATTGTCATCACTATTATTAGCTTTTAAATAGTGGAATCAGTAATCAACAATTTTCAGCTCTATCAGGCTATATGTAATAGGGAGTAATATTTGTGTAAAAACAAATGGTGTTTCTCATGAGACATCAATGCACTTTAACCATACTGACTGAAAAATATATTATAAATTGCAACGGTATCACATATATATAGATGTTTCATTCATTCATCGCACAACTCATACGAATCTCATCTACAGTGAGTGTATTACTCTACAACAGATAATTTCAATCTAATATGTCCAGAGCTGTAATGTAATTGATTAATGAGCTTGAATGCAATCGCAAACAGGATCCATAATATTCTAGCAGTTGGAATCTGAATTGCAAATTAAAACCGATAATTCGATAGTCCTTTTACAAGCATTAGATATACCGTTCTCGCCTCATGGAGTACGCTCTTACTCTGAATTACATGCGAGCTACGGGTTTAACGCTGTGAAACGGAGCGACCTTCAGAAAATATTTTCTGAAGTATGATTTTACTTCAATAATGTTTCCAAGAGGAGGGTATTCACTTCTCTACTTTCTCCGTAGCGATGAATAAAATTTTCCACTTCCAATTTGATCATCTTGATTTCCGTATGTAAAAATACTTCCCAAGGCTACTTAGATCCATATATTAAGCGCCATACTCAGCTATCATTCGCTGATTTTACTAAACTTTCTGTGCGCTTTACGGACTCTTCCAAAACATTCCCGCCCCCCTCTCCCCCCATGAATACCGTAGTTTTAATGTTGTTTACTACGTAGTTTTGCGGTTTAGATGCGAATATATTAGAGAATAGAGCGAATATATGCAGACAAAGTTATTCTTTTATTCAGCAGTAGAAATAGTTATTAACGCCCACTTAAATAGGCAAAAGGGTATGCATGAGCTTAGCCCAAAAAAATAGAAAAATTGCAATGGTGAAAAAGAAAAATTCACTTAAAAAAGATAAAGGTTATTCGAAAAAGGAAACCATGTTTTAATGTGCGAACTGAGAGATCTAAAAATAATAATAGTAAATTGCAAGAGCTTACGTAATAAACAGGCGGAATTCTTTAACGTTACGATGAGTATTTGCGCGGATATCATACTAGGAAGATAGTTGCTTAAGCGAAGATATTACTCAAAGCGAGATATTTCCCCCGATTATATGATATACCGAAAATATAACTATGTAGATCTAGTGGTAGACTTTTTATAGTAGTATGGACTCATTTAATTAGTGAGCGCGATGAGTTCGTAGAAAATAGCAGGAGCGAAATCATTTGGTGCTCGATTCAAAGACAAAATGGAAGTAAAATTAATGTTTGTTCTTTGTGTCGTCCTCCCGATGAAAAAATAGGATGTATTGTTGTATTATCCGATGCCCTACAGAAAAATGGTGAGAAAATAAAAGATCCAATCATCGCCGTAGGAAGAGATTTTTACCTAACCAATATTCATTGGGATAATCTAAAATTCTCCAGCACTAGCAGTGGGAAAACAATTCACGGAATACATCTTACTTTTTCGTTGCATGCTTTAGATCAGGTAAATATGACGAAAACTCGAACGAATCGTGCGAAGCAAGGTATCAATTTATATTTACTAGCCACTTCCCACCCACAAATAATAACTAGCTTCTCTGTAGTTGACGGTACAGTCAGACCATGATGTCATAATGGTAGGGATGAAAGTAGTAGCGGTTAGATCTCTTAAGCCTGTGAGGCAAGTGTGTGTAATTCGCAAAGCAATTATTTCTGAGTTTAAGGTTTTATTTGAACGAAGGCTTGGATAATTTTTTTTACGCTTTTCGAGAGAAAATACAGTAAAAGATAGTTGGGTAGAGTTTCGACGAATAATCAAAGTAGATTTAGTTAAATATGTTCCGTCTAAACAGTAGGTGAGACGAGGAAGAAGTTTGAAGCGTTGCATAGGAGTCATTCACTCGCGATTGAGAAAACTTAAACCGTGCGATGAGATCCATGAGCTTAGTGATCAAAAATATAGAGAAGTGCAAAAGATATTTGAGGAAGGATCACGAAAAGAATACCAGGAATATAGATCTCGAACCCTGTTAATATCACTAGTTGGCGATTAGAAAGAATTTTGGTCATAAGTGCGTGACACTCGTGGTGGTCAGTTTTCTATTCCTAGCATTATAAGCGAAGAGGGAATTGCCTTAAATAAATCGGCAGAAATAGCTAACTTACTTAACCCGTACTTCCAGAAATTTTTCTCATTAAATGAAGGTCGAGTTAACGGTTTTACCTCTCGCATTGATTCGGAGATGATTTCCATAGAGATATAAGTTGATGCGAGTGGAAATTCACTGCAACAGATTGATAGGAAATTCTATCAGAAATCAATTAATGAGGGTACTGTCCCAATATCGTGTAAAAAATTAAACGTCACTCCGGGGCCTAAGAATGATCAGATTATTATGGGTAATTTTCGTTAACTTCGAATTTATGCAAAATAATGGAGCATATTATAGTAAGCTCCATTATTCAGTCTCTTACCATAAAGATAGGAATCATTCTGATCCAACACGGATTCCATAAAGGCAAATCTTGTAAGACGCACCTAGAGTTTTTTTGTGAATGATGTATATAAAGCGTAAGGATGTTAGATATCTTTCAAAAACGTTATTTCCACGCAGCAACAAATTTCGCGACAACCCTTAGTGTTAGTGCGCCACACAAAATACCGAAGAGTCACGTTTAGCTATTGTTTATCTTTGAAAGAACATATTGGAGATGCGATAGGAAATTGAATAGAATGCAAAGATTAACTAGTAGATCGTTGAGGGGATGCTAATCATGTTTCAAAGAAAAAAGTCATATAACCTCTTATTCAACCTAGCCGAACGAGAAAATACTGTTTCGCGATTATACTGATTATTACTTTTATATTACAGTTCGTGTACGGCATTTGTTTGATTGGTTATATACGATACTATTTGTACAGAATTGCCATGATAAAACGGTGAGTGTTACTCAGATGAATCAGTACGCGTAATCATAGTAAGAGATAGAAGACTAATTCTAAGGATAAATTTACTATGTAAGTTAAGAAAAATTAGGTTCTCAAATGATGCAATCGATTTAATGCGACCTCCCTGTTGATGTGGGCCGCTCTGATACTGCGAGGAAGATTAGAGAAATAAATGCTAGAAGGAATCGCATCAAGAATTCATTTTTTCCGCGGATGATACGCGAAAGAAATCGATTAAGAAAATAGGGTTAAGCTGTATGAACCATCCAATCCGCCACACGCCGAAAGGTTCTCACATAGACATGGACATATTTTTATGGTGTTTTTGTGCTGTCGACATTTAAACTCAATAATCAGAATATGTCGTATTTATAAAACAATATAATTTAAGAGGAAAAATTCATCCGTCACCGCTACGATTGGTCTTCGGTTTCCTTCAAAGTAACTGGGTTGTCCAAATTGTAGTGCTACCTCCAAAATACTAACGTTTCAATATCATCTCCTAAATCACTACTACTAATTTATTTCTTCTTACATTCACTAACAGTTGAAGGAAAGTTTAATTAACCTTCTTTTGATTTCAAAAAACTCTCAAAGGCACTCGAAATCAATATTTACAATGATAAAAACCTTACACCTAGAGAAATAATGACAATGTAAGAGAAATTGGCCCTATCAAAACAGGAAATCCAAATATCACTGAGGATTATTATTCATCATTATTATTCAATTATTCATTTTACAAACTAAAATCTCAAAAAAGTTTTAATTTTGTCACATAACCTTGAACATATCCTAGTTTTCTATGCATTTTAGTTTTTTCTAAGAATTTAACATATCTTCTATCATATAGCGATACCGGCCCCTGAAATGTAGAAATTTTTTCGCTCTTTCTACTGCCTATGACCCTCTCCCCCATAGACAAATCCTGGCTGCGCCCCTGCGACAAAGCAATCATTAATTATCATCTGTATATTCATGTCCACATCCGATAGAATCCGTAGATTCTTACACCTGGATGATTATGAAAAAAAAAATCAGCTCCGACATAGACCTCCATCCCCGTAATGTTACTAAATTTTCATGTTTTTACGAGAAGGAGACTATTTAACATAATTTAAAGCATGTGGAAAATAGTTATATGTAATCGTTTTTCTCTCAGCCTCGGTAACAGTGTGCACATATGCATTATGATTAATCTACGAGAATTACTTTGGAATCAAGAAAAATATAGGATGATTAATAATATATCCATTCTCCTCCATATGATGCAGCCTCCGAGACATAGAGTTAACCACTTCTTTATTGGAATTCGCTCCAGGTGAGAAGATCTAATAACTGACGGAAGCTCTTAGAAAGCTTTATCGGTTCAGAACCTAAAGACGAAGTAAATGAAATTTAAGTGCAAGTAAAGACCTAACGCGATCTCCGAGAAGCATCGACAAAACGTTACAGGGAGGTAATCACAAAACTTATTACTTTTGGTCGTTTATTTCCCCGGGCAATTAGAGAGGTTGATGGAGTAGATTACGTGATGATGGTGTTATTACAACCCCTGCCATACCCATTTGGCGGCTCGCGGGGTATATATCTAAATCTAAATCTATATAATTGGTTTGGAACTACCGCCGAGAAAATTGGAAAGTGTGAACCCGCGAATTTTCCTGGTTGTAGACGAACAATGAATAATAATATGCATAAGAATGTCAATAGTTCTCAAGGCTTTTGTTTACAGACTAAAAATGAAAAAGATTCGCTTGCGCGGTCCGCTAGTTGTCCGTCTATAGAAGTAGAAGACCTCAATGAAGAAATAGTCACCAATAAGCCTGAGTAAGTAAGCCTGAGCTCCTTGCCTTACGACCGGTTTGTTGTTGCGAGTGACGCATAGGCTTTCGAAAATCGGCTGCACTGAAAGCGAAAGGTTCATCGTGCTTCGAGAAATCAGGAGGCCCTGTCAAATACCTCTAATAAGTGTGGAAAATGAGTCAAAGGACATTGTCTTTCAGTGAACGACCTCGAATCCTTGGTAGAAGAGGAATGTCCACTGACACACGAAACATGTTCTTGACCGACAATTGGTGATGAATCGGTTCCGAATCCTTCATGTCCAATGGTTATTTTTCCATAATGAATTGTATCTCTCAGGTAAATATATATATTAATCACAGGGGCGTATAAATATATGTGGAAACCATATCTTACATTCGTTCATTTCCCGAACAAGAGAAGTTTATGATAAAAAACTCATTTAACTTAAGCGGAATTCGAGCTCGTGCCCTTCCTATGCCAATAACATGTGTCAGACAGCTGCAAAATCACCTCTTAATTAGCAACTGGTTATAGTTATGACACTTCCCAACAAACTGAGAAGTCCATTTTAGCAGCTTATTAATAATATTATTATGGCAGCATAATCCTGGTTAATTAATTAACTTTATAAAGTCAGACGTTCATAAAATACGTATCAGTACTAAAAACTTGGGTTGTTTATTAGGAAGTCTTTGTTTACTAAAATACGCTAATATAATAATATTATTTGGGAATATTTTTACGATTGCAATAACATCTAATTTCCTTAGCACCATGGTGAGGAAGGAGCTTTGAATTAGCCAGAGGATAGTTTCTACTGGGCGACTGTAAAATGAGGGTCCTGAGTCTAGCTGATATAGGCACGAAAAGGAAAAATATACCTGGCATCTGCAATACTTGCTTTGAAAGTGCTTGACATATGGTTAAAGCTTTTCCACGCGAGGTAATGATAAAAATATCATTTCAACATTTGTTTTGTATTGGTGCCTGCAATACTTTGAAGGGATCAACTTTTGGTTAAAGACTTTCCTCGCGAATTATCAAAGCCTTAATGCATTTCTACGTGAATTTCTCCGCGCGAAGGCAAAAAAATTGACTAATGACCAAGGTCACCGAGCTTCCTGTTACAAAATGTAAGACAAGTCCGATATATGCGCAGAAATTGTTCGGTTTTTATGAAATCATGTTTTTTTTAACTTTGGAATTGGTATTTTTCCTTTTAACTCCGGACGGACAATGATTTCATGTATTCTAGTTGACAAATGGTGTATATAAATTTATATTACGAATTTCCTTCGTCTGCATGATTAAGTTGGTGAAAAATTATATTCCGTAGACAAAATACAAATTTTACGATGTGTCATAGTAACTCAGTAATCGCTCTAACGACTTCTCGAATTCTAATTGCTGAATTAAAAACATAAGACTTGTAATCAAAAATCCTCCTCGGAATGTTTATCACAAATAATGAATATCCTATGTTTGAACTGGAAGTTTGAAGAATTACATTTACATTAATATCCAGCAGGCAGCCGTAAGACGTATGTTCGAGTGAGAAACCAAACTACCAAAATAACGCCTTATTAGCGCACACAAATTGTCCAGAAAAAGAGACCATTATAGGCCATCTGTTCTCGCTATAATCTCGCAAAACATCATTTTCCTCTAGACTCCAAAATTCTCGTTTTCTAAAGGTGAGAATCGCCACATCGCGTATTTCTACTCCAATCCCACTTATTCCTTATTGCTACGCATTATTAAAACCGAATAGCATTCTTCAAATTATTAAGAATTAAATTTCAATTATTTTCCATGTATTTTATTGCATTTAAGATTGAAATTAGAATAAATATATATTTAACCTATCGTTCTATAAATACGATAACTATATGTGAAAGAGAAACGCCGAAATAAACATGACGAACTCGGGGAGAGATCGCGCGAAGGCTCTAAGAAGAGTTCGAAAGAGAGGAAATTTGTTTAAGTTCTAGGCTCCGACTCAAATATTACCGCTTTTCGAGGCTTTCCTCGGTGTTGCCAGTCAGTCACAGAAAGCAGAATTCCAAATAGTTTCTGTGAAAGCCACTGGTGCGCGCGCAAAGTGTTGCGATAATTTTTTCCGCCACTGTACGATTAGAAAACACAATTTATGACATTGTAACTGTAAAAGTAATTACCGTTATTTTTAGGTGCGGTTGTTGCAACCGATGCATATAAAAATGTTATCAGACGTTGAACAAGCTGTTAGGAAAACATTAAAATCTTTGGTATTGATACGGCAAATAGTTTTCACATCAGAGCGCCCGCAATAACACATACGACGTTCCGAAAATGTCAAAAATTGCGTCCAATTAACTTAATATCTCAGAAACTGAATTCGATGAAATTAAGTTGCTACCAAGTAAAATGCAGATCTTTTAAACTAACACCTCTGTCTCCGTAAGTGTTGGTTTCTCATTTTCGCAAATTTTTAACTTCTCGGCTCGGGAGGCATTCGTAAATATAATCCGATTCTGAAATAAAGTTGCATGTCGTATTTTCATATCATTACAGAACATTCACGCAGAGCGCAAATTGGATTTAAAAAATACTGTTTTACGGCCCACCTTAGAAGTGTACAAGAGAAAATTAAATGTAAAAGAAAATTCCAAATATGATTGAGTAGAGAAATTTACCAATCTCAGTAAAAACATTGAAACATTAGTTTCGTCATCACACCGCGCTGATGACCTAAGTATGTGTCATCCTTCAATGGACATGGCCACGTAACGATGAATCAGTCAATTCACATCGATATTATATCAGGCAGAGTTACCTGCCAAATAAATGAAATGAATATAAATTCATTTTTTCTTTCCTTAATATAGCTTTCCTTTCTTTCCACACCGTGTATCTCACTTCACTCCGAAGTTTCCGAGAGCACCTTTGAGGCTGTGAGCACACCCATGGGGAGGAGTAAAGAGGGGCATGAAATTAGGGTCATTATAGGGACGCAAGTCTCATAATGATTTCCTTAAAGTTATTAATGAATCGCGCCTAAATTCACATTGCTGTGATATTTCTTAAGAGATCCTTGTCGACAGAAATTCCCAAAAGTGGCTCCAAGATACAATGCGATTAAGAGCCATCTAGCGTTAGTTTTCTAATACCTATTCTAGTTTAAGTTCTTCCGCCAAACTACGTCACCATAGACGTCAAAATGCGGGAATGTGAAATTAAAAAGCGTTTTTGCAAAGCGACTACAGATGGCTGTTTCTGTCCCACCTCATCTTTACACTGCTATGGATCCGTTAGGAATTTCGAAGATGATGTCACAGCAATACGTTTGTTTGACGCCATTTGTAAATATTTCTGACATACTCCAGTCAAAGTTTTGTTCACCCCGTATTAATGCCGTTCCCTCACTCTCAGTATCACTTTCGCTGATCTGTGTTTTCACTGCCTCTCTCCCGATCCCGCAAACTTCAGAGTTATGTTTCGTGTTGCGATAATCGCTATAATTGGCTTAAAAATCGTGCATAACCAGAAATGTAAAGACTCATTTTGATGCTTTTGATAAGATCCAATCGATTAACGAATAAATTTTAACATTCAGTTGGCTAATAAAATATATTTCCATTTTGCTCTTATATTATACTATTTCTAAGTGAAATTTCAAGTCAACATTTTTTTAATTCAATTTAAAAAATGTTGGGGTAGCCCATATCTAGACCTCATTTTTAAAATGCGACTTTTTGCATTTTTTTAATAAAAGCATTCTTTTAAGAAACTTTTTCTTAACTCTGAAACTTTTCCCTCTGACAATCAACGGGCTCTTCTGCTAGTATTAAAATAAAAAACAAGTAGACGATGGCAAATAAATGTAACTTTTAAAAGATATGGTGTAAATGCCTTCATATGATCTTAGTAAATGATCAACAGTGATTATAATACACCTATTTTATTTCAAATAATGATAAAAAGCGGAAGGTAAAAATATTTTAATTAACGATAAAAAATTATCTTTGTAACGTTAATCGAAGATATGGCAATTTATTTAAATAGCATGAGCTCAGTACACAAAAGGGAATTTTGAGAAACGTTTAAGGGGCTAATGTTTGCTATAAATTTTCCAAGAGCTGTTTTATCCAATCTCTGATAAATAAATGGATGTTTCAATGGAACCAATCTAGTGAAATCAACACAACAACAAGCGTGTATGTTTGACTATTAAAACAAGCATTCAGTCTGAGATTTATGGCGATTATTGAGAGTGAAATGTTTTAGTTGGCCAATTGAGATATTTAAAATATTAAAATGAGAAATTTGGAAAAATATCAAATCCATGAAATAATAAAATTGTGGGAATATTACTTAAGCCTTTTTGATAAAATGTAAATCGTGAACACCCACGTCAATTGTAATGTGCTCAATGAGAAGGAAGTTCTTCAATTAGATGAGAATAGGAATATTTGCGTACTCACCGTTGATGTGCCATGTAGAAGTTAAGACTGCCTCAATATCCTGCAAGAAATAAAAACGGAATAAATATATATTTATTTAACGAACCCAAATAACAATTTCCAAGTGCAATTTTCAAAACATTAGATTATATAGAGCACCAATGGATCGCGGGATGCTCTCGAGATTCGAGACGTTCTCGAGCTATAGAAAGGAGTAGATTGTGTCTAATTTTCCCCTTTGGGCAGGAACAGAGATTGAACAGTCTTTGGGATGCAATAGAAATGGTGGGAGAGAAACTTTTTAACTGGACCGCCGAATTCAAATTCACGTTCCAAATCACTCACGTACTTGGAAATCACCTGGAAAACGAAAAGATATCCTCCATTGAAAAATCTGGTCCGAGCACATGGATGAAGACAGCATTGGAGACGAACTAAGACGACCTTCCTTCAAAATGGTCATCCACTGAGGGAAGTAAGCGTGGCCCTTAAAAGAGCCCTTCATGGAACAAGTAAAGAGCCAAAAGGAGAAGAAGAAAAACCCACGGCTACGGCCTGCTTTCCCTATGCTGTATCTAGAACAATATACAATTAAACTGGGGACTTAACTGTCGAAGGTAAGACCGTGTTTGCGACACGAGGCCGTTTGCATGCAATAAAGAAAACATCAGACAAAAAAAAGTATTGCAGACCGTACGTGTACATAACAAAAATGTTTGAAATAGACAAATAAAATAGTTGAGAGCTGGCTATGTTGGGGTTCGGCGGAGAACAGCCCGCGAAGAGTCCCCGAATCCCTCTGCTCCTCTCACCGTCTTCTGCCATGATGCATGATGGGTAAGAAAGTAGGAATAAGGAGGGAGATTTAAAATTTCTAAACAGGGCACGTCGGCCGGAACACACCGCCTCCCGTGAATTTCCCACGAAATTAATACTTTTCAAAAAAAAATAATAATAATAAAATAAAAGGAAGGAAAATCTTCACTCTCAGAGGCCCGTCAGAGAGACTTAAAAAGGCATTAGGTTAGGCCATGGAAAGGACAATGGATATGGAAAGGGAAGATAATAATGAGACATACAAAGAGATTGTTCTACTCCGGATCAATCAACTGAAAAGAGAAAAAATAAATGTTACGTAACTAATTTGGTAATGGGACCAGTTTCACGACTGGTCTCCTCAATGTTCCTGATGAGGTCTTAATTCCTGCAATCCTAGCAACACCTTCAGAATCAGGAAAAATATCAGCAATTCGCCCCATCTTCCAAAGAGAAGGAGGAAGATTAGAATCTCGCACAAGAACTAATTCTCCGATTTCCGGGTTTTTACTTTCTTTTGTCCATTTGGACCGCTGCACAGTGGGCTAGAATCGAAAAAAGCTGGCCAAAAATAAAAAAGTGCTTTTTTTGAGTGCGGACTTTGAAACTTTGCATAGTCGTTCTTGAATAAATTCTGCATATAACTGTGAAATTATTTGCGTTGGTTCCCACGCGTTACAATTCTACAGGGGGTCAAAGTTGACCAAATTTTACGAAAAATGCCGGTCCTCGAGATTTCTCAAAATTCTTCCATTTCAAGCCAATCCTGAACTAAAATGAGCTAAATCATCGGGTAAAAAACGATGTAGTATTATAAACCTAATCTTCATGCTTCATAATACTGGGTTTGAATGATCACAGTTGAATATTTGCATTATTTATACAACAAAATGGCGAACCCTTATTTTACGGCAAATTTCCACCTAAAGTGAGGAAAATAGTAGTGAATAAGCGTGGTGTACGCGGAGTTATTCATACCAAAATGTTCTTTGAAGTTTTCTGAAGAAGAATCTGAAATAAAATCTTGCGACAATATGCGACGCCGATAAATAAAGCGACTTTTCGATGGCGATGCAAGAGCTATGTCCGTGCGGCGGAGCGCCACTATCTGAGACGACCTCGGTTTTGAGAGGATATGCGGATAAAAACGATTCTGAATAGCGTTTATAGTGGCTTATAACTATGAATTAATACTCTATACACATTTCAGGATAGAATTACTTTAGAAAATCCTAATGATATGAAGAAAAAATCTCTTTCTGTAATTTTCTATAAAGGTTTTTCTGTACATGCCTCCATTGACATATTTTCGTTAATATTGAGATTCATAATTTCTTTGTATAAAATAGGCTTCTGATTTTTTAAGCATAAGTGCATTTAAATTAATGAGTCTTACCGTATGCCTTAAATAGAGTCATCATCAGAGGAATCTTCTTCTCGACACGCCATCTCTTCTTCATTGCTCACGCTCAGGTGCTCCTTCACTTCTTCGTCCATATTCCTTGGTTTTCTTGTTGGAGCAGCAAAGCGAATTTAATTCGATATAAGCCCACATTTACCGGCGTTAATTTTTCTATCTCCTTCTGCAGATATCTTTCTTCCGCCTGAATAATTGTCTTCGTCTCTTTTATCCACTGAAGGCGAATCGGTCTGCAGAGTCTTGTTAAAGATGGTCGAGGATTCGCCCATATTATTTCATCTGTATTAAGCAATAAATTGTGAATTTCAACTTAAAGTTTGTTATATTGTTATCAATTTCAACTACTATGAGCGAGGAACAATTATGGTGTTTATGTTTTTACCAGATGCATCGTTGAGTAAACGTAGAGGCACCAAGGAGCTCATGAAGAGGAACTAATCTGTCTTGTCCTCCGTTTGCCTCACTTGTTTATATTGAGAGTGGCCAGAGCTTCCGTCAAATACGTATTTACATATTAAAGTGGAATTAACTTTACTGCTTGATGCTGAGCTGACGATACAGATGCTGCGATATGGTATGCTGTGTGCAGCAGAAGGGCTTTCAAACTGACTCCACACACATCTTCGGTAATATGTATCCCATCTGGATACGCAGCAGATTTTGCGTTTTTAACTACTTCATAGCTGGAGTACAACTTATGACCATGACTAATTGCAGTATCACGGAGAATTTTATATTGACTTTTTGTTAACTCTGACGATATATTCAGAGATACGGCCTCTTCTACTGACAACTGAGACTGAACATTATCCGTTTTCCTCCACTTCGAAAGTACCCTCCTTGCTTTCGTAGGTGTGGTTGTCGTTATTTCCTTGACTAACTTAGAAGCAGCTTCATCTCTTTCCTCTCGAAGAGTCATTGTCACATCGCAGACAATTTAGCTGTGGAGTACGTGGCCCTAATCGATTCCGTTTTCCTTCGTTTAGTTCGTTCACTCGAAAGATGGAAATCTAATTCTGGCCGTCCTCTAGCGTCTACCAAAATGAATTACTTTTACATAAGATAAATTATATACAAAATTTTAAGCTATCAATAAACGATATTACAAACATCAAATAAAACTTAGATTTACGAACCAGGAGTCATAGAACTACTAGGTAAGTTCTGTAGCACAATCTCGATAAAATTAGCATAAACATTAAGCCAACTGGAGTTGCGCTTGATAAATCTCTCATTATTGCGTGAACTCAGTTTCCATTTTCTTGAATAGTGCACAGACAAGAAATCATGGATATAATCAATAAGAGCATTTTGCCCACTCTCAAACTCCTGTAAGTGTAGTTTTTTAATTAGATATTTCATTAAACGCTGTTTCTTGCAAATTAATGATTCATTATTTACCTCCATCAACTTATTATGCATTATTAAACGAGAAATGACCAAGTTAGACATGGTATTTCAAGTAAATAGCAAAATTCTGAAAATATAACATAGATTCCTTAAATTTTATACCTTCCTCGGTAATACATTTAAAAAAATGGCAGCAGAAAGTCTGAAAACGATGACTAGATTTAGTGACTCTAATAAGGAAACAGTGCAGCTATTGAATTTTTAATTTTCATGGAAAGAAAGGAAAATATTAAGTATAAAATTAAATGTGACTCACCAAAAATATATTCCACACCGCTACAAGAGAATTCTGCAGGAAGGAACCTAAAGAAATTGCGACGCGTGAAATAGATGATCTACAGAAATATCACCAGAACACAACTTCAGTTCGGCACAGCCAAAAAATAACTGACTCCGAAAGAATATTTCGAGCTGAAACTGGCGGAAATAGTACAATAAAATGAGTAACCGTTTTCCGCAAAGCATATGCAGCTGGGTGTTATAAGCCTACGAAAGTTTTACTTTGGTTTTAGGGCACACTCTGGCGAGCGCCCTCCTCCCACAAGAGGGTCGTGCGAAGGACAATAGGAGTGAGTTTACTCATATAGCAATTGAAGGTCGAACGAGGAGAAGAGAGTCAGCCTCTATAGATTTAAGGATTCACTGTAAAAAATTTTAAATTTCAGAAATTGTGGCTCTATCAAGAAATCTGAGGGACAGCAGTGACTTACCGCTAAATCCAATTTTCTTTAAGGATTTAAAGGGAAAATTTTAAAATCTTATTATTTTTCATCTTAATATATAAAATATAACTTCTCTTCAGCATAATATTTCCAAATTATAACCATTCAGTTGCGTTTTTCTCCTCATGTCCTCTCAAAACCGAGGTCATCTCAGAAAGTGGCGCTCCGCCGCGCGGACATAGCTCTTGCATCGCCATCGTAAGGTCGCTTTATTTATCGGCGTCGCAAATTGTCGCAGGATTTTATTTCAGATTCTTCTTCAGAAAACTTCAAAGAACATTTTGGTATGAATAACTCCGCGTACACCGCGCTTATTCACTACTATTTTCCTCACTTTAGGTGGAAATTTGCCGTAAAATAAGGGTTCGCCATTTTGTTGTATAAATAATGCAAATATTCAACTGTGATCATTCAAACCCAGTATTATGAAGCATGAAGATTAGGTTTATAATACTACATCGTTTCTTACCCGATGATTTAGCTCATTTTAGTTCAGGATTGGCTTGAAATGGAAGAATTTTGAGAAAACTCGAGGACCGGCATTTTTCGTAAAATTTGGTCAACTTTGACCCCCTGTAGAATTGTAACGCGTGGGAACCAACGCAAATAATTTCACAGTTATATGCAGAATTTATTCAAGAACGACTATGCAAGGTTTCAAAGTCCGCACTCAAAAAAAGCACTTTTTTATTTTTGGCCAGCTTTTTTCGATTCTAGCCCACTGTGCGCTGTTGCAACGTATGCAAATACTCCTGCGACCATCGCCTCCAAAAGTGTTGGTACGTTTGCTCTAGGAGTCTCCATCGAGTAGGCAGATTGATCGCCTGGTCTGAAGTATTCCCCGGCAATCCTATCAAAGGTCGACCGACAAGGAAATGACCAGGGGTCAAACAATCGATTTCTTCAGGATCTGAAGACTTAGCTGTCAGAGGTCGGGAATTCAGCACAGCTTCAACTTTACAAAAGAGTGTGACAAACTCTTCAAATTTTAAAGTTTGGCCGTTGAGACATCTACGCAGATGATATTTTACGGATTTGATCCCTGCCTCCCATATGCCCCCAAAATTTGGCGCGGCTGGGGGATTAAATTTCCAAGTTATTCCTGACTCCGTATAAATCAGAGTCAATGCTTCCCTATGGGCGAAGGATCTTATTAATCGGTAGAGGTCTGTCAAAAGGCGATCTGCCCCGACAAAATTGGTACCACAATCGGAATAAATTGTACACGGGATTCCCCGCCGTGCGATGAAGCGTTGGAGCGCTGCAATGAATGCCGCGGTGGAGAGCGATGTAACTAATTCTAAATGGATTGCTTTTGTTACAAGACAGAGAAACAAACATAAATACGCTTTTCCAATGGCAGAGTTTTTCCTATCTCTTAATTTATAGGAAAAGGGCCCTCCATAATCCACACCGACGCAGGAAAAGGGTCTCTGCGGCACTACTCTAGGGGAAGGCAAATCTGCCATAATTGGTTGCAACGTCCCACCTCGATACCGCGAGCATACTACACATTTCAGGATTTCCGACCGAACTACTGATCTGACAGATAAAATCCAATATTGTCTACACACCAATGCCTCCACAGCGCGAGGACCACCGTGAAGTGATGTCAAGTGATGGTGTTTCACTATCAAACGAGAGAGATGGCTATCTTTGGCGAGCAAAATAGGATGCTTAGCAGAAGAGGATAAATTTGAATGGGAGAGTCTACCACCCAGCCTAAGAATTCCTGTTGGGTCCAAATATGGACGAAGTCATGATAAACTAGGAGTAAATTTGTGTTTACCCCTTTGGATTGACTCCATTACATTCTGAAAATGATGCTGTTGATCAAATTTTACAAGTTGAATCACAGATTGAGACCATTCAGGACCAGAGATAACAAGATCACATGGGCGTGATTCCCTTTTAACTGATGCTATGAATCTCAACACGTATGCAAAAGATCTTACTAATTTGACGTAAGATGAGAACCTAGTCATCCAGATTAAAGGGTCTTCCAGCCTCAGTGTGGTTCCGACAGTGAACGTAGCCGGCCTTAGCTCCGGCAAGGATGAAATCTGCGCACTCGGAATATTTCTGGAAGGCCAATGAGATTCTGAATTTCTGAGAAACGAAGGCCCCATTCCAATATAATTGATTTGTCAATAATTGCTCTGCCAAGATTCCACGGGATGCACAATCAGCAGGGTTAATCTCAGAATATATATGGCCCCGAGAATTAATCGGTATAAATTTTAGAATTTCCATCACCCTATTAGCCAAAAAAATTTTCAAGTACAGTGGCGGAAACAATTATCGCAACACCAGTTGGCGTTAGAGCGCGGATTACGTGGAAACTAACTGAAATCACTCTAACTCCGACAATTCGGCGACTCTGTATAGAGGCAGTAAAACCGGCAATATTCAAAGTCCTTACGAATGGAAAATAGACTTTTAGTATCGTATATATAGGCAGATAGATAGAGGAATTGGAGAGGACTGGGAAAATAGAAGAAATGTATAAAACCGCAAGATGTCTAACTAAGAGAGACCATAGAAGAATAAGTAAGAAAGGAATGATAGACAAAAATGGGAAAATAACTACAGATGAGGAAGAGATTAAGATTCTGTGGAAGGAGTACATAGAAGAACTGTACTGTACACATGAATGCAATGGAAGTGTAGAGCTAGAGGATGAAAGGACATGCGAAGAGGATTCGAAGGGTCCAAGGATTTTGAAAGATGAAGTTGAGAGAGCAATAAGAGACCTGAGGGACAATAAGACAGTGGGCTCTGATGGAATCCCAGCAGAGGTGTTGAAGGCCTTAGGGGAAGGTGCAATTAGTAGAATCACTAATCTTGCTAATAAGATATATGACACTGGGGAATGGCCTGAGGATTTTCTGAAAACAATAATGATGCCATTGCCTAAGAAAAATAACCCTCAAGCTTGCAAAGATTTCCGTACAATCAGTTTTATGGCGCATGTGACAAAGATGATGACCAGAATAATAATGAAGAGGATTGAGACTAGGATAGAGGAAAACTTGGGAGAGGACCAGTTTGGATTTCGAAGAGGAAAGGGAACAAGGGATGCAATAGGGTGCATGAGAATGCTGAGCGAAAGGGTACTGGAGGTAGACAGAGAGATGTTCATCTGCTTTATTGATTACGAGAAAGCATTTGACAGGGTGAAATGGGATAAACTGATGGTGATTCTAAAGGAAATTGGAGTGGATTGGAAGGATAGGAGGGCATTAAAACAACTTTATAAAGGACAAAGAGTAGTGGTGAGGATAGGGGGAGATGAGACGAAGCAGACATCGATAGGCAGAGGTGTAAGACAAGGATGTTGCCTGTCACCAATTTTATATAATATATATGGTGACAAACTGGTAGAGGAAGCCTTGGAGGGGATTGGAGGGATAGTGGTAGGAGGAGAAAGTATGAAAACCATTAAATATGCAGATGATCAGGCTGTGATAGCAGAGAGTGAAGAAATGCTGCAAGAAATGGTAGAGAAAATCAGTATAAAAGGAGAGGAATATGGAATGAAAGTTAACATTGAAAAGTCGAAGGTGATGAAGATATCAACGAAGGCTGGCCCAGTACAAATTAAGTTGAATGGGAAGGAATTGGAGCAGGTCGAGAAATTTAAATATTTGGGAAGCACCATCACATCTAATGGAAGTTGTACAGAGGAAATAAGAAGTAGAATAGCTCAGGGAAAGGCAACCTTCCAGAAGATAAAAGATCTTTTGACAGCAAAGAACATCAAGATGGAGCTAAGGAAAAGATTTGCTAAGTGTTTTATCTGGAGTATTGTGTTATATGGATCCGAAACATGGACATTGAGAAGGAGAGAAGAAAAATACATTGAGAGCTTTGAAATGTGGCTATGGCGAAGAATGGAGAAAATAAGTTGGAAAGACAAGATAAAAAATGAAGAGGTACTGAGGAGGGTTGGAGAAGAACGAGTAATTTTGGGAAACATAAGGAAAAGGAAAGCAAGATGGATAGGCCATATATTAAGAGCAGATTGCCTACAGAAGACGATTTTTGAAGGAAAGATCAAGGGGAAACGACAAAGAGGAAGAAGAAAATTCGGAATGCTGACTGATTTAAAACAAGGAAAAGAATATCAAGTTCTAAAAAGAGAGGCACAGGATAGGGATGCCTGGAGGAGCAAGTTCCGTTGAGACCTGTCCGCGGACAGAAGCACAATGATGATGATGATATAGGCAGACATTTAAGACTCACCTACGCGAGATTTCCAATTACTGCCTTTGCCTCATTGTCTTCATTTTTTGCCATTTATTATTCAAAGTTAGTCGTGATAAAAATAGTTGTGTAAAATGTCAATATAATACACTGGGAGATAGTTACAAACAAGATTGTTTGATAGCGGAATATCAGACGTTAAAATGAACATTTTGAGGTATTATTTCGCGAATCAAAGGTCTAAATACTAGAATTGTGATGGAATAGAATTCTTGCAAAGAGAATTCAACACTTAAAAATTCGAACTCAGAAACCACTAAGATGTGTCCTATTCTTACCTTTCTATTTTCTCCCGAGCAGTGTAGTTTTCTACTGCATAAGGTATTAAAAATATCCTTTCGATCAATCCAATCTGATCCGTGTGTTGAAGGAGTTCAACTTTTCCAAGAGCTTTTTAGCATTTAACGTTTTGACAGGCATTTTCATCACTATTATTAGCTTTTAAATAGTGGAATCGGTAATCAACAATTTTCAGCTCTATCAGGCTATATGTAATAGTGAGTAATATTTGTGTAATAACAAATGGTGTTTCTCATGAGACATCAATGCACTTTAATCATACTGACTGAAAAGAATATAATAAATTGAAACGGTATCACTTCTCTATAGATGTTTCATTCATCACACAACTCATACGATTCTCCTCATCAGTGAGTGTATTACTCTACAACAGATATTTTCAATCTAATTTATCCAGAGTTATAATATATTTGATTAATGAGCTTGAATGCATTCGTAATCTGGTTCCATAATATTCAGACAGTTGGAATATTAATTGTAAGTTAAAACCGATGATTCGATTGTCCGTTTACAACCATTAGATATGCTGTTCTCGCCTCTTCAAATAAGCATACTTACACATTTTCAATGATAAACATGTGCACCACCGATTTAACGCTGTGGAACGGAGCAAACTTCAGAAAGTGTTTACTGAAGCAAGGTATTCACTTCACTACTTTCTCCGTAGAGATGAATAAAATTTTCCGCTACCAATTTGATCATATTGATTTCCGTATGTTAAAATACTTCCAAAGGCTACTTAGATCCATATATTAGGTGCCATAACCAGCTTTTATTCGCTGATTTTACTAAACTTTGTGTGCACTTTACGGACTCTTCCGAAACACTCCCGCCCCACCCTCCCCCTCCATGAAGACCGTAGTTTTAGTGTCGTTTACTACGTAGTTTTGTGGTTTAGATGAGAGCGAATATACACAGACAAAGTTATTCTTTAATTCAGCAGTAGAAATAGTTACTAACACACACTTAAATAGGCAAAAGGGTATGCATGAGCTTAGCCCCAAAAGATAGAAAAATTGCAATGGTGAAAAAGAAAAATTCATTTAAGAAAAGGTAAAGGTTATTCGAAAAAGGAAACCATGTTTTGATGTGCAAACTGAGAGATCTAAAGATTATAATAGTGAATTGCAAGAGCTTACGTAATAAACAGGCGGAATTCTTTAACATTACGATGAGAACTTGCGCGGGTATCATACTAGGAAGAGAGTTGCTTAAGCGAAGATATTACTCTAAGCGAGATATTTCCCCCGATTATATGACATACCGAAAATCTGACTATGCTGATCTAGCGGTAGAGTTTTTATAGCAGTATGGACTCATTTAATTAGTGAGCGCGATGAGTTCGTAGAAAATAGCAGGAGCGAAATGATTTGGTGCTCGATTCAAAGACAAAACGGAAGTAAGATTAATGTTTGTTCTTTGTGTCGTCCTCCCGATGAAAAAATAGGTTGTATTGTTGATTTATCCGAGGCCTATAGAAAAATGGTGAGAAAATAAAAGATCCAATCATCGCCGTAGGAGGAGATTTTTACCTACCGCATATTAATTGGGATAATCTAAAATTCTCTAGTACTAGCAGTGGGAGAAAAAATTCACGAAATACATCTTACTTTTTCGTTGCATGCTTTAGATCTTGCGAGGCAAGGTATCAATTTAGATTTACTAGCCACTTCCTACCCACAAATAATAAATAGCCTCGCTGTAGTTGACGGTACAGTCAGACCATGATTTCATAATGGCAGGGATGAAAGTAGTAGCGGTTAGATCTCTGAAGCCGGTGAGGCAAGTATATGTAATTCGCAAAGCAATTATTTCTGAGTTTAAGGTTTTATTTGAACGAAGGCTTTGATAATTTTTTACGCTTTTCGGGTGAAAATACAGTAAATGATAGTTGGGTAGAGTTTCTACGGATAATCAAAGTAGATTTAGTTAAATATATTCCGTCTAAGCAGTAGGTGAGACAAGGAAGAAGTTTGAATCGTTGCATAGGAGTCATTCACTCGCGATTGAGAAAACTTAAACCGTGCGGTGAGATCCATGAGCTTGGTGATCAAAACTATAGAGGAGTGCAAAAGCTATTTGAGGAAGGATCACGAACAGAATACCAGGAATATAAATCTCGAACCCTATTAAATCAATAGTTGGCGATTAGAAAGAATTTTGGTCATAAGTGCGTGAGACTCGTGGTGGTCAGTTTTCAATGCCTAGCTTTATAAGCGAATAGGGAATTTCCTTAAATAAATCGGCAGAAATAGCTAACTTACTTAACCCGTACTTCCAGAAATGTTTCTCATTAGATGATGGTCGAGTTAACAATTTTACCTCGCGCATTGATTCGGAGATGATTTCCATAGAGATATAAGTTAATGCGAGTGGAAATTCATTGCAACAGATTGATAAGTAATTCTATCAGAAATCAATTAATGAGGATACTGTCCCAATGTCGTGGAAAAAATTAAACGTCACTCCGGGGCCTAATAATGATCAGATTATTATGGGTAATTTTCATTACCTTCGAATTTATGCAAAATAATGGAGCATATTTTAGCAAGCTCTATTATTCAGTTTCTTACCGTAAAGATAGGAATCATTCGGATCCAACACGGATTCCATAAAGATAAATCTTGTAAGACGCACCAAGAGTTTTTTATGAATGATGTATATAAAGCGTAAGGATGTTAGATATCATCCAAAAACGTTATTTCCACGCAGCAACATTTTCGCGACAACCCTTAGTGATAGTGCACCACACAAAATACCTAAGAGTCACGTTTAGCTGTAGTTTATCTTTGAAAGAACATATTGGAGATGCGATAGGAAAAGTGAATAGAATGCAAAGATTAACTAGTAGATCGTTGAGGGGATACTCATCGTGTTTCAAAGAAAAAAAAACTCATATTCCTCTTATTCAACCTAGCCAAACGAGAAAATACTGCTTCGCGATTACACTGATTATAACTTTTAAATTAAAGTTCGTGTACGGCATTTGTTTGATTGGTTGTATACGATACGATTTGCACAGAATTACCATGATAAAACGGTGAGTGTTACTCAGATGAATCAGTACGCGGGATGATAATCATTAAGAGATAGAAGACTAATTCAAAGGATAAATTTACTAAGTAAGTTCAGAAGAATTAGGTTCTCAAATTATGCAATCGATATAATGCAACCTCCCAGTTGATGTGGGCCGCTCTGATACTGCGAGGAAGATTAGAGAAATAAATGCAAGAAGGAATCGTATCAAGAATTCATTTTTTCCGCGCATGATACGCGAAAGAAATTGATTAGGAAAATAGAGTTAAGGTGCCTGTACCCCTGCCTTACGCCGAAAGGCGGATTGAAGGGTTCTTACATAGACATATTTTTAAGGTGTTTTTGTGTTGTCGACATTTTAACTCAATAATCAGAATATATCGTACTTATTAAACAACATATAATTTAAGAGGAAAAATTCATCCGTCTCCGCTACGATTGGTCTTCGGTTTCCTTCAAAGTAACTGGGTTGTCCAAATTGTAGTGCTACCTCCAAAATAATAACGTTTCAATATCATCTCCTAAATCACTACTACTAATATATTTCTTCTCACATGCACTAGCTGTTAAAGGAAAGTTTAATTAACCTTCCTTTGATTTCAAAAACTCTCAAAGGCACTCGAAATTAATATTACAATGATAAAAACCTTACTCCTAGAGAAATAATGACAATGTAAGAGAAATTGGCCCTATCAAAACTGGAAATCCAAATATCATTGAGTATTATTATGCATCATTATTATTCAATTATTCAATTTACAAATTAAAATCTCAAAAAGGTTTTCATTTTGCCACATTATCGTGAACATATCCTAGTTTTTGTGCATTTTAGATTTTTTTAAGAATTTAACATATCTTCTATCATGTAGCGTGCATGAATATACCGGCCCTGAAATGTAGAAATGTTTTCGCTCTTTCTACTGTCTATGACCCTCTCCCCCATAGACAAATCCTGGCTGCGCCCCTGCGACAAAGCAATCATTAATTATCATCTGTATATTCATGTCCACATTCGATAGAATCCGTAGATTCTTACAAATAGATGATTATGAAAAAATGTCAGCTCCGCCATAGACCTTAATCCCCGTAATGTTACTCAATTTTCATTTTTTTTAAGAGAAGGAGACTATTTAACATAATTCAGATTTAGTGGAAAATATTTATGTGTATTCGTATTTCTCTCAGACTCGGTAACAATGTGCACATATGCACTATGATTAATAATCGAGAATTTCATTGGAATCAAGAGAAATATAGAATGATTAATAATATATCCATTCTCCTTCATTCTCCTCTGTATGATTCAGCCTCATAGACATAGAGTTAACCACTTCTTTATTGGAATTCGCTCCAGGTGAGAAGATCTAATAACCGACGGAAGCTCTTCGAAAGCTTTATCGGTTCAGAACCTAAAGTCGAAGAAAATGAAATTTTAGTGCAACTAAAGACCTAATCGCGATCTCCGAGAAGCATCGACAAAACGTTACAGGGAGGTAATCACAAAACATTATAACTTTTGGTAGCTTTTTTCCCGGACAATTAGAGAGGCTGATAGAGTAGATTACGTGATGATGGTGTTATTACAACCTCTACCATACCCATCTGGCAGCTCGCGGGGTATATATTTCAATATAAATCTATACAATTGTTTTGGGACTACCGCCGAGAAAATTGGAAAGTGTGAACCCGCGAATTGTTCAGGTTGTAGACGAACAATGAATAATAATACGCATAAGAATGTCAATAGTTCTCAAGGCTTTTTTTTAAAGCGTAAAAATTAAAAAGATTCGCATGCGCGGTCCGCTGGTTGTCCGTCTATCGACGTGAAGACCTAAATGAAGAAATAGTCGTCAATAAGTCTAAGTAAGCCTGAGCTCCTTGCCTTACAACCGGTTTGTTGTTGCGAGTGACGCATAGGCTTTCGAAAATCCGCTGCACTGAAAGCGAAAGGTTCATCGTGCTTCGAGAAATCAGGAGGCCCTGTCAAATACCTCTAATTGAGGATGAGTCAAAGGACATTGTCTTTCAGCGAACGACCTCGAATCCTTGGTAGAAGAGGAATTTCCACTGACACACGAAACATGTTCTTGACCGACAATTGGTGACGAATCGGTTCCGAATCTTTCATGTCCAATGGTTATTTTTCCATAATGAATTTTATCTCTCTGGTAAATATATATATTTATCACTGAGGCGTATAAATATAAGTGGAAACCATATCTTACATTCGTTCATTTCCCGAACAAGAGAAGTTTAAGATAAAAAACTCATTTAACTTAAGCGGAATTCGAGCTGATGCCCTTCATATGCCAATAACATGTATCAGACAGCTGCAAAATGACCTCTTAATTAGCAACTAGTTATATTTATGACACTTCCCAACAATCTGAGAAGTCCATTTTAGCAGCTTATTATTAATTTTATTATGGCAGCATAATCCTTGTTAATTAACTTTATAAAGTCAGACGTTCATAAAATACGTATTAGTACTAAAAACTTGGGTTGTTTATTAGGAAGTCTTTGTTTACTAAAATACGCTAATATAATAATATTATTTGGGAATATTTTTACGAGTGCAATAACATCTAATTTCCTTAGCACCATGCTGAGGAAGGAGCTTTGAATTAGCCAGAGGATAGTTTCTACTGGGCGACTGTAAAATGAGGGTCCTGAGTCTAGCTGATATAGGCCCGAAAAGGAAAAATATACCTGGCACCTGCAATACTTGCTTTGAAAGAGCTCGACGTATGGTTTTCCACGCGAGGTAATGCATTGCAAAGTTTGTTTTGTATTTGCGCCTGCAATACTTTGAAGGGATCAACTTGTAGTTAAAGACTTTCCTCACGAATTATCAAAGCCTTAATGCATTTCTACGTGAATTTCTCCGCGCGAAGGCAACACAATTAACTAATGACCAAGGTCACCGAGCTCCCTGTTACAAAATGTAAGACAAGTCCGATATATGCGCAGAAATTGTTCGATTTTATGAAATCATGTTTGTTTTAACTTTGGAATTGTTATTTTTCCTTTTAACTACGGACGGACAATGATTTCATGTATTCTAGGTGACAAATGGTGTATATAAATTAATATTATGAATTTCCTTCGTCTGAATGTTTAAGTTGGCGAAAAATTATATTCCGTAGACAAAATACAAATTTTACATTGTGTCATAGTTAGTAACTCAGTAATCGCTCTAACGACTTCTCGAATTCTAATTGCTGAATTGAAAACATAATACTTGTAATCAAAAATCCTCCTCGGAATGTTTATCACAAATAATGAATATCCTATGTTTGAACTGGACGTTTGAAGAATTACATTTATATTAATATCCTGCAGACAGCCGTAAGACGTATGTTCGAGTGAGAAACCAAACTACCAAAATAACGCCTTATTAGCGCACAAATTATCCAGAAAATGAGACCATTATAGGCCATCTGTTCTCGCTATATTCTCGCAAAACATCATTTTCCTCTAGACTCCAAAATTCTCGTTCTCTAAAGGTGAGAATCACCACATCACATATTCCTACTCCAATCCCACTTATTCCTTATTGCTACGCATTATTAAAACCGAATAGCATTCTTCATATTATTTGGAATTAAATTTCAATTATTGTCCATGTATTTTATTTCATTTAAGATTGAAATTGGAATAAATATATATTTAACCTATCGTTCTATACATACGATAACTATCTGTGAAAGAGAAACGCCGAAATAAACATGACGAACTCGGGGAGAGATCGCGCGAAGGCTCTAAGAAGAGTTCGAAAGAAATTTGTGTTAGTTCTAGGCTCCGACTCAAATATTACCGCTTTTCGATGCTTTTCTCGGTGTTGCCAGTCAGTCACAGAAAGCAGAATTCCAAATAGTTTCTGTGAAAGCCACTGGTGCGCGCGCAAAGTGTTGCGATAATTTATTCCGCCACTGTACATGATAAGTAAATGTTCAATGATGGAGCTCAAAACACCTGGAGTATACCCTGCGAGTGTGGAGCAGCATCTATTGGAGAGACTGGCAGGACAATTGAAACACGGATCAAAAACATATCCGACTCAAGCAACCCGTGAAATCTGCCATCACGGAGCACTGCTTGGACACGAGATGAAACTTGAAGACACAAAAGTCTTATGTAAGTCACCACGATTTTGGGACCGAATCAACAAAGAGTCCATTGAAATTCAAATCGAAAAGAACAACGTAAGTAGAGATGGCTGCTACAACCACCACAAGACATGGCAACCGATCCTTCGGAAAATCTCCGAGAATCCACGGCCAATCAGAACCCCGCTTCCCCATATAAGCCCGGCCATTTCCTTCATCACACCTTCATTCGATTCAATAGGCATCCAAATTCAGTCAGGAAATTAAGCAATCAACATCCACTCAGATTACGGCCGCGTAATATTTACATATATACGTCGCAATTGGACAACAGTCCGACGGCCTTACGCTCAAATACATAAATACACAATATATAGCACGCAATATGTACAGAACACACTTTTACGTCAATCCCATATCATAAATAAAACATCTTCAAGAGCGTTTTTCACTGAAAATCTTCCTCATCTTCGCCTTAAAGTAGTGAACAGTAGAAGGGAATGGTTCAATAATATCAACAGGTAGGGCATTCCATTGCTCAATAGAGCGATTACAAAACGAATATTTGCCTACGTTTGTCCTCTGGGGCATAGGTTCGATCTTAAACCTACGATCCTTTCTGCCGTAGTAGGATGGCTTTTTTAGCCTGCCACTAATACCAGCCCATGCTGACTTTCCACTATATGCTTTATACAAGCTTCCTTATCTACTAATAACTCTTCTCCCTTCAATGGAGTCCCACCCCAATTCTTCTATCATTTTAGAAACGATTGAAGTCCTTTCAAAGTTCCTAAGGACATAACGCGCTGCCGTTCTCTGCACCATTTCAATTTCTTTAATGAGTCCCGAAAGATGCGGATCCCATTCTGTAGCACCGTACTCTAAAATGGGCATAACTAAAGATTTATATGCTATTTCTTTGGAATTCTAGCTACCTTCTCCTAAAAATCTCATAAGAAAATGCAACGCTCTATATGCTTTGTTCACTGTGCTACTGATGTGCGGCCCCCATTGCAAATCTTTTGTGAAAATTACCCCTAAATATTTGCAGTCGTTGCTTTCCTAAGTCATTAATAATATCATTCGATCCCAACGATTTATCAACTCTTTTCACCTCTGACACTCCATCGATTTTTGTAGGGGATTGGAATGCTAAGCATAGCGATTGGAGAGCGCTTAAAAGCAATAAAAACGGCTTTGCACTTCGTCAATTTTCACCTAAAGGAATCATTAAAATTCATTCGCCTAACGATCCCACCCGCATCGCCCCCCAATCAATGGACATTTTAGATTTCGCAGCAACAAAAAACCTTAATCTCATCCCGCAGTTCAAGCAGTAAATACTCTCTCATCAGATAATCTTCCCATCAATCTCCCTCTCTCTGCTTCATCATACTTCTTCTCACCATGCAAAACTAGTACAAACTGGGAGCAATTCACCAACTTCATCATCGACAACGCTCATTTCATTCCGCCCATCGAAGCCCCGTCAATCGCTTCAATAGATAACCACATCTCCCTCCTCACGGACTTCACCGCCCGAAATAGCGCCACGGCCAGTTTTTCAAGCCCCGTAACTGACGCAAATCACTACAGAATTCGTAGTGTGATTTTTCTACCACTCGGTAGAAAAATCACACTACGCAACGGCTGTTTCAGAAAATGGAGAATTTACCACAATCCCGTTGATTATTCAAATTATAAGGCCTTAAAAAGGGAGGTTAATTCAGAATTTTAAAAATGGAAATATCAGCATTGGGTTCTTCGGCTCTCCAAATTGAGTTTTAAAGACAATTCCATCTGGAAACTAGCGAAAACACTAAAAAATCCTTCAAAATTTCCGCCACCACTTAAAAAAAGACGATAAAATTCATTTCGATCCCCAAACAAAAGCCGATATTCTGGTCACTGCCCACGCAGCAAATACGGAAAATAACCTCAACTCACCTCACGAAAAAATAGTCCAAACTGCTCTAATTAACCTTGCATTCACGCCTAACTCGTTTGTCCCATACATTGACTCATCTGAAATCAAAAACATCGTAAAAAATTCAAAAATGCACTCCGGGCTTAGACGCAATCACCAATCCCATGCTATAGCATTTCATTCTTTCACCTTTCGCGCTCGATTTGTTAACAAACTTGTTCAATAGCTGCATCTCCGTCCCATATTCCCCTTCAACTTGGAAAAAAAGCTGTCATTTTCATTCCTAACCCGTATAAGAATCATACGGACCCAAACAATCACAGACCAATTTCAGTCCTCTCATATCTCGGTAAAATTTTCGAAAAACTCATTAATATTAGATTATTTTAATTTCTTCAGGCCTCAAAAACTTTAATTCGTCAAGAAATGGGGTTTAGGAAAAATTATAGTAGCGTCCATCAAATTTTACGTCTTCAACGCTTCATTGCAAACAACTATATTAAAAATGCCACCTGTTCTCCTTCAAACTCTGTCTCTGAAGGTTAACTAAGGTTTGACGTTTACTCTGGTCTGTGTCTGAGTTGATTAACAGAAAGTTTCGGTTTTCCTCTTTTAGCTAGCAGAGGAACAAAGTTAAGTTGCGCGTGTTGCAAGTGGACCACAATCATTTACCATTTTAGGATATAACTAGCCCATTCATTCTCAACAATGTGAAATATAAATAAAACAATATTTTTAATTGTACGAAACTATCCATCAGATAGCAGCCTTGGTTTGGATAAATTAATTGTTAACTATAAACTTATCTTAATCTTAGATACCGTACACAGAGACGAGAGTTATAAAGGAGGACACCGCCAAACAGCTCGTCAATTAAGTAATGGCAAAGAAACGCAAAGGACTCAAACGATGCAATTGGCGTCCGAGGAGAATTAAATTCAATTATCTTTGTACAAATGGATACTTCCCCGGATATATTTACATCAAAATGGGATACGATGATACAGCCAAATCGTAATTGGCTCAACGATTTCTTTTTCAAGTGGAGCCCTAACGCGAGAATAAAGAATCCCCATCTTAGTTATAAGAACACTGGCTTAACCCTGCCTTAACGCTTCGCTGCGGCTCAATCGAGTATGAAACGAGCGGGAAAGCAAATAAAGGTGATCCAGCGAACATAGATAATTAAATTCAATTCCCTTTCTTGCGTTGTTTTGTTGTTGAATGATTGGAAGGAAAGAAAAAAGATGTTTTTCATGGAAAATATGGGCTGCCGCACTAAGACTTAAGATTCTTATTATGAGTTAAGGATCTGAAGCTCGATATCATTCAGATATTGCAACTGCTTACGTCTTACATCTAATAATTTAAGGCGATGTTGTGACGATTGAGTTGCTCTTCTCGATTCAACACGCAAAACGCGTACCATGGCCGACCATCTATCTATCCATCTAAGACGACGATCAAGTGGAAAATAACGGAAGAAATGAGTCGAACTGAATGCAACAAACAAATACTCAGTAAATCACACTTTGTTTTTCGAAAACAGATCATTAAGTGGTTTCCTAAACAAATCTATTGAACTGATTACAACATTCAAATTAACTCACATTTCGATTTTCGATAAATGATCATTTAAATGACTTACAATGATTTTTATGCACATCAATGTGAACGGAATCAACGATATTACTCTTCTTCTTCAACTCGTAAAACGAGAACTACTGCCCGCGAAAAAACAGACGACGATCAACTGGAAAATAACGAAAGAAATGAATCGAATTGAGTGTATCAATTAAACACAAAGTAACTTAC
Organism: Sympetrum striolatum; assembly: GCA_947579665.1. Classification (NCBI taxonomy): domain Eukaryota; kingdom Metazoa; phylum Arthropoda; class Insecta; order Odonata; family Libellulidae; genus Sympetrum; species Sympetrum striolatum. Next base: position 72,462,394 of record OX388351.1, on the reverse strand, counting down.
ATTTTCATTTTCGGAAACAAAATTTAAATCACTTCCAATGATTGAATACGATTGTCCGGTTGTTTACACCTTCATAATTTTAGAAAAATTTGGTCTATTTCGCGTAAAATGTCGATGACTCAATTCGAAAACTATAAAAAAGACGAAAATAAGATTTTTTGTTTATTTCCGTTCTTTTGGTGCTTGTCTCAATTTCGTGTGACCATTTTTTAAATTTAATTCTGCAAAATAAATCAAGCCTGCAGCTGCGCATCTAAATATTTATTTAGAAGAAAAAACTTTGGATCCCTTTTTAAGGATATTGTGCGAACGGAGGAGTTTGAGATTTGGCATATTTAAATTTTATATGGAGAATGAGTGCAGAAAGCTAAAATCTTTGTCCAAATATCCTTGGTTCGACTCTGGGCCAGTACAATCGTCTCTCATAATAATGCAAAGTAAAATTTGATCGATTGCAAACATTTTTTTCTTTTGCAGAATTAAATCAGAAATAATGGTCGTACGAAATCGATACAGGTACCAAAAGAAAGTGAATTAAATAAAGATTCTTATTTTGGTCGTAGAATTTCGTATTCGAGTCTAAATTACGAAAACTTTGGGAAATTTCTTTGTTACAAACAAAGCAGTCCCCCTGGCGACCAAGGCGAATCCGAGCTTATGCGTTTTCTCATTAGAAGGGGATTTTATCTCCAAACCAAATTAACGGTAGGGACTCGTGTCAGAAATTATGAAAAGAGGACAATTTACTTATATGGCAACATATGCAAACACTGATTCATAAGTATGACCAGTTGACACACGGCAACGTTGCCGTTGGGTTGGGGTAGGGATTTCTATCAAAAATCTAGAAATCCTCCCCCCAACCCAACCCAACCCCCGTTGAAATATTTAAAACACCCGCCTATCTGACTGAACAACGTTGCCGTGCGTCAACGGGTCATTTTTAGTAAAATCACGAAAAATCTTAATTTTCATCGTAGAACGTCGATCAAAAGACGCTTTTATATATCTCTTAGGACGAGTGAGACGACGAAGATAATAAATTGTTGCTTATATGAATTGTTTATAACTTTTTTAATCGTATTCCTCCCACATGCTGTGGCGGCCGAGCGCTCCCGAGCTGCCAAGGCGAGTTAGGGGACCGGATTAGGACGTTAACCCTCGAAATTTCTACCTGAAAAAATGAAAAGGTATAACCCCCGCATATCTACCATTAACCGATTATTTTATTTAAATTTTATATAATTCGAACGAATCAAACTGACTGTGCAGCCATGAAGAATCTCGTCTTGTATTACACCACTAGCTAAAAAAATGACAATTAATTATTTTTGGTATTATTACTGTTAGTCCATCTAGCTAAGCATACGATATATTTTCAAAATTTTACAATAAACCCTGTTTATTCATGGGAACTGCCCATGCCCTGTTTCCGTATCACATTTATGCTAAGCCTTCATTAACATCGCCTGTATTTTTATCTAAACTGTTATAACTATCAATAACGAAGCAATAAGTATAGGGAAACTTCTTGAATTACTGATTTACTTTTCAACAGTCTAATCTTTTACGATCTATTTTAACTACGGAAATGACGTTTCATCAAGGGGAATCCATCTCTGAAAGATGACAGTTTAAGCATCTCTCCAATGTAGATTCCGAAATGATTTCTTCTTCAAAAACAAGTTCCCACACTGCAACAACAACGATGGTCCAATTAAGTCATTACATTAATAAACATTTATGATGCATTTTTATCATCAAATTGCTTCATTTCATTTACCAAAACTAAGAAGACCAAAAACTTGCTTTCAATATCTATGCCGGAAAAAAACAATTTTCTTCCTTTTATCCAGAGTTAGATTCAAAATTTTAAAGAGCGTAACGTATAATCATGTCTTAAACCTTTGCTATGCAAAAAACTAAAATCAGTTTAGAGCTACGAATACAAGACAGAATACAAAGCCGCAAAATTCATAGATTCGAGCGGGTGCGCCGAGTGCCACTTGTATGAAGCTCGCTCACTATTTGGGCTGAAACTCGAAAACAACTGCGCTAATCTAATTAACATATTAAGAATATCACAGTTAATGTCTAATAATGTATTGATAAGAAAATCAAGGCAGTTAAAACATAAATCCTTAACAACCTGTGATGACCGAAAAGATACCAAAAATGTTGAAAAATATAAAATTTAAGTGCGATGTGGCACGTCTACCCGTTTTCCAATTTGAATAACATTTTACACAATTTATTTTCTGGCCATATGGAACATCTTTAGGGGGTGTCCCGAAAAAATTTCAAACCTTTTGAAAATAAGGATCACCCCTAGTGTGCAAACATAAGAGGTTAACTTAATATATTTTGCGAAGGGATTTATTCGAACAGTGCAGTGTTTCCTCTTTTGGAGTAATTTCTCATAATTGTTGCATAGATAGTAGAATATTTCGAAAGAACATTTTGAAATTTATTAATTATTAATTCTTGACAAAGAAGGTTCCCGTAGATTTATGAGGCATGAGATTCTACGTTTTAAATTTGATAACATAAATTTTGATGATTTTAGGCCCATTTCAACTAAAGATAGCGAAACATCTTTTATTTCAGCTTACATCAATGGGATGGTAAACTCAACACGAAAATTACCTGTTTAACTAAATATTTATATATTTAGATAATTATTTACATTTGTATTAAAACTGTCACAGAATCCTGTTTAATTTTTTTTCTCTAATAGGAGTCGCTGCAATCGGAGAGTGAGACCTCGTCTGAACTTGATTCTGTTTTATTCGCACTTGATTATCACTACAGTCGTCCATCACGTAATCTTTTTCCCAATGATTGTCTTCTAATGTTTTTACATGATTAATGCACTTTGCCCAAAGGTAAGCAATTACTGAACCAAGAACTTCTACGCAAAGTTGTCATGTCACATTAATACTTCCTCAATTTTCGGCAGCATTGGAGAGGTGTGCCTACTGAAAGACAAGTCGGAAACAAAGAGAACACCCAAATCCAGTTGCAGTTAATGAATCTCTTTGTCGCTGTACGCCCTTGGAGCTTTATTAGAACTGTAAGTATCTGGGAGTTATTATTGATAAAAACTTTAAATTTGATGTCCATATCAAGAGAATCATCTCAAACTTAAGGAAAGTATGCTATTAGTTCTATCACGTTAAAGAAATAATTTCAACAATGGTTTTGATGCTGATGTACCATGCTCTGGTAGAATCTATTTTAAGATACGGTAATACCTTATGAGGTTTCACCAGCAATGTTTATTAAAAAGAACTTGTTGCCTTGCAAAATAAAATAATTAAAATTATACATAGCTCCAGCACTTCAAATAAGAGCATAAAAATTGAAGAAATGTACAAATCCTTAGGCATATTACCTCTGGACAAACTCCTTACCTACATAATCATACAGGATAATTATTTTAAGGACACTTACAAAATACTGAAAACAAGAAAACATGTTATGGAAGGTAGAAAACAAGATATGTATCATGAGCCATCTTTTATAAATCATTTTGGTAGAAACAAACTTGAAGTTGTGGTACCAAAAATCATAGGACTTTGACAAGTATGTCCCAAGTGAAAATAAAATAAAACAATATCTTGAGAATATTATGGTATAAAAATATGTTCAATTAGTTTATTTTGTTAATACCAATGTGCCTACTTCTGCTAATAACCATGTAAAAACCAAATCTCTCTTAAAACTCAGGAACCACCTGAAGAGCCAATTATTGGCTCAAGTGGACCTTAAAGTATATCCTGAAAATGAATCTCCTGTATATTACTGTATAATTATTGTATTTTTTTATTCTTGTATTTTTTTCATGTATACTACTGATTTAATTTAATGTAAATGTACTTAATAAAATTGTTAAAATATAAATTAAAAAGCAAATACACATTGCATTGAAAGTAGAAACCAATATATTTACCATTTGCCATTAATCTTTTTGTTAAATATAAAATGCTCATCATATCAATGATACTAAATAATCTACCTAATAAACTCAAAACATTAAACAGTATGTAACAGGATAAATTGAGTTTAAAGGAGTGACTTTTTAAGAGTAAAAAGATTATGATTATCCATAATTATTAAATTTTAAAATCATAAAACTGCAATCCTCAGTTATAGTTAAGTTATTTAACTCAAATACATAGGAATTAAAATAATATGCACCCAGCAAGAGAATGTGTACAAGACTGAAATTTATTATTATTTCAAGCTAACAAAACATCATATTTATGAAGCTAACTTCAACTCACCACTAATTTAAAATCTACTAAAATGAAATAATATAAAACAGTAATTAGACCAATAGCAACTTATGGAACTTAACATACAGCACTCACAACAGCTGATGGAAATTCTTTAAGGATATTTAACAGAAGAATAAATAGAAAAATGGACCAGTTTTAGAAAATGGTCAATGAAGAATACTAAATAATGAAGAAATAAATCAAGTAATAAATAATGGGGAGATAGAACGTTGAGTTAGATCACAAAGAATAAGCTGGGCTAAAATTGCAGATAGAAGGATTGCAAGATGACAGGATAATTAAACAAGTCTTTAAAAAGAGTGTAGATGGAAACAGAGGCAGACCAGAGAAAAGATGGAAGGTTGATGTTATAGAAAACCTGATAAAGTAGTAGTAGTGTTGTTAAAAGTGCTTCGACAGCTTAGGTCATTTCGCACATTGGAAACCTGATTGGTGTACAAAATTGTGAGCAAGAATCCAACGACAGGAAATCCTGGAGGAGCATTGAAGAGAAGGCCAAGGATCACATTGGTACAGGAGGAATACGAAGAAAAGTAAAAAAATATATTGTTATAAAAATAGGACTTTGAATTCAGTGCTTTTCAAACTAAAATTAAATTTTCTTCCACATTCATTTTAAATAAAGAAATGGTAGTATTGGAAAATCTGATTTTGAATAACATCTTATTTAAATGGCAATGATTTAAAATAAAATGTCTTAAATAACAGTCAAGAAAATAGCCACTCGTTAACTCTAACAGTGCAGTAAAAATAAAATCTATCTTCATTATCATCTACTTTCTATATAATAAAAAAATGGTTGCATTGAAAAATCTTATTTTTAATAATAACGCTTTCCAGTAGCACCGGTTTAAATTAAAACATCTTTATTTAAAATTAACAAAATAGTATTCAATAAGACTTTGACTCCGTCAGTACTTTAGTGTCAAAATAAAATCTATCTTCATTATATTTTAATTTAATTTTAATAAACATATTGAGTAATTTAAAAATCTTATTTTAAATAATATTGTTCTCCAAAGTCAATGTTTTAAATATATACGTCTGGTTTTGAAATTAAGGAAATAGCAGTTTGACATTAGGACCATTAATTTACTAACTATTAGGCTGAAATTAAAATTTCGTATCTTTTGATAATTCTACTCGATAAAACTATCTATACAATAGGTATGAGTAGTTTAAGTTCGGATTTTCCACCAGAAAAGACTTTCAATGTCTAAAACTTTCTTTTAAAAGAGTGGATTAGATATAATGTACACATCTTCATTGTACCAGCTGATGCATCACATTATTAAGGTGACATAAGGTCCTCATTGCGATTCATTAGAAGGCAAATCATTTAAATTTCAGTTAAACTTTTGTATTTTGCGTAAATTACCTAAGAAAACTAATCCTGCCAATATCGTTGCTCAGACCAATTTAAAGTCCGGTTGGAATTTTTTGCGAAGTCCCAGTTAAAATGAGGTTAAATATCTTTCATCAAGATCATGGAAAGAAGGTGAGAATTAAATTAAGTAAACTTGATATTTCAAAAGTAAAAAAATATAGCAATTGATAAAAATTACGACGTACGTTTTTCCTGATTGTTGGTATTTTCTTACCTTTTTAGATATCCTAATTGTGCATTCCACGATTAACAAATCACAGTTCTCGTTAAACAACTTCTTTTGAGCAAATCATTACAACATTGGCGACGTAAAAAATAAATTAGCACAGGCTGAATGTCACTGTATATCCGTTTCCATTCATACCACCTCTTCCGGATTTTCCAAAACCGAAGTCACAGTGGGTGAAAACAGTTCAGCTACAATCATCCATAGGAATCACTGAACACGCTCTTTCCGTTCGCATAACATCCAAGTACAACGAGAGGCGAAGTACATTAAGCACTTAGGAGCAGAACTGAATTCAGCCACTTCTTTAACACTCGGCATTGACTTAAAGAAGAAAATAACTGTGCTGTGGCACCCAAAATAAAGACAGAAATTGACTGATATTTACAATTAAACACTACAGTCACAAATCCTTCGTAATGCTCCTCTTTATTGAGCAACGCACTCGAATCATTTTCCGTAGCACTCCCTAAGCCAACTAAAATCCTTGAAGGTTCAGCAATTAAAACTGGAAGTACAATTTCTTAATGATCGAGCACGGATTCGCACTTTGCCATGTCGACCAGTCTGCTGAAAAATGAATATCCGTCTTCGATGTGAACAACTCGGTTACGAGAGATGAACTAAAGACGGAGGCCAGAAAAATGACTAAATGACAAAGCATTTCTATATTTCTTGTTGACGAAATTCTCCATTCACATCACCTCTTATCTGTTTACAGTATGATATAATGCCTACGCAGTCTAATCACGCAATGGAATTGTTTCAGCGGTGGTCAGGTGACTCAAGCTATTCAAGGACGACTCATCCCTTTCGAAGTCTAAAGTATTTTGATGCATTCTTAGTACTAAAACCTTTTAAGTGGTTACGCTAAAAATTCTTAGAAATATTAATCGTTCCAGAAGTATTTCGGTAGCACTGATTAAATTAAACTGACGCGAGAAGATTTTGAAACTATGTGTGATAATTGAGACAGTTATAACCATTCTTAATGTTAAAGATTGATTCCCAAAATAAATTCCGTAAAATCGCCGTAATTATATCCCTGTTATTTATTAATCAGTTAGCGACTGTTGGCATCTCGGTTAATTGCCCTCTTTTCACAATTTCTGACATGAGTCCCTACCGTTAATTTGGTTTGGAGATAAAATCCCCTTCTAATGTGAAAACGCATAAGCTCGGATTCAACAATCGCCTTGGTCGCCAGGGGATGATGTGAGAGACGATTATACTGCTCCAGAGTCGAACCAAGGATATTTCTCCAAATAGGAGATCCTTATCCATGGATTTCTTTGTTTTGTTTCCATCCAAAGGCACTTCAGAACAGCGAAGGCTTTCACAGGTTCCATTGGTTTCGCCTTCTTCATAATTGGTATCAGGAAAACGTTTTCGATAATTACCGCAGCATTTTGAGGGAGAGAATTTTCCTTCTGCGCCATTCCTTTTGATGCATGAATGAATGGCTTGAAATATTTCGAGTGAAATCTTTTCGCTTTTTTGTGTTTTGAAAAAAATAAACGAGGTTTTCTTCGTGGAAATGCAAGAGCTTTCTCTTTGCCAATATTGAATAATCAAAATAGCCGAGAATACTCACATAGCCGTAATTCACCGAGATAAATAAATTGAAAACCTCGGGGTGGTTCCACTGCTGCCTGTGGGGAGTCGAAGGGGTATCCAAGACACTAAATACGTACTTCGGAATGTGTGGTTCCATCTATCCAACAGATCTACTGAAGATTACTGAATTACGACTACGTGAGTTTTCTTGGCTATTTTCTTTTTGATTATTTACTAACAGCCGTGTCTCCTTCTTCTCAAAATTAAAGCCAATATGGGAACTGCTGAATAGATCTTTGAAAATAAATTACAAAATTACCAATATTTACCCTATAGCTCACATATTACTTGGAAACTCAACAGTTAAGCTTACTGATTTTATTTTAACTCAAATCGGCCGCCTCATTAGCTCTACTACTCATGGCCACATAATGTGCCAGCATTTCTTTTACTTCCATGAAACATTTTGAATAAAGGGAATGTTAATGAAGATGGACCTTCTCAAAAATGTATTCCTCCAAATAAAAGCGGAAGTTATATCGTGTTATCACCTCTGTCTTCGCTAGGTTAAATATGTTCCCTCACAAATAACTTATCTAAAGCAAGATATGCCCACGTGTGCCGAAACACCATTTTTTAATTCTCCGAAACAGGCTTTATATGCGAGAATCCTGTTCCCGGAAGTTGTTCTCAATCGTCCTAATTTAAATTACGAAAATATTGATAAAATGTTCTTACGAACGAAGAAACTCAGATTTTTATGAGGTCATTGCAAATGCAGGGGGAAACCAAAATCTTCCTTCCAAGGACAAGAAAGTGTGTGGCAAAAATATCTCGGATGGAACTCCAGTGAGTCAAACTGAATGAGGATACAATGGCTTTAAACATCGTTGCACAATACTTGCCTTCTAAGAGGCGCTTCCCAGATGAAAATTGTTCTAATCATCATCTTAGCATAATTTATAGGCAAGGAATTTTTAACGTCGAGTTTTTGACCCAAAATCAAAGGCACTCATATCTCTGACAATGTTCCAAAGACTACTTAATTTTCCATCGACAAACACAATATCTCTTCCCTCACAATGTTCATGGCCACTCCATTGAATGAATTTAATTAGCGTTCAGCTCTCTGTAAACGCACTCTAAAGAACAATTTCACCCTCACGAGTCACATCCAACATTTCAACGCAGTCGGATGCAAAAGACATGTTCAATCAAACGGAAGCCCTTCTTTTGAGCTGAATAAGGGGGCCTCTTTACAGCGAAGCCCACGTGTTTATTTCGAAACAGCATTTTACTAAATGAAACAGACGAAAACAACGGACAATGCAAAGAGTAGTACCATTACCGCAACGCCTTGTTCTCGCCGCCTCTGCCAATGAATTCCGAATGAGAGTCCGTAGAAAGAGCGAACGAATGAAAACAAATCAATACTGAGGTTAATTAATAGATTCTCGATGCTCATGAGGTGATGATTTCATAGGCCGTGGAAAAAGAGCACATTATTTGGGAATCGTCAGACATTACTTCACTTGCGCTGACGTAATAAGAAGAAACATTCTAAAACGGGAAATAAGAGGCCAAGTAATGAAACATCCTTGGCGAAAAACATTCTGATAGAAAATGCAATTCAGGAAAAGGATAAACTAAAAGCCCTACGTTTTGCTATAATTGCAGATATGAATGTCATTAACATGCCCCTGAGGAGAGAAACGACGAATAAAATTAAACTCATTTCAGACTTGCTCGGTAATGCTAGTGATCTCCTAGGCGAACTGAACAAACGGATACTGCGATAAAAATCAGCAAACCGTAGGGCGTTCCCTAAATACGTATCCTATAAGCATCGATAACCAACCAAACCAATACTTGTACTCCAAAACAATGTGTTATGACACACATTCGCAAAAAAGAGCGATTACACTCTGAACAGGTAGTTAAGCTCTTCACGAATCCCTGAACACGATTAAAAAATCTACAAAATGATGCTTTAAAACAAAAAAAGAACAAAATTCATTATTTTGATTTGATCTTACTGTTATAATCAAAATCGTCAAACCTGGAGACAATTGTCCTGGAATGATTTTCATAACTTATCAAAGGCGAATTGCTTTTATTTCTCCAACACTCAAGCTTCGCCCGGTTACGAATAACAGATCTGTGATATCAAATAAAACATTCGACTCGCGTTATATTCTGACTTCAAACTACGGACGTGGCACGAGGAATGCCAAAATAATCACTTAGTTTCTCTTGAAAACGATAAAACTTCAACGCCAAACGATTTCAACAAATGGAATTCATGCGAATCGGAATTTTTGAGCAACGCGAATGCTTAAAAGGGGCGAAATGAACAACGCCGAGGAGAAGAAACTGAACAGCCCGCCTCACGCACAAACATAAATTTTAATTTTAAAGTGCGAAATAAATAAAGCTTTCAAAGACGAAAATGCACTAAACGCGTGCATTTTGTGGTTGAGTTATGAACACTTTTTCGCTGTCTCTCAAAGCCTCACGAGGGAGCTTCCGATAGCCTCTTGTGGGGGCCCCTGGAATAGAATTACGCGTGGAAGACTCTCTTCGTTATGGGGAAACTTATTTCTCTCTGAAGAGTGGCTCATTGAAACAGACGGAGTGGCCACAGTGGAAGAGGCTACTCCAGCGAGGGGTTCGTCGAGGGTGGGCATAGTTACGGTTGTTAAGGCGATACGTTTTTCGTGGGTGTTGTCTGACATTTCGATGAGCGGAGGGGGGAAGGGGAAGGAGGGGAGGTTACCATGACGACAGAGGTATCAACAATTACAGGAATGGCAAAAGAGTAGTGATAGGTTAAGCGAATGAGAAACAGTTGAACAATGAGTTACGTCATATAAATGAGGTTTGTTGGAAAACAAAAGAACGACGATAGTGGAGATTTAAATACCTAGTAAGCGGGTGGGGGAAGAGAAGGTGCGACATCCCTATGAAGAACAAATGAGCAACGATCTTTTAAACTCGATCGAAACAAATGAAGAGCGAATGTGTTTGGGTTTTCTCTGACGACGTGAATTAAAGTTGAGTGTGAAGAAAACAGAAGAATTACGATCTAATGATCGAAATGGAAAACAACTGAATAGAGAAAATTCGTATTGCCGTAGAAATGACATTAAATAAGGTATTAATTAAAAAATATGTAATTACACGAATTTAGAATTTGAAAAAAATCGAAAAGCAAAAAACAAATAAAAATAAATTAAATATTAGTAATATAAAAAATAAATATACGAGGTTAAATCTTAATATACTATAAATAAAATTTTATTTATCATAATGAGCGAATACATTTTCACAAGGTGAATTGTTTATAATATACTATTTTAAACAGAGTTCTTCCTAAGTTATTAAAGTGTAGTACATATACTGTAAATAGTGAAAGTAGTAAAAATGAAAGGAATTAGTACTAAACAAAGGAGGTAACGAGCGATTATTCGACAATCGGTCTTCAAACCGATCAACAAAAGGGCGAACATCACATTTCCAAAATTTACTAATTACTTTCAGAGTATATTCCATGCATTGAACTGCATTCGTACGGGAGTCGAGTCAATAATTGCTTTTTTTACTTAATATTTGTCACTGCACGACCTACAAAAATGAGTTACGCACCATGGTGTGGTTTAATTAGTTCTGTATATTTGAGTAATTATAATTATCGCATTAAGTCAGAGGTGTACAATTTAAATACTGAGAAGAAAGAAAAACGGTTCTCTGTAAATTGAAACTTTGATTCATCATCACTCCGTTACTACACAACCTAGAGGAATAAATTATAAACTATAGATCATTCAGGGCTCTATCTGTTTCTGGAAACAAAACAGAAATAACAGACTAAAAGAAACTTTAGAGTGTGTTTCTGGTTTTCCATTCTAAACAAATGACAGTGATGTTGATGGGCGATTTGTAGAAGACGGTTCGCAGCCCTTGGACTCAATGAGGTTTCACGTCACCTTTATTAATATAACGCTTCATCACTCGGTATACTATAAGAAACAAATATGCACTACAAAATAGCTAATCATATTGTCCTCTGGGTGGTATAATTATGCTTACATTAAAACAGTTGATGAGATGCAACGAACAGATTTATAAAAGATAGTTCCCAAATTAGACAAAAAGAGGTTTTCTGTAAATCTAAATTTCGATAATTTATTTTTCAGTCATTATGCAACTTACAAAATGGGTTCAAACACTTATTTATTACCCATTTGATACTCTAAGTTCAAGTATTCACTATTTCCGTATTCCAACAATGACAATCGTATTAAAAAGAGATTAATGAAAGATTTATGAACTACAAACTTATTATAAAGATTACATATCAGATTATGTTTGAGCATAATCCACATTCCAAATTTATACCATTAAGTCGTTTAAAAATGATATAAAAATGTATTTCTTGATTAATTATTTAATTTACCATTCATCCTCCAAACGGACGCCTCTGGAATAGGACTGGGAGCCGTCCTATATCAACAGGGCCCCGCGGTGGAACGAAGTATCGTCGCATATGCCAGCGTTAAACTTGCTGACGCAGAAAAAAAGGTATCATGCCAACGAGCAAGAATGCCTAGCCGTAATATGGGCCGTTAAGAGATACCACCAGTATCTTTCCGACCGACCCTTTTTGCTTCGCACGGATAGCAAAGCACTAACCTGGTTGGAGACGATGCGCGACAGTCGCGCGAAGCTTACGCGTTGGGCTCTGCTGCTCCAAGAGTATCTGTTCACCGTCGAGCACTGCCCGGGGAAGAATAACGAGCTGCCCGACGCCCTCTCACGTGCACCAGCGGGAGACGCGGCTGCTGTGACTCCCGAGATGGACCGGATGGTCCCTCCACAGATATGTGCAGTTCCTGGAGCCGCACACCTGTACGAATACGTCCGAGAGGCCCAAGCAGAGGACGCCGAAACCAATGCAATTCGGCAGAAAGTCCAAGCGGCCAAAAACGCGCCTATACCCTCCGCCCCGCAGAAGCGTTACCTACAACGCCATAGGGAAGAAGACGGACACGTGTGGACCCGCCCTGGGCCGCGGCGTCTTTGGAGGCTGCTGGTTCCCCACCAGCTGAGACAAGAGGTACTCCAGCGGTATAATGACGAACCTTTAGAGCGGCACCCCGGGACGAAGGCCACGTACGACGCCCTCACCCGAGGATACCATTGGCCTTCGGCACAAGTCGACGTCCGAGCGCACGTCCTAAGCTGCCTCAGATGCGCATGCCGGAAGGGAGGACACCGTGGAAAGCAGATTCCTCTCCGAGCCCATAAACCTCAGCGGGCTTGGGAGACTGTTGCGGTAGACCTCATGGGCCCTTACCCTCGCTCGGCGAGAGGGAAAACCAACCTCCTCGTGGCCACGGATATGTTTTCCCGATGGACCGAGGCATTTCCCATCGGAAACGCCGAGACCCCAAGCGTCATACGCACGCTAGAAAACGAGGTCTTCGCTCGATGGGGGTACCCGGCCTGCATCTTGACGGACAACGGACGGCAGTTCATCAGTCGGTTGTGGAAGAACACCTGTGAGAGATGGGGGGCTAAGCCATGGACTACGCCCACATACCACCCACAGGCAAACCCAACTGAACGGAGGAACCAGGAGATCAAACGCGGCCTACGACTCAGCTTGGAAACAAGACACCAGGACTGGGATAAACAGGTGCCCGCCATTCTTTTCTCCATGCGTCGCCGAAGGAACGCAGCCACAAAATTCTCTCCTGCCGAGGTTCTCTTCGGTTGAAATTTGAAGGGACCAGGGGAATGGGCATTCTCGCCACCCCTTGACCAGGAAGAGACCAATGCACCACCACCCGGAGAAAGGGAACGAACCCAGGAGGTACGCCGGAACCAAGAAAGATACCAGGAACGGTACGAGGATCCCGCAGAAACACCTCCCGCGTTTCGCCCGGGTGACCAAGTGCTGGTGCGAACGCAGACCCTTGCCCCCAGGAAGGGTCTCAGGCATCTCCGCTACTTTCGCACCAGCCGGATGCCCCGGGCACCGCGACTTGCACGGCGCCGCCCACGCGCCCTCCGCCACTAGGAGGAGCCCGCACTCGGCTCCCGGAGGCCTTCTCCCCGGACACCGGCGACTCCGGACGCCACCACCAGGAGTGTCGCGCCCACGGAGGCCGAATAACTAGACTTGGTGCCAATTCTAAGTGCCAATTGTAAACTCACAGAAAAATAAAGAAACATTTCTATCTCAGTTTGTTTTTTCCTGAGTCTTCCCACGGATGATCACCCGATCTCGCATGTCGGGGCGGAACGCCCCACCACAATCACTACCCTCTGTCGACACCTTACTTGCGACAAAATTATCCGTTTTCGATGCTTTTTTCGATCATATCTTGGCTGTACCACGAAATGTAAGGAGAAATAGACGGAAAAAGATTGAAATTTCGTTTAAATTATCCGTTTTAGAATCTTTTTTCGATCATATCTTGGCAAAATCAAAAAATCTAAGGCAAAATAGACGAATAAAGATTGAAATTTCGTTGACATCCGTTTTCGATGCTTTTTACGATCATATCTTGGCAAAATCACGATATCTAAGGCCAAAAAGAGGAAAAAAGTTGAAATTTCGGTGAAATTATCCGTTATCGGTGCTTTTTTCGATCATATCGAAATGTTCAGTCATGGTCTGGTCTCTGTTCAAGGCGGACGTGCTTTTCTGGTGCTCCGATATTGAAGGGCAGGTGGTTTAGTTATGTGACGTTTCAAATTGGGTGTAAAAGTGTGTTCGATATTTTCTCCTTCTTTCTGCTGTATTTGTTTATACTAAACGATACAATGGCAGATTGTGGCATCTGCAAACAGATTATACAAAAGCGGCAATCTAAAATTGTGTGCAGTGATTGTAAAATGCAGTGCCATGCAAATTGTGTTAATATGTCTAAAGAGGATGTTGAGTTTATTAACGCCGAAAAACAAATATGGCGCTGTTACTCTTGTAAGGAGAGTAGACGTAAAAGTATGTCTACTACTTCATCAGTAAAATCCGATTCAGTCAGTATTTCGCTAGTTATCTCCATGCTCGAAGAAGCTAAAGAGGAGAGGCAGCGTATGGAAAAGGATCTAAATAAATCTATTGAATTTCTGAAAAGTAAAATTGACGACAATAAAAAGGTTCTTCTGGAAAGAAACATACTGCAAAAATCAGTGAGTACATAGAAGTAACAGAAAAACTTAGACAGGATAATATAGAATTAAAAGATCGTTTGCGTCTGTTAGAGAAGCGGTTCAATGAAAATGAACAATCCCTTCGAAGTAACGACCTTGAAATTCATGGAATCCCTGAAGTGAGTAATGAGACTACTTTCGATATCGTTAAAAAGGTAGGATTGGCGCTTGACATTGAGATAAGTGAGGCAATGATTGATACGTGCCATCGCATAGGGAAGCGACGGCAAGAAAATGGGCCACGGGGTATTTTAGTTTAGTTTGTCCACAGAAGTACAAAAGAGAAGATGATTTCAGAAAGAAGAGTGAAGAGGACACTTTCGACTCTACACCTGGGCATGAAAATGGATACGCCGGTCTACATCAATGAAAGCCTAAGTCCAGCACGAAGGAGAATATTCGCAGCCGTTAGAGAAAAGAAGGAGAAAGGTTATAAATACCTCTGGATAAAATATGGCAAAATTTTAATGAGAAAAAAAGAGAACGATTCAGTTGTAATTATTGAATCATTAGATGATCTGAATGCGTTTTAAATCCTTAATCTATGCAGTATTTATCTGATAATATGATTAATTCATTCGAGAATATTACCATCATTCATCAAAATATACGTAGTTTAAGATGTAATTTTCTTACTTTTCTGTCGCATTTAAATAACGTCAATCCTAGTCCTACTGACATAATCTTATCTGAAATTTGGATAAGTGAAAGTGAAATCAATTTTTATAATATTCCAGGTTACAAATCCTTTGCCAAATGTAATGACACCAGTCGTGCAAAAGGTGTTCTTGCGTATGTAAAAGATAATCTAGTATGTAGCCTTATTCCAATTAATATACCTTCTGCTGATTGTTTAATGCTAATTAGCATTAAAAAATCAGCAGAACAACAGAATTAACAACATTAGTTTCTAAAGTTAAGTTTAGAAACTAATGTTGTTAATTTCAGAATTTTAAGCGTGTATAGACATCAAAATGTTCTCATAAATCAATTTCTAAATGATATTGAGCCTGTAATTAGAAAATCAATTGGTAATCTTGTGATCATTGGTGATATTAATATAAATATTTTGGTTACAAATAATGATTCAGATCACTATTTAAATTTATTATCATCTTATGGTTTACAAAGTTTATTAAATCTGCCCACTAGAGTGAGTGCAAATTCATCTACTTGCTTAGATCATATTTTCGTCAGATTTTGTAATACATACAAATTAGAATTTAATGTCAATGTTCTACATTTAGATATAACTGATCACTCAACGATTCAATTAATTGTAACTGGAAGGGAACATACTCTATTTAAGACAAATGTAGACCAATGCCCACAAGCCCTAAAAATTAATTATAATTCTTTTAAGGAAATGATAGGAAAAATTGATTGGACACCTGCCTTAAGTGAAAAAGATGTGACGAAAGACTTTGATTTAATAATTGATTTGTTAAAGAATTGTATTGAGAAATCTAAGTACAGTACTATTAACAATATTAAAATAGTAAAGCTTAAGCCTAGGGTTACTGGTGCATTGATGCATAAGATTGAGAGAAAAAATAATTTATATAAGAGGGTTCTTCAGTACCCTAACAATGAGAGGTTAAGAAATGTATATGTGAAATTTAGAAATAGTCTGAAAACTCAATTAAAGCATGCATCAAATATATTTTATTTGAGAGAGTTTGAAAATTTTAATGGCAATATAAAACGGCAATGGTCCTTGTTTAAAGAACTAACTGGCAAAAGTCATATTGGTAAGGGCAGGCAAGTTATTGAATTAAATATCGATGGGCATGTAATTAAAGAACCTAAAATTCTAGCTTAAAATTGTAATAAATATTTTATCAGCATTTTCAAACAAGCTAAATCAAATCATGCTCATTCTATTAAAATGTTAGACAATCCCTGTGTAAATAGAACTGTGCTAAATTCAATGTACTTAGAACCGGTGGTGACTAAAGAAATTATAGATTTAATTAACTTACTACCAAATGGCAAATCACCTGGAATTGATGGGATTAACTGCATTATATTAAAGATTATTGCAGAGAATATAGCACCCATTCTTACGCATGTGTGTAACCTAAGCTTCTCAAATGGTGAATTTCCTAGTTGCTTAAAAAAAGCAGTCGTAATACCCTTATTTAAGAAAGGTGATTTCAAAATTACAGACCCATTTCACTTTTGTCAATATTTTCTAAGATCATAGAAAAATTATTTAAGAAAAGATTACTGACATTTTTGGATAAAAACGGGATTCTAAGTTCACGCCAGTTTGGATTTAGGTGTGCAATGGGGGCAGAAAATGCTTTAGAAAATCACTTACAATACATATATAAAGCTATAAATTTAAGTGCACGAAATGTAGGATTGTATATTGACATTAAAAAGGCTTTTGATACTCTTGATCATGACATATTATTTGATAAAATAAAACAGAAAGGAATTCGAGGAGTTCCATTACGTTGGATAAAGAGCTACTTATCAATACGATCTCAGTATGTAAAAATAGGAAGCAGTTATAGTGATTTTAAACGAATAGAAACTGGATTGCCGCAGGGATCTGTATTGGGACCTTTATTATTTCTGTTATATATTAATGACCTGTGTAACTACGATTCCAAAGGGAATGTAACGGCCTTCGCTGACGACATTGCTTTGTGTTATGAAGGACACAACTGGACAATAATTAGAGATAATGTACAAGAAGATTTGGACTTTCTCAGTAAATGGTTTTTTTACAATGGACTAGAGTTAAGCGAAAAAACGAAGTATATATGCTATAATATTGGAAATCATCCTTGTCCAGATGATATAATCTTATTTTATCATCATGCATATTGTCCAAAAATTTCATGTAATTGTTTGGAAATTGGAAGAGTATGTAATTTAAAATATTTGGGAGTAATTTTAGACCAATTTTTAAAATGGGATTGCCATATTGAATCTGTTTCTTTGTATTTAAGATTTTGTTTATCAAAATTTTACTTTATATGTAAAAAGTGTACTTTATCGTTTAACCCTTAGTTACTCGCGTCAAAAAAAGTTACGTAAGTACTCGCGTGGGGTCTTTTAGGACCCCAGACTTAGATTTTACTTTTAACAATAAAATTTCAGGTTATTTTTATTTTAATGTTAATGAAAGTGTTAATGAGTTTTAAATATAACTTTTAAAAAGATTTTGTTTATTGTAAATAACAAAAACCAAAGTATTTTTACTGTAAACAATTTATTTTCAACTAATCTCCTTATTTTCATCCTTACAGTCGGCACATTTTATTATCATATGATCTTTGCATAGAAAAACATAACAATCAATACATTTATTGGTGACTTTAATTTCCTTAGTTATTGGGTAATATCATCTTCATTGGGCATCTTCCCTTCGAAGTTCCTCTTGATACAGATGTACTTGCAACTTCAGGTTCATGTTCTCTCCGAATGCATTTTCGAAGATTTTTTGGAATGTACTGATTTTTCGAGCCTATTATCTGGTGTTCTTTGATTAATTCCTTTGATAGTAATTTAAAAAAAATCACCTTGTAATTTTATTTGAAACGTTACTATAATATACTATGGATGCATTAGTGGCAGAAACATTCAAAAAGCGGAGGAAAACAGCTAATGGCCATCTTTTCGTTCTTCTAGCAATGCTATAATTGCTACAAAGCTGATCGCAGGTGTCGACACCCCCTTTTTTCATAGTAAAATGTTATGATTCCCGGCTTTTGAATACTTTGCGTTGATTCATCTATTTTAGCATCGTGATGCATTGTTGAGATAAGAATCACTTCTCTGTTTCTAAAAGGAACATAGGATACTAAAGTAATATCTTTGGCGAAACCAAAAATGCTGCTCCTAACTATCCTATCTCGCTTTGGAAGAAACTCGGGTGGTATTTCTTTTTTAATTTTTTCGCAGAGTGCCAGAAATTGTCAATTTCTACTCTGATAAAAGAGATTCGGCAAGAGGGATGCTAGTATAACAATTATCAGTGGTAACATTCCGATTACTTCCTTTTATGGGTCTTACCAACCGTTTCACTACCTCATCCGGTTTATTTCCCATTCTGTACGGTCCTTCTGGCTGAACGCCGGCATATATTTCAAATTTTTGCAAAAATAAAGTTTTAGAATCCACTAACGCAAAAACTTGTATCCCACATCTTTTTGGTTTTTTTGGTATATAATGGCGAAAAGGGCATCTACCTCTAAATCGAATTAGCTGTCCATCAATCGTCACATACTCGTTTGGAATATACATCTTTTCAAAGTTATCAGATAGCTTTTCAATGAATTCACTAACCGGAGCAAGCTTATCACCCATTCTTCGTACTTCCCGAGTTGTAATATCGTCAAATCGTAGACTCCTCATCAAAAATAAAAACCTATTATAGGACATTGTCAAAGGTAATATTTCAACTCCTGTGCCATCACTTGCCCATAAATCACGAAAGTTGAGATTACCGCTCTTCAATACACCAGACATTGGAAACAGCCCTATGAAAGCACGCATTTCTTCTTTTTCCACTATTTTAGCATCACGGTCTCTCTCAAAATTTTTCTGCACCTTTTCAATATAAATATTTGTTTTAGTTACTAGAGTTTCCATTACGGTAGTTTCAAAGAGTAATGAAAATGCCTCTAAAGGAGTCGTAGCACTTCTTGCCAAACTCACAACACCTGGACGTTGAAGAACTATATTCCTTCTTCTTGTTCTCAGTTTTTTCGAAGGATGTGCTTTATTCCAATGAAATTTCTTATCTCTGCTCCAAAAATATTCACTTCCCGATGCCTTCTCTCTTCTTCAATGTCGTCATGGAAGCTCCTCTCCTGCACGGTCTCAGAGTTGTGCTTGCTGTACCTTCATCTTCGTCATCTTCCTGATTCTCACCTACGTCCTCCTCTGTTTCATAAAACAATTCCAAGTAGTCCCTTTCTTGGGATTGGCTTGAATATTCATGAGACCTTCTAAAATAATTAGCAGTAAAATTTAGCAAACATGAAGCACTAAATGTTGATCTAAATATATGATATGCTAAACTGATATATTTATTTATATTCCTGAAATGATTTTTCTATATATATGGAAAATTTTCTTATTCAAACATATACTATAAATACATCGAACGAAGGATGTATGTACTTACTTTCTTACGTCCAGTGTCAATGAATACTGGTGTTTCTTCTGCCTTGATGAAAAAAACATCCGGTTGGATTCTCGTATGCTCGAGTTTAGAAGAAACTTCTCTCTTATATACTGCGTCCACGGTGACTGATGAACAAATTATCTTTTCACTTGGAATGAGCAAGAGACAACGAGAGGAGGAGCAGACGTACGTACACTCAACCTCCGCATGGTTGGGGGCGTTGGGGGGCAAGATCTACCGATGGCCCAAAAGCCATCATGTAGGGTCCCAAAGAACGGCATTTTTGGAGAGGCCTATGCAATTTCAGTTATATTCCTCGGGAAATACATTTTTCCTCCTTTATGTGAAAGTTAACTTTACATTTCAAGCATTGGCAAAAGAGAAGCTGCGTTTTATTACACTCTTTGTTCCTTGAGTGCTGACATCCTGCCTCGGGTCACCAAAATTCTGGAATCCAAAAAATAAGTGCAATCCTTCCTAAAATACGCGTGTGCATTGCTCAATAAATAGAAAGGATGAATGGCAATAAAGAAAAGCAGAAGTGAAAACGTGTTTGTTTTCAGGGTAGGAAAAAAGGGCAGGGTGAAGGCCGCATCGGGTACTCGAAGGGACAGTATGTGCAGCTGACAATGGATGAGTTTATTGCTCTAACGGGAAGGTCCTAGAACCTCATGCGGAGAAAGAGAGCGAGGAAAAGAAATTTCTTGAGTCTTCGAATGGAAATTATTTGCCACCGTTATTCAGAATTTTTGCGCGAATGTCAGAAATTATAGTTGTAATGCGCTATGCCGGCAGCAGAACGAAATTCATGAAGGATATAACAATCTTTGAAATTGACTGATTCAAGAAAAAACAACATTCTGAGACTAATAAAGAATTGAAAATCTGATTTCCGCATAAAAAAATTTAAAATTAAACTTTCTGGTTCAATTAAATTTGTTTAATTTTACTTATGCATTATATTCATAATTCAAAATTGGCTGATCAGAATTGAACAAAAACGCAAAATTATACTGGTGACGTTAAATGATGAAGGTACACCAAATTTGAAATGAATAGGTGTCGTAGTTCTTGTAATATTGGCAAAAAATAATCCTTGGGGTCTTTTAGGACCCCACGCGAGTAATTAAGGGTTAAAAGAGTTATCTACAGTGCTCTAGTACAACTATATTAAATTATGGATTACAATTTTGGGGAAGTGCATATAAAAATACAGCTGCATAGTCTGCATTAGTCCTGCAAAGAAGGATTATTAGAATAATCTGCTTAAAAAATAAATTTGAGCATTCATATCCCTTATTTGTAAATTTAACATTGCTCCCGTTACAACACTTTTATATGTTTAAGGTTTTGAAGTTGTTTTTTGTCATGAGTGGAAATAAGCCAAATATCTCTGATAGTTCAATTCATTATAATTTAAGAAAAGGAAATGTACATTTAATTAAACCAAAATTGACTATTTTTAAAAGGTCTTTTGTTTATATGGGACCAAAAATTTTTAATTTTTTGCCTAAAGAAATAAAAAATGAGAAACGTTGTTATAAGTTTCTTCAGTTAGTCAAGTCGTGGTTATTATCAAATGAAAATGTTGATAGATTTTTTTTAATATGATTTTTTGGTTATTATAATTATATTATTCTGTAGAAATAGTATTATTATTCTTGTTATTGTTATATACATGTATCTGGTTTTTTTTCTCTTTTTTTGTAAAATTTACAGGTATTACTTTTTTTCTTTAAGAACAAGTGTAAAGAACACACAAATGTATTCTTTCTTTTTTGTTAAACCACTTACTTTTTTTATGTTTTTTGTATGTATCAGCACCAGCAATCCGTTTACTTTAGTTTGATGGAAACCCCAAAAAAGGTTTTTACCTATGGGGTACCTAATTCCATCACAATGTAGAATAATTTTATTTTTATTTTGTTTGTATTCTCTTAAGATGGAATAAATTTACTTATTATTATTATTATTATATCTTAGCAAATCACGATATCTAAGGCCAAATAGAGGAAAAAAGTTATATTGTGGTGAAATTATCCGTTTTCGATACTTTTTTCGATCATATCATGGCAAAATCACGAAAATTAACGCAAAATAGAGGAAAATAGTTTAAATTTCGGTGAAATTATCCGTTTTGGATACTTTTTTCGATCATATCTTGGCAAAATCACGAAAATTAACGCAAAATAGAGGAAAAAAGTTGAAATTACGGTGATATTATCCATTTTCGATGCTTTTTTCGTTCATATCTTGGCAAAATCACGAAAACTGTGGCCAGATAGAGGAAAAAGGTGAAATTTCAGTGTAATTATCCATTTTCGATGCTTTTTTCGTTCATATCTTGGCAAAATCATGAAAACTAAGGCCAGATAGAGGAAAAATGATGAAATTTCAGTGAAATTATGTTTTTGATTTTTTTTCGATCATATCTTGGCAAAATCACGATATCTATGGCCAATAGAGGAAAAAAGTTGAAATTTCGGTGAAATCATCTGTTTTCGATGCTTTTTTCGATCACATCTTGGCAAAATCACGATATCTAAGGCCAAATAGAGGAAAAAAGTCATAGAATACGTATGAAAGGAAATCTTTATGGTGGTATTTAAAATTAGCAATCCATATTATGCAGCTGCAATTGGTTAATAGTCATATACTATTCAATAAATACAGAGGAAATAAAATGACCATGTATGAATTCTGGAAGTTACTTAGTGTTACCTAACCTGCATAGACCATTTTCTGGACAATATAAATTATTTTTTTTTGCTACAAAAGTTCAATTTCAATGCACTCAAATGGCTCACATTTTTAAAAATGCACTGCGGAGCTCAAAGTTTGGCAATTAAATTTTTAATAAACCCAACCGATATTATCGATTTTAAGAAGGAATCTTAAAATCAACAAGAACCTACCCGTAATCCTTAAAATTCCCTTATAACCTTAAAATCAATAATATTCGAACAATACGCACAATATTTAAGGATAAAAAATTATAATTGGGCTTTGATTAAATTTGTAAAAACAAGAAAGTGCTGTAAAGTAGCCTCTAAATTTTGATAAAACAAGGACATGGACCATAAAAGGTCTTGGAGTCTATTTTCACAGTAAAGAACAGTGTCCTACACTAAAATTAAAAAGGTAAATAATGATATTATTAATAAATAAGTTAAATAAAACAAGGGCACGTTGAGTAGAGCTTGACTAAATTTAAGTTAATAGTCTCGTGGCCTTCACAAAGTCAAGTATCTTTTCTACATAGGCTAGATCATCTCCTAGGGCGACCAAGAGACCCGTAAAAAGACCTAATCTCATTCGCTCATCATTAAACTGGGGATGAGGTGTTACTGACATCAGCTAGGAATACAATCTCTTCCCACCCTAGTTAGACTTCACAGTCTTGAGGTGGTGGAATGACGATGTTTCGTAAGCAGTATGACACTTTTTTTCATCCGAGTCCCTGCATCTCATGCACTTCGACGAGGGTTAGCGATTTCAAATGTTTTTTTTTTTTTTACTTTTGAATGTAAGAAAATTTTATCAACTCTTCAAACAGTACTATAATATGAATTGATAATTGTTCAAAAGTCCTTATGTTGTCAGAGCTGTTAATACTGTTTGTTTTTCTCGATTGTATCTTTGTGCTCGCTTAAATAATGTCATTAATAATAACCTTTAAACCCACAAAACTACGCGGTTTTTGTACAACAAATTAATCATTTAGTGGAAAGGTTAAACGTAATTCGTGGAACTTACAAAATTCGTTTTTCATTTTGTGAATTCGTAAATTAGTATACGATACCCATTGAATTTATTAATTTTATTTTCATTATTCTGAACATAATTCCGATAGCGACCTTAAATTACCTTTACCTTTTGATTGTTTCTTTATCATCAATTTTTAAAAAAAACTTTTTAAAAAATTTAACTGAGCGTAAGGAACTTTGGCTAACTGTTGCTAGAAGAGAGCAAAATGGTCACACTTCTCGCACTGCGAGATACACTGTTGGGACCAGAAAGACTTTTCAGGACGCAATTAGAGAACCCCGAGGGACCGAACTTTTCACTTCACACCTCAACCAGAAACTAAAATCCTTCCTCATAAAATTCTCTGACTATTAATATTTCCCCACCAGAGAGGCCCAAAAGGATATGGAAAAGTGCACTGAATTTCCTAATTTCCGATTTTGCTTCAGTGAGATAATGAATGAACCCAACCCAGGGGGCAAGCCTTCCCTTCACTCCGCTATTGCTCCGATGGTTT
Organism: Sympetrum striolatum; assembly: GCA_947579665.1. NCBI lineage: Eukaryota > Metazoa > Arthropoda > Insecta > Odonata > Libellulidae > Sympetrum > Sympetrum striolatum. The sequence goes on along the minus strand of OX388351.1, from coordinate 72,438,292 downwards.
AGTCCTAGTACCACGAATTCTACGTCTCCTGGCTTGGGGAAAACCCAGGGATGGCCCAGCTCAATCAGTTTGGCTGTTGAGGGCACTTGCCATTCAGTATTGCTTTTGCGAATTCATTTTTACAACTATGGTCACAAAATCCTCTTGAAAAGAATGTTCTTTCAAACAAAGAATCTTTGGAACGGCAGTGGTGCATCAACGGTAAGTATATCGTAACTCAAACCATAAAACCCAGCATAATTTCTTTAAGTTTGAAGTTTCTTTCCGTCTTTCACAGATTCAAACTCTACTTATTTCAGCACGAAATAAAAGGAATTAATCTTTCCGTCCGCATCTCGCAGGTTCCGCCTTATTGAGGGACTTTGTTGAGAAAAATATGATCATTATGCAAAGCAATTCCGATATTTCCGGCTTTGACAACGAAGACAACGACAATTCCGCCGCTCACAGTTTTTACTGTATTTGAATGGGCTTACATACGACATTTCATGCCACGGCCACCGAGAGCCATGCTGCTTTAACCTCTCTAGGATATCGGCTTCCGTACAATTTCAGAAAAATGAAAAAATTCCCTGAATATTCCATGAGTTTTCCAGAACTAGAATTTTCCCCAATTTTTCCAGGTTGCTGGACACCCTGTAAACTTGTGGGAAACCTGTGGCCAAGCATATCTTACTAAAATTAATAATTTTGCTGTAGAAATTAATGTGCATTTTCCTCCAAAACATTCAATATATAAAAATTTATTTGCATAAATTCTACAAAACAAAGAATACGGTTATTACCAAATCATTTATTCCTAATTCAATCAAGCAAAATGTTCCCATAATTCAACAACAATCATAGAAACTTAACACATCTTTTCAGATCCTTAAAATGATTTCAGCAAATTAAAACATTTTAAGAAAATACCATGATTCCACAAATGACTTACAAAAATTGAAAATATCTTGTATGAAAGATATAAATAAACTTTATGCTAAAATTTCTTTCCTTTTCTGTACAAATTTGTCCACCGTTAATGGTACTAAAATATTCTCATAGAAATACCACATAAAAGAAAACATGGCTCATAATTAACATATGAAAAGAAAGAAATCGAAAAAACACGTTTCATCGCCTCTTTAAGTGCAATAGGGGACAATAATCACTGCTGGCAACACATCACACATTGAATTGGGATACAGTTAACTTTTACAATATTCAAATCATGCGAGAGATGAATATTTTATCTTCATCCGTAATCTCTTAACTTCATACTTAAAATATGACAATTCTGACTTCCTTTCTAATGCAAGTTTACAAAACCTGCAAGCGCTTCAATGAGCAGGATCATTTTTAGTCACTGTCTGGCTCGGACTTTACTTGCACCCTCTGAAAAGATACATTTTGAATCAGTAAAATACTTTAATGCTGTAAAGAGAAAAATAGAATTTCTTAATTAAAAAAGGTAGCCATTGCAAAAAATTAATATTAAAATTGTAATTATTTTTTAATTAAAATTTTAAACAAATTCAGGGAAGATTAACATTAAGAAATTTTCATTCAATGACACAATATAATGCAGATAAAATATCCATCCAAGTTTCATTAACCAGTGTATCAACATGGCTGAACAAAGTGCTCCAGTTCTTACCACATTTCAGAAACATTAATGCCCAGAAATATCAAATATGAAAGCATGCAATGGAAAGTCTCGGACAGGAAAAAATTCAATATGTGCAAGTAGGAAAATATATGATTGACTATTACCTCTTCCTGATCATCTTTCTTCTTCTTTTTTTTCTTCTTTTTCTTTTTCTTCTCGTCACCTGACTCTCCTTCAGACTCCTTTAAAGACAATGATGGAAACATTAGGTGTGCGCTTGAAGGGATTATTTTGAAAAGAATTAATATTTACGGACGATGAGCATAAAAAGGAATTGATGCAACAGCTGGCAAATTTTAAATAAAGCCACATATCTATTGTTTGAAATTTTCTCATTTTTATGAAGTATGCTGCCGGACACAGCATTGTTTTCATAACATGTAAATTAATATTTTTTTATCTGCGTAACCCCATCATGTTTATTCATTCACTTAACTTTTTGAATCGATAAAATATGCATTAAAAATGAGAGAATAAGGTAATTACAGGACAGATAACTTCATTTGGCACATTTATGGGAATAAATAGCCTTATAAAAAATTCACTACCAAATTTATAGTGCAGTGCAGACAAAAAATATAGAATTAATAATAAAAGAGAGGAATTACATAAAATACTCTGAAAAATCAAGAAGACATTACCGCTTTTACAGCTTCTGGTTGTGTTTCTTCCTCTTCTAACTTCCTTTTCTTCTTTTTCTTTTTGTGCTCTGGAGAGAGGACACCCTCAGGACTACCAGGAGGGCTCATAGCTCGCTAATCAAACAAGATTAAAATTAGTTCATACTTCTATTCATTAGTTTTATCAATGAATAAGATTTCAAAATATACTGATAATCCATTGAAACACCTCAAACTTAAGCATCTAACCAGATCAAAGAAGCAATCAGCTTAAAACATGATTCTACAGAACATCCATTTAGATGAAGTTATATAGCACTGACATTTTGTATTCAGGTTTTCTTCCTGTGTTTAAACTCTGAAAATACAGTGGAAGTCCGTTATAACAAGCAGTGACAAAAATTGGAAAAGTACTCCTTAAAAAGCATATTTGCCGATTTCAAACACTAAATGTCCGTCCAAGGGCAGTGAGAGCAGCAGAATGGAACAGTGGGGTTTAATCCTCACGCATATATTTCAGAATGTATAAAAAAATCCGGTCGTCTCAAGTTGATACAACCCCCATTAGACATGCTTCTAGAAACTCCTCTGATGATACAATGAGTTCTATGCTAAAAGAGCTTCTTTAATTAGCGAAATAAATCCCAGCCGATCAAGCTGAACTAAAATCTACAATTGCAGGCATGCAAATATCTCTTTCTGATCAGGCTGATGGAAAGGAAACTGCATTGATTGGCATCCTTACCCATAGCGTTGAAGTAGTTCAGAGATATAATGCTTCTTTGTTTAAGCGAGTCTCATGTCAACCATATCAAACAGGATAACCCAAGAAATGTTGTGGGAGTTCCTCTGTTGAGGATGAATGTATCGATGCCATAGTCTGTCCAATTGGTCAGGCTCTTGGAGTGAACAATGAAGTTGGTGACATCGTAATAATTTATATTGTTCCTTACCAAGCTACACATCATACTTATTCTACTGACACATTCCTAGATGTATTGTTGATGACCCAGAGAAAATCATCACTTATTCCCGATTACCTTGCTTTCTGTCTGCCCATGATTTAAATCAAGTCAATTATCGATTTAAAACTCCTTTTTTCTTCCCCATCACCATTTCTATTCCGTAATCTCGGGAATTTTGAAGAGGCTAAATTTCGTGAGAAGCTTGCTGCCGCCAATTGGAATGAGCTAAATAAATCTGGAAGCATTGATTCAAAACTACATTGCTTTGATGTTCATTTATTAGATTGCTTAAACTGGATAGCTCCTCTACAACTATGTACTCCTACACGATCTCACGCTCCTTGGATCAATGGTGGCATCAAAGGATTGATTAGGAAAAGGCCTGCATACTGTTTTTATTCGAACAAGAACTTTTAAATCTTACAGTGCATTTATAGAAATTACAAATCTCGCCAAATCACATGTCTGAAGCTAAGCACCATTACTAAAAAATGAATTTTCTTCCTTACATGATCCCAATTTGGTTTGGAGTGAGTTGAGGCGCCTAGGTCTCATTCGTCAAAGCAGCAATACTCTCCCTCTTGGTATTTCAATTGAAGAATTCAATGCCCACTTTAACTCGTTATATTCATCTACTAATGGCCTTTCTTCCAATTTTTCTATCAATTTTGACCCCCACATTCCTTTTAATTCCAACAATTTTTACTTTCAACACGCAACTCCTGAACTAATGCTCAATTATTAATCGCATTCCAAATCTTAGTCCCCTGTTGTTGTGTTGATGACAATCCAGGTGACTTCATTCCTGTACTCGAGCTTAATTATTTAATTATTCTAAATCTCATTCAGTATATCCCTCTACTAGGAAAAAACCTCTCATCAGCCCCATAAAAAAGGTATATAACCTATCTCTGGCTGATTTCCGGCCTATTTCCATCTTTGTGCACTCTCTAAAACTCTCGAAAGAATAGTATTTAATCAAATCTCCCATTATTTAAAAAAGTCAAGAAAATTGACCCATTCCAATCGGGTTTGTTTCAGTACTGTTTGACTTCAGCATGGCGTTTGACCGTGATAACCACCTTCTTCTATCAAATAAACTGAAAAAACTAAATTTTTCTACCACTGGTTTAAATTGGTTCTGGTCATACTTGGATGGTAGAAGCCACTAGTCATGGGAACTAGTAATGACTTGTCATCGTGGCTACCTACTTCTAGCAGAGTACTGCTGGGATCAGTTTTAGGGACCTCTTTTTTTTTCAATAAATATACTTAATATTTTAGACAGTTGTAAATATATGCTCTATGCTGACGACTTACAAATTTATCTTCATCCGACTCTAAATGACTTGCCTGAATAACAGCTGCCACCAACTTAGATATATATTCTTTATGTTCATGGGCTAAAAATAACCTGTTGCTGAATCCCAAAAAGACGCAAACTATCTTTGGTAATTCAAGGTCCATCAGTAAAATTGACTTTGTTAACACTTAACCCCTTTAAGAATTTGGTCCGAAATCACCCTCACAAACACGCTTTCATGGAATCTGTTTGTCTTCGAAATTTCAAATAAGGTTGATATTATATCAGCTAAAACTACCTAAGAACAATAAAGGTATTATTATTATCCTGGATCTAACAATTTGGTGCCAGGTTATGTATGAAAAATATCCCAAGGGTGGATGCCAATATGATGGAAACTCAATAATACATTGGGTGCTGACTAGAGGGAGCATCGCCAAAAAGAAACGAGAGACAAGGGTTTAAAACGTGTGGAGGCACAAAGTTGAAAGAGAGACTCATGAAAAGTATGATCAAACGTCCCTGAAGCATATTTACTGAGGAAGGGACACAAGATATATGATATTATAGTATTTAAACTAGCTTCAGATGTAGTCAAAGGTTTGTATTATTAGATTTTAAAGATTTTGGCAAAAATAATCAAATTTCATTCTTAAAATCAATAGGTCATTTGATATACTTCATCTACTTAATATAACTACTACATGGCTATATAAGTAATCACACCAATTTTAACTATAAAAAGGAGCCTTTGCCTTCTGAAACAAATTTAAAGATTCCACAGTCAACAGGCATTCCACTGTACGCAACTAAAAGTCAACTTAAGCCATTCTACACTAAATTAGATTATATAGGAACTCACTTTTCTTGATGCCGATTCCTCCTGCGTCGGCTCCTCGGTAGCACCTACTTCTTGTTTCACAACAGCTTCACCAGTAGAGCTGCAATGCAAAGAACTTGTTAAGGCAGTGGAAAAAGCAGCTTAGAAGGAAAAAAATATCACAGACAGTATCAATGAATATAATCACAGATCCTATCATTATTGAAATCTGAAATTAACTCACGCCAGCAAGGCACAAAGAAATTTTGAAATACTTTAACTGAGATCAATGCATGAATGTGCACCAATTAATCTACAGACAATTCAAATATTTCAAGAGATTGCAACAAATGCTCAATAACATATATAAATGCACATTAATATAGTCACAATGATTATCCCAAAAATACCTTTCAAAATAAAGGGACAATTGAATGAACCTTATCAAGAAATATAACTTGTGGTCATAATTTTTCATAGCCATTATATTGCTACTTCCACTGCATACAGTCATCAACCATGTTATCAACACTTTTTCCTCAATTTTTATAGATAATAAATGCCTTTTCCACTAAAATATAAACATTTATTAAAAATGTGTAAGTCCTTCTGATTACCTGTAGCACATGTAGGACTTCAGCCAATCCTTAGGTGTTTTTTCATTTGGCTTCCCGTATTTATCCAAAAGTCCTTTCCCAATCATTTGCTTCTTCATTGATGCCTAAAAAATAAGGAAATAAGACAATATTCTAGCTTACATTAGATATAGCCAGTAAACAAATTGATTCTCATTCTGTCAAATGCATTCGCTAGTATTTCGAGAGAAGCTCTGGGCAGTTGCAATATTTCTAAATTTTCACTCCTCAATCATGGTGCATAATATCAAACAGACCATTTATACTATTGGTTAAGAACAATATGAAGATAAACGTCAGTATTAACTCAACATCTACCTTCACCTTGGCCCTTGGCTTACACATTCTTTTCAGTACAAAGGTGCAAGAAATACGATAATTTTATCAAAAATCATAATTTAATAAATTATTAATGAGATTTGGCAACAGAGAAGATCGTACTATATACAATATGAATATTTACATATTAAATTTTTTTCTCTAATTATTTACAATAAACCAAACAACCAATTTTCAAATTAAACAAAAAATATCAAGTATATACAATAAAAATTGTACATTCTCTTTCCGAAAAATTTTATAGTGATGCAGTAAATACAAGGTATGATCAAAAAGTTTCCCAAATTATTTTTTCCCCACTGAATGATGAAACCATTGCTCAAAAGCAAGAAATTATCCGTTCAGATCGCCAAACCATTGCAGATGTACCGAGATTTATCCATTAAGGTTAAACAGACCCTACACACATTAATTACCATTTAAGAGCAGATTTATATTAAAGCTTCTCGATATAATGACATGAATAGCCATAAAATAATCACCTCACATTAAACACTTTTGAACTGAATATTTTACAGTTCCCAATAGAATTTGCTATAGAAATAATCACTGCAGGCTATAATTACAAATTCGAAGTATAATTTCAACAGAGATCTTCGAATTGATCAAGGAGTTAAAACTGACACAATTTGGAATTTTTCCCAACAAAATAGACTGGAGAAGGCCAAACATAAACACATCTTTGTCTCTTCTACATTTTTAATGATAATAATAACAAAATAAGTATCTCAAAAAGAAAGAGTTAAAGTTTTCATGTACATAAGAGAAACCAGAAAAATGAACTTGAAAAAAGTCTGTTCCCGATCCTGTCAAGACTTTTTTAAAGTTGTTTTCCTTGAATTCATCTCAAAAGGCTTATAGAACTATGATTTTGACTTATGAAAGAATAAAGCAAATCTGTAATAAAAATAATTCCACGAAGTTATATGAGATAGCTCTGCTGAAAATGTTTTCAGAAATTTAAAAAATATTTGGAGATATATTTGGAGCAACCTAGTGGAAAAGCAGATCACAAAACTAGTTTGCCTGCATTTGAAAACACTCGTGCAGAAGATTAAAGCAGGACTTTTTTCCTCATTTTTTAAGCAACTTTCAAGACATTAAACGTGACAAAACTTAAAGGTTTACAATTTTTTGTGTGAATAACTTACAGTCGGTCCCAAACCCCATTTACGAGGATATGTGTCTTTTTCCATAATCACGCGCTTAATCTTAGCGACTATCCCATGATCACAGCTTGCCATTGTTGCAGTAGTCATCATTGCAACACCTGTAAAAGAATTGGAGAAACACGAAGCAAGTTAAATACAATAGGTGAACATTTGAGAAAAAATTACTGTCAATCTTAAGTTTAATTATAAAATGAACAAATAAATGAGAGCATTTTTAGGGGTGGAAAGAGTAAGGGAAGAAAGCCCATTGATTTGTATGCTTTTCACTGCTAAAGCTCATCTTGCCTGAATGCGAATTGATCTTCATCGAGAGATTACATTACTCAAATCTCAGTCCTTGGCCAAATTCATCATTCATTCATTCATGGAATTACAAAAATTATACTGAATGTACAGTTTTTGAGTATTTGAACTTGGATTTCCAAACTGCAGGTTACAGAGATTGTGGAAAATCAAAGGCCAATCAAAATTGCTACGGCGATTGCAGAAATGCAGCTATCAAAATAGTGATTTAATGAGAAAATAATGAATCCAACTTGAAGTAAATAATTACCATAATTACTTGAAAATAATGCACATCCCAGAATTCAAGTGACACAAATTTAAGAATCATTTGCTCAAGAATCTAAAGTGCATCTTAAGACATGAGGCATTTGTGGCACAGCATACATGTTCACTATAAGCATATAAGCTACGAGTAAAATGTTGCTTGCATACTGCAAGCACTGCGATGTGCTTGCAGTATGCTGACGATGTGTATGTAACGATGTGCTTGCAGAATGCAAGCACATCGTTAACACAAATTTTAAGTCGGCATCATGTAGAGTGAGTACTCAAAAGAAAAATAAAAATGGATTGAAAATATTCTTAATATTTGCTGAAATGTATTTGTCGGGCATCAAACGTCTATATGTAATAGATATATCTATTATATATAGACGCTTCTCCGGATATACCTATATACACACTCACTCATTCATTCATTCATAGGGGATCAAAAGTCGAAGCATGTTCCACAAGTGCCACTGACTTGAAATTTTTACGACATATTAGCCATATCGTGTAACCTCCAGAAAAAATCCGACTTTGAACCTCAGTGTCATGGGTTCGATTCCAGAAGGCCCCAAAGTCCCGATTTTCTCCATAAGGATATATGGTGAAGATTTTCGAAAATTTTTTTGAGGCACTTCTAGGAAAGGTAGAGAGTTGAAATTCGAGGGATCGCTAGATGCCGTGGATATCCAACGAAAATAAAAAAGACATCGCCGAACATGGTACATGGTTCGATGCTAGGTCGGGGCAAAAATCGGCCGTTAAAAATGCATTGCGGCGATTTTGAAGATATTTTTTGGATCCTTTCCCGATAACATAGATACTTGAAACTCGGCACGTGGATAGATATCATGAATATGTTTCATAATCAAATTTTACATATTCGCTGATGGTCCTTGGTTCGATCCCAGAGGGCCATTTGCATTTCTCAATGCATTTCTTACGGAGATAACGGAAACAAAATTTAGGCACTTCCCGGCATGCTATCGACTTCAAACTTTGCATGTTAGTAGAACGAGTCCTTAGAAATCAAACTGGGCATTCACGGCTATGAATGTATCCTGGGTTCGACACCAGGTGTCTCTGCAATCAGAAGTTGATCCAATATTCAGGAATTATTTTGAAACCTTTCCCAATAATATAGAAACTTGAAATTCGGCAAATAGATAGAGATCATAAAAAAATTTCAGAAACATGTTTTACATTTCCATGATCGTCCTTGGTTCGAATCCAGAGAGCACTTTACATTCGTGAAAATTAGAACGTCTTTTGAGGCAGTTGTAGCCAATAATTCTGCTTGAATTTTCACACATAGCTAGAGATGGTGACCTTCTATTGTGCTGCATAGTGAGTTCACCAGGATGACCCGGGTTCGATGCCAGACGATGAATTGTCAGCGAATTTTAAGAAACATTTCAATCCTTTTTTTTTTATTTTGAGGACCGTCCCGATATTATGCCGATATGAAATTAGTATTGCGGATCTGCTTGCAGTATGCAAGCTACATTTTACTCGTATATATAATAGATATAAGTATATCCAGAGAAGCGTCTATATATAATAGATATTTATAATGCTGGTAGGCGGCTACCGCAGAAGTCCTACCTAAGTACACATGTTAACCAATTTAAAACTGGTAATTTAAAAAGTTTCATGGGCTAGCCTTTCAATTATAAACTGCCAATAGTCTGTAGTCTTTGGAGACTTTTTCAGTGAAAACATTGAGAGAGGTGGAACGTTTTACGAGTTACATAGAGCCAGGGTGAGCTGAAGATCCAGCTGCACTACTGGACATGTGAAAGAGTGAATTTGAACTTTGCCTGAATCTAGAGTGCTGTTGATTCCAATGGTCAGCCCTATTTTTGAGCCGAAAAAAAGACAAAAAAGAAAGGGTGTGCATTATTATCGAGTAAATACAGTGTACACTCAGGACCATGGGTCTCTGGGAACAAGCAGCCATCACGATTATCAGTGCTCTAATACAATGCTAAAATAAGCAGTGTACCTTATAGAAGCACTTCACATTCATTAATAAGAATTGAGAAGTCCTAAGCATGTGTGTTACTCCACTGGTATAAGGCAAGTTAGCAATCAGCAAATCGCAAGCAGCACTTCTGATACGAGACAATTTTTTCATACCTAAAGCCACAGCTTCTCCTTTGGTGGATACAATTACTATCTCTTCATTCAACTCAATACCATCTTCATAACGCAGAACTCCAGGAAGCATAATACGCGCACCATAACACACAGCATTCACCTGCAAGTATACACACATTCTAGATTTTCAATTTATACTTTAACAGAAGGACAGCGAAGTAAACTACAACTATAGAATATTTTTAATACATGAAGTATGATACAAAAATTCACATTCTTATAAGACTTATTGTAAATTTACAAAATCATGTAAAAGGCACTATGATAAGCCATTCAAAAACATTAAACGATTAGATTAAATATATTACCTAAGATACAGAGAATATAGAACATCTTACAAAAATATTTTCACCTCCAATTTTTTTGCCATCTTCACTAACCTAAAGGTTAACCAATTCAAAATCTTAGACTTCGATAAACATGAGTCATAACAATCACCTGCTTTTGAATCATGAAACACGCTGCATATAAATTGATATGAGTGAAGATGGCAAACGTAGGTTATTCGATACACGAGTAGTTGAGGTATTTACTTACAGCACTGTCCTTCATAATGACTCTCTTGTGTGAAGTGAGAAGGCCTTCCAGAGGATGGATAACACGACGGAGGTATGATTCATCTTTGTATGTATCGTACAACCACTGAGCATCTAACACATCGTGCATTGTCACCATTCCCAACTTTTCACTCTGAATACCTTAGAAAATCAAATTAAAGAAGCGTTAATAATAAATAAAATCAAGAAATAAATTAAGGGGGTTACATTGCTTAGATCAATCTATAAGTGAACAAACGGCTTACATCCTCTTATCTTAATGTATACTTAATATGCCCTCATGAGGATTGTACTATTTAGGAGTAATTCCACACTATCCTGTGGCCATTATTTGGAAGAAGGGATCCCCTGAAGTGGTAAATATTTCAGATAGCAATACAATAAGTACCGGAGTTAAGTGGTATGTTCTAACACTAACCATTATATTTAAAATTAACTACGAATTCAAAGATTACTACATTAATCAGTGAATGCTGAGAATATTATGAAGCCAAATATCATTCAATGTGCTGCTAAATTTGAGAACTTGTTAGTTTCCTGAACTTATAAAAGGTCAAATTTTCTCTACTTAAGTATCTTCACATTCAACTGATATTTCTTGTGAGTGTAAGAGTAAGCAGCCAAGTTCCCACTAATATTTAGGATTGGATAATTCATTAAGCACTGGCTTTTGCAACTAACTGACATTGTCTTCATCTTCTAAATTAAAAACATTCAATGGACACTCACCTGACCTAACTCTCCTCAATTCGACCATAACACCACCTACTCCAAGGATGAGACCGAGATGGACACACATGGTCCGGATGTATGTTCCTGCCTCACAGCTAACCCAAAATATTCCTGAAATTTTGGAAAAATAATCAAATAAAATATTACAAGACCAACTTCAATCACTTGAAATAAATAAAAAAGTCTTTTAGTTCATAAGATGAGAAAAAGCCTTGATTTTAATCCCCAATGTATACAAAAAGGCTGATGATAGATTATAGAAATAGCTATTAACTGCCAGGGGTTCCTAAGAAACTGCGTGAACATGTAACTGTTTGGTTAGCAGAGTTGTTTATTCCTCAAACTGAACGCAACTAAATGATGCAGAGGAAAATTCCTAATCGTTTAGTTGCATGAGTGCACGCATCATGGCCAATCAATCGTTTAGTTGTCCTGGTGAGTGCAGAACAACAATTGGTCGATCAAATAGTTACACAATTAAAAATTGTAAGTTAGTGCGAAGCCTAAAAGAACCATTTACAGCATTGCAAGACAGAAAAAAGGGCAAATGAAACTTTCAAACAAGCTGCAAGATTTGTTACAAAAAAATTCACCAACTGAATATAGAAATTTATCTGAAAGGAAATGAAAAATTCCAAAAAACAGTGAAAAGTAACAGTAAAGTATATAACATTAAGGAAAGAACATATTGTATCAACAACTCACCCATATTTCTATCTTGGTCATATTCAAGAAGTTTACTCTCATAAATTGTCCTCACCCTCAATTGTCTTTTTACGGCTGATATTAATGGAGGCCTTTGAAATAATGCTCCCCGAAGTTTTTCAATACCTTGGACAACCTACAAAATAAAGTGACAATTATAATAATCAATCATTCTTATTCTAAATAATTAACATTAAAGAATCATTGAAATCCTTAACTTACAAACTTTTTGAGGAGATTAAAAAACAAAATACCAGTTCAGATACACAGAAAACTTTGATATTTCTAACACCTGTTGCCAACAAAACAACATTAATGGCATATTTTTAAATGAATGGCATTTTGGGCCAATCTAGTCTTTATCTTTATCTCAATCTTGATTATGTGAAGTGTAGTGTACACCAAGAGTAGGGCATCAATATTTTCGACAAATCTCACTTCAAAACAAATGTGTAACATTGGAAAAAATCAAACTTGGAAGTACACTAAGAAATAATTCTTTTAAATTATAATGTTTTAAGGGAATAAAAAAATATTTCACAACAAAGGAAAAACCTATATTACATAAAGAAATATCTTGGCAAGATTAATGATGAAAACAAGTTGGGACATCCAGTAAATGAAATTGTTGACAACATAACAGATGGACTTACTGGTCAGCCAATTTCAAATAATTCACACTCATTTCCATCAGCCAATGAAATAAAAAAATAAGGCATCCATTGGTGTTAAATAGATATGTATCACAAGTAATTTGAACTGCAAAGTATATGACCACCATGGGCTAGTAATTCTTTGGTGAGCTTTGGCTACAACAACTATACAAATGTTAAAATACCAGATAGAATACGAAATAGAAAGAAAAATAGTAAAAAGCCAGAGATTTATCACCGGATATTGTGAGAAGAAGCAAATATAGCAGTAGAAGAGTGCTTGTGCCTACGTTACCTTTTTGTAGCAAAGGTAGCGTTTACAAAGAGAAACAAGAATAAACAGATGGAATTGAAATAGAATGTCCAATGCACATGCATTGAAACTTCTAATGACAGTATCATGAGCAAATGTCAGGTGAGAAAAAAGCAAAAATCGCTAATGATAGAACAGGAAAAGTCTGAATGAAATAAATTATAACCTGAAGAAAATGTCCATTCTAATAAAAGTAAATTCATGAAAGAGGTGACCGTTTAATTGACATACACTAATAACATAAAATGGGTTAATCAAAGAGCAAAAAGAGTCACACATACCTTCTGGACGCCTTCCACCGCGGAATGTAGTTTAAATATGGCAACGTATTCTTTACCAGCACTTTGCTGTGATTTAACTAACCTAGTAGCACGTTCGACACACACTATCAGACATCCTATAATAAACATGAATTAAATGTTATAATCGCTACTATGACTATCTCTGTTCGAGATAACTATACTAAAGATAATTATTAACGAATCAAAAAAAATCAATTATAACATTGTCAGAGATAATAATCATAGTAACTAATATCAGTGCTCCGAGTTGCATGACAAAATAAGGCAGAGAAGTAAATCAAAAGCACCGAAAACTGCCATGCTGCTGACATAATTCAGATAAGGAGCACAATAACTATTGTCCGTGAGTATAACTTACCAGTCACTTTGGGATCTAATGTGCCGGAATGACCCGTCTTTTCAACTCGTAAAATTCTTTTGATCCAAGCAACCACTTCATGCGAGCTTGGGTTAGAAGGCTTATCTAAGTTAATAAAACCCGACCTTACATAATCGGCTATTTCTCTTTTCAGGGGTGAAGCTCCAAATGGTAAAGGAGTGTAGTGACATGTACGCACATTCAGCCGATCGAAATTCTGAAAGGAAAGTAATTTATTATTTTTTTAAGTAATATCAATTTGATACGATTAATTCTTCCATTTTTTAATTTTCTACGTACATAAAAGAAAACTTCGTACGCGTGTGATAATTATTTACCATGTTCTTAACAGAAAACATACAATTATGGTCGAGAAACTTTAAAAGAATTTACAAAACAAACAAATTCAGCATGATAGTACTAAAATAATAGTAAATAGAGGTGAAGACAAAGAGTTAACAGGCAATTGTAAATATTGTTCAGAAGGTTAAATGAAAATTTACTACGGACGAAATATTTTAACTAATTGCAGTAAAAATAATAAAACCTTCAATAGAAGTGGCCATTGAGAGGTATCTAGGGGAACTTTTGCTGACGAAGATTCCAAAAAGACGTCATCTGTAGATTCTAAATCGCCACCAGTGCTCTTCTTTTTCTTTTTAGATTTCTTCTTCGGTTCATCCATCAACACTGAAGAAAAATCACCTTATTCATATAATAATAAATAAGATAGCATCACAATATGTTTCCCACACAAATACTGTTTTCTCTATCAAAGCATGGTCCACCGACTAATGTATATCATATAAATCAAATACTAGTAAACACTTCACAGCAAACTATTTGTCCAAAAAATAAACTAAATTAACAAATTAATATAATCTTAGTTTACATTATCAAAAGGCATGGAATTTGTCTTATATTCACATACCATTATCCGTCATGCTTGTTTCACTGGCCAACACGTGCTTTAAAAATCAAACATTCGCATCCCACGCATCGGCTTTATATTTCAGCTCTCTTCCAAGAGGGAACGCTTCTGATGCAGATAAATAAAATCGGAATCACCAACACAGCTACACCGGAGCGAAAAATTACGATATTTAGTACCTAATCGAAGCGGCTAGTGTGCTTTCCGAAAACTCATACCGCCAATACTATATAAGACGGTGAATTTAAAGAGGATATTTGTTATTAATAAAATTGTCGATGGAGCGAAAATAAATTTGCTTATAACGTATTATCATGCACTTTTTACAGTTGTTTCTCCACTGGCTAATATTCATGAAAATAGGGATTGGAACTATTCCTTCCTACCATGAAGGCATTAAAGAGATATTATTATGTTACGTTCACGATAAAGTTACCTGTAGTTTTATTTTTGTCTTGATTGAGGGCATGCATCATTCAAGGGGAAGATTTACATCAAAATAGACTAATTTTAGACCGAAGTTTGATCATGTATCGCCTTAAACATTTGGTTGACGATGAATGTGATATATACTAATAATACTATATAATATGATATACCAACTGCCGCCTGATTCTCTATCCACTAGCAGTGATTATATTTTAATAATAATCTAACAATAGAGGTGTTTATCGAGAAAATGTATCCCGGAAGAGTTGATACTTATATTACTGTACTGAAGATTTTTTCGCACCGAATACGGACCCTGACCGATCAAATTTTTAAGTATTTATATAAAATCTAGGTCATTCTAACAATTACCTACAGTAAATGAAAGATTTAAACCAACAAAATAATTATAACCTTAATCTATTTCATTTTCAGTCATGTCACTAAGAAATTGAAATCATTGGCTTCCACGGCTTAAATGAAATTTTATTTTCAGCTAAATAACATGAAATCGGAAGCCTTTCACTCTCGAATACACTCGCGTTAATATCATTGCCGTTATAGTGGTATGGAATGACCGGATACATCGAATAATTACAGAGATTTCGTAACAGTGAAGTTGCTATGTTGGTAACTCCAGTGAAATCGTAAGAAGTCAGAGGAATGCCATGGCCGACCTAGCACGGTTTTCGTGTTTCTCACTCTTCACATTCTTTGTTGTATTAACAGTGAAAGATATATTTTTTCAATCTTCTATATCTGCAACGAACACGAAGGAGATACCAATAACTAAGCTGGGTGTAAACAAATTTATTGGTCCGACGCTAAAGTTTTTATATTGGTAACGTCATTTAAATTGCACCGTCACTGATTATTTAGGACAAGTTATCTTGTTCCCATTGATAGTTTTCTATAGGCTTTTAGACTGATGAAATATGTGTGTGTGACTTTTTCAACAGTTATTCGTGAGGATACAAGAAAGCATTTGAGCAATATGCAACTATTCTACAGCAGAAGTATCCCGAAATTATTGTGGAGGGTGATAACTTTCCTCCAACTGCAATGAAGATTCACTTAGCTCAAATTCTGGTATGTGTCATCGAATTCAAGTCTTTGATTTTCCTTTAATTATGGTGTTAATGGAAATGATTCTCTTTCAATCAGGGAGTTGCTAAAATATTGCTCATTTTGTGCATTCTGGGAAGTATTCCAATTTTTAATTACTTGAATCAAGCTGAGCCCAGCTGGTGGACTTGGTGTATCAACAACAAAGTTTATTCATGTATGATGATATTTTTCCTATGTAATGCTGTAGAAGGACAGCTCGTATCGACCGGTGCTTTTGAAATTTCCTTTAATGGTAAGTAATGAGCTTCGTGACTAATCTACCATTTGATAATTAACATATTTCAGGATGTTATTAGTTAACTGTATTTGCTTTGCAAAGGATGGGGACCTTTTTTGTATTATTAAGATTGCAATAAATAAAATAAATAAAAAGGTGGTAAGAAATGTTCGATAGTAAAGTGATTGACGGTAAAATAAACCATATATCTTCGCTAATGACTTCAATCCAGAGTTCCGAAATCAGTCTTCCTCTTTTTCGTTCAGCCATATGTATGTGGAATAAGGGTTTTAAACAATATATCGTGCTCAAAGGCATAAAGAAATATTGTATAACTATGAAGGCAGTAGATTCAATAGTTGATGTACAAATTGCTATTGAAAGCTTTCTATGAATACCGATGCCAATGATTTGTAATTCTGTATCACCAACAATTCAAATAGTCATGATACTGAATTAAGTCCTCAAAAGTTGTTAAAACAGTAATCGTTTGAGTTGTATGAAATATTAATAATTATGGTATAGAGTGTTTTCACTAATAAATCAAATATAAGATGGATTCTGTGCACACATACGTGGTAACACGTGTGATTTCCGCAGTACTATTTCTCTCTTGGTAACAAAGAATGTTTTCTCAAGTCTAGAAAATACATTGAAAGAATTAAACGGGATTTTATCTATTGCTGAACTACTTGTTAGGGTGTATCTTGTTATAGTTATAAATTTTTCTGCAAACAAATTGTAGTTAAGCATTTTAAATAATATTAATATGCTTGTCATTGCAGATGTGCCGGTTTGGTCTAAATTGGAAACTGGACGTATACCACAACCTTCTGAATTATTCCAAATTATAGATAACCACTTACAATTTCAAGGAAGAGGTGTAGGCGATGGTAGTGGGGTACACCGGCAGTAGGCGCTACTATAAACATGAAAAGTTGAGTGGTATTTGTCTGCAAGAAGCTGAGGGATTAGATGACTTTCGTTAATTTTTGTTGAAATCTATTCATCTTTGGACCAAAACAGAATCTCTTCTTCTTTGTTTAAAGCAAATTCAGGAAATACTAAAATATCACCTTATACTTAAAGCATTAACTTCCTTTAACAAAAATAATTGTTGCTATGTTACCCGAATTGTTAATATATAAACTCCTTACATGATAAAATAATGGCTGTTTCTTGCAGAGCTGCCAAAATTAGTCACATCACAGTGTAAATAATTTGTAATACGATACTGAAATTGAATGCATTTGAATTCTTAGGGCCAAATCAACTTCAATGAGATTTAACGCATTGTTGTTTTTGAAATCTAAGATCTATATATAGTCGCCATGAACTTTGTTATCCATGCCAGTCATACTCATACCTTCGAGGTACATCCTCTTTGTTAATTAGTTGTTTTGTAAATAATGAGGAGTCTGTATTACTATCAAATTGACTTCATGAGTTCCACATTCAGCTATGTAATTCAAAATCCAACATTTTGGAGTCACTTTTAAGGGAGTAATTAACTCATGTTTTTGTGCTCAAACGCTTAACGTTTGGAATGAACAATGACGGTTTCCCCATAAAGCGGTGTTAAAACGTCGGGGGATGCCTGATGACTCCCATTCCTTCATTCAAGCGATTGATGCATGAAAAGGTAGTTTATTGTAATTAATAGTATCTTTTACATCATTGCCTTAACTGTACCTCCAAATTTTCTTTAATGTTCCACTTTTGAATAATTCTGTGAGAATTCTTTCTTTGTATAGCATGTGTAAATTATGATTTTGTGAGGTTAATTTTGTTGTGTTGTTTTGTTTACCACTATCCTGTCATCTTATATGTGCTGATTAAATGAAAATATTATGAAATTGATTAAAATTTTGTTTGTATTGCTTCAAATCTCTTTTTTCCCAGATTAGTTGTTCTTGTTTGCGGAACAGCTCCAAATATAACATTTCAATGAAGTTTCAAAGCCTGATTCCAAATAGAAATTTGTCCAAGCAGCATTAGTTACATCTTTAATTAAACAAATTGGAATGCTGTTTGTGAAAGGTTTTGTTGTGATGAATAAGAATGTAAGGGATTAATTCTACAATTAAAATGTTCAGTCTGGGCGTTTTGATGCTCATTTGGGAAAAGTGGGCACTATGAATAGTCTGCAAGATTTAACAGAACAAGACATAAAACTTAGTTAAGTTAAAATTGATTAATTTTAAATTCTGTGGATTACTTCATATTTTGTTGCTACTGTGTTAGAGTTCTAAAACTCTTGGCTTATTGAGATGCATGAAATAGAAAAAAATAAGTTATTCTAAATAGAAAATAAAGTATTGTTTTCAGCCAACTGTTTGTTATAACTTGTGCAGATTTGAAAAGAGTAATTAATTAGTAATGTGGTATGAAATAGAGACAGTGATATCGTCCAACCTACAATGAGGATTAATCTAAGTTCTATTTGCCAGCAATTTTGTTATAATTAAGAGAAACTGAATTTTCAATTGAACACACAAAAAGTACTTTCGGTAACATAATTCCCTTGTTTAAAAAGGTTGAATCATGGAAAGAGAATGTCTAAATATATTAGCATTTCATTTTATGGTATATAGATTGTTAAGCTTTCCTTCAAAGCATTTATTTATGCATTTTGTTGATGGAGAAAGTGGAAATGTTGAGGAGATAATGATTAAAAGTATAGCTCGCTTGTTAGGAAAGAGCAAATAACATATGTGAAATAGTGAAAAAATGCAATCAGTGTCTCAAATTCTTTAGATTAGCCACTGCATGATAATCAGTTTAGAGCTGCTGGTATTTTAATTTTTAAAAAATTGTGTTTAAGAATTTACTTGAATGCTAAACATTTAAGACATACTTCTCTGTCATAGAATATTGTGCTTTCTTTTAGTGAATGAACAGTGTTTTGCTATTTCCCATCAATTGCATAAAGTGATGTTAACTAAATCATTGGGTAAGCCACATCAGAAATTCATGCTTAAATCAGGATTTCTGATTAAAAAATAGTAAAATATTCTTAAGAGATAAGAAAGACATTATTGGAGGGAGGTTGGTAAACAGATGATTAATTAAATATTAGAAATAAATAATTCAGTTGATTCTAGACTATATATACTTGCACTTTAATAATGAATAGAGAAATACTCTATCCGTATCACAAAGAACAATTTCAATAATTGTCTTGTTTTCACCAATTAAGAATTACTAACTAAATTTACAAGGTTTATTGGTAGTTGAAGGAAGTGGGCACTACATAGTCCATTTAAGCAGGTTTAATGTACACTCCTGGCCAAAATTAACGCAGCACCTACCTAGCGATCCTTACGGCAGGTGCTGCGTTAATTTTGGCCAGGGCTGTACATGGCAAACACAATATGATCATCAGAAATATTTTAAAGCGTAAAAACCTGACCGAGTGAATCATATTTTTAAGAGAAGGTTGAACGTAAGTTTAATGAATGTAACAAACAATGTTAGACTGTGGGACTCTTTTCAAATACAAACAATGTCTTCAACATCACTACGCCCTGATGTATTAAAAAAATCATCAAAACCAATCATTGGGACAAATATCCCAGAAATGAACCAGTAGATAACCAGAAATTAGCCATGTTTGCCAATTAGTAAGCAACCAATAGAATGGTATATTATTAGGTTCTTCAAAGTTAATTTTTTCTGTATTTATGCCAATTCATCCAATATTGATAAATTCATCATTTCATTTCATCATATTCTAATGCGTATTTTTTCATTTTTGCTTCCATATTATGTTTTACAAATTTCATTTTACATATAGTATTTATAAAATAATTTAAAAACAAAAATTGATTGAGCAAATAAGTTTAAAATCTTGTGACAACTGAAAATCCAAGTTTTTAGATATTTTTCCTCTGCTGAAGTAATTTATTTGTACTGTCTGTAAATTATTCAGACCAAAGGCCGGTTGGTACCTCAACCCCTCTGGCATAAGCTACTAAGAGCTTACAGAGAGGAATGAGGTTCACGAGGCAGGATGAGGAGTGACGTAGTTTGCCATTGCTTTCCTCACTGAGCCAGAATGCTATAAGCAGAGCATGTCCACGCAAGTGGAGCACAATGACTCTATGAGTAACACTATTATTGGAATTCCGTAAAAAGAGACCTTGACTGGTGCAATTATTCACTCATACCTCGGTATACTTTCATTTCATCACAGCCATGATCAAGACTAGGACAAAAGAAAATTAAACATACATTTATCCCTATCCTGTACCACATGGCAAATGGAAATATTCCATTCATCAGACTATGGGAGCAGGAACAATTTATTTATACACCCCTCATTAAAAGCCAATTAATGGTTAGAATTGAGGGGCTGATCATTGAGATTGTGGGCTCTTTCTTACTCAGTTCCATTTTTTTTTTATGTTTAAGACATTCGCTGTAGGTCATGATATGGTTACATTTTCTAACTAACTAATGATGTGAGAAGTGAGCGAGACGCTGACAAAACAAGAATGGTCACAACGGCTTCCTGGTCACTTTCAGTTTTCGTAGAAAGAGAGGTCATGAGGGTCACACACCACTCCAACTCAAATGGTTTGTATATGCACTGAGTGTCATTTATCTTCACAAGAAGCCATGTTTGGATTGGATGTAATGGTTTAAATAACAAGAGAAGAACTATTGGCTAGTTGGCTATATATGGCTAGTGGCTTTTCAAAAAGATACTTTTCAAAGTAGGAGTGAGACTTACGGATAAAGGATCTACGATGTTTGCTGAAGCAAACACTAAAATTACTTGAAGTTTTTGCCCATATATTTATGGCATTGCAGCTGTTCAAGTTTAACTTACAAACCCCAGGGTTTTAATTTTGTAGCACAGCTTTAAGTATGAAGTTTGATTCTAGGGATTCAGTAAGTTAAAAAATTCAACCCTAGAATATTGCAATGGGCAATAATTACTTTTTAATACAACTACTTGACCACTTTGTACATCGTTTTATAAAATAAATATGTCACTACTACTACCTATGAATGTATCAACAAGAACATTGCTGCTTTACAGAGTAATCGATTTGACATAAGAACCTTTTTGAGATTAGTGAGGCTTTTGGTATTATATATCTTGAAACTTTGTGAAATCTAAATGTTCAGGATTTACTTTGTGGAAAGCCATTGAAGTAATGAATAAATAAAACTTTGTACATTTTCCACATGATTTTTTAATAACGACTGGTTTCATTACCAAAGTAGCATCTTCTGGTATAGAAAATTATTTTCAACAGTTTAAATATCATGCAGGGTTGGAGGGGAAGGAGAGGTTACGGAAATACCTTTTTGGGAAGGGAGATCCATCCCCCATACCTCACCCCTTATCTCCCTTCGCAAAAAGGTATTTCCGGATTAATTGAAATTGAATTGTATTTGAAAGGGATTAATTTCTTATTAAACATTCTTCTTAATTTGCTTCAATTTTCTTATTAAATATGCATTTTATTAAAACGTTATATCTTATTATCCAATACATTTCTACGTGAGACTAATTTCACTGTTAAGATCTAAAACGGTGAGAAATAGAAGTGCAATTTTAGCAACAAACAGAATTTGGCTTCCTCCTTGATTAGGTACCTTGATGCCACTTCCTCACTTTCTACAGAAAATACTATCTCTGAATGAACTGAGACAATTCATCTTAAGTGTTAACGTTTTTTTTTCAAATATTCTTATCCTATATCATGAAGAATCTGGGTAAAACTGATTTTAAGTAATAGTTCTTCCTTAATTCTCAATTTAAACGTCTAAGAACTTGAAATTTGATGTTTTCGTTCAAGAATATTTCTGAGTAAAATAAATGAGGAGTTGTCCCCACAAAATAAAGTATATATAAAGAGCACCATATATAGTTGTTCCTAAATTAGAGATTTACTAGTAAGAAAAGTTCTGCTGAAGTACCATGGCTATAGCCATTCTATTGAATCAATCTTGAGAAACATTGCAATGACATGGGATTTTCCAAGCCATACAGCCCATTACAATTAATAGCATTCCAAACAGTTTTAAATTTCATCAAAATATGTCTAAAATGAAAGTAAAAAGAAAGGAACACTTTTGAAAAACTGGCCTGCCTTTAATAGCAATAACTGTAACAACGAAGGGAAGTTAATAATTATGATTGAGTACTGTAAGTGTCCTTCAGTAAAATGGATTACAAGTATACTTCTCATTCCAAATAATTTAATACATTTAAGCTGATAAAATATATTATAGTTATCTGGAATATATTTGATATATTCAAGAATCCATAATACCATGTGATAAAATTAATAGTTCTATATATTAGAGAAAGGGGGGAGAAATGGTGTAGGTTCTATTGTAAATCATAAAATAAAGGGTGGTATAATCAAAGTGATAAACAAATGTGACAGAGTGATTGCAGTGAAGATCAAAGGAATACCAAAGATACTGCTAGTCATACAGGTCTATGTGCCCACAAATGACCATGAAGATGCTTAGATAGAAGAAGTCTATGAAAAGGTAGAAGAAATAATGAAGGAGGAAGGCAAAGAGTGTTGCAAAATAGTAATGGGAGATTGGAATGCGAGTGTGGAAGGTCAGGTAGAATTGTTGGCAAATATGGGCTTGGGAGGATAGATAAGAGAGGTATGAGACTGATAGTTTTTTGCAAGGATTGGAGGATGATAGTGACAAATACGCATACTACAAATAAGCATCACAAAAGGAGGCTTTAGACTTGGAAAACACCTGGTGACAGATATAGGAAGCAGATTTTATACTAGTTGAAGAAAGATACAGAAATGGGGTGAAACAAGTGTATGGACTACCTGGAGCTGACATCTACAGTGATAAGATTCTTCTCAAGCTAGAATTGGAAATTAAGTTGAAAAAAAATAAAAAGGTATAAAATGCCAATTAAAAAATGGGGTCTAGAGAAGTTGAAAGGTGTAAATACAGAAGATTTGGATAAAAAATAGAGGGGAAGTTAAATGAGGAAGAGTCAGGAGGAGTAGAAGGTAGATGGCAAAGATTTAAGAATGGAATTAAGACAGTGTGTGAAGAGGAAACTGGTTGCATAAAAGGGAATCCCTGGAGTACACTGGAGACAATTGAAAATATGGAAGAAAGAAGGAAATATAATCAACAAAGCAATGAAGAAGGAAGGAAGAAATACAGAAAATTGAACACAAAGTTTAGGAGAGAAACAGATAAAGCAAGGAAAGAACAGCTAGCAAAGGAATGTGCAGAAATTGAAACATAAGATCAGACAGAAAGACATGATTTAACCTATAAAAAGTAAGAGATTAGCTGGGATGAAGGAGCTAGAAGAGTACACACTAAGGAAATTGAGGATAAACAAGGTATTTTATCGAAGGAAGATAAATAAATTATGGCACAATGGAAAGAATATATGGAAGACCTGTATAAAACAAATTATAAGCCACTGTACTTAAATATGGAAAAAGAAGAGTTGGTAGAGTTAGATAACATTGAGGAAGATATTTTGTTGGATGAGGTGACAGCAGCCATGATGGATATCAAAGATGGCAGGGCTCCAGGTGTAGATGAAATACCAGTGGAATTGATGAAATGTGTGAAAAGAAATGGAGTAATGTAATGAAATATATAAAAGAGGAGAATGGCCCCAGGATTTCCAAACGACGAAAATGATAACCCTAGAAAAGTACAAAGAAATGTGAACAACATTACAATTATAGTAGATGCAACAAAGATATTGCTCAGAATATTAAATAAAAGGTTGATTAGGAAAATGGAAGAAAACGTGGAAGAAGAACAGTCGGGATTTCGGAAAGGGGACAAGGGATGCATTAGGAGTGGTTAAGAGCATCGGAGAAAGATATTTGGAGAAAGGAAAAAGTCAGAGCATATGTTTTGTGGACCTAGAAAAGGCTTTCGACTGTGTTCAGTGGAAAACCTTGATGTCCATTTTGAAAGAAAAAGGGGTAGATTGGAGAGACAGGAGGCTGATAAGAAATGTATAAATGGGCCAAAAGGCATTTATAAGGAAAGGAAATAAGAAAACGGAATGGTTCCATATAGGGCAAGGAGGGAGGCAGGGTAGTTGTTTGCCGTCAACTCTCTTTACCATATATACAGAAGAAATGGCCTCAGAATGTTGGAAAGGAGTGAGCATTGGAGGGAGGAAAGTAGAATACTTATGATTTGCAGACAACACGATTTTGATGGCAGAAAGAACTGAAGTGCTAAAGGAAATGATAAAGCGATTATAGAGTATGGAAGAAAGATATGGCATAATATAAAATAAACCAGAATAAGACAAAAGTGATGAGAGTAGGGCAGGATGAAGCGATGGAAGTATTTGTTAAAGAAGTGAGACTAGAATAGGTGGAAATTTATAGATATCTAGGCACAGTGGTGACAAGTTACTGGAGAAGTGAGAGTGAGAACAGCGATAGCAAAGGAAGCTTTCCGGAGAAAGCAAAAAATACTAACAAGCATAATTAATATAGACTTGCAGAAAAGGATGGTAAGGTACCTGATATGCAGTGCAAAATGTGAAACCTCCTCAAGAATTACTGTAAAAGGATAGAAGCTTTCGAAATGTGGGTATGGAGAAAAGTGCTGAGCATAAGATGGACAGACAGAGTAAGGAATGAGGAGGTACTGAGAAGAATCGAAGAGGATATGATATTGATTAATCAATAAAAGAAATAGACACTGGATTGGACACACATTAAGAAGGAAATGCTTGTTAAAGGAAATGATTGAAGGAACAGTAGAGGGGAGGATAAAAAGGAGAAGAATTACAATGATCGATTGTTTGAAGAATGGTAAAGTATACGCAGAAATGAAGAGAAGGGCAGAGAAAGATGGAAAAATGTTACCTAAGATCTGTGCAAGCAGATTACCAGATGATATATTAGAATTGTAAATTTTAATTTGTGTCTATTACTTTCTTTATAAGTTATATCTTTCTGGTCTATAATTTTGATAATTTTCAGCAAGAAAGATAATACATAATTTTATCTAACTTCCAAAATTTACATTTTGTCATGAATACATTTATTTTTACATTTTAACTTGCCACAAATGCTGTCCCATGAGGATCAGAAAGGCAACTCAATTTGCATTTAATATTGAAAGACATTTGAGGCTTCAAACATCTATCTAGGAAGATAATTTCAACAAAGCATTTTTACTGTTAAGAACGATAAACTGGTAACATTTCTACTTATTAGAAATCATTATTAAACAAAAAGAGCATTTTATGAAAATGAAAGAATTGGAGAAAAACATAAATTCAATCATAAATATAATTTTAATAAAAATTTGATGTATAAAATAACACAATTCTTAATAATAAAATTCTATGCAAAGGAGTCTACTCAAGGTAATGACAGTTTTCCATAAAAATTTATTTAACATTGTAAAATATAGCAAATAATAAATCACAGTGGTTTGGAAAAGTTATCCATTAAGCTATACAATATCAACACAGCAGAGTTTTTCTCAAACTTTAAATTGTGAATTACTTCACACAGCTCTGTAAGGTATTTGCGATGATCAGGCAACCTGTAATTGAAACAATAATAATCTTCAATGCAAACAAATGTCATAAAAGTGAAGCCAGCAGAAGATAATCTTATATAACTTGCAATATTTGATTAATTTAAGATAGAGGACAAATCATGCAGCATGCTTTCAACAAGAAAAAAGAATGACTAACATGAGATAGAACAAACTATGTCTTTAATTCAAAAATTCTTGTGGAATAAAGACATAGTTTGTTCTTATCTTACATGTGTTAAAATGAAGTTCTACCAAGTGAAAGCCGATGTGATTGAATAAAGAAAGATGTCAAAATACAAAGCCATTTTAGTGAGTGAAAAATTTAGAGATATAGAAGTTCTGTTATGAGGATATTTTTTGGAAAACAGAAGGTGCAAAATATGTCATGCTACATCAAATTATTGGAAATCAAGACTAGGAAAAGGAAAGAGGAAATAAACTCTCCATTAAAAAAAGAACATTTCCCTGTAGGAACTTCTATTGATAAAAAAAAGTTAGGAAACAAAACTTTGGGTAAATAGCAGCTGAAAGAACACAGCAAGATAAAGTCTTTCAAACCTATATTTGAGTAAAAAACTATGCCAAAATCTTTCTTCAAAATATCCCGTACGACCAGATTATCAATTTATAAAGCTGGCCTTTATCACCCTTTATTCTTTGTTCATAAAGAAAAGCAAAATAAATTAAAAAGACCTTATATTTATAACTTTAGATCAGGTGTCTTCAACTAGTGGCTCTTGCAGTATCACTGTTTATGTATGGAAAAAGATATGATGGTGCATAAAAACCTTAAAATGATCCTTTGATTGAAAGAAAAATACTTCAATATAAACACAAGCCCCCAATTAAAAATATAAACTTGCAAAAACAATTTAACACCAAACTCCAAATTAAAATTCGAACTCAAATTCACCCATTATTTTGACAACCATCAGCACTCATCCTTCCAGAGTAATGACTTCTCTTTCTTACCTCATCACCCATAACTCCATTCTATAGAGTGCAACATCTTGTTGCACTCTATTCACTATCCTACAGTCCCTTCTACATCACAGCCACATCATTCCACATTGATCCATGTCAATGTAGATTACAGATTTAAGTAAGAAAATGTTATGGCTATAGCAATAAAGGATAAAGAGATATTAGAGAGAGCTGCAAATCAATATAATTTGAAATGGATGCAATATGAAACTAAACACCAAGGAGATAAAATTCACAGTAACTGAAGAGTTAAAAAAAAATAATTTATGGTAAATAATACAGATGTTATGAATGTGAATAAATAATAGGATAAGTAAAATAGGTTGGAGGAGAGATATGAAAGATGTTAATCATAGGAATAATGAAAGCATTCTGGAAAAATATCATAAAAATAGATTTATTGTACAAAACTACCATAGTTAGTTGCAAGTACTGGTGGCGACTTATTTAAAAACTAATTTTAAAAAATAAAATATTACTACGCATTCAGACAATAAATCCAACAAAATACAACAAAAGCAAGTATAAATAAAAAATAAATTAATACAAAAATATAAATATGCAATACATATATGAATAATAAAAAACACCACTGTGAATTAGCTAAGTTAGTGTTAATTTTAAATAATCTTAAACAGTATACATTAATTGTCTTGTACTTATCATGCAAGATTTTTCACGTGGCCCACGAAGTCTCCTTCCTAACACGAACTCAGCCACCTTTATTTTCACTTTTCTGACTCCTACTTGATAAGGGTCCCATAAAAATTCACCATATTCTAGAATAGGCCTGACTAACGATAGGTATGCAGTTTCTTTTATTTCTGTTTGATTTTTCAAGAGTATGTTTTACAAACTTGAACAATTTACTGGCTCTTCCTATGATATTTTCTAAGCGCACTTCCGATTTTAAATCTCTACAGAGAACTACAAGTAATTTACCTTGTTTTCTTTTGCTAAAACATTAACTGCAATATTATTACCTGGACCTCTGTTGATGGATATGTTGAATATTCTTTTTATATATGGAACTATCTCCCTTCTTCCTAAATTTAAAACTTTGTTTCGTATTCCGTCAGGACCATGCGATTTATTGTTTTCCAGCTTATTAATACTTTTTAATACGTTCTTTGAGCATATCATAAAAGGTATGAATGACTTGGGTTCACATTCGAATAAATCAAAGTCACATGTTTGACCCAGTGCTTAGTAATTGTTAAATTAAATTTAAATTAACATAAATATAAATTAGAGAATTCCTATGTAAAGTTGGCTATCTACAATTTGGCTAAAAAATGTGTTGAAGAAGTAAAACAGAAAGAACTAACCTTCAAGAACAGAATAAAAAAGGTATGAGGAATTTTTAATTGATTGGATGAAAAGGAATGCCAAGAATTTACTCATATCAATTGATTATGTCTTAAATGCATTATGTTTTAATAGCTGATTAGGGAATGTTCAAGTTGAGATTGTTAATTTCCAAGCTTGTTAATAAATTCATCATAAAACTGGACTTCTATAAAGAAGAGCAGGAAAATAAAAATATTCCTAAAAGATTTTGGTGCAACTCTAAAATTATTGATCTACCACTGAGATCTCCAGTATAACTTGGGATGGGTGGTAGAGGAACATCTGCCACTACAAGAATGTGTAGAGGATATTAAGGTATGGGCTGAGCTGGATAAGTTAAAGGAAAAGATGAGAATAAATTTCAGACCAGTTCCAATTTTGAAAATGGAGAAAAAAACTTGGGATGATGATCTTTGATATACAATGTAAGTCTCTACTCCAAATACATCAATGCTGTTCATAAAGTATAACTGATGAAGAAAAAGGCTAGCTAAAACCAGTTATAATTTACTCGTTGATACTTTTGAGAGTTTCAAAATGTATTTTGTGAATTATAGATAATATATCCAATCTTGCACACCCAGGCCGGTCATATGCACATAAATTGTACAAGAAGAAAAGCACAAATCCTATCAAATAAGGAATGCATAAGTCTAAATTAAAACTTAGGAAGTAAAAACCAAGATTTCATTGTTTGATAATTTAGGAGAAATAAATGGAATTTACAATCTAGAAGAAGCACACTGAATTTCATAGAAAAAACAGAGATAAAGCATGTTTAAAAATACAAAGAAGAAATCAGAAAGCCTATGAAAAATATAAAAAGGGAGGAGAAACATACAAGTGAAATAAACTCTAACATAGTATATGCAAATAAGCGATAAAAACATATGATTCACATGCTTGAATTAAAATGAAATATGCAGATTAAAAATAACAGCAAAGAAAAATAGCAATGAGATTTCAAAGAATAGCAATGCTATAAGAATGGGTAGAATAGTCATTAAAGACTACCGATGAAGGAATAATATGAATTATAAAGATAATTTTCAAGGATAAGGAACAGAAATCTTCTCAATTGAATGTTTAGCCAATTTGACCAGAAGAAACCAAAAGTAACATGGGCAAAACATAATCAAAACAAGAAGACTTCCATTCTTGATTTCCAAAAATTGCCTATATCTTGGAGTATCAATGCAGCAAAATCCTTAATACTAGTGTAGTTACAAGGAAAGGGTTGAGGTGACTTTGCACATAAGTCACAAATCGCACAAATGCACCCAGGAAAATTCCCAAGGAAAAACGGACTTGAAAAAAGGCAGCTGAGGCCGGGAATCAAACCCAGGATCTTCCTCTTTGTGTTGACGGTGCCTCGAAGTGACCATGGCCTTAGACAATGCCGCACAGTTGGACAAAACTACACTTGCCCTTGCACACTAAATCCCCAAAAAACTGTCTAATTAAAATGTTCTTACATGGTTAAAGCAGCCTCCCAGATAGAGGAAGACCCCGGGTTCGATTCCCGGCCCAATCAGACTTTTTTCAAGTCAGCTTTTCCTTGGGACTAGTGTAGTTATAATGTCCAATTATTTTATAATATCATCATCATTAAAATTAGTGATGGATAAATAACTGCGTACCTTTTTATAACAGTTGATACACTTTTCTCATAGGTATTCTTGTCTCCATCAATATTTAGCAAGGATATCACAATGCGGATTACAGACTCATCCAATTCAACTCCTAGTATCTCCAGCCTTACTGATGGAGAGTAACGAAACAAAATTCGCTCAATATCTTTCAACATCTGTAAATAAAAAGAAATTCATGCAAAATCTTTGTGAACTCTACAAGAATTTCTCAGCAATTCCTTAACCTTACTAAAGAAATTGATAGAAATATCAAATATCTCATACAGTAATCATACTAAGGGGAAAATGACAAACAAAGCCAGATTTCAAGATACATATTCCCTTCGTTTAGAAGAGGAGTGTTAGTGGAGGTCATCGAGAAACTTTCAGCAAATCTATTGATGTTTTCATTGAATAAAGTGTCTTTTAATCTGTATTTACGGATCTACAATATGTATTTTTTTCAGGGTAAAAGGAAAAAGTAAACCTATTCTTAAATATTTAAAACATGACAGGTTAGGCTGCTGTTTATTATCACCTGAATATGCTACCAAATACATCAATCCTCAACTTTTAACTTCTGAAAATATAAATGAACTGATAAATGTCTTAATTTATACAGAACTTACTTAAAGTCTACTTAAACACTATAAAATCCTTTAATATTGATAATATTGGGAAATAATCTGAAACCCTCACAATAGGATTTCTACGATAGAAAAATTGATTTTACATAACAAAACAAAAAAATAGAATGGAATTGAGTGGTTAATCAAGATATAAAAAATCCAACTCACCAGCATTTATTTTAGATTATCATTTTTTAATGGATGTAAATTAGTTTTATTATACATATTCAACAGCTATATATGTATTTGGTAAATTCCTTGAATATGGCATGTAAAGAATTTTAATTTTTAATAATGAATAGAAAAGAATATAATGAAGCACAAAACACATGCACATTTCCTTACACATTATCATCATTACGGATACAAAATAGTAGTAAAGAAGTCATGTATTCAGATGAAGCAATACTTGAAATCAATCAAAGACACTTTAACTTTGTGTTAAAAATATTATGTATAAATTGTTATTGTGTTATAAATTTATTATATTAGAAGCAATACTTTGTGATTAACGGAATTTACCATATTTTCATATCTGCGCTTGTTGTAAGATGTGAGATCACTCTTGAGAGCAATGAAGTGGCAACTGATACGGCTCCGAGAAGAAGACAAGCTGGCTGAAGAGCAAGAGGAAGATGATATAGAGGGAGAGAGTGGGGCCATGCTCACTCCGCTAGGAACTGAGTAGGATGGAGATGCATCTCCACAGCTTCTATCTCTCGACCTCCCACTCAACCCAGCTGACATCCCACTATTGGCATCACAACCAAGGATGTTATCACCACTCAAGCTAACTTTTACAGCCCTTTGCATGTGCTCAACTAAATCACACACACTGACCTTCCTCTCATTATACCTGTATAACAGACCAATAAAAAAATATGATTTATAAAGAATGCAATAAAAGTTTGTTTATTGTTTCTTACTTTTTATGATACATCAATTATAATTGATTAATTATATATAATTAATAATATATTCTATATTATTATATAATTATTAATAATTTGTAACCACAGATAATTTATAGATACAAATATTAATCAATAGATAATTAATATATACATGCAATTATATAATAATCAATTATTATGTTAATTTATAGATAAAACCATTATATTCATTATATATTTAAATATTAATCTATAATTATAAATAATCATTTATATAACATTTAATATTAAGATAATATTAAAGTTGAATTTAATGTTCATTATATTTTTTCCCCCTAAATTTGGTTCCAAAACATTTCATGGTCAAAATGTATTCAAGAATATGCAAAAACTCAACGAAATCCATCTATAAGATAAAATAGGATATGTATATACAAAATGATTCATTGAAAAATGCAAAACATGGCAAAAAATGAAATGCTCTCACCAGACAAGAGATAGATATATCCCCACACAGCAAAAGCCTAGGTCTTGTGTCTATATTATTTACAATCACTCATATGAATAAAAAGAAACAGATTTAATTTCTACTTTTATTCCTAGTAGTCTTTATTTATGAAGTAAAATTAAATAATCCAAGTAAAGTATTCATTTCTGAGACCTTTTAGAACTTGAACCCCTACACTTTAACTATCATAAGCTAAGGAAAGGGAATCGGCTTACTAGACAAGATGAAGAGTAAGCCTGTTTTCCATAGTTTCCTTTACTGATCCAGAATAATTCAATTAGGGAAATCCATATAATTTCAACACAATTATCTAACAAATGACACTTTTCTGTAGCTTTTATGAGCATTAAGTGACCATGACAATTATTTTTAAGAATCAGTTGGAGATATATTAATTTTATTATTTATGAACTTAAGGTACATCTTTTTGGCTGCTTAATTATTGAAGGGGGGGACATGTACAGTAGAATTGTCCTTCAATATGTCATGGAGGCAGAATTTGAAATGGCCCCAGGATCAGTTTTCTTTAAAGTCTTTCTAAAGTTCTATATCCCTTGCTTGACCCTTTCCCTAGACCTACCCGTAAAACCAACGCTATAAACTCCTTCTTAAACCTTCTCACGATTTTTAATCTTAATATTTGGTATCATTCATTTATTTCCACTCTAAGCTCATCTTCAGCTGAAATCATGTTCCATACAATGTCTACTTCTGATATTATTCTAAATGAAAGATAGATTTTCCCATGTCCTGAGCTGAAAGATACCATTTAATTAACCAAGATATGAATTCTGGAACAATTAAATCATAACTAATGTAAAAAATAACAGGAGATCAGAATCATATTGACATCAGCTCCCCACAATTCACAGGGGTTGGAGTAGGGCATTGAACTGGAACCAAACCGAAAACCCAAACTGAAAAAAATGATATTTTTGGCTAGAGTAGAACTGAACCCGAACCAAAACTTAAAACTGATACTAAGCTCACTCCTTCAGTTCAGTAGACAAAGTTTATATGAAAGAATGATCAGTGTCAACATGTTGTCAGCAATCCCACCACAGGTTGCTCAGAAAAAGACAATAGAATTTTTGGACATGGCAGTTAAGAAAGAAGTGGAAAAACTGACAATGAAACTTGGTATCCCGGCCAGTTTCCTTCTGGTAAATCTTTAAGAATCCCTCTAACAAATAGCTCTCTCATGATTCTACACATGCAACACATGGGTGTTCTCTGCATGATGAAATGGTCACAGAAAGAAAGCATTTGCAGTGACTTACATACATAGACCTCAATCTAAAAACTAAAGCCACATTATTCATTTTAATGTATTAATTTTTAAAATCATTTTTTTCTGATTATTACACATTATATTAAAATTTATAGTTGTCTATTTCCTGAAATTTTTGCAGTGGAACGGCGAAATAAAGGTTTGAACCAGTTTGACCCAGCTAACTGATAATTGCCAAAGTGAAACCAAAATTGAAATTAAGGCTACGGCCACACGTGCGTTTTTTCACGCAGATTTGCAGCGTGAAAACAAGCTACAAATATGAGCAGCATTGAATGTTATGCGATATGCCACAAGCAGCGTGTTTTCCCGCAGCTGGGGATTTTAGCCGGCGCGTCACCGAAGTCGCCCGCCGAAAAATAGGCGGGGGTCTATTTTTTCTGCTGCATTTTAAGCTTTTACCTGGCCACACGGGCGGGAAAAGACGCGGCGTCTCACATTGCTGTGGAGGACTACCCGCTGCTCGGTCATTGCAATACTTGTGCTCTCACTTTGGATCACTTTGATAGTGAAAGAATAACTTTGGAGGTGGAACAGAACCCATGTATTTATGACATGAAGCATCAAGACTTCAAGAACCGGGAACTGAAGAGAAGTACTTGGATGACAGTCACCAGGAATGTGATAGGAGACCAGTGGGAAGAAATGGACGAGGAGAGCAAACAAAACATCGGTGAGTATTCTTTCTTTATTTAAATTTGTTTTGGTCCAAGAATTTGCAATGGAAATTAAGTCAAAATAAAAAAGGTTTCTTTAGCAAAATGTATGAGTTTGACCCAAAAGAGCGTTTTGATAGACGTGTTTAACGAGCTGAATTAAAATACTGACAAATAATGACCAAACTTTTCAACGATAATTGGAGATTAATCAGGGATACATTCTAATTTATGCAGCAAATGTTTACCAAGTTCTCGTTCATTAGAACGTTTTTCATTTAATAGCCTTTGATGTTGCAATAATGATTTTGCCAAGGCACATCGCCTTCTTTGGTACAGTAGTAAGACCTATAGCGATCCCTTGTTTGTACTTCAACATTATTTCCTCTAGACAATCAAGAAAAACAATGTAAATTTTCCACACTTTTATTTTACTGACGACCGGTTTCGCTACCGGAGTAGCATCTTCCGGTAAACTGGTCGTCAGTAAAATTAAAGTGTGGAAAATTTACATTGTTTATCTTCATTATCTAAATGGCTTTCCACAAAGTAACGCCTGATCATCTAGATTTCATTATTTCCTCTTGTTCCAATAGATGGAATGCTCTCCATTGGGCATGTTAGTGTGTCCTCGAAATTGTATCCATCTTGTTGCCTGACGAAGTTATGGAGCATGCAGCTTGTACGATATTGTCAATGCTTACATCAAGAGGGCGATGGAATATACGCCATTGATTAGCTAAAATTCCGAAACCACATTCAACATAGCGCCTCGCTCTAGACAGCCTGTAGTTGTAGTAGTATTGTTAAAAGTGCTTCGACAGCTTAGGGCATTTCGCACATTGGCTCCCACCGGGATTCGAATCCGGGACAGCTTTCACCAATGGCAAACGCGCTGTCCACATGACTATCCGGGAGCCTGACAGCCTGTAGTTAAATATTCGTTCTTTCCAAGTCATATTCTTAGCAGGGTATGGTCTCATGATGTTTTCGCACATTACAAATACTTTATCACCTACAAACACGTATGGCATCGGTACACTGGATGGATCATTAGGTAAATACGTTGGTGGAGGTAATCTCAGAGTTTTTTATAAATTCTTTTGCCTAAATCACTTGCTTGCAAAATATTTGAATCACCCTCACGACCAAATGACCCTGCATCAATATATCTAAAATAGTAATTACTATCAACGACTGCCATTAGTACAATTGAAAAAAACTTTTTTTAATTGAAAAACTCACTACCTGCACCCCATGGCTTCAAAATACGGATGTGTTTGACGTCAATAGCTCCGATACAATGTGGAAAGTTTGCTCTCCTCTCAAAAAAATCACTGATCCCCTTCCATTCTTCTACAGTAGGCACATTCATATACTCCTCTTTCATTGTATCCCAAATGGCTGTATAAGTATCGCGAATAATTAAAGAAATAGTAGAACGCCCAAGCAGAAATTCGAAGTGTAGAGATCGAATTGGAGTTTCCAGAACCCAAATATCTTAAAGTAATGGAATTATTATAGCAAAAGAAAAATTCTTAGCAGTAAGAATTATTAATTATGACTATGGTATATATTTCTATATTCAGTTAATATTTGTTAAAAAGGTTAGCTATTACCATTTTCCGTATTCCTATGCGGAAAATTAAAATAGAATATTATACTCTCATTGTTACTGGAAAAGAAGTGCAAAGACGTGGGAAGAGCATGAAGGATAGTTACCTCAGATATCTTAGAAGCGATGGCGGTAAAAGTGGAGATGCAAGTAAAAAAAGGAAGCCTTATGTTTACTACAAACAAATGAGCTTTCTTCAATCTGTATGTGATCAAAGACAGTAAGTAGCATATTTAACATAAACTAATTTATTTATGAAAAATTATCATCTTTCTTACCTTACTTTGCTTGTCTGTACATGCCTAAGGTTCTTGAGAAGGTCTATTAAGCAAAGTAAGGGATCGCAATATAGTCATATAAATTACTATATGGCACCAACTACATATTTAGCGCTGCCTAACCTGCCTCCCCCTCCCGTTCCGTTACGGTCTTGCTTTGCCTTCACATATGTTATGTAATAAATCTATTTTTTAACAACGGAGTGTATACTATATACTACGTAATCTATGTTAATACAGTAGTTATATTTTTTGCATTGTAGCCAACCCGGCAATCGCTGTCATTCGTTAATTTTTGAAGGCGATTATATTTAATGCCTACTTCTTTTACAGAACCTCCGGAAACATGAATGATGACCTGAATAAAGCTAATCTCTAATACTCTAATACTCTAAATGAAAAACTGGATT
The DNA here is from genome assembly GCA_947579665.1 of Sympetrum striolatum. Taxonomy (NCBI): domain Eukaryota; kingdom Metazoa; phylum Arthropoda; class Insecta; order Odonata; family Libellulidae; genus Sympetrum; species Sympetrum striolatum. The sequence continues at coordinate 72,401,959 of OX388351.1, read as the reverse complement.
TTCAAATTAAACATATCCAGTTAATGCAGACTTACACTGTAAAAGTGAGAAACCTTCAACCTCAGTTCTCAAATCTGTCTTCTGTTTGCAGCCTCGTTTCATCCACTCCAGATACCCCAGTAACTGCAGCAAACGAGTTGGAGGAGTCTTTAGTCTAAATGGCATATTTGTAAAGTTAAAATATTATAACACTATGGTATTGCCAACATGTATAATTTACTTTGAAACAATAAATCTCATCTCAATGTTACTGCGAGTTTCTCTTCTCTTCTATACAATCCCGCATCGTGGTGTCTTGTTTTTAGATCTCCACACCAATCACCTTCGATAGCAGTATTTCAAATGAAGAGGTGGACATCCTATAGTACTCAACAAACTTGTCAGGATATTTCTTGAGGGTGTTATGTAAAAGCACAAACTTCCCCTTCGTTAATCTGTTGTGGACAATTGGACGGATCCAGAATTTTCTCTTGCGCCGATCACGTCGACGACGAACAACTAACAACGCACATATTGTATTTACTGCATTTTTATTTAGACTTGCATGACACGGATTCATGTTTGCTCTAACGTTCGCTCACCAGCAATGATTGAGAAAGACTGCCGTTTTTCACGCGCCGTGTGGCCGGGTCCACGGCAAGATTTCAAGCAGCGGGAAAACAAGCCAATTTTACAGCGTGAAAACCGGCACGTGTGGCCGTAGCCTTAGTACGTATTTTGAGAGAATCAGAATAAAAACTGGCAGTAGGACACCCTGGTGAATTATTCTCCTTTACCCCTACCTCCTCAAATGAAAACATAATTTCCATTATGAGCTTCTGTAATGGAAATTAATCTGGATGTTTAAATACCCACTAGAATGCACAGGAAGTGATGGCATTGCAACAATCCATCACGAAGAAAATGAATATCACCCTGAAATTTGTCACTTACGACTACTGCCTAAACCTGAAGAGTCAAGATTGGATCCACTTTATGAAACAAAGAAGATTAAATGGGATGCTTTGGGCCTAAGAAAATCGGAAGAGTTGTTTGACACTCAAGCACGACCATAGTACAAGGGTTCGGATGAAAGACTTTGAGGAGTTGGTTAACAAGAAATGGAAACATCTCAAGGAAGAATGGACTTGAAAAAGTCAGACAGGGCTGGGAATCGAAGCCAACTTTGGCAAGGTTATTAATTGATTTATACAGGGTGGCTGCAGAACGGGATGTTAAAAAATCAAGGTCATTTCAAGGTTTTTCCAGGTCATGCCGAGGATTTTTCAAGGTCAAAATACAGTTTTTGGTTTTAATTCAATTTTTCAATTGAAATTTGGAATTTATTCCAACAAAAACAAGGGACAACTTTCAAACACCCGGAAATTAATGTTCACGCGAATCAACGGCACGAATGGCGAGGGTTGTATATGTATGAGGTTTCGGAGTTTTCGCATAGGCAGCACTGGGATCAGAATTTGAATGAGTGGTTTATTTCGGATTGAACCAGGATAACGAGTTGGATCAGGATTTTTCAAGGTTTTGCAAATAAATCAAGGCATTTTCACTGTTTTTCAAGGTCAGCTAATATTCAAGGTTTATTCAAGGTTCTCAAGGTTTCATGGTCCTGCGGCCACCCTGTTTATATTATTAAATACATTCAATGAATACCATATTTACTAAAAAATAACATGCTATAGAGTATAATAAACAACCCAAAGTGAATGTGAAAAATCGTCTGCCTGCAAATATAATGTGCACCATAAGACATACGCCATAGACATTAGACACTGTCACCCAAAGTGAGTCAAAATTGAATGAATCAGTAAACCTCGCTTTCGTCGAGGCGACTCATCCTGCAACCCGTCCTTGCAAACCTGTCCTGGGGAAGGCTCGGCCATTCAGGTCAAAACTACACTTCCTGTGATCCCTAGTTCAGAGCATCTGAGTGTATGCACTAACAGCAGTAAGCAGCAAAGAGAAAATTGAACATTTATACCAAACTCTTGGCACTGAACATGACCACCACTATAAAATCAAATGCTTGTGTTGGTCAGCAAGAAGCTGATTGATTGCAGAACAATAAAATCTGGGTCAGAGAAATGAACGAGGTAATCACTTGGTAGACTTTGTAAAGTTTTGGCATGTTTTGGTTTTGAAAGCATTTTATACAGCAAGTTTTAAAAGAGTTTTACGCATATTTTGAAAGTTGCTCACCAACATTGCAGCCATTTTGGATTTGCAGTTAATGTTTGAAAATCAGATAAAAATCTTTGTAAAATGTAAAAATGTAGTCTGGAACTTTTGAGACAACCCAGAAATGTAAAAATGCAAACTTCAAGTTGAATCCTATGAGAAAGAAGTCATGGAGGGGATCCGATGGAACAAAAATAAAATGGACTATATATTGGTAAACAATCAAAGTCAAACAAAGTTTTGAATCTTCAATACTGGAAAAGACCACAGAATTGTAAGGAATAAAGGGAATATTAACCTCGAAATAAGGCGCAAGAAATAAGCATCGGGAAATAAGATGAAAACAAGAAAGAGTTCCAGCTGGGACTATGAAATAGATTCTCAGAACATCAGGAAGAACTGGAACTCTTTAAATGTACCCATCTTTTACACTTAAAAATGATTTAATACATTAAATTCTCAATGAGTAATTGCTGAAGAGACTATCACTCCATAATTGTATTATTTCAGATGCTCAGTTCTCATCTGTTCAGTCATCAATGATTAATTTGTTGTATCCTCAGTCTTTTGCTCTTTTACTCAGCTAGAAATTCCTGATAATTGTCTAATTTTTTTTATTCTATCTAAATTTACCTGTTTAGGTGAATTCTTTGCCTAATTATGATGAAATATGCTAAAACCTAAGCACATATAATAAGGGTAGAAATTTTGCAAATTACTTTTATTTCTATTTTTGTTAAGCAATTCATTAAATCAGAGGCTTTTATCATTGAATACAGTAGAAGTCCATTATAACGAGTACAGCATATAACGAGAGTTATAGCGAGTGATTCTTTGGACATTATCCGTCCCACAGCAAAAAGGATAGGGAGTTACGTCCATTATAATGAGTGATCAAATTCTGAGGTATCGTTATAACGAGTGCCACGGTTCTATATTTGTCTTGCAGGTAGCATATCTCGTAATCGAAGATGTCTCACGAGTTTCACTATCCCCTCTGTCCCTCACGTCTCCTATATCTTATCCCCTTAAATCTTGTATCTTTTTGTTGATGATCCCTCTAGTCAGCAATTTGAATCGAGTTTCTATTTTATTGTCATCCACCTGCGGGATTTGTTTTCATTCGGAACTTGGCACCAAATTTACTAATGGGAGGAGATATAAGAGAAAAAGGCAGAGCTGTTTTGGACTTCCAGGGTAACTTCTTTCTCACGCCACTGTCATTAGTTATGAAGCGTGTGAATGAAAAATATCTTGAGAAAGAAATTTTATATGAATTAGGGGTGCCTTTCCACATAATAGTCATCACTCTTCATCAATTGATCATTAGACGTGAGTCTGTTTAGGAGAGCTTTCTAATAACTGAGTTTCTAGTGTGACAGTTCAGTGATGGAGAGTAATACTGAGTTTGTGCCCAAAAGCTAGATAACTGTGTCCAGCATATTGGACATAAACCACTCATTTGACGACTTCGTAGCGGTAGACGTGGAAACTGCTGTTTGTGGTTTGCTGACAGACGATCAACTAGTAAAGCTGCAAAAGAATGACAGCAGCGAATCGTCGGATATCGAGAGTATGGAAGAAGATTCGTTTAAAATCCCTAGTAGCGAGTCCCTCTCATTAGGGGTTCTTAATTCTTTGTATCTTGCTAAAAACGCCTCAGTGGATGATTTAATGACTTTAAAGCGTGCAAAAGATATCCTCACCAAACATTGTACTAATAACTTTAAACAGACAAGAATAGATTCATTATTTAAGTTATTGCTTTTCTTATGCACAGTGAGACCGAGAAATCAGGTTTTTTACACCAATAGATGTTTATTAATTATTGTAAAGTTCTTATAATTTCTGTTAAGGTTAATTTATTCTTACTTTCAATGTTTCTGAAAAAGTGAATTTATCGTTAAGTCGGGAAATTTCATTTCGGGAAATAATAAATGCGAATTGATTTGAACGAAGAAATGTTTGGGCTAAAACTTGCCTAAAGGATGCAAGTACGTACCTGCAAGTGGCCACCAATTGTAACATTGCTTGGTTAAAATGTTTCAAATAAAATCCCTTTTGTTCTTCCATAGTTTATCTGATTCTTTTTTCCTAGAAAATAGCACCATTGCAAAAAAATTATTTTTTCTCGGTTCCCTCAATTAATGTATCGGAAGTGAGAGGTGACATGGCTTTGAAGGGTGGGAGTTGAACGGGGAGGTTTCCAATTGTGCCTGGAGTACAAGAGAGGAAAGATGAGAGCTGCCGTGGGGGAAGACGATATGCATACGATGTATGAGAGTAGAGGAGAAGGAATTCTGCTCTCACCAGCTGCGTTGAAGAATTGCCGGTACCAGGGAAATACTCGTGCCTAATGAACATGACTCTCGTAACTACTTATCCTACTGGAAAACAATCTATAATTATTATGCTATATCACCAAATCCTAACTAATACGATTATCTAATGATATATTATTACTTTTGATGATTATTGAGTAATAATGATCCACATTTATGTTAGAGGTTTTTGACGCAAACATACTCTTTTACGCATTCTGAAGCATTTGCGTAAGAATTAAAATCCCTACAGTTCCATTCTGACGTATTCGCTTCCCTTGGATTCAAGAGGACGAACATTTAGAATAAGAAATCGGCTATAACGAGTATGCGTTACAACAAGAACTGTTCCAATTCTTATCAGCTCTCATTATCACAGACTTCTACTGTATTTAAAGAACATTATCATCCCCAAAAACTGATTTTCAACAAGTTAAACATTAGTGACTTTTTAATCACAACTGAAATTTAAGTTAATTTCAGCTTCGTCAAAGTTTAATAAGGGTCGTAGAGAGAATAGAAAAGAGTTACCTATCTTTCTCCCAGCTGCTTACTCTCACAGTTCCACAATCAGCATCCTTCAGAATGATAATGTGAGGAATGTCAAGGTCTCTGCAATAATCTTGCACATCTTCTATTTTCTGGAATATTTGACAAAATAAAAAGTTTGCAAGATCAATAAATTCATTAACCCTTTCGCTAAGGCGAGCGTGCTGGCACGCTCTCTGGTTCCTTACCGAGGTACGGAGAGCGTGCCGGGACGCTCATGCCCCTCAGTTTTAAATGAGTGGGGGAACGCTTCCGATACTCGGAAAGGTTTTCCTTTAGTCTGCCGTTAACCACGAGGGAATACATTCTCATTCTCATACATACGGGCTATATCATTATAAATGCGTAAAAATCACCAATATGGCGGCCATAGTGAAAGGGTTAATCTACAAAATAGCACTTTTGGCATGTAAATTCCATTTAATAGGAAAAATAATTTTCGCTCATTGTGAAAGGATATGCACCAAGATTTGAAGTTCACAAATTTAATAAAAAGACAATTGGTTTTAATGCAAGAGCATCATTTTCGGGTTGGATTAAATTCCAATAATGCATTCTTACATACTTTTAAAATCTTCAAGAAGGGAGTCATACATTTACTTGAATTTCCAATTAATTTGGCTTCAAATTGACATTTACTGAACTAATGGTATTGTAACTATGTAGGAAAAATAAGAAGAGGAGAAATGGAAAGTAATGTCACAGTCAAAGTGAAATATTTCACAGCTTTCAGATTTCAAAAAATGTTAATGCAATCATTTATTGTTTTACCTTACTCTTCAATAATATCATTCTGAAATTATTTCTCTGATATTCAAAATTGAATATCAATAATTTAGCAATTAAAATTCAAAATTTCATACTGCTTAAATCAATTTCTAAGACGCTTCACGATCTAGAAAACGTTTAATTAGAGCTTGTAGAATTTATCCAAAAAAAATTCACTTCATCCTCCTATTTTGAACCGTTTCATAACATGATGATTTAAAAGAGAATCCATAAAATTAAACTTAATGAAATAGGAACTTCTAATGTAGCAGGAAATGTATTAACATGTATTCACGAGAGCAATGAATGTGTCATTTATTCACAAGCACTGTGATAATTTTTCTAATGACATCAGTCAATACCTGCCGAAGAGCAGGATGTACTTTTCTCAGCTAAACAATCCATGTGGGAAAACAGGAAAGGGAGACAATGGGTGGAGCTCCTTCCTTCTCCAAGATGTTTTGTGAAGTGTTTCTTCTCTAAATTGATGTCTGAATTAATTGCAGTCTTTCTTAAAAAATATTGAGCTCTTCCAGTTTAGACAATACTCCAGAACAAGAAGCCATAATGAATTAAATAAGATATCAACAGAGATGGATCAAGAGCATGGAATATTGAAGAAGCCACTAGCAGGCATTGAGACCTAATGACAAAGTTCAAATTTTGCATACAATACCTAGGAGATAATCAATCATTTCCATTTCTTTGATAATTTTTATGAAAACTGTTTCATTGATACCCTAAAGTATGTGCATTTACTGTTTTAATTTATTAAAAGTGGCATATGTTGTCTAGGAATAGATTAATTCACTTTTTGTTATTGTCAATGAGGAATATTCATTTGAACTTCAAACAATACAGAATATTAACAGACTCCTGAGATGGAATGAATCCTATGTATGATGCACCACTGAAAATATATAAAATATTTGGTAAGAACAAAGTTGTAAAAGTAACTTAGAGCCAACCTGGAGGGAATCCATTGGTGAAGTTCTTATTCCAGCAGACCAGAGGTCATGCACTATTCGAGCCATTGTGGATGTCACAACCTGCCCCATGCTGCAGACGACTGCATCCAAGGGAGAGAGCTGTCGCATTGATCCGCTCCAGGAGCTGTCTGTTTCAGTTTCTTCATGTTGCAACGCAGATAAGATCCTTTCTAGAGATAAGCTGATCCCAACAGCACACTGACTTGATTCATGAGATGTCATCCCAGTGAGATGAAGGACTTTACTGGAAATGAAAGAAAAAAGTTTAATGCGAAATTTGTTTTAATATGAAAATGCAAAAGTCGTCCTACTGTCTTTCAGGGTAAGACCAAATAAGAGGCATGTTTGAAAAGTAAGTACTGATTTGCTCTGCTACTGCAGTAGTGTGGCAAATGCTACTTGGCACATGTGTAGATCGCTCCTTGTTTCCTTGGCTTTGCACAGACACTTATACGGCATCAGTGGATTGAATTTCATATTTTTTTCATCATTTGAAATGTTTAAGTCTGTTGACTCTCCCTACTACTGACTACTGACTGCGAAGTGCAGTCAGTTACCCAATTCCTCAATGCAAGAAACATAAAACAAGCTGACATTCATCATCAAATCTGAGAAATTTATGGTGAAAAATGTGATGAATGATAGTATGGTTATTAGTGAGAAATTTGATGAAGGACGAACGAATGTGCATGGCGAAGAAAGAAGTAGGTGGCCTTCTGTGAACAATCAGGAATTGGTAAGGAAAGTTGATAAAAAAAATCGGCAACATTGTGATCCACCTTACAGACCCTATCAGGCACCTTCTGACTACCACCAGATCCATCACGTGAATTGGTCCTAGGGCAGTCAGCACAAGGAAAATTATGACAATGTAAACAATGCAATATATCAATGGATTTCTTCATTGGCAGCAGATTTTTATTAAGCGGAGTTTCAAAAGCTTGTTTTTTGATGCGATAATTGTCTAAAAGAAGTTTAAATTATGTTTATATAGCATCCTCTGAGAAGGTACATTCTCAGAGGATGCTGGACATATTACGTATCCTCTCCGTTAAGTAGATCACAAGTTAAGTTCATATGCCACAAGGATGATCAGGGGAATAGATGCTATAACAATTAGCTTCAAAAATTAATTTTCCCTTACATCCAAACAAGACAAAACACCCGCTTCTAACAATCCATTTTTATTCTACACATTGCTCCTCAAAGTAGATTTTTAAAATTTACTACTGTCCGATATTTGTGTAGAAATAACTTACTGCTATCACTGTGAATTACTATATAGACTATTATACTGTTAAGAAATATAAAAACCTTCAAAGCGCATGGGAAAATGAATTAAGCTAAAGATTTAAAAGAATTGATTTGAAATAAGGTAATTAAGGTTAAGAAGGATTTGAAATCGTAGGAGGAAGGGGTTGAGGCTTAAAAAGCCACAAATGGTTAATATAATAAAAGCAGAAACAATTTAGGGAGTAAAATTGCAGAAAGTAAATTGTGTCAAGATTACATATCGATTGATAGAACAATGAGGAAGGTAAGAAAAAATAATTAGTTAGACAAGGGAAATGGCTCACGTATAAGAAAAGATAATAAACTTTATATTTATTTTTTAAACAATTAACCTTCATTCACAATGCTACATATCAAATCATCGAATGCAATTCCAAAAGTTCAGAGAGCCTATATAAATTGAAACTAAAAATATATAGATGAATAATGGCGAGTAAAATACAAATCTATGCTAAAATGAAAACTATATAAACATTAAAATACAATCATATGAAAATATTATAAAACAAACATATGCAAATATTAAAGTACAAGCCAAAAATATACAACTATTAAAATAGAAACAAAAAATATCACAATACAAATATAACCAATTCAATTATTAAAAATACAAATATTAAAATACACAAATATTAAATAGAGATATTAAAAAAAAGAAATCAAATTTCAAAAATAGAGTAAATATTTAACGAAAGACGCCTTATCATTATTATCTCGCCCTATTAATGTTGTTTTATTATAATTAGTATGCCAAGAATATTCAGCACGGGAAAATCGGGATCCCACATCGAAAAAACCTCCGCCTCCCTCGTTGGCCCCCCGGAAAAGCGGATTTCTCCAAATTTCGCATCCACTTTGGGAAGCGCTTGAGAAATTTCCCGGGTCATCCGCTCTAACAAGTGTTACCGTTGGCAGCGAGCGATGCGATCCTATTCTTGGAGAGGCAGTCGAGGAGTCCACCAGCGGGAAACGAAGAGCTCAGAAACAAGGTTGGGAAATTACGATTGTGACCACAGCGCTCGAATAAATTAAATCCAAAGGAGAATAACGGACGAAAAGTTTTTACCCTTTTCCATGTTTTTAGAGAGCTTACCGTAAAGGACTTGGTTCTCCAGATTTCCCGCCTCTAGGACAGCCGACCCGACGAGAGGGATTTACGATTTCGCAGGTAAATCCGCGCAACGCGGCGTAATTACGTGAAATAGAGTCTTCTTTCAAACAACGCGGATAAGATACTTGGAAAATAGGCAAATTATCCAACCTTGCAATCAGATTGTCGATCAGGTGGCATAGAAGAGTCACGCACATTGGTAACCGAGCACAACCTAGTTATTACGATTTTATAATGTTATTACAAGGACAGGAGTCTAACATATACAGCAATGATCGATTTAATCATATATTCCTGTCGTCAATTATATGGAAATAATTTAATGCGTAAACTTTCGCAACATGATATAATATGATTTATAAAAAGTCTAAAATTTTAAAACTGAATCTATATTTCAATTATTTTCGTACTACATTCCTTCAATTTTTCAAAATAATATTTATTACAAAGGTTTTTTTTATTGAAATTCGTCTCACTGAGTCAATAGAATTCTTCTCCGAATCATAGAAGAATCGTAGAAGGGATAAGCAAGTGAAAGAAATTTCTAAGCGCAAAGACTTTCAAGATGTTTACCTTCCGCCTCATTGGAATTCCGTTGTTGCCAGTTGTTGTTGTTTACGAAAGGTGTTTACGAGATGTGAAAGCAATTGCTTGGACAGTGTGCTTCATTAGGCAATTAGACTTCCTCAGCAGAACCTAATCTTGTAATGTAAAACACTAAGTAACACAAAACCTTAAATTTGTACTCGTACATACATCACTAGGATATTTATAAAGTCCTGAAGTACAAAATATAAAATCACGTCATTTATTGGTGCGTTCAAAATCGCGAATGGCTTACAAAAGAGATGGATATCCTCTCGGTAGAAAATACTCCGAAATATTACCTCTCTGCGTAAATAAAACTCGAAACTTAACTTAAATGAATAATAGATATTTGTTATGAAATATTTACGTGATACGAAGCAACTAATCGCAAATTAGTCCAGAAAATAATTTGGAGTCGAATTGGCTCGAAATGTTACTCAACTTGCAACGTAATTTGAATTAACTTGAATAATGTAAATAAAGAAACCAAAAGCAACGGAAGTGTAATCAGTCGCCGTGCTCTATTAATGCGAAATGTTTATCGGCCTTCCCTTAATAAGAATATGCAGTGGACAAAACCCTGTTTGAGATTGGTTCCTCGGATGCTGGCAATCCTCAGATGTCGGCTTCTTTCGACATCGGCGGGGGAACGTAAACACAAGAAGTTCCAAAAACAGGTTTCAAGATTACACAACAATAGCATCTACGGTTACTCAGTAACATCTTACACAAGGAATCTTGCAACAGCCAACATTTGATCCTTCGTTAGTCCACTGGGGTGTTCAGGGAGGGTTATAGGCATTCCTTTCTCAATTAAAATAACATTTATTAGAATGGATACATTTTAAGAGCATTAAAGTGTGACAATTTTAACAAGGAAGGAAGATCGCTGCATTCGCAAACCGATTACTGCATCTGATTACGAGAAAGTTTCCTCAGAGAAGGGATTGACACTGTGTTTTCTAATATAAATGTCCTCCGATAGGAGTAGAAGGAAGAAGAAAATTCGCGAACAATATTCAAATCGAGTTTTACAGATAGACGAGAGCTGATAAACTCAGGAATAAAAGAAAAGGTTTCTTGATGACGCATTCGCTTGAGAATAAGTTTTCCTATTAGCTTCTTATTGACTCGATTTTAGGGGTATTTTACGGATCTTTTGCACTGCAATTCTTATGATTTTTTGATGAAGGCGTACAGTTAAAACTAGGTTTGTTTAAGAATGTAGAAGGAAAAATTATTATTAATTGGCGTATGGCAATGCGAGCAATTTTTAAGTAAAAAACTTATAAGACATTTTTGTGTTTTTCGTCTAAAATCATCGAATATTTGAAAAACAGTACAGTAAGTAAAACTATTAGATTTTTAAACTACATTTTTTTAATTTCAACGTCAAAAATAAGATCCACGTCAGTTTATGGGTGCAGGGGCCTCTTCACTTACGCTATTTGCCTTGGTGTGTAGCAATAACTCTCGGGGGATATAGTTTTCTCTCGTACATTCAGTGATTCTGCGTATATATAGTGGTGCGCAAAGTGCTTACATCACGGATAAATAGTCTCCGAATCTGGCTGCTATCTTTAAAGATTTCTATCAGCAAACACTTAAGCCGAGGAATCATGCAGTTAAACAATCAAAATAAAACTTTTCAGAGCCATATGAATAAAAGACTCGGACCTACGGTCAGTATCTGCCTGTCAATTGTATAAAGAAAGCTGTAAATCTGAAAAACGGAAAGAACTTATCAAAAGCCTTGAAACGAAAGAACAGTCTTCGATGTGGTGAACTATTACATTGACAATTCTCCTTCTACACCATCTGTACGAAACAGAAATTTGCTTGAATTAGATGAAATTATTGAATATTTTCTTGATTCGGCAGAAGTTGGGATTGGAAAGGCTCTTCTTCAATTTACCCTATCGCTTATCGCTAATAAGATATAATTTCAATCTAATAAAAGTTAAAAGAAATTAAATTTTATAGTGATAGAATAATGATATGAGTAAATGAATGGAAAACCCAATAAAAATTTGACTGAGCAGAAAAGTTTGCACAGAAAGGAGTTGTTATCGCAAAGCGTGTACTTTCATGTAAGATTTAAAGAACTCATAAAAATCACCATAAAACTTATTTAGGATTACATAGCAGTGAAACTGAGGTATAAATAACATCCATAATTGGAAACTTAAATAATTCTGAAGAAATCTATGTAATGACTATGTATTTAAGCTATAAATAATATCTAATTGTATAAAAAGCAAAAAGCGAGAATTGAGGTTATTAAAAACAATGAAATCACTTATGATTGTAAAACGTAGACAATTTTTCTTACGTAGATAAAAGATTGCGCAGTTTCACAAATAGATCATAGCAAAAAAGAAAAAAACATAAAAAAGAGGAAGAAAAACACTTCGTTAACTCCACAAAAAATATATTTTATTACTTAAACTGCACAACCGGATTCATCGTAATGCGACATCATCAGGTACCAACATCTGATTCCCATATGTATAAATCGACTCGGTAATCAAGTACCCTAGCGTCGAACCCAGGACATTTCCGTAAGATGTGATGGAATTTAACTTTATGGTTTGGGCAACTGACCGATTCTAAACTGCCAAGTCGATGTATAGGAAATGCCTTCAAACGAAATACTCTCGTAGTAATAGTATTGTTAAAAGTGCTTCGACAGCTTAGGTCATTTTGCACATTGGCTCCCACCGGGATTCGAACCCGGGACCGCTTTCACCAAAGGCAAACGCGGTGTCCGCATGACTATCCGGGAGCACTCTCGTATTTCAACTACCTAATTTGCCGGGAAGTTCCTCGAAAATAATTCTGAAAATCCCCGCAATGTTATCTTACGGAAAAAATCGGGATTTTGGGCCTTTGTGGCATCGAACCCATGATAGTGAGAGTCAAAGTCTGATTTTTTCCACCGGTTACGTGCTATGGCCAGGACGCCGTAAAAATTTCAAGTCAATTATACCTGTGGAACATGATTAGAATTTGTATCCCCTCTAGGTAGAAGCGTCTACACATGAAGTTATCTTTTTGCTTCACCAGATAACATCAGAATATGCTAAGTTTAAATCAGTGAGGTGACAAACACATCATAATAAATTGCGCAAGTTGTTCACATGATTCTATTAATACAGGATTACTTCTCAATTTGCCATATTTGAGAAAAAGAGTACACAAAACGAGATAGAATCTATTCTGGAATAGATATTCTTGCGCTAAGGATATCGTCATCCTGTTGGCAACTTCTGGCCATTCCAAGTTTTTATTTGCAAGTCCGCGATATATTTACGTTATACATTTCTTCTTTTAAGCTCAGTACAAAAATATCAGCGCGTTAGTTCCATCGGGATTGATATTTCCTAAAATCTCTTGATCTATCATTCATCAACATCACTATTTGTTACAAACTTCTTTCATATTGAAATAACAAAACGTTTCGGCTTATTCAATAGACATATCAGCACCATTCAACGTATGGCGTTCTGAGTTCCTTTGAAGATTTTTCATTGTTTTAGCAAAAATCTATTTTTAAAAGCAATCGAGTTAAAAACATGACGTTTTGCATTAATTAAAAGAGACATTTTTCCGCTCGATTTTCCTCGAAAGATAATTCTTTTACTACAATATTACTCGAATTAATTTTGAGCAATCACGAAAATGTTATCTTAGAGAGAGGTGAGTGACCTCAATCTGTAAGCGCAAATGCAAAGGGCGTTATAAATTTTAACTTTCACCTGGCATGCTCATCCTGAGAAACATACCTGGACTCGTGGGGTACGTACGCACCCCAGTGATTAAAATCTTTGTAAAAATTTAAATATTGATTATTTTGTCTCAAAAAAAATCAGAGATCATCTTTAGATATCACTTTAAACTGTAGAATAGTCTGAGTTGAAAAAAATGAAGATCAGCGTTCATAAAAAAACCCGGAAAACTGGAAAACTTGAAACAAATGCGTTTTTTTTAAAGAAATCATAACCTTTTTTTCGGTAAAAAGGGCTGAAATTTTAGCTGTTTCTTCTTCTGTTACATCAATATAAAAGAATAATATTTTTTTTCATGGGTCTTTAAAAAAAGGTATTTATTTTGAGAAATTACGGTATGGGTTTTACGAACAAAAAAATGAATTTCGAAATATAGTAAAAAAGTCGTTGTTTTTTATATTTTAAACAAATGTATTACAAAATAATTGTTGTGTTGTGGCTCAGCTCGACTTTTATTAAGTCTTTGATTTTCGCTCGCATCCTCCATGTCGATATCCATAGCATCGTCAGATTCTTCATAGCTTTCGTCTGAAGGATTCTCCGAGCTTGAAAGATGATCGTCACTATTATCTTCAATTTGTTCCTCGTCATCCTCAACTAGCAACTTCTCTCGTAAATATCGAGGACGCAAATTATGCACCATTCTAAACGTAAACAAAAGAAGTTGAAAATCGTAAAAAAATTGATGCATGGAAACGTTAATTAAGTACCTCTCTTTTCTTGCTAAACACGAAAATTAAGAAAAAAAATGCTCAAACTTAAGAAAAAACGACCTTGATGGCTTCGTGTGGTACGTACGTTCTCCAAACTGCTTTTGATGACTGCTGCAGACAAACTTAAGGTCGCAGCCCTATTCCACTGGCCTAGGTATAGAAGTATATTCCTTGACTACCAATAGATGTTGTTACGATTTTCGATTTCGAAGATTTAGACATCGAAAATCGACGAAAAAGAGCGTGGGGTATGTACGTACCCCACGAGGCCAGGTGAAGGTTAATGGTGAGATAGCGTCATTTTTGGAAGATAGCGTATTTTCACCTCAATTTCACTACAGAGTTTTCGAACAAATTAAAATTCTAATTAATGAGATTTAAGCCGAAAATAACCGATTGTTTGATTTAAATCATACCATACATTTTAATTTTTCTATTAAGCAGTATCCAAAAAAACATAACTTCATAAGAGCGAGTAAGGGGGGTGAGGGAATCGGAATGGGCTGAGTTGGGGAGGGGGTAATGGTGTCACCAACACTTTTTTATATGTATGCAGAGGAAACAGTGAAAGATGCTTAGGAGGAAATAGTGAAAGTGGTGATGAAGTAGTTCAGTCAGTAAGATATGCAGACGACAAAGCTCCTTATCTCTTGTTCACAAGTACTGTGGGCGATCGCCAAATTACTTATCCGGGATATCCTTTTCCAGCCTTTGCCGCTACATATATCCTTATAAAACAAATATACGCTTCATGCTAGTGTAACTTAAAGCATTCTATACCATTTGTGAACCATTCCTGGAGAACACGGAAAATTAGCCTGATTCTATTTAAATGACCATTTAAATAAAACGGTGTTATCACCTGCAATATCATTAAATCGACAATTTCATAACATTTTTTTCATCTAGAGCAGTAGTCGATTTAAAACGCCTAGGAAGCACTTCACAAATAAAGGCATTATTTTCATTAGCCTGTTTTCGCTCGCAGCAGTTGGGTTCTGAACATGTAGACACATAAGAATCATTTCCAAACAGTCACACTGCATCGCAATTCTTAAAAAAAATATGATGTGGTCAACGCATGACTTTCTCCATATTTATTGGAAACAGAAGCCTATGCCGGTAATACATAATTAACTCCAAAACAATGAGTGTTACAGAAAAATTTTTCAAACAAAAGTTGTATTAAAATACGTTATCTATAACATCGGCAAATAATTGTATATACCTACATTGCATTCTGACAGAGATATGTACGAAAAACTTCCATTTCTGGATAAACAACAACTTCCGGTTAACCAATATTCAAGAATAACTCCTAAACTAAAAAAAAATTACGTGTTACGAAAAAATGTTTCAAACAAAAGTTGTAGTAAAGCACAATAACTATAACCTTTGTAAATAATTGTATATACCTACATTGTATTCTGACAGAGATATCTAAGAAACAAACTTTTGTTCCGGATAAACCGCAACTTCCCGTTAAGCGATATTAATCAAAAACTAATCAACTCTTGGCATTGTTAGGAAAATACTAATTATGAATTTTGGAAATGATCGGATAATTACTTTTTAAGATAGAGCGCCCGCAAACGTTTTTACCACAGACAGACAGGCACACACACAGACAGACATGTTTGGGAAAATAGCGAACTCTATGGGCCCCAAAGCATCTATTTCCGTTGAAATCTGGAGGTCGAATTTTTTTGCAATATATATATATATATATATAAATTACAATACTTTCTCTATACTACGTATTGGGAGATAGTAAAAATGACTATAATAAAAGGGATAGTGCGATTAATACAGCTGCATTTTGAGCATATGTTTGCGGGAGGCAGATCACGTACTGGAATGAATAGGGCGCCATTTATCACAAATTGGATGAGTCCCAAAATATTTACTAGCGGATAATTAACCACGCTTAATTTATGGCGAAAAGGATTCGTCATTTTAATCGGAAGGATAGAAAATACGCAAGGCAGGTTTCGAATTTAGCGAGGATTACGATCCTGGAAATTCCACGGAAAACAAATTGTAAAAGAGAAGTAGTTAGCTCAATGAGGAATTTAGCATCCTATTCCAATTCTAGCGAATATGGAAAAAAATGAAGTTTCCTTTTTGCTGGTAATAGCTGAAAGAGAACGCAAATGAAGTAATTGGCGAGAATACGATGATATACATTATACGAAAAATGTTTCAATAAAACTCTATAGAAACTTCGTACTGAAATAAATAAAATGACCTTTGTCGTCTAATTCGCAGAGGGACAGTTTATTTCAAACCGCAGAAATAAAATCCATAAATCTGTCAAATAGAATTATAAAAACTATAAATCGGTCAAATAACATCAAAATAAACTGAGATAATGAAAATACTTAACATTACCACGAATGAAATTTCAATGGATTTTTTAGGATCTATTAGGTTATCATCGCGGAATATGGTGACTGTAAGATGTATCATTTGAAGCTACTCTTCAAACAATCAAACAATCACAACAACAGCAATCGTTGTTTCGATGAATTCGTCCGGCAAATAGGCAGTACATATTGGAATAGTCCTAAAATATTCACTCTCTCAGTGCATACGATTTTGCCTCCACTGCAAAGTTTTCAATGGTGCTCTATACATTTCTTCGCTTTACTGTGTAGTGATATTTGATCAGCTCATTAGTGATGCTCTGCCAACTTTCTATATTCATCTGAAGAAGCATGCATATATTTTGTGTTGATACAGCGCGATTAATGTTTCTTAGTATGACTATACGTAGAGGTGTTTGCTTTTCGCAATAAGCGATAAAACCAACAAATAACGCGAATTTTGGCCGATTTAGCGAAATAACGCTAATTTCGGCAGTTTTAATAAGCAGCACGGATTTTAGTGAACTTCGCTTCATTCGTCGTTTGTAAGAGAGGGAAATTTAATTTGGGTATGTTTTAATAAATTTACAATATGTATTTGTGTTATTTAAGTATCTGTTGTCATATTTTTGATCACTCATGACATCTTTGCTTACGCGAATTCAACTTGACCCTTTTGCAATATATACATACAAAACTAAATAGGTACTGTCTAAAATGCATGTTCAGCGAGGCGCTGGCTATCGGCAGTTTTTAACGATTACTCGCACGTTAACAACAATGTATGTATGTACGAGCGATGCATTGTGGAAAGACGCGCTATCAGCTTACTAGAAAACGATTTGATACTATTTTGTATAATTTACAGTTAATAATATCTCCAAAGTTTTTAATGTTTACGCTAAAGTGTGCCTACTATTATTCCTTTGCTTAAATGATACTCTGGGAAAATTAGTACCACCTGATTCAGGAAACATAATAAAAACACAAAACACCGCAATTTGATTTTCAATTCAACAAATTTCAGAAAAAATAAAAACATTTTCAAACACCTCTAACTATATAAAACGAGTGATACTTCGGGCTTGTTTTCCTGCAACGTAGACAACACCAACGCAGGCGAGACAAGCGGGTCGCGGAACCACAGGCTCACAGCAAATATGTATTATTAAACGCATAGCGGGACTATCGAAATTGAAACATGTTGTAGAGTATCATTTTTGTCCGGAAAAAATGAATAAAGGCCACTGTATTTAGTACCTGATGATGTTACTAAGCGACGAATCCGGTCGTACAGCAAAATAAAACATTTTGTGAAGTTCTTTTTTTTTAGTTTTTGTTTAAATGGAGAAGTTCCACCAAGTAACGCCGCAGCTGTAAGAATGCCAGTTCATTCCTGAGCAAATATAACCACAAAACAGGGACATTTCAGTGTTTGCGTCAATAAAATAGACACACTGCGGAATAATTTTTGATAAATTCTGAGCGACGGTATTTTTCAGGAAAATTGTGGAACGATTAATGTAAATCCTACGTTTCTTGAACAAGCGCTTATAAAATTAAGTTGGCCTGTAACCGTTATATAAAATAACTGTTATGTTGAGTATCACATTTCCTTAATTACATCGTTTTTGCTCCCTAGTTTTGTGCATTTTTATTAGTGAACATTGAATTCCTTACATTCTTTGTGACAAACCCAAGTTTTGGAGTGGGAATAAATAAGGCGATTGCAAGACGCACGCTGTTCGCACGAGTACCAATAATTCTAGGCGGTCTTACGCGATGGAGCATGTGTCAAGATATAGTTATTAATTACTGAATATTATGCGTGTCTTTTGAAAAGCCTTTAACCCCTCTTATTCGCAACCGCCGATTCGCCACCGTGGATTCCGCTCTTGGAAATAAAAAGAAACGATTAGAGTTCCATTAAAGATATCGGCCCAAAACCAAATATAAATTATATTTTCAAAATTTATCTCAATTTGACTTGCGACAAGTTCTTCGTCACGTGAGAAATAAAAAGGCTTTAGACGACACATAAATTGGACTGCATAAACAGATTACTCTGAGGTTACGCTCCACATCAAAGATTATTTTGCTAAGTTTTGGTTTCTCCTAACTCAATTGCATGCGGTTTTTATTTGTGCTAATGATGGAAAAAGTAACTGAGAGAAAAACCGGAATTTTATGTTGGAAGGGTAGACAGTATTAGCAGTTTAAAGAATGATCACAGGTGAAACATACTTGATGTATGTTTTTAACCTTAAACTTGATATGATATACACAACAAAAATACAAAACACGCATAAAGGCAACGAACAACTCTTTCTTATTGAGAATCTTTATATATAATTTCCGAAGTGTCCGTCCGTCCGTCCGTCCGTCCGTCCGTCCGTCTGTCCGTCCGTCCCCCCCTTTATTTCAGAAACGGTTTGACTTAGAGATTCGAAACAAACTGCATTGTGTTTCTACGAGTTAGAAACCCCTAGGAAAACTATTCCCATTACTAAGAAAGCCCGGGTTCGAACCCAGGAGTCCATAATACAGTTCCATAAGGAATACACGTAAACTTCACTTTTATCGCTTGCAGGCTTTGTTTCTTTCGCAAAATTAAATTAGTAACACAAGTCGTACAAAGTCGAGACAAGTACCAAAAGAAAGGAAATTGAATGGTGATTCTTATTTCAGTCGTAGAATATCGTTTACGATTCGAAATTGTAAACATTTTGATAAAATGCACCAATATTTTATCAATATTTTGAGGTTGTAAACAACTCATCTCCATGACGACCTAAGCAATTTTTACTTTCTCCCTATACGTAGTATAGAGAAGACCTCCAGATTTCGACGGAAATGGATGTTTTGGGGCCCATAGAGCATGTTTAGCTATTTTCCCGAACATGTCTGTCTGTGTGTCTGTCTGTCTGTCAGTGGTTAAAAAGTTTGTGGGCGCTCTATCTTAAAAAGTAATTATCCGATCATTTTCAAAATTCATATTTAGAATTTTCCTAACAATGCCAAGAGTTGATTAGTTTTTGGAGATTATCGCTAAACCGGAAGTTACGGTTTATCTAGAACAAAATTTTGTTTCTTAAATATCTCTGTAAGAATGCGATATAGGTATATACATTTACACACAAAAGTTGTAGATAATATACTTTACTACAACTTTTGTAGCAAACATATTTTCGTAACACTAATTGTTTAGGAGTTATTTCCAAATAATGGTTAACCGGAAGTTGTTGTTTACCCAGAAATTGAAGTTTTTCATACTTATCTCTGTCAGAATGCAATATATGTATATACATTTACGCACAAAAGTTGTATATAATGTATTTTACTACAACTTTGGAGAAAACATTTTTTCGTAACACTGATTGTTTAGGAGTTATTCCCAAATAATGGTTCACCGGAAGTTGTTGTTAATCCAGAAATGGAGGCTTTTCATACATATCTCTGTAAAAATGCAATGTAGATATATACAATTGTAAACAAAACTTATTGATAATGTATTTTACTACAACTTTAGTATGAAACATTTTTCGTAACACTGATTGTTTAGGAGTTATTCTTGAATAATGGTTAACCGGAAGTTGTTGTTTACCCAGAAATTGAAGTTTTTCATACTTATGTCTGTCAAAAATCAATGTAGGTATATACAATTATGTACCAAAGTTGTAGATAATGTTTTTTACTACAAAGCTTGTATGAAACATTTTCCTGTAACACTCATTGTTTTGGAGTTATTTATATATTACCGGCATAGGCTTATGTTTTAAATAAATACGGAGAAAGTCATGAGTTGGCCACATCAGATTTTTCATTTTGAGCTCATGAGTTTATCCATAGGAAGACATATAGAATAAATGATCAGTTAAAACTAATGCTGAAAATAAGAGATACACTATATCAGATATACAATAGAAGAAATTATATTTATACATTTATATATATAATTATATTATAAACATTTGCAGATAAAAACAATATCCTCCGAAAAATCTCGCGAAAAATATACCAAAATTTTAAAAAATTCAAATTTTGTTTATTTCTCTGTAGCAACCGAACTTTGTTTATATCAACGTAATTTTTAACAGTGTTTCCGTGAAATAAAACAGTTTTATTAGTATTGTGCTTCTTATAATTGCTTTCTCTCGATCAATTCAACTGAATACATATATATAAACAGGTACGTTGCGGATGTTTTTGATATAATCTTCTGAATTAAGTATTAAATCTAATATATTATCAACGATGAATATTTAGAGATAGAAAAAAATGTAGTCAGTGAAGATCGTAAAGATTTCTCTTGATTCGATGCTCGGGTTCTCACAGGAGTAGAACATCCAGTGATCAATATGTAGCAAATCGCTAACATCGCATACCTGTCCAAAAAGGTAAAGCAATTTTATGTTTTGTTATATGCAGAATACAAAAAGTGATTCATTTGTGGCAATTTTGATTGCTTTCACTACATATAAATTTACTATCTTATCGTGAGCTGTTAAATTTTCGTTTCTGTTTTGGCATTGTGATTGAGTTTGTGTTATTAGATGGTTTTCCGTGTTTATGTTACACATTTTAGTATTGGGGTAAAAGTTAGCTACACAACTCACTTACTTTCCGCGAAAAAAATTGTTGTTGGTTTTTAGGGGCATATAGAATTTATTTCTATATAATCATCGTTTCCGTTATCTCTTTGTGCCTTTCTTAAAATGTCTTCTTATCCTAATGTGATCTTAATAGTTTCATTTCCGGAGTTTCCGGGATCGAAATCCGGAACCCATAATTCGTTTCCATTTACATTACAAGCACAAAAAACCTACTTTAAATCGTCCTATTTTTATTCTTTTTAGTGATACATAAATTAATATCCTACTGTTATTGGTTTAAATGCCATGGTTTTTACACTAGTGTTCCTCTCCGAGACAATTACCTGCTGACGATGTCACAGCATTATTTTTTTTATTTTCAGCAACTGACCTGCTTTTAACTATTTAATTTACGAGAAACTTTTACTAGGCAGTAGTGAACCATTCAGACGTCATTTTCACAGTGATTGCGTTTCGCGAAGACGAGTGAATATTTTAAATTGGTACTTAATTGAAGTGTAACCACATGGGAAGCAATTGAATTAGGTGGCCCGATGACAATTTTCATAGATTGACTGAAAGTGATTACTTTTTGTTAAATGGAATCGGTCATCAATAATTACATTAATGTGTCTGTTTATATATTATTATTAATTAATGCATTCAGAAGAAAAGAACTAGGTATACTTTGACTGATTTAAACTAAACCCTTCTGAGGAAAAGTTTTCGTCTGAAGTACCGAAAAGCTTAATAAATAATATACATTTATTTTAGTTTCCACAATTGTAAATTCAGTTTTGGAATTCTTTGCATTGTTACACCCAAAATTATTACTTTATGACAGGGACGGATCCAGGGGGGTGGTCCTGGGGGTCCGGACCCCCCCCCCGAAATATCACTTGTGCCTAATTTTCGAAAATGAAACTCAGAATAACGCAAATAAACACACATTTAATAAGCAATCACTAGCGAAAAAAATCGAGTTTCTCTAACACAATTAGGTAAATTTCTAGCAATTCTAACGTCACGTTTTGTGAATGCCGAAATATCGTTTATTTTTAAATTTTTCGATCGGACCCCCCCCAAAATTTTTTTCTAGATCCGTTCCTGCTTTATGATTATTTTAGTAATAAGTTGATCAATGAAGTATCTTAATGTTTGTAGTAATATAAACTACTACGAAAAATAACTTTTTTTGTATGATAACGATCAACTATGTTACTACAAGTAAGGTATACTTACTTATTGCGAGCTAAAGGTAAAATTTTAAGTAAAAATGCAAGAAATTGATCATCATCATGGTGCATAGTCGTGCATCTCATCGATTAGAAGTAAAGAATTACTTTTAATATTTCTCCCATGTATTCCACATGGGAGAATCGGGTCCATCCTGGCATCGAACCCTGGGCATTTAAGAAATATCTCTAGATATCTAGGTCAGTACAAAATGACCATCTGTAATTATGAGTACGATTTCAAGCTGAAATCTCACCTGTAACTCCCTCAATTCACGTCCTACCTTACCTATATATTCCTTATGGAAGGAAATTTACTGTAGCATGGCTTCTTACCCCTGGAACAGTATAAATTTAAAATATTTTCAATGGACGTCTAATAAGATGTATGTTAGTTTCCGGTACCTAAAATAACACTAGTGGAAAGTTGATTAAGAACTATGTACTTTTTATGAAGTATTGTCAAATCTTTAATTTCTATGTGCGCAAATATTTGCGCGGGCCCAGCTAATTATTTGGAGAATGTAAATAATTAAAAATATATCAATGCGATAGTAATTATGACTTATTGTCACTATCAATTACATAGTATTGATTTATATTTAAGTTAAAACTGATTTTCTAAACTTAGGTCCGGTATTATAACATATATTTAGAGTCGACCTTGACTGTAATCTTCACGTAAACTCTAAAAAAACGTATTTTTGTCGATACTTAAGCCTTAATTGGTATTTAACTCTTAAAAGTAACTTTAACCGCAATGCATCATGGATGTAAACAAACTATATGACGGAAATTTAAAGAGCTAGCCTCTCGCCTCAGTTGGTTTATCGCTGAAAAATAAGTTTGTTAGTGGTTTTTTCGGTTGAAAATCCTCAAAATATTTTGAATGAATTTGTCTATTTCCTTTAAACAGATATTTCTCGCGACATTGCCTTTTTCTTTATTGTAAATCATATCACAGACGTTAGGTGCTGCGAAGTATTTTTTATGATTCAGATACTTCAAAAGTGTTATAATTAGTTATACATTGGAAGTGAAATGAATTTATATAGTTTAGAACTGCCGATTAAAGTTAATAAAGATTAAATTATTGCATTTATTACTGATGAAGTATAAGCAGAACTCAGTTTTACGTCAACATAACGAATTGGACATAGTTAATAACATACATACGAGTATTGTCATTAACTTATTTATTAGTACAAGTAATCATGAATGCATAATGTAATTTACCTATGTTTTTAATTGAAGTGTTTCACTGAGATATAACCGTGATTTTGAAAACTGGCCATCAAAATTTCAATATTTTAGTATGTTAGACTTTCTACCAGTACGTTCGTTAGGTTACGTACCTTAGTTAGTATTATTGCAACCTTTTATGACGATAGTGTGTGTGTGCTTTACGCACATATAAGCGTTGGAGATTTTCCAAAATGACACTAAGTACGCGTACAGAAGATTTAAACTTTATTGAATTTAAATATTGTCTCATAAGTAATGTACGGTATCTGTAGAATGGGAGAAATGAGAGGCATGTAGTGTTGGAATCTATCATTAAAGGTCTATAAAACTTCTTGGCTTTCTACAATCGTATAAGAGCCATTGTAACTGTATACTCATTTATATTGAATGCATACAAATGAAATACCTACAAGTATATGTATACTTATATACTATCCAAACATCATAAATTTCATTCTCAATCCATTTTCCTAGATAAAATCTTCTGCGAACCAATATACAAACCATAAAGTCATCCACCTAAAGGCTGAGAGGATCTTCTACCGGTCAACCATTAGCTGCTAAAATCGTGAGAGAGTATAACTTCATATATGTTTACTTATTATCCCCGTTGAATTTCAACGGGCACTTCCGCTAGTATATGTATATTATACAACATTTTAGGAAAGTAAAGCTTCTATAAGATGAAGAAGTGAAGAATAATCCCGGACGTAATAATACGTCTGAGGGCGTTGACGGGTTGATAATGCGTAATAAGATGCGTATTCTTAATACATCGCGACCTCTTCATTTATCTATTAAGGATAATGCGTGTGTTAATGAATGGCTACGAAAAGGATGCTAACTGGTGTGGGGAAATGTGAATCATAGCCCTAAACGTAATAATTCAAGTAACTTTTCTCTACTATTCCTGCTTCACGATGACGCATTTTAGATCAAGAATGAGAGAGGCACCCGATTTTGGAAGCTCCAAAAATTTTAAAGTAGGTATATCCATCAGCTTCGGGAGTACATACTAATTAAATTTCGTTTCAGGATGAGTTGGAATTGCAGTTGTAGCAACCAAACTACTTTATAGGATCGTAGATATTAAAATGCAATACAATGCGTACGGAGAGAATGATCAAATATTAACGTTTAATGAAATTAAAAACAGCTTAATGTGCCTTCTAACTAACTGTGTCAAAGCAGAAAACTACAATCAAGTGATAACTTAATTCGTACTAGAAATAAAACCATGTTAGGAAAGTTAAGAGCAAAAGTCCACGCATAAATATTACCGGGGAAAAAAGTGTAAAAACTAGAGATTCCATCCGTATTGATGAGCATTAGCGACGTTAATGGCATTCAGAGGAACATGAGGAACCACTAAAGAGAAACAAAGTAAACGCCATATGCGTCGGCCACATCAATGTTTTTCTTTAAGGGAAACATTTCCACCGACGCAAAAATAAACGTTCGGACTATTGCTTGGTGAAGTTGCGAGAGTAGGTTGAGAATAAAGAGGGGAAAGATGAAATTCGAGCTGTGCTAGCGAGATTAGGCTATTTCTACCTCCTATTCTCTGGTCGCCAAAAACAGAGGATCACAAAGGCCTACATCCATGTAATATTAGAAACTCTGGCTTCCGAATACGACGAGGGAATGGCGCTTTCGGCGTTTGCGCTGCTCAATGAAGAACGAAAAAGGGTCGTTCGCCGATAAATGCTTCGCTCATTTACGTTTACTTAGATGCATTTTCATTGATAACGAACAGAAAATTCCACAAATATTTAAATACTCGTTTTCCACTGTCTGCCAACGACTTCATCGAAGATTAATGCTCCTCATTTGTTAGCTATTTTTAATCCGATTTATCATTTTCACACACATTTTAAATTAGTGAGATATTTATTATAAGACCAAAACACAATCTTCCAGGTGTTTATTTCAGATTATACTATGTATAGTCTGAAATATACACCCATCTTCCATGAACTCTTAACACGAACTTTACTAAAATCGAAAATAAATATTAAGTTTTAGTGAAAATTTCTTAAGCAACAACTTTTGAAGTTTGAAAGAGTTAAACTCAATAGGTTGTAGATGGATTGATATCGTTTCAAGAGACAGTGAATTTCCAACCTTAGAAAAGAATTAACTGGTTTCCTCCAAAGAATACTTTGAATACCACCGGTTTAAAATGATTTGAAGGAATCCCCAAAAATTTTATCATACACCTCCATAAAGCGAAATGAGATTGTTTCGTGATACAGTAGATTCAAAGTCCAATATTAAGTACAAGTATAATGTGTAACGGCTGTTACTGTAATTTTTACAAGCACATTCCATTAGTCTATAAATAAACATTTCCTGAATCACCTCATGCTGTATAAATTACACCGTTTTCTACAATTCCATTCCAACTTTTAAGAATAAAATTCCGGTCGACCCAAAAGGGAAGGATTATTAAACGAACGTACACAAGTTCGCAGACAAAGGAAAAAAATCATACCACGGGATTAGTTGTAACATTAAGGAATCAAATGCAGGCATAAAAAGAAGAGAGGCGAAAATACTTCCGCAGTAAGTGAACATGGAAATAACCAGCATATAACGTACCAGCTGGAACTTATTTCGCAAAAAAAATCGTTCAAAGCCACTACAAAACCCTTATGAGCACCTCAGAATAATTAATGGCGTTGCGAAAATTTCAACGGAGCTTCGAAATGCTGGAAGTTTCATGCCAAACTTTCATAAGCTACGCTACATAAGAAAATAATTAAGAACCAAACAGAAAAGTATAAAGAAATTGACTACTTCGGAGAAAGCCAATTGTATTATCGAAAACATATAAGTAAAATTCAACATAAAATCAATTGACGAAGCTGTCACTTTGTGGAACTCCATAACGAAAGAAAGGAAGAGAACACTTTGTTTTAGTTCCATAGTAAATTTATTGTGCGACCGGTTTCTACTAAGGACTAGTCATCTTCTGACCAGAAGATGACTAGTCCTTAGTCGAAACCGGTCGCACAATAAATTTACTGTGGAACTAAAACAAAGTGTTCTCTTCCTTTCCTACGTAAAATTCAACATTTACACACAAAATTGCGATGAAAAAATAAGAATTCAAGGATGAACCTATGGATATGTTAATACGGTGAATATGAAATATACTTCAGAACAAACTATAACATCCGATATGTGTAAGAAAAGGCTCTTGATAATGTCGGAGTTAAACCTGAGAGGTTTATTGGGATATCCGTTAATTTATTTACGTATTAAATATTATTGATATAAACGAACCTTACAGGCAATGAACTGGCTTCGAATTCAACCTTAATGGAGGACATGTTTATAATTTTGCGAGAATATAATCAATCTGATCTTAAAACATATTTCAATGGTTTATTAAAACAATATTCAATGATGAGGAGATTGATAAATATTTAAAAGATAATTGAGAACAAACCACTAATACATCTAAATAAGATATTGTTCGTTAAGATAAAATTAGGCCTGAAATGAGTTTCAACAAATAAGAAAGTAAAGTACTTATGAATATATTTGAGTTAGATGGCAAAACCGCACTTCGATTTATGAGTAAAGAATGTTAGTAGTAGTATTAAAAGTGCTTCGACAGCTTAGGTCATTTCGCACATTGGCTCCCACCGGGAATCGAACTCGGGGACGCTTTCACCAAAGGCAAAATCGCTGTCCACATGACTATCCGGGAGCCGTAAAGAATGTTCCTGATCTTTAGAAACACTTAATACCGGCCCTGGGAAATCATATAAATGCAGAAAATATCGAAAAATAAAAACGTTCGTTTCAGACAGAGAGACTTAGCTGAAAGTTCTTTTTTCTATTCTGCTGCGTTTTAATATCTGTGAAGTTCTCCTGCGCTCAACAGAGTTCATCAGGAAGTGCTTCACCAAGACAACAGCAGCAATGGACAGCACACACAACCACTCCCTGATCAGGGAAATCCGATCAGCTGAGATCTTGGGGTCAGAGCGATAGCGCAGATACAACGCTAACCACTCGGCCACAATAGCCGATAATTCAAATTGGAAGACATGACTTTTATATACGGAACAGTAAAAACTAACACATTTTTACCTGAATCACCAATTCTAAACAATTTGTATTTATAATAGGTTAAAATTCCGAGGAAAAGATTTTAAATTATATAAAAGAAAGTCAGGGATATTTAATCTCGATGGTGCAGAGAATTTTACCAGCATGCAATCATACCAATTTTACTAAGGATATATTATTTTCAAACAGCTTGCATACAAAAAATTCCTTGACCTAAAAATGCCGAGATCAGGCAAAAGATCGAGCAAGAATGAGGTTTACTACGCAATTACGATTTCTTTATGCGGAATGTAATTACAGATTTCAAGCAGGGTATTATTCTTTTGTGACACGTATGAAATTGCGATTTGTTATGTTAGATTTTTTTAAATAATTAATTCTCTAAATTTATGTCAGTTCGTAATTTCCTTAAGATATATCCTTAGGATTCATAATCCTTAGAATATTTTACTTTATTTCAGAGTGTGCATATACCGGCAAAATATACATCAACACAAATACGTTCAAAGAATTACGATATGGAAAAATATGTTCACGATTGCGCAAACAAACACCCTGAAGTGATATTTACGTCCATGTGATGAAGTCGTAATGAAAATAACGGGCACCTTTAAAATTAAGCACTTTCACATAAAGATAAAAAATAGATATCACTCAACTATGCGCAAAGATTTTTTAGAAGGATTTGGAGATTATCTACTGAATTTTACTATTTCCAGTGTATCGGTTACGAATTATTATGAATGTGGAAGATGAAGTGAAATGGTAGCCTTAATTTAGCCTCTGATTCATTAACAGATATTTATGACATGTTTATACAGAGGCAGATGGGAAAAGTTTGAGATTTTATGGACGGCGAAGATGCGTTCCAAAGATAACTGACAGACTTGTTTCCGTTATGTGCCGAGGGTTCATAAGTTTCTGAAAACGCTCCGTTTTGTAATGATTCACAAAGAGAGAATTCGATTCAAAACATCGTCAGTACATGGTGAGGAAGGACAAGTTGTTACGGCTTCTGACGAATCATTTTTTATGCCACATTTTACCCAATTAACTCCACCCAGTCCTTTGTTGCTGTCCAACCCTGTGTCGCCTTGTCAGTTCACTTCGCTTTTAACAAGTAATGTACACTGTGAAAAATAATAAAGAAACCCATTTTTTGACTGTCGCACCCCTATGGTGCTCGTCAGGACAAGTAAGACTGAGAACTAGACTGAGAAATTACTTAAAAAATAAAAACACAAAATGTATGCAAACAATTAATATACGATTACGATTATATTCGATTCCCGATCCCAACAGACTTTTATATATTATTATTTTAACTGATTGACTGACTTTATATATTCAATTCCGTTTTTCTTTGTGTACACCCTTTTGTTTGTAAATATACCCTAATATTGTTCCTAATTATATCATCATCATCAAATCTCGAGGCTAACATTATTACTTGCAGTATTAATTTTATAATTCTATTAGTTTATTTAATACTTGTACAGCGCAAAAATCATGCTCTATTTATACATAATATTAGAATTATTTTTACTCTTATTACTATTATATAATATTTAAGTGTAGATTGTCACTTACATTATAATAATCTTAGTTAATCTTTATATTCTCCTCTATTTCGAAAACATCTGCAAAAGCTGTTTATATTCCGTCTACTCTTCTCCTTTCTTTTCAGGTAAATGACATCCGTAGTTGACTACCAAGCAAATCTCATGCATTTTCATTATTGGACGGGAATAATAAGTAGTCATTAATAATTGCAACTAATGATGTACTTGTTTGCATTGATTTCCATCATTGTTTTCGCGTTTTTTTTCGTTTCCCTTCTTGTGTGAGCGTTTTCCCGCACAGTGGGTATTTCTCCGAAAACCTTCGGCCGATGAGTTTTCCCAACACCCCTTTCTTTCATTTTCTGTGTTTACTTTTTATATACATTTTTATTTTATTTTTAACATATCTTTCTATTGTATGCAACATTAAATATGACTTCTAAGGTTAGGTGAAAGAGAGGCCGACAAGGACCTCACTAAATAAAGAGTTTTACGAATTAATACTCTATATAGAGGAAATAGCCTCTCTGAGCATGGGATCATTATTCCATAAATAAAGGATAAGTATTACAAGAATGAGGGGATGTTTTTAACTTTAACAGTGATAAACAGAAGTGAACAATAGCGACATGACTATGACTTTCAGTATTCATTCAAACACAGCATTAATTATCCATTAATGCATTTGTATTAATGGTTAATAATTAGGAGACTATATAATAATAATAATAATAATAATAATAATTCGTCTTTATTTGGGCGAGATTGAGACTTAAAAGTCTCTTCTTCCATCTAAATATAAAGAGAAGCAAAACGTTAAAATTCTCATTCCTCGATCAGAATTCACAACGGCTGCTTAAAACTACCATTCACTGTAGCTTCACAAATTTCAATCCCTCCAAAAGCGGTTGGAACGACGTATACTTTGCGGCCTAGAATAAACCTTTCGATCATTTCGAAGAGCTTTATTTCTGGGAGAATGGGCTGTTAGAAACGAGAAGCCTGACTTGGAGAGAGTGGGTGAGTAGGGCTAATAAGATCAGAGCAAGTTGCATTTAGAACATGTGATGTAACACATCGCGGAACCACAACTACAACGAGATGGAGTTGTACGCTCGATGCAGCTCAATTACGAGATGAGTTTTTAAGTAAGTATAGATTCAAAACTAAAATCACGCAACTGTTCTTTATTAATTTTATTTTACGCAGAATCCAGTACAGTAGAACTCAAATTATCCGAACTCCGACTGTCCGAATCGCTTTAGGACACTATCTCATATAGCAGTTCTAAATTCGCTGGTAAGCAAAACGGTAGAAACCGAATTGACCTACACGAAAAAAAAACACACGCGCCTGCCGCTGGGCTGAGTATACTGATTAAAAATGTTTTATAAAAAAAAGAATAATGTAAATACTACAATAGTTTGATTTAGTTAAAGTATTTCATTATCATTTAGAAGTGATGTACGCTTTACATGCCAAAGTGTTACCATTTTTAAAATTGATTAATACATAGCTCTATTTTTAATACTATACATGTAGTTTTTTTCTCCCGTTTTCAATGTAAATACAGAAATTAATTAACTATACGAATTTTCGATTATCCGAATTTTTGATTATCCGAATGGGGTCCGGTCCCAATTGATTCGGATAATTGGAGTTCTACGTATTTCAATCTACTTTTTAAGATCATGTCCACCATTGTTGAGGCGTGTTTACGTCTTTGGATTTAAAATGCCTCACTTAAATGAAAATCCCGCCGATTGTAAATATGCTGTTAATTGTATCCTTAATGCAAAACATGTAAAAGCGGTTGAAATCAATCCGCAGATCAGTTAAGTGGATGGAGGAAACATTGTGAGCGAAGGAATGGCAAGGAAATGGGTTAGAGCAGTGTTTCCCAAAGTGTGGTCCGCGGAACTCCGGGGGTCCGCGATATTTTTGGGGGTCAGCAGACGCTTTAACAAAAAATAGAGGATACCCAATTTTTTCAATCTAAATTGTAAAACCTGAAACACTCTTGCCGATAAACGGTGGCGACGTCTTAAACTAATATTTCTTCCTTGGAATTAAATAACAATAAATATATGAGCTTGTGATGTTATAGTTCGGTTCATGCCAAAACTGAGAAGGGGTCCCTGAGTTTTTCTCCTCTTTCTAGGGGTCCACGGACTGGAAAGTTTGGGTTAGAGCATTTAAAGAGGGCCGCGCGAATGAGGAGCGAAGTGGGATCTGTCGTTGCTGAAGACTTGGTGCAGAAAGTTGACGGAAAAGCTCGAGAGGGCAAATGTTACGCTTTAATACTTATCTTAGGAATTGCCTTTGCATTAAAGGATCTGTGATCCCAATTCTGGTGAATGTACGATAAGTTATTAAAGTAAGTCGATATACACGTACTATAAATCAACTTTAGTTAAACCAGCTTTTCAAAACGGTGCGGCCTAGACCCCTAAAAGATTTTTCCGGGGCTTCGTCCGAAAAACGCTTAACCAATGAAAAATATCCACATGATAGGAGATCGAACCTAGGTCTCCCACTTTCCGAGCAGGTATTTTAATCACCAAACTCTGTTAGAGGTTAACACGAGGTCCTCGTCGACCAGGCAAAAACTGGTATAACTGGGTAGCGCGTTCGCCTTTAGTGAAAGGGGTGTCGAGATCGAATCCCGGTGGGGGCAATATGTTCACCCTCGGAAATAAGAGTTAGCGGGGTCCGGTCAAGAACGCGGTGGTGCGGGAGGCGTTGCGTTAACCACACCCACGGTGAATGACGAATAGCTAGGCCTCAAAGAGATGACGCGTTTTAGATGCGCCACATTAAAGCGAAATTAAAAAGTTAATACCTAATTAAAGCCACGTAATATTTCCAGTTATTAAGTCATAAAAGTAATCACATTTTGAAACGAATAGAAACTTCATTTCATCGATAACATTCACTGTATATAATATAACAACGCATACCACCCGCTTTAATTATGATATCAATTATAAAACGGGATGCAGAAGATCCGTTACAGTAGTTTTACAACGCATATTTAAATAAAATTTTGCTGCGAGTGTTTTTCGCAATGAAAACATCGCTAACGAATAATATCCTAATTTCTTTGGCAAAGTATCAGTACAAAATCTTCCTCGTGCACTTCTATTAAGATTTTCTACACTGTAGTGTTGCATTGGATAGGTTCTTAAAAATAATTAAAAATAATATGTAAAAAATATAACATATGTGGAGTGCTGAGTTTACATGGCAAATTTTAAGCAAACAAATGTGCCCATTCATTTATAGAAGATTTAACTATTTGTTTCTGGTTAGTTCGAGAATGAAAGATAAAAATTCGAAGTATTCTAGAATACTATCCCAAGACGAAAATATATAAAAGTGAAAGATCGGGTATTACGCTTAATTTAAATCTTCAACAAGATAAGTGATATCCAACCTAATTTCATTCATTAATGAAATGAATCAGATTGTTAACAAATATCTTCTTTTAAGATTTCAAATTACTCTCGGCGAATCAATAGCGCGAAGCAGTCTAAGTGAGATACTATCTCACCCCACTTGGATCGTAACTTGGTTGTTAATGACATCGACAAAAAAATTTTGAACGCGTATGGAAGCTCATAGAGATGAGGTCTTTGACGGACGTGCGTCCATCTGAGCTCTTCCGTCCTCGTCAATTTCTCCTCCGAAAATACTTTGAGGGCGCCGCGGGAACGTCGGCACTGGGCCAAGGCATCTCCACGAGGGGACATCCGTAATCAAAGAGACACATGTCATAAACGAGTTCACTCAGTCTTGCATCAACAGCTCGAATACTTTCGAATTTTAAGGCATTGAATTTCTTGGGAATAGAAAGCAAACCGTAAACAACCGCTAGCAAGCTAATAAAACACATCATCACCTTGAGGTTCATGTGGATTGAAAATCTCTACTCAACGCTTTCTCCCTCACACTCTGCTAACTTATCCCACCCTTTATCGAACAACCTCTGTCTTTGTCTTCCTATTTTTCGCTTTCGTTCCACCCTCACTTACTTTATTTAGCAGCTCCTCTTAATATTTGGCCCACCCATTTCCACAGTTGATTCTACCCCACACCAAGAAGCCCTCCAAACGTTTCCTTTCTTAAGGTCCACGTTCCACGCCCATACAGTAAAACACTCCACACAATACTAATGAGGGAAATATTCTTAAGTCACACGATGTACTAACAGCTAAGAATAGACAAGTGACCAAAAAAGTTGACCTAAAACACGGGTGTGAACTGCAGCGTTATTTTTTTTACATTTGCTGATTGCAAAAATTAAATATCCTTCGATCCAATTTTGGGAGATCAAATTATAATATATTTACCATACTCTACTTTAAATTGCTGTGTAAGGTGTTAAGTTCAAAGCAGTAAACAAGTGCTGTAACCGCCTCAGCAATACAAGGGATGATTATATATTTGAAAGGAGTACGAACGCCCATAAATAATAATATGAATTTATAGAACTGTTCATTGACTATAACGATAAGTCAAAATAGATGTTAAATGCTAAAGTAATTGAAATTAATAAAAAATTATGCTTTCGAGATTAATTCAATTAAAAATTAGTAAATGCTGAAACATAAAAATGGTGCCTCCAAGTTAGTACAACTCTGAACCTGGTACTGAAAATTAGCAATTAAAATTTTATAAATCCAATGATTTTATCTACTCCCAGTCAAAATTTTGCGTCCTTTAGTTGTTAATTCAAGGAGAAGTTTGGAGACTTACCTCAGACAAAATTACAACTTGGGAAAATAACGACTCGATATTCATAACATAAAACTCGCGCCATTGACTGTTGGGGCGAGAAAAAATACCTCACAAAACACTTCACAATGTTTACCCACTCCTATCGCATCAGAACCTTCCATACATTTTCTGGTACTTTATTTTCTTACTATCGACTTCCCTCTTCCACAATATACCTTGACAATTTCGGTCTCCTTTCGAAGCATTGTCTTATCATATACATTTTCATTCTGCTTTCACCCAAAGATTAAATAGATTCCGGGGAAAATATCACCACATCTGCACTTTATTTCCTTCTTCCACCGGTCGCTATACGAATTTATCTGCTACTCAGTCGCATGACTTTTTATATTTTTATTTATTTATTCACGCAAGATATTTCAGAATTAACCCTTTACGGTCTAATGAGTCAAAATGAAATCAAGTCGCTTTTTTTATTCTAGCATCCGTCCATATCGCCTGCTAACTCCATTTTGGCCCATTGGTTGTAGCATATTATTCCAGCAGCAGGTGTCATGACTCACTGTTCAAGAAAAATATGATCTTCAGCTGTAGATGAAGGTTGCTGTGATCATGCTCGCGAGTTATCGTCGGGGTATATCGGCGGTTATGTTTACGTTATTGAAAAATGTAATGAAAGTGGAATATTTTCACATATAATACTTTAAAACTCTTTCAATAAAGTTCAACATTGTATATTTAAGGTTTTACGCAGTCGTTCCGAAAAGTGTCTTTTTTTAAATTTATTTGCTAAATGTAACTTTATTCTATTTGGAATCATTTCAGTTTTTTGGCTCTATTTATATTCGAACGAATTAAAGATATTCTGCTTATATATATAACACCTTCAAAGACCTTTCAGCTTAAAAGATACCTTATTTTGCTACTTTTTCAAATTCGGACCGAAAGGGTTAAGGAGTGACTGGGATGAGCGTAGCGTGTGAAGAATTGCTACCAGAGGATGCGCAATGCGCAGTGAAGGCGTATGCGGTGGAAAGCAGCGAGTCCGTGGGTCGTCGACTGGTGGCCGCGAGGGACACGGCTGCGGGGGAAGTGGTGCTGAAGGCGCTGCCGCTTGCCACAGGGCCGATGCGAGGGGAACCAGCGCCCTGCCTCGTCTGCTATCGCCCCCTCCAAAAAGAGGCGTACCGCTGCCCTGACTGCGGATGGCCTTTGTGTTCGCTGAGGTGCTCCAACCACGCGAGGCATGCACCAGAGTGCTTAGCCACAGCGGCTACAGGGATCAAGGTGCGTTCAGTTCATTTACATTTACATTTAAACCCTGCAATCCGCCAGTGGCGCGTGGCAGGGGGTGTAAGACACCAAAATACCTATCTAATCTGGAGAGCTATTAGCTTCTCTAATATTTCGCGGAAAAAATGACCAAAAGTAGCTATCTGTCCTGGCAACTACTTCCCTGGATCGCTTTTTTGTTTTCTCTCGAAGGTCGCGTAGGAATATAACTGGAATGACAATATCTGTTATCTCCTCCCCGAAATCGGTAGAGATAAATTTATCAAAAAGCTTCCGTCGATATTCACGTCTTCTATCACTAAGAGAGTTCCAACCGAGGGATTCTGTCATAGCCAAAACACTGCTGTCGAATCTGAAATCTCCCTTGACGAACCTTGCTGCTCTACGTTGAACCATCTCGAGATCGGAAATTAATCCTACTTCGTGAGGATCCCAAACCGCACAGCAATACTCAAGTAGAGGTCGAATTAGGAAAAAGTAAGCTATTTCTTTTACTCTCGGTGAACATCCCCTAAGAATTCTGCTGGCTAACCTTTGCATTCTATTCGCCTTTCCTACTACGCCTCGAATATGCTCTTTGAAGGAAATATTACTACTGAGCGTAATTCCTATATATTTATGATGCATCACGAGCTCCAAGGGATTTCCTAAAATTCTGTACGGTACGCAGGTAACGTTATTGGACCGCGTGAAAGTCATGGTAACGCACTTCTTTATATTCAGCTCGAGCTGCCAATCACTACACCAACCCGAAATCATTTTCAGATCGTTCTGCAACCAACGTCATCTTCGGTTACGATCTCCTTATACACAACAGTATCATCAGCAAATAACCAAACTTCCAGCAATAATATTAAGATCATCGATCAAGTGAGAATGCGAAGTTGCTAATAAATCAAGTACACTACCTCGACCTTCGTGAATTGTCCTTCTTCTAACCTTCTTATTAAGTTGATCTAAGGCGTGAAGCGAAAACGTATCTATCAATGTTTGCGATATAGTCTTCTCTCTACCGGAGTGCGAGCTCGATAAATTCTCCCAATCAATATGGGAAAGGTTAAAATCCCCTCCTACAACAATGATGGGATCCTTTACTTTCTTCCGAATATTCTCTAACGAATCAGCTAGCTGCTCTATACACCCGTTGTCGCCATCCGGAGGCGGATAAAAGG
Source organism: Sympetrum striolatum (assembly GCA_947579665.1). Classification (NCBI taxonomy): domain Eukaryota; kingdom Metazoa; phylum Arthropoda; class Insecta; order Odonata; family Libellulidae; genus Sympetrum; species Sympetrum striolatum. The sequence continues at coordinate 72,365,376 of OX388351.1, read as the reverse complement.
AACAAAAGAATACCTTCTTTCCACTCCGTCCAAGAACCGAGCACCATACTATTTCGCAGGTACCGTTCTCCAAGAAGTCAACGCACTGACTCTTTAAAGAATCCTTTACAGCGATAAACACCCCTCCACCTATTCTACAGAGTCGATCCTTAAGATGAACAATATAATCTGGAGGAAATATCTCACCTGATGAAATATCTTCGCTTAACCAACTCTCGGTCCCTATCACAATATCCGCATTATTGCTTCTCGTAAGATTAAGGAATTCTATCTGCTTTTTACGTATACTTCTGCAATTCACTACTATGATTTTTAAATCTCTCGCATTGTTCTTTAAGATTGAATTACTAGAGGCAAGTTCCTGTTTCCTTACGCAATTATTAGCTCGTTTCTTTGTTCTAAGCTCGCACCTATCCCCTTGCCCATTACTGTGGGTGTTAATCTCACAAATAAAACCCGAAACCTCATTTATCGTTAACCTAGTGTTGCAGTCTAACCTAAAAAAGCACCCACATCCCTGAAAACCCGATCCGCTACCTTCTCCGCAGCCTCGGAAGTATAATGTACACCGGAGCGGTTAAGGGGAACCCTACACGAGTCAAGGACGTGGCTCAGATCGACAAAGCCCACCCCTTTGTCCCGACAGAAATCCCTCAGCCGACGGTTCAGACCCTCCACCCTACTCCAAACCATACGGCCTCGATCAATCCGGGGAACAATGCTGCATAAGGACAACGCAATGTCCACCCCAGACGACCCCTTGACTCGAGCAACCTCAGATGTCAGGTCCTCAAAAGAGTCTAAGATCTCCTCGGATCCACGAGCCGAGGCATCGTTGGTGCCCACATGCGCCACCACATGCAGCGAGGAGCAACCTGTCTCCCCGACCGCCGCCCTCAACTCCTTCGTCACCTGGGGCTCCGTTCCTCCAGTTATACACTTAGTATTGGTTTTCTGTGGTTATACACTTGGAGAACACCTCGCTCCGCAACTCGCTACACAACGGGCGAGAGCTCAAGCTCCGTCAACACCTCAAACCTATTGCTGGCGAGGAGAGGTTGAGCCGAAGCATCCCCAGCACACTGCTTCCTCTGCACCGCACCACGATTGCCGTGATTGGCGACCACCTTCCACTCACTAGCCTTCCGGGACGGGCAAGCAACGATTCGCGAGGATTCCTCCGCAGCGGACCCAATAGGCCTGCCAAGTTGAGTACTCCGGCAAGAGGCGGAAGCACGGCAAGCTTTAGGGCCCGCAACAGATGAACCCCCACGAACCGAAACATGGCCCAACCCAGTGAGCAGCGAAGGGAGGTCCACAACTTCCCTCTCAAGGATCGCGATACGAGACAGAAGTGCCTCGTAACGAGCGGTCATCAAGATGGAATTTATAGGAGTCCTCGGGGAAGCCATCCTAACTCAATAATTAACTGAGCGATCAAGAATAAATTTAACTGAGGCAATTTAAAATGAGGACTGACTTTACACTTTACAGCTAACGAGAACGAATAAACTGAACTAACTTTACCCTTTAATCCCTTCCTAACTAATAAACACTTATTAACACTTCTTTTCTCTTCGGACTCAGATGGGTCCAAGAATCGGTTCAACCTTTCCGGGCGAATTTTATTATGCTTATAAGTGTAACCCTTCTGTAAACGATGAACGAATTAGAGATCTTCTTGGACTGCATAGATATTTTAAGTCATTAGCCCTGGTGAGTCTCCGGAATAAGAGGAAGCTTTGCCTTTGATAGTTACGACAAGGGGTTCCCATTCCGTGAACTACATCCGGCCCTTTCATCAATACATTGCAGCCCAAAACTTTTCATTGTCTTTAGCAGGCGTTTTTACACTTTCCGTTGATAACAGCAGTGTAAACAAGTATTTTGAAGATAAATAATATTTGAAAGCAAGCGCGAAAAGAGATACTCTATACTTCTTCGAAGAATTATCGTAATATTATAAAAATAATAGACAGAATTCATGATCATTTCAGATAGTGGAACCAAATAGCAGGGTAAGAGTATTTAATATTCTATATTTTTTCGAGTTTCAAGTACGTGATAACTAACCTTATTGCGTAATATCCTCGTAAAACCCCAAGTCACCGGTTTGAATCCTGGATCTGGTAGGGGAACTTGCGTTCGTGTTATTGTAATTATTTGTAGTTATCGTCCTGATCGTAATTTGAAAATTATGGCTGTTGACGGGGCGTGCATACAGAGGGCGCCGCAGCACCTCCAAAAAATTTGGAGGGCGCCAAAATTGAATATAATGATAATATCAGTAAAACAAAATTTTTAAATCTGATACTTTTTATCTTCCAAATTATTATATTTATAGATAGTCTATGTTTTGTAAATGTAATGAATAAAATTCAGTTTTTATAGTATTAAAAACATTATTCTAATAAAGCTGATTGCGAAGTTTTTCGTATGTTTGTATCGAATTTTCTTCCCAGTAGTTGCTCTTCTTTTATTTATTAAAAATTAAATAACTGACAAGTTAAGCTATTTTATGCAAATATTACTAAAGTTTATTTAATTACAGTTTTTCAAAAGTATTTACTATGAAATATCTATATCCTAGCATCGAACATTAAAACAGAAATGTAATATATATGGATATTTTGTTTTACATAAATATTGGGGCCTTCTAATTTTGTTGTGGGAGCTGCTTTACGGAATTGGGTTTCACCCGAGCGCTTGAGGTTACGGTCATGGGCAATGGCAAAAGGCGGCATTTTTATCGTCGACACACGCATTAGCAAAATCCTGCGCACACCTATGTTGACGCGGGCGTTGGTTTATAAATAAGTTAGCTCAAACATTCATCTAAATTTGCGCTAATAAATTACAAAAGGGTCTCACCACGTATGCCTACAGTAAAAAAGTTCCCGAACTTTCTTTTCCTGCGAAAACGCCGAGCAGGAGAAATGTAAAATTCTGGTGGTAGATAGCGCCACATATTGTGGTACACTGTACCAGGTACAGCTACTTACCACCTACCTGCCTACGTATCTACCACCAGAATTTTACATTTCTCCTGCTCGGCGTTTTCGCGGGAAAAAATAAGTTCGGGAACTTTTGTACGTAATAGTATTTTGCTCGCATTATTTACCAACGGCTGTGCATTTGGACCTCATTTACTTACTATTTCCAAATTCTACGCAGGTGTACTTCAAGGACCCGACTCAATGGGATTCCCTTTACGACTGCATCATCGTCCTGCGCTGCCTCTCCCTCCGGATCTCCTCCCCTTCGTCGTGGAACCACGTCCAACTGATGGAGACCCACGACAGCATAAAACGCACATCCAATAACCGTCGCCGATCGGAGGCTTTGGCTGCTTTTTTCACCGCTCGCTTCGGACAAGCTTACGGAGCAGATATCACAGACATAATGCGCATCATCGCCACATTGGAAATCAACGCTATGGAGGTGACGTCAGAAGGGAGGTCGCTGCAGGCTATTTATCCGGAAGCCTTCTACGCTGAGCACTCGTGTGTTCCAACGTCTTTCAGGGTGTTCGGTTCGCCAGAAGAGGGATTCCCTTTGGTGGTTCGTGCAGCAGTGGACATTGCCAATGGTTCCCCTATTTCCCTCACCTACACGGATTCCTTATGGGGAACCCTGGAGCGGAGAACGCATCTCTACTATTCGAAGCTCTTCCTCTGCAACTGCGACAGGTGCTCCGACAGAGAGGAGCTGGGCGCTTGCCTCACGGGATTAAAGTGTGAGAAGTGCGGCGACTGCGTACTGCCGGATAATCCTCTGTCAGAGAGGTGGCTGAGGGGGGCTAAGGCAGAATCCTTGGAAAAATGGTCATGCAGAGGGTGCAAGGAGCAGGTGACGGGGAAGATGGCCCGGAAAATTGCGTGGGATGCTTCAGAGGCAATCAAGAAACTCGAGAACGACGAAGATGCAGACATAGAGAAATATGAAACGGTTTTGGAGATGCTGCAGAAGAGGCTATACTCGCAACATTCGATCGTGGTGGATCTAAAGCATTCCATTCTTCACATTCTCAATCCTCCCGAGTCACTAAGCGATGACCAACTGACATGGAAAGAAAAATTGGCTAGAGAGGTAGGTGGAGGTTGTATACCAATAGGATGAACCGCAGTGAGATGCAAAGTTGACCCGGATTCTGCAGTGGTACCATTTGAAAATTCATTGAAGTGCAAGAATTGATTAATTGGAAACAGGCAAACTTTCGTCTGCTCAATATAGATTGTTATCACTGCCGATGACGCATAAAATGTCGAATAACTGATATTGTTAGAGCTCAAATCTCATGCTTCAACCATATAAATCATAGGTAACCCCGATGATTCGGGAAATTGACATAAAACAGACACGAAAATGATTTGTTAACCAACAGGTAAACATAACACAACAGCGGATGAATACACACTACCATTCCCTCATCAGAAAAATCCGACGGGCCGGGATTCGAACCCAGGAAAGGAGAACGCACTTGAAGGCTAACCACTTGGCCAACAAAGCCAGTGGCTCAAATATGATACTTGGAAATAAAGAATTCCATTCACCAGTCATGAAAACAAAAGAAGAGACAATTATCAGCCCATTTTCAAGCAATGAACTGCATCACTGCAGAATCCAGGGAATTTTAATAATTAACTCAACTTTGGTTTGCAATGAGATCTGAGATTTTACCAAAATCAATGAATCAGTAACCTTGTCCCACATATGATGTAAAAAACTGACTTTGATACTTGACTTCACCTTGAAATGAATGATAATTACAACACCTTGCTGGGGTAATTCTGAAATTGCTTTATTTTGGACAGGTTATCCAAGTGGCAAACATATTGTTCCCGGGTATATCGCTGCTGAAGGGAACGTGCTTTTATGAGCTTGCATCCACTTTACTAGAGAAGACAAGGAGAAACCGAAATGGAGCAAAAAGCCAGCTAGAGGTAAATAAGGTATGGGCACCATAATATGTGTTCCAATGTTTTCCCTTATCATCATGCCTTTACTACCATTTCTTCATTGACAAACAATATTCCTTTGAATTGAAGTTATATTTTCATAATCTGCTGACATGAACATAGTAAGTGTCACATCTTTTTTTCATGTTTCTGTTTATACCATATTTGTTGCAAGACTATTCTTAAATTTTACATTACGGACAATATTTTTTACAGGAAGCAGAAAAATATTTGGAAGAAAGTATCTACCACCTTCATTACCAATCAAAATGTCAGCCTGAGTATCAACTTCTGGTGGAAGCAAAAGAAAAATTGAAAAGAATATCAACTATGAAGAATGGATAGAAAAATAAAATTATAAAATCTTTAAGCATAATAAAAGACACATTAGCCAAAAGCGAAATTATCAAACCATCAAAGGAAAGCCAAAAAATAAACTAGATAATTTTTTTATATCACATAATTAATCCATAATGAAATGTCCTTAAAGACAGCTGTCATTGGTCAAAGAGGAAGACCAAGGTATCCGAAGGAGTGGAGGAATAAAAGAAGCGCAAGTCCCCTAATTAAAACCTAAAATGAGGGGTATTCACATCTCTTTTTACACTTTAGAAGCAATAAAATATGAACTAACATCCTGATTGATAAAAGAACTGCTATATGCAATTCCATATTTTCAGATGAGGATAACTCTGGCTTATAAAAACATTCTTTTTTTGGGAAGAAATGAGTGAAAAACCAGCCTGTGTCCATTCAACATCAGTGTTTGACCAAAATAACCTAAGTTTATATTGAATATCTACTTACTGAAGACGCCCTTCAAAATGCCATGTGACCATGTTTGTTTAAATCAGCCAATAAAAGAATACTTCCTAATTTTAGAGCAAGAAGTATTAAAGTATAACAGAAGGATTATAATTTTTTTTAATATGAGGTCGAAACTAGGGTTCATCTCATATTTCTCAGTCTTACAATCAGGAAAATATAATTGTCAAACAATGTACGTCTATAAAAGCTCATCTAGGCCTACAATCAGGAATGAAATTCTCCAACACACAAACAAGTAACGATGCTCCCTGACTTACAAACGTCCAACTTACAACCACCCAAAGTTATGGCCAAGATTTTGAAAAGTTTAATTTCAAACTAAGATAAAATGTTCAATTGGAACAGCTCTCATTATAAGTTTTGAATACTGTGTAATACTTTGTGATAGGAAGCCGTAATTTCATATGTGTATGTCTCATGTTTCATTTCTTATCCTCAAGTCTGAGCTATTTCATTCAGTTTCTATTTGGTCATGATTTCATTAGTTTGTTTTTAAGTCAAGTATGCAGACAAAACACTTGGTCCATGCATCTCAGAGAAGCTGGTCTGAGGAAGCCTGTATTGCATGTTGTTGTATTATCACCTATATTTTCACCGATCCTGGATCAGATGATTTGGGGCAAAGTTTCATACAAAAACAAATCCCACTGGTGGATGCTAATAAGATGGGATATCAATTAAAAATTCTGGCGCTGACTAGAGGAGTCATCGTCAAAAAGAAACAAAAGACGAGGTGATGTACGGAGGGATAAAGGGGAGAGTGAAACTCGTGAGAAGTTTTTAATCAAAGCTCCCTCAAGAGTGAGGCAAGTTGAGGGAAAAAATGCATGAATTAGGTAATTACAATCATGCATTTTTTTCTGCTCTTTCGTGCCACCGATGAACGTTTGCTTGTCGAAATTCGTCTCTCATGACAATTGATGATTCCAAGATAAGCCTCCTCTACAAGACAAATACAGAAACGTGGCACCTGTTATATGGATTCTTCAGAAATAACCACTCGTTATAATGGACGCAACTTTCTATCCCTTTTGCTAAGAGACGGATCATGTCCAAAAAAACCCATGCTATAACACAACTCTTTTTACAATGGATTTCTACTGTTCAAGGAAAAACTACTTTTTGTGGGAAAAACATCAAATGTGAAATGGCTCTTAAGTATCTCAGTTTTTTCAAGTCTATCATCAGCTGAAGCCATGAAAAGGTACAAAACAGAGGCTACTTTTCAATACTCAGATACTCTTCAAAGTATAAAGGCAGTACTTATGATTCAACAGTCAATTAAACGTGGAACCTGTGTATCTTTTGAATCTGAAGAAATTGAATTCCGAGAATTTCTAGCAAACTCAGTCACTACTATCAGGATTCTACAAGAATTAAAATGAAAATTGTTTGTGAAACGAATATTAAAAGATAAACTTGTAGATACTTGCTTAGTGATGTGATATAAGATAATTTGATTAGATATCTTGTACTACCAGGTGTAGAGTATGAAACCAGAATTTTTGTAAAAATGACGAGTCTGTTATTTGAAAATTATAAAAAATATTTTATACAAAATAATCTCCAATGGAATTTATACATTTTTCCCACCTCTCCGGCAGATTATGATTGCCAGGCCATAAAAAAAAAACAATTCTCACATCAAAATCACCACTTTTAAATTTTTGAATTACTCGAAGCACTGTGTTTTGCCAAGAGTATGTTCACCATATGCTTCGACAAGCATTCTATGTTATTCTGCAGCAGTTTTCTTCAAATGATAGCAGAAAACCAATGCTGTCTGCAAATCATAGGTTGTAGGCACAAAACTCGACATGTTTGAGGTTATAGAAAAATATACCGGTGTATGAAACTTAAGTTATTGCGTGTTGACAAACTTCGTTTAGAGGAAGAAGATGGCGCTGCAGAAGCCGTCTTTATACTGATAGCGAGCACCATCTATAGGGAAATTCCAGTTTCATACTTCTACACCTGGTATATAACTGTACTGTATACTGTATTAATCAATGTATAACAAGCACTTTTTCCATAAGTTTAGGCCTGAAATTCACACTGTGCGTTGTGCGTGTGTATCTCCACATGTGAAAAATTGCATTTTCCAATTATGTACGATGAATAATTTTAATGATTAAATTCCTCATAAATCCTGTCAATTGTGGAAATGAGGTATAAAGAAGCAAACATCTGACTACCTGAGTGAACACAGGTGTGTGCTACAAACAACGCAAAGATGATCCCATCTGAAATCCAAAAAGAAATTGAAAGAGAGATTTTACTTACTTTACCTTTACTAATCACCTTTTAAATTGTAATGATAGACTAGCTTTTGTAATTGTTGGCAGCTGTTTGGTAGAGTGCATTGCGTCCACTCCTAGTCTATAATTTTATAATTAAGTTTTCTTTTTTAATTCAAACTTCCTACTGAAAAACAAGGTACGTTTCATGCGGTGATGCATGTTAGACACCGTTAAATACAGTATATTTGATGATCAGACGGCATAACAAAAAACTGGAAAATTGAAATGACTGATTTGAAAATTGAATTCTGCATGAACAATAAATAATACATTAAACTCCCGTTTATCCGAAATGATCGGGATGGTGGCCAGTTCGAATAATGAAAATTTTGGATAGACCGAAGTCCCGCGTGAAACACCCCGAATTGCGTAAATACCGCGAATATGATTGTAAAACGTGTGTAAGTGGAATGCTATTGATATGATTGTGAATAAGCCTGCATATTTTTTACTTAAAAATTTGTGTTAAAGTGTTAAAAAGGTGCCTAAGTATGATTGAAAACTCGAAGTTTTAAATGCTGAATAACTAAGCTTTTTTATTTTGCATTCTTACAGATAAATCCGCCTTATTTGGCAGCTGGATTAAACAGGAGTTTTAATTTTATTACCTACTCTTTTGAATGAAAAAATAAACTTAATTTGCGTGGTTAACAGAGTATGTACAAATATGATAAGGTGTCACGAGCAAATAAGTAATGGGTCGCAATTGTATTTGGTGGGTGGGGTGGGTGCATTCAGAAAAGTTTGTTCGGATAAAGCGGATATTGGATAAACACTATTCAGATAAATGGGAGTAAACTGTAATATCAGAAAAGCAATCAGGTTACAAATACATTAATTCCCAATCATTAGCTGAAAGGCAAGCATACATAAATATGGAGATATCAATAAATAATAGGAACTCACCGGTAACTGGCCAGCAAACTGTCGTATCTTCCTCCTGCAGCTATGATGTTCAAGCTTCCTTTCCTCCTCTTCATTTTCATCTCACATACCATTTGGCACATCATTCCAGAATACTGGTGAACATTGTACACCAAACCAGGGGCTATGACTATAGGACACTAAAAAACAAAATAGACTTTTAAATCATGTATGTAACCTTTTCTTGAGTATTAAAGACATTTTATTTTTTACATAACTATCATAACTAGCACTTAAACGGTCAAATTCAGGTCAAAAGTCAGTTTTTGACCTGGTTTTGACTCTTTTTGGTTGCGTTCAATGTTATGCCATTTATTTTATTCCTTACTTCTAGGTATTCCTCTATTATGATGTTTCATGATAAAAATTAGCAAATTCCTTATGACTTTTGGGAAAAATAATAAGAGAATATTTAGCATATGGTCGGTAAACACAGACATGACAAAAGGGTATGAGACAATTCTATACAGATGAAGTTCCATTGTCATAAACAGTTACAAATGCCAGAAATAAACACAATGACATTTATTCGTTCTCACAATAAACCGCCTCATGCATGTTTTAATTTGTTTTTTTAAGAATTTATTTTCAACTTTAACAAATAATAAAATGTTTTTATTATTCTCTAAATTTGTTTTCATTGCTAAAAGTTTCTGAATTGGGTGAATAAGAGATAACAGAATAGATCAGAAAAGACTCCATCTCCACTGCTTGTTATTTTCATGTTGTCTGCTGACCAAGTGATAAAAATCGATTTTCAACGGGTAATTGTTTTCAGTTATATTTTTGGAATGAGCGAAGATGAGTAGAGAAAGTAGGCATAGCAGAGGACTGCAGTCCTCAAATGAGGCATGTTATAAAGTTTGAAGAGAAGAGCAGAAAATTAGATGCAAAGGTGAAGAGAGTGAAGAAACGTATTTTATAATCAGTGACTTTTTTCTAAGGTCAAATTCATTGTATAAAAGACATGCATCATAAGACCATCCTTCAGAGTAAAGTAAGACTCAATGGAAGCAGAGTTTCACTAAAAAGGAATTTATGCAACTCTGAGCAGTATTATTACCGAGAGGTATGAGTAAATAAAACAAATAAGTTATTTTCCAACTATACCAAAACAAAAGTTACTTTTTATCTCTAGATCTACAGTTAATAATATTTTGCATTTGCATAATTATTCATGTACTTTCCTAATAATATTAAAACATTAAAGAAATCAACTTAAGTGTTATTAGGTGGAACTTCATTCTCAACTTACAAAGGTAAAAACACACTTGTACAAATTCCACAAATTTTTACAATTTTAACAATTCACTTTAACTGTTTACCAGCTTTGGCAAACAGTTTAATTGTGATTAAGATTATAATATAAGACATATTATTTAGACTAGAATATAATTATTAACAATTATATTACTTCATTGTAGATGGAATTTGGTTGAAAAACCAAGCAATCATTCTCAAGATGTTTATTTCTTTATGAATTTCAGTAAATGAAACATAGAAAATACAACACCTTATTAAAAACTTAGAATAAGAGTAATTTCATGGGCAGTAATTTTTTCAATTTCATGAAGTTCAGACAATAAGTTCCAGAAATTGGGTGAAATTAATAAAGACAATACACGGATTAAAAGTCTCAAAAAATTCTGGCAAATACAGTAGAGGATTGCTTATCCAGAATTCTTAATAACAGAAGCATCCAAACTAAGAAACTGTTTTTGAAGAATTTTTCAAATTTGCGGCACTGAAACAGTTGAATACCGAATTTCAGTTGTGCTTATAAATGCCGCCGTTTTACTGCACAAAACAGCAGTTTTGAATTTTTTCCCATTGCGCATATTATACATGGATATTTTTTTTGCTGGTCCTAGTGCAACTGTGAGAATGTAATTTAAAAACTGGAAATATCCTTATTCCAGAATATATCCAGTCCCAAACATTCTGGATTAGCAATCCTCTAATTTGTATCCCAAAACAGGTTATAATAAAATATACTTTTTGAAGGTTAAAAAAGAAGCAGAAAAAGAAGGGCTGACTAAATATAGAAATACCTTGACGCCTAATGCTTCTGCATGTTCAATAATGGTCTCTAGCTCATGGAATGCTAGTTGAGCTAATCCGGCAGCTTCACCTTTGCGACGGGTGACTCCCTTAAATGCTCCAGACGTCATCTTGGGAAGTGGAGCCTCAACTTCAACAAGACTCAACAGATCTGTAGTCACTTTCTCACTCAGATTGAGACTCATCAATTGTGTTTGGACTTGAAATTTTGTGTACTTCTCATCCTAAAAGAAATGAAAAGACTATAACAATCCTAGAATTTTAATTTTTTAAATAAAAAAATATGAAATTGATCTGAAAAGAGAGAAATGATTTTAACCCAAAATGCAAACAAATATATATATAAATTATGAAAAAGGTGAAATAGCAATGACAATAATTTACATATGCTTATATTACAGCATTATTTACAGAAATAAAAAGTGTACAAAAGCTGAGAAAGACCACAAACTCAATCTTTAATTACTATATACTGATTTTTATTTAATATAACATACCAGAAAGGATGATACATAACTCGACAAATTGAAATTATTCTTCCAGTAAAATGGATTTTTTCATATATTTATAATACAATGTTTATTACATATAATGTTAATTTTTAGGTATTTTGTAGATCAGTAACAGTAATATAGTGTAGAAGTCTGTTATAACGAGTACTGCATATAACAACAATTTGTTATAGCGAGTGATATTTTGGCTGTTATCTGTCTAACTGCAAAAAGGATAGGGAGTTATGTCCATTATAACGAGTGGTCATTTCTGAAGTATCCTTATAACAAGTGCCACGTTTCTGTTTGTCTTGCAGGAGGCATATCTTAGAATCCTCAATTGACGTGAGAGAAGTCCGACAAACCAATGCTAATTTGAGTCGAGTTATCTCTTCAAATGCAGAAAAATATTTAATACAAAAATTATCTTTTTTGCATTAAATATATAAATATTTGTTTTCCACAAGTCGCCTCACCCTTCCTCGGCAAAGATGCTTCTGTGAGCTTTGATTAGATACTTCTCACTCTCCCCTTTATCCCTCTGTACTTCTTATCACCTCATCTCTTGTTTCTTTTTGTCCCCTCCAGTCAGCACCAGAATTTTTAATTGAGTTCCCATCATATTGGCATCCACCTGTGGGATTTGTTTTCATATGAAGCTTTTCACCAAATTGTCTGATCCAGGATGGATGGGAATATAGAGGAGAAAAGCAGTGCTGATTCTGATTACCAGGGTAACCTCTTCCCTTTCCTGGTGACTCAGTCATTGCGTATGAAGCATGTGAATGAAAAATATCTCGAAAAAGAAATTTGATAGAATTAAGATTATCTGATCAAACACCATTATTTTTCGAGCATATTATTAAGCAATAATTTTCCACATTTTATATTTGACGACACAGTTTTGTTATGATGCATGAATCAATAAAGTAATGTGTTAACTCGTAAATAATGCGCCATCATAAGCAATGGTCACCACGAAATTCAAGCATCAGACATTGAAAATTCATTTGCCTGTGAATGTAATGTGGAGCACCTTAAGATATGTCGTCATGCCATTTGCTGCACCTTATACTCTGTACTATACAGACAAATGCTAATATATGCATGTACACTGTATACAGAATGCAGGTAGTCGTCTATTCCGAAAGTCCTACATAAGTGCCAATTCAAAATCATTCATTTAAAAAATTTGTTGGGCTAGCCAATTCCCTTTCAATTAAAAACTATCGGCCTACAGTTTTGTAAAAAGTGCAAACATCGATACAGTATAAACAAATGTATATAGTCTTTGATTGTTGGTTGGTGGAACGTTTGATGAGTTATATGGAACCAGTGTGAGCCATGGACGTGGCTGGCCCAGCGCTACGGGACATTCCAACGAGTAGTAATGTGCCCGAATATCATGAGCCGTAGATTCAAAAGCGCACACTGATTTTTGAGCCAAAAAAGACCGAAAAAGGTATGCATTATATTTGAGTAAATACGGTATTTTTGATGCAAACATACTCTTTTACACAATATGAAGCATAAGAGTTAGGATTAAAAACCCTACAGTTCCATTCTACCGCACTCGCTGCTCTTGGATTCAAGAGAATGGACATTTAGCATTAGAAATTGGCTATAACCAGCACACTTTATAATGAGCACTTTTCCGATTTCTGTCAGTTCTCGTTATAACAGAGTTCTACTGTACTAAGTTAAATTAAATTAACAAAATCATGAAAGAGTGAAATACTAATCAAAAAGATGAAAAACGAGTTTAAGCCATCACTACATGCATTGCTATCACATAAAATGATTAAAATATCTAGATATTGTAATGCGGATAATTTATCCTGAATTGTTATTTTATATTTTTGCAGTTAATACATTCATCATTCACTGAAATCTTATTTGGTTCATTCTTGTTTATCTTCATTCCTTTACTTGATTCTAAACTTATGTCACCACTGAGTAAGTTTAATTGCAAATAAAAGTGCTACAAATAGTCTTTGACAAATTTCTTAGAAATACTTTGGTTAAACTTAGACTAAAATAGCTTTACTTTTCACAACTGAGAGCCTGTATTTTAGGTCCTTAATGTCGTATTACTTTTAAGAATTTTTATTAGCTAACAATATTAAAATTTTATGTAATTTTGTCAATTTCTTTAAATAAACTTATCAATTCCAAAATTATTAATTTTACTTATTATTCAAATTTATCATTTCTTGTGCCTAGTGTTTTCTTTCTAAATAAAATAAAAATTATAATTCACAACCCATTCAATCTATTCAGATATTTATATTTGGAACAAAAATATTTCCAAAAGCATTTGAATTTAAAACCAATCCACCAATCCAATTTTCACTTAATCCAAAGACAAGCAACAGAAAGCTTATTATTAATTTAAATTGCATTTAAAATAAAAAATAAGCTACATAACAGAATATCTCTAAACATATAAGGCAATTTAGGGAGGCAAGATCCAGTCTCATGCTTGACTGTCATTATAGCATAACATTCCACCTGAATATAGTAATGGTCCAACAATTGGTATAAAAAAGCCTTTTCCATTTCAAAAGCAGGATTTTGAAGATAAAGCAGAGCTTAGTGAACTAATGATGCAAAAAGTACCCTTGCTTCCCAAAGAATTCTGTATATATCCTGATGCTTCCCTTCCTCTATGCCACAGTGAAGGAGAATAGCTCGCAGCAAGGAAGTGTGGCTGAGTTGAATGCAATAATTCGACTCTCTAGGTGCCGGGAATTCACTAACCACCTCCCAAGCAACAGACAATATTTCTGCTTCTGCCCAGGGGTAACCTGGTGAATGGTAAACATCAAGATTTCTGGATTTATTACATTAATTAATTTTAAACTTACATTTTCTTATGCCAAAACTTCTTTGCCATGTTCCATTAAGGTGCAATTGAGGTAGGTACACAAAATATTAACCTCTTCCACAACATTTCAGCCAAAGAAGATACTATAGATATATACATTTATACAATCTGTATAATATTAAATTGCCAGTAAGTTCATCAACTCAACCCTTACCTATGAGCATTGCCTTCATCCTCTCCATCAAACACTAACGTCACTTTCCTCACAGAGCCAGAATGTAATAAGCAAAACGTATTTAAAGAAATCAATTCCAGTGATATTTGGTGGAACTTCATTTTTCAAAAACACCAAAAATAAAACACAACACACTTGTACTAATTCCACAAATTTAATATAACTGTTAACCGGTTTCGGTGTCACAGCACCATCCTCAGAACCTCAGGTGTTTTTGAAAAACATATTTACCTAAGTGAAGCAATGACTCTGTAAGTAACACTTAATGTAGCATTCCATAAGGATATACTTTCATCAATGTCATTATTCAGCATAATTCATATCAAAGTAGCATTCATATCACAGCCATGAACAAGACTGAGACAAAATTGGATGATTTAAAAAAAATTTTTTTCTACACTTTACCAAAATGCAAATGAAAATCTTCTAGTCGTCAAAACAAGATAGCATGAAAATAAATATATCAAATGCATTACATTTAACAGGAAAAATTGATTCCATTATCTCGCAGTTTATCACAAGTTTTATGTACTCATGAATTAGGAAAAACAGACTTGAAGAAAAGCATGATGAGACCAGGAATCGAACCTGGGATCTTCCTCTAACTGGGAGGCTACCGTAGACAACTAAGCTATCTGCCCAGATAAGTTTCTAATACCGTTTTAGGGAGCTATCTGCAAAATTACCCTAACCCTTTTCTTTGTACTCAGGATACTATATTATTATCTTTATTACACATGAGCTCTGATAGCTTTGAATTAAAGTGTACTGTATCTATTATGTATAATTCCTTCTCCGGATTCATTTATGGATATATATAGGTATATAGATAAGATACAAATTCACAGGCTAAACCACAAGCGTCATTGACTTGAAATTTTTACAGCGTATAGGCCCTAACATGAAACCCCGAGGAAAAAGGCGACTTTGAACCTCAGTGTCATGGGTTCAACGCCACAAGGCCCCAAGATGCCAATTTTTCCCATTTAAATGCATTGCTTTGATTTCCGAGAATTTCTTTAAAATACTTCCCGGATAGGTAGAGAATCAAAACTAAAGAAGCCTAAAGATATGGCCATGATTTATCGAAAACATTAATGAATTTTCCAAAAAGTCCTGGGTTCGATGCAAAAATCTCTCATTTAAAATACATTGGGGTAGTTTTTCATTGTTTTTTTTATGCACTTATCGAAATGATAGGAAGTTCTAGGTTTGCTAGAAGATGTATATTAAGACTCAGTTTAAGAAACAAATTTAGATAAGACCATGCTGTTTCTGGGTTCGATGCCAGAGCACATTAAAATTTCACACATAAGGAATATAAGGGAAAAGTAGAAGGTCGTTTGAGGCAGTTGCAGCCAATATTTCTGCTTGAGTTTTCACACATAGTTAGAAATGATGATCTTCTACTGTGCTGCATAGTAAATACCACCAGGATGACCCGGGTTTGATGCCGCATGGTAAATATATCTCCCATTTAAAACATATTGGTTGAATTTTCATAATTCTTTCAGAGTCTTTACCGTGAAGATAGACAGTTGATACTTTGCATTCACAACTTCCCTAATCTGCTTGATATTGCAATAACTTCCTCCTAAGAATATTTAAAGAGTATAATAAATGAGATCCTGATCAGATCAGATATCTATTATATATTGAACCATTTGCTTGCAGTATGCAAGCAGCATTTTACTCATAACTTAAATAATCCACAACTCATTGCACTTAACTTCCCCCAGGCAAAGTAACAACTCTGAAATGTCTATAAAATATACATATGAGCTCCAATGAATCAATATGTTACAATAATACATACATTATTTTGTAATCAGCTGAAATTATAAACTAAGGACTATTATATTTCATAACTGGGTAGAAATAAATTAGTAGAGTTAATAGTCCACTTGAACTTTAATGAGATAACTGATTTTGGACTATTTCGTCAGTTATCAGGTATACATACCACAGACTCAGAAGAATATATAGGAAATAGGAGTCAACGAGACACACAAGGATCAGGTGGGGACGGAAATACTGGGGTCAGGGAGTGGTGGAAGGAGGCAAATGGTTGAAACAGCGGGGAGTGGCTGGGGAGGAAATGCTCATGAGTGCGTGATTACGTTTTTTGTGTTGTATTATTTCTAATTGTTCAAGTTAGTTCAATTTACCTAGCTTAAATCAGAAATAGAGGAGGATGGCTGAAAAGTCTGAATTATGTTTTTTTTGAGTAAGTGTTCTGCAAACAGAGAGGCATAGGAATTGGTGTGGAAGGATTAACTATTCAGTTATTTAGTTCTTGTATAATTCTCTATAACTTCTCGCATGCATAATACTACTGTAGAATATATTACAATACATAGTTTTCAGTGAAACATTAATATTTTTCTAATTCCATAGTTGTTCTCATTTAATTAATATCTAAAACCAATACCATAGTTGTTAGTATACTAAAAATGATTGAAAAACAATACCTGAATCTGGAGTAACTATATCAAAGGCACACTCATACAATTCTCGAGGATGGAATCCATAAGGTCGTTTTTCCCGGTAGACTCTGTCCACGCTATACCTGAAAATTGGATAGTAAAATTTATTTATTATTAATAAGCAATATTTCTCAAAATATATTACAAAAATAAAAAAGTCTAGTGTCACCTCGCATGGAGCTGGTATTACAGCCATGTTATAAAATTTCCTTCTTTACATGGAGCTGATACACAGATAATTGATATAAAATAATTCAATTACTTTCAGAGAGTGTTATGAAAAAATATTTGACAAGAGATGTTTAAGAATCAATCTGATTAAGAAGTGAAACTCAAACAGGAATGAGAAGGCACAATAGTGAACTGATAGGAATGGCAAAAAAGAAAAAGTCATACTGCGTAAAGTACCATGCATCAAAAGAATGTGTAATTGTAGAGGCAACTGAAGGAGAATAATGGGTAGGAAAAATGGTTAGGAGGAGAATAAAGAGTTTTCATGGCCTCAAAACAGGAGCAGAAAATCGAAATAAAGGTCAGCATAAATATTTGAGCATATATGCTTGAGTAAATGCCGACTTTTAAAGATAATATTTTTATAAAATATTTTTCTATGCGGCTTAACTATGATGATTGGTAAAGAAAAGAAATGGAATGTAATGGAAAATTTAAAAAAAATCAGGAATAGACTTTTACGCAAGATCAAACTGTATGCAAGTATTTTTGGCAATTACAATAGCAAAGAGAAAAGTCTGATGTAGCTGGAACCTAATCCTATATCTCCCTCTTTTCACGAAGTTGCTCTGATCCTTTTAAAACGTTGTTTCTTTCTCTACAATCAAGCCCATGTGCATTATTGCATATTCATAAGAACTTACAAAATTTTGACATTTTTACACCGTAATTTGTACAGGTGTCAGATACCTTTTGAGAAGGGAGATGCCATTCCAGGCCACATAGCGAGCAAAAGACATCCTCAAGTCGTGTGGTAAAGAAACAATTCCTCCAGAGCGGGTCATGAGTCTCACATAAGATGCATTTCCCTGACTTGGATCCGGAGGGGATCTTCTATTCTTCTTCTTATTCACAGCGTTACTTTGAGCACCAGAGGATCTGTGCGAGGCACTCGAAGGTAATAATAATGGAGTTGGCACACAGATGGCACCATGAAGACGGAAAACAGTCACGATGCGCTCTTTTACAGCTTCTAGGAGAAGGTACTTGTGGGCAGGTGAAAGAGACCCCAGGTTTGGTGGATGAAGGCTCATGTCATATGTTACATCTTCAGCTGGAGTTACTCCCTTAAAAATAAAGATTCAATGCAATAAAAAAGACAACTCCTAACTAACGCAAGCGAACTGTTGCTAGATTTGCTACCTAACTCAAATTTTACATAAACAATGATGGCTATTCATTATGGTAAATTTGTGTAAATAGAAAGCCACTAGTTTCTTAGTTAACATTTTGCACACAGTTTTCGTCCTTTAAAATTTTCTACATAAATTACAGTTTACAAATCTTGAAGTCACATAAACAAGGAAGTAAATGTACATCTAAAATGATAATTGCTAATACCCACATTTATTAATTCGATCTAATAAATTTTTCAGGTGAAATCCTTCTCTGCATTAAAGGAGTGAAAGGCAAGTGAAAATGAATTTACTGAACTGGAATGGAATATAAATGTCCCAGATGAGCATACCATTTTCCCATTTTTACACATAGAATTTTCATGGATCCAAGGGTTAATTTCCTTTCATCTTCTTGAAATATGTTTGAGAGTTCACTAGAGAAAACATCATTCATGTATTTGAAGAAATAGTTTTAAGATCCCATTCTACAGGATTTTAAAATTTGTTTACTCTTCAAAATCAAATCTATGATAAAGATATTACCACAAAAATAAATTCTCTAAAATAGAAATTAAAATGCATGCACTGAGGGAGGTTTAATTGAATATGCCAGGGCTGGTGAACCTTTTACAGTAAGGATGACATATTTTATGAATTTAGGGGGCATACATACCAATGTGTTGTAAAACCATACAGGGAGATGATGATATACATTTATGTCAATGGTAGGATTAAGATCTTATAATTGGTTTAAATAGTCATAAATTATCATTACTAATGAACAGAATCCACAGTTATTTACTGCAGGGCTTCATTTTGTAACTGAAGTATGCATAATAAACAGTATTGTTAGAGTTCAGGCTGCCAAAAAACTCATGCAAGCCACTTTGCCATAGATTCAATGCCACTGGACTATGCTAATGTGAAAATGACTTACTTGATTAAAACAAGAATCTACAAGATATTTGTAGGCTTTGGTTTGAGGATTAAGAAGGGTGTGCCGGACCATTTCCTGAAGCTTAGCCTCTTCACGTTGTAGTGGGACATAATGCGACTGAAGCAGTTCCTGCGAAGTGGGTCGTTTGTTGGGATCATGGTTGAGCAGCCACCTAAAATCATACTTTCATCAAATTTCTGGTGATAAAAAGGGGAGACGGATTGACAGGTTCAATGAAAACTCTAAGCAAGAACAACTTAATATATAATACTCAAGAACAGATGAAATGTCAATTAATAACTCAATTTTTCAAATTAATGTGTAACTAGTGTCATTTCAATCGTCAAACAGTAATAAGTAGGGTTTGAAAAGTTCAACATATGAAATGAATATTATCTAGAGAGATCTGGTGGAACTTCATGTTGAATAAAAGTTTTTAATACAAAACTTTTATTAAACATATGAATAGAACAATTGAAATTAATCAAAGGGGAAAAAGAAACAGCAATCCACTTGGCTTACAGTTCTTCTTAGCATTCATATCTTTATTTTAAAGGTAGTTATTTTTTTAAGTAAGGATTAACATGATTATTTAGGTGAAGAATATTAAAAATTTTGCAAATAAATTTTTAACTGAATCACAGCAAATTATTCAAAATAAATATAACTCTAAGTATAAAGGTTGAATGAAAATCGATGCCTCCACTTTCATAACGTTTAATTAGATAAGACTATTTACTAATGCATAAATAATTGATTGGCTCTATATTAATGCTCATTTGAACTGGTACAACCACACTGACAAATTATGTTATAACCTGTGAACCATTTGTTTCATGCTGAGAAAATGATCAACAGAAACAAATGTTAACATACTTCTGTATTTCTGCCATGTTTCATTCAAGGATCTCCTATGGGATTATTTTCTGGGGCTACTGTACTTATGCTCATAATATATTCCTATTGTAAAGGGAGCTATCCGTTACATTGCCAACAGAAAACCTAAGAAGCATTGTAATCCTCTCTTTCAAAAATACAAAATTCTACTACTTCCCTGTCTTTACATATGCCATTTATTTCTTTCGTAAAGCAAAATTGGGAAATATTTAAAAGCAATACAAATCTTTATAAATATAGAACACAGAACCAACTTGGGCTACACATGCACACAACAGATTAAAAATAAACAATCAGGGCTCATACCACTTGGCGGTGAAATGCTACAATAAATTACGACATATTATAAAGTCACTTGCAAGCGCAAATAACTTCAATAATGCTGTTTTAAATGTTTTGATAAATGATTGCTTTCATTGTGTGAAGGATCTAATCAACTGATTGTATTAAATGTTTTCCTTATATAAACAATTTATTCAACTGAATATATTTAAATGTATTTACAATGTCAATGATTTTTCTGACTGATTGCTTTAAATGTTTATGACTTGTCCTGTATTTGTTTTCCACAAATTCATTTGTGGAAACCATTTTGGACCAATACAGATTATTATTATTCATTAATGATCACAGTATTCAAATGTATTTAGCTGTGGATATGAAACAATTAAATTTAAAGATTTTTTTCTCCCTTAGTCTCTCCCCTTTTGCACCCACTCCAAAAAACAACCTAAATTATTCCTCCAATAGATAAAACACAAATAACCATCTACAACAGCAGTAAATATCATAATCATATACTAGGTGTACACAGGTAAGCACCCCAAAGAACTGAACCTGAAACCAATTTCACCAAATGTGAATGCATTTGATGAACCCACTTGGCTATCTAGGGCACACAACTACTTCATAACTAAACCAGTTTGTAACATTATGATAAGACACACTAACTATAGGAACACCAGGTGTGCGTTTCACAGATTTGCTTGAGACTTTCAGGGTATGTCCCTACTCAAAAATAGCAGTTTTGAGTCTTTAACTTGGTGCTATGCCATTGTTTATGCAAAATTTGCAACAGAAAATTGAAGTAGTGCAATCCGCAAAACACGTTTTTCACTCCTTTTAACATTTTGTAGCTTAAATTACGCAGGTCAATGACTCAGCTTTTCCAAGTTCTACGGGTTGAAACAGGCTCAGGGAAAGAGAGAAGTTCATCATACATGTCATTGGTTCAATTCTACAAAAGGCACAAATTTCAGATGTTTTCCACAAGAATGCATGATGTGGATTTTCTGATTTTTTTTGGAGCGTTTCCTTGGATGATAGAGAATTGAGTATCTCTTTATTGTTAGAAGATGTACTTTTGTAACATAAATGGGAAAGATTTACTCTTCTGTTTGCTTTGAAACCATGCTGATACCAAATCTCCCATATAAAAAGTATCCCAGAGAAATTAAGAGTATTTTAAAAGCATTTATCAAAATGAAACCCTGGGTTCTACTCCAGGGTCAATGATTAATTATTACATTATTTATTTCACGATGTGATAGTAGAACCATTTTTCCAAATAAATGATAACATAATTTTCATATAAGGTCAAATTCTAGAAGTTAAAATGAGTTACCTGTATCTGATATGTATGTACAAATCATTTCAGTACCTTCTGCCTTTATCAGGTATGGGCAAATCAGTTACAGGGTCAAACTGTTAATCCCAACTGGTCAAATAAAATCAGAGGTTAAGTGAAAAAGAAACCCACATATTACGAATGCCCTATCCTCATTAGGATAGCACCTAAGCAGCAGCACATTCATGCACATACTAGACCCACAACAAGTAATCTGTGCATGATGGAATGAAATAAACAAAAGAGAACACCGAGTACATAGTATATTTATTCTATACATGAGGTATTTAAAATGGTAACATAAGGGAAACATGCTTAAAAATATATCTAGAGGATACTAATTATTAGAGATGATTATTGGGGAATTAAAATCACTCAACACCATATTACCTTATTATATGAAATTGCTGTGGCATATCTTTTTCACTGAAGTCTTCGGGCATAACAATGTCTCTAAGCCTAAGGCTCCTCAGTACCTTGGATCTTTCCATGCCAGTCATTAGGGGATGATAACACATCTCAAAGAAAATTATTCCCAAACTGTAGATGTCAACTTTCTGCAAAAGAAGGAGCGTGGCATCAAATTTATAGGGAAATAGATATTATAATCAGATGGAAAATATCTTTCAACTGAGATAAACAAACACTTTTACAAATTGACAAAATAACGACCGATGGGTAAAAGGTTGAAGGTTGTATGGTACTCCAAGGTATTCCTTGCCACGGACTATGTTTCACTATTTCTTATTTTCAAATATATCACAATAATAGACAGATGATCCTAAAGTTATCAATTAACTTTTAAGAAAAAATCAGATTAATTTGAGCAAACTAGTTTTAACTGAGTTTTTTTGTCAATAATATGGTATGGTGTCCAAAAACTTTGGTAAAAACATGGAGAAAAGTTGGATTGGAGGGATACAAGATTGACGCACCAGAAAAAGCAGTACATATTACTAAATAACCTGACATATTGTGCGCAAGTTCCTTAGTTGATGTTAATTATGATAAATTGCATGGGTTATGATGAATTCTCTCTGTGTCGAGCAAGCCTACTTCCAACCATTTGCTGGACAGGTGAATTTTTCCAGCAGCAATAATAATGAGAAAAAATGAATACAAACATTCTTCCTTAGTAGATGCTTATGCACCCAATATTTCTTCTTTCTCTTCACAAACAAGTGGACATGCAGGCTTATTCAATTGCAACTCCATGCCCATTATTGGGGGTTGCATCAAAAACAATTGTGAACTTTTTGTCACCAGTGGTATTAACTTCAAGAATAACTGAGATGTGATAACCATTGAATTACCGTTGATTTTAAAAACAGTAAGAGCATACTGATGATAAGTATCATCACTAAGCTCAGTAGGATCATAATAATTGTCTGATTATTTCTGAGATGTAATCACTCATTTATCACAATATAAAGCTTAGATGAAAATCGAAATCTCATTTAGAACTACCCAATATTAAGAAATGGAATGTGATTTAGGTAAAATGGGCACAAAACTTAGTTGTAAAACATTACCTGGGTGTACATGGCTTTTCCTCCAATCACAGATAGTTCAGGAGCAGCATAAAGGGCAGTTCCCACTTCTCCTGTCATTGATCCATCACCAAAATATTTCAGAAAAGACTTGTTGTCACTACTTCTAGGATCAATACTTTCCAGTAACGGCTCATTCGCTAGAGTCCCTGACCTGTAAAAAAGAAAATACAATATCTAATGGTGTGAAAGTGTATCAATCGAATTATTTGAAAAAATCCTTTAGTTAGAATACTTTAATGCAAGACATCCACCATGATTGATGATGATATTTCTACCAAGACAGACAGAATTCAATCAATGCAGCTATGATGAGGATATCACTCTCTCTAACTGACATATAACATTTGACCAACCTAAGTTAGGATAACATTATTTTGAAAAATGGAATTTGAAACTACGAGGCAAGCCCCAAAAGTAAGGTCTCCAAGAGCCTAGTGCCCAATGGAAATATTTTTTCCAAATTTAACTGTACTGCTACGTAGCCTGGCTACCCGAGTTGACCAGATGAGACATTCAGTTTGTTAATGACACTCATTCGTGATGGCTACTGTGGTATTCACATTGGCTACCGCCACCTCCCTTCCAGCTTACACTCAGTGTTAACTTTGCTCGATTATTCGTTTTTTTTAAATTCAAAGGGTGAAACATCGTTTTCCATTCAGGATGCTCATAAAAAATTGAAGGAGATCTATGGAACAAGCTGTATGTCTGCAAAAAATGTGAGGTAGTGTTTCGAGTTCCATTCGAGCGTTCCATTTATCGGCGTGGGTTACCCCAGTGTGGCTGCAACTGTTGCTCTAGTCATTTTTTTTTTCGAAACAACTTTTTTCTGGTGTCAATCGGCAAATTAAAGGTGAGTTTTTAATATGCTAGTGATTGTTGTTGGTTGATGCTGCTTACTGTGCGAGCAAAAGAAGGATAGAAAAACGCGGGTTGGATGTTCGTCCTGTAGAAGGCCGAACATCGGTTGCCTCTGTGCATGACATGTGCTGGTCAATAAATTTGCTTCGTTCAAATATCATGAAAATAATATTTTTTCTCTTTTCTATAAGTAAATATATATTTAGAATCCAATAAAAGCCCAAAAGAGCAAATTGTATTATGTGTGATTTTTTCCACTTTTCCCGACAGTAATTTTGCAAAATAAATATACATTTTACAAGATCGGCGGATACTGTTCATTTTTATGGTAGTGGTATATCTTGTGCGTGCAACCCTAAAATTTTAGCCCTTAATATTGAAAAATAGCTGAGTAATTAATTTTTTTTTAAGCCGTTTTTTCGGAGTTCTCACATATATGACCAGTTCCTAGAGCGCCATCTATAAATTGACCAATGAAAATTATTAGGATTGATGAAGAACCGTTCAACAAACACGAAGCACCCAGTTATAAGTACTAAAATAGCCGTATATTTTGTACAACTAGGTTTCTTCGGTATGGGGTTACGAGTTACCCCGTGTGGCCGCGTTATGGCTGGGCTGAGGTGTGGCCGCTAAGGGTTAATCAATCCTCCATATCACTCAGACCTCTTCAACTTTCACTTGTTCTTGAGTCTAAAGAAATATTTTGAAAGAAGAAGGATGGATACAAATGACACTGTGAAAAATAAGTCACTGAGTACCTGGAAAAGGAGCTGGCGTTGAGTTCTTATGCAGCGGGAATAAAAACTTCCAGGGTGACATGAAAAAAGCATCCAAATGAAGGGCGACTATGTCGAAAAATAATACATATGTACACAATATACCTTTGTAAAGATTTATCCTAATAAAGATATTTTTTATTAAAAAATATAGATTTACTCATTACTCTTGAGACAAGCCTCGTAGTATGAAAACATAAAAAACCTATCACATTCATCAATTTTAATAGATGTAAATAAAGGTTTCATTCATATTTCAATGTCTATTAGTTTTTAATAAGTACAGAAGATTTTATTAGTTGTGACCCAAAGAGGGTAAAGTAATACTAGTAGCCATAAAACAACACTGGAAAAATATACATCTACATTAATTTCCTCAAAGTGAATTGTGCAGTATTTAACCAACTCTGTTTGCTTCATTACCCAAACTTTCTAAATAAAATTTTTCTTTGGTTAATTATTTATGAAAGATTTCTACTGATGCGTCTATCAAATTTAAAAGACGTCTACATTAACGTATACACAAGAAAGATAAACAAAATACTAAAGAGTAAGCAAGCAGATTAAACTACACATGTAGCAAAACAAGCATATGCAATGCATGAAGTTCTCAGGGCTTTTCCACCAGGTCAAATGAAGTTTTGCTAACATTTTGATGGCTGACTCTGCCATCGTTTTTCAGGCATTGAGAACTCACGTCAAGTTTTGTCTCACTTAAATAGATTTCCTATTTGATCTACTGCTCACTGATTGGTGGATGTCAGTCTATACCATGGTTACTTTTCATCAGCTGAAGCACAGGCCTCCATGATTGGCTGAGGGTGAAACCAATATACATGTGGAAATATTCATTTTCTAGTTTTAATTCTATGGACTCTTACATCAGTATGTATATATAAACCATTTGAGTGGCACAGTTTCTCAGCCTAGTCAAACTGTGTGGTTGAGGCTGTATTCCCTGATCATTGAATTTTCCGCTTGGTTCAGTATCGTGCAGCATTCATGTTCTTTTAATCTGGCCTTGATGTTTTCGCCAGTTTCTCTTATGTATGCTTCACTGAATCCAACAAGAACTTGGTGAACTCCTCAAGTCTTCAGTCCCAATTGGTCCTTCACATTTACTAACTGAAATTGTGGAAATATGTAGAATGCAGGCTTTCTCTGTTGGTGTTTCCTAGTGTTGCCTTAGGGGGGCACAGAGAATTGCTGTCATTCCCTATTGAGTCTGGGTAGCTCTCACAAAAAGCCTTTTTCAGGACCAGCTATATCTCATGTTTGTCGTAGTCATTTTGGCAGAATTTTATTTGGAGATATCAAAGTTATTTCTATAAGCTTTCCTTATCTGCTATTGACTTGGCTCTGTAGGTCCAGGTGGATATTACAGCTCTTCATTATAATGGATGGTGATGATGGTCCACTAAGGTAGAGGTCATTTTTGCAATACACCTGGTGATCAAGGGAAAGGGACAGTAGGCCCCACAGGAAACTTATATAAGCAAGACAAAAGCACTCAATACCCAGTAGATGATGGCAAAGTCAGCCATCAAAATATCTGCAACCAATTACTTGACCTGGTGGAGTGCCCAAGAGGATATTGTGCACATCAAGAAAGGATGAAATCTTACAAACATATGCAAGCAAGGTGAGCATATACGACTGTTTAATGACAGAACATAAATATTACCTTGTTTTGATATTTGTAGTTGCAAGGCCAAAATCTCCAATTTTCACATGGTCATTAGAGTCCAGGAAAATATTAACTGGCTTCAGATCTCTGTGAATCATTCCTTGCTGATGTATATGATCCAGCCCTTCTACTAGTTCTCTAAATAACCTCCATACTCTTATCCCATCTTCATGGAGACCTCCGTCAATTGCAGTTCTGGAAAATAGGAAGGATGAATTCTCATCATATCATGGATAAAACCAAATTGTCTTTGTTAAAATCAAACTTTTGGTTTAAAGGAGGTACAGCATAGGACATAGAGTGAATCTATAACAATATGTACATGCAATCGAGTACACATGGCTTAGACGTAAAGAAATTGAAATTCTTATTAGCCCCAGCAGGTATTGTGGTAGGACTAGTAAGGAATTAGCGATGCCACTGTTTGATGGCACAGAGCATTGCCAAGTGCTTGGGGACTTCCCAACCACATCCGATTGTTATTGAGAGACTGGAAAAAGAGATTAAGGACACACTATTCACATTTATTGCAATTCAATTTTAATTTAGAATTAAACTAACGTAGAAGTTGTTTAGTATGCCATGATGCTGTAGTAAATATGGAAGGGTAATGCATGATCAAAGAAAAGAAGAGATGAATTGAGAGAACATACAAAATAAAATATCTATATGTTAATTATTAACACATAATTATTTGAAGTTTATATGAACAGAAGTATAAATACATTTCCAATACTAAATGCTCTACATATAGTCTATTTTCTGAGAATATTTCCCCATCCCAATGATCCTCAATTCTTCTGTCATGGAAGGGAAGTGACAAATCCCTCTCAGAAAAAATGTTATTTAAAATTTAATTCTGTGAATTTTTCCACAGAACAAAGAGACAAGATCCTAGGTAACAACAAGCCTCTAACGAATATTTTAATTTTCCTCTACAGAGAGTGAAGAAAAAGACTTTTAACAGGAAACAAAATGTAGTTGACATCTGGAATTTTTAACGAAGACAGAGATATTGAGAAATCAACAATTATCTAATATTAAATTTTGAATTGAGTTATGCTCAATTATGAATCATACTACATTTCTAGTTAAATAGAGCTCATCCAATGGGTATAAGATAGCAGCCATTACTGTTTCAGATGAGTGAGTTAAGATTTGGCAGTCCATAGACTTGAGGCAGTTGAGGGTTCTTCAGAACCAAGTCTACTTTCAAAGTGAACTAAAATTTTGATGCAGAGACAGTTTTCTTCACTGACATATAGTATGAACTTGCTGAGTTTCTCACAAATTTTAAATTATAGAAGCTTATATTTTTATTTACATGAGAATCACAAAATTAATTTTATACAAGAATCTATTTATAATGTGACAGTGCACATCCCTAAATCTGCCTTCAAAAATGCTGGACTTATCTCGCAAATATTTTTCACCTGCAAAAGAGGTTGTACCGTATACTTGCAAAATCTTTCAGAAAGGATGGATTGATTTCAGTTTTTTTCGATTCTGAACCCGATACCGATTCCTGTGTTATCGATTCACGATTCTGAAAATGCAAATTTTGGAGAATTTTTTATTTAAATTAAACTGCAAAAGATAATCACAAGTAATGAAAGTTATAACAACATGTTTATGTTTCTTAAAAAATAATACAAAATATCAGGCAAAGAATTCATAATAGTGATAGTAGTATGTAGTTTTGTACATGACCATGAATTTCCATATAAACTGACATTTTTAGAAGTTCTAAACAAATAGCCATAATTTTAATTCTAATTTAACTTCTAAAAAAAACTAGCAAGAAAATAATGGAAGTGCAATGCACATGCAAATGACAAATTTCACAGCTAAATCCACTGACACATTTCAAATAGTAAATTTTTCCAGTTTTTATTTAAAAACAAAATCATTTTGACCTTCTCTGGATCCAACCTATTTCTTTTTGCATCCATAGTATACTTTAGAACAATTTGTTACAGTTTTAGGAATTGGATGTTGTGCCAGTATTTTCCAATTTTTTATCAGTACATACAACTTCTTACCAATACATTTTATAATATCCATGGAAACATTGCTATAAATGTATCAAATTCTTATCTTAAATCTTGCAGTCTTCAAATGAGTATTTAATGCGATAAGCAAGAATTTAATATGAAAGAGGCTGATTGTTAGACTTCACCTCACCAAAAAGACAGCAAAACTGGAATTGAGGATGCAGCAGCAGCTTTTGAGCAGCGCTTAAATCCTAAATCTACCACAATTCCAGGGTAACAGGTAAATTGAAACAGTTTTTTCAGATTCCATATCAAGAAGTCTTGTAGATTGGCGTATGATACTTGATACTCCATCACCATATACCTAGTTGTTTTCCTTACTTTATCTTGAAAATTGGCCAATAAAGGGTTCTGCCATTTTGTTGCTTTAAATGATCAAACACTCATTTTACTATGCATACTATACTCATATCAAATACTCAGAGCACAAATACTTCAACAAATCAAATTATGAAGAGTTCTATTAAATTACTATATCGTTTTTCTCAAAAGTTGCTATAAATCAACCAACTTGAATGTTTAAGCAAATAATCCGAGGTTCTCATTTAATGTGAAAATTTCTCAAGTTTGATGCCCTGTATTTTTTTGATGCCTGAAAGTATTAAAAACAATATGCAGAAACATAAAATTCAATCTTTTTGCAATAGCTTTGCTATGTTTCAAGCTCAAAAACCATCTTTGGCCCAACATATGGCTTTTTTCAATTTCAGCTCATTGTGTGATGGCACGCCATCTCGCTCAGTCCTGCCTATCGCCGCCGAAGTTACTCTTCTCTGCACACATTAAACCTTGTTTCCAAGCATCAGAAAAAGAAAAACATACTTTCCCCCAGTTATCTGGTCAATGTGTTCAAGTGCACAAACATGTGAAATCCTATAGTAAAACTTGGGAAATATAAAAACACACAATTTTTAAATTTGCCTATATTTTAAAATTAGAATACCTTCAGAATCGACTTTAAAGACTTTGATTCTTCAATTCGTCCAAGAATCGGTGAAATTGAGAACTGGAATTGACCCATCCTTACTGTTTAGATTAGGAGACATATGAGTGATAAAATACTTGTATATATCAGCATAACTGCCTTTCAAAGTAATAGATTCAACAACACCGCTAAGTCCTATCCAACTGAAGACCCCATCTCACCATTGTGAAAGGAATCCTACCAACATCTTTTGAATTTTTTGCATATAGGAGAGAAATAATTCAGCACAATTGCATACAATAACAAATAAAAATGTCAGTGATTCAATGCAGCTGACCCTTTCCACATCCCTTAGTGGGTTCCTCTAATTGCCAGTGCTGTTAGTAGCATGGGGACCTCTAATAGTTAACAGGATAAATGCCACAAAGAGATGCATTAATTTTGAACACTATTGAAAATGTAAATAGATAATGCATTGGATAAAACATTTATCTTAAATATGCCTTAAGTATGCAATAAGCGGGAGATGAATAAGACAAAATAATTACCTCAAGGTACTTTTCTCGCAAAATTCCATCTGTATGCACATTAACTGCACCTCTTTTACTCCAATGCTGCTTTCTTGATCTGTAGTTGAACTTTTCTCTGTTTTGGTGTCACTTCCATCTTTCTCATCATTGCTTCCACTTTTATCCTCACATTTCATAACAGAATCATCTTCTAGAATCACTATACTCTCTGAAATATCTGCCCTTGATCTGGTTTAAATATAGCGAATTAAAAATTATTACAACAACTTATTATTGAAAATTATTGTCAGCCCTGTTTGAATAATGAACAAACTATTTAAAAGACACAATGATTAGAAAGAGTGACTCCAGTAATGAACTGCAATCAATTATAATCCTTGTTTCCTGCTCCAAGATATGAGAAAAGTACAAATGTTCACTTTTGAATCCTGAAAAATACTGAAAAAACAGGTCAACATGATTCATGACAAGATAAATCAATTCAACTTGCTTTTCAAAGAGACAAATCATTAAAAATCCAGCCTTTTCTGAAGATTGGTTAAACATATGGGAAACTAAGCTTTTGCCTCTCTATTGACTGCTCAATACCTTTTCATAAGAAATGCATGTTAAGTTCTTTTCATAAATATAACTGATGAGCTCTAGCCTACTTGGTGGAATGCAATACAGAAAGAAATAGAAATGCCATAATTACTTGAAAACAATGTGCCATCG
This sequence comes from Sympetrum striolatum, assembly GCA_947579665.1. NCBI lineage: Eukaryota > Metazoa > Arthropoda > Insecta > Odonata > Libellulidae > Sympetrum > Sympetrum striolatum. Next base: position 72,334,353 of record OX388351.1, on the reverse strand, counting down.
AATGTAATGCAAACCCCCAAAATTGGAGCATCAGAAATTGACCGATCACTCGCCTACAAATCTATGGCGCACCTTAAGTTCATGCCATTTGCAGCAGCGTATACATGTTTAAACGTATACACTGTATACGAAATGCCGGTAGTTGTCTTTGCCGAAAGTCTTAAGTGTGCACGTTAAACAATATATAATTGGTTATTTATTAGGTTTGATGGGCTTCAATTCAAAACTATTGGTGGACAGTTTAGTCTGAAGTCTTCAGAGTTCTTACAATGAAACGGACAATTTAGACTCTAGAGAGTCATCAACACTTGATGATGACTCAAGGCAAGTAACATAAGAAGGGTAATAGATTAGAGATTTTAAGTTTGGTAATGTAAAGATGGTTTTGATTAAAAATTTGGGGATTTTAGGAAAATTTACAAAAATTTTGTGGTTTTAAAAAATCTGTCCATCTGATGACCAATGCAACTTTTGAATTCAAGCTCATTCATTTTCCCATAAAATGCACCAAGAAAGTTAGCCCATTTAATATTTTACCAAGATAAGTAACTTACGATATTATTTCATTAGCATTTTTTGAAGTGATTCCAAATTAAATTAGGTCTTTAGCTTTTTCAAGATATGTCAAAACTTACAGGAAACTGATCCAGTCATCTTCATCCTCATCATCGGAATCCTCATCTTCCATTTCAGGAAGGTCTTGCGTTTCACACGAAGAGAACGAGGTATTCCAATCAGCGCAGCTAGCTTGCTCAACAATAATTCTTGGATGTTTATCCTCATTTCCAGAGCTTGTGTTCACCTGAACAGAATATATCTTAGAATCAACACTTTGATGAACACCAATGCTCATAAAAAACTGTTTAATTTGCTATTCTTTGTTTTCTTTTATCGTTGAATCATTGAAAGAATGAGTTGACTTTAATCAATAATTACCATGTCAAAATATATTAAAACATTATCTCCTTCATCTTTAAAGGTTGAACAAGAAGTGAAAAATTTGTCATAACTGGGACTCAAACCCAGGTCTCCCACTTTCCAGTCAGGTATTCTTATCAACAATGATGCAACATCCTTCTTTTAAATGCAACCTTTATAAGGGAATAGTGATCCACTAAAGAGCATCATCAGAGGCCCTCAACCGACCCAGAAAGTGATATTTAGATGAAGGGCTTAAGGAATTTTTCGTGCTAAGCAAATTTTCATTTCCATCTTGTTCGTTCCCTCATCTTCTTTCCCAGAAACAGAAAATTAGAATTGCTTCTTTCCATAGTAAGAAATACGATTCAATTTTATGTCATGAACTTCTTCATTGGTTGGATTTTTTAATTTAGAGTTATTTATTGTAATTTAGAAGATCTATAATCTTTTTCACCAAATTTCTTTCAATGGCAAAAACCAGTACTGCTATATCCTTAATGGTACATTTTTGGTGAAATGGTTGACAAATCTAATTGTTTACAAAAATTATTGATTTGAGGATATTTTCATGCTCTAAACAAGTCATTTATCTATATAGTCAGTCATTCGCAAGTAGTAGATTTGTGGGATGCAAATTTTATTCTCAAAGTATGATCTTTCCTCCAATTTTCCATACCTGACTCCTCTTCATTTCACTCTCACTTCTCGTATCTGCCAAAGAGGTTGAGCCGCTACTTTCCGTATTGTTATCCAAGATGGCACATTCAATCCAAGAATTGTAGTAACGCACAACATTTTCATGATTCAGTCGAGATAACAATTTCACCTCTCGCATGATCTTCTTATTGAGCTGTTTATTCCTTGGATTTAGCTGTATACGCTTTATAGCATACAAGCGACCATCAAGCTTGTTTTTAGCCTGTTAGACATAAAGGGTTGAGAATATAATTAAACTAGTAAATGCCTCTGTCAAGCATGATGGAACTTTATTTCAATCTAAAAAATTATATGTACGTCAAATGGCTTCCACACTTTACTAATAGTACTTTAGTAATAATTCTATATAGACGTTAATTCCCAACGATATTTTTCATTCCTACAATAAAACAAAATAAGTTTGTGAAATATGATTGAATTTGATAAAATGGTCCATGAGAACTGGTGCTGAAATTCGGAATTTTAGACAGACTAACTATGGAAATGACAAAACCTCTGCAAAAGAATAAATTCTGATGATATCATGAATTTTGAGATTTTAAGATAAGTATGTATGTTACTCAGTTTGCTACTAGAAACTTTCCTTGAGTATGGTTAAATGTAAAAACAATGAAAGATTTTGAGATCCAAACTTTCATCCTATGTTGCAGAAAACTTAAATTGTGTGCATGAAGTTTCCAATTTTTAATAAGGCAAAAAAAAGATGTAAGGTTGAAGTCCGTTATTACGAGAGCTGACAAAAATTGGAAAAGTGCTTGTTATAAAGCACACTTGTTACAGCCAATTTATAATACTAAATGTCCATCCTCTTGAATCCAATGGCAGTGAGTGTGGCTGAATGGAACTGTATGGTTAGGGGTTGTACAACAATGACGTAACACAAAATTTTCCAATATTCGATGCCCCCCTCCCTCCACGTACCATAACGGCTGGACAGACCCCCTGGAAATTGGAAAAGTGCTTGTTATAAAGCACACTTGTTACAGCCAATTTATAATACTAAATGTCCATCCTCTTGAATCCAATGGCAGTGAGTGTGGCTGAATGGAACTGTATGGTTAGGGGTTGTACAACAATGACGTAACACAAAATTTTCCAATATTCGATGCCCCCCTCCCTCCACGTACCATAACGGCTCCTCACCCCAAATTGTGTGAGGGTATATACGTACTTATTAATTCTTACCAAATTGCTTCAGAATATTTAAAAAAGAATCTTTGTGTCACAAACATTGCTTCATTGATACTTGAAACCACAACCAATGCATGCTCTCAAATATAAAATGTGGAAAATAGCTGCTCAATAATTGTTGAAAAGTAATGGTATATCATTAGATAATGGTATTAGTTGGTATTTTGTGATGTCTATCCTGTGGAAAAGTTACCCCAAATTAAAACATATCGCTTTCTCGAGATATGTTTCATTCACTCGCTTCATAAGCAATGACTGTGACCTTGGGAATCCAAAACAGCAATGCTTTTATCTCCTATATTATTTGATATAAATATTCCATTCACAACTAGTCTTTGATTCAATGGATAAAAATAAATCCAAATTTTAGTTGTAAGAACAAAATTGAATTAATAAGAAGATTACCTTGTGAACATCTCCAAATGCCCCTTCTCCAAGCAATTCGATAATTTCAAAATCGTTGTGGATTCTCGAAGGCCCTTTAGTGTTGGCAGGCAGATACAGTGGAATATCAACATCTCTTTCTTCATTATCTGATACACTATCTTGCCTTTTCTAAGGTTAAACAAAGAGTTGTATTACTAAAGTGGTTGGTATATCCAATGTATACATCAAACAACATAAATACATACCTCATTTTTTAAGCCATTTAACTTTGGATTGATCCCTTTTTCTATGGGATGTTTCAAAAATGAATGTTCAAGTAATTCCTTAGCACTCCACCGCTGACGTTCTTCCTTTATCAGACATCTGCAATTTAATCACATACGTTTTTGAATTTACTAAATATACTAAGACATATAATAAACAAATACAGATAATTACACAATGATTCAAATTAATGAAGAGATGGATTATTAGAGTAAAAGCATTATAAAAAATATCAGATAAAGTATGATTATGTCTGAAGGAGTTCTTAATCCAGATGATTATTTAAACTATCAAAACCTATTAATATAAATATAAAAAATATAATAAAATAGTCTCTTTTTACAGATCTAATAAAAACAGCAGTCACCAAAATTGATCAATAAGTTAGAGGTTTTAAAATGGGTTAAGAAAAGAAGTAGCTTGAGGTGTCAGAATAACTACCAATAGAATGATCTTTACATAGAAATAATCGAGATAAACATAGATTATAATTATTTGGTAACATATCTCAATTTTCAAAAATAGGAAAATAAACTTAGGACTTCTAGAGAAAAATGTCAGTGGTGCAACTATTCAGTAGATTACCTATACCAATTGGTACAGGTAAAAAAAGGAAGTGGCTTGGTAGTTAAGTGGTTAGAACACCTGCCCGGAAAGTTGGAGACCTGGGTTCGAGTCCCAGCCAAATGACTATTTTTTTATTCTTGTATAACCTTAGGTTAAGTTGCACGCTTTCCTGTGCTAAGTCAAACTTCATTTCCATCATTAACGAAGGACTGTTAAATTTTTTTACATATTTAAAGGAGTCTAGAATACATCGAATTATTTGTCAGAGTATGAAGAGAATAGGAAAAAGTTTTGGAGATCTTTAGCAAAAACAAGCCACGTAGACTTCAAAGAAGTTTTTGTGATGTGAGTTTGGGTAATTCTCATGTATTTCATCAAGTTCAATAAATTTTATGAAGTTAATTTTTAATCATTTCATCAGCTTGTATCATGATGAATCTTTAAATCATGTATAGCACTCAACAAAATCCTATGCATCATATTTTGGAACACTGCAAATTTTCTAAGTATAGAATTCAACCAAGCATATTGGTTAGATCTTTGTATTTTGCTTTATGGGAGTGAAACTTGGACATTGAGTAAGGGGCAACTCAAATCTACGCTTTCAAAATGCAGGTTTGGTGTATAATGGAAAAAGTTGGGTTGGTAAGAAAACAAACACAGAGGTACAGGAGACAGTTGGGGAGGAATTGAAGTGATTAAACATCGACAAAGGAAATGAGTGGGTCAAAGATTGAGAGGAGAGGGCCCTCTAAAGAATGCAATAGAGGGTATAATTCAAGGAAAAAACAGGGAAAGTTTGAGAAAAATGATGTTGGATAACTTAACTTAAATTTTGATGCACATGAACCTGCTAAAAGGTGGAACACTCATGTATGTATGTAATAAGTGTGTTACTGATTTTCAAGTTATATTGAGTTCCACCATACTTAGCATTTACAATTCCCGATATCTGATGCTGAGATTAATTAGTTATAGGAGAGAATCTAAGAATGATTAGTACCTTTACCACAATTTTTTTTTTAACAAAACAATTACTGGTTTCCAACATCTAGCCTGATTCTGTTAAGTTTAATTGCCGTATATGCCAGCGTCAACCTTTGAAGCATAAAAAAATCTCTCAAAAACCAGGGGTCAACTTATACGCCGAACATAAAAGTTAGCCCTTTATTACCAAGGGGTAAATAAGTGAAACCGCCTGCTTTACACTTTTCGTACACAAACTCTTGCAACTCACCACAATTATTTCACACTGAAACCAATTTTTGGCAAGTTTAATTAATGTAGATATCATATAAAACAAATGTCATCCTGAAATATAATTGTAGCCAAAAGTATGTTATGCTATCACATGTTTTCATAATAAAAGAGTTAAATTAATAACCATTTTAATATCTTTAAAATAAATTTGACGCATATATATGCTTCGCAAATTGTATTCATTTCTTGTACTGTATTGCACTTGCACTCGTATTTTTATTTTACAAAAATTTAATATATATTAGATGTTTTCTTTTTACAAATGAAGATCAATAAGCATATCATAGTTTCTTTTTGTTTATATGATCGTTAAGATTCGACTTAACGTTAGGAGACAAGTAAATGGAAGTTTCCGTAGAAGTGTCATGATTTGATATTACCACACTACATTACCATTATTTCTACAATAAATTTTTAATACCACTGTGTTTCTGCTTTGTAATGCATTTTTATTCGTGTAGCTTGAGTGATACCAACGAAAGAAACTTGTGTAATAGTTAAGCAGAGGCGAGAAGTTGACATGGCAGCTGAAAGAAACAATTCTGGTGTAAATCTTATGCAGTAAATATTCCTTCGGCTATCATATATTTATGAATACCGCAGTTTTTCTTCCCATAAAATAGAGCTGTGGAAGTGGTGTTGCCTTATTTTTTGGGTCGACTTATACGCTGAACATAGGCTAAAACCTGAAACTCACCCCAAAATGTTAGGGGTTGACTTATACACTGGATCGACTTATATGCCAGCATATATGGTAGTTCTCTTTAAAGGATATCCTTGAAATTTAAAATCAGTATTAATGGATAGAAGATAGTAGTATTTTTTTCTGTCAAATTTTATGGCTTAAAAGTTCAAAATAACATTTTTATAATAGTAAATTTCACAGTGAATAGTTTAAAAAAAAATTTATTTGATCACAGCCATATTTATTGAATTTAATCCAGCATCATCTGGAAACAATATGTTTAATTATTATAGACTTGCGGTTTACATCTTTCAGACTAGGAGGACCAGAGGTTTACAGTAAAAGGAAAAGTTATTTCTCTCTCCTTGTAATAAAGATGAATAAATAATTGATCAACATTGTCTCCAAAAATTGTAAATTTTACCATTTGGGCAGTTGTCTTGAAATAAATAAAGTGGTTAATGGTAGTTATCTGGGGGCTTCACCATTACTTTGTTTCAGGTAGAAATTTGGAGGGTAGCCGTCCTAATCCGGACCCTTAGCTCGCTTTGGCAGCTCGAGAACGCCTGACCTTCCCATCAAGGGGACCATAAAAAAACTGACCACGTCGAATACGATTTAATAAGTTATAAACAATTCAAATGAGCAACAATCTATTATCTTCATCGTCTCACTCGTCCAAAGGGATATACAAGCGTCTTTTGATCGACGCTCTATGATGAAAATTAGATTTTTTCCATTGACACACGGCAACGTTGCCCCAGGGATGGGTTGGGTTGGGGGGAGGGATTTCTAGCAAAATTCTAGAAATCCTCCCCCCCAACCCAACCCAACCCATCCACGGAGCAACGTTGCCATGTCAACTTGTATATCTCTTTGGGCTAGTGAGACAAAAAAGATAATAAATTGTTGCTCATTTGAATTGTTTATAACTTTTTAAATCGTATTCCACGCGGTCAGTTTTTTATGGTACCCCCTACTGTGGTTGCTGGGCGCTCCCGAGCTGCCAAGGCAAGCTAAGGGTCCAGATTAGGATGGCGACCCTCAAAATTTCTACCTGAAAAAAGTAACGGTAAAAACACCCAGATAACTACCATTAACCAATAAAACTAATTAACCATATCTATCATCCCATATAGTCTGAAATATGTATGAAGTTGGTGGAAAAAACTCAAGAAGCAAATAAGGAATTTTAACAACAGACTCAACAAACTATTTTTACTATCTACCTCAATTAATTATTAAAATAGTATAATGGGAAACGTTTCTTACTTTAACAAAAAATCTCTCAAATCTGCTTGGATAGAGGTGGAGATTTCAGGATTGCTGTCAGTAATGATGCAACCCTTGATGAGTGATAAAAGAAGAATCCCAAAGCGATGTATATCACTTTTCTTACCACCTCTTCCAAAAGATGGAGGAAATATGTTCCCTGGTTTCTCCACACCAGAAGACTGGCAAATAGTTGACAAACGCTTGTCAAGGCTGTAGTCACCAAGTCTGACAATGCCTGAAATATCATTGCAGTAACAGAATATGTTCATTTCATCATGCTAGACAAATGTCAAATGAAAATATTTTATACAATTAACTACCTGATTTATCAATGAACACACTGGTATCTCTCAGGTCTTTATGGACAACATTGTTCTGATGAAGATAGTCCAGCGCATTCAGTATTCCAATTGCATAGTGGCGTAAAACATCTGTGTTCACAGACAAATTCTCAGTCAGATAAACAGCAAGATTCACACCAACAATAAATTCCTAAAAGGATAAGTAGAATATTAATCAAATGCTAATGAGATTAGAATTTGAAATTAAATCAGAAATTTAAGCTAAAAATGTGCCCAATACAAATTAAAACTACTAATTATAGCTTTTAAAAGATAATGGTAAAAGGCAACATATTATGGTACAATATGTGAATGAAAATTAAGAACATTAAATGTAGTTAAAATTTTTCCTAAAATATTAATTAAACATTTCTTCAGAAGTGATCTTTAATTGAACAATGGTATAATTTTGAATGGTTTTCTTAATCTTAATAGCATTTCATTTACATACAAAGTAAACTTTTTCAAAACACCATTGACTGTTAGAATATATCATCACCTTATGATTCATAACAATTTCTTTTTAAGAATGTGATAATTGAACAAATAATTTAAGAAGATACTTACCTGTAAAATATTTATAATAATACAATCCTTTTCTTCTGTATACTTCATATTAAGATAATGGACTAAATTTGGATGCTTAAGTTTCAGTAGAAAAGAGAATTCTTGGTCAATAATTGCAACCTAAAACAGATAAACCAAGCTAAGTATTGGCAATACTCTTATTTAAAATTATTTCATAACTACAGAAGTTACTCTTGCTAAATTTCATCATTTCACTTTACTAATTCACCATTACAACTATTTACTGCATGGATAATTTTTTTAGCAATTAGCATTCAAGCTGAGCTGATCATATGTTTTTTAAGTACTCTCTTTCTCTTCTGGAAAATTAAAATTTTGCATATATGTATGAAAACTTACCTGCTTAAGATAATTTGAAAATTCGGTGCATGAAATGTCTTCACTTTTTTCATCAAATGCTGAATAATTCTTTGAACCTTCTTCTGGCGAATGCGTATTTTGGCATTTCACAGTCCATTCCACAATAGCCAAACATTCTCCTGTGATTGTGTCAAGTGCTGGGTAGACAATGCTACCTTTCTGATTATGACCTGTTCAGAAATTAGACACTAATCATAAAATTCAGACAGAGTTAAAAGGCAAGCCAACATGATAAAACTATCTTGATAACAGAAAAAGTTTTCCACATGCTTCATGGCTCAGTGAAATGAAGTTTTGTAGCTAAAGATCAATTTTTACACAAATCTACACTAATTTTTGCTACCTTGGAGAATCACACTTACTCATACACATCCCTCTTTGAACTTGTCTTTCTCCATGGCCATTGAAGTCGATTATGCGAGTGCCGTGGTGGTCACAAAAATCATCATTCCCTTGAGAGACCGCATTGTGCCTGCAGGAAGAATTTTATTTTTATTACTTAAATTAACAAATAAATATCACAAGCAAAATAAATCTCAGACAATGAAATACGAAAAAGGCAAGGAAATCAAATAATGGTCTTATAATTTTATTTAATAAGATCAAGATGATTAAAAATTATAATTTTTCTAATTTACAATATTTGCAGGAAATACCAATAGAGCAAAACTATTTCTAAATAAGAATAAAGAACAGTGGTATTAACTATAAAATATAAAGCTTGTCAAACCAGACAAAAGTAAGGCACAGTTATGAAAAATCATGCAACTAATGCTGTCAATAATATCTATTAAATATAGATGCTTCTCCGGATTCATTCAAGGATATAGATAGATAGATAGATAGATAGGATACTAATTCACAGCCTAAACTAAAAGCGTCATCGACTTGAAATTTTTACGACATATTGGCCATAACGTATAACCGCCAGAAAAATTGAGATTTTGAACCTCAGTGTCATGGGTTCGATTCCAGAGGGCCCCAAAGTCCCGATTTTTCCCCTTTAAATGCATTGCTTTGATTTTCGGGAATAAAAAAAAAATACTTTCCGGATAGGTAGAGAATCAAAACTCAAGGAGCATATATATATGGTCATGATCTATCAAAACATAAATGAGTTTTACGGAAAATATCCTGGGTTCGATGCTAGGTCGAGGAAAAAATCGGCCGTTTAAAATGCATTGTGGCGATTTTTAAGATTTATTTTGGACGCCTTCCCGTTGACATGGAAACTTGAAATTCGGCATGGAGTTGGAGATCATATATATTACATTATTAAATTTTATATATTCGCTGATGGTCCATGGTTTGATCCCAGAGAGCCATTTACATTCCTCAATGCATTTCTTATGGAGATAACAGAAAAAAGTTTTAGGTACTTCCTGGCATGATATCGACTTCAAACTTTGTATGAAATAAGATGAAATCCTAATAAGTCATACTGTGCATTCACAGCTACCAATATTTCCTGGGTTCGACACCAGGCATCTCTACAATCAGTAAATTATCCGATTTTTAAGAATTAATTTAAACCCCTTCCCAAAAATATTAAAACATGAAGTTAGGCGTATTGATAGAGAACAAAGATACATTTCAAAAACGTGTTTTAGATTTCCTAGATCGTCCTTGGTTCGGAACCAGAGAGCCATTTACATTATCTAAAAGTAGGACGTCGCTTGAGGCAGTTGGAGCCAATATTTCTGCTTGAATTTTCACACATAGTAAGAGATGGTGATTCTCTGTTGTTCTGCATAGTAGGTTCACCAGGAAGGCCTAGGTTCGATGCAGGCCGATTAAATTGCAGCGAATTTTAAGAATATTTTCAATCCCTTTTTTTTTTTCTTTCGAGGACCGTCCCGATATGATGCCGACATGAAATTAGTGTTGTCGATCTGCTTGCAGTAAGCAAGCTACATTTTACTCGTAAAAATTAAGAGGTAGGAGAAATAGAAATGGCAAGCATGCCAGCAATATGAGTCACAGGTTTCAGTACTTAATGATGGAAGCTATGTATGCCAAGAAGAGCAAAGCTGTTTGCCATTTAGTTATAAAATCTTTTATTTATAATGGTAGAAACACACCATAAGGAGTCATGTTGATGGTAGCATTTTCTATACGAAGTACTATAGCCCAAGAGTAGCCATCATCTGTGCAATGCGGTAATGTATTACTGAAGGACTTTAACTTTTATAGATATCCTGACAGTATATCAGAAGACTTCCACAAGTATGAGAGGTGACAGATATGGAAGGGATGAAATTATGTGGAGAGCATGTTTCCCCAGCCACGTAAGAAATATTACAGTACTATACATTTTTAGCATTAAAAATGTAATCGAGATAAAAGGAAATATTTGGTCACCAAAACATGGAAAATATAATCATTATAAGAAAGTTATTCAATAAAGATTGAGACAGAGCATGGGACACAGAATTACTTAGTATTTCACAACAAGCTCACAGAGAAAATTAACAGGAAATGCTGAGAAACATATCTTACCTTTGATTGGGAAATGAGCTAGCTCTGACATATGAACAACTTCTGCTTCTCTCTGCATTCTTTCCTGGGTGTAGATGATTTTCACCCATTATTAAATTATTCTCAAAATCCTTCTCTTCCGAGTTTCCTCTATTTCTTCTGCGCCTTCCCTTTCCTTCTTCCAGAGCTTCAGTTTTCTTTCGAATTTGTTCCTGTATTGCTTGTTTCTGTGGGAATCACAATGAAAATAAATCATACTAACTGATAAAATATTCTGGATTATTAAATGTAAACTACCTTCCCAGAAGTCGTCATAATTGCTGGTGATAAATATTATGATTTTATTAATTTAATTAAACACCTAATACAAATTAAAATCTATAATCATATCATAATAAGAAATTTGATGATTGTTTTTACATTCCCAATTAAAGATCTTACAAAGGTACGTATAAGTGAAGAATATTACAAGCATAACTGACACTTTTTTACTAACTAATGTTAATAACATCACAAAAGGCATCCCATATTTTTATACTTTCTTTTCTCATCTAGTAAAAGTTCCCAATAGTTACTATAACAGATGCAATGATAATAAATTATGTTGTTGCAAAGGATCCTTTACCAAAAATCGATTTACCACGTTATTGAAAGCATTCCCTCGGGAAAATTTATCTTTAATGATGATTTGTGGAATAAAACATTAAAAAGTGTACCATAACTCAATGGATGGCTTCTTTTACTTTTCCATCCTTTCTCAAGATAAAACATCGGAGCTACTTAAAAAGAATAACAACCGAGTATATTAAGATTCACTAAAACAAATTGAGAACAAAGTGAAAGCACAGAAAGTAACGCTTTCTATGCTTGATATCTGTGGGGATAGGGTTTGTTTTATTGCTCAAATTATGCTGAATGGTTCAACATTATATGCTATTTTAATCTTATATTTATGATAGCAATTCTGAATAATTCATCAAAATGATATTAAAGAATGTTTTATCTACTGAAATAATTTCAGCTAGTATCCAGCAAAGCAGGAACATCAAAAACAAAATAACTGGAAACCAATTACAAAGGGATAGGAATTGTATTTTGAATGAGACATTTCCTACATTATTCAAATTTTTATTTACCATTTATTCAAAAGTTGATTTTTTAACTGTTACTACTGGGCATAATTTATTTACCTCGTTCATTTAAGTATTAAATGATACAAAATCATAAGAGATAATGACAATACATTTTAAAGGAGTTAAAAGAAAAGTGGGCTTATGAATTAATCGATTATTTCCACTGAGAACATTAAAGTTATTTTGTGCTTATTTTTTATTTAACCAATTTCTTAACAGAACATATAATAAATGATGTTAAGATAAGACGACGATTTTTATCATCAATAACTATTAAATTAATAGCTTGTAATGCTCAATTCTAAATTATATTAGATGTAAATACTTTGCAGTATTATAAAGATAAATCTACAAATAGATGGATTCGCAGACATTTCTATAAATGTTATGTATAGTAGAAGAGTCAACGTTAAAATTGATAAAAATACCATTTCATCCTCTCTGCGTTTCTCCAACTGCATTTGTTGCAAACTTTGTTGTTCCAAGCGATTTGTCATTTCGTGGTAAAATGATTTGAAGCCAGGTTTACAGTATCGAAATAGAAATTCCTAAAACGAAAAGATAGCAGAATAATGTAAGTATACATAGTTGTGTGACTAGTTAATTTATTATGAAATACGTCATGATTTTAATAAAAAATAGAACCTTAACATGCTGGGCTAATTCAAAAATCATAACTTGACCACATAGCTTTGACGCTAAAGATTCTAGCCGTCCTTGAAGCAGTGCCACATTCTCTAAAGAGATACCTTTGCTCCTCTCTAATTCTATAATTGGCACACTGAAAAATAATGTCAATACAAAAAGTCAAAGAAAACCTTTTAAAAATTTATCAGCATTGAAATTGTACTTTCTGAAACTTACTCATCCGGATAGGTTACCACACATGTTACATGCAGATCAATCTGTGTGTGAATTTCCTGATCATGTGTACTTTCCCCTTGCTGAGGATAGAGAGTTATTACTACCTCTGGAGGACAAAAAACGTCTCTAGAATCCTCATCCCTTAAGTCACGTAACTCCGCTGAATAAATCGCCTTTAAAGTAAAATTAATAAAATTGTTCAAGCAAGTAATTAATCAGTCGTAATAAAAACTGAACATTCAAATGTACGTTTCCACAAATACCTTTAAAGTTTCTAATTCGGTTTCCTGTCTTTCGCGATATGTTTCCGTTGTTTCCATTCAAAGTAAGAGGTTTTATAAGATGAATGTACATGTATTTTATATAAATATGAAGATGACATTAAAATTTATATAACTGAAGATTATGAGATGAAGCGGGAGAGAAAGCATGAAGCCTATCGAAAGTTAGGACCGGCGATTAAGGAACAACTCGATTGTAAACAAAGAGCTAATTTCGCTTTTCTTTTGATTTGGTGGCATTACGTCTCTCGCATGTTCTAGAACTAGCTCAGCGAGTTTTCGCTCGCGGTTGCTTTGGTGCATGCCTCGGATACTCCCGGAAAAAAACGTCCTCCTTAGTGAGACAGTGGCGACAGCGTGAACTAATGGCAGCACTAGTTCACCAAACCACTGGTCTTCTATCTATCCCACGGGTAGCATATACAAATTACAAATTCCTTTTTAAAATTGAATGTTTACAATTGGTGAAACAAGTAAATTTCGCAGTACGCCATGAAATTATAAAATTGATATTCTAAATTATATAGCTAACCGATGAAAATAGTTTTTTCTTAGTTATACTAGCGGAAAACAATAATAATTCGTGTGATTTTATGGCTTAAGGAATTTGTAGTTTCCAAAAATACTACCGGATTATTATCAAAAGTTTTCACAATATATAGGAAAGAAGGACTGGAATTAGAAGAGGGGTGGGGAGGTGAAAGGGTGGGGGGAGGTGAAAGGGTGGGGGGAGGTGAAAGGGTGGGGGGAGGTGAAAGGGTGGGGGAGATGAAAGGGTGGGGGAGATGAAGGTTGGGGTACTGGAGGAAGCAGTTGACAGCAGGGGTAGGTGGGTTTTCATGATATTGTATGCTAAAGTTCAATGTAAAATTTCCCCCACTTTAAATGACAATCTTGCAGATCGGGCCAGGTAAAAATGACCAATAAATATTGTCATTATAAATGTTTTTATTTGGTAATGTTAGGTCCACATCTCTTTCCCCTAACATCCGAAGTAATATTTGATGGTATAAGAATATAATTTAAACATAGATTCAAAAACAACAATCATCCAGGAGCAACACGACTACGTGGCATCACGAATATCAAGAATACAACGCACAACGAGAATACAATAGTTATTTTACGACGGCTTCGACTAAGATCTAGTCAGTAAAACGTAACGATAAGATATAATTTCACTGAATCAGGCGAGGTGTTGTGGTAATCCATAATGGAAATATTCTACGAAACATTTGTTCTTTTACCACAAATTTATTTTTAGAAAAAACAATCATGCGACCGGTTTCGACAATTAATCGTCATCTTCTGGAATCGTCGAAACCGGTCGCATGATTGTTTTTTCTAAAAATAAATTTGTGGTAAAAGAACAAATGTTTCGTAAATTATTTCCGATAAGAAAAAACTAACATATATGAAAAGTTATCACTATATATAGGAAAAATGGATGGAATCAGGAGAGGGGTGGGGAGGTGAAAGAATGAGGAGAGGCGAGGGTTAGGGTATTGGAGGAAGCAGGTTAGCAATTGACAGCAGGGGGGGGGAGGTCCTGAGAAGGTGCACGATAAGGGTGGGTGGTCTAACAATAGTCCCTTGCATAAATGGTGAGCGAGTAGATAATTAAAATCTAAGGTGTGATTGTCTCCAAGTAGGTATAATGACTTCTGTGGAGCATTACGAAGCGAAGATTAGGATATTTAGATTTTTAGATTTAGATATATACCCTGCGAGCCACCAGTGGCGTATGGCAGGGGGTGTAATACACTACCATTATTCATTCCTCCCTATTAGTATCTCTAATAGCCTGGGGAAAAAACGACCAAAAATAATTATCCGCCCTTGCGATTACTTCCCTATAACGCTTCGTCGATGCCTCTCGGAGATCGCGTCCGCTCCTTACTGGCACTAACATTTCACTTACTTCGTCTATAAATTCTGAACAAAAGAACTTTTTGAAAAGTTTCCGTCGAAATTCAGATCTTCTCATCTGTAGTGAATTCCAACTGAGGGACTCTATCATTGCCGTAACGCTGCTATCAAACCTGAAATCCCGCAAACGAATCGGGCTGCTCTACGCTGGACCATCTCTAAATCTGAGACTAAACCTACTTCGTGTGGGTCCCAAACCGCACAGCAATATTTTAGACTCGGCCGAATAAGAGAAAAGTAAGCTATTTCTTTGACTCTCGATGAGCATCCTCTCAACGTTTAGTTAATCTTTGCATTCTATTCGCTTTTCCTATTGCATCTCGAATATGTTCTTTAAAAGATAAGTTACGGCTAAACGTGACTCCTAGGTATTTGCTGTCGTGCACTAAATCTAATGGATGACCTGAAATTTGGTACTGCGCGGGAATTATGTTTGTGGAGCGCGTAAAACTCATGCCAATGCATTTATTTATATTTAAATCCAGCTGCCAATCTTTACACCATCTTGATGACGTCCAGGTCGTTTTGAAGTACATTGCAATCGTAGTGGTGGAAGCAGGTTAGCAATCGATAGCAGGGGGGAGGTCGTGAGAAGGTGAACGGTAATGAGTTAAAAATTACTATTTTTGTGGTTGAGGATTTTTATTTGTTCGAATATCTCAAATAATAGTCCCTTGGGTAAATGGTGGATTCTCTTCTTCCCAATATATTTATTTTGATCCCGTCTTTCCGATATATTTGTGTGAGTGTTAAGGTCAGCAATCACCTCTGTCGGTAGGGAATTGTTGATGCCCACAAAATTACAAAAACATTTCGTCATGTTCATCTGAATTCTTTCAATCTCGACTCCAATACGATATTTTACCTTCCCTTGTTCAATTTCCTTTCTTTTGGTGTATATCTAGATTTAGTACAACTATTATTTGTGGTTAAATTCGGCAAAGGAAGAAATGTCTGCAATCGATCGAAATTAACTATATTGGACAAACAAACATCAATATGTAATACTACATTGGATCGTGCATACTGGACCCGTAGTGTTTTTCGAAACTACCGATTTCTTAAGCCATAAAATCACTCGAATAATTAATATTCTCCGTAAGTATAACTTTCGAATAACTGTTATCATCCGTTAGTTATATAATCTTACGTATTAAATTCAGCCTGCTCGTGTTTGTGGCCGCAAAACTCGAAAAATACTCGTACTGATATGAAATTTTAACACAACGTTGCATTCAAATACGAGAGTTTCTATTGTAAAAAAGATGACATTTAGTCCTTGGTTCGATCCCAGACGAGACAAAACATTTCCATAAGAAATGTACAATACATAAAGTTCATTTTTGCCGCTGCAGGCTTTATTTCCTTTAGCAAAATTAAATTAAAAAGAATAGTCAAAGGAAATGGAGACAAGCACCAAAAGCAGGTAAACTAAATAAAGAATCTTATTTTGATCGTGTATTATTGTTTTTGAATTGAATTAACGAGATTTTACATGGAATGTATTTATATATATTGCCATGTTTTTGTTTGTCTAATCTTTTATATATTTATTACTATCGGTAGGTGTTTCCACCATTCTTATAATTTCTTCTCGTAATTTTTTCTATTTATTTAATTATTCCACAAATAAAGGCGATTTTTTGGAATACATAATTCGCATAACATTGAAAATTCATCTGTAATATAGCAACATAGTAAAACCTTTTGTTTATGTTGTCGGTCGCGAAATAAATTTATTGCGGAATTGAGACTTAGTAATTTTTCTCATCATGTTGGGAATTGAAATAAATCGCCTCTAACCACATTGTATCACACACTGCACTTGTATTTCGAGACAACGCGTTGTTTCCATTGCAACGGATGGAGCGGTTAAAATTACCCGGGTTTACCCTGGGCTTCTGTCCGAGCCCTTCCAGCGGTCCCAGCCTCACTAAGCGTGCCAAAGGGAAAGCATTGCGGGGATAGGAAGTGTCCGAGGCATGCTTTGGTGCTATAGCCAGGGTTGCCAAGCCAAGGCAGCCAGGGCTGCCAGATTGGGCAGATTTCCGCGAACTGGGCTATCTTCAGGTGCTCAGGGGCGGGTTTGAAAGTCCCTATGGCGGTATTCCGCCCAATGGGCGGGTTGCTTATTCAATGACCGCGATTTGGGCTACCTTCGAAAACTGCGACTACTTTTTTTTTTTCGAGCGCAATTATTCTATTATTCAGTCTCACGGTTCTTCCGTTCCTCCCCCCGAAAAGCAAATAAGTACCGTAATTTACCATATATAATACGCATTTCTTTCCACGAAAATACGTCAAGAAAGTAGGGTGCGTATCATACATGGTTACAAACATCATCTTTTTATTCCGGCTGTAGATGACATTTGAAGTAAATAACTCAACATACATTCTGATTTCACGTTTATTCTGAAAAGAACACTGCTGCATATTGATAAAATTATTAAATTAAAATTCAGAGGGGAAGAACCTGTTACTGATAGATCGTCACATTGAGAAATCAAAGGGGTACGTAAGGGGGGAAGCCATCCATTAGCAGCATTTTATGCTTGCGCGGTGATCTGTCGGGTGCTGATGGCAGATGACCATACGCGATTAATAGCGTAGAATTCCATTCTCTAAAAGCCAAATGCGTATTATACATGGTTATAAGAAAATTCTCAAATTGCGCTCATAGTAACGAAGGTGCTTCTTATAGTGGGTGCGTATTATAATTGGAAAATTACGGTACGTTGTTCGTCGAAAATGGAAAGTAGCCGCTAGCGCGATTAGCGATTACAGCTGAAAGGGCTGATTATGGATTATATGACCGTGATTTGGGCTTTCTCAGATCACCCTAAAATATTCCTTTTTCCAGCGCAGTTGTTCTTACATATTGTATCCTTAGCGTGCCTACATCGTTTCATTAAAAAAACAACAGTTTCAAGTGCCTTCATACTAGTAGGGCAGTGGCGCAGCCAGGATTTGCCAATTGGGAGGGGGTCCAAGGCAGCCCAAAAAACGAAAAATGTCTATCTTACAGGGGCTAGTTTATTCATGCCCACTTTTTACTACAAATATGTCAAATCTTTCAAAAAATAAACACAAAGGACGCAAACTAAATTATCTCGAACAAATAGAAATAATACACCACTTAAAAACAATTACACACTCACTAACATCCATCTTTTCCCTAATTATTCTCCCCTGCTTTCCATTGTTAACCTGCTTCCCCTTCCTCCTCCCCCATAGCTAATCTGATTGGTGGCTGGTTTTTGTACCTTGTGTGTATATATATGTGTACTCCTGTATTACTCATCGCTTGATAATGGACTAACGTCCGAAACCGGTCGCGGTATTAAAAACTTCTAAAGTGGAATTTTGCAAAGTTATTTCCACCCATTTATTACGTCTCAATAGATCACCACATTGGCGCACCCTTGCTTATTTGAATATCTTTCTTTATTAGACAATATCATCAGCAGCTTTCTTAGGAGAGCACTGGGCACACTGTCTCTGCATGAGGTTTGTTCTGAAGCTGTCGATCCATCAGAAATCGACGTTATGAGGTTTTGGACATGAGTTCGAAACCTCAGAAATGCAGCAAAAGAACAGACATAAAAGGATCTTGCTGATTTTGCCATAAAAGCGCTTACCCTACCGATAAGCAACGCCGTCGTAGAAAGAGTCTTCAGCGTATGGAACGCTGTAAAGACAAAGCCGAGGAACAGAATGAAGACTATTATGCTGGAATCAATTTTGCGAATCCGTATTCATCTAAAATAAGTATAATACCAGCATTCTACTGAAAATAAGTTGAGAAATTATATTGCCATTTTATAATTTTCCAAGTCCAAAATATATCAATTCCTAAAGTACTTTCAAATTTTAATTAGGTCATTAACGTTTGCTGCGATCACTTTACTCCCTCCGAGGAAATGCTATTTCGCTATTCATCTCAAATGTACGAGAACTTGAAAGATCCCTCTCAGGCGGCTAGCACGAGAAGTGAAGTGAACGGAGACGATCTCTTTGAAGCACTAATAATGTTTAACGAGGAAAGAATTGATTCATGAAAAGAAAATATCGGAAACGACTGTAAAAAGTTTTATTGTTCATTTATATTTTGTAATTATTAAGTTAAGAATAACTGTCAATTGAATGTGCAATAAGTGTTTATATCTTAATGACTCATGGTTAATAAAAGAAAATTTTTTCAATTAATAATTTGGAAATATTATTTAATTCTTCATATTCTTAATGTACCGAAATTAATATGCTTCATGCATTCACTTGCGAAATAAAGGTCTTTAGATGTTTATTTTGGTATATATTTATATGAATTTCCCATATGCTGTTTGAAAGTGAACATTGGGCAGATTTGGGCTATCTCAGCGCGATCTGGAGGCGGTTTTTTCGGATCTGGATCTGGCAACCCTGGCTATAGCTAAACAACGGTAAACGTGCTTAATTCGCCAATGGACTCGAATTGGTTAAAGACATTTATGCGTACACCAAAAAACAGGCCTTGTTAGAAAATTAGTCAGCTGAATTTAGATCCATTTTGAGCTGAAAAGAAGTGTTCATAAGCACTTCCTTTCCTATGGTAAGGAGAAAATTCACAATTCAGAGAAAATAAGTCTCATCGTAATTTTAAATTAAAAACAGTGGAAAAACTTTTTAATATAATTGATTATTATTTACCTTTATTTTTATTTTAGCAGCAGCTAATACATAAATGCATATAAATTTCATTACAATTTAAAGTATAAAAATATCCCTACAAACCAAGAAAAGATTAAATCCAGATTTAATATAGATACTAGCCAACAATGGATCCAGAAAAAATCTAGATTAAATGTAAATTTTTGTAGGTGCTATGTCCTCTACATGACGTATTAAATCTAGATTTTATGCAGATTTTTTCGAGATTTAATTTGGGATTTTTCCTGGATTTAATCTAGATTTTGAAATCTTTTCAAGGAAATGGCAGCCAGGGGGGGCACCCACATTTCACTTATTATTTCTGGTAGCTTAAATTAAAGGTTGTTTTACAATAAATCCCACATATTTCTTGAGCAAGTTAATTCCAGTGATCAAGGGATGTCACAAACAAGAAATTACTTTCAAACTCTGACATTTAAATTCCTATTTTTATAACTCATGAAAATTAAACATTTCTGGTGGACCCCCTTCTAAGGCACCACTGAATTATCTTTGAGAAACTCATCAATAAGAAATCAGTAATACACCATTACAATGAATTATTCAGAAAATGAAAAATTTATTGAATCTTAAATTGATTAATTTCCATTAATGGATGTTTCAAGAGGGATCCCCACATTTCTTAATTCCGTTGATCATTGGATGGCATACAAAAAACATTACTTCTTAAGGCATACAATTCAATTATTGACCTTTTGAAAATTAAAAACTATTTTCATACTGTTATGACAAATCACACAACACGAGAATAGAAAACTGCATAATAAACTTATCAGGATGTGATCAGTAATATATGAGATGACCATAAATTTGAAATCAAAATTTTTTAATTCAAGATATTCATTAATTTATACAATTGTTCCATCTACATTTCTCCTCTTTATCCTGGCACATGCTAGGCGTAGCCACTCATGTACCACTTTTCCCAATTCCTTCTTTGATGAGGAGGAAAAACTTGCTCTTCCATGTATTACCTCTGAAATGAAAACGAAAGTTAAAATTATTACTCATTTGTGTTTAATCCACTAAAAGAATTTATAAAAGTATTTCTGCTCGTTTTCCATCAGAACTTGAGACAAACTATGCTCATTCTCTACTTGAGATGGACAAGAAATGTATCTCCACATTCATAACTGTTTCCTAAGCAGTCTCATGACAGATCAACTTGAATGAGTTGAAGGGTTGGGTTACTAATCTTAGCAGGAAAGCTAATGTTGGATATAGTAAATACAATTAATATGTCAACCTTCAGGTAGAAACACTGAGTGATATAATAACTGTCACTATGGACATAAAATAACATATTTCCATCATGAACTTCATTCTGCTGAACTACTGTTTACAATGTATGAATTATTTTCTCACCAAATGTTAATTTATCCAGTTTAGAGCCTTTGAAGGCTGATTTAAACCTTGCAGGGACACCTTTATAAGTACAGCATACTGCCAGGGAATCTGTCATTACCCTGTACATAATTACATTGACTGAGGCCACCAATGATACACCTCCCTGGACTTTTAGCTCCTTTTTCTGAAAATGCAAAATAGGCCAGGTAATTTCAATTAGAAAACATGCACAAACACTAATCTCTG
The DNA here is from genome assembly GCA_947579665.1 of Sympetrum striolatum. Lineage (NCBI taxonomy): Eukaryota > Metazoa > Arthropoda > Insecta > Odonata > Libellulidae > Sympetrum > Sympetrum striolatum. Next base: position 72,312,812 of record OX388351.1, on the reverse strand, counting down.
GTAGTAGTTAGGTAAATTACAGTCAGTGTGACTACTTATGTCATAAGTATGAAAGAGACAGAAAGGAACAAAGGGAATGAGAGAAAGGGGAAGATGCACAAACAAGTGAATTTTCATCCAAAACTTACCACCAACTTCTTGAATGTTTTATTATTTTACATAATTTCAGCGTAAATAATAGCTTAATCTTAATCATTTACAAGCAATACAACGATGTTGTTAGATTACTAATCAAAAATACGTTAAAGTCATTTGAATAACTCAGAAACGTTTGAACGTGTTACGATGAACGTACTGATTCAGCGTAAATAATACCTTTATCTTAATCATTCACTTCCATTACAACAAAATTTATATAATACAAATCAATAAAACAATGTAATAACTTAAATTACTCATTAAAGTTTATTATAATTCAAGTTAGGGATGCAAAACATTAGCTCAAACAACACTAAGCTCATGGTGCGAGCTTTCACATGTGAAGTAAATATAATAACTTAAATCAAAGAAAATCATTATTAATATGGAATAAATTACTAACATATATCTCGGTTTTGAGAAACAGAACTTGATCACCTCCTCGCTGAATTCGTAACCTTCTACAGCGCACTTTGATTAAACCCGTTAATCTTTACTCAAAGAGATATGAAAGAAAATGAATCAAATCCAATATGGCTACTTCCCCAAAAAACTGGCTACTCCAAGCTACCCCTTCCAATCATTTTAGTACCAAACGTTGAGTCTCGGTTTTGAGCCTCACAATTACCACTATCGTATATTTAATTTTAAATATTATTACCATATTTTTCATATTTAACTATCATAAATTAAACAACAGGGGATCAGAACATCTAGATTTAAAATGTGTTAAACTGGGATTTGGAAATCTAGATTTACCATGTATTAAAGAAGGATTTAGAAATCCAGATTCCATGTAGCTCAAATCCTACAAATAATGTATACATTATTTATTATTTTATAATTATATATAAATTATATATTATTATATGATAAATTAAACAACAGGGACTCAGAAAATCTAGATTTAAAATGTATTAAAGTGGGATTTGGAAATCTAGATTTAGAAATCTAGATTTACCATGTATTAAAGATAGATTTAGAAATACAGATTCAATGTATCTCCAAATCCTAAAAAATATCTAGATTTAATACTTTTCTGGTTTGTAGGGATGTAAATAGACTTGCATGCACATTTCAATCAGACCTACCAGCCACTAAAAACCCTTTCACATCATTCTTCTTCTCTTCTCAATCCAAAGATTGGTTGGCAGCAGCTTAGATAACATGCACACACTATTGTTATCGATTCTCCACCTTCCTTTACATTCCTTCGTAAATCCTGCATCTCACATCCTTTTTAACTTGCTCTGTAAACTGCAGTCTTGGTCTTTTTTCCATCCATTTATGTCCCTCATGTATTGAGTTTAGGATTCCTCAAGTCTCATTGCATGCTCTTTAAGCTGTACCGTTATGTTTACAATGTATTTATACAAAATTATTTTCTCATTCATTTAATTTATTACTTCTTCGTTAGAAATACCTTCTGTCCAATTGACAACATAAGTCTAAAGCACCACCTCTCAAATGTGCAGTGTCCTCTCTTCTTTTTCCCACCTTGGTTTTACAGCCATGTAGGGCCACACTCTGTAGGTATGCTTTGAAAAACATTTCAAGATTGATATTTATGGATGTTAAGATCCTTTTCTTTTTGCTAAAGGCACCCTTAGCCTGAACGATTCATCTTCTTACCTCTTTCATCTCTGGTGATCTGACTCCCTATGTAAAGGTAAAGTCATTCATTTGTTCAAATTGTTCATTGACAATTCTTCTTTATCATACACCATTACTTTTGTTCATGATTTATTTATTTTAATTTCTTCTCTCATGGTGGCATTTTATATAGCATGGTCTCAAGAGCTTAGTGATTCCATGTATCAATACACTTGTGTCTAGTTCCTCCTTGACTATTTAGAGCCTCTTACATCTAAAGGTTAAAAAAATGGGTGATAGTGCACATCCTTGATGAACGCCTTTCTGAATCTCAATGTTCTGTCTTTGTCCTTCCATAAATAACTCAAAAGTCTGACTCCTCATTTTATAAGTATAGAGAAAGTATTATTCTCATGAAAAAAATCGACTTCGAGATTTCAACGGAAATACACGTTCCCTTGAACACGTTATACCATTTTCGTAATGATGACTGTGTGTATGTGTGTGTGTGTGTGTGTTTATTATTATTATTATTATTATTATTATTGAGGACCAGGTAGGGAGTGTGCGTAGTTCCTCCACAGAAGTCGCCTGGCGTGAAGTAGAGCGGTGACGGGCCCACTGCCCGCACCCTCTCCCAGTGCGAAACTGCGCTACCTTCCTATAAAATCTCGAACGCCCTCTTTGTCGATAGCACCAGGGCCCTCATAGACATCGACCCTAATGAATCTCCCAACCCCCCTCCCTCACCCACCCTCCACCCTAACCCTCACCCAACCCACTTCCCGATGATCCCACCCCCCCAAACCCCCCTCGCTCCCCCAGCCCCTCTGCCCCACTGCCCCTCTGCCCCCACCCTATCCCAAACCCTCGATGTGTGCGGGTGTGCGCGATGAAGATGTTAATGATGATGATGATGATGATGATGGTGCCAGTAGCCTGCTGGATGTCCTCATGGTACCTGTTTCGGGGTCGAGTAAGTATTTCCCCTGCGCCCAGAATTTGATGTGTGCCGCTCTGGCTCCGTTCAAGTCCGCTCTTCCGCCCTCGGACAGGAGTCGGCTCCTTAGGGCGTTGCTAACGGCGACGAGGTAGTCGACTTGCGTCCTCTTTCCTCTCATGTACAACGTAAGTTCGTTGTACACGATTCCCTTTGTGAGGGTGACGAGGTAGTTGGAGAGGGCGCAGCGTCTCTTGTCGGCGGTGCCCGATGGTTTGAGGCCGGCGTACAGGTCCGCGACGTGTATGATCGCTCTCCCCGTGATCTGTTTTATCGCTCCGACCACGGCCCCCCAAACGGGCTTGGACTTTTGGCAGCCGAAGAGCAGGTGCCATTCGTCCCCCACCTCGTCCGGGCACCACGGGCAGAGCTCGTTCGGCCTTATTCCGGCCCGGTGTAGAAAGACGGCGTCCGCCCAAGCTCCGTGGGAGAAACGCCAGGCGGCGTCGGCGTGGTGTCCGAGGGTAGGCCAAGCCCTCATTTCCCGCCACCTGATCGGCTCATCTCTTCTTCCCCTGAACGGCCAGACGTCCCTGCTTCGGAGGTGGATGAACTCCTTGTACGCCTCTCTCTTCGACAGGGGCAATCTGCGCTCCGTCTTGGAGAGGGCGCTGTGGAACAGGAGTTCCGGCGGCCCTTCGGTCGGTTCCTGGCCAATCGGTGCCCGAGGACGCCTCGGCCGGAGCAGCCTCCAGGCTCGGGCCACCGACTGGTGGTAACCGTCCGAGTGCGCAACTTCTCGGAACGGTCTATTGTCCGACAGGGAAGTAATGATGTCCGGTCCGGCTAGCATGTCGCTCAGAAGCGCGGAGGACACGCGCTGCCACGTTGACGTGCCGTCGTGGAGGAGCAACCTCTGCGCCGTTAGGAAGCGGAACCCCATGATTTTGTTTTCCACGTCGACCAGTCCCAGCCCCCCCTGGTCGACGGGTGCCGTGAGTTTATCGACTGAGACCCAGTGTTTCCGCCCGTTCCATACGAAACGGACGAGTCTGCGCTGGATCTCCTCGACGGCGGCGGCGGACGGCGTGAAAGTCTGGACCAGGTGCCAGATCGTGGGGGCGACGAACTGGTTGACCGTTAGGACCCTGCCTCGGAGGGACATGGAGGCGATCCTCGGTTTCCACCGGGTTATTGCGGCGTCGATTCTCCTGGTAATTTCCTCCTCCACGGCTGTCTTTTCGGCCCGTGGACAGTTGTCCACGTAGCGCCCTAGGAATTTGGCGCCGTCTCTACGCCACTCAAAGCCGAGCGGTCGGTCAGCTCGGGCGGTCCACGTGCCGACCCACAGCCCCCGGCACTTCTCTCTGTTGAGGCGGGCTCCGCTCCTTCGGGAGTATTCCTCGAAGGCCGGCAGGATCTCGTCGAAGTCCTCCTCGCGGTCGACGAAGACGTTCACGTCGTCGGCATACGCACTCACGGCTAGGCGCGTGTCTTGCGGCAGTGCCGCTCCCGCGAGGGTCGACCTGAGTTTCCTCACCAGGGGCTCGATCGCGAGGGAGTACAGCTGGCCGGACAGTGGGCAGCCCTGTCTTATCCCGCAGGTGACGGGTATGGGAGCGGTGAGTCCGCCCGCCAGTCTCACCATGCATGTCGCGTCGGCGTAGATGGTACGCAGCAGATGCAGGAATTTATCTCCCATTCCCATCGCCGCCAGAACCGCGTAGAGGTAGCGATGCCTCACCCTGTCGAACGCCTTGGACTGGTCCAAGGACAGTATCGCCAGGGGTTGGTGCCTCCGGTTCTTCAGACGGACGACGTCGCGGGTCGTGGCGATCGGGTCGAAGATGGTTCTGCCTGGGATGCAGTAGCTCTGCTCCCCCGACGTGAGAGCTGACATGACGGTCCTGACCCGGTTGGCGATCGCCTTGGCGATGACTTTGTAATCCACCGTCATGATGGAGATCGGCCGCCATCCTCCGATGTCCAGGGCGTCGCCACCCTTGGGCAGGAGCCCGACTACCGCCGTCCTCGTCGTCCTGGGAAGCCTTCCACTCCGCAGGGCCGCCTCCACCATCCTGCAGAAGGGGGCGCGCAGGACGTCCCACAGCTGGAGGAAGAGTTCCGGGGAGAGGCCGTCTATACCGGGGGCTTTGCCTCGCTGCAACCCTTTGAGCGCGTCGTGGAGTTCGGCTTCGGAGAGGGGTAGGTCCAGCCGCTCTCTGTCCAGATCTTGCAGGCGGTCCAGGGGCCGGAAGAAGTCGTCTCGCTCGACGTCAATGTCTTCGCCGTCGTCCGGCGGGTTGAACATTTCGGTGTAGTATGCCCGGACGTGCTGGGCGACTTCCGCGTGGTCTTCGACGGTCTGCCCGTCGATGCGGAGTTTGCCGAGCGGTTTCGGCGACGTTATGGTCGCCCAGCGAGCGACGTGAGCGGCGGCAGGGCGGTCGTTGGCGAGGATGGACTCCCAACCGGCCCTGGCCACGATGGCGTTGGCCTGCTCCTGCAGGAGAGCGGTCTGCTCGGGTCTCGTCCTATTTCTTCTCCGGTTGGTGGCGTAGGCGATGGCGTGCTCCTTCACTTCGGTCTTTACGAGTTCCCACTCCGTGAGTGGGTCCACCTCGGGGTCGCGTCGGTCCTGGCAGAGGGCTCGGACGAGCTCTCTCGCGTACTTGACGTACACCTCGTCCTCGAGCAGTGCGTTGTCGAAGCGCCAATAGGGACGCCTCGACCGCTCGAATCTGAGGGGCACCGTCAAGGAGACGGCCCTGTGGTCCGTGAAGGAGGGTAGAGTCTTGATCGTTGTCTCGGCGTGGATCCTGTCCGCGGATACGTATAAGCGGTCCAGCCTGGCTCGCGATCTTCCGGAGGCGTGTGTGTAGCCCGGCTCTCCGGGCCTCAGTTCGGACCACGCATCGACCAGGTCGAAGTCCCGCACGAGTGAGCGTAGTTCGGCTGCGAATGCTGGGTACCTCTCTCTGCCCGAAGACCTGTCTGTGTTAGGGGAAAGGGTGACGTTATAGTCGCCCCCCATGACGACGAAGGCGTCGTGCCGTCTGTTGACTTGCCCAAAAAACGTTAGCTGGTCCCTGAGGGCGTCGACGAGGGAGAGGGCTAGCCTCTGATCGTGCGGCCCGTAAACGGAGAGGAGGAGGATGGAGGTTCCTCCCGTGCTCTGCGGCAGATCCAGGGTGACCGCGAGCGCGTGCCCTGCAAACACGACCGTCGGTGCTCCCACGGATGCTCTCAAATTCTTCCTTATGCCGATGCCAGTGCCGGATTGTGGAGTCGTGGGTGGGCAGAAGTGAAACTCGTACTGCGGAAGAGTCTGGAGAGGCACGTCTGTGGTGTTGGCCTCCTGCAGCAACACGACGTCTGGTTCCGAGGTGTTCAGGAACGCCGTCAGCTGAGCCCACTTTCGTCTACTCCTCACCGAGCGTACATTAAGTGATGTTATGGAGAGACCCGACTTCTCCCAGAGTGCACGGTCGCACGCCATGTTTGTAGGGGATGGAGGTGGTGGCGTTTCCCTTAGTCAGACTCCGAGTCTCGGAGCCTGGCCAGGAGCCTCTTAACCCTCATCTTCAGGGCTGGGTCCTTTATTGCCTTGTCGTGCAAGAGTCGGGCAAGCAGCTTGGTGAGGTCCTCCAGGTTTTGGAAGGAGTCCTTCGCGAGGCTCACCATGTCGGTGTGGCCCTTTGCCTCCTGTAGAAATCTTCTCAGGGATATATATGTTATCGTCGCTACTCCGGGGTTTGAGGAGTAGTACCTGGCAATCTGCCTGAAGCCCTCGTCGTCGTTTCCCACAGCCGGGTCGGTTTTCAGCAGCTTGCTGCTATGACCTTTTCTGGGCGGGGACTGGTAGTCCCGGTCTACGGTTGCGTAGGTTTTCCTTTTGACCGCCGCTGGTGTTTCAGGGACGGTTTTATCGGACACCGGCATGTTCGACTCGACCTTCGCCCCCTCGGACCTGGCGAGAGCCTGGAGGGAAAGGGGGTTCTTTGGTGCCACAGCAGGAGTTTGACTTTCCGGTACATCTTCGATGTCCATTGTTGCGGGCGTGTCCGGGAAGGCTGGCGTCGTCTCACTTTCTGGCGCGGTAGGCGGTTCTGATGTCTGCGCTTTTTGTACTGAGCCTCCGTGGTGGTCGCTTTGTTCCGGTGCTGAATGATCGCGCTGGCCGGTCGCGATGTTCTCTTCATGCTGTCTTCTCTGCGGGCAGTCCTTGGCTACGTGGCCGGCCACTCCGCAGTGAAAGCACCGGTTATCGTCTACTCTTACGTAGATGCGATGCGGGCTTCCACCGATCTCTACGAGGAAGGACTCGGGGAGTATGAGTCCGTCCCGCAGCACGACGTGCACCATCCGCCTCCAGGATGTTATGCCGGCGTACCCCTCGGAACGCCAACCCATCGCTAAATTGTACACAGGAGACACCACCCTCCCGGCTTCGGACATCAGATCAGTTATGTCCTGATCTGATATCTCAGGCAACACGTTGCTAAGGTATATCTTCTGCGAGACGGTGACCATCCGTCTCGCAGGGACCCATGTGTTCTTTAGCGTTATCCCGCCGTGAACCGTCAGAAATTCGGTCGCCAGGGCCTCGCTCGCGAGATAGAGGCATATCCGCTGGTTGGCGAGGCGGTTCGCGTGCGTGATTTTCTCGCCTCCACCCACGAGTTTCCCCACGGCCATCGCGTACTCGAGGATAGGGGTATCCGGGAGCGCCTGAAAAATTATACCCCTCTTCCTGTTGGGCCCGGTGGTGTTTGGGGAGATAATCTTTTTTGAAAACATAAAGTTGGCCGGTGGCGCGTCTTCTCGGGCGCTTGAAGAGGCCGCGGCGTGTTTTTTGACGCTGTTCGCGTATGTTCGATGTTTTTGGTACGCGCTTGGTGGCGCTGTGCTCGACCCGCTGGGAGACGGGGATGGAGAGGGGCGAGGGTTGTCGCGCTGCGGGGGAGGGGGGTTCCTCCGGCCCCACAGATATATATTACTAGATAGGCAGCGCCTATGCTTTTCCGTAGGTAGCGGTGAAGCCAGCAAAAGAGAAATTTTGCGCGTAACCGCCATCTTACCGTCACCCTCCTGAACCCATCTTGGCTTTGAAAGCATAGGATTTCGTGCCGACTTTTTCTGTTGTTTCCTCTGCAAATAGGAAGAATGGTGAGCCATTGTGTTGTGTGGGGATGCACCTTCAAGTATACTTCGAGGAAGAAAACTCCTGGTGCTGAAAATGTGTCCTTACACAGGAAAATAAATAAATTACTTATAGCCAACGGAACCGCATTGTTGATGATAGCTTGTACTTGGAGACTATTTACTGATTCCACCAATTTAAATTTACATTTATATTAATTTATGCAGGCATTTGCACATTATATCTCGTGGTAAAATTTCACTTAATCGAAATATCATCGGTATTAAGGGAGATATTGAATTTCTCCCAAACAGTCCTAAAGTGAAATTTTACCGGAAAATCTCGTGAATTGGCCCTACTTTAGACGTGCAAAATTGAAAGTTTGCAAGCGATTCGTTATTTTCAAAGAAGAATAACTTTTTGAAAGCATTCAAACCTTGTTTGATTAAATTTATTCAAGCCATAAAGTTAAAAGCAATATTTTTTATCTGTAGCATCAATTGTAATTAAAGAGATCCTTATTGGGATTGATAGTTTCTTGCTTCGTACAATAATTAATATATATAGAGAAATATCAGTAGATTTATTCACTTCGATTACATACTTACAATTGTATATTGTTAAATTCATTGACTTCAATTCTTATTAAATATTAGGTATTTGTTGGTATCTATAGTAAAAAATCTCCCGTTTTGTAGTGTAAACATTTCGGCTTGTTAGAATTTTTTTTCGGTGGGACGAACTTCACCTATAGAATTAAGCCTCATAAATCAAATGTACATTAGACCACAGAAGGAATATATAATTTTTATACATACATATGTGTGGAAGGAACTTAAGTATTCTATATTCACTTAATATTGCAATAATAGACTCTTAGATATTAAGGTGCGAAGCAATTTGTTTCCTAATTTTAATGATAAATCTCAAGATAAATTAGGACATTGTTGTCATTTCTTACTATTATCTCATCATTAGCAATTAAAATACATCTATGTCCTGTGTTTAATAATTGCTGTGAAAGTGTTGAGCAATTTTCAATTGCATTTTGTGTTTAAATAAAATGTATACTACAGGTCTTAATTTCTCATACGAATTTATAGATTTCCATTATAGAGAAATGTTTTGGAGAAAATAGAGTAATCCCTCACTTTATACCCAAAAGTAAATAAAGATCCTCAATCAAGAAAACTACTTGAGTCATCAAATGGACAGCAAAGTGATATCATTATGTGAATTTCTGTCATGTGCTTACAGTTGACTATAAATTTTTATACTACTTCGGTTTTACAGATGATTCAGTGACATTAATTCCTTTTGGGTGCTGCATTGCCATTGCCATCAAGAATTAAGATCATGGCACCGGAAGATGGAAAACTTTCCTGGAAGCCCTCCATAACAGAAACCTATGCTGTTTTCTAGTACTTGATTCTGCTAGTGTTTTGGATGATTCAACCACAGTGTTTTTTTCAGTGTAGTGTCAGTAAAGACAAATGAATTGTAAATAAAGATTGTTTCTAAATGGACATTTTCTGTTTCCTTATATTCCTTGATTCCTATGGTGTAGTTGTGTGTTTGAATTTGATATGGATTGGTTTGTCTTGGGAGATTAATCTTCATTAGAGTGTGAACTACTGCCTCCAGTTAAAACCTTTTAAAATGGAATTAACCTCTATTATGGTTTTTAAACTGTTATTGTTAAAAACTGTTAAGTTCAATCGTAATAACCATTACGTTCTGGTTTGAGGTAGGGTATGAGCTTCATTCCCTTCCCTCAACGTTGTTGGAGCAATTAAGTTATATTTTGCCTCTGACTAATAAAGTAAAATTCGGCTACAACTAGAGGGACGGAGTTTACACCTGCATTATTACGGGAAACTGCTTGGGAAACAAAACACTGTAAAGCTAAATTTCATAAGTAATTTATTAGCGAATGATGTTTTAATGATTTACTCCCACTTCCTGACCCCACTTTCATAGAAGTTAATAAAATATGTACTCTGATCTTTTCCTTTAGCGCGATAGTGTTCAGCGTTTGATTGTTACATAATTCAATGTGCCGCCAACCGCGTTGACATAATTGCTGGAAGTTACGGCACGTTGAGAAAAAATTCGCCACAAAGTTACCTACCACTAACAAAGAAAATAGTCAATGTAATCATATTGGGGGACATGGTGGAACCCGCGGTACATTCGAAACCGCGTAAAAGTGAGGGACGTTATAACCAGAATTTAACCGTATCTAATCTATGTATGAAGCTGCAGAATTCTTACCTAGAATATATAGCCTTGAAAATCTCTATTGTTTAAATTATATCTGACATAAACTTCATATTTCAAACATCAATATCATAAGTAATTTCCCAGTTACGGTTATTCCACGAACAGAGACGTCCGTGTGCCATGCAATAAATAAATACCACTTATTATAAATGTCTTTATTTTTTAATATCTTCCGCCTTGTCGATAAAATGATTGCAACCTCCGGCTCTAAATCAGTCTGTTATTAAGGATTGTTCATCATAATCTAAATAGCGGAAACATTTTTAATCTTTTGTGTACAATGCTACCTTAGTTTCGCTCTCGGAGTATGTTTTTATCATTTAACATTTGGTATACTTCGAAAAAAAATATTTCTCTCGGTTACTATAATTCAATGGAGAATAATGGTTATTTTATCTGTAATTGATGGTCTAATTCAAGCCATTAATTCCGTTTATCGCGTAGTGTTACGTCCTGCTCCTATGAAATAGAATACGAATACGCTCAAATTTGGGTGATCGTAAGATGGCCGCCATGCGCATCACGAGGCTTCACCCCCTCCACCGCCACTGCCTATCTAGTAATATATATCTGTGTCCGGCCCGCTGAGAAGTCTTCGGCGGGCGGCGCCGGTGTTCCCTCGATGCGCGCGCCTGTGGAGGTGGGGGTGGCGAGAGACGGTAGGGGCGGATAGTCCGTCTGCCGACTCAGTAGGGGCGGTAGTTGGACTGGCCTTCTTACAGGGGGGGAGGAAGGTGTTTTCCTCGAAGAAGCGGGCGCAGGGGGCGGGGAAACCGGTTTCGCTGGTGAAGGTCGCGGTGAAGACGGAGCACATGGTAGCAAAAATGGCGGAGCCATTGCTTCGACGGGCGAAATCATTTTTGTTAATAAATCGGGCGAGGAATTACTAAGCTTGTTACTGACACCAGATAATCGGGAATAGTTCGAAATATCCATCTGCATGGCGTTAGAGGCTCCGTCTGCCGTCACCGAGACGGCAGAGGAAGATCTCTGCAGGGACACTTCGAGATCGCGAAATGAATTACGCGAAATCACGTAAAAGTGATTAAGTATGGATTAATGGCTTATGAAACGACTCACCCAATGAGTGACGATGATGTGATTCGATGTGATATGCCAGGTGATGATGAGATGATAGGAAAACGATCAGAAGATCGAGAAAACCAAATCCGTAGGCGGGAGCTCACAGAGACACGTCCGAACGCTACCGAGTCCAAAGTGTGTGTGTGTGTGTGTTTGTGTGTGTGTCTGTATGTGTGTGTGTGCTAGTGGGTGCTCTAACGTGAAAACTAGTGGTCTTATCAATACCAAACTTCATATATAGTAGTGTTTTGTATACTGTCAGAGTTGATAAGTTTTTGAAGTAAATCGGTAAACCGGAAGTCGAGCTTCATTAAACAAAGCTCATTTCCGGTTTTCAAAATATCTCCCTAAATATGATATATACGTGCATTTTATTACTTATAAAAGTTTTAGATAATGTAATTTACTATAACTTTTGTATTTAACATATTTTTGTATCACCGGTTGATTAGGAGTTATTCGTGAAATACCGATAAACCGGAAGTAGCTGACATGTACTTTGTGGGCGCTCTAACATGAAAACTATTAGTTGGATCAAAACCAAATTTCATAAATAGTACTTTGGTTTGTGTCGTTAGAGTTGATTAGTTTTTGGGGTAAATCGGTTCACCGGAAGTCGAGCTTCATTCATCAAAGCTCATTTCCAGTTTTCAAAATATCTCCATAAATATTATATTTAGGTATAAACTATTAATTATAAAAGTTTTATAAAATATAATTTACTATAAATTTTGTATGAATCATATTTTTATATCACTGATTGTGTAGGAGTTATTTGTGAAATACTGATAAACCGGAAGTTGTTGATTATGTACGTTGTGGGCGCTCTGGGAACTGGGGCGAAAGGCCATTTCATCGTTTTTCATCGAACATGTCCCGAAAAACATTATTTATAGTGTTTGTGACGTAAAAGATAATATGATATAAATTAAACACTCCTCTTCCAAGTTTACATGGAATATAGAGTTCGAAATTACTGTCGTATATAAATATTTACATCTTATATATGGAGAAAGTCATGTGCTGGCCACATCAGATTTTTTCCTTAATTTTCCTCATTTTATCGAGATATGACCGAAAAAAGCAACAAAAACGAATAATTTTAGCGAAATTTCCATTTTATTTCCCCCTTTTTTTTCCTTAATTTTTCTCATATTATCGAGATATTATCGAAAAAATAAACAAAAACGAATAATTTTAGCGCAATTTCAAGTTTTTTCCTCTTTTTTTCCTTAATTTTCCTCATTTTATCGAGATATGACCGAAAAAAGCAACAAAAACGAATAATTTTAGCGAAATTACAATTTTTTCCTCTTTTTTTTCCTTAATTTTCCTCATTTTATCGAGATATTATCAACACAACTTGATATCAAGAAATGCTAGATCACACCTTGTTAATACGTTAATGAGGAAGTTAATTGTTAGAAATCGGCTATAACACCGACATACAGGATAAATTCCCACATAGATGTGTTGTATTAGATAAACAATAAATTAATAATAAGTACAATAAACAGTGAGTGAATATGAAAAAAGATGAGAAGTTCATAATGTTAAAGAAGATGAAATGAAGGTGAAGTAGGAAATGGGTGAAAGAACAAAATAGAGGGAGGAGAAAATAACATGTAATTAGGATAATGATTTGATGAGATTCCTGCAGATCTGCGATATTGAATCGCAGAAAAAGTTGGTGTTCGTTCTGAAAACAAGCAAGTTTGCATATGAGACTTGGCATTACGAACACCTCTTTTGAAGCAAAGGGGTAAAGATACTTCACGCATAAGGGTGTGCACTCAGGAAAAATCCCAATGAAACACGGACTTGAAAAAAGGCTGACAGGGCCAGGAATCGAGCCTGGGATCTTCCTCTATCCCGGAGGCTGCCTTAACCATCCAGGCTACTCGGCCAGAACAAACCCAGTCTGGGATCTGGCCAGGTAGCCTAGATGGTTAAGGCAGCTTCCCGGATAGAGGTAGATCCCAGGTTCGATTCCCGGCCTCGTCAGACTTTTCAATTCAGTTTGTTTTTGGCCAACTTAATACTTCACATTTCTTTGGATTTGGTCTATTAGACATACAAACATTACAACTTTTACAAAATTTTTCAATAGCTTCATCTAAATTTGGCCACCAAAAATAGCTTCTGGCTAAGCTTTTCATCTTTGACATACCCATATGGGTGGAATGAAGCTCATTTAACAATTGAAATTTAAATTTCTCAGGCATAACAATTCTGTAGCCCCACATAATTACACCATTTTCAATATTTAATTCAGATTTTCTTACAAAATAAGGCTTTAACTCAGATGAATTACAAATTTCAAACTAACCTGACTTAATATAATACAGAACTTTACTCAAAATCTTGTCATTTCTTGTAGCAATTCTTATTTGATCATTATCAATAGGCACACAATTATTTACCAAATTTACATAATCATTAACAAAATTCTCTGTTTCACCATCCGAATCACAATCGTTTACTGGTAAACGAGAAAAAGCATCTGCAAAATTGTTGCTACCTTTGACATATTGAATTTCATAATCATACTCAGACAAACATAATGCCCATCTCTGTAGGCGGTTTGCACCCATCTGTGGGATACCTTTATTTTTACCAAACAAAGCTAATAAAGACCTATGATCAGTTTCCAGAATGAATTTCCTACCCAACAAATATTGAGAAAACTTTTTCACAGACCAATAAATTGCTAATGCTTCTCTATGAATAACTGAATAATTTTTTTTAGCTGATGCTAAAACTCTTGATACAAAACATATTGGTTTTTCTTCACCATTCTCATATATATGTACCAACACTCCTGCAATACCCTTACTACTAGCATCACAAATTAGTTTCACTGGTAATTCAGGATTGTAGTGAACTAATATTAAATCTGATGACATTATATTTTTAACTTTCCTGAAACCTTTTTCACAATCTTTGTTCCATACAAACTGAATATTTTTCTTCAATAACTCATATAATGGGTTTATAACTTTCGACAATTGTGGGACAAATTTACCATAGTGGTTACACATACCAACAAAAGAACGCACCTCAGCAACATCATTAGGCCTTGAAGCCTCAACTATAGCACGAACTTTACTAGGATCCTTCCTTATTCCTACTGAATCTATTATATGACCTAAATATGAAATCTCTTTTTCAAAAAATTTACATTTGTCAAAATTCAGACGAAAACCTGCATCTCGAAGTTTTGAAAAAACTAATCTTAAATTATTTAAATGCTCTTTATCATCTTTACCAGTAATTATTACATCATCTAGGAAATTTTTAACACCATTTAAGCCTTGTAACACTCTTTCCAACTCTTTTTTAAATATTGCACAAGCCGGTTTTACTCCAAAAGGCAACCTATTAGGCACAAACAGACCTTTATGTGTACTCCATGCCAACAAAGGTTTTGTGTCTTGTCCTAATTCCAATTGATTATACGCATTGGAAAAATCAAGTTTAGAAAACTTCTCACCACCTTGAACTGCTTGAAAAATTTCCTCAATTCTTGGCATGACATGATTTACATCTTCAAGATAACGATTAATAGTTACTTTATAATCAGCACACAATCGAACATCAAAATTTGGTTTAAGCACAGGAACTAATGGTGTACCCCATTCAGTATTATCCACCTTGGTAATACACCCTTCAGCCTCTAACCTGTCAAGTTCTTTCTCAACTTTAGCTTTAAATGAAATCGGTACTTGCCTTGGTTTGTAAAATATTGGTTTCACATTATCTTTCAAGGTTAAATTGATCTGTCTCAACTTATAATGACCTAATTCTTTTTTAAATAATTCATCAAATTCTTTAATTAACTTATCTTTTTCTTCATCAATATTCATACTACAAATTTCAAAAACATTAACTTTGAATAAACGGATCAAATCTCATCCAAATAATGGCCTAACACCTTGTTTTACGACAGTGAAATAACCCTCTTTTTCTTCACCATTATATTTAATTAAACTTACAAACTTTCCAACTGGAATAATATTAGTACCAACATACGTTTTCAGTTTCACAGTAGTTTGAACAAGTTCAAACTTTGCAAATAAAGCATGATAAATATTCACTGGAATAATAGATATACCTGAACCTGTGTCAATTTCCATTTCAATTTTTATGCCACCTATTTCAACATTTATCATGAGTGGTTTGAGATTTCCATCACTTATAGTAAACAATTCAATAGTATTATCACTTGTTGATGACTGACCTGATTCAACAAAATTTGTAGACTTGTTATCTACCACTTTGCAAACTTTGGCCAAATGGCCTACCTTACCGCACTTTTTACATTTGTATGTTTTATATTTGCATTTCATAAAATCATGATTTGCTTCACCACAAGCAAAACATCGTTTTAATGATATTGATCTTTTTGAATTTGTACCAGTATTACTCTTGAATTGTTTCACTTCATCTTTTACAACAGACCTTACTTGAAATGTGGGCTTACCTCTTGATAACATGTTAACAAAATGTTCGGATTTTTCCCTCAAACTTCCTTCCCTTTTTGTTGCAATTTCGAGAATTTGTTGTAAAGTTTTAGACTCATCTTCCTCGCAAATCCTGTCCAAAATTGCACCAGGTAGCAGTCCAGAAATGAATTTGTCCTTCAAAATGTTGCTCAGTTCATTGCCAAATTTGCAGTTCATTGCCAGTTGTTTTAATCGTACAAACCAATTTCCGATCGATTCCGATGCATGTTGTTTCAAATTGTAAAATTCGATCCTCTTCCGATAAACAGAAACAAATGGAGAAAACTGTGTTTTCAAAATGGTTCATAACTCACTGAACAACTTCGAAGAAGGTGATACTGGATCACGTAAGTTCCTAATAGTTCGAAAAGCTTCTTCACCGATGACCGTTAGTAACACAGCTACTTTCCTGTTTTCATCAATACCGTTCGCCAAAAAATACATTTCCAGTCTTTCGTAGTAAATGTTCCAGTCACTTTTAATATCAAATTCAGGCATAGTTCCAATATTACTGAAAAAATTCACCTGACTTGGACCTGCCATGGATTCAGCCATGATGAAAAGATTTTTAACTAGAATCCAACCTATGCTCTCACCATCCTTGTTTTTCCTCGTCGCCAATTGTTGTAACGTGGAGGTGCAAATAATAAGCCATGTATTATCAATGCCAGTATAATTTATGGACTGGATTTAGTAACAGTACATTACACTTCAAGACAAGAACACACGTAATAATTGAGCCACCATGACTAGACAAGAGAACAATTGAAGTAGCGTATGCAACTTGCATAAATCGATATAACAGAGCGATACAACACTACCCTAATTCATATCAAATTTCTTTCTCAAGATATTTTTCATTCACATGCTTCATAACTAATGACAGTGGTACGAGGGAGAGGTTACCCTGGGTATCCGAAACAGCTCTGCTAGTAACTCTTATACTCCCTCCCTTTAGACGATTTGGTGTCAAGTTTCGAATGAAAACAAATCCCACAGGTGGATGCCTATAAAATGAAAACTCGATTCAAACTGCTGACTAGAGGGATCATCGCCGTAAATAAACAAGATACAAGGAGATAAGATATAGGAGGCGTTTGTATGACAGAGGGGATAGTGAAACTCGTGAGACGTCTTCGATTACGAGATATGCTACCTGGAAGGCGAATATAGAACTGTGGCACTCGTTATAACGATACCTCAGATTTTGATCACTCATTATAATGGACGTAACTCCCTATCCTTTTTGCTGTGGGACGGACAACGTCCAAAGAATCACTCGCTATAACGCAACTCTCGTCATATGACGTACTCATTATAACGGACTTCTACTGTACTTAAACTTGTAATTATGATTGGTTTAGTTTCCACTCTAACAGAGATTATTCTTTCATAGTATGTACTGAATACATCCTTTCGCTCTTACTCCCAGTTGTTGGTTGAGGATAATTCCTTCTCCTATAGTTCCAGGTTGGCCTTGTGCTGTCCCAGAACATATGACTCTATATTCACCTGTATTTGGCCATCTCATCTCTGAAATTCCTAACACATCAATATTCATTCTATTCATCTCTAATTTTACATTATTTGAATATATAATTGTCCAGTCTGCCTTCTTTTGGCTTATTTATTGGCTTTTAGTTGTTCTCACCCGGAGATCCAAACGAGGGACTATTTTACCTTCGGAATTGAATTGAACAAAAGAACCCATCTTCCTAACTGCTGATACCTGGGATACCCCTAGGGTCTTAAGGCTGCTCTTTACTACACAGAAAAAGCCCTTTTTAGGCTGTTTCTATTGCCCTCGCATTGAAGACATTTTAAAACTTACAAAGTTATATTTTCACCAACCGATGCTTAAAAGATGAAACTTTGTAACAACAGGTTCTTTTTATTGATATTGCATACCGAATTTGTTAAAAACATTATCAAATATTGCTAATTTTCTCTGAAGTTTTACGTTCCTATAAGATAAGATAGCGAAAAAAGCTCATGATGCAACATAGCTGTATCCTTTACCTTTCGATTGAGACACTACTCGGGTACATTATATTCGTACAAGAAGAGTAATTAGAGAAATCGCAGAGTATGATAATGTAGCGAGAAATTGGCGCTGCATACGCCCAGCGGAGCAAGTTCCCATTCCACCGGCTCCCTCCTTCCCCACCCAAGGCCCAAGACTAAAGATGAGGCCAAAACTCCAGGAGGTCCATCCCTTGGGTCGACCTTTTTTCTAAAGGTCCGGTCAGCGGTTACTGTTTGGGAATTATGGTTAATATAGTATAATATTTTTAATAAGTAGGTTTAATTGAATAAGTAGTCCACAGTATATTTCCTTGTGTTTTACTGATTAATTTGATACCAAACACTTTGCAGATATCCTTATATTATCAATAATTGTCTAACTTTTTTGTTCATGGAATGGATGAATTTGAATGAATGTGCTTACGATAAATAAATATATTAGTTTTTAAACATTTTTACTAGCATTAACTTTTTTAATTATCTAAATCGTCTTTGATACTGTTGATTGTTATGCGATGGTTCTTCTTCATCATCATATTCACTTCCAATAGAAGTATTATCTGCAGATGTTATTTTTTTTTGGAGATGTTATTTATGTGTGTTTTTCCACAATTAAAAGTTACAGCCAATTTCATCCCCAAAGTTTCGTTCTTACTCTTCAAGAAAACCTCCCGTTCAAGTGGAGAGAATCTGGAGCTCTTGAGCGTTGCATCATCCAACTCAAGGGTGGCTCATGATAGACCAAAATGCCGATGAAGATTTTTATTATTGCTAACAACAAGGTTAATGCGACATAGCGTCTTAGTAGATTAGTTTGTGCCAAGAAAACGGAAATCTCTGTGAGCGAAAAGGTGATATCTCTCGTCGAGGAAATAGCAACGCAACGTTTGGGTGCAATTAGAATTCGCAGCTTGAAGAATCGTATTTCTCAGTCCACCATAATATTTCATTTCAATATGAGAATCGATAAATTGTCAAATTTTGCAATTTGTGCAAAAAATATATTCTTATCTATGCTCTGATTGGAAGAAGTAACTAGCGTCCAGGGAAATCCAATGGCATCAAAACGGAGAAGAGGTCAGTGTTGAAGGAACAGACAACGTCGGTTAGTTTCCAGCAAAGCCTCCGGCTGAAGAAATGATTCCGATATATTACATTTAAGTAGCTTTAAAAATGTTATCATAATTAGATAAATGTAGCTTATTATGCTTATATTGTACTTTAAATTTAAAAATTATCTCTCCAGCTAATTTTATCTGGTTTAATCTTCTTTGTATAAATCATTCTCTCTTTTTTCTTCCTGATTATTGTTTAAAAATCTATGTTCTACTGTTTTTATTTTTTTATTACTTCGTTTTTGCGGATTTTTTTACATCCCCTTCTATGTGGGTGTTTTTCCTGCAACGTGGGTTTTCTCTTTGTTAACCTTCAGTTGCAAAGATTTTTCCCCACACCCTGCTCTTTATTTTTGTTTCTATTTATATGAATTAGCTAGCTGTTTATATTGTGAATAAATTATTTGTGAATTGTGAATATTGGAAATTTTGTGAAAGTAGAACCAATATGCTGTGATTAGATGTTTATACATCTGCTGTAAAAGATGGAGATGCAGGAAATATGGAGAGATTAATTATAACTTGCGAATTAGCTGCTACCTAATTACTTTGTTTCCAAAAGTACGGAGCCTCATTTGCATCATAAATGTTTTATTCTAAATTTTAGAAAATGCTAATAGAAAGAAATTAACGTATAGAAATGAAATTAGTTCGTTATTCTGGATTTCAGAAGTTATTAGAAATTATTTTCACTCAGAATAGCCAAGTTCCTCAGGCGCTCGTTTTGTTTCTTTCCCTCTTCCCGAAAATGACCCGACTCGAGAAATTTAAAAGAACTCAGTTGATTCTTTGTCTCCGTTAACAGCATGTGTTTACAACTACCAAGCCCTCCCCCGTTCTCGGTCTACCTATTCCATCGGAGGGGTACGAAACCAGTGGCGGAGAAAGCGTGAACTAACAGAGCCCTAGTGCTGGTGGTGAAATTTTCTCGAAGTAAAGAGCACCCTTAAATAGATTGGCTTCCCCTTGCCTTATCTATCCTATACCATTGGATTTCAAATGGCTCTTCTGCCTTTGGGAGTAATTTCCTATCCCCAGGGCAAGAGGGTGCCCTACCTGCTCATCTGCCCTCCGACTGTAAGTTAAATGCTTTTCTCTAAATATTGATTGTTCATTGAACAATATCTTTTTTCTTTTATATAATTTAACAGCAGTTTTTTACTCATTCTTCTATTAACTTTTCAACAGCAGGTAACTTATTTATTGGTCTCATTTGCTACACTTTTTGGAACCTCTCACTTTTGGCATAGGAACGACTGTAGAAACTTTTAAGCCAGTAAGGATTAGTCTCTCAATCAAGTGTTAATAACTGCTAACAATTTTCTTCCTAAAACATCTCAATCGTCCTTTATGAGATTCAGCCTATCCCATCATAATGATCCCTTGAGGTGCATTACGATGGCATAACATTCCATTCGAGGGATCATGTTTCCCCAAATGGAGCAAATTCATAAATCTGAACTTATAAACAGAACTCTAATTTAAACAATAAAAATAGAGGCTACATAAGAAGCACTGATTAATACTCAAAATGCTAACATGTATTTATAAAAATTACAGAAGTATACTTGAGAAGAAATAATTTGCAAAATGTTACTCACCTTGTTAGATGGAAAGAGCTGGAAATAACCTTTTCATCTAGAAGTTTCCATAGAGAGCAACTGTGCAAACCACAGCATCAGCTTCAACTGAGAAAATTGTTCTACCATTCTCCAAAAGGTGACCTGATTAATTACGTAGAAATTGAGGGTGACTTGCACTTAGGGATCATTACTATCTGGTCTCCCCAATTCTTATGTATTATTTCTACTGTAAACAGTCATTTGTGTCTTGGACAATTGTTTACCTTGCAATAGACCTCAGGACTCACTTTTAATTAGCCTTCAAACATATTCTAAAATATCAAAAAGGGGAAATACATACGTAAAACGTATATTTCAGGTAATAATTTGCCATGTATTTTTTTATAATCGCAAGAAAAGGAAGCAATTTTGCTCAGCAGACACCCCCACCTCAATACGTATTTCCATTGGCTGACGTAAATGTGACGTCAGCTACCACATCCGCGCGGCCCTTCAGTACCTTTAGCGGTACGGTCCATTCGTTATTTTATGTTTGTGTTTAACTACTGTGGACATCATTAATTAAGCATACAAAAAAAGGAAGAATTATATTTATTGTATGAATCTTAGGCATTATAAATATTTATCAATTTATAAATAGGATCTAAATAATTAAACCTACATAACGCTACGATGACATCAAATATATGGTGCGCTTCAAAGAAGTGTACACGACTGAGCATTCACCTGCCTCTCAAATAACATGAATCGAACGTAATAATTTCGCATTTTAACTACGCAAATTTAATATGTTCTTATCGACCATTTATTAACTAAGGATGCAAAATACGTCTTTAGTTAATAAAGACTTATTCAGCTATCAACAATGCAATATATACAAAACATACATTTTTCCGACCTCGTCCACATAAAGCAATATCTAAGAACGAATGCTAAGTTGTATTAAATGGTATTTGGCGTAGTGTAGCAAATATTGTTATATCCATCGTGTTTGCTTACGTCAAAATGATCTTCACAGACGCAAACGGATAATTTTTGCGACAGAACATCCTTCCGTCGACACTTCATCATCCACACCGATCGTCTATAATAGATACGAGTAAAATGTTGCTTGCATACTGCAAGCATATCCATAACACTAATTTCAAGTCGGCACCATATCGAGACGGTCCTTAATAGAAAAAATAATATGAAAATATTCTTTAAATCGCTGCATTTTATCCGACCAGCACCGACCCCTGGTCTTCCTGGTGATACTTATTATGCAGCAAAACAGCAGTTCACAATCTCTAACTATGTGTGAAAACTCAAACAGAAATATTTGCTGCAACTGCCTTAAACGACGTCCTACTTTTCCCTTATATTCCTTATGTAAGAAAATTTAATGTGCTCTGGCATCGAACCAAGGAAAACCATGGTCTTATCTATTTTTTTTTTCTTAAATGGAGTCTTAATATACATCTTCTACCTAAGCAAGAACCTCCTATCATTTCGAAAAATGCATAAAAAAGTAATGAAAAGCTACCCCTATGTATTTTATATGGGGGATATATTTACCGGCCAGCATCGAAACCGGGACTTTCAGGCTATTTTTTCTATGCAGCACAATAGAAAATCACCATCTCTAACTATGTGTGAAAATTCAAGCAGAAATATCGGTTGCAACTGCCTTAAACTACGTCCTACTTTTCCATTATATTCCTTATGTGAGAAAATTCAATGTGCTCTGGCATCGAACCCAAGAAAAACATGGTCTTATCTAAATTTTTTTCTTAACGAATTCTGAATATACATCTTCTACCTAAGTAAGAACTTCCTATCATTTCGATAAATGCATAAAAAAATAATGAAAAGCTACCCCTATGTGTTTTATATGGGAGATATATTTACCGCCCGGCATCGAACTCTGGTCTTAATGGTAATACTTTCTGTGCAGCACAATAGAAGATCATCATTTCTAACTATGTATGAAAATTCAAGCAGAAATATTGGCTGCAACTGCCTCAAACGACGTCCTACTTTTCACATATATTCCTTATGAAAGAAATTTTAATGTGCTCTAGCATCGAACCTAGGAACAGTATCGCCGTATCTAATTTTTTTTCTTAAACTAAATCTTAATATACATCTTTTAGCATAGCGAGAACTTCCTATCATTTCCATAAGTGCATCAAAAAAATAATGAAAAACTACCTTAAATTACTACTATAAAACTACTAAATTTATTTTAAAGGGCAAATTGTTGCATCGTCCTAGCGTCGAACCCAGGATAATTTTTGTAAAAATCATTTATATTTTCGATAGATCATAACCATATGTATAGGTTCCTTGAGTTTTGATTCTCTACCTATCCTGGAAGTATTTTTTTTAATTCCCGAAAATCAAAGCAATGCTAATAAATGGGAAAAATTGGGACATCGGGAAAATCGGCAGTATTTTTTGGAATTGTAAAGAAATATTTATCCGGGCCACTTCTCGTCGTATTATTGAACTTTGGGCACAATGCAATACGTAATGTTACACTTTGCCATTTTGAGGTGTTCTGTTAACCACAGAATTTGCAGTTATCTATACACAAAAACCTCCTCATACACTAACGAAATATACGTACCAAAAGCATGGATGTGGTACCTGACGTCATCCAAGATGGTGGTGGTGCGAATTACGTTTTGACTGAAGTGAAATTATGAAATTTTCAAATGCTTGTATTTTGAAAACAAAAAATCTTTCGTACAAATTTCTTTGGGTGTTAGTAAAGTTTTTCTCCCTAGTATTCACCAATGTCAATATCTCAATAGGTGTCCAGAGGTCTATTGTGCCCCAAAGACAAGTTTGAGTTTTGTTGGGTCAATTAAATGAATGCTACCAAGAACAGGAATTAAAACCTACATATGTCCTAGAAGTGCAAATTTCTGAGATGCAATTGTCTAGAATAGTAATCATGGTGCTGCACTTGTATAGAAAATTTTAAACTGCACCTTATTTAAGAGTTTGCTCATTTTTTTGTGAAAAAATCCCCATTCATTGAAGTCGATACAAAATTCAAATTTACCAAGGTAAAATCATTGTGATTGTTCAAATAAATCACTATCATATTTAAATTCAATGAAGTATATCGATTAACAGAAAGCAAGTAGTCAAGTAGCCAAGAAAAATTCTCATAGAACATTAGAATACATCTGTGTACAAATTCAATCACTTTGGCCCTTACTTGGTGGAACATCATCTTAACACACTATTATATTATGTGTGATATTTATGGAATAAAGTAAAGTTTTACACCTCTGTATCAGTTTTACATCTGTGTACAGCCAGTCAATTATTATGAATCCCAAATAATAAAAAATATGAATTCCTAACAAAGGATTCATTAATACCGCCCCAAATCCATCCAAGCTGGAGGATCATCTAAAAATGGATACCCAGGTAAGATATGAAAAAAATCTGATGTGGCCAGCACATGACTTTCTCCATATATAAGATGTAAATATTTATCTACGACAGTAATTTTGAACTCTATATTCCATCTAAACTTGGAAGATGAGTGATTAATATATATATTATTATCTTTGATGCCAAAAACATTATAAATAATGTTTTTCGGGACATGATCGATGAAAAACGATGGAATTGGCCTTTCGCCGATAGAGCCCAGAGCGCCCACAAAGTACATAATCAGCAACTTCCGGGTTATCAGTATTTTATGAAAACCTCCTAAACAATCAGTGATACAAAAATATGTTTCAAACAAAAATTATAGTAACTCACATTTTCTAAAACTTTTGTTATTAATAGTATATACCTGAATATCATATTTATGGAGATATTTTGAAAACCGGAATTGAGCTTTGAAGAATGAAGCTCAACTTCCGGTTAACTGATTTACTCCAAAAACTAATCAACTCTAATGACACTAACCAAAATACTATATATGAAATTTGGTGTTGATAAACTGAATTGTTTTCATGTTAGAGCGCCCACAAAGTACATATCAGCTATTTCCGGTTTATCGGTATTTCACGAATAACTCCTAATCAACCGGTGATACAAAAATATGTTAAATACAAAAGTTATAGTGAATTACATTATCTAAAACTTTTATGAGTAATACAATACACGTATATATCATATTTAGGGAGATATTTTGAAAATCGGAAATGAACTTTGTTGAATGAAGCTCGAGTTCCGGTCAACCGATTTACTCCAAAAACTAATCAACCCTGACAGCACACACCACAGTACTATATACGAAGTTTGGTATTAATACGACCAATAGTTTTTACGATAGAGCGCCCACTAACACACACACACATACAGACACACGCACACACACACACACACACACACACACACACACACATACACACACACAGACATCATTCCGAAAATGGTCAAAACGTGTTCTAGGGACCCCAAAACATGTATTTCCGTTGAAATCTCGAAGTCGAATTTTTTCATGAAAACAATACTTTCTCTATACTTCGTATATGGAGAAAGTAAAAATCTGATGTGGCCAGCACATGACTTTCTCCATATATAAGATGTAAATCTTTATCTACGACAGTAATTTTGAACTCCTTATTCCATCTAAACTTTGAAGATGAGTGATTAATTTATATATTATTATCTTTTACGTCCCAATCATTATAAATAATGCTTTTCGGGACCTTTTCGATGAAAAACGATGAAGTGGCCTTTCGCCCCAGCGCCCAGAGCGACCACAACGTACATAATTAGCAACTTCCGGTTTATCAGTATTTCACGAATCACTCCTACACAATCAGTGATGCAAAAATATATTTCATGCAAAAGTCATAGTATGTAATATTTTATAAAAGTTTTATAAGTAATAGTATATACCTAAATATCATATTTATGGAGATATTTTGAAAACCGGAAATGAGCTTTGAAGTATGAAGCTCGACTTCCGGTTAACGGATTTACTCCAGAATCTAATCAACTCTAACGACACAAACCAAAATACTATATATGAAATTTGGTATTGATATGACTAATAGTTCTCATGTTAGAGTGCCCACAAAGTACATAATCAGCTACCTCCGGTTTATCGGTATTTCACGAATAAATCCTAATCAACCGGTGATACAAAAATATGTTAAATACAAAAGTTATAGTAAATTATATTATCTAAAACTTTTATATGGTATACAATATACCTATATATCATATTTATGGAGATATTTTGAAAACCGGAAATGAGCTTTGATGAATGAAGCTCGACTTCCGGTTTACCGATTTACTTGAAAAGCTGATCAACTCTGACAGCACACACCACAGTACTATATATGAATTTTGGTATTGATACGACTAATAGTTTACATGTTAGAGCGCCCACTGTCACACACACACACAGACATCATTCCGAAAATGGTCAAAACGTGTTCTAGGGACCCCAAAACATGTATTTCCGTTGAAATCTCGAAGTCGATTTTTTTCATGAAAACAATACTTTCTCTATACTTCGTGTATGGAGAAAGTAAAAAAACAAATTAATGCGTAGCTCTTTGTTACTATATTGAAACTATATCAACACATATTTACTCAGTGAGCATTAGTAAGGTATTCTGTGAACTGTAATAGCATTTTAAACATTATAGATTCATTCCTAAAATATTCAGTAAATCTTTAAAATATCCCGAAACCTTATGTTTTGGATATTAATTTTTGTCAGTTTATATGCATGATATGGTGTTCATTATTTTTTTGATACTTACCTATGAATTATTTTATGTATAGGTGCTTAAAAATTGTTGAAATAATGTTTAGATAATTATTAAAATTTATTTCAGTAAATTTGGTAGCACTGCTAAAATTGCATACTTCTTATAACTTGACATTAAGAAAATCCTCAGATAATCATAACATGGACAACATTTTTACAAAAAGAAAATTTGGTTGAAATATCTTCATTAGTTTCTGTGATCCCGACGGTAATATAACGCCTGATGTCACATTGACCCCACGAGACTACTTAAGGTTTAATGGTGAAATGTTTCAAAAACGGAAATGAGCTTCCAAAAATAAAGATCGACTTCTGGTAAACCGATATCCTCCAAAACCTAATCAACTCTGATGACACCAACCAAAATAAAATGTACGAAATTTGGTGTTGATACGACAAATAGTTTTCAGGTAAGAGCGCCCACAAAGTAAATAATCAGCAACTTCCGGTTTATCGGTATTTCATGAATAACTCCTAAACAATCGGTGATATAAAAGTATGTTTCATACAAAAGTTATAGTAAGATAAATTTTCTAAAACATTTATAATTAATAGTATATACCTAAATATCATATTTATGGAGATATTTTGAAAACCGGAAATGAGCTTTGTAGAATGAAGCTCGACTTCCGGTTGACCGATTTACTCCAAAAACTAATCAACTCTAACGACACCAACAAAAACACTATATGTGGAATTTAAAGTTAATACAACGAATGGTTTTCATGTTAGAGCGCCCACAAAAGACATAACAGCTACTTCCCGGGTTATCGGTATTGCACGAATAACTCTTAATCAACCGGTGATACAAAAATATAATAAATACAAAAGTTATAGTAAATTATATTATCTAAAACTTTTATAAGGAATACAATATACCAATATATCATATTTATGGATATATTCTGAAAACCAGAAATGAGCTTTACACAACGTACATAATCAGCAACTTCCGGTTTATCAGTATTTCATGGATAACTCCTAAACAATCAGTGATGCAAAAATATGTTTCATACAAAAGTTATAGTAAATTAAATTTTCTACAACATTTATAAATAATAGTATATACCTAAATATCATATTAATGGAGATATTTTGAAAACCGGAAATGAGCATTGAAGAATGAAGCTCGACTTCCGGTCAGCCGATTTACTCCAAAAACTAATCAACTCTAACAACTGTAATAAAAGTACTATGTATGAAATTTCGTGTTGATCCGACAAACAGTTTTCATGTTAGAGCGCCCACAAAGTACATAATCATCTTCTTCCGGTTTATCAGTATTTCACGAATAACTCCTAATGAACCGGTGATACAAAAATATGTTAAATACAAAAGTTATAGTAAATTATACTATCTAAAACTTTTATAAGTAATACAATAGACGTATATATCATATTTATGGAGATATTTTGAAAACCGGAAATGAGCTTTAATGAATAAAGCTCGACTTCCGGTTAACGGATTTACTCCAAAAACTAATCAACTCTGACAGCACACACAACAGTACTATATATGAAGTTTGGTATTGATACGACTTTTAGTTTTCGAGTTAGAACGCCCATTATCACACACACACATACACACACACACACTCACACACACACACACACACACACACACACACACACACACACACACATACACACAGACATCATTCAGAAAATGGTCAAAACGTGTTCTAGGGACCCCAAAACGTGTATTTCCGTTGAAATCTCGAAGTCGAATTTTTTCATGAAAACAATACTTTCTCTATACTTCGTATATGGAGAAAGTAAAAATTGACTAACTATGAAAAACAGAAGAAAAAAATATCAGAAGAGAACCATAGAGGATAATATGTTTGCTTCAACATTAGAAAGAGACAATTATGGTTAGCAGGCATCTGAAAATATCTCAGCTGAATTTGCCAGCCATTGAAGAGATTTCAAAAATGTTCTACACCAGCCTACACGCGATTTACTCAAAGAATTCCTTTGAAACAACACAATTCAATGGAGCAAGGGCATCGCCAGGGGGGGGCAGCTGCCCCCCCTGGAGACCCATTCGTATTTTGGTTCGGGATGTGTTTTAGAAACAATATTTAGGCACGAGCGTATTTGATAAGAATTTAGACCCAAAAAAAAGTCAAGTGTTGGCATGTGTAAACACCTATGATGGGAAAAATACTTCCTCGTAGGAAATTCATTTATACCTGCAGCGCAGCAAAAATATTTCAACAATACTTTGTAGTAGAGCCCTTCACCACTTCCCTCCCAAGAGAAGAAAAGTTCGGTTTCAGGGTGAACAATGTAGTTAGAACTGCCTCTTGATGCGATCAGAGCGCGAGGTTATGCAATTTTGTCCTCTCTCTCAAACTACCTAGAGTATTGTCCGACAATCGCTGGCAGAAGACAAAGGATTCAGTTTTTTTCGTTTTCCCTTCAAAATGGACATAAGATAGTTTTGCGGTGAGTATTTTGCAAATAGGCCCAAGCAGTGGCGCAGCGAGGGAAGTTTAGAGGTTCGAACCCCCCCCCCAAGAAGTCCTATGACTAGCTTTGCATGCCAGTAAATATGGATCCGATTACAGCTAAGTTGATGCTTTCGTTAGCAGAGTAGGCCTAGAGCCGACATCGATATCAATGGTACGCTACGAGTGTTTTGCACACAATGTTCAACGCATGCACTTCTTAACCATATCCTTTTGTTAGATGACTCGCACCATAAGATAAGATTCCCATGAGAAGAACTCGAAAGTGCTGATTCGTTTCCTCCTCGCAAAAGCACAAGGGAACATTCGAGAAGTAATTCGAAACTTACACCCTGAAAACAGAGATTAAGATTACATTTGAGGGACAAACAGGTTGATAAAACGCTCAATTAGATCTTCTGCATGTGACTGTTTTGAGAGTGTGAATGCAAAGCTAGGCTCTTGAATAGTGCTTTTAAGAAATTAACAGGGAACAGTTCAAAGGAGAGTTTAGTTTGGATTTCATAAGGTACAAATGGACATCAGAAAATTTTTTCACAGTCCGCCAATAGCTCGAGGGCCTCTATCAGGAAAACGTAAGTTAATGTCTATGTAGTTTTTTGTAAAATGACCATTATTAGTTGCATAAATTAGGATTGTATTATTTTAGGGCTGTTATCAGAGGGCACATCTCAAGATGAGTTAGCGACAATTGCAAAGTTACTTGTTCCTTTATTAAGCATTCTGGACGATTAAAAGTCTGTACAGTAGGCTCTTCATTACTCGGGATGATATAAAATATACCGATCCATATTTTATAATTACCCGTCAATTTGCTGTATAGTTACGAAAATAATTCAATAACCGGGTTTCCATAGAAATTTGTAAAAGTATTGAAGCAATACAAGATATCCGTAAAAATTATTTTCGATGATATTATTAATAATATACCATTTTGGAAGCAAATCTGTCAGCTGAAAGGTATTGTGCTCGTAAGTTACGCACATATTTATCGTAACTGTGACTTGATGACTTGAATAAATTTGAGAAACTTTTAAAACTGTGACTTAAATTCTTCAGCTTCCTTTTAGATGCTGCCAATTTTTTCTCTTGTGATAGAATCCCACGAATCTCATATCTGGTTATGCAATGCCCATTCAAAATTTCAATTCGTGGAAAATTTTTCTTTCCTTTGAACACTCAGTGCGTAAGACTGGGTTTTGTATCATCTCTCTGCTGGTTAAACCACCTATCACTTAGTCTAAATAATTGTAAGTTGATGTCTTCATTTTTTCCACCTTGGTATATAACTTGATTTCTGCAAATTCAATTATAATATCAACTATAATCAAGAGTCTACAGAATATTTTAATGCAGCCGAATTTGTACTCTCCGGTATGTGACACATTCAATTGAATACTTGGCTAATACATAAATAACGAAATCAGGCTTAAATGTAAGCATACCAGAAAATTTCATCTGATATAAATGATTTTTAGTTTCTTAGAAGAGGAGGTAATTTTAAAAGCAACGGATGAAGTAATTCCTAAGAAAGCTGCTGATGATATAGTCTAATAACGAAAGATGTTCAAATAAGGATGGGTGCACCAATGTGGTGATTTATTCAAAAACAAAAGTTCCAATTTCCCTCAAGAGATGGCATTAGTGTCGAAGGTTATAAACAAAAGTTCCAATTTTCCTCAAGAGATGGCATTAGTGGCAAAATTTATAAACAAAAGTTCCAATTTTCCTCGTATGTTTTAAAATATAGCATTAATGTAAAAGTTTAATTTAAAAAGTTCGATCAGTAAATAGACCTTTGCCATTTTCGATGTATTCATGGGAATCGAATCTTTTTCGAGACGTTTACTTCTAAAATATATCAATAATTAATACAATATCAATAAACAATATAACAATGAATTGATAAAAGTAAATAATTTAATACAAATAACTTTTTATTAAAAAAAGGAAACATATGAATTATGTCGATGTTATCAAATGCGTACTTCAGTGATGGAGAACTATATTAATTATTTTCTTCGTAACTTTGCTACGTAGGAACATGGTTATTAACTCAGTGTGTAGTCAATTTTATGCACTAACTTCCTATTTATTTATTTCTTTCAAGTCTTTTCAATTGCACTTGCAGCGATGCAAAACAAAAATTGAGTACGCAACCAGCAGAATGGTGACGTCACATTGTATTTAATCATCTAATTTCTCCAATACATTGCAACTTGTGGCAATGATATTTACATCAAATTGGATCATAATCTACCCTTTATACATGAGTAATTTTTTCCAGCAATGCGCAATTTATTTGATGATCATTTTTACATTTAATGTATCGGCTTTATAATCCGGAAGTGGTGCATAAAAAAGAACACACCGACATCCCTCATTCCTGTTATCGTCTCTGATGCTCCCACTAAGTCATATGCCATTGCCAGACAAGAAGCGATTATAAATATATTAGAATTATTATATCTCCTCTTTCTATCGAAGAAATTTTTATATCTTTTTTCCCTGTTGTCAAATCTCAAATAAAGTCAATTGTCACGATCTCCGTGTATTGTCGATACCGAGCAGGTTGAGGCATCTACGGGTTAATATCTCGGTAGGCTGTTTCTCATCCCCTCCACCTTTTTTCCCAACTCTTTGAAGTTATTTCTCGCAACAGCGGAAGCACTACTGGCGTAGTAGTTCACCTTCATGCTGCAGAGGTGGTGCTACGTACGATTTTTATCTTTCCGATAGTAGTTATTCATAATAAATTATTGGAATTTAAATTCAATCATAAATAAGAATTTAATTTCTATAAATGATAATTTTAATTCGCTATTCGTAAAACTTAACACCATGACTCCATGGTTTCTTCAGGTACGTAACATATGCTGATAGTCAGTGGGATATGGGTAGAAACAAAAATATAAACATATTTTTAGTTTTTGTACGTTTATTACAAGAATATTTCCAATGCTTACAGTAAAATGTTATGACAATGACAAATGGTTAGCACATCACAAGGAAAAGTATAAGTCTAAATATGAATTTCAAATATAACATTTCTTAATGGTAATTAAGAGCAGTTTCAGTAAGAAAAATTCTTTAAAAAATATTTTTTTTAGATTTGCTGATTATTCTACTACCACCCAGTATGTTATCAGAAAGGTAGAGTTTCTCTTTTTATTTAGGCTTCATAAACGTAAGAGGTTAGGAGATTTCCCTGGAGGCATATGAGAAACCACTAACATAAGAAAGATGTACACCTGAATGCATCACCTTTAATAAAAAAGAAAGAATGTATTATATCATGAGCATTATTTAAAAGCATTAATCAAACCTAAGCGGTTGAGAGATTCCCCTAGATCAGTAGTTCTTATTTGGCCTACCACCCCCCTTCCAGAAAAAATATAACTCAGCGCCCACATAGAATATGCATCAACTATGCATACAAGTGACGTAGGGTGGTATTCATAGCCAAAGAGTTACTTGCCGAATAATCGTTAATTCACGTATCTTAGTTTTGATCTAATATGCAATTTTATTTTTAAAAAAGTTAACATTTTTACTCCTTTGAAATTTGATCATGTAATTCATTGTGTTGCCTTAGCCATCCAGATTACTCTTCTTACTTCTAATTGCAATAAATAGAATTTAAAATTACCCTGGCTTATCATGTGCAATACTTTACTGCAGGATTTCAGGTGTGACGCCGCAATAGCATTTTCAATCGAGATGTTAGATTTTTTGGACAATGTAATGTAGCCTACTTCAATATGCAACTTTTTAGAAAAAATATGGTGTTTGAAGCTCATATTCCTCCCTATATAAGCACCAAGATAGTTGAATTTCTCAACCCCCTCAATTTGGTTTCTTTGCAATGATACGCTAAATAGTTGTTGTCCATCACTTATCATATTATTGAAAGATATTACTGAGCATTTTCTTTTGCTCAAGCTGAATACCATTCTTTTACTAATTAGCCACTTAACCACTAACAACAGTTTTCTTTATACAGTATCAACTACTTGATTGATGTTATTATCAGACAAATATGTACAAGGGGACAGGGAACTGCGGTTTTCAATAGTATAGTGTGATTGCACATAACTCAATGCAAGTGAGGGAGTATGAGGGAACGGGGCCAATGTCTAGTATGTTGTTCAAAGAAAAATTAAGCATTACGGAATACATAAATCAATTTTTCTAAATCTTCTCTTTTATGCTTCCACCCCCTTTAAGTTATTCATCGCCCCCCAAATGCACCTGTGGCCATCACTGCCCCCCCTGGATCGCCCACTTTGGGAATCACTGCCCTAGATGAATACGAGGAACCACCAAAATATCAATAATCAGAATTTCTACACTATAATGCAAATTAATAATTAGATAAAGAAAGAGGAATAAAGTAAATATAAGCAAGTGAAGAAAAGAAAAAGAAAAGAATAAGAAAATGTTCCAAGTTTCCAAGTTCATTTGCTGATGTGTAGCTGAAGTCCCTAAATCTACTCCATTTACGAATCACTTGTACTCATGTAATGCATTGCCCTCCAAGATTAGCACTTCTAATTCTAATAGTTTTTAATAATTAAAACCAATAAAACAAAGGAAACATTCTAGTACTGTATGACAAAGATATAACAGGAGACAATCTGACTGCTGCAAGCATCTTAAACTGCACACACACCACTAGTTTTGAATGATGTTTCATTGCCAGTAAATGTAACGAATAACCTAAGAAATTACTTATTACAAAAATTGTTTACTCACAGCTTGCAGTAGACATTCTTCGTTTTCGACACAATGGGCCTCCAAACTGCTCACCGGGTCATCAGGCTCGATATTTCCAACGCAGGTTTTCTCATTATCGTTCACTCCATCAATAACCGTGAGAATTCATTCTCTTGTCCAACCAAAGGTCAGCTACTGGCACCGAATCGGCTGAGGGAAACATGAAAGGGACAAAATGCATTGAGAAATAATAATTAAGGACGAATAACTTACGATAAAAAATAAAATTTGAATATGTATCATTGCTACCAATAACTATACATTTACTGGAGTTGATTGAGTTAAATCAATGAGCCAGCCACTTTGATTTAAGATATCAATCTTTACAATATCAATACTTTAACGCAGCACGTAAATCTATGAAAACATTTCACAAAGAAATCTGAAGTTTAAAAGGAATGGTCACAAAATCACTAATCTTGTATAGAATTACAAGCAAGAACAAAATACGAGGCGAGAATATAATATAGCAAACAAAATTATGAAAGAACAACTGAGCCCATAAAATTCTCATGGTAAATAGAAATCCTCAAAGCCATAAAAAAACTATACGATGCGGTCAAAATGTTAACAACGAACCACAGCATTATTCGCTGACGCATAAAATGACAATTAAAGCATATAGCAAAATTAAGTATTTTTGTTTCATATCCCGAATAAACAAAATCGATAATGAAATACAGTTATCGGCGTCAGCGAGGTTAACAGTGATTGAATGTAAATTGAGCGGCTTATAGATAATACTTTAAAAATGCAGATCGTAACAGCGAAAAGATGTTTCGTCAACGAAAATCACACAATGTACACCATGAATCATCGAACACAGCTATCTTCTAAAATTTTTAATGAGAAAACAACTACTTACTGTTACACGGTATCTAAACCATTCCAGGATGCAGATGAACAGATTTCTGAGATTTTGATGTAAACTTCGTATCACTAGCCACAAAAGTCAGACTGAAATGATTTAAATCACGAAATTTTTCTGCAGTTTCCTTAACTCAAAATGATTTTTTATCTTGCAAAATACGCCGCGATAGGCAGGCATCGGTGGTAGGCATCGGCGGGTTTCCTCAAAAGCTACTTAAAAAAAAGAAGTACTCATTAATAAAGTTGAAACACAGATCCAATCATAACGTACTTAATAGATTAATCTTCATCAATTACGCGCTTGTATCACAGAAACATAACAACAGAAACCCATTAACCCTTTCGATGCGGATTGAAATTATGTAATATATCCAGTTTCGGGTGAGGAAAAATCCAAGGATTTAAACTGGAAATATTTTTTCATGAAGGTTTTTATATATTATTACTTATGCCTTAGTTTTTGTTTAAAAAAAAAATTATTTTATAAAATTTATTTCGTGAGGTAATAGTACCTCTTACGTAAGCGACGATCGCTCGAGGTAGGCAACCCGCATTACAAATCTTAAATTTTCCTCACTATTTCATAATTTTGGAAACATTTTTCGGCGTTAAGTTCACCATCAAAGCGAAACACACAATTCAGTGATACTGCAATATAAGGGAATCAGAGATAGTGGCATAACGTCTTGAGAGCTCAAGAAATATGTTATATTATAAAAGGCGGAAAGGAAAATTTTGAAATATTTACTTTTAAATTCTCAAAAATTAGAATATACGTACACAAACACAAAATCATCGAGGAGATAGGGGTACCAAAGAATGTGCTGCAATTGCAATCACATAATCAGACGTATTATCAAAGTTATAGTAATATAAAATCCCCTTCAAAAAAAGTGCAGTCGCCAGATGTACATATTGAGAGCGTCAAGGGCGTTTCGTTGTGGCTGGCAAATATTCCACTAAGGGACTTATAGAGGTTGTTTCCCAAGCCAGGCCTTCTCCTTGCAAAGAAAGCGCCCCCACACCCTTCTACTTCACGTGCAGGGTACGTTGTAAAACAGTCATAAATGAATCGGTCACTTGGTAGCTGCGAGGCAAAAGTCTTTGGATGGACGAAATTGCGGGTATGCCGCTAAACAAAGACAACGGGGAATTTATTACTTTTCTACTGGGATATTTCAAAGAAGTACGGGTGAAAGAGTAATGCTGCACCTTTCCTTTTCGACGTCTTCTTGATCAAAATCATACCCATACACTCTTATCTCCAAATCTACTTGTTGGTCTATAAGTTGAAATGGTGACTCAAACATGTATTTTTAATTCTTTTGAGTCTTTCACTGCGTAACCTTTATTCGACGTAACCATCTTTTTTAAAAACTCAATTGTATTATCAAAATCGCCTAAAATCACGAACTCGCTCAGGAGCTTGAGGATATGAGTTATCAAATATAAACAAAATATTTGTTGAATAAAAATATATATTCAATTATAAATATTATACAAACTATTAAGATGTGGTATACAATTATAAATTACATGAACTAAGTACAAAAAAAATACAATTATAAACTAAGTACATCAAAATACAATTAAAAACTAAGTACATCAAATACAATTACAAATGAAGTACATCAAATAAAATTACAAATGAAGTACATCAATTCCATAAAAATACAATTACATGAATGATTATGAAATTATTTTAAAATTATTTTCCTTGTGCCATATAATGAAACAGTTTTCCACACACAGCCCAGGTTCTCCCTCACAACCAGGACAGTAACTAGTTACCCACTTTTTTTTATCCGCAAAGCATACACGGCACCTCTTCTGCTTCTTTCCGGATTTCCCGCTTGATGTAGAATAAAAATGGGGGAAATGCAACAAATTTAGAATTTTATGATCCCTCACAGTTGATGTGGTCGGTGCGACTTCAGTGCCGCATAATTCTTCAATTATGGCCAAACGGTAATTATACAAATCTAATTTATTTTCACTGCAATATTTTTTATACAGAAAAAAAGAATTTAAAAGTAGGAGCTCAATTAAGTGGAATGATAGCTTTTTGTACCATTTGATGGACTTATGTTGGAAGATATAGTATGATAGAAGTTGGTCGACTTTATCAATTCCACCCATGCACTTATTGTATTTGATTACCGATTCTGGTTTATCAACCTCCCTGTTTTTCCTAGTTTTTATTTTCACTAAATCCCCGGAAAACTTGGATGAAATCATCATTACCTCCCTCCTGTCTCTCCATTTCGTTACATTTACTCCTTCCTGCGACCACATTTGGATGCATTCACCCTTTTTCAACTTTTTATGGACAACCTCGGGAGGATTATTTTTTCTGTGTGCGCGCAATGTTCCCGTTAAAAATGTCTTTTCTTTTAAAAGCTGAACAGCAAGATCCACACTTCCATAAAAATTATTCACATATATCGAACGTCCTTCCCCCTTCAATCCATTGATTAATTTATGTACAACTTTTGATGCATGCCCTTCCCCCCGCAATTCCTTATCTTTGGCACCCGCATAAACGATAATTCTGTGTATAAGGCCATCAGCTTCCGTTGCCATATATAATTTAAATCCATATTTGTGGCGTTTCAAAGGCAGGTATTGGCGAATGGAAATCCTTCCCGTCCATGGGGCTATTGATTCGTCAATAGCTAATTCCTCTCCTGGATAGAATACATTGTTCATAGTCAAATGAAAATAATCCAAGAGAGGTTTTATTTTGTGAAGGGGATCTTCATTTTTCCCCCCATCTACAGTTTTGTTCAAATGGAAACATTGTCTGATGTTCAAAAATCGGTCCCTAGACATAGTGGTTCTAAAAAAAGGAAAATTGAATTTTTTATCGGTGTTCCAATAGTCAGTTATACGATTTAATTTAACAATCCCCATGTGGAACATCAATCCCAGAAATCTTTTGAATTCATCCACCGTTAAGGTTTTCCATTCCGTTATTCTTGATCTAGGTGAGACCCCACGGAGAAATAGCTCCTCAGCAAAGTTATTTGTCTCCCTTACAATCAATTCAAAAAGAGTTGGAAGGAAAAGTAAGTTGAAAAAATCAATGGGCCTCAATCCCCTGGGTTGTTGTCTTATCCCACTTTGGGCAGAAAACGGGACGCGTGCCACAGTCGGCCTATTTTCAGACCATAAAACGCCTTGAGTGTGCTGGGGGTCGGAGGAGAAGCTTGAAACAGGCCGTGGGCTTGAAGAAGGCCCTGGCAAACAAAGGTTAGGAAGTCCCTGACTCGGTATATCTACCCTTACAGCGGCAAGAGGGGTACCTATTGTTGCTGCTGCAGATGGTGACAGCGTCTCAATGTCAATCGGGAAAATGTCGTCATCTTCCTCTTCCGAATGATCTTCATCTTCTTCCTCCTCTATCTCGTCCAACAATTCCGCAACTTTTAGCGGTGTCAGCTCCGTGAGAAGGTAGTCCTCCTCCGCCCTGTCCCTCTTTGGAATCTTTGCTGGCGGTTCTGTTAAAAAATGAAAATTATAAACATTTTGGAATAAAATAAAAAATAGCGTATCAATGTAAAAACTTACGTAAATTCGAAGCGAAATCACTGTCCTTTGAACATCCAGGACGGTCCATCTTATTCCTGAAATACGGAAATTCAATTAATTAATATTCAGTAGAAAATATTCTACAGGCGTCATGATTAATTGTTTATAAATTTCTAAGATACATGTCACTATGACCTAAAATAAAATATTCAGTTACAGCAACGCATTAATAAAACTAGTTTTATGCCTCAGCAGGTAAAAATATAATCCATAAACTTTTTATGCTTTTTATTCTCTTTCTTATGAAAAATGTTTTCCGCATCTTCAGATACTGAATTTTTTCATGTAAAAGTAAAATCCAATTTCCGGACGCTGCTCGTGGTTTGATTTTAAATGTATAAAACACATTTGGAGCATTAGTGAACTTAACTTGCTCAAAAATAAGTAAAACCTTTCTATACAATCTTACTTACGAAGAAAAAAATATCTTATACGGTTCAAAAGTATATAAAAATTCCGCATAGAAAACACAGTTATTAAATAAATAGAAAACATAGAGATCTACATCATAACAGCTGTTCAATTAACTATGGTACTTACAGTTAAGAATAAGTGGCGAGGAACCACAATTTCCGTGGAAGGAGGTCTCGACTAAAAGGCAGATTCACTGCTAATCAAAGCGAATAAATCTAGAAAAAAGATATATTTATATTAATATTCTACGGAAATTAATATGAAAATGACTAAATAAAACAAATATAAAAAAACTATTTAATGAAACGTACTTACTTGCACTCGAAAGAAGAAGAAGAGGTACTGGTCGGTAGAAACAAGCTGCAGCAAAACGGACTGTGCGATGCAAAGCCTCAAAACACACTGAAAAAGTGTTCAAAACTACGGGCACGTATCATAAAACGCAAGAGAACTACGTCATTTTATGACCGGAGCAGACGTTGGAAAAGCCGGGAGGTACTATTACCTCCTCCGTAAGGACGCCTAGTTCGGAGGAGGTAATAGTACCTCA
The DNA here is from genome assembly GCA_947579665.1 of Sympetrum striolatum. Taxonomy (NCBI): domain Eukaryota; kingdom Metazoa; phylum Arthropoda; class Insecta; order Odonata; family Libellulidae; genus Sympetrum; species Sympetrum striolatum. Next base: position 72,273,987 of record OX388351.1, on the reverse strand, counting down.
TCCGCATCGAAAGGGTTAACAGAAACAACGCTGACGCTTAGTAAGGCGCGAAAAAGAAGCAATATAAAAACAAAACAATAACACTATGAGAAATTAGTTAGGAGAAGTTGACTCGAACTATGAGAATTATAGAGGAGGATGAATACACTTCGACACTAATGCCATCTCTTGAGGAAAATTGGAACTTTTGTTAAAAAACTTCGACACTAATGCCATCTCTTGATGAAAATTGGAACTTTTGTTTATAAACTTCGCCACTAATGCCATCTTTTGAGGAAGATTGGAACTTTGGCTTATAAACTTCGCCCTTAATGCCATCTTTTGAGGAAGATTGGAACTTTGGTTTATGAACTTTGCCACTAATGCCATCTCTTGAGGAAAATTGGAACTTTTGTTTATAACCTTCGCCACTAATGCCATCTGCCATTTTGGGTGATTTTTTGTACTAATTGTCAATGAGCAGTTCAATTCAAGTGATATTTTGTTGTATAATATTCTTTGACACTTTAATATTATTACTTATTATATTTATCGTTGAAACATATTTTTTGATTGATTTCCCGTTGTCGATATCCCGAGCTGGTTGCTGTTCAGAGTAGTTATTGAGTTACCGAATGTTTTTCAGTTTCTTTCCAAGTTCTGAACTACAAGGTGGCACAAGCCTGAAAACGTTAATAGAAATTTTATTTGTTAGCTCGAATTTAGGAATATCGGAGAGTTTGACTGGGTATTCAAAACAATCTCAATCGTACCCATTGTCGAATTCATCCGTATTATATTTGTAGACTTGTTGAGGGTCTTTATGTATGTTCTTTCCCCAAACTGCGTATTTAAAACAAAACTGATCGTCATTCCTAACATTTACAACAGATTTTCTGCTTGCTATCTTGAGTGGTAACACAATAAAGGTTGATCCGCGTAACGGAGTGTAACGATTAATTCGGAGTTCTAAACCCAAGATTTTACTCAGCGCCCACCATGATCCCTTTACCTGCAACTCGGATTTTTCGTTAAGTAATTTTCCAAATAAACTTTCTAAAATTTCCCCAACGTCATCTACGTTAACCCATCTAACGTGACTATAGTTAGTTAGACTATATATAAAATCATTGATGTATCATATATATATTGATATTGTTTTTTTTAAATTTCTTTGCAATTTGCACTTTAGTGTGAACTTTATTGACCATTGTATATGCTCGCTTTGCATCATCGCGTTCATACGTCCTTACTATTATTGCTTTTGTGCTTTTCTTCAAATGATGTTTCTGTTCATTTTATTATATTTGATTATATTAGATGAACCGGTGAACTTCGTACCACCTAAAATTAAAACAATCGCCTTCGTTGTCAAGGGGGATATGGGTTGTTTACAACCTCGAAATTTTGATAAAATATTCACGCATTTTATCAGAATTCTCGAAATTTCGATTTGTAAACGATATTTGACGACCAAAATAAGAATATTTATTTTATTCCCCTTCTTTAGGTGCTTGATTCGAATTTGTGCAACTATTATTTCTAATTTAAATTTTAAAATGAAATAAAGCCTGCTGTGAGGAAAATGAACTTTACATGCATCCAGAGTATATCTATCGCCATTTGTTGAGTTGACTGTAATCAAACCGGAGTAGCCTTGTTATTAAAACCTTAATTATCAAGCCTTGCTAGTTACCTTCAAAATTGAATTATTTTATTCACAACAATCAAACATAAATGTTTGTTTTCCTACTAGCTATATGACCAATGTATTTCTTCTAATTGCCTCTGTTCTCAGAAAAATTTACCTTTTATAAGTATCTTAAGCCTAAGTTCAATTAAGTCTTTACGTACTTATTGAAGTAGTGCCTTTTATGAACGATAACGTGTGTATATCGAAGTCATTAATGATGATTTATTTTTTTCATGCTCCTGCTTTCTTGAATCTTCAGCTGGTCCCAATGTAAGTACCCACTTTAAACATTTGTATAGTTATAATCATGGTGGAATGCAAGGTTGCATAGCAGTTCTGCTTCTAATAGTTAAAGTTGTGTGTCTGTACTCTCTGCATATAGAGATTTACGACTAAATATCACTCTATTTTTATGGATAGCTTTGATCAGTAATGAGCTCCTAAAAGTGAAAAATTATTTTATTACCTTAAGGCTTATTATAGGCCTGAATCATTTGGAGAAGTTTCCATTATATACCTTTAAGTTCATTAGAGGCATTACATTAATTCAAATTGTCATATTGACTGTGTGAAGACTTCATCATAGTTCACATGACCTTACTGCTTTGAATACATTTCCATATACTCAATATAAGCATTTAATTCACTTAGTGATATATTGATCACAAACTTAAATCTCATTAAGAGAGCAAATCTTAAAAAGGGACTAATATTTTTGTGTAGATGTTTTTTTAACTTGTGCTTCTCCTTTTCAAGGATATTTTGGATGATGCAGACTCTTGATCTGTTTCCTGGATTGAAGTGGGACTGATTTCCAATGCTGGATATTAGCCAGCAGTTCTGTCGGGATAGTACAGCCGTTGTTCTATGAGAGATTTGTCCTGTAATCTGGCCCTGGGATGCCTACCTACAATGCACAGTTGTAGTTTGTTTGTATTATATTTTTTACTATCTTTGTTTGAATAAATTTTTATGTTATCCAAATGTGCTGGTTTCAATTTCTTACATACCCCATGACCCTCATTTTTTCATATTGACTGGTTTTTCATGTATTCATTTTAATATTTTAATATTAATGTTGACTATGGGAAAATAATAAAATTGTTAATATGCCTATTTTAGTAGTGTATGAAAATGGAAAATTTAATTTAATAATTTAATTATGCAACAATTTCCCAGTTAACTGGGAAATTGTTGCACAAATATATTGTCATTTAAAGTCCGTGTATGTAGGCCTAAATATCAATTTGTAAATTTGACGTATACATACATATGTATTATTCGCGTAAGGCTACTCAATTTTACAATTCTTAATACGCGCGTATACATACATCTGATGGAACTTTTGAGCCACTTTTCCGTCAAATATACGTACAAATTACGTGCGTATTCCAACTTATACATATGTATCTCGTGACGTATTTCCTGCGTATTCTTCATGTAATACAGATGTATTACATATCCTGTCTTGTCTGGGTAAGTGCAAAGGAGAAGTTTGCTGGTTCGATCCCAGCATATTTCGATTTTTTTCGTATCTCTTTTTCGGTCACAAAATTACTGTTTTTAGTAAATACTTTATCAATTTCAATGCCAGACAGGAATATCTGCTGGTTTTACTTTTCATTTCATTTTGCTGAATAATACATATAATCTTTCGGGTAGAAAAATTATTCGTCGACGGGAATATTTTCAACGCAGTCTCACAAATGAACGCTGCTATTTAAAATCACTTAACTACGTTCTAACGACCGTAGACGAACATCATGCACAGTAGAAATTCAAAATTGGATGTTTTTCGAGAGGCCTAAACACCTCTTCATTGCTACGATTGGCTCCAGTGGCGTCCTTCCCTCAGTGTGGGAAAATGCTGCGGAGGACAGAACTATGACAAATGAACACTTGTCATGGCCCTGGGCGGGGGTAAGCGGCAGGGCCAGCAGTGACGCGCGAGGGAGCGTGGGAATTGCTTTTAAACATTGTTTTTAGTAGAATGACCTTGAAACGCGCAAGGATAGACTTTTTGTATCTACTCATAGAGATCTAAAATATTCTCCAGCAGTAAGAATAAGGATCGATTCGTAAGCATAATGAAACATTTACGGTTTGATTACAGAGAAACTCGGAGTCAAGCTCTGAGAGAAGAAAAATTTGCTTTAGGTTCTGAGCCTTGAAATACATTTATAACTAACTGCCGAGCCTGCTACAACCATGACGAGAGTGTTATGGCCGATGAACAATTATATCCTACGAAGTGCCGATGCCCATTCATCCAATGCATGCCGAATAAGCCAGATAAGTTTGGGATCAAGTACTGTGTATTAGCAGACATGAAATCTAAATATTGCCTAAATGCATTTCCTTATTGTGGAAAAGATGATGCTAGGGGATCAAGGCAGTCTCTTGGAGAATATGTTGTGCTATGGTTGGCAGAGCCGTTCAAAAACTCCGGTATCAACATTACTTGCAACAATTACTTCTCTTCAATCAGCCTCGCTGAAAAACTAAAAAAAAACAAAATCTCACTGGTTGGAACGATAAGAAAAAATAGAAGAGAATTACCTCATTCGGTTCATCACATCGATGAAATGTACTCAACTAGAGTTTATAAAAATAGAATAGGCCATAGCTTGACAAATTACCAAGCAAAAAATATAAAAACTTGCTTTTAATCAGTACAATTCATCAGGACATGATGATATCTGACTCAGAAAAAGAAACCGGAAACAGTTTTGTTTTACAACTACAACAAAGTAGGAGGTGATATAATGGATAGCATGTGCCGGAAATATTCAACTCATTCGGCTGCAAGGAGTTGACCAGTGCATGTATTTTTTAACAGATTGGACCTGGCCTCAATAAATAGCTGGGTTCTATTCAAAGAAACCAATGGGCGTAAACTCAGCTGGAAGGAGTAAATTCAAAGACTTGTATTAGAAATTATTGGAATCTTATTATAGATAGAGCTTTACTTTACAGGTTAGATGAAAGATGAGACTTTTTAGTCTCAATCCTCAATCTCGCCTAATAAAGACCCCTAATAATAATAATAATAGAGCCACCTCCCTCATGTTCCTTTGCAATGTCGGGAATTTCATCAGGGGAAGCAAGTGAGCCAATAAGACCGCAGAAAAGAAAGAAGCATCAGATCTCACCTGGGGCCATATTATGTAACTCGTCGGTTTGGAAGCAGTTGGTTCGATTTAAAATCCAACCGACTGGAGAGGAAATCGTGATCTCTCACCGACTCGGCCTCTAAATCCTATTCTGTAGCATCGTCGGGCAGAAAACTGCCAAACCGACTGCCCCCACCCACTTTAAGGGGAAACATCCGAACATTTCCGAAAGTGACGGTCACGTGCTTCATCTCAACCACGGGAGCAACTCTCCATAAGGTGGGGGAGGGACGGATTCTTTTTGCCGAAGTTTAACAGATGGCCTGTATATTGTACTAAGCAAATATACTATTATATACTAAATATTATATTTGGCATATTTTAACTACTCTATCACAGTTTCAACCGTTTAAACAAAAACTTCCTGGTTTCTTTGTAAAATGAATTTAAAAATCAGCGTCAATTTATAACTTCAATTAATTGCAAAACATCTCCATAAATATAGTGGAGTAATGGTTAATACAATTAACTTCAAATGAAGAGTTTGCTGGTTCGTTCCCAAAGTATGTCTATTTTTTTCACATTTTTTTTCGGTCACAAAATTACTGTTTTTAGTAAATACTTTATCAATTTCAATGCCACAGTCAGGAATAACTAACTATCTGCTGATTTTACTTTTCATTTCATTTTGCTGAATAATACATATAATCTTTCGGGTAGAAAAATTATTCGTCGACGGGAATATTTTCAACGCAGAGTCTCACGAATTTACGCTGCTATTTGAAATCACTTAACTACGTTCTAACGACCGTAGACGAACATCATGCACAGTGGAAATACAAAATTGGCTGTTTTTCGAGAGGCCTAAACACCTCTTCATTGCTACTATTGGCTCCAGTGGCGTCCTTCCCTCGGTGCGGGAAAAGGCTGCGGAGGACAGAACTATGACAAATGAACGCTTGTCATGGCCATGATCTCAACCAATGAGAGGGCAAACGAGTAGACAAATGAAGAATGAAACAAGACGTGTAAAAGCAGATGTAAATATCGATGATATGTATGAAATTTTAGGTAACTAAGATTTGTTGTTGTCCTTTGTTGATTTCTCACTAAAGTTTTGAAAGAAATCTTACAGGGAAGATATTTATAATTGCATTAGTTAGTTTGTATGGTCTTAAATGGTTGATGTTTGAAATTAACATAAATTACTAGCAGAAGATTTTCCAGTGCCCAATTTCGAGCACAAAGATACTTATGGTAATAAAATATCGATATCTAATATACTATCAGCCCTACAGTGAATCCCTAAATTTCGTAATTTTATTAACTGGAAGTCGGTGCGTGATTTTCAGAACTTAGTATCAGTGGAAGAACTAGGAAATTAGTAAGTACATATTACCTTCGATACACTCACTGACTGATTTCTTGGAGGTTAGATTTCCACGAATTCCTTAGGTGCTTCATAAAGTTATTGTTGGAACTGTTGCTGTCTTCAAATCAGTTTACTATTGGTCAGCTAGTAAGACCTCGATTCGTATAAACGGATAGGTATATTTTCTTTTTTATATTTGCTACAAAAGCAAAATCCTCTCGTCTCCTTTTGAACCAAAGTACTGCAACTTTCGACTGTGGCACTTCCTTGTACGTAATTAATGCTTGTAATTAGTTTCGCCTGGATTAACTATACACTCTACAAATATTATTCAATTATCTTGGCCTTTCATATATTGCTGAAATATATGATTTTAATGGAATCTAATGGTAAAATTGTGGGTAATTTTCTAGTTTCACGGTGTTTGGGAGAAATTCTATATCTCCTTTACTACTGAAGATACACATACCATTCTTACACCATATTATAGAAGAAGGATTGCAATTTATATACATGATATGCAATCTCTTCTAAGTGCTGCCATTTCGGAGAAAATTCTATCCGAAAACGACAAATTTTCGACGTTTTTCGTCTGCTACTAGAAAATTACCAAATTGTTTTAAAATGAACAAAAATTATACCATCCACGTCAGTTAAAAGTTAATCATTATACGTTTAAAAATTAGAAAATTCGATCGCATGAAATCCTATGACTAGGTTTAATCTATTTCTCTTTTATTTATAGTTTTCTTCAAGCGGGGTCATTATTTTTCCTTAGTCGAGTCTCGCACGGGGAAATAGTAACATATGTTACAGATATTAAGCGTTCCCCAACACTTTACCTAATGAATTATTGGTGGTTATTTACATTTATTATTAAAAGATTAAAACGTTTATTTTATTCCACGTCCTTGGACAGATGCACGCTCCAAGAAAAGTAGTATATACCAGGCTGTGTCGACTTCCATGTATTGGCCGGTGACCGAGTTCGGCTAGTTCACGCAAAGTCATAGGTAATCGACAGATGGCGTTGGCGAGGTTCAGCGGGCAATATGAACGTAATATAGCATATGACGTCCATACTTTCAGTTCAGTTTATTATAATAATACTAGACTACCAATTGAAGATCTTTCAAATTCAGCTATTAAACGGCAGATACTTATATACGGAAGTAGAGCAAAGAAAAATTAATAGAAAGTGTTAATTTTCAACATTTTATTTTGAAAACAAACATTAAAAATTGATATACTTCTATGCAAGTAAATACTATCTCCAACAAAAAAGTTGTACATTTAATTCAAACAATACACGCCTGAAATAGAAATAGGAAAGAAGAGCAGGAAATAAATAACATAAAGAGTTCATATTTCATATTTTATTTTGAAAAACAATGAATACATTATGAAATAATGCAAAGCATCTTACTTTGGCATAAGGTGAAATAACAAAACGAAAATTCAAAAAATATGAGGATAACAGACACCAACATAAAGAACTAACAAAAAACATGAAATGAACACAAAATAACGAATTTTATCCATTGTCATTTCTCACAGGAGTAATATTGGTGAATGGCTGCCCAGTGGAACATTAGCTACATCTGCCTTCGTGGGATTCATAGACAAGATGTTTGATTCCATGAATGGGAGGACTCAGGAAGCTGGTTATAAGCCCTTAAAAAAGGAGTGACTATGGATAGTCCTCACATAGAATTTTGGGAGAAAGCTAAGTTGCTGGTGAAGGAATGGAATATGGTGAAGGAAGCAAACGAGGATACAATGAACAATGCTTCCATCACAGAAAGGATGGCTGAATCTGAAAGCATTCATAATGTTATTCCAGGATTTACTCTGTGGACCAGATGCTGTTGCAAGCAGTATCTCTGCACGTGCCGTCAATCAGGATCCCTTTGAGAAGTTATTTGGGTGCATCAGAGGGAACTGTGGGTTGAACACTCGTCCAACAGCTGCCCAATTTATAAGCAGCTCAAAGATGTCTATAGTGAATGGCCCAGCATTTCCATCCAATGTTAGTGGTCGCAATTGTGAGGAGGATGATAACTTTGCAGCGATAAGTAGGACAATGAAAAGGATGCTGAATACTCTGGCTTCATAGTCACAAACAATGAAGAGAAAGCAGATATGGAGACATCAGAAATCATTGTGGCATTTCTGACCACTTCCATCTTAAGAAGTGTCTTACGAAACTGTCAGTGCAGTGGATGCAGGTCGGCATTGTTTGGGCCCACTGACAATGACATTTCAACAATATATTACAAGGAATTGTGTGGGCAGCAAAATTCTCCTAGCAAAGAATTACTTGATTTGGTAGTGGGTGCCACGCAGATAGCAGAAAGGATTCTGAATAGTACACACAGCTTTGAAAAAATTGGACTGCATATAAGGAGAACTATTGAGGATGAACTTTTCTTGGATTGGATCCAGCAGAGCTGCCCAGAGCAGGCAGAATAACATACCAGTCAAATATTAAATATTATTGTGAGGAAAGCTATGGAGTTACCTTGTTAAACAATATTACTAATTGGGAAGAAACTCTACCATAAATAAGCATTGCAAAACGAGAACCCTACATCAACTCCTGTGAGAAACACAATCTGAATGATAAACCCGACCAATTTTAGTAACCAATCAGCAGTTACTGTCAGCAAAGTAATGCTAATATAGCAGATGAAGAACCTGAAAGAAAAGTAAAGGTTTCTATAGTTGAGTACATAAAGCAACTCCAATATTCAAAACATCTTCTTAAAATAAATCAAAGAAAGCTCCTTAAAATATTTTACTTACCATTGTAACCAATACAAATTCCAAGTCCAATATCCTTCAGCTCTTGACCCAGTATGATGGTGCCTGAAAGAGAAATAATATTTTTACTACTGAGAATTTCAAGAGGAATCATTTAGCATTAATATGAGCAGTTCCATAACATTTCTTACTTACTTAAAATTTTATTCTCCTTTCACACCACCACCGAATTATTTTCTTCACATCACCATCAAGTATTTTGCTGGTAAGGTCTTCTGAGTGCTCTGAGCAGCACTGATGGATCCAATCCAAGATAAGTTCATCCTCAATAGTTCTCCTTATATGCAGTCCACCTTGGCACCTCGGAAATTCAACACAAGCAAAAAGAAAAATAATGTAGTATGTGAATAGCAGGCACATTTTAGGAATAACTTCGCAACACTACCATGAAAAGGAATACTTCCTGAAGCCAAGGATTGCAGTGCACACTAATACTAATAACAGCATTTATTACAAGAAATGACCTTTGTTACTGCCATATGGAAATATTACTACAGTGGCTATGAGTTTACTCCTCAATTTTTACAGACGATATTATGCGAACGCAACACAGATAGCTTACCATTACCAGCACTACCATATCGTGATATCACAAATAAAAACTACATAACAAATAATTAGCTAACTCAAGATAGATTGTTAGGCGAGGACTGAACAAAATCGCAAATGCAAGATGGCGACGTACTACTTAACCATATATAAGAGCTTAATCTTAATTATTCAAAAGCATTACCTCAAAATAATGATATTATTAATAAAGAAATACATTATAGTAATTTAAATAACTCAGGAACGATGATTTCTATTCACATCTATGAACGATTCCACACAAACATAGGCAAGATAAAACAGCATATCGCAAATGCAAGATGGCGACGTACTAGTTAATCGTAAATAAGAGCTTAATCTTAAATATTCACAAGCATTACATCAAAATTTTAATATTACAAATAAAGAAAAACATTATAGTAATTTAAATAACTTAGGAACGATGATTTCTAGTCACATCTATAAACGATTCCACACAAACATACGCAAGATAAAACAGCATATAGCAAATGCAAGATGGCGACGTACTAGTTAATCGTAAATAAGAGCTTAATCTTAAATATTCACGAGAATTACATCAAAATTATGATATTACAAATAAAGAAACACATTATAGTAATTTCAATAACTCAGGAACGATGATTTCTAGTCACATCTATAAACGATTCCACTCAAACATTTAATAAACTCAATATAAAACAGCATATCGCAAATGCAAGATGGCGACGTACTAATTAATCGTAAATAAGAGCTTAATCTTAAATATTCACAAGCATTACATCAAAACTATGATATTATAAATAAAGAAACACATTATAGTAATTTAAATAACTCAAGAACGATGATTTCTAGCCGAGTGTTACGAATTTTAACATATTGCTTAAACAGCACTGACCACATGTTGCGAACTTTAACTTATTAAGTAAATATAATAATTTATATCAAAGAAAATCATGATTAATACGGTACTAAGTACTTACATTTCTCTCTGTTTGGGGAAACAGAACTTTATCGTCTCCTCCCTGGATTTACATCCTTTCACAGCACACTTGTAACTCATACTTAAACTTTCAACTTCACTCAAGGAGATCAGAATCAGAATGAATAAATTGTAAGATGGCTGCCCCAAGCTAATTTCCAAGATGGCTACGCCAAGCTACCCCCACTCCTCTTTTTAGTACCAAAAATCATCAAGGTAATCGATAGTTGGCGCCAAAAACAGTGTTACAGGTCTCCCTATCCCAGTAAATACCCCCTGGTATATACGTGCATCCATATGTGCTATGGCGTACATCATTTTGCATCTAAAAGCGAGAATTGCATTCATTTTATGCGATCGCATGTCTTATTGCGGCTTTATTTTACATTCTGCTAATTACGGGCATTCAATTAACGTATTTGCCTTGATGATATTTTTAAATATGATCACACTTGCCACAGTTCGTCTGCTGACTGACTCCTATTGCTACCGACTCCTTTTCATAATCGGTAGAATTCTCCGGATTGTACCGACGATGGCTAGCCGTCGTACCGATGCAGGAGCTTACAGAATAGTATCGAGAGCTCGCAGAGTCGGTTTGCGATCCCAACCGACTGCTTGGCTACCGTACCGACGGGAAATGAGGTACAGAATATGGCCCCTGGATGTTATAACAAATCCAGTAATTTGTGCCTAAAATGTAGGAAAATATACAGTGGAATATGCTCTGTAAAAGTGGCAATGTGCAGAATCTGCGGTAAAAAATTATGTACTCTTGGATACATAGAGTGATATTCTCTCTTATCATATATCTTAAAAATGTTAACCCATTACTTAATAAGGAATAAATATTAATGTATAAGAACAATAGCGAAGCTTTATTATGATTTCAAACCTTACATTGTGAAGATGATGAAGTGTTACTATAATGACTTGGATTTATTGTAAACTAGCGAATGATGGAAGGAAATAACATTTTAAGAATGATGTAAGTATTAAGGTAAGTTTAAAATAAAAATCAACGTAATAAAACTAGCACCAGAGTGGATAAGCACTGAATGAGATATGAGTAAGAAAAGGCCATTCTCGATAAATGCATGATTAATTGCTAGGTTTTCCATGAAGGTCTGATCGCTGCCTTCACTTTACAGCCGAAAATGTTAGTAACCCTGCTTCTTTATAGTTTATAAACTTATTCGGGATCCCCAAGAGTTTCGACAAATCACATGAAACAAATCTGTGCTCAAAATATCCCTTTAGTTATTTATTCTGCGAACGCATAACTCTCTGTTTAAAGATCCATTCTTACGGTTGGTAGCCCTGATTTATAAAGTTAGTACCCTTGACATTAATTCTTATTGTTCAAGAAAGGTGATTGAATGTAAACTTGAGATATCAGTTTGAGATTTACCTGAGAAAAACATTGGAAGAACATTTTATAATGATTAAACTAATATATTGGCAACCCTGCAAATTTTTTTTATGAATTTTTAAATGTTATAGAACGATTTGGCATTGACGAAAACCACAGATTGGAAATTTTCACGACGAAATTCGAAAAATTCTTCCGCCATCGTATTTGATGGAGGTTTTTTCCACAGAGCTTACTGGAGGGGGCGTCCCCTATGCTCCGCAATGGCGGGGAGTGAAGCCAAGGGGGCGTGGCATAATTGCGCATTTAGCCATATTTTGAAGCCCAGGTATAACACAGATTCTTACGGGGCAACGATCAATTTTTGATCTTTACTCTTAAAATAATGCCTTTAGGAATTTTTCGCGGATGGTGCGATCAAATTAACTAGTAATACATCCCAAAATTAATTAATTCGTATTGGATTATAGCCGTTGTGTCCCGCAGGAACAGGATTATCAACGGACAATTAGGTGTTTTGTGACTCAATATTACTGGCAAAATAACAGCTGTCGATTCAAAAATTACATTAATTTCACATTTCTGAAGCGTATTCCTGAAATTAAAGATGGATTGGAGAGATTTCTATGCAACCATCGTTTCTTCTGCGAACGTAATTTGTCACCGTTAAACTCGCCGAGAACTGCTACTGTACGATATAAATATTAACTAAATCCCAAGATAAAATAATTTTATCGATGGCACAATACCAAATCACCCTATGACTATATTTTCTACTTATATTACTCCATTTTCACTAACAAACCTTGGAAAAGAGCCGTGCTACCTCTCGTAATGCACGTTTGTACCCAACTTGACAAAATGCGTACCTATGACATATTACCGAATTACCTTAAAAACTATATTTCCCATTTATATTATTACACATTCACTATCAAAGCCCCTGGAAAAGAGCTGTGCTACCTCACGTAATGCACGTTTGTACTAGAGTGAACTCGACAAAATGCGTGCCTCTAAATTTAACTTCACAAGAAGGGCGAAACATTTTGCTGGTGAATGACAAAAAATTTCAAGCAAAAATATTTATTACAATTGCAAATTACAAAAACATTAATTTACGATACAATTCAGTTTTAAGATTGTTCAAGTACAAGATTCTCTTTCTTTAGCCGGTCAATATCAAATGTAAACATATACAATGCATGAGTGAGGTCAAAAATACAAAATCTGCAAACAGTATAAAGCAATTCACAACTGTTCCAGTCAATAACTGCCACTCCTTATGCTTGATCACAGAATAGTAAATGGCAAATGATTACGGGAAATGTCTTAATAAAAGGCACAGCAAACTGGCAAGGACATCCTGAAAAAGGAAAAAAGAAAGGTTGCGTCACAAATAATAGCTACTTGTAAAGAAAAAACTACATATTTCCTAATAGATAAGCATAAGTTTTGGAAAGATAAAATGCAAAAAAATGTTGCCATAAGTTAGGGAAAGATATCAAGATATGACAATTTATTACCAAAACCACTTTCTTTCCCTTCAAGTAGATATTGTAGGAACATTAATGAAATATTTAACGAAAATGAACACACTTCCCTGCAAATATTTCTGTACCAAGAACGTGATTCACAAACATACAATAACTAATCCCTCGTCAAACTTGCTTTCTCTCCGTTTTAAGCATTGAGTACTGATGATAGCATAGCATAAAGGCACCTGAAGGCCACATTTTCCTAAGTTCTTCCCCTCTAGTTGAAATAAATACTACTCCACACATCTTACTCATCATAACTTCTATAAGATTATAGCTTTGAAATTGTATAACACCATTCTTGGTTCCGCATAACATCTTTATAATACCCTGCAAGCCATCATAAAGGTGTGTGGTAGGGCAAACATTTCAGTCGCATTATTTACTACCCGTAATGGTAAATTTCTAGTTTCCTAGAAATTTACCCGGGTAATATTATACTTTCATAACAAATTAGCTGAACATGCTAGTAAATTTGATAAAATAACATAATTGCTGCGGTTGCCTGGTAAATTATTATCAACTATTCACTTTATAATGCACCCGAAACACATGCAACGTGGTAGGCAACAAATTCAATATTTATCAGGTGCAGCGTCCATTTCATGCAATATTGCATTGATATGACAATTTTTTGCATTTTTTTTAACTTGCCGGTGGAAGGTAAGACCAGTTATTCCTCTATCTGTGCGATTAATGCACTCGTAAGCCGAGCAGCAAACCATCTACGAATGTTAAGGTAACATAGCATTTATCTACCTGACGGCATGTTTTCGGATATAGATAATAATTTTCAGAAAAATACACACACTATTATGTATTTACGTACCTTTATATGACCTCTGTAACCACTGGTTTCTGGAGAACTTGATATTTTCTTAACACGTAGGCTTATGGCAAATCCATGAAGCTGGGCTGCACAATATGTCTAAATGCGCAAGGATACCGTTACGCCTGGGTTCACCTCTGAGAGCTTATGCCCCCTCCAGTAAGCTCTATGGTTTTTTCCGAGGCACGAACGAGTGGTTTTATATGGTTTCCGTCAGATGGCATAACAATCTTGGCGTGACTGACTATTCGGACTTTTTTCCACTTATTCCGAAAATATGAGTTTCATTGGTCCAGTATGAATAGATAAAATATTCTAGAATATGAAATTCTGCAAATTTAGGACATCGGTCAACATTTTGTTTAATTAATTAAAATAAATTTAAACAAAATTCAAATAAAAATAAAATTTAAACAAAATACGAGGTAAAACACCTTATCAGCATTTGTGTAATGGTCAAACTTAGAAGTAATGCAATATTCAGGTCCTTGAAAATCATAAAAGTATTTAATTATGAATTTTAAAAGTAGGTGGTCAAATGACCACCTCCCGTCCTTCTAGGTAGTCCGAAACTGCCATCCTCCTAGTGATAATGAGTTTGCCATAGAAGCGTTCAACTCCTCTAGTTTTCAATACATTTAGTTTTTAAAAGATTTGACATATTTGTAGTAAGAAGCGGGCATGAATAAACTAGCCCCTGTAAGTTAGGCATTTTTCATTTTAACAGGCAGCTTGCCCCCCCCCCCTAGACCAGTGGCTGGCGACGCCCTTGCAATGGGGTATTGATGAAATGAGTCATTGTGTTGAACGTTCCTTGCGCAATTATCTACAAAATAACCATTTCCCTATTCAAGTGAATGAATCAACGTTATCTGGTAATGAAGCACTATTATTGACATACATTTGTTTCGTTATAGACCTTGAAATCCACTGAACTGCTTTTGGCAAGAATTTTGAGAATGGCAATTTCATTGGGAGGAGAGTTACACTCGAGACTTTCTTCAAAACATTCCAACTGGAGCATTTCATCCAAAGCTGAATACACAGTCTTGCCAGGCCTCACCAAAGGAAGTGCAGGCCTTCCACTTCTCCCAGAAGGTAACGGAGAAGAACATCAGCTGACAGAGGAAGATGAACAAACAGGTGGGACAATGGCATAATATCTTTGGAATGAAAGAACAGCCAGTAAACCAAGATTGAGAAGGAAAGAGACTGCAGCAAGATAAAGAAAAGAAAAATAAAGGCAAGTGGGGAAGAAGTGGATGGATTTATTGTTGACTATTTGAAAAAATAACCCAAAATATTGAAGACAACCAAAGGATGTTTCTCCTCAGATCACTATAAAATGATTGGAATCTCTCATCATCTTCAGATAATTCTCTTGCAGCCACACATAGCCTATAGTAAAGGTTTTTTTACATTGTATGGATGAGCCCAAAATCTCCTCTTTCTTCTGCTATTCCATTCCAAGCATGGAGGTATAGTTTCATTAAAGATGAATGTGTCACTGTTTGGTTGGCATTCTTTTGCGCATGTGGAGTTCCTACAAACACATTACCAAAACTAACAAGTGACCAGAGTGAGGGATTGGAGGATTGGTCTTCATGAGGTGCACAGCTTGTGGGGTAAGAGGTAGATGAGCAGACCGTTGACAAAGGACAATTGGAAGTGATATATAATGGAAAAGTGAAGTCTTTCTGAAGTTCTGCTGGAG
This sequence comes from Sympetrum striolatum, assembly GCA_947579665.1. Lineage (NCBI taxonomy): Eukaryota > Metazoa > Arthropoda > Insecta > Odonata > Libellulidae > Sympetrum > Sympetrum striolatum. The sequence goes on along the minus strand of OX388351.1, from coordinate 72,258,029 downwards.
TTCTATTGTACTTGAGGCCCAAAATATGGCTCAACAGACTCTGAGCTTACAGTGATTAATACAACACTATCTTAGTAGTATTATAACTAAGCGATACATTCAATTATTATAGACTAACAACTCAATTTATATGTAATTTTGTATAGCTGGTTGGATGTATGTCAAAGTAACATTAACTTTGCCTTCCAATGCTGATTTAAGGGGTAATACATTCAGCAGTACTGTTTAGCAACCTACAAAGAAGATTATCAGCAGCATATTTAACACCAAGAAGTTCTTACAAACATAAAAAAAACAATTTAGGAACATTTTCATAAAAATGTATTTGGTATGCTCCTTTTTCAGAAAAAAATGACATATACAAGGCCAAATTCTCTTAAAAAGGAATTTACACTTCTCACTTATAAAAAATTACACTTGAATTGTATCACATTAACCACTCAAGTCATTTGACATAAGATATAACAAATATAATATCAATTTCAATCAAACAATCCAAGAAGAATAGGTCTCAATCAGTATAGTTCTTTCTTACCATTACTGCTGAGTAGCGTAGTTGCTAAGACTAGTTTTATTCTTTTGCAAGGGCTCAGCATATGACTGAAACAACTGCAAAGCAAAATGGCTGGTCCTGAGTACCCTATCACATGTACAATCGCATTCTGAGGCCATGTGATTCTATGACAATTTTGTGAGCAATTATATTGACATTCAAATGATATAAAATCAAATCCAAAATGAATATTCAAATTTGTACATAGTCCCTGCAGTAATCTGTGGGTAGCATTGATAAAACGATACATAAAATATCAGAAAGACTATAAAATTATCAAGAATATTGCAATTAATTTAGTTAGAGAAGGGAAATGGTGGTGCCAAATTAGCCATTCAGGGATTCATTAAAAAAATGTTGCTTCAATCAATTAATATTACTTGATAAAAAGCAATCACATGTTTTATTATGCTTTCATTTGCTAAAATACTGAACTATAGGTAAACATCATTAAGTAAGTAATGTGTAGCACAGACATGTACAGTACAACATGCATGCTATTCTTGTAAGAAAATAGGAACACAATGTATTCTACACTTGAAGTGGTTTATACTATAGTGCAGATGATTTTTTTTAATAATTGGACAGATCATTGCGAGACTTTTGCAAATACTAGGGATGAGTTTTGGTCACATGCTTTTCCAGCACAAGGTACCCCAAAGTTCTTCAAATCATATAAATGACCTCAGCATTTGTGCAATTATCTAAGTTTCTTCAATACTCACAGCCACTTGGGCAAATCTTGGGCGTTTTTAATTTTGTTACCATCAAGCTTACCATAAAAAATCATCATAAATAAAAAATAAAGAGCTTCCACTTATATCTCTCTCTACATCTCTTTCAAGAGTATCACAAAAAATAAAATCCAAATATGATAATAATACACTGAAAGTTTCTTCCCTACGATGAGGTAATTTGGATTGCTTATAGAATACATATCAATAATACATTAATCTATGACCTCCTCAAAAACTTTACGTACAATACAAACAGGAGTAGAAGCTAGGAAAAACTTTCAGTGAATAAAAATAATGGTCCTTGAAAAATCACACAGACAAGTCAATGCATGTTTCATACACCGGAAACAACTTTGAGGAAGATGTGTAGCAAAGAGATGGATTCAAATATTAAAAAGAGTGAATCATGCTGTATGTATGTTTTTGTGAGTATATATATATATGTAAATTTATGAATATAAATACACATATACATATTGTCGGAGATTGCAATTTGCTAAATGTAATAATAACAGCAACTACAATATACAAGACACTATCATTATTTGAAGGCTATTTCGGAATGAGAGGCTTTTTATTTTAAAAAATGTTCGAGTCTACTGTGATGATGCTCTAATGGAGATATAAAATATGACTGCTAATTCGGAATAACACAAACACTTTGATCCACATTGATATTAATTAAGCTAGATTATACCACACTTTACTTTTCTGGGTAATAAATTATGTCACCTACATTTCTTTATGTAATAAATTCTCTGGCCTATTGAATAGAAAAAGAAATGTTGTGGAAATATTATACAGTTACATGAAACAAACTACAAAAATTAATCATTTTTTGTACAAGTGGTATCACAAAAAAATGATTTATAGTGCTATTTGAGCACAGATTCCTTATGTAAAGAACCAAAGAATGCTAAATTTCATCCATACATGGCAGTGAAATTTAAACATTACTATGCCCAAGAGCCAGCAGATGATATTCAAATTTTTCTATTAACATACCTTTCACAGAAAAAATACTACATTTGGACTATAAACAATCAAAGTTTAAATAAAAACCAATCCATTTTTAACAGTGGCATTTTATAAGTAATACCTACCTCTACAGAAAATATTAGCCTAAAATTCATTTCTACCTACACAATGAAACGATATCACAAAATAAAAATCCCAACATTTCCATTTTTTTCAAAGATCCATTTTTTAACTTATTTTCCTTCAAGTGGAGAATTTTTATTAGGGCACAGTAAAATCCAAACATAAAAAGCCATACTTTTCCCTCTTTTCGTGGTGAAGTAGCAGCAATTATTAGAGTTGATTATATTGTAAGTGCTCAGCTCAATATCGTATATGGTTGATACTTCAAAAACAAAACTCATCCCTTCCATCTCGATGGTAAAAAGGTTTCCAATCACAAATTCATTTCGAGATCCATCAAAAGAAGTGTTAGATCCTCTTGTAAGCCAGTCAACCTCTCTGGAAAGCCATGCGTGTCCCATTATATAATAAAAGACTCATCAAAATGAGTGATTTCTTAGGATATGACTTTGCCCTATCTCAAATGCGCCGTCACCGCTGTCCCGTCATTCCCCTCCAGAAGGAAGCAATACTAGCAGCTGCACTGTTCACTAGGCCCCCTGCCATGCTGGTTGTTCCATGGCCCACATATTGACCTGGCTGGGCTCCGTGGCCTCTACCTCCAGGTGAGGATGAAGACGATGAAGAAGAGGATGATGACGCAGGCACAAAGCTAGAGTAACGAGGCACTAAAGGACCATGACTGGCCTCTGCGTATGGTAGATGGGGCACCTTGTGGAGTGAAAAAAACAGAAAATTCTTAGAAGATGTAAGGAAAATACCACACATGATCTTTCAAGTAAAGTTCTAATTTTATCAAAAAATAAGACAAAATATTAGGCTATCAAGATGAGTTGTACATAATTTCTCATTACTATTAAATACATTTTTTTATTTATATTTTTTATTTTATTATATATTTTATTTACTATTACATAACGCTATTTTTCTTCATTTAAGTTAATTTCAAGTTTCCTTCTTGAATTATATCCATATGCTACAATTCGCCAAATGACAGTAACTTAACAAAATTAGAAAAGGTAAATCACTTCAAGGCAACCTCTATTAAGTTATAACAATAAGTTCAGAAAACCATTCCTTTGAATTCCTCCAAGCATGCTTTGAACACTGTACATTCATGGGGATTACCACGCAAGCAATGTAATACAAAGAATTTCAGAAATGACAGAAAAAAATAATCAGCATTAGTACTCCTGAAATTCTGGCTGACTTTCCCTTATGTGGAAGGTTGGCCTTTTCTCCATTCTTAATGATTTTGTCGGCTATTGCCACTCCCTTAGGTCAAGAAAAGGCAGTAAATCTACAAAGACATTCCTCATTTTAAGGAGACTGTTGATGGAATTGGTACATGAATGTATGAGAAAAACATTAATACAATTCTACATTATTTCTTTTGGACCATCTCTCCCGCTATTCCTATAACACAGCAACAGTGATAGGAAATTGTGTCTAACCTTGCATATGTCGGAGAATAGAAGTGATGCTGAGTTTCTATTTGCTACTTTTTCTGGTATCTAACCAAAATAGATCAGATAAGTTTCCAGAGAGTATTACATGTAAAGTTCACTTTTATAATTTGTAGCCTTTATTTCTTTTCCAGAATTAAATTAGATAGAATAGTCACATGGGAATGATAGAGCCACCAAAAGAATGGAGATTGAATAAAAATTATGATTTTTATCATGTAATATTGTTTTTGCATTGAATTTGCAAGTTTTTGGAAAAATTAATGAAAATTGTGTAAAAATTTGAGATTATACCCAACCCATTCTCCTGATAACCAATGAAATTGTGTAAAAATATTTCTGCATAGGAATGCCATGGTACATTAGCCCCATTTTAATACAATGGCAAGAATGATATACTATATGAAGGAAAGGAAATGTTGCCTAATATAAGTTTTAATAGTGTTTTTTTACATACATTTTATTTCAGCTTACTTTCCAACTGAATATCAGTGGACAGTTAGGCTAGACGTCTCTAAGCCCATTTACTCATATAAATTCAATTTTATATACAAATATAGTATTCAATTACAAATCTACATCTTCTTAAAAAAAACACTTGAAATTTCTAATAAAATTTCTTGGATGACACTAAATTTTTAAGTAAGTTTAAATTAAATTAGTTTAGTTACTGTATTTGACGGCATATAAGATGCACCCTCATTAAGTTCGCCACTCACAAGGAAAAAGAGTTTTAATAGTCCGTGCGAAAGTACGGTACCACAATAACTTAAAATGTAGTTTCTTTTAGTTGTCACGTTTTGTAAAAGCCAAATATTAACACAATCATTGAATGCAATTATGAAATAGGTAGTATAGACCATCAAATAGCATTCAGCATTGAAAGTTAACCTGTGTAGGTTGAACCTTCACATATAAGATGCAGGGAAATTTTTCGAGACATAATTTAGGAAAAAAGGTGCATCTTATATGCCGTCAAATACGGTAATTGTAAATTTTAAAGTGCCCTCATAAGATGTATCCTCATTCATTTCACAAAGTTAAGCTAGAACATATTATTTCATAACATGAAATAATATATTCAAACAATACTTATACATGTTCAATATATATAGCATACTACATTTCAACTCCTTTTAATTTAAAACTAAATTTAGAATCAAAGTGAGAATTCTCAATCTTTTCTTTATATGCCATGGTTTGACCTAAAGAATATAGGTGATTGAAGATGAAAATCCCACAGGATAGTAAATTGTTTTCGGTTTGAGTAATGCGTCCGGGTTTTCTTTATTTATTTATCAACGGGAACTTAGGGGTTTATGAAGGTGAGAGGATTTCAATGTCCTGTTTATGGCAATAGGTGTGATTAAAAGGACAGAGAGGGTGCCCTAGACGATGTTTTTGAAGTTAAGAGTGATATTTTTCCGTGATGGAACTGAGGTAGGTTAAAGCTTTGGAATGGACAGGATTCATATAGAGTACAAATTCTATAGAGAATTGAGTTGTGGACTCCTGAATTAGAGAATACAAGGACAGGCGATACGCTCTTTAAAAAATTGTTATGATAATGGAATGAGCGTTAGGTAAAGGATTCAGGTAGAGGGATGATAATCTTTGCAAGATTACCAGTGCATTTTTAAAAGGTACATTCATTTTCTTCATGACTCTTAGACTGAGTGATGTAGGAGTGGCTAGTGTACAGAGTATGAATAATCACTATATCCTCGCTATTTATCATCAGTAGTGTTTCTGTGAAGATTAATACTAAGAATAAATTTACTGAATAAGTTTGGAGAAAGTAGGTTCTCAGAATATGTAACTGACATTCCTATTATATTGATTATTGTGATGCTACGAGGAAGATCAGGGAAATAGATGCTAGAAAGAATCCACTCAATAATTGATTTTTTCCGGAAACGATACACGAAAGCAATCCATTGGGAAAATAGAGTCCTATTGCTTGCATCCCCTGCCACACGCAGCAGCTTATAGGGTCCTTGTATTAACATAGAAATAGACAATGGAGGGAATGAATCAAGTTCAACGTAGCAGATTCCCTGTAATGTAGCCTATTTCACCAAACATCTATTATTAAACTAAAATGATTGCCTGCTGACACCATATAGATGATTTTCATCTTTATTCTTGGCAACAATATACCTACCTTTTTCAGTTGATATTCGATAACCCATTAAAAGAAACAAATTAATCCAACAAACTATTAAAAGAAACAAACATCAAGCTATCAAAGCTAGATGAACATTAGTGATCTTTCATACTACTAGTACTCATTTATACATGGAAACTTTTGAGAGAACAAACTTCCTCTTCGAATTGTGATAGAAATAAAATCAATTAAGAATCGCTAAGGATAACCTTCAAATAATTTTGAAATTTCAAAGGAAAACCTTTTTTAAATCCGTTTGTTCAATGAAATTGACTTTCAAAGTTTACTTTTACTTTCCATAGGTTTGTTCCTTTGAATGATTTCAGCTGAGCAAGAACTTAAATAACTTCTTAGACAACTTTTATTTGCCTTATGTATTTATCATTTCATTGGTGTTATTCTCACTCTCGTAAAGTAAATAGAAAGTGAGAGATGATTGCAAATATCACGTGAAATATTAAATTGTTATATTTTACAGACATATTCCAACATTCCAAGAAGTAGGCTTTTGCCTACAGATTTGGTATTTATGTAACAAGCATCGAGAATAAATAATAAGAATAAGGTATTTTGTGTATGTGACAATAACTGACTATAAGGATACGTTACGTCTGTTTGATATATGTGTGTGTATTTAAATAGTAAATAATTCAAATTTTATTAAGCCACTCATATTATTCTTTATTGAATTGAGAACTTCTCTTTCTCACGTCAGTATCTTGTTGCAGTAACTTTTCCTACAGTAAGAGCAATATCCCGAAGGTTGGTATGGATTGCTACGTAGTAAGTGCTAAATATCACTCAAATAAAGGATTGATATTAAGAACATCATAAGTATGAGAGCTAATTTTGACGTTGAATTCATTTGGATATATTCACTAATTTTGGAGGAATGCTTCACTAGTAAAAAGTGTGGAGAACTTTGCAGGTTATCATTAGCCTCACTATAGAGAAAAATATGCAAACGTTTTTATGGTTTCAAGTTAATATTTCTTTTGAAATGCGAGTTTATGCTGCAAGTCCGAATTTCTTGGGCAAAAAAGGAATTCATTAATAGGGAACATTCTAATTAATCTATACAAAATAAAGAACCAGTCTTACCAATATCTCATTTACAATTAGTATAGCAGTTATATATTTTTATTTGCCCATAGTCAGTGAGAAGTTCAGCTATTAGACATCATAAATATTAAAATATTTATTTATGGAGGAAAAGAACATGGAAAGATTCTACGAGACGGTTCTTTATGAAAAATATTGTATACAAATAAGTTTTTTCATGGTAAAGATTTAGTTCAATAAAATTTGATTTGTTTGAAGGACAAAATTGTCTTTTAACAATAATTTTATAACTGTAACTTCTCTTCATTAATGGCACAAATCATAAATTTAAAGGAAATTTATGCAGTACCAATGATACCATCTACCTGTTAATATCACACGATCATGAGTATCGATGTAATTTAGGAAAGCTAAGAGCTTATCCTTTGGAATTAGTCTCGCAATTATGTCCGTGGCATTGACTACTTTTACAGCAACTACCTAATGTCATGTAATGATATTAACGAGGCAATAAGAAGACAATTGATATGGCAGTAATCAAATAATCAAACTAGAACTCTTACTTTCCATGACTTGTTTTTTATTATATTTTCACGTAATGCTTGCAGATAAGATAACTAGAAGTTAATAAGTACTCTTTTCTCAAACTACATATACATTATAATATTTGTGTAGTGCAGTGTTTGAATAAAATAATTATTCTATGCAAAAACTTGCCGAGTGAGGCAAGTTGTGAGAAAAAAGTGCATTAATTAGGTAACTATAATTTTTTCATTTAATTTGTTCTGCTCTTTGAAGAGATAAAGCACCTCCGATTACAGTTTGCTTGCCGGACTTTGACTTTCATGTCAATTGATGATTCCAAGATATGCCTCCTGCAAGACAACTATAGAAACATGTCACTCATTATATTGATACTTCGGAAATAACCACTCATTACAACGGACATAAATCTCTATCTTTTTTGCTGTGAGAAGGCCAAAAAATCATTCGCTATAACGCAACTCTCGTTATATGCTGTACTTGTTATAACAGACTTCTACTGTATAAGCCCTGAGATGATTTTTCAGGATGCACTTTATAAGACCCTAGCAAATACAAAAAGATTTTGTTCATCCATTTAAACACATGATGGACTTATAAAATTAAAAATAAATGAATGTATAAATAATACAAAGACCATTAGTGCTTTAAATTAAGTGACTTGAATTTAGAGTACATACATAAAGAAATATAACCTCCAGAATATCTGACCAACAGCATATTTAGGATCAAAACTCAATTCTCTGTCTGCTGATAGAACTTGTTTTGATGTGTGCCAGTGGAAGGGGCCTCTTATACTTTTAGCCTAATCTTAATCTCTAATGGAACTTACAGCTTCCCATTCTCCAGTGAGACCATCTCCATCATCATCTGAGCCAGAGTCTTCATCGTCTGTACCATCGCGAGCCTCAAGAGCAGAAGCTAATTGGTCCTCAAGAGATTTGGCCAAGTCTGGATCCACTTCCACTGGCCCTTGTCTGAAACACAAATATCTTTCATAACATTATGGAAAATAATCAACATACTGCAAATAGCAGTATGATGATGGCAGTTTTCGTTTAAGTAGAAGTGAAGATTACATACTCATTGGTCTCCAATGGCACTTATTTACTCACTATGTTGCTTAAATTTTAAGTTGATTGGGCTTTCATGTTACAACAGTACACCATACAAGCCAATTCAGCATTAACTTATGACAGTTATTGAAGGGTCTTCATTCTATAATGACCTGGACAAAACACTTTCTGTGGATAGAGCCCCTGCAGTATTATTAGTATTCTGTGCCTTGTTAGTTTTAGGTTCCAATTACGAATTTTTTCACCAATTAATATTTCAACGATGGATGCCTAGAAGAGTAGAACATGTCAAGAAAAAGGATTCTTCATAAAGACTAGTCTATGGATGAATTCATTGAAGTTATAACATGAACTTTGAAATACTTGAGGCTTGCTAGGCAGAGAGAAAAAACAAGCTTCAAATGCTTTTATGTACTGGAGTTTATAGCAATGTAGATGAGCTTATAAGTGGGACCAGAGATGCTCTTACAGGACAATCAAAATAAAAATTTAAAGATATAAAACATAGTGCCTATGATTTTCTGAGGAAAAAGTCATAGATGGGATTCAAACCAGTTGATAAGATGTAACCATGTAAACTTAACCGGTTTATGAGAAATAAAAAAAAGTGATTTAAAGCAAGCGTTAGCTGAAGTAAACAGACATTTAAAAGGCTTTTCTGGCGCTTCTAGAAAAGGTCAATTGGCAGGGGCCATGCACAAGGTCACAGTGCTTGTATGCCAGTGGGGCTGGCAAATTTTAGTGACGGTGAAAGGAAAATTGGTACAGCTGTTAATGAATTAGGAATGAGGCCCAGGTTGCCATTCGTGAGTTTCTCTTTGTTTTGGAGTCTATTAACATAAGCATCTTGTTTAGAGTTCACCTATATGGATAATTTCAATTTTATATTTTCAAATGTAATTTTGTGATTTTTTTACGTATTTATTTGTTTCTCATATAAATACATATATATCAGTAAATATTACAAAAATTAAAATCGAGGGACATTGGTTCCCCTAGGATAACATCCTGTTTGGAATGAACCGACTCTTCCTGTTAAACAAAAAAAGAACAGAAAACAGCATTGGAAAACAGTCACTGTGCCACTATTAACGAGTAACATTTCAAAAAAATAAAGTAGATACAAAAACAATCAATAAGAAAAATGAATATCGGAAAAAATATTGAAAATGCTGGAACAAATAAAGGCAATCATAACATACACAATACAATTAAAATAACACAAGTATAATTTCTTGATAAAAACAGATGAAATTCACTCAATCCTTTTAAACAAATACTCCACTTCCTTGCTCTGGAATAACCATTCTTTAAGAAGTTTAAAAAAAGTTACTTCTTTATCTATACCAGATACACTTACAGGTAAAGAAACAAACAATTTAGAGCCAAGATAAAGAAATGATCTACGAAAATTTTCATTATTTGGTTTAGGTAAAATAATATTAAATTTTGCTCTGAGGATATATACTCTGGGTTTTACATGTTCTCCACCACTATTTTATAAAATTCGTCGCTCGCGTCGTTACCCTTAGCACCCTTATTTGGGACATCAGAAGTGGATTAATATTTGTAGGCGCCTCCCCAGCACGCAATTCCATACTGTAATCTCGAGTTCACAAGACCATAATAAATGATCTTGAGGGCTGATAATGGACAAGTATATCTCAATATGTAATGAATCATCTTGTCTCGCAAACTTTTGAGAGTAAAATGGTTACAAGTATCTCCCCCACCAAAAATAATTCTAACATCATCGCTCCTAAAATCTCCCCCATCTTTCCTCCATACTTTAAATATTCCTCATATATTAATGTTTAACCTTTTCATTTAAACCATCTTAAGAGGATTCAATACATAATTACCAACAAAATAATAAATTTTCTTATTTAGATTTTTTTAGAAAAATGAAGCAGATTTCAATTCATGTAATAAATTTGTGAGTGAGAATCACATGATTTTTATAAAGAAAAGGATTAAATATTAATGATAATCATCCATTTTTGCATTAAGAATTTTATATTTTTTGGCCAAATGGTACAAATTTTGGTCAATATAGTAAACTCTCATGTTAAGAATTAGAGATTTTTCTTTAAAATTGTAGCAAATTTTGATTGATTAAAGAATTCTTAAAAAAGGGAAAAAATTAACATAAATAATCCATTTTTGCGTTAAGAAATAGAGATTTTTGTGAGAAAAGGAAACGTATTTCGATAGATATTTTTGCAGTAAGAAATTGAGATTTTGAACTTAAAATGAAGCAAATTTCTGTAGATATAATAAATTGTTGGGAGAAAAGCGCAGGATTATTTCTTTAATAAAGTACAAAAATTAACGAAAATTATCTTTGTTTGGGTTAAGAAATTGAAGTTTTTTTGCTGAAAACAAAGCAATTTGCATCAATATAATGTATTTTCTCTTAAAAAATTGAGATTTTTTGATAAGAATGAAGCAAATTTCTATTTAGTAAATGTTTTGGAGGGAATGCGCAATATTTTCTTTGCATAGGCATAGATATCTACAAAAATTTTCCATTTTCCATTAAGAAATTAATATTTTGAGGTAACGCTGCAAATTTTGGTCAAAATAACAAACTTATGCACTTGGAAATTGAGATTTTTTTCTAGAAATGATACAAATTGCAATAAAATAATATATTTCAGGGTGAAAATTACAAGATTCTTTCTCGTAGAAGGAGTAAATATCAACAAAATTAATCCAATTTTGCCTTAAGTATTTGAGATTTTTGGGCAGAAACGAAGACATTTTAATGGATATAATATATTTTCCCTGTTGGTAGTTGAGATTTTTTGCTAACAATGATGCAATTTTCTATTGACATAATACATTTTTGGGAGAGATTTGCAGGATTTTTTCTTTAAAAGGGTATAAATATAAACAAAATTTTCCCATTTTCGCATTAAGAAATTGAAATATTTGGGTAAAAAGAATGCATATTTCGATTGATATAAAATTATTTCGTGTTAGGAAATTGCTTTAAAATCAAAGCTTATTTTGGTTGAGTCATTTAATTTTAGTGTGGGAATCATTTCTGGAATGAAATTATTCCAGTAGAAATGAAAACATATTTAAGTTGCTCAATCCTTGGTTTATGAAGTCAACCTAATTTTAGATTGTTAACCTTATGGAAATAAGTTGCTGGTAAACTACCTCCACCTTTGGCTATGCTTATTCAAAAATATGGCATAATATTAATTTAAATATGGAAGTTTGTAAAGTAAATTAGGTATATTTGACTTCAAGCATGACGTTCCTGTCTCTCACTTCCAAGGCAGGTAATCTTATGCATTCTGCATCAATTCCAGCATCAATAGGAAGCTCTGTGAGGAAGCCAAAGAGGCCACTAACATTGTCATAAGACCTCATCAAGACAGCTAACTTGCTATCAAAGAGGAAATCCTTCAAAGGAAATAAAAGTAAGGGAAGATGGTTTACTTTATGCAAAGAAGTGTGCACCTTAAAAGCCAAGAATAAACAAAACTAAAAAACAGCAAATTATAAAGGAGTCGGGATCGTGGTAAATAAAAAATGCAAATTCCAAAAACAAGTCACATTTTTTGGTAAAAATGGTTGAAAGAAGCCAAAAAGTATAACATTTTTGATAAAATCTTTAAATTTCAGATGGTTTAATCAAGGAAAATAGAGAAGATGGGAGTAAAAATCCAGGCACCACCTACCTTCCAAGGTCGCTGACTTCAGGATTCAGCAAAAGAAGCATATTCTGCAGTGTCCTATGAGGATGAAGGAGCTCGGGGTTGACGTTCTGGGTGAAGCAGAGGTGGAGGATATTTGCATTCAGTTTGGCTACCTTCCTTGCAAAGCGACGATCTCCCATTTCGTTGCCACAGAAATCACTGCAGATATAACGAAATTAATTTACTCTCCAAAATACGAGAGAATATCTAAATGATGTAATGAAAGAATCTTTGGAACAAGGCTGTTAAAGAATTAGATGTTTTAAAACTCCAATAGCCGTCTTTGTCAGGAATCCTTGTCAGCATTCAGAATAAAAGAAAAAATCTGATGTGGCCAGCACATGACTTTCTCCATATATATAAGATGTAAATATTTATCTACCGCAGTAATTTCGAACTCTATATTCCATCTAAACTTGGAATATGAGTGATTAATATTATATATTATCTTTGACGCCAAAAACATGATAAATAATGTTTTACGGGACATGATCGATGAAAAACGATGAAATTGTCCTTTCGCCCATAGAGCCCAGAGCGCCCACAAAGTACATAATCAGCAACTTCCGGTTTATCAGTATTTCATGAATAACTCCTACACAATCAGTGATACAAAAATATGTTTCAACCAAAAGTTATAGTAAATTACATTTTCTAAAACGTTTACAAATAATATTATATACCTAAATATCATATTTATGGAGATATTTTGAAAACCGGAAATGAGCTTTGAAGAATGAAGCTCAACTTCCGGTTAATCGATTCACTCCAAAAACTAATCAACTCTAACGACTATAATAAAAGTACTATATATTAAATTTGGTGTTGATATAATGAATAGTTTTTAAGTTAGAGCGCCCACAAAGTACATAACAGCTACTTCCGGTTTATCGGTATTTCACGAATTTCTCCTAATCGACCGATGATATAAAAATATGTTAAATACAAAAGTTATAGTAAATTTTATTATCTAAAACTTTTATACGTAATACAATGCACGTATATATCATATTTATGGAGAAATTTTGAAAACCGGAAATGAGCTTTAATGAAAGAAGCTCGACTTCCGGTCAACCGATTTAATCCAAAAACTAATCAACTCTGACAGCACACACCACAGTACTATATACGAAGTTTGGTATTGATACGACCAATAGTTTTCACCTTAGAACGCCCACAAACACACACACACATACAGACACACACACACACACACACACACACACACACTCACACACACATACACACAGACATCATTCCGAAAATAGTCAAAACGTGTTCTAGGGACCCCAAAACATGTATTTCTGTTGAAATCTCGAAGTCGAATTTTTTCATGAAAACAATACTTTCTCTATACTTCGTATATGGAGAAAGTAAAAAGGATCACCTCACTTTTAAGAACACCTGAAGTGCTTTTCAGGAGCAATGGTCTCCTCCTCAGGGCTCATAAAATACTATTTATATAGGGATACTTTATGACCCTTTAGGAGGGGAGCACTGCTCCCAAAAAGCGCTTTGGGTGTTCTTAAAAGTAGGGTGATCCCTATCTTGTTTTCTCTGAATACCAGTGAATGAGATGAGGAATACCAACAAAGATGGCTATTGGAGATTGAAAACCTCTTAGAATATCATCTAATTATTTTCAGACAAATAAACGCCTTATAAATAATGTAAGGTAGTTTTATGTTCTTTCATTAGTTTATTATAATATTCAACACATACATAAATAATATATATTTAGATGTAGTAAGTCCTACTCTTTTAGTCAATACAAATTGGAGAAAGTTTAGCTATGACGACAATTTTTGGCACCAGAAACCAATGTGGACTTCATACTTGCTCCAATAGATTAAAAATAAGCAGCCAATGTCCTTATCACTTTGCTGTGAAATGCTCTCAAGTGTATCAGGTCTATTTCAAGCTTGAATAATTTTAATAAATCTGTATTTAATAATTAATCAATTAATGCTTTTATGGTATTACTGAATACATCCATTGAGTTTCTTTGTATGTAGAATGACTTTTCCTATAAATGTTTGCAACAAATCACTAAGGATCAACAACAATTATAATTATATATTTTTAATATTTTATAGCAAGACTTAGATTTACAAGAAATCTCTTTAAGCAAAATGTGCTAGGTCGGATTATCTCAGCTCTGGAAAAGTGAGAAAGGAGAAAACTATATTAGAGAGAGTTGTTTTTCACACTTGTACCTCTATGAGAGACCAACTTGTCGTAAAACTTTATCAATAAGAGATTTTTCTACAAAATACAACACATTGGGAGTGTTTTGTTAGGTTCATGTTTTTGGATTGTCAAGTTTGCCCTAGTATTTAAAAACAAAGTAGTTGCTAAGTTTCAATCACTGTGGAAGATCTGTTAAGGCCTTGCGTGGTCTAAACAAAATAATAAGATTGAGAGATTAAATTGTGATGGTATTCAAGGGTGGGACATCAAAAAGTGACAATAGGGTTTTTCCATAGTTAGACACTTTGATGGTTTCCTTGATATGGGCATCACTTGAGCAGCAGAGAAGCCTCCATTACTTGTTTTAAACTCTATTATCATAAGACTGTGAACAATTCCCTTTCTATCAAGGATCATAAAAGACAAAGATCCCATAAAGTCACAGTGCTTTGAGGGACATTGATGTAGTAAGATGAACTGAGCTCCTGAATTTCTTAATCTCAAAAAGTGTCATTTGGAATGGATTTAATGAAGTCTCAATTGAAAAATACACAACTAACTGCATTACATTAGCTATATTTAATAATCATAGGAAAATTTAGGGTTACTTTATACATAAGATATACAAATGGAAATTTTTAAATAAGAATTTGAGTGATCTTATAATTAAAAATAAATATGTAGAAAATAGGCGCTAAATAGAAGTAAAAAGCCATTCTCTATACTTCTCTACAATGAGTATCACAGACCAATATAATACCTGTAGTACAACTTCTTCGGTAATCTGACATCAAGATAGTAAGCCAACACATTGACCAATTGTGTGGTGTACGTAAGAGCAGCACTGATTGTGTACGCTGGATGGTGTTTCACTGCTTCTGGTGCTCCACTTGTGAGACCATCCTTATTCGTGGCCACTACGAAGGCATAATGAATCTATTTAGAATAAAACTATGGTGATAATACATACATCAATCTGCACACGTGAGGGAAAGTAATAAATAAATAAGCAACAGCTTCAGTTGTGAGATATGGCAATAAATGATTGGGAAAGAATTGAAGGCATTGATAAATTAAACATACCATAGATATTAAATCAGGGATGGTAAACCTTTGGTAAAGGAGAGCCATATTTAAGAATAGAGTTACGAACTAATGTGGTGACAAATCATAGATTTGAAAGCTGATATTCTCTTTGTAATTACATTGAGATGTTGTTCAAATTAATAATTGACTGATATTTTAAATTTACTTTGGGGAGTAGATGTTTCAAGTTAAGAATATATGAGAATGAAAGAATATTAAATGAATCTGGCAGCTCTAAGTGTCTTCCACATGTCAATTTCAAGTTTACCACTCCTCAAAAGGGAATCAATTGAACTTGAAAAATGAAATCTTAATGAAGAATTTAACAGTCCATCGATAAATGACAGTTTGATTAACAACGGCATTACAGTTATTGACGTATTTAAGTTACCTACATCAAAATATTTCATATAAAATAAATTATTAGTTCCAAAATGAAAATGTAAAGCTCTTCTCCACAATTTTTCTTGAGAAAGTATAATTATATTTACAAGGAATCAAAGATGAAAATTGATCTACTGTTATTAGCCTATGCTATGCAGATACATGGATACTTGCATGAGATTTAACTCTTACCCCATGTGCAGTATGCTGTGTAATCACCAGATGCAGGTAAGGACGGAGCAACAATTGTATTCCTCAACTCCCCAGGAGAACC
This sequence comes from Sympetrum striolatum, assembly GCA_947579665.1. Classification (NCBI taxonomy): domain Eukaryota; kingdom Metazoa; phylum Arthropoda; class Insecta; order Odonata; family Libellulidae; genus Sympetrum; species Sympetrum striolatum. The sequence goes on along the minus strand of OX388351.1, from coordinate 72,241,677 downwards.
ACAGTTCAAGGTATCAGTCAACACCCATTTCCCCCTTACATATGCAGTACGTGTGGCTTCTGCTAAAGCAGAACTCACAGCTTCTCCTTCTTCCGTGGAGACTTCCTCTTCTGCCGCAGCAACTTGCTTCATGGTCACAGCACCATCCCCAGACCTGCAAAAGATATGTTGTATGCTTTAATGCAATAAAAGAAAATGGAACCAAATGTTAAATGATACTTTGTATAGCCTCTATACATACAGATGGTACATTGTAAAAAAGGTTTCTACATATCCTTCTACAGAGAATTTTCTATTAATTTCCAGCTCAATTTTTAAATGAGAATAATAGCAAAATAATTTGTAAAAAGTGAAAACTTATATAACTAATGCATTATAGGCCGAATTGGTATTCACATGAAACTAGTAGACTTCACCAAATACTCAATGTTACTTACCAGGAAGCAGTAGGTACTGGAGGAGAGCTTGGTTTTGTATCTTTTGGAGAGACTGGTGGAATAACTTCTTCAGAGAGTGGGAAGACATAACGAACTAGTTGATGAACACTGGAGCGCACCACTAACTTGAGTCGAGCCTGTGTCTCCTCAAGGCGCTTGCGTTGGCGTTCGGTCCTTCGAATTAAATCTCCAACATATCGTTCCATGCGCTGAATCTTAGCCCTGTCATGTGGCAAACGTGCGCACCTATGGCCATTTGCCTCTTGGAGTTCCAATACTTCCACTGTGCCTATGATTATGGAAAGAAGATGAAGAACAAAAAAACTGCGTCATTTATTTTTACTAGAGTGCTATCAAAAGTTAGAGCATTGATTCTTCCAGAAGACCATCCAAATTCCGACTTAACTTTCTTCATAAGGAATTACACACAAAATATTAATCCATTCATACAATCTAATCAATGCATAACTATCCAAAACCAAACAAAAAATAGTAATACATATTCAAATGATGAAATCACAGAAGGAACTGAAGAATTCAGAAACTCCAAGAGATAACATTGATTCTTTGCAAAGCCATCAGAGTAGCAATCAAGGAAGACGTGAGGAATTTTAATGAAAAGGTTGTGCAAGAGGCCATAGAAAATAACAAGAGCAAAAAGAGGGCTAGAGAACGCCTTGCAATAGGTAAGAAACCGATTTTAGCCTTGCAGAGGGGAGATGGCACAACAACATAGAACAGACCAGCAATATTGAGGGCTGTAGCAGAATACTTTGACAACCTATACAAGAAAATGGGAAATGCTGAAGTGGAAAACCAAGAGGAAAGCCAAAGCTCGCAAAATATCCTCTCAAGTCTTCCAGAAGAGGTAATGGCGGTGATTAAGCAGATATTGCTAATGTTATAACACAATTATTCAGTAAGTGTCTAAAACAAGGAATGATTCCCAAAGATTGGAACCATGCAAGGACTGCCTTTCTACACAAGAAAGAAAGCACAGAAGATTTGAAGAACTATCGCCCCATTAGCCTCCTTCCAGTTGTCTATAAGACATTCATGAGGATAATAGCTAAATGTCTTAAGATGACCCTGTCTTCAAGCCCAGCCTAGAGAACAAGCAGGATTCCGGAAAGGCTTCAGCACTATGGACCACATCCACACATTACAGGAAATTATAAACAGAACGAATGAATACGAGATGCCACTCGTCCTTTGCTTTGTAGATTATGAACAGGCCTTCGACTCAGTAAGTACCTCCTCCACTCTGAAAGCTCTGAAGAATCAAAGGATAGATTCTGAGTACATCCGTCTCTTGCGCAGTGTATATGAGAATGCCGCAGCCTCTGTAATGCTGCATGAAGAGACCGATGAATTAAATATTGAGAAGGGAGTTCGACAAGGTAACGGTCTATCTCCCATCTTGTTCACAGCCGTTTTAGAAGTTTTTAAAACCTTTGATTGGGAAGAGAAGGGCTTAAGAGTAAATGGAGATTACATCAGTCACCTCCGTTTTGCATATGATATAGTTCCCTTTGCATCCAAAGCAGAAGATCTAACTTCAAGAACTAAACACAGTGGGACAGAAGATAGGACTCAGGATAAACCTAACAAAAATAAAGGTAATGTATAATACTTTTGCAGTGCAAGAACCAGTCAAACTTCAAGAAAAACGTCTAGATGTTTGCTTGGAATACATGTACCTAGGACAACTTGTAACAACAGGAGAGAAAAACAGGATTAATGAAGTAAACAGAAGAATGAAACTTGGCTGGAGGTTATTTGGTAGGAATTTTCACATTCTGGAGTCAAGAATGCCAATGGTTTTGAAGAGGAAGGTCTTCAACCAATGCATTTTACCTGTCCTGACCTATGGTAGTGAAACTTGGGTATTAAATGTTGCAATAACCCAGTGACTTCAGACAACGGAAAGGAGCATGGAACGCTGTATTCTGGGAATCACAAGAAGAGACAGGAAACGCAACACTTGGGTGAGAATGATGACTGGAGTTATAGTCATCATATATAAGGTAAGATCGCTAAAATGGAGGTGGGCCGGCCATATTGTGAGAAGAAACAAAAACCAATGGACATTTACAGTTCTCAACTGGATACCAAGAGAAGAGGCCAAGAAAAAGACCTATGGACAGGTGGAATAGAGACATCATCAAGTACTTAGGAGTAACGTGGCAACGAGAAACTCAGGACAGAGAAAATTGGAAAATACTTGGGGAGGCCTACATCTGATATCTCATTGAAAATGGCTGATGATGTTGCTTGCACTCTGCAAGCATATAAATGATACAAGTCAATATCATGGAAACAATGGTAACTTGAAACCCGGCATACGAATAGAGATCATAAATAAATTTCATATACACAGTTTAAGGTTTCCTTGATTGTCTTGGGTTCGATCCCAGAGAGGCATTTACTACTATTTATCCTGGTTGAAACAAAACTTATTTAATTCAAATTTCGAATTCGATATCCTACAGGGAAGATCCTAAAATTAGACTTTGTTATCTCCATTTGAAATTCATACAGTAATGTAATTAACTATCTAGGATTCATTACTCACTTAAATCAAGAAGCATGCATTAATTACATAATATTGTTTAGGTATTCTGACTTTAATTATTATAATTTAAAGATTTCATGAAACCAAAATTATTTGCCAAAATATAGAAAAATAAATTCTAAATATAGTTTAAAATTAAAATTACCTTTCAAAATAAAATCCCTCTTTTCCTGGATGAGTTTCTTCAGCAAATTTATCCTCTCCTGGCATGCTTGCATTTCACAAAGCTGAAAAATGCAATTTATTTTTGTAGAACAATTTTCTTACTTATAAACATGTAACAGCAAATGCATTCACATAATTATTTGATTCAGATCCATCAATACTAAAGCAAATTAAATACGGAATGATATAGTGAGAAAATAATGTGTTTGTCAGCTGAATTCTTTTGTCCCTTGAGCATCACAGCATAAACGACACTAATTCTATTAATTTTTGTGCCCTTTAATAATTTATAGCCCTTTGAGAGTCCTTATACAGCACAAATACTTCATGAGTAGTTATGAAGTTTTTATTTTCTACAAATTTCTTTGTTGATATAAATACGGCGTTTAAATGTATAAGTAAGCATAATACTGAAATAATGAAGAGTGAAAAAATGAAAGGTATCATAATGATAAATGATTCACTTTATGCTTACAACAACAGTGACAAAACATAAAAAGAACAGGGTATACAAGAAGTGAAAAATAGTGACTTGACTGGGACTATATTTCACTTCTTATATAAACTTGGGTTAAGTTGCACGCTTTCCTGTGCTATGTTAAAACTTCATTTCATCATTTACAAAAAAAAAATTATTTTATTATAAATATCACAATGAATACAAGCAATAGTTTTAATGCTAAAATATTAATTTATATTCATATACCATTTCCATGAACTCTTTATTTGTACCTACAGTGAATATTGATAGATTTGTTATTATAATTTCTTGTATGTTATTTTTGCCACTGATATAAATAAATTTGCTGTTAATTTTAGATTCCTATAATTATTCCCTACAAGATTTAGTTTTGCATCAGAAAAAACTCAGTATTTTCTCTTGCTTTGATCATTCCTAATACAATCATTCATTGGTACACAAATTGAAAATGTGAATTTCATGAGCTCAGGATAAAATACAGATTTCCAGAAGTTATTAATTGAAATAATGAATCAGGTCAATTTTCCAGGGTCGTTCTGAATTATTGCAATGTCATATCCCACAACTTGAACAAAAGTTTGGCTAAGTATTAACATAACTAAAACTAAATTCAAAGATACATGCTAAATGCATAAAATTATATCCTTTTTGGACCTTATCGCTTGATAACAAGTATTTAGATAAAGTTCATGGATCAGAATTAGCTAAATTATGCTAGCATTAAATAATAATAGAAGAAAAATATTCAGTTACTTATACATGAGATATTTACAAACAGAAATTTTAAGTTAAAATTATGGAGGTTGACCTAAACACACGATCGATATTTCATTGGGTACTTCATTGTTTGGTAGACTCATCAAAAATAAAATTATGTATCCTTTTTTAGGATGCATTTTCTCACAAGTCAAGCTTATAGGCATGAAAGAAAAAAAGTGTCTTACGATTTGATCGGTTTCAAGGCGCCTCTTGATGCGTGACTCACATAATTCTTGAACCTTCAGTCGTTCTTTTTTTAGGCGACACAGTCGTAGCTGTTTCTCAGCAAACCTAGAAAATGAAGAGAAAGATATTTGTAGCGCTATACATTCATAGCAGGGATATATATTATTTTATATTACTTTAATAGTATATTAATTATTTTACATTACGATATTTTGTGAAATAATTGTAAACTCAACTGCAAGACCACAGTTGAGTTGACTCAACTAAAATGATTTAGTGTCCCTTGTTTATGATATAGATCATTTATTTGTACTAAATTTTGGTTTTACTATACATAAGTATTATAAGAAAATGATTAATCTTTATTTATCTTCTTCTTTATGATTTGTATTATATATTCTAACTGCGTTAATTTTCATTACTCTACATTTGTATAGGGCTTGCCTTTTTACAATAGGCTGTTATTACAGTATACATATGTGGAACGTATCGATGTTATCTTTGAATATGTCAGGAAATTTGGGGAGTCATCTCTACCGGAAGGTACAGTTGACTCCCTTCCGTGAGGGGAGTTATCTGTACCTAGGTATAGAAAACTCCCCTTGCGTAAGTCATCTCTACCGTTCACACCGGCATTTTTGAGGGAGGCCACAGACCGACTCATCCGGTAAATGTGTAGATCTCAAAATTGGCCTGCCGCAATAACTATCAATACTGTTAGGCTAAGTAGTCAGCTAACCTGCTGACTCCAGAGGGCGTTGCTCCCTATGAAAAAGGGAGACTGCTAAAACTACATTTTATTTTTAAAGACATTTTTGCATTATTTAATAAGTAAGAAACTATAAAGTATACGTATCGTCCGTCTGACAGTGAATTGTCAGAATCAGACGTGTTTAGTATTCTGCAAGCTTTCAGTGGATGCTTGAAGGATGATAAAAGGTAAACAAATGTAGAAACATAATTCTTGTAGAAATAAGAACTCACTGGCATTTTAGCGGAGAAAGCACTTTGAAGTATCACGCATGAGCGCAATGGACCACAGAGAAGCAACTCACGTATAATACGAGCCATTCACGTCCGAATATTTCGCGATCGTGCGTGAAAAAATTAGAGATTACAATTTCAACAGATCTTTGCACCATTGTCGCAAATATTTTTAGAAATATTCTTCATAAATATTACCAAAATAACATTTAACAGGAGTCTGAGGATTTACTAATGCTTAAAAAAAAAGAATGCCATCCGTTTACGAATGCATACTCAAAATATATAAATAAGGCGCATTAAAATATAGGAAAGCTTGAGTCAGCAGTTTCGAGGGAGTAACTCTCAGGTGGGACGCGATACATACGTCAGATAAATTAAATGTTAAATGAATAAAACAAACACACATATTGTAGCGGACATTTTGTGTTTACGGTGACAACTTCGAATTTTCAGCGTAAAATCTCAAATCCTGCGATTCGCATTTCAAAATCTCAAATATGATTTAAAAAATTAAGGATGAAGAATTGAAATATAAGAAGAATTTAAAATATAGAACATAAAGATTGAAAAATTCAATTCATCCTGAGGTTGAAATTTTCAATGCATATGCTGATCGCTTATCCTAACAATATAATATGAGGTAATTAATTATGGAGGTCGATGTATTCACACCCACTGCCATACGCTGGAGTACTTATGTAAATGTAAATTATTTTCGTATTATTTATCGATTTTATATGGTTTTGGACTACTTATTGATTAAACTTATTAGTGATGGCAAAACCGCTCTTAAAAGGAAACGACTGATTTCTTAGGCAATATTGGCACATGGTGAAAGGTTTTAAAAGATCACTGGAATGTGCGATCCTCGAGGCGAAAGGTTTAACTGGTTTTCTTCGAGTTTAGTAATGGTCACTCCAACAGTGAAACATAGAGGATGTTGAAGAATATTAACACAATCGAACTCATTAAGGCTGTTCCATTAAAATAATTGTGAATAGAACGATTATGTTCATAATATAAAACACACGACAAAGTAATATATTCTTCGAAATGTCTTAAGTTAAAAAAACAAAACCAAAGAATAAAAAACCGACAAAAGAGGAAAATTGAGTTCCCTAATGATTCCAATTTAAATCTTTTCGATTTCATGGGAAGGAATAAAATCACACTACTTGATTTACCGAATAGCATATCTATTAGTATAATTTATCGCATTTGAGATTCAAAAGCTAGGTTCTTCATCCTTATTTTTTCAAATGAATGTGAAAAAGCCCTACATTTTACTTAGAAAAGGTTGGATACCTTTGCATTTAGATTCTTCGGCTTATTAAAAACCCATCCGAATTGTTAGTAATTTCCACGCTAACATCTTCTTATACATAAAAATGAAATGATATGCGTGACGTCGTCTAAAACTCGAAAACGGTTCGACCAATTTTAATATTTTTTTGTTTTGTTCACCTCGGTGCGGAGGTGGTTTAGGAAAAACCCAGAAGGAATAGCCAAAAAAGCATTCCCATAAGAAATGCACGTAAAGTTCATTTTTCTCGTTGCAGGCTTTATTTCATTTGAAAATTTAAATTAGAAATAATAGTCGTACTAAGTCGAATCAAGCACCAAAAGAAGGGGAATAGAATAAAGATTCTTATTTTGGTCGTGAAATATCGTTTACGAATCGAAATTTCAAGAATTTTGCTAAAATGCGTGAATATTTTATCAAAATTTCGAGGTTGTAAACAATCCATCCCCCTTGACAATGAAGGTGATTGTTGATTCCAAGTTCATGTATTTATCCATCAAAATGCATTAAGAATATAAGTAAAGATAAAATTAATCTTGATAATAAGTGATACACTTTATGAAGAAGAAAAAACTGCATGAGATTTTAACATTTGCTGTTACGAACAATATTTTGTGAAGAATAGCACGGAAAAAAGTACGAACATTTAAATTTTAATTTTTTACAATTTTGTTTAAACGTCAGTAGAAACCAAGTTTTATTTACAGCAGCGTAATTCTTAGCTGAATTTTTAGTTTTAAAACGGTTTTACTCTCTCTCTACTCGAGGACTTCATGTGAGGATTTCAATATTGTAAACTTTTAATTTTAGGTGGTACGAAGTTCACCGGGTCATCTAGTTTGCAATAAATTCCACGAAAGCGGAGACTGGATTCGCGATTTCAATTTTCGGTGACTCGAGAGAGAACGAGGCTAAGATGAGCTTTCTTTCAGAGGAGCAACTTCGGGCTGCACATTCAATGATGACTGATCCAATCATTCATACATCAGCAGCTTCCACCTTCTCACGAAGATCGAGAAAAAGGAAATTCGAAGATATATTTTCCTCTATACCGAAGATAAGCAAATTAAAAGAATTACGTTTACGCAGAAGGGACGTGAAATTACTCTTAAAATGACTAATCCACCGATTGAATCAGTAAATCTGTTCGATTCTTAGAAATTCCGATCCAGTGGACACTTTCTAGCTCACAGAGGAATACAAACTACAACACTCCTCATTTATTCAGATAAACTCCCTCTCAAATCAAGCAGAATCATTTAGAGGTTATAAATCTGCAATAGCCGTCTTTATCAGCGTACCTCGTCTCATTCCCCGGTATTCGGAGAAATATTATATGTATTATAATAGAAATAATTACCATTTTGTATTGCCTTTTCTTTACTGAAATAATAATGAAAGGGTTAAAGGTACTTTGCACATAAGGGCGTGCACCCAGGAAAAATCCCAAGGAAAAACGGACTTGAAGAAAGTCTGACAGGGCCGGGAATCGAACCCGGGATCTTCCTGGAGGCTGATTTAACCATCTAGGCTACCCGGCCCGTTTTTTCTTGAAATAAAAATATAAAAACAAAAATACTGAAAGAAGAAGAAGCGTATGTGATGAAAGTATGAGATGGTTTTTCACGGCTTAGACATGCTAGAACAGATCCTAATCTAAAAGGATATTTTGCCCCAGGTACTTAGATAATTATTTTACAGACCTCAACGACTCGCTAGGGCTAGGTATTCGTCCCTCTGGCAAACTTACGATGCCGTTTCATAGAGCAGTAAATCTTTTCTTGTCCTCGGAGCAAAATACTAGTTGCTCAACCCAAAATAATGCAATCACCTTTCTTTTCATTTAAGAGTGAGATCTCTGAAAGACTTTTGGTTAGAACATCAAATATCTCCTCTTTCCATCATTCCTTCCAATTGCCGTTCCAACTCATGTCATTTCAAGGCACTGATGATGGTAATCCTTTAATACTCTTCCTTTCTGTTTTTATCTGAATAGCTACGAATACATCTCATCTACCCTATTTTTCTCTTTTCTTTTTCAGGTTCATCTCGCTCTCTTCCTGGAGTGATAAATTTGAGAAATACGCGTCTGATAACAGCCGAGTATTCGACAGATGGCTGACTTTTATTACGATGATGATTATTAAATTACTATTTATATTATATTCACTATAATATAATCATTTACATTTTAAAATATATTCGACTTTATAATATTTGTATGCATTGAACATGTTAATATTAAAAATAGTGTACCATTGAACTGTACAATTGTGATATTTTGTCCTCAATTTTCATGTACTTATTGCTGTTGTAAATAAATTCCTCTCTTCTTTATTCTAGTAATAAAAATCTTTTCTCACCTGTTTCCTATCCCTATTTTGTGTTAATATCTACGTTTTATGTAATATTGATTATGTACTGGATTAATGGTATTTATGCTTTAAAATATGTATACCCTTATTATTTTATGTTTTTATGTAAATGGTTGGCATTTACTTAAATGTAGACATGACTATGTCTATTGATGTATCCCATATATGTACCTATTGATAGTGTATTTGTAAAATGTAATCATGTTTCTTACCATCTTTTTAGTTAATACTATCGGTAGGTTTGCGCAGGTTTTTCACACCCCCCTTCTTAGTGGGTGTTTTACTGCAGTGGATAAATATTTTCCCTAAGAATTTCTTAGGTTTTTTACATTCACAATTCTTCTCATATCTTTTTCATACTATATCTTTAAATTAATTATTTATGTATTGTATGACGATGGGTTGGACGGAAGAGGAGACTTTTAGTCTCAATCTCGCCCGAATAAAGCCGTTTTATTATTATTATTTATTAGTAGATAGGATATGTTATTGTAATTATTCTTTTTTCATGCTTTTCCCTTGATTACTTTTTCTTGTAATTAATAATTTTCTTTTGTGAAAGTAAATTTATTAATTTGTAATTTTGTATTTGTACTCACTGTATCGCTATTTTTATCTGTGTTTTTGTCGATTTTTCACCCCCTTTTCTGTGGGTGTTTTCACGCAACTTGTTCTTTTTTTTCCTCTGTCAACCTTCTGTTGCAAAGCTTTATTTCCGCGCTGTACTCTTTCTTTTGTTTTGATTTATACTTGTACACATTATGCCGACATATGAGCGTAAGTGGAAGAGGGGCCCACATGGGCCTAACCTCGCGATTAAAGGCTCAAACTAGCCAAATAATCGAAAGGGTACATTCTCCCTCGCTACAAATTTCCTTTTGAAATTTTAGGAAAGAAACACTCTGCTTTCCATAAAAGTACCCGTTGCATAATTCCCCATTTCATGGAGATGCCAAAATGAGAAACGGGCAAACATAAATTGTCCACAAACTCAAAATACCCCTTACAAGGGGAGACTCTCACTTTTGTCCGGGGATTTTGATGAAAATTTTTGTGGTGATGCAGGAAGTGGAGTAATGAAAAAGTGTATTGCCGTTCGTCTGAATGGGCCTTAGTTTTGTTGCAATAATTTATTGAAAATTGACAATCTGGGTATAGGCAACCCCGCATTACACACTCGCGCTAAACCACATCTGTAAGGAATAACCCACTGTTTTCGAGTAATTCTCAAATCTTATTTCTTTTGATATACATTCTCCTTGTTACTCACTGATTGGTATAAGGGCAATTTTTCCATTATTTCACCCGATATCAGATAGAATAACCTTATTTCAACCAAATGAACTTCGACGACGGAGAGCCTCGCTAAAAGTATGACGAATGATGGTTCGTAAAAAGGCTTTCTCGAATCATTCTGTTTTCGCTGGTAATTATTTATAATTATAGCAATTACTAGGTGTTTTATAGTTTCAGATCAATAAACAATCATCTGCGACTAAATATACGTCGTAAAGAAAGAAAAATTTGGAACATGGCTGTTACTGAATTAGAGGTTTGAAATCTCCAAAAGCCGTCTTTGTCGGCGCGTTTGGCATCGTAAAGTGCGGCACCCCTTTCTTGCTTTCTCGGATTATCGGGAAGTAAGAGGAGGAACGCCGACGAAGACGGCTTTTGGAGATTTAAAACCTCTAATACATATACGAGTATATCTCGTATATCTTGGCAACTCCTTGGTTACTGGTAAACTTTCCAGAGGAACCATCTTTCTAGAGATAACCTCTGGTCTTGAATGTACTCAAAACTACCATTTAACCAAATAGGGAAGAATATTCGAAAACATACGTCCTTCAGTTGGAAAACGAGAATACATTTGAGGAGAAACTTATGTCCCTTAAAGTGGGACCGCCAAGCCTGCGACAAGGGCGTGAGCACGAGTGAAATGTAAAATCTGTGCATTTGTGTTTTACTATCGTTAGAGTCTTAGGAGACCTTTTATGTTTCTTCCGACGCATTGCACTTACACTTCCAACTTGCACTTACACTTCCAACGTTAAGGTTTCTGATTTTGGTGACTTTTAGTATCAATTAGCTCATGAAATTGTATTAGTTGTGCAATTAAGTAAAATAATGTGATTGTATAGGCTTTTTTATTTATAATCTTTACTTTTGCTGTAAATCATCACATTTAAGCTCTTTTACATTAATCAGACTGAAAATCGTCATAATCACTAAATAAACATATACATGCGCATACCGTGAGAATTTTACAAACTATTGCCTTTCCCAAACACAATTTGTCTTTTGCACATCGTCTGAAAAACATACCTGATCACAGCTTGTTTGGCCATTCCATGAATTCCCAATGAATAAAAGACGATGAGTGGATGCACACGGTTTTACCATGCTTCTTAAGAAAACTTTTATTAGTTTTTTTAGGACAATTTTCCAGATTTTGAATATGTGACTGAAATATTTTAAATTTTTCCCCCTAATTCTGCCTCTTTCTTGCTTACCTATGATCCAAATATGCCTCCCATTTTCTGCACGAAGATAAAAACTTAAGGTAATATTTTATCAGAGGCTGTGATAGTATACTGTGCCGTGCATGAATGCGTTATTTTCCCCTATTTCCAAGACATAGGTGTACTGTCTTTTCTCCTTAGTGCATTTATATGTTAAATATATTCACACCCTTTCTGATTAGTATCGCTTTTATAATCTGGTTGGTAATCTCTCAACACTTGATGTCTGTTAAAAGAAAAGCTCTGCTGTCTTTAAGGTTATTTCTGGAAACACGACGTTTCTATGGGAAAAATAAATCGTAGCTTTCCGTTGACATACTCAAAATTCTTTTCTTAATTGAATTAAAAGTTTAATCGAGCCAAGATCTTGAAACAGTGGCATTGAATTCAGTCGACAGGTACTGATAACCCACCGATAAAGCCCACTGTTGGAGCACTCTGGAGATGATGTGCTCCATTCCCTTTCTTGCTTCACAAAACCTATCATATGTATATTGATTTATCATTTTCATCTTGACGAATCGTGTTCCTCGATTTGTAATATCCTCAATCCACATCGTGACTTGAGATAACTCGTTGTATTAATTGAAAACCTAGTGTATTTAAGGTTGATAGCGATAATTTAGGATGTTCTCTAGCAAGATTTGACAACCTTAATATTCACATCCAACGGAGCACGAACTTACTTTAGAGATTTCGGTGATGGCTCATTGGAATCACTGGTATCTTCTTTTAAAGGAGGGCTGCTATCTCTCATATTCTATTCTATATGAATATTCTCCTCCATGATCTGTATGAATCTCTCAATGGCTTCATCCCCAAGTAACGTGCCTTATTGGATATTTTCACACTTGCGAGATTTTCAATAATATTCATGGCCGTAAAAGAATCTTAACCAAAGAGTTGCCAGCATATAAGTAGTCAGAGCAGATTGTTTACAATCCGACACACAACTATAAAGCATCTAGTGATTGGTATAATTATTAAATTCCGGAAGTATTCCGCTACTTTTAGTTATGAAATTCTGAAACAGTCGAACGAAGGTTCCTTTTACGTTCATTGGGTAGTCATGAAATGAAAATTAGCGATTTCGAATGCTATTTTATCAAGTAAAAGAAGACAGCTAATGTAATTAGTAACTAACATCGAATGATTCGAGAAAGCATTTTTACGAACCATCATTTGTCATACTTTTAGCGAGGCTCTCCGTCGTCGAAAGTTCATTTGGTTGAAATAAGGTTATTCTATCTGATGTCGGGTGAGTTGATGGAAAAATTGCCCTTATGCCTATCAGTGAGTAACAAGGAGAATGTATATCAAAAGAAATAAGATTTGAGAATTACTCGAAAACAGTGGGTTATTCCTTGCAGATGTGGTTTAGCGCGGGTGTGTAATGCGGGGTTGCCTATACCCAGATTGTCAATTTTCAATAAATTATTGCAACAAAACTAAGGCCCATTCAGACGAACGGCAATACACTTTTTCATTACTCCACTTCCTGCATCACCACAAAAATTTTCATCAAAATCCCCGGACAAAAGTGAGAGTCTCCCCTTGTTAGGTAAATAATTCTCCATTTCCAAAAGTTTTATAACAACAATATAACAGAAGCCAAACTCAATGAAGGTGTAGACTGATACCGTTCAGTACACCACTACGAAGATATTGAAGATGATTTTGTTCATCCCCATGTTTATAACACACGACAACAATCCTTTCATCTCCGTCACAGTAACACTTTCCAATTCTGTGAATAAAGTGACCTTCGTTCACCTTTAGTTTTGGGCGTCACGATTTGTTACAGTTAGGAACAGATCTAAAAGGGATTCGGTTCAAAACAGGAGGAAATAGTTTTTAGCTTTTAGATGATATTTTGTGAAAACAAATGATCACGAATCTTTCGGATGATATCATTGCGATGATTATTCAGCTAATGTTACGATGGTAGAAGGAAACTATGGCTGAGGAAAACATAAACAGGATAATGAGCTGATGAGATTATTATGTATCAGCTTTTAGATGATAACACTGTGATGACTATGCAGCGAGAGTGCGTATTCCCGTGAAGGTCAGAATATGTACTAGAGTCGCTGAAGATGCATCCGGAGGATGGTGGAAGAGAGCATATATATTATACACGAAATAGAAGTAGCAAAAGGAATCGCATATCAACAGGGAATAAAAAACGTATACACTTTCAGTCCGGAAGTAATTTGGACGAAAAATGCAATGCGAACATTATCAAATACCAAATACTCATTATCAAATATCAGAGTTGCCACGCAGCAGTGGCGAGTGGAAGAAAAGATATTTTATTTTGTTTACAAAAAATACTTAGGTCGATAAATAGGAATCACAATTCGGGAGTGATAACCATTCGTATATATAAGAGTGTTACATACTATAACAGTTAAAATAGCTCAAATAAGATAAGCGTACATTTTTACTCTGGATTAAAGCAGGATAGCTGCGGATATTGCATTGAAAACATCCACGCTTTTAAGTTCCTACTCGGGCACCTACGTCAGAGAAATAATACCCATTCAGGTCGAATAATATCATAAATTTCTCCAGCAAAAGTGACAATCTGTACCTATGGGCTTAAACTACGAGCAGCTTTAGTTTTTTTGCGGCACGTGCAACTAAATTAAGCATTCACTTCCGTTCTGTGGATTCTTTCTGCTCACGCGATAACTCGCATGAGTTTAATCTCCCTCAATCGTTCCGCTTCGGAGATGAACAAAAGAGTGGCGCTGGAGGACGCAATCGATGTAAAAGACCAAAAATGAATGAAAAAGGCTAACGGAAACAGACGCAAGGAAAATGGACTTTTGCCGCCGCTGTGTCCTTGAGTGGGGGGGGTTCGAGAAAGTGGCGCGCTCTAGCGGACGGATTGGGAACGATCACGCCGGGGGTCACTTCCCGAGACGAAATACAGAAAACTAAGCAGACAAGCGGTCGCCAACCGGTGGTGCACGCAGAAATATCAGCATCATTTGCAATTTTTATGTTATACCCTTTCGTCAAGAAAGAAGTAGATGATGTAGGAAGTCTTCCGTCAGATAAACTTCGCACCCCACTGGATACTCGAGATAACTTCCAGCAAAGCACCCTTACATTACCAACATAGCGCAGTGACAAACATTGCATCACAACAATGATTGCATGATTATTTATACATATTTGTGCCCTAGAGAACTTCATCATTGAGAGATTAAAAATGAGTTTAGCTGTCCGAATGGCTGGCGAACGCTGATTTCGACTGCAATCAAGATGATTTCAGGTGCTAAGGTAAGCTGTCTCAATGGATCTGGAACTGCGGAGGACACATTCAAACAACCTCTTGGATTTTCAAAGTTTCCTTTTACGTGAGCCTCCATCGCTCGACGAGGGACCCAAACAAATAATGTTTCCAATCTATCTTTATTTTTCGAACAGAGCTAACGAAAACATGTAAATGTTGCTGAACGCAGGAATAGCAAGGGAGCAGAGTAAGGAAATACGTTTCTTTTAATTTGCAGGTTGGAAATCTTTGCAAGGTGATAAGAAGTTAGGCTGCGATAGCTCGATTAAGTACATATGCGGAAGATAGAAGCGTTATCATGCAATCCCCTGCTGCTTTGCGATCCGACAATGAGCGTAAATTATGAGGAATAGATGCTCGGAAAAGTAGTTATAAAAAATCATCATTTACGCGAAATAAACGCGATAGAAAACTAAAGAATACATTTCCTGCTACAATCCGAAAGGCGACTTGTAGGGTATTACTCGTATTGTTGTAGATAATGATTAGATGATTATTATATAGATTTATCCGATGCCAGTAACTTACAGACATCTACTGAAACAGTTCTGAAAATAAATTTCGAGCACTTTCCAATGATGGGATGGAATTTTAAATTTACGGATTCATTAGAGCAACTTCATTTCATTTACGAAATTACATTAGAAATAATGGCTAAACGAAATCGAGACGAGTACCAAAAATGTGAAATTATTAATAATCTTGTTATGGTCGAGTGATATCGTTATAGATGAAGCTTAGTTTGGAACAAAAAGACGATAAATGTCTATAATTATGTAGCTATAAACAACCAGTTACAACCAACCAGATTGTTAACCTCGACTCAATACACGGGAAAGATGAGGAGTGACATTTTATGATGAGGAAAGCATCAGTAAACTTCGGAAATCGAATTTCAGGAATATATATTTTTAAATATAATAAACTGCTATACTGTAGATGGTTCAAAAATTGTTGATACAATTTAAAATAAAATGTTTTTGCTCTAAAATGAATTCCAAACATTTTCCAACGAAATTATTTCTGAGGCAAAAATGTCAAAAAACGCGATACTATTTAGGCTAACAAATATTATCCAAATCAATGATGAGCTTTACATCATGTTATAACGGGATATCATATCATGAATTTTCAGGAAAACAAATTTCGGATAGTCTCCGAGTTACAGCAGATATTTCAAAGCGCATTGGCATTTTTTCGTTTGCCTGATATTTTGGTAGTTTTCAATATGGATTATTCACTTTTACTGTATTGTCTAAAAAACTGCACCTTCATACTTTTAAGGTTAAGTTAGTAGCTAAAGCACTATAAATGAAAAGGATAATTTGTCACAGAAGTAGAAAGGCACCGGATCAGAGTAGTAAATGAATAGAAGAAACTTTTGGGAGGCGTTTAACAAAAACGAGCCTCGTAGTTGTACTAAGTACATAGAAGTTTCTATGTAGCATTTAAAATAATTATGATGCGCCGAATTACGTTCAATAAATTTTTTTAAATTAATTTAATCGCTCCGTTTATATTTCTAACTTCACTTTCTATGATGACACTTAAAGCAGATTTCTTTTATTTATAATAATTCTGAAGAATCATATGTATGCAAATAGCAGTTGCAAATTTTACAAGTTAAATTAGTTCCGTTATTTTTGCCGGAGGAATTTAATAGTATTGTTGATTTTTATTGTTAAGTCCCAGATTCTTAAAAATAAATGATTTTGCTTAAATATTAGGAAAACATAATCAATCTTCTTCCTAAATAAAATTCATTGAAATAAATAAATAGTATACAATGGTGAATAAACAAATTGAAAAGTTAAATTTTAGTTAACTCAGTTAGAGTAACTGTTAGCTCAACTTCAGATTGCCGTCAATCTTGAAAACATTTTGTCAATCGAAGAAATCCTCGCTTTAAGGATTGATATTGAGAACGCGAGTTGTCATTTAAACTCCAAATCAGTAAATTCAAGAAATGTCAACTTCAAATTCCATAAAGTGATTAATTTTTGAAAAATCAATTCAATGGTCGATATTTCTGGAAGTGCTTACGTACTTCAATCAAAAAAAATCGTCTCAATACTTGGACATTAACGCAAAAATCGAGGATAAACCAGCTGCGTTTTGACTCAAGGCTTCTTGCGACACTTAGAAAGATAACTGTTGATTTCTACGCTGTTTGAGGCAATATCGCTTTAACAATTGCAGCCGCTGTCCAAACGTTGGTCAATTCGTCCTTCTGTTCAATTCGATAAGAAAGTCCTTCTTCAACGGGATTACAGAGGACAAATTCGTCCAAATGGGCAGCTGAGGGATTTAGGCTTTCTGCGACAAAAATGAATTTCGAATCCATTTTAAGCAGGTCTTCCAGGGGAGTACGAGGATGTTTCTCCCAAAGACGGTTCGCCCAGGGGACTTCTCATACACAGAATTGCACCCTACCGAAGGAACATTTCACCCACAGAATATTTCACATTATAGAGGTTGAAAAGCATCTAAATATAAACAAGACAATGCCGTAAAAGTAAGATTGGTGATTACACTTACTTTAAAGCAATCATATTTGAGTTTACGTTCCATTTATTATAAATAAAGTATTAAGTAAGTATTTTTGGGCAATTAGGAAATAAAAACAAGGAAAATAATCGCCGTACGCTTTGAGTGAAACGGTATGTTATGAATGCATTATTTGCGCTGTCTTTCTTTCTTGTAAGTTCCATTATTATTATAGTATTCAAAGTTAAAATTTGTTATTTACATCCCCAACTTATTTAGGCAATTAATTATTTCACTATTACCATTTATTGCAAATAAATGCTAGTCGCGATGCGAATATTGTAAACATTTCAATGATGTAAATGTCATAGCAGATGTGCATTAACTAGAAGTAAAGCCTGACTCTTAACTTTCCCTGTCTTAGGAATTTTACATCAAATTCAAGAAAATGTTTGAACAAAATATTAAACAGCTTTTTTAAACGATCCAGAAATTATAATCAAGAAAAATAAAAATGTAAAACCAATAAATAATCCAAAGGAAATATGAAGAGGTAATTATGGACGTATATTTAATCACTTAAATATATTGTTCATCGATAGACAAAAAATTTGATCGAGTTAATGATGTTTCAAACTAAATTCTTAATTGCTTTAATTTCTTGACATCGTTTGTCTCTTGCGATTCAGAGATGAGAAACAAATTAACGGAAAAAGGTTATCAGTTTCTTCGTTGAACAATTTCATTACGATGTATATATATATACAAATATCCAACGCAGAAATCGAGCGGGATGTCGGAATATCAAAGTAAGAATGAATGGAAAGGAGTTCCGCCGAAGGTGATGAAGCTGTGGGCCGCACGGGAGGTGGGCCGCCATCCCTAACAAACAAACCGTTAGCGAGGAAGATATTGAAAAATACGGACAGCAAGAAAGAGAGTTTTACATCGAAATGTGATTGAACACAAAAGGGATGTTGACAGGAGAGTGCTTCGTCTGCAGTTCTCAAATCCATCCTTGGGCAATCATTTTGTCCCAAACATTGTGAGGGAAGATCTTTATTTAGGCTACATTGAGAGAGGTGCCAAGGAACCCCTCGTACGATTGCGCATTGAGTGAAAGGGATTGATTGGATGGAACAATATACACGGGAGCGGAACATTTTTCCAATAGATCGAAATACAATAAAAGTGTCCCACCCACAAGTACATTACAGATATTATGTTTTTTGGAAATCAAAAACTATCTTTTGTGAGATTTTTTGTCTCCAAATTTCCAAACTACGACAAAAACATCAAAATTTTCATATTTTATTCGATTAAAACAACCATATTTTTGGGATGCTACTTGCAATGAACACTGATAATCGAGCCTCAATATGTCCTTTATCTGGGGTTGGCTGGGCCTCCTATGGGACTAAGAATGAGACAAATTCAGTAAAATTAAGCTGTTTTGTATAGACTTCCGTCCTCGTCAATTCCTTCACACGGTGGAAGGTAGCGGTAGCAAAACATTGCTGGTTCGCACCTATTTATTACATTTAATATCTTATTAAGAACCTAGTCAGTAAGTAGTTAGGTTGGAAGGTGAGTCAACAGCATAGGTTATGTGCAACACAAACAGAAATTGAGATCTTCAAACAGATTGAAAGAAAGAGGCTTGGTTTTAATTACACAGTTATTATTTGTAGAGGGTTATGAAAACCAGCTGCTGGAATTTGGGCTTCTATTAATATAATTAGTTAGATGTGGTTTATAAGTTTAGTCTCTTTTAAAAACTTGATGATCTTCCGGATAGAACTTTCGTCATCGTTCAAAATGTCTTTCCCTGGAAGTCTCTCTCGTGTAATCTTCTAACTCGTATAAGTAAATCCCGCAAGAGATGAGAGCATTTCTTAAGGAAACCATATTAAGTGCATGGAACCATTCACTGGCGAAAAGAAGGACGCAAATGTTGATGTGTGTTCGAAGCCCAGTCATAACTTGGGCGGAGTTGTAAGGGAAAGGTAAAGCACGCTATAATAGGAAGTCTGAAGGCAGACCGGTGTCCACCTGCACTCTCAGTCACTTCCTTAGATATGCCGACTGCAAAATATCCACTGAGAGAAAGGTGTTTCCTTGGATTATTCCTCAGACATGCCGGATGGAAACTTCCCCCACCTGTCTTCAAAGATCCATCCACTTACTTTGCGGAGGATGCTTCCAATTACCCTTCAAACGCTAATCTTCTGTTCCTGACTCACGGCGAAACGTAATCGTACCGTTATCTCGAACGTAACTGCAGTTTTTAACGAGGCCATGAGTGGGCCGATAACGCGGTTTCACAGAAGAGTCAGTCAGCACTTCAAAGAAACCTATGACCGCCATTGGCCACCGCTTGCACCCCCGCAAAGAAAGAGACTCACGAAGGAAAACGATTCTGCTGTTTAAAGAAATGTATGAACTGATTCTCCTTGAGTATGGCGATTTCTTGCAAAACTAAGTATTATTTCAAATAATTTAATCAATAAATATGTTCCCTCCATTTTGAGTATCCGCGGATTCAAATACTTGCGGTTCGATTTTCCAGAATGGACGTTTGGACACCATCTTCGGCAGATACAAATAATCAATTCCTCGATCGTATTTCCCTCTGAATTCCTGAGGATTTTGCTTCCCTCTCGTGAAACATACGTCAATTGGCAAAACAGTCCAACACATACACTCTTATCTCCATAATTTATTTATCATGACTGCAAAAGGTTAAAACCACAGGAAATTGTATCCTAGTAAAAAGGACTGACATTTCCTTATCAATACTATCAAAAGAACCAAAATTCCCAATCAATATTATTTCCAAATCACCTTACCTCGTCAAGGAGACGGTTTTTCATAACAACAAAAGAAATAACTCCGTCTGAATCCTCCAAATTCTCGCAACTTTGAATCAAAAACGATTCTCAACGAACAAAATTAGAATCTTCATTCATTTCTTTCTTATGGAATTTTTTCGATTTTGTAGGATCTTTATTTCTGATTTAATTTTGCAAAATAAATGAATTCTGTAAACTCTAAAAGATAACAAAATGCACCAGTTACGGTATGTCATCTGTAAACGAACCAAATATACTTTAGTGATGGTAAAGACGAATTTCAATCTGGCATACATTACGAGGCCCCGTTTGAGAACTCTACGAGTTCATTGCCTTATTGGGAAGTGCAGTAAATACCTTCTTTTCGCTTCTCAATGGATTTCTTAAGAGTACAAATGCATGTGATGGGAGATGGACGGAAGGACGCATTCGGGACAAATATGCCAAATTTGCCCGTAATGGTATACGTGAAAGGTTTGCAACAATTTTGACATAAAATAGCCAAACATATTAACATTATATGCAGAATACACCCAAATTGTAATAACCTGTATTTAATCATAAGGTAAGAAAATATTTATAATATATTCATGCAAGAAATTAGAATAAAAAATTTAGTTTGATTGAACTGTCTAAATTTTTTAGTAACATAATTCAGGTGCGAATTCAGACAAAATCTATAAAAAGAAAATCTCTGAACGAAGAATTATGATGTATATATTTATATAAACATTATGTTATTCTAGAAAAACTCTTGGCTTTAAACAGAATACAGTTTAACTTTGGAGACAGTCGGATTTAAAAAATAAATAGCGCGTGTTGAAGTGTGTCAGAAAAGGAAGTCCGCCAAGCATTTGTCAGCACCCGCTCGCATCGGACGAAGGCACCGAAATTTTTTATGAGTCATCGTGAAAAGGACAGCTCAGAGGCGATTTCATTGGAGAAGATGCGAGCGGAGTTAAAATCTCCCAAGGTCTCATAAGTGATAATAATTAAAATCCACGATTGAATAAATTAATAATAATTAAAACTGAGGGAGCTTGTCAAAAACTGAACAGTGCATAATTATGCGTCGTTTTTAAATTAATCTAAAATTAGTCGGCTCGGTAATATTTAAAACTAATAATCAATACTAATCAAAATTTCCATGTCCACTAAATTAGAATTTATTTTCTATGACCATGAATATGGGATAATTTATGTACAGGGTCATCCGTAAATTACGTCACCGTATATTTGGGATTACGGACGAAGTGTCACATGAATTCCCCTCAAGAAGGGGTCGCCTCTACCCTTTCAGACACTGTAGGCGATACATTGGACGCCATATTCAGTGTTTGTTATATATTATTTTAATATTTATTTTTATGGTTTTCCTTCTTTTACTTACATATTGTCAATCATATATCAAAGGATTCTCATAATTAGATTTTACTGCTAATAACGGAAACATCAGGTAAATTTAAATATAATATTGTCGTCATAGAAAAAAATTCAGGTCTGAAAGGGTTAAGGCTCTTAGATTTTCAAACCAAAGTAGATGACTACTTGGATTTCCACAGAATTGTTCGAGGAGTTCCTAAGCAAAATTAATACGTAAAACGCTGATACAATAGAAATATCTATTTGTTAACAAAAACCCTTAAATCTTATCGGATGGGACAATGAAAAGAAATCATATTTCTACAAATTTCCGTTGAATTCCGCAAAGGGCATTCCTCTAGTTAACATAATGAAGATTCTTCAAACGACTTTTACCAAATGTCGAGGTTCCCAATTCTGTACCGTCCATAAGTAACACGATCAACGTTCTGCTAAAGACTCCTTAGCAATATCACTTCACTATTATAATGATGATACGTATTTATTCGGGCGAGATAGAGATTAAAAGTCTTCCATCTAACCCATACATTCGGTAAGGAAGCCATGATGAACGGGAACCCGTTTGCTATTAGAGCAAACTTTTGCGAAAAATAACATATTTCGCAGCAGAGACGGATTCTTATATATTCCACAACATCGTTTACGAGGACTAATATCTTGTTTCTGTATGAGCTGTCTTGCGAAAAGTCGCGAATGCCAATATACACGAGTTTATCGAAGGCAAAATGTGCAGAGGTCAAATTCCTACGGAAAGATAAGGAAAAGTTCTCTTAAAGAAATAGAATGTTCAACGAGGATTAAAAACATGGAGGCGCGTGGTGCGAAGCAATAGACATATCTTTCTCGGATGAAAACAATATTATTTCTCGTATTCTTTATAAATGCTTACGGAGACGAAGGTTTAATGATTTACTCCGTTAAGAGCAAAATATGAAAAGAAGGCAGATAAGGTGACCAGATAAAAAAATGCATTGACGGAATTCGTAGTAAGTAATTCAAGAATTCATCACAGCACGTACTAGATGCGTCAAGTTTCTTATTCCCAGCCGTAATTGCAGCAGCAAAATCGGAGAAGAAAGAAAATAAGTCCAAACAAGATTTGGTGGTTCAAAGTGAGAAATGTAAAACTACGGTGTCAGGATAGTGAAATGACAAATGAAATAAAGAGAGGAATTAAGTATAAAGAAAGTCAGAGGTTTCAGCTGGGATCCTCCCTTTATAAAAAAGGAAATTCTGGGAAGTCAGAGGCAAAAAAACTGAAAGTGTACAAAGGAAGAACAAAGAATGCCATCAAAGTATAACATAGATATGGCGTGTCAGAGATCAAAATTTCATCGGAAAATACCGATGGAAGATAATCGAGTGTGTCCACGCCTTTTAAGTGTGAAAACAAAACAGTGAGTACAAAGTGGAGTTTAAAAGCTCAATTATCGGGAGAAACGACCTCAATCGATAAGTTTGAACAGAGAGCAGATGATCATTAGTATTAATTTCCTAATCGGGGAATAATAGAATGGATTAATTTACCTGGAGAAGTTTCAGAACCTTTTCCCGCTTCTTGCAACGTATTCATCAATAGAATTAAAAAGGTTTCGAGATTTTATTGTAATATTGCAGTGAATTTTGAAAGGTTGTATGATTATAGTACATTTTGAGATATTTTTGTAAATTTTGTAATTATACGTACTGCTTCCGGGAGGTTTTTTTTACCGACTAGGGTGAATACCAGGCTGATTATTTTATTTCTCCAACAGGAATGACTGCCTAAAACACACGTCAATAAACATTAAACAGAAAAATTCACCTAAAACCCGAGAATTGGATGTCGTGAAAATTTCAAACTTGATAGAATAATGAACGGTCCTAGCAAAGATAATGGCAACCATATTCACCCAATGAGCTCCTGTCATAAAGTGAAATGAATGCAAAGTTCATTTTTACAGTTAAAGAGAAATAATTAATTTTACCAAACTAAGTTAAAGAGTATGGTCGGAAGATATTGAGACCGAAAGAAGGGTGACAGAAAGTCTTATTTTGGTCGGGGATTATAGGTTTTGATTCGTGATTTGGAGAAATTTTAATTTTAAATACACGAACATTTTCTAAAATTGAGGGTTTGAAAACAACCCGTCTCCCTGACGACGACGACGACGACAATGCAAATGTTTATTCCGAGTTCACGCATTTTCCCGTAAAAATACGTTGAGAATGTACATTTTGAAGAAACGGACTGATGATTCTCTCATGAGATTTAAGAGTAGAGAAGTGCTACGATTTCCGTATGAGAAACATATCAACTGTGGGAGTTTCAGCCCTAATTTGCCAAAGTATAACATCCACGATCGAGTGCAAATTTATTTCCGTTTCTCAATTGTTACATTGACTGCTCGAGCATCCCAAGAAAGCGGCAATTTTGATCGTGTTGGTCAACATTTTCAACCTTCTTCATCTTTCTTGTCGAAGTTTACTTCTAAATCCCACGCTTAAATACGAATGTTCTATTCATACAGAGATATAGTCTCTCTCAACTTTTTTTTAAGTTTGCTAAGGTTATTTAAAAATGTGTGCTGATCATTGCGAGGGGTTGCGCTTGATATAAAATATTTTTGACCAAAATCC
Source organism: Sympetrum striolatum (assembly GCA_947579665.1). NCBI lineage: Eukaryota > Metazoa > Arthropoda > Insecta > Odonata > Libellulidae > Sympetrum > Sympetrum striolatum. The sequence continues at coordinate 72,217,242 of OX388351.1, read as the reverse complement.
GTGAATAAATAACATTTACTGTCTCTATTTCTTTCAAAAAAATCATCGTATACAGGGCCGTAGCGAGTATTTAGCATACGTACAACTGGAAAAGGGTTGAGGTAACTTTGCACATAATGGCGTGCATCCAGGAAAATTCCCTAGAAAAAACGGACTTGAAAAATTATTTATCTATTTCTCATGCTCACAAACTCCCCAAAACGGCTTGTTAAAATGTTCTAGCTAAGATGGTTAAAGCAACCTCCCGGGTTCGATTCCCGGCCCAGTCAGACTTTTTTCAAGTCCGTTTATCTTTAAGTACACCATATATTGACCAGAAGCATGCAGACAAATAGGATGAAAATGCAACTGGGAATAAAGACATCGTTCTACCTCTCGGTAGGTTCATGAGGATTCAAAAAGCCCTGCCAAGCGCCATCTTCTTAATTTTCTTATAGTTAACCCAACCTCTTATAGTGACTATAATTAAGCTTTACAATTCAAGGAACATATCAACAACACACTATCAATTAGTTTAGTAGTAATAAACTTAATTTCCCTGAAGAAACTCGAAGGGCAATTAGTAGCATTACCCTCCAGTGCTCGCGTCAATTTTTGTAACGCGAGTGCTCGCGTGGGGTGTACAGTACGCCCCACGCGCTATTAAATACCCTTTGTCATACATTTAGACATTTTTCATTTCCAGGGTTTGGAGATGGATATGCTTTTCAACTTTTCTCAAACTTTCAACTATTTTATCAGAAATTGCGCTGATTTATAAATCATTTTCCTAAAACTTGCCTTCCGCCTCGAAACGCGAAAGGCACAAACTAATACATCAGTAAAGGGAGAAATTTTTGCCGTGCATGTCCAAATCATTTCCTTACTAAATATTGTAGTATATTCTAAAAAGCTCAAAAATGGCAATAAGGAGACGGATAGGAAGGATCCATCCCGTGAATAGAGGCAGAAGTCAGGGTAAGATTTACGAAGACATTTAATAAATCAACGAGATTTCGCATAAAATAGTTGAAAGTTTGACCAAAGTTGGGGAATATATCCATCTCTAGACTCTGAAAGGGAAAAAACTCTAAACGCAAGGAAAATGGTATTTTTCCTCGAAATAGAACCGTGGGGTGTAGCATGCACCCCACGCGAGCACTGGAGAGTTAAAAAGAGCACTCACCAACGCCAAATCACGACTTGAGAGGAGGTGGATAACAGAGACACTAACCTGCAACAAAATAGGAGAAAATGAAATGAAAAACATGACCATATTTCATACATAAAATCACGACCATATTTCATATATTCACTAATATTTGTAAACTTATGCAGTGGTAACTTCTTGGATCTACATATGTACTTTCGGCGTGTGGAAGATATCGAAAGTAAACAGGCGCTGTGTACTTTCCCAATCGATTGCTTTCGGGTGTGGAAATGGATTCGACCCGTTCATCCATTTCCCTGATCTTCCTCCCAAAATAATATCAAAGGAGCCAATGTTATAAACAGTATGATATAGCACACTTACTCTAAGAAGGTACTCTCTCTGAAATTATCAATTAATTAAGCCTTTGTTTCTTATCTTCTTAATATTCAGACACAACAAACTCACTCATTTATTTACAAAACGTATCGCCTTTTGTCGCTCTTTTTCTAATTCGTGAATGCAACACTTTCCGGCCCCAAACTATGGATTCAAGGTGATACGAAACTAACGCACATTAACATCACTCCCGGACTTCTTTTTTCTCTTGTCGAAGGCGAGTTTCTCAAGTGCCCGTCCACAAATACTATGGATCTCCATCTAAATCCTTAGACAATACATCCTTTCTACAGTTTCTTGCTGATTCTGGACTAATATAAGTGCCATAACATTTTGGAAGACGAGAAAAATTCTCAGTTTCGTCGGTTATGTGATTGAAGGTCTTCCGAGGAAGGCAACGGAGTGGAGGCCGTCTTTTGGACTTCCGCCCAACGATTCAGATGCTGAGGACTCGTTCAAATTCAGATGAAAAGATTGCAGCTCACAATTCACAACTTGGAGGGATAATTCGCAACTTCACGCCTCGATATTCACCCCAAGAAAGCGTCGGAAGTTTTAAAAGCAAAAGAAAGGAATCGTCTGGAATATAATCATTCATTGCGGAACCAACTGCAGTTAATTAGGAAACTAATATTCTTCAGGCTCAATCGAATTTGTTACTTTAGTGCCCTAAATATGCAAAGAGAAACTAAATAAGTACATTTTTAAGTTTCCTTCATTTTGGTATGTTCTTTTCCTTCCCTTTTCAGGGGGAATAGCTTCCTGCACCCCTTTCTAACACCTTCTTCCTCGTCATCCCCTCTTCTTTTTCCAAATACTCCCTTTATCAGCACCTCTTAATACTTCACCCACCCGTTTCAACAGTCGACGCAGAGTTACCTCAAGCAACACCCCCCCCAACCATCTCCAGCACTTCCCTGTTTGTTTTCTATAAATCGAAGTTACTTTTCCATTCTACGCCACACCCACGTCTTGAAGAACTCAAGTCTTTCCTTACGACCCATGTTTAACATCTAAGAAGCAAAACACTTTGCACCAAGGATTTCACCAATCTATTTATGATTTCTTTATCGAGACAACAGTAGCTTCGTTTGATGAAGGCTTCTTTGGCAAAGACTGATATTTTGGGAACCTTTGCATTCTCCATATCGAGAAAGGCCCAAAAAGGGAATTTATTCATCCCCCCTTACACCCTGATCATCAATGCTCTCTTCCATGTCTGAAAAACCTCACTCGAAAGGAGAATATATTTCACAGTCTCTGGCGATGTATTGTGGGAATACGTCATGATGAACGATTTGTACTTTTTCCACAGTATTTACTAAAAGCAATAAATGGAAACAAAACACGACTAGTTTCACTTGATGATGGAGATCAATCTCTGAAACTAGTTGTGTTTTGTTTCCATTTAATGTTTTTAATAAATACTGTGGAAAAAGTACAAATTGTTCTTCATCAGAATGTATTTCATGACTATAAATGTGATGTACTCTAAATAACGAGATAGAGAAATTTAAATAGAGCTACAATACTTTAATAACGTAAATAATATTGTAAAATATAATAATACTAGTTTATGAATATGTTTCATAGCATTCTATGGTTAATTGTATTTATGATGTTATGAATGTTGGTTTAGCTAAGTTTTGATCATTATTTCGTATAAATGACATATCCAAAGTACAAATAATAACTGTGTGGTAGCTGTGATGATGGGATCTACTGCTATGTGATGTGTTGGAGGGGTTACCGGGGGTCCAAGGAGTAGCTGAAGTGCATTAACGGAACATTTTGTGGTATTTTTGCGGTGTAAAATCTCCTACCATTTGAATAATAACCTCACCAGTGGCATCATAGTTATCTAATATGAAACAGTTACTAGTGAGTGTAAAATAGATTTGTAATAGAACGTTAATGCGTCATGCGGTTAAAAAAAGAATAAAGTGGGTACTGGGTTAAAATTTATAATTTATAATAAATAAATTTATAAACATCTAAAGAGACACATAGCATAAGTAACAACTAAATTCTCTGTTACTACATATTTGAAGTTTTTCTCCCCTTCGGGTGAATGAGTTTGAAGGTTTTGATTTGGTTTCCAACAATAACCTTTCTTTCCTTGCCGCCATACAGTAACAATCAACAAGAAGTTCCAATTGTTGGGATCTAACGTAACTCGCGCCGATGTAAACAGCCAGTTTAATCGGCGGAAATGACGTTCGAAGGAACGGCGATGCAGTTTATCGACCTCCGGTTCGGCTCCACCGGTTACGATTCAATCGCCTGCTGTGATTCTCAACTGACGAATGAGTTTCCAAATTACACGACTTTCAGAAAACATTGGCTCCGGCAGCTCAACGTTTACCAGAGGTCACTGAGGGTTTTTAAAGAAAATACTTTCCCTTCCTTATCAGATTATACGACAAATAGACAAGGTTAGCGATTGAATCGGCAGCGAGCATCCATGCACGGTGGACGTGAGGTAATATTTGTCCAAGGAATATGAAGAATTATTTATCCAAGGAATATCGATACAATAATATCACTCTCATGTCGAGTGGCAATCCGCTAAAACAGTTGAAACGTTTGTAAAACTGATAAGTGAACAATTGTCATTGATGACAGAATTACATTTACGTAAGCCTTTCGGAGCGTGGCAGGTGGTACACGCGCCCAAATTCTATATTTGAGTAATTTTGCGAGTCATTAATTAGAAAATATGAATTCTTGAAGTAAATATAACAAGGAGCACGAAAAATATCAACCACATCCTCTAAGAAGGTACTTCCTCTGGATTAATTAAGTGATTCTTTAAATCTTCCAAAGATTCTCGAACAGCCTCTTGCAGTCTCTGGAAAACTATGAATGATTTCTCTTAACAATTACTTACGAAATGTGTTTCCCTCTATTGCGTGTACTTCATACGTTTTTCGAATTCTCAAGTTCCCAGAATGTTCGTCCCAAGCACTACATGCAAACTCAAGGAAAGGTCCAAAGGAGACCAAGTCTTTCACTTCGTTTATTTAAGGGTTGGTTGACAAAGAGAGAAATATGATTCGTTATTTTCCATCTTCATTGGATGTCCTCGAAATATCACCGAATACTTTCTACTCTCAATTCTACTTACTAGCTGAAAATACAAGAAACAATTGAATCGGAAAAATCTGAGTAAAAGATAAGGTGGTGGCGGTGGTTGGTGAAAACATCCTGCTTCAACACACTCGGATGCTAACGAACTCAAGTGATGCCTCTCACAATGGACTCTATCATCACAGAAAGAGAAAAGTTATTCCTTGAATCGTGGGCATCCAGTTTGCCGATCGGCGAGCGTTTCGTGAATCCGATAAAAACAATCGATCATCGGGTTGCGTGTGAGAACAACGCAATACAAAAATAGAAACACATCCATTGTTTAAACAATGTGATTCTAGATAGTGGTTGAGGCGACAACTTATAATATGGTGCAGCACATTTTTGGGAAATACACAGTTAATGCCAAATGTGATCGCATACTATGAGATAAACCATAGAAACGTTTAGTTTAATATCAGATTAATAATCCTCAAATTGAATAGGAGAAAATTAATAAACGCCTCGTTTGGTTCAGCTAAATTTTATGCTAAATTTATTCAAACGGACATGTAGCACTCTCACAGTTTCAGTAATATATTGTCCTGACTCTGTGCGTACATACGAAAGAAAATCCAGCAAATCTCGTCCCATCGTGATTTTTACTCATCATTATGAAAGTAAATCGATTTTGTATGGAAATAACTTAATTTCATGCGAAATTCGAAGTAAACTCAGTAAAGTATCTTATTGAAAATCTATAGATGTATAGAATCTATAGAAAACTAAAAATGCAAAGAAGGTAATTTTTCCCATTTTCTGTGAATTTGAACAGGTTCGCTCTTGCCCCACGTAAAACTGAGCTTTCTCAAGAGTGTGGCAAAGCGCATTTATTCCAACGTTTTCATACGTGTGTACAATCAGGTATTTCCCCTCCCACGTGAATCACCACAGTCAATATTCTCACATCAAATTATTCCTTTCTCATAGCAGAATGTTACGCAAACGTATTGCAGTCATCCGTGGCATTCTAGCTGTTACCAACGCACCTAGAATATATTCACTATGGATGTATTCAAGTTGCACAGCTGGATACAACGCACAAGCTGTACCGATAGATTCACGCAAAACATTAGTTCTCATTTTTTATATTTCTAACAGTTCTTTCCTTCCCCCAGTATGAGACACCCTCATGGTTTTCTGGAATATTAACTTCTGGACTTTTTACTTCAGAAGCGTTCTTTTAAAATCACTGCAACGCTCAGAGACGTTCGATGCCAATGCCCTCTGACAATTCCCGCCGAACTACAAAGAATCGAAAGCTTCGTGGAATGAAGTAATTTTCCACATTGACGGTCCTTCAGGAATATTATTGTCTTTTGATTCTCGATAATTTATGTTTCGGACAGTGAAAGCAATTTGAAGAAGTATTCCGATATGGCAACATTTTTATGAGGAAATGTTATAAATCATCATGTAGATCACGGCATTATTTTGTTGTTGCTTTAAATTCAACTTTAAACAGAACAACCGCTTTTAGGTTCCGCAACTTCTTATTAGAAAGGCCTTCGCAGACTTTGGAACTTTATGGGTCTTCCAGTTTAGGAAACATATGACGCGGTCATTTTTTCACTTTTTATCTCTGAACAACCTTAATTATTTTTCTCGTAACTCTTCGATTCTGAAACATCTACAGATGTCTCAGGAATCACTCAGTCATCTTCACAGTAAGTTAAGTCGATTGCTTTCTGGTTTTCTTTAACGAAGGATAGACTATAACGAAGGATAACTGAGGAATGTGTTGGTACGTCGAAAGGGTGAGGTAATTAGGGCCGGATCTAGTATTGAGGGAAGAAATAGAACTTCTGCGGGTAAATAAATCGAAAATACATTGCGAATGCAAGTCACGGAATAATAAATACAAAAATGAACGTGCACTTTCATCTTAAATCTGGTTTAAGCCACTCTGATACCCAGGTTAGTAGGTTATGTATTTCATAAAATTATTTCCAAGTAAAAGTCTACAAAGACATGACTTGCATCGTGGACTTCTGGCGTAACCAATTCATCAAGCACATGAATTAGTAAAGAAGTTTCTCCAGTCGCTGCCAGAATCACTTCGATGAATAATCATTTTTCCCGTGTTTCTTCGTCTTTCTTCGGAGGAATTCCGGGAAACCGTTCCGTTGGGAAATTGCGAACCGGTTCAGATAAAGCACGTGCAAGACGCGGCCAATTCGAGCGATAGTCATGTCCTGAGATGATAAGTCTAAGATGGAACAGTCTTATATACAATCTGTAAATAACAGAATAGGATTTTTTTAAATTAGTGACCTGTGCTGTGATATGTGCTGTGCAGTCGTATTAATCTAGAACTGAGGAAGAGATTGGTGAAATGTTATGTATGTTATGTTATATGGATGCGAAACATGGGAAGAAAAGAGAAGGATAGGATGCTTTTGAAATGTGGGTCTGGAGTAAGATATAGAGAATAAGATGGAATAAGTAATGATGAAGTGCTAAGAAGAGTTGGGGAGGAAAGAACATTACTCCGCACAAAACGGAAAAGGAAGCTGGATTGGACATATTGTAAGAGGGAAGGGGATTCTAACTACAGCCATTGAAGGAATGGTGGAAGGAGAAAAGAGAAGAAGAAAGCTGAAATTAATAGATGAGGTGAAGAGAGGAAGATACAAGTGAAGAGGCCCGGGACAGGATGAAGTGGAAACAGTTGTGGTGTATGGGACCTGCCAACAGGCAGAATTTATACATTATAGTGGTTGACAACTATCTTAATCATACCCTATTGAACTATAATGTGAGATTTTCTGTACGTTTGTATTATAGTTACTACGGAAAAATAGATCAGAAGTAAAGATTCCTACGGTAATGAACAACCTACCTAATGATTTGAAAGGGTTAACAAATATTTCTGAAGTGAAACAAAATCTGAAAGAATATTTCGAAGTTAAACAATCGTAATGAGTATCGTATCTAATGTTTGTGTTAGCACTTATAAAAAAATAATTGAGCAATAATGATGACGAAAAAGAAAACCATCTTCGCCCCTTACAGTTTTCGAAGTGGGAACCTGAAGACAAACCTATGGTTTGGCAGGACTCTTTTGATGTAACTTCTACTTGCTATTTTCTTTGTTTCTCTCGAGGTTATGCATATACTTATTTTTGTAGAAAAACCTGGCATACCTTTCTGTCATTCTCGCATATTTTAATATTCTGTAATTGTTATACATCTTGAATAAATCAAATTATTATTATTTTTTTTAATTAAAAAATATTTTAACGTTTATCTGTGGTATATATACATCTTAGTTTGTTTAAAATAATCTCTGATTGGAAATGGTCTCTTCTTCCAAATAAAAACGCATCGATTCTTTTCTTAAATCCGCATCTCACATTTGAAGTCACGGATTTTCCCTCCTCAGGGGTGTTCCGTGCAGTGGCTCCTTCCGTCCTATTTTCGAACGCGTGACGTATACATCGAAAGGGAAAAACACTTCCTTGGAAGTATAATATCGATATACTTCGCAGTTTATTGGCAAATAAATATGGACTTTTGTTTTGTACATTCGCTAAGAATTGGTTGGCGTCCATCATTTCTAAAAAAATAATTAAAGTGGGCATTCGACTGGAGGCGATTAATTCGGTCGTTAATGAATGGCGTAGGAATGCAGAATTCGACGAGCAATTGTTTTGTAGCGCTTCTGTCGGTGAAGATGTAGTACGTGGATTATTCTATTACCATTTTCACTCAGCGGAAAGCTCGATTTTTAAGCGTCGATATCTCGTCACTTGAAACGTATTCTATTCGAATTGCGTGTTAAAAATCACCAATAGCCTTCTTTGTCGGCGTTCCTCATTCACGGCATTCGAAGAAAACAAGAAAGGAAATCGCACTTTGATAGCGTTGTTATTTCGAATAGCGGTGAATGAGACGAGGGACGCCGACAATGACGGCTATTGGAGATTTTGAACCTCTGATTCTTTGAATTACGTTAATGAATAAATGGTAATCGGAATGATGGACAAATTTCGAGCGGTGCCGTCGCGTTCATTAATTATAGTTATAAAATAAATAAAGGCACAAAATACGAACATTGTGATCTACGGGAATGCACTTTGGTAGCCCAGTACCTCCACATTTTGACTCCTTTCTTTCATTTTTGTTATAACATTTCTTTAACCGTCTGCGGTGGCGGAGTAGTTAGCGTGCTCCAACGTCCCGGATTCGAATCCCGGCTATTCGGATTTTTCTGGCTAGGGTCCTTGTAAATAGTAATCATTATTGAAATGGATGTAATTGGGATCTTCCTGTTTCCACAAGAGAAGTTATTATTTTCATGATTAAATTTTTGTTATAGCTCTCTTTCCTTAGGCTTTTTAATGATTTATTCTGTTTTTTCTTCGGTAAGTTATATTAGCGGAGTTGTCCATAGGTTCCCAATGGAGATTAACAAAAGATGGGGGGTTCTCAGAAAACTCGCCACAAAAACATATGAATGCGTTTATGAGACCCGACAAAGTGTGTGAAGATATGTCCGCATATTTAAGCGTGGTGTCCGGACAGACGGACACCAAATACGATTACTATTCGGAAAAAAAAAACGGGATCGAATGTTTCTGGGGTAGTTTCTAACTTTTTATAACAATATCGATCCATGTTGTCGGAGAGTGCGTATTGTGGCAAGTTTAGATGGAAAAACATTATTACAGTAAACTCCCGTTCATCCGAATCGCGTTTATTCGAGCATACTTCTCCGAATGCACCTACCCCCACCCCACTCCCACCCCCACCCACCCATCGCGACCCATTACTTATTTGCATGTGACACTTCTTTAAAACTCCTGTTCTTTCCCGCTGCCAAATAAGGCGGATTTTTTCTGTAAGAAAGCAAAATAAACGAGCTTTGTTATTCATCATTTAAATACTTTGAGTTTTCCATCAGACTTAAGCACCTTTTTAATACGTCAACACAAATTTTTCAGTCAAAACCATGCAGGCTTATTCACAACCATATCAATAGCATTCTAGTTACGCACGCTTTACGATCATATTTCGCGGTATTGACGCTATTCGGGGTGTTTCACGCGGGACTTCGGTTTATCCGAAATATATTATTATCCGAACCGGCCGCCGCACAGTGGGACCAAATCCCAAAAAGGTGGTCATTATGAGAAAAAAAAAGTTCGGGGATATGATTTCTTTTTACATGGTTGGCAAGTAAAATGTTTGAGCCGCCGAGAAATGCATTCGAAATGCAGGTAAGTATGCACATGTTTGTAAAAATCAATAACAAAGTGAAAGGTTTGCTGCTCGGACGCCTAACCGTGCTTTCGCTTCGAAATAGCCTCATCTTCAAAATTCCTCTGCAGCTACCCCATTATCGCAATTTGAAATTCCTTAAATGGAATTGACTTAGCAATGTTAGCGGATTTGAAATGCTGTTTTACAATAGCTCCGAAACAAAATTAACAATGTTATTAACATAAAAAGTAACCACTAATTTGCACTAATTTCGTTCAAAAACAAAAATACAAACTTCATAAAGTTAAAGTGTCCCGCCGAGTCCTGCGTTGATATACATATTTTATTGTAGGCACATATCTCAGCTATGAAACCCAAAAAAAATTGGCCACCCCGAACCACCCCTCCGCGAGTAATTGATGAAATACGTGAGTAACCTCAGTATCCGTAAAGTAGCCGATGCGCGCAGCTTGTTGACGCGTTGCAGGCAATACGTATGGCACTTGCTTACTTATCATCGAAACAAAATGAGTTCTTTCGCAAAGAATAGCATCTTCTACTACAGAAAAAATATTTTGCACACTTAAATAGCCATGAAGGATTGGAGGGGAAGTAGAGAGTTACGAAAATACCTTTTTGTGAGATAATGTGGTGGTATTATTATTATTGACGACTTTATTGTGCGCAATTGGGACTAAAACGTATCTTCCTCCATTTAACCCTTAAATAAAACATAGATATAAACATTAAGTGACAAAAAATATAAAAGTTACTAACATATGAAATACTAAATCACTAAAAAATGGGTTTGGGGGAAGGTGTGGTCGTTAGTAAGGAATCCTTTTGTCTGCGGAAAAAATGACGATTTCGATCGTTTCTAAGACGTACTAACGACGTCCTTTCCTCTCTTGTTGGAGGCGTTAGTGATGAGTGCTAATGAAATGAGTGAGCGACGGCAGGGTGATCCAAGAAGAATTTTGATTTGGTGTTATCAGCATTGAGCTCCTCATCCCGCTCTGTTTTGGCTCGTTTACCAAAGTGACCAACGTAAGCAACATAGAAAGGGGATTTTCATTTTGGTCTTATCAGCATTGAGCTACTCATCCCGCTTTTTTTAGGTTCACTTACCAAGGTGACCACCGTAACCAACTTATAAAAGGGATTTTGTTTCGAGCTTACCATCGGGTCCTTGGTAGCCCTGGTAGCTCGTCCGCGAAATTATTAGACAGCGCCAACAAGCAGTATACGATTGTACCCGCACGCTCGTAGCAAGAAATTTCGCTCGTCTTAAGAGTCGATATTTCGGCTGAGTGCCAGCTCGTAGTGTGGAACACTCGTACAAAGGAACATTCGTAGTAAGACGTACTACTGTATAATTGTGTGTACGATCTTATATCAACAAAATTCGGTGATCTTTGTGTGCAGCAACGAGCTTAGGATCCCGTAGCCGAGGAAATGGACGGAACTGGTAAGTCACTTTTTGCATTATCTGGTGTATCTTAACAAATTTCTGCTTATTCACAGATAAAATTTTGTTGATGAAACGGTTAAGGGTGCATTTCTGGAATTTTTCACTTCTGTGGTTCCACTACAACTCGTGACCACAGGGACTCTGAGGAAAATTGTTTGGCACAACAGTAGACCTGCATCTCCTCGATTTTGCCGTCCTCTGAAGATCGAGTTTAAGAAGGAATCAAAACAGCATGCACAATTGCAAGTTGAAAACGTGCGCGGCCAGGAGAAGCAACTTACACCATTGGAGACTGTAATTAATGGTGACAAAATCAACATTACCTACAAGTTGCAACTAACTATAATAGACGGAAATATCTGCAATGCTATCACGGACACAACGGCAACACAACGGTGCTATATCTGCAACGCTACATCCACTGAGTTCAACGATATTGATGAGAACATATCTCGTCCAATAAAGGATGATAATCTCCAGTATGGATTAAGCACGTTGCACGCATGGATTCGTCTTTTTGAATGCTGCTTGCAAGTAGCATACCGACTGGAAATTGAAACGTGGCAGATACGTAATCCGATGGATAAAGAACTAGTGGAGGCGCGCAGGAATAAAATCCGAGAAGAGTTTAAAAGACAGCTTAGTTTGATAGTTGACCGGCCAAAGCAGGTGTATGGTAGCAGTAATGATGGCAACACAGCTCGCCGCTTTTTCGAGCATCTGGAAATCTCCGCCAGTATTACAGGCCTAAATTTGGAGCTTCTTCGGAGATTTCACACAATTTTGCAAGTTCTGTCTTCTGGATACAGAATAAATGTAGATATCTACAAAGAGTATGCCATCAGAACCGCACGGCTTTTTGTACAGTTATATCCCTGGTTCTGCATGCCAACAACTGTGCATAAAATACTATTGCATGGAAGAGATGTTATACAAAATGCATTGCTGCCAATCGGACAAATTTCCGAGGAAGCACAGGAAGCATGCAATAAATTGTTAAGAAAATTTAGGGAAGATTTTACGCGAAAGTGCTCTAGGAAGAAGACCATGGAGGACTTGTTTGTGCGAATGATGTTACATTCAGACCCTATCATTTACAGCCAGGTTGTAATGCGTTCCAAGCCATCGAAAGCTCTATCTTCCGAGGCCTTGCAAATATTGTATGTATCTTACCCAGCAGAATCTGGATCGAAAGATGATTCTTCGGACGGATCGGAATCGGAGAGTAATTAGTGTTTGCGTGTGTATGAGTGTGTGTGCCTGTGCCTTTTCAAATTATAAGTAAATAAGCTGTGATATAGTAATGTTTTACATAAGTGTGTTTGTTAACTTTACATATGCTCTATCAAAATTGGAAACGATAATTATGTACATTTGTATAGTGTTTGTGTGCTAAGATGATTCTTTGGACGGATCAGAGCCTGTTTTTAATAATTGTTTATATTATATACTATATATATTTGTGTTTATATTTGTATAATGTATTTGTGATATTATGTATGCAATAACATATTTAAATAACTTCTTTGGAATGATTTTAAAATAAAAGTACGCATAAAATTGTAATTATGGATTTAAAAAATAATATAAAATTATTAATCCACATTATTGATAAAAACTGAAATGATTTCACGAAAGAATATTTTACAAAAATCAGTTTCATATGCATAATCGGTGATCACGAAACCTATAGTCACGTTTTTTATGGGCATGCTATAAGAATATTGTATTTTTTGCCAAAAAATGTGAATTTGTTTGCGAAATAATAATTTAAAAATAATTTCAATGTCATATTCGGAATTAGTGACCTCAAAAACTATTTCATACCGGATTTCAAACCGATCAGATGAGATTTACTTATAATGTCCAACTTTTAGGCATTTTGCCCCACTGTGCGCCGTCCCGATCATTTCGGATAAACGGGAGTTTGCTGTATTATGCTGTGCGAGAAGCATAACGACACTGAGACGTACAAATGATAGTGCGTTTGGCATAGTTCGGTTCTTCCTGAAACTTATCGAAAGAAGCATCGATCACTTCCCTGAATAGATAGTTCGGCGAGTGTTGGGTGAATAACCTTTCAAAGTATTCGGGAAGGAAAACACTGCGAGTGTTTTGAAAGAGGGATTTCGCAATCGCACTTATCAATAGTGATAAGGACTGCTTGTTGGTGTAAATGTTGATGGGCACGCTGCTGGAGATCTCAAGCGAAGCCACAACAAAACGCGGAATTAACTATTGCTTTTAATTCGTTTCTTCTCGATGCGGATTCTCTTTCTGTTTCCGAAAGAGGAGACGCTTCTCATTTTGCCAAAGGCCTTCTTTGCAATCTCTCTTGATTCTCCAAATCGAAAAGAAAGGACACAGACGTAATATCCTTGAACAATTGGATATTTTGAATTGCCAAAAATCTGAGCAACATGAAATTTCCCTCCCTTTCTCATTCACCCCTAACTGGATATTTCTCAACTTTATAAATAATCGTGGTTTCTAGAAATTGTTTAATCTTTCTTTGTCCATGTTCTTTTCCTTTTTATTAAGTCTTTATTTTCTCAGGTATTTCATTCGTTTCTTACGTCTCTTTCTCCCGCCATTTGCTCTTTGTAAACTACATTGTAACATGAGTTTTGTAAACAACTTCATATTTTTAATTCAAGTTATTGTTGTGGCACTTCAGTGACGTTCCCTTTTATTACTGAGCTGTATCGGTGTGAACAATTGGTTTGTAACAATTGCCTCCCCCATTCCCTTCGACCCCCTCCCTAATCACTCCCTCCCCCTGCCCCCACCCTCTGCCACCCTCCTCTCTCGTCATCGATTTCGGTCAGTTCTTCCATGTATTTCACCTGATGATATTTCTCGGTACCGAAACCTATGTTGTTTTTGTTTCTTTTTGTGTGCTCTACGAAGGGGGTTTTACTTTATTGATTGTTCCATTTTTAATTTTATTTCAGTACTCTGAGTGCATCCAGACGGACAACATATAAATAAAGACAACAATACATAAATATTACTTTTAATTTTTTTCTTTGACGAATATTAATCAGTAGGAAATTTCATTATATCTGTGATTTTTTTTCTGAATTTTCATTTTCACTTTAGTAAATGCTCTATTTTTCTCTTGTAATTAATAATATTTTTATTTTTCTGTAAATTTATTGATTTATGTACATTTTGTACGTAATTTTATTATTGTCTATAATGCAATGTTATTTTTGACTATGTTTTCGCGGGTTTCTTCACCCCCCTTTCTCTGTGGGTGTTTTCCCGCAACGTGGGTTTATTTCAGTTGCAAAGATTTTTCCCCAATCTCTACTCCGTCATTTTGTTTTAATATAATTTATACTTGTTCATTCTCTGACGACATATGAGTTTAGGTGAAAGAGAGGCGCACTCGGGCCTAACCTCGCCAATAAAACGCAGCCAAAGTGCTGAGACATCGATCGGAATGAGTCACCATTCGGATTTCTACGCTGAAAAACGGTTGCACGCGTGAATATCGTGACGGAGTAAAAAGACGCAGTTGTTCGGAATGCGTCGAAGGTCATCAGCTGCTGCGATATCAACAAAGAAACGGACGTCTGCGGAAATGATTTGCTGGTACAGCCATTTGACGCCCAAAAAGGACGTCATACAATTAATCATTGGAAGCGGCGATGTTACCTGACGATGAATTGTTTCACGTAAGCGATCGGCGAAGGGCTTGCGAGGGAAAGGGCGTGCGATAGGGAAATCTGAAGAATTGCGTTTTGTTGTCCTCCGTGATTAGGCGCCCTACGCTTGCGTGGTTTTTTGAGTGCAGACACAGTTGAGATCCTTATGCGATAACTCATGCGTAAGTTGGCGCAAACAGTGATGGCATGCTTGAATGTAGAGAGCATATTAGTTAATTTATGCTTAGCATATTATGCTAAGCATATCTTATATTTATATAGCATATTTATGCTAAGATAGATTTTTAGATGCATTTTTTAGCTTGTATTTACCATATTTATGCTACGAAGTAGAATGAATTGAATGTTTCCAGTAAAGAATGTTTAAACAACGTTTATAATTCAGTTTTCGGAAAGAAGTCCTTCATTGAAGAATGCGCAAGTATTAAACCTTTAATCTCCCAAGTGCCTTCTTGGAAACGAAGGTTTTGCTTGCGATAAATATGTTGGCTGTTTTCTTGATCTTCTTTTGTTATCACGACAAGTAAGGCTACAGACAGAGGTTGACTTCCTTAAACATGCTCCTGAACAATCTCAAAAGATGTTTAGATTCCCATCTTCGCGTAGCAAAATGCTCGAAAAAGTGGACAGTGTCCTCCTAAATGAAAAACCCATCGGTTCAAAATATTTCTGGACTTTTATTTAGGACGTTTACTGCAAGAGAAAAAGAAACTGCGTTCTCAGAAGATATAACCGATATAATGCGACTTCTTCCCACCCGGTGAATTGGTCCGAGTGGAATTTGTACGCGGGGAATTGATCCCCGCTCTGACGTCGTACTGCCAACCCCACCCAACCCAACCCCCCTGGTTAATTTATTTATAACATTAACCAATAATCAGGGCGTGCAGATTAACATAAGACTGAATAACAGTAGTACAACATCAGCGCGGGGGATCAATTCCCGGCATACGAAATCCCCCCGGACCAATTCACCGGCCACGCTCTGTTATATGGGCCGTTCTGATACTTCAACGACGATCAGGGATATAGTCGATAGAACGAACCGTTTCACAAATTATTTTTTTTCGCGAACGGTACGCGAAAAATATCGATTAGGAAAATAGAGTCAAGGTTCTAGCACCCTCTGCCACACGCCGAAAGCTGGCTTGCAGGGATCTTACATTGACATATTATTTCGTAAATATGAGTTAATATAAGATTTAAACGAACGTTTAATTCACAGTGTCGCTGCTGTGGTCGAAGAGATGGGTTACATTAAAATTGAGTATTATAAGAAAATGTGCACAAAACTATATGTCTATGTAAGAACCCTGCAAGCCGCCTTTCGTCGTGTGGCAGGGGGTGCAAGCACCTTGACTCTATTTTCCTAAACGGTTGCTTTCACGTATACTTCGCGGAAAATGAATTTTTGAAACGATTCGTTCAATCATCTACTTCCCAAATCTTTCTGGCAGTATCAGAACATTATTCGCATTATATCGGTTACCTCATCTGAAAACGTAATTTCTCTGAACTTATTTTATTAATTTATTCTTTGAATTTTTCTTCTATCTTCTAATGATTCATATCCCGCGTCCTGTAACATCTGAGTGACACTCGCTGTTTTATCGTAGTAATTCTTTACAAATCGTATCGCCTTTCGTTGTACTTTTTCTAAATCCCGAATATGACATTTCTCGGCGGGGTCCCATACACTACATGCATACTCAAGGTGAGGCCTAACTAACGCTAAGTAACATCGCTCGCGAACCTTTTCTTCGCTCCTACCGACTATTCTTTTAACGAAGCCGAGTTTCTTAAGTGCTTTTCCACATATATTTCGGATGTGGGCACTCCATGATAGATTATTCGTGAGAGTTACTCCAAGATACTTTACCGATTCTACTGTCATTAGGTTTACCCCTCGGAGACTATAAGAATAATCAGTTATTATAGATTTACTTTCGAAGAAGTTAACTAACGAACACTTTTCTACATTAAGCTCTAATTGCCAATCATCGCACCAGTTCATAATTCCATCTAAGTCGTTCGAAAAATCTATCCACTGAACTACTGTAACAGGAAAGTTTCCCAGAAAATAATTGAAAATAGAATTAAAGATTCAGATTACTTCGGGAGAAACGACTAAAATCCCTATTTTCAACTCTCACACTGAAAATATGGACGAATGTAAATGAATTCAATTCTGCATCGGGAGATAACGGAATCGAACGATCAAAACTTTTAGAACGAACAGAGGCGTTGTGCATTTTCTCCATTTTATTCTTTATGAAGAAACTCAACCAGGTTTCGACGAGTAATCGCGAGCCTTGGGATATCAATCGGGTGATATTTTCCCTGTTTTAATCAGATCACTGACATCGGTTTTCAGAGAATGGGATGTTTCATTATTAACTATTCGTGATCGTAACCGATTAAAGACTCATTCACTCCCTGCCGAATTGACGTAGGCCTTTGCGGCGCTCACGCCTCCCACGCAGATGACCTGGGTTCGATTCCCTGTTGCCTAGAGTCGTCATCTCGAAACTGCTTCGGTGAATCAAATTCTGAAGTAGTACACCTCTTGTGTTCTTTTCGTCCAATTTCCACGACCTTTCAGATCATTCGAAACTTCTAATCCATATCTTCTATTTGTATCCATCCATCGATATCTTTCATTTGTTAAAACAAATTTGGGTTAGTGGTAGCTAAGCGGTGTTTTCACCATTACTTTTTTTAGGTAGAAATTTTGAGGGTCTCCATCCTAATCTGGACCCTTCCCAGCTCGGGAGCGCCCGGCCGTCACAGCAGGGGGGACTTTAAAAAACTGACCGCGTGGAATACGATTTAAAAAGTTATAAACAATTCAAATGAGCAACAATTTATTACTTTCGTCGTCTCACTCGTCCTAAGAGATATACAGGCGTCTTTTGATCGACGTTCTACGATGAAAATTAAGATTTTACGTGATTTTGCAAGAAATTACCCGTTTACAAACGGCAACGTTGCTCAGTCAGGTAGGCGGGTGTTTTAAATATCTCAACGGTTAGGTTGTGTTGGGGGGAGGATTTCTAGATTTTTGATAGAATTCCCTCCCCCCTACCCCAACCCAACGGCAACGTTGCCGTGTGTAAACGGGTAATTTCTTGCAAAATCACGTAAAATCTTAATTTTCATCGTAGAACGTCGATTAAAAGACGCCTGTATATCTCTTAGGACGAGTGAGACGACGAAGATAATAAATTGTTGCTCATTTGAATTGTTTATAACTTTTAAAATCGTATTCCACGCGGTCAGTTTTGTATGCCCCCCCCCCCTGCTGTGACGGCCGGGCGCTCCCGAGCTGGGAAGGGTCCGGATTAGGAAGGCGACCCTCAAAATTTCTACCTGAAAAAAAGTAATGGTAAAAACCCTGCTTAGCTACCACTAACCCAAATTAGTTATTGTCGTTCCATTCATTTCCATGCCGATGACGAAATGCTATTTTAGAAACGTGCGTAGCGTCCATTAATATTCAAGCGATCCCATCAAACTGCTAACTCTCATTTAAGGATGTTTGATTGATCCCGATTTTCAATTAGCCATTGAATCTCTGTTCACTAATTCTTCGTTCTGAAGTTACGCATCTCTTGGGGTATCCGGGTGTTGCTGTTTATGTTTTCGGAAGTCGTGAATGAATAATCTTTTCCTACCACTCTCTATTTTCATGGCTCTTTATCCTTTACTATATCTTAATTTTAGTCCTTCCGTCTCAACGCCAACTTATACCTCGACAGATCTAGAGCAGGGACCTCTCATCGAAAGAATGCCGTATTTGATGAAGTGAATTACTTTAGTGCCAATGTCGTTGTATGGCGAGAGATGCCTTCACTGTTTACATCGATTGGGCTGATCACTTGTTTTCTCAAGAAATGATGTTTACAAATAATTTTGAGGTCCCAAAAATATTTATTGAGAGTACGTCGGTCGAGTGAGTGTCGACGATGTGGGCGTCGATGAATACAAAGTGTCGATGAATGGAGTGTCGGCTAATTGGTTGTCGGTGAAACTATGCGGATCCTCATAATCTCTATCGATTTTAGATATAGATATATACCCCGCGAGCCGCCAGAGGCGTATGGCAGGGGGTGTAATACACCACCATTATTCATTCATCCCTATTAGTATCTCTAATAACCTAGGGAAAAAACGACCAAAAGTAATTATCCGTCCTTGCGATTACTTCCCTATAAACGCTTCGTCGATGCCTCTCGGAGATCGCTCCTTGCTGGCGCTAATATTTCACTTACTTCGTCTATAAATTCTGAACGAATGAACATTTCGAAAAGTTTCCGACGATATTCTTCTCATCTGTAGTGAATTCCAACCGAGGGACTCTATCATTGCCGTAACGCTGCTATCAAACCTGAAATCCCCGCAAACGAATCGGGCTGCTCTACGCTGGACCATCTCTAAATCTGAGACTAAACCTACTTCGTGTGGGTCCCAAAACGCACAGCAGTATTATAGACTCGGACAAATAAGGGAAACATAAGCTATTTCTTTGACTCTCGATGAGCATCCTTTCAACGTAGTTAATCTATGCATTCTATTCGCTTTTCCTATCGCATCTCGAATATGTTCTTTAAAAGATAAGTTACTGCTAAACGTGACTCCTAGGTATTTGTTGTCGTGCACTAACTCTAATGGATAACTATAATATAAAATTTGATACAGAGTAAAGTTCCCTTCCAAAATTGAAGTTTCTTCTTCCCGGTGAAAGACAATGTGCGAAATGACGTAAGCTGTCGAAGCACTTTTAACATTACTACTACTACTAAAGTTTCAAGATTTGCAATACAAATTTCATAACTGGGATAATTTTGTACAGCAACGCAACCACCGGATATCGAACCCGGTTCTTGTTTACCAAAGACATGAGAGCTTCCCCATTTGGCAGATTACCTCTTTCGAGGAATTGTGCCCGGAATTTCGCCATTCTTGCCAGAATTCGCGTTTCATTTCCTATTTACTCCGCCTAGAATTCGTACTTCCTCTTTCATGTTCTTTTGCGCGTTTATTTCACGTCGTCCTTTACATTCCGTGTTCTGGGAGAAAGAGCTCATCCGACGAAACTTATTTTGGCGCGCTTTTCTCGCCCATATTTTATCTTCCGACGCTAAATACGCCACGAATTATAATGTAATATCCTTATTTTTATCACCAATGCACGAATTCAACCGTAATTTTAATATGTCGTATAAGCTGTTTTAGAACGGAAAATTTCCTCTAAAGTCCATAATTTAACGTTACGTTAGAATAGCCCATTGATCGAATACAGGAATGATTTAATATTAAAACAATTTCTTTGATGGAAACTGGAAGATACCAATTAATTCGTTTTAGTATTTGTTGTTGACGAATATCCCTAAACAAAAAAAATCTGATCAGTCAAGACTCGAACCTGAGAACTTGAGTTTGGGGCGCCGAATTCAATCTTTCGATTGAAATTATCGAAGTGCAAAATTATGCGATTTGACGAGTTAAGACCATTTCACCCTGTCTCGTGCTGCGCAGTAGTAGTAACTAATTTTTTCTTTCTTATTCAGAGTTTTCTTTCTTAAATATTGGCAATAAAACAAGGAAAACGTAATAGTGGTTGAATGCGCCCAAACAACAATAATTTTATGAATAACAGTCTCCTCGAACGAACAAGTAAATTGTCGTAATGAAAGTTTGGTTCGAGATTTTAACCAATACGCGGCGAAATTCCTGCATCAACGGACACATTCATCAATTCATGTCAATCGAGCGAAGGGATGACAAAATCATCCCAACTATGAACACGAGCAGCATAAATTCAAGAATATTATAATTTTACGACACAAAAATGAATAGTTTCAATATTAGAACACCAGGAACTTTCAGGTGAGAGATTCTAAAAATGAATTTTTAGTAATTGGTACAACTTGTAGCAAATTAAATCGTCCAAGCTTTGAATTCCGCACCGTATGGTGCAAAACTATGCGTGAGTTACAGAAAAAAATATTTCAACGAAAATCAGCCTGACGAAGAACATGTTTTACTGAAATAAGGCCCTCCTGGAGAATCATAAGTTCGGAGCGATTAACTTAAGCGATGTCGATTAATTTTTAATTTCCCATCCGATCTCGTGTTTGCAACGCTTTCATTACACAAGCAACTTCTAATCGTTTAATTTACAATGGCTGCTGGTAATCTTAAGAAATACATTTTTCGTAAAGACGATCTACGGTTGGAAAAGCATTAAAAAATGGACTGCAGATATAAAGCGTCTGACGTCAAAACGTTAAAATTGATCAGAATTATCTGTTATATCTGATGACGAAAGGTTTCAAATGGGAAAGGTGAAGAAGGACTTGTTTTATTGACGTTTCCTTAGGAACGGCCAAAACAGAGCGGGAGAGAATCAGAGTGCGGAAAATATGATACGGAATCGTCGTGTGGAGAGACTGCGCTGAAAAAAGGCGGAGTGGACTTTCAGGTCAGAAACGGAGGAGAGGCATGGATTGAGTTCAAAGCAGAATAGACGAACGCGTTATATTGCACGAGGGAAACACCAGCACAAGTCAAAACTGAGGAAACAAAGGACTGATATACCTAAATGTTCTTTTATAAATAGAGGGTCTCAAAGAATGGAATAAGTTGCCTGAAGAGGTCTTCAAACCCTTACCGAAATATTGAAAGTAGATGCTGTAGCTTATTTAATTAAGAGGATTCAATATTGTTATGTTTTGCATTATTTGGATTTTTTTAAAGTGGCGATGTGAAAACGATGAAGTGACATTTTGGCCTGAAAACAAAATGTCAGAGCAGATGGAGAGACGCCGAGTTCTGACGGCAATGAAACGGAGTTTAACTATCAACAAAGACTAAAGCAAGGAAAAATAAAATTCTTCGCTTTTCAATTGTAATTACAGTTCAAAAATCCATAGCATTAAATCCAATTCTTTAACAGACTAACCATTGATATTTGAGCCTGATGTTGTAGAGCAAGACGGAACCGACCTCGAAAGGGCGCCAATTTAAGAAAAACAATCGATATATCGATATCGAACGCCTTTGCCGTTGCGCTGTCAATAAAAATTTCCGGATTTCTATGTTCGCGTCCTAAATCAGTCCAGCGCGCATTTTTAACACCAGGATCGTAAAACTTTATTTGCTATTAAGCACACTCCTGAATTGCCGCTGACTTCCATTATTCTCACATCTCTTTTTAATTTAAAGAAGCAATTTAGGGAAATAGGACATAGATATACTTGCAAATTTAAGTACTTTTCCGAATCGCTCAAACATTTAAGGCTTTCGTAGTTAATCTTATTCCTATGAAACTTCTTCTTTTCGCTCTGAAACTGAGGCTATGGAAGACAATGTTACTTCTGAAAATGCCGCATGTTTAAACGTTGAATGAATCCTTCGAAACGGATGATAGTATAAATCATAATCTCAAGTGCCCTTCGATAGCAACGACCCTCTCCAATGAATTGTGTTCGTACTTCCCAGAGCCGGACCAACCAACCAGGATATTAATTCACATCTATTATCTATTATATATAGACGCTTCTCCGGATATCTATTATATATAGATGCTTCTCCGGATTCATTCATGTATCCATATCTATTATATATAGATGCTTCTCCGGATTCATTCATATATCATATATCTATTATATATAGATGCTTCTCCGGATTCATTCATATATCATATATATATATATATAGAGAGGATACAAACTCACAGGCTAAACCACTAGCGTCAACGGCTTGAAATTTTTACGACATATTGGCCATAACGTATAACCTCCAAAAAAATTGCGATTTTGAACCTCAGTGTCATGGGTTCGATTCCAGAGGGCCCCAAAGTCCCGATTTTTCCCGTTTAAATGCATTGCGTTGATTTTCGGGAATTTTTAAAAAATACTTCCCGGTTAGGTAGAGAATCGAAACTCTAGGAGCCTTTATATATGGTTATGATCTATCGATAACATAAATGAGTTTTACGGAAAATATCTTGGGTTCGATGCTAGGTCGGGGCAAAACTCGGCCGTTTAAAATGCATTGTGGTGATTTTTAAAATTTTTTTTGGACCCCTTTCCGAATGCATGGAAACTTGAAATTTGGCATGGGGATAGAAATCATAAATACATTTCATAATCAAATTTTACATATTCGCTGATGGTCCTTGGTTCGATCCCAGAGGGCCATTTGCACTCCACAATGCATTTCTTATGGGGATAACGGAAACACATTTTAGGTACTTCCCGGTATGATATCAACTTCAAACTTTGTATGAAATTAGATCAAGTCCTAGCAAGTCATTTTGTGCATTAACAGCTTCCAATACGTCCAGGGTTCGACACCAGGCGTCTCTACAATCAGTCACTGATCCGATTTTTAAGAATTATTTTGAACCCCTTCCCAAAAATATTAAAACTTGAAATTCGGCATATATATAGAACTTATAGATACATTTCGAAAATATATTTAATATTACCTAGATCGTCCTTGGTTCGAATCCAGAGAGCTATTAACATTCGTGAAAAGTAGGTCTTCGTTTGAGACAGTTGCAGCCAATATTTCTGCCTGAATATTCACACGTATTTAGAGAAGATGATCTTCTGATGTGCTGCATAGAAATTTCACCAAAAAGAACCGGGTTCGATGCCAGACGATTAAATTGAAGCGAATTTTAAGAATATTTTCAATCCTTTTTTTCCTTTCCGGGACCGTCCCGATATAATGCCGTTATGAAATTAGTGTTGTCGATCTGCTTGCAGTATGCAAGCTACATTTTACTCGTATATATATATATATAATATATATAGAGAGGATACAAAGTCACAGGCCAAACCACTAGCGTCAATGGCTTGAAATTTTTACGACATATTGGCCATAACGTATAACCTCCAGAAAAATTGCGATTTTGAACCTCAGTGACATGGGTTCGATTCCAGAGGGCCCCAAAGTCCCGATTTTTCCCGTTTAAATGCATTGCTTAGATTTTCGGGAATTTTTAAAAAATACTTCCCGGATAGGTAGAGAATCGATACTATAGGAGCCTTTATATATGGTCATGATCTATCGAAAACATAAATAAGTTTTACGGAAAATATCCTGGGTTCGATGCTAGGTCGAGGCAAAAATCGGCCGTTTAAAATGTATTGTGGCGATTTTTAAGATTTTTTTTGGACCCCTTCCCGATGGCATGGAAACTTGAAATTCGGCATGGAGTTGGAGATTATAAATATATTTCATAATCAAATTTTAGATGTTCCGTGATGGTCCTTGGTTCGATCCCAGGGCGCCATTTACATTTCTCAATGCATTTCTTATGGAGATAACGGAAACAAATTTTAGGTTCTTCCCGACATGCTATCGACTTAAAACTTAGCGTGATAGAAGAACCAGTCTTAACAAATCAAACTATGCATTCATAACTATCAATGTGTCCTGGGTTCGACACCAGGTGTCTCTGCAATCAGAAGTTGATCCGATTTTTAGGAATTATCTTGAAACCTTTCCCAATAATATAGAAACGTGAAATTTGGCATATGGATTGAGATCATTAATAACTTTCAGAAACATTTTTTAAATTTCCACGATCGTCCTTGGTTCGAGTCCCGAGAGCCATTTACATTCGTGAACATTAGAGCGTCTTTTGAGGCAGCTGCGCCCAATATATTTGCTTGAATTTTCACACATAGTTAGAGATGGAGAAATTCTATTGTGCTGCATAGTGTGTATCACCAAAAAGACCCGGGTTCGATGCCGGACGAATAACTTGCAGCGAATTTAAAGAATATTTTCAATCCCCTTTTTTTTCTTTTGAAGACGGTCCCGATATGATGCCGAGATGAAATTAGTGTTGTCGATCTGCTTGCAGTATGCAAGCTACATTTTACTCGTATATATATATATATATAGAGAGGATACAAACTCACAGCCTAAACCCCTAAAGTGATTGTGCTGAAATTTTTACGGCGTATTGGCCATAACGTGCAACCACCAGAAAAATTGCGATTTTGATCCTAAGTGTCATGGGTTCGATTCCAGAGGGCCCCAAAGTCCCGATTTTTCCCGTTTAAATGCATTGCTTTGATTTTCGGGAATTTTTAAAAAATACTTGCCGGATAGGTAGAGACTTGAAACTCAAGGAGCCGATATATATGGTCATGATCTATCGAAACCATAAATGAGTTTTACTGAAAATATGCTGGGTTCGATGCTAGGTCGAGGCAAATATCGGCCGTTTAAAATATATTGTGGCGATTTTTAAGATTTTTTTTGGACCTCTTCCCGATGGCATGGAAACTTGAAATTCGGCATGGAGTTAGAGATCATAAATTTATTTCATAATCCAATTTTACTTATTTGCTGATGGTCCTTGGTTCGGTACCGGGGAGCCATTTGCATTCCGCAATGCATTTCTTATGGAGATAACAGAAAAAAGTTTTAGGTACTTCCCGATATGATATCGACTTTAAACTTAGCATGAAATAATATGAAGTCCTAATAAGTCATACCGTGCATTCACAGCTACCAATATTTCTTGGGTTCGACACCAGGCGTCTCTAAAATCAGTAAATTATCCGATTTTTAAGAATTAATTTAAACCCCTTCCCAATAATACTAAAACATGAATTTAGATATATAGAGAGAGAACATACAAAGATTTCCAAAACATGTTCTAATATTTCCTAGATCGTCCTTGGTTCGAATCCAGAGAGCCATTTACATAATTGAAAAGTAGGACGTCGTTTGAGGCAGTAAGAGCCAATATTTTTGGTTGAATTATCACACATAGTAAGAGATGGTGATATTCCTTTGTGCTGCATAGTAGGTTCACCAGGAAGGCCTTGGTTCAATGCCAGACGATTAAATTGCAGCGAATTTTAAGAATATTTTCAATCCCATTCTTTTTCTTTGTAGGGCCGTCCCGATATAATGCCGATTATAAATTATTGTTGTCGATCTGCTTGCAGTATGCAAGCTACATTTTACTCGTACCTATATACACATTCATTCATTCATAGGGGATCAAAATTCTAACCATGTTCCACAAGTGCCACTGACTTGAAATTTTTACGACATATTTGCCATAACGTGTAACCTCCAGGAAAAAGCCGACTTTGAACCTCAGCGTCATGGGTTCGATTCCAGAAGGCCCCAAAGTCGCGATTTTGTCCATAAGAATACATGGCAGGGATTTTCGAAAATTTTTTTGAGGCACTTCCCGGAAAAGCAGAGAGTTAAAACTCGAGGGATCGCTAAATGCCGTGCATAGCCAACGAAAATCAAAAAGACATCTTCGAATATGGTCCTTGGTTCGATGCTAGGCCGGGGCAAAAATCGGCCGTTTAAAATGCATTGCGGCGATTTTGAGGATTTTTTTTGGACCCCTTCCCGATGGCATAGAAACTTGAAATTCAACATGAGGTTAGATATCATAAATATATCTCATAATCAAATTTTACATATTTGCTGATGGTCCTTGGTTCGATCCCAGAGGGACATTTAAATTCCTCAATGCCTTTCTTACGGAGATAACGGAAACAAAATTTAGGTACTTCCCGTTCTGCTATCGACTTCAAACTTTGCATGATACAAAAGCATGTCTATAAAAATCAAACTATGCATTCACAGCTTACAATATGTCCTGGGTTCGACACCAGGTGTCTCTGCAATCAGAAGTTGATCCGAATTTAGTAATTATTTTGAAAGCTTTTCCAATAATATAGAAACTTGAAATTCGGCATATAGATAGAGTTCATAAATAACTTTCAGAAGCATATTTAAGATTTCCAAGATTGTCCTTGGTTCGAATCCAGAGAGCCATTTACATTCGTGAAAACTAGAACGTCTTTTGAGGCAGTTGCAGCCAATATTTCTGCTTGAATTTTCACACATAGTTAGAGATGGTGATCTTCTATTGTGCTGCATAGTAGGTTCACAGTAAAGACCAGGGTTCAATGCCAGACGATGAAATTTCAGCGAATTAATAGGAATTTTTTATTCATTTTTTTTTCTTCTGAGGACCGTCCCTATATGATTCCAACATAAAATTAGTGTTGTTGATCTGCTTGCAGTATGCAAGCAACATTTTACTTGTATATAGATGCTTCTCCGGATTCATTCATGTATATACCCAGATAGGATAATAATTCACAGGCTAAACTACTGGCGTCATTGACTCGAAATTTTTACCACGTATTGGCCATAACGTACAACCGCCAGAAAAATTGCGATTTTGAACCTCAGTGTCATGGGTTCGATTCCAGAGGGCCCCAAAGTCGCGATTTTCTCCATAAGGATACATGGCGGGGATTTTCGAAAATTTTTTTGGTGCACCTCCCGGAATAGTAGAGCGTTGAAATTATAGCGATAGCTAGAAGCCTTGCAACTCCAACGTAAATCAGAAAGACATCGCCGAATATGGTCCATGGTTCGATGCTAGGTCGGGGCAAAAATCGGCCGTTTAAAATGCATTGCGGCGATATTGAAGATTTTTTTTGGATCCTTTCCCAATAACATGGATACTTGAAACTCGGCACGTCGATAGATATTATAAATATATTTCATAATAAATTTTACATGTTCGCTGATGGTCCTTGGTTCGATCCCAGAGGACCATTTGCACTTCTCAATGCATTTCTTACGGAGATAACGGAAACAAAATTTAGGTACTTCCCGGCATGCTATCGACTTCAAACTTTGCATGATAGAAGAGCAAGTCTTTACAAATCAAACTGTGCATTCACAGCTTACAATATGTCCTGGGTTCGACACCAGGTGCCTCTGCAATCAGAAGTTGATCCGATTTTTAGGAATTATTTTGAAACCTTTGCCAATAAAATAGAAATTTGAAATTCGGCATATAGATAGACATCATAGATACATTTCAGAAACATGTTTTAGAATTCCAAGATCGTCCTTGGTTCGAATCCAGAGAGCCATTTACATTCGTGAAAAGTAGGACGTCGTTTCAGGCAGTTGCAGCCAATATTTCGATTTCAAATTTCACACATAGTTATATATGGTGATCTTCTGTTGTGCTGTATAGTAGGTTCACCAGGAAGACCTGGGTTCGATGCCAGACGATTAAATTGAAGCAGATTTTAAGAATATTTTGTCCTTTTTTTCCTTTTCAGGAACGTCCCAATACAATGCCGATATGAAATTAGTGTGGTCGATCTGCTTGCAGTATGCAAGCTACATTTTACTCGTAAATCTATACGTTCCTTATTCCTCTCGGTTTCTTTCCCCTGCTCCGAAGGTCTTTCCCAACCCATCGCTGATTAAAATTACGTACAATCTGTCAAATATTCATCCACTCTTCTTCGAAATTAGTTTTCTCAAGATTTTTCATGATTCGAGGGTGAATAGTGACGTAGAGATTCCGAAAGACAAACGGAAAAGTCAGACAAGATACGTTTAGCCGAAAACCCCTCTTAGAGCATCCGCTTGGAAATTGGGCGATCTAGGCTCCCAATCATATTCACCATTTTACCTTTTTTCTTTTCTCTTCGTTTAGATAAGCGATGTAGAAACGCACGATTCACATGTTTGAATTTAGAGAAAGAAGGAACAGTGCATCTGAAATTGAAGGGGAGAATGTGCTGTATTGGCTAAAGCATCCGCCCGGCAAGTGGGAGATCCCGGTTCGAATTTCGGCTGCGGCAGACTTTTTCTTCTTCATTTCCTTTAGCTTTAAATTTTTACGAAAAAACTTTAATAATGTATTTTCCATTAATAATTCTAACGGTATGTTTCTCTGATGTTTTTGATTTAAACTACCGATTAATGAAGGTGTTTTAATAATTGTTACTGACAGTGGGAAATCTCGTTACTACTTTACATCGCGTATGATATTAATTGTTTTTTTTAAGTTTCCTCCGTATATACTTGGCATATCGGAGTATTTTATTTCGTGCTTCAAGTTTTGGGGGTGGAAGAAAACTTCCTCAACCCAGGAATGTGGCTATTGAAATGTACATCTTCTTCGAAGGTTTTCATCATTTCCTTGTTTCCAGGAGTACGATGGTACGGAGTTCAGACAAACACGGATTGTGCAGAGTTGTTAAACCTCTAACGGTCATGTGGCAGCAGAACGTCAAAGCTGATTAATGTTTTGAAGGAAGTGGACCACGAATTCTTTCCGTATCTCAACCGCAAAAAAATGTCCACTTCGACTGACAACATCGCATACTTGAGGAAATTAGATTTTGTATGTTCCACATTATATTTCTATTTAGACCGGTGACGACGGTCACTGATGACAGCAGTAGTTGACCGAAACCGAAGTGAAAATATAATGTGGAACATACAAAGTCTAATTTCCTCAAACAGTTTTCATGGCGTTCCACGAAGTCCAGCCTTCTTAAATTAAAAAAAATTTTTTATGAAACTGCGGTTCATAGAGCATGCTCTATTTATATTTTCCGCCTGAATGACATCCTATTATATTGCACTAAATCGTCTTCGTTCGTATAAATTGGTGTTTAATTCTCTAAGAATTTTTTTGTATTTTGTATTTCTTTGAGCATTCTTTTGTTCTTTTGACTTTCCGTAGATTTTTGTACTTTTTTAGAGATTTGAAAAAAAATGTTTGTATTTCCATACATTTTTGTATTCTGAGCACTTCTTGTGCTGCTCTCTGGGAACCACACAGAGCGAAACAGAATTATCATTAAAACGCGAAAAACGACGTAAAAAACAACGTGCTTTCGCGGACTCCCTTTTTGGCGAATCTCTTCCTTCTGGGATTTGCGCGCGAGTGTCGGCAAAAATAGCTTCCTCGTCACAAACGCCGAGTTTAAATGATACAAGGCGACCTAAAAATAACGTCCAGAGTTGTGATGAGCGCGTTATCAGTGGAAACATCGCTTACTTTGAAAAAAGTTGATGAAGAAGAGGCCGAGTTGTGATCGCTCGTAAAGAACCGCAAACCTTGGATTTTGGAGGCTCGCCAATTTTGCTTCCGTGTTTGGGGGAAATTCCGCAGTTGAAAAATAACCAACCGGAAGCGAGTTGGAAAAAGAAAACAAAACATAAGCCATCGCAGTGACGTAGGAAAACGTACTCTGAAACACACAGAAAAAATCGAAACATATTACTAAAAGTCGAATAAACACAGTTGTTCCTTCGGTGTTTGGAAGCATTTTTGCGGACAAAATTCAGTCCTCGCATGCACGCCCTCGCTAACATTGCCATGTTTTTGTTCGGCATATTTTCAATGAACTAGAGCGATTTTTAAATATAAGAAGTCCACGTAGAGCATTCCGACATAACCTAAAAGATTACTCAACACCGCAAATTAAAGACGATCGTATCGGAGGTTGTAAAATAGCGGTACTCATCTGCAATAAAATGAAGAGCATGAAAAACAAGACCGAATAATATTATTTTTTATCGTTAAAGATATGAAATAGGATTGAACAGTACATTAATTTCGAAAGCGTAGAAAAGGAATAGAGCAAATAGTTGATATCATAACTCAGGAGCAACTACTCTAAGGCGAATTTGAGAACATTACAGAAGGAGCACAGCTCCTGTAACTCAATGCATCTTCCGAACAACGCAAAATCCCACTTCCATATGATTTCCTCCGGCGGAAAATAATTCCCCACGGTGAACGACCGTGGAGAGAAGAAAGGAAAGATAAAACACGTGAATACGGAGGAAGTGGAACCACGAGAGTCAGTGATTTATTAGCCACAGCGATGAGATGTAACAGTAATCGGAGTACTTGTAACGATTACATTTTTGGTAATTTTTGTAATCGACATCGACAGCTTAGGTCATTTCGCACATTGAATCCCACCGGGAATCGAACCCGGGTCCGCTTTCACCGAAGCGTTGCCTACTTAAAAGGAGCCCTCTAGACTAGTACCCGACT
The DNA here is from genome assembly GCA_947579665.1 of Sympetrum striolatum. Classification (NCBI taxonomy): domain Eukaryota; kingdom Metazoa; phylum Arthropoda; class Insecta; order Odonata; family Libellulidae; genus Sympetrum; species Sympetrum striolatum. The sequence continues at coordinate 72,186,340 of OX388351.1, read as the reverse complement.
AATAAAATGGTTCAATAAAACTTTGGTTTTGCTATGGATTTTTTTGCCAGCCCGGGTTCGAGTCCTACGCATGTCCACATTTTCCGTTTCTCCTATGGCTCGTAAGCAGCGAGGGGTCTACGTTCGAAAAGCAGTGCACTGAGCTGCCTCTGCTTACATTCTACGCAACAACACGGAGTTTTCAATTCAATTAACGGACATTTTTAAAATGAGGGGAAGCCGCACTAAGGTCACCGCTGCTCTTTTGTCTTAAGCATTTGCGGCGCTTCCCTTTTTAATTATCACAAACATGTCGGTGCTCAAATCCCAGCCAGCAAATCGCGTTTCCACGTTTCTAAGTGTTTTCCCGAGAAAAGCGCGGGGGCGACGACATTCGGCAGATGCGTCCGTCGTAAACAACGAGTGCTTTTCAAAATCTCCTTCGATTGGATAAAGAGACGAGACCGGAAGGATGCTCGGATTGCAGTTCGGGGAGTATTACGCACCGATGAATGTCACTTTGCGAATGTTTAACGCAGGAGTAAAACTGTTCGTTACAAAGAACACGTGACGAGGAGGTGAAAATAATGGCAGTGAAGTTGAAAGTTGATGCTGCGGGAATTACACGAGAGCAATTCTGAACGATGGCCGCTAAAAATAACAATCAAGAAATCGAACATAAGAGTCCCAATCAGGGGCATGATGGTGACTTCTCAAGCAAATGTGTCCACCGCAGGAGTGCCTTCAACATGCTTCTAATCCTTCATTTTGTCCTGTTCATAGTATTTCTTTTTTATTGTACTATATTATGTATCTTTCTATCTGTATTTTTTTCGTATTTTCCCTGTATTATTTTAACCTTTTTTATTATTCTGTAATTTTTTCCTTATTTACCTTCTGTGCTCTTTGTCTAAATTATATAAATTTATTTCACCCTTAATATAGCATCGACAATTATGATTGCTTTAATAAAGGACAGAAATTTATTTATGTATGAAATGACGTATAAATACATCCAGCTTTACTCGGAGAGTATGGAAGTTATTTATTAACCTCTGAGTTTTGCATTATTTTGCTACGCCCCTCTAAACGAAAGTGCCTCCCTGCTTGTGATTGGTGCGATAATTTGTATTACCCTAGAATATCTTTAAGATATATTTCAGAATCGATGAGGTTAGACTGAAGTGCAGCTGAACTTCGCCAATAAAAGGTCGAATACTTAACGATGACTTTGTTGCCAAGCAACTTCAGAAAATAAATAAAACATGAATTGGGATAGGCGAATGCGGGGAGATTTGTATTCATACGAGGTATATGTTTTGTTTACTTGATTATGTTAGTTATCCATGAAATTGGGTATTCGAATTCCGTGGTGGCCGAGTGGTTAGCGTGCTCGCACTTATTGCTCCAGTCAATTTCAGGTCGGATTTTTCCAATCAGGGTCTTATGTGATTGCTGGTGTTTAATACCTACCACAGTAAGGGTCCAGAAAATGGATGTTTGTGGAGTATACGGAATGAATTTTTTTAATAAATAAAATTTGACGCGGCAATTTAAAAAATCAGCTTTCTTCTCGAGATTAATTTTTGCCAAAGTGACATTCTTAACCTTACAAAAACTGAATGAGGAAACTTTTGCGGAATATTCTTCATTCGATTTTAAACTTTGAGAGGTTTCAAATTTAAGTTATCCGATTAAAATGAAAAATTGGTTCATTGGTGCGACTATCATGGGTTTACCTGCTATTCTAAAGCATTTAGGCTCCTGGTGATGAGAGCAACTTCCTCACTTATCATCGAGTCGTAACTGAAGCTTTTTACAGTTACTGGTGGGAAGAGGCTGCAGACTATACGGGAAGACACGATGTAAAGAGATGTGGTTTAGTAAAGAATTCATCCAATATGGTCTTGAGTTCGATAGCAAGCCGGTACAAAAAAGCCGGTACTTTTTTTGAAGCAATTCCTGAAATAATGGAACATAAGAGGCGGAATGTTTGTGTACACGCTTATGACACCTTGAACGTTTTCCCATAGGACCCAATCTTAATTGCCTCTGTCTTTTGGAGAGGTGTCGATGAAGCATCGTGATCAGCATGGTTTCGGATCGTTTTGAATGCGTTTCTACTAACAGGTCATCAACCGAGAGTCTATCTCCTTGGTGGTGTGCACACGCCCCAAGACCCTTAGAATCAGTAGGGCAAAGCGCGGGTCATCCCACGGACTCGCTGAAGGAGCTTCTGTCATTCCAAAGACGGGAGATGAGTGGAAATGCATGCGATAACCGCCAACGCAGTTTGCAGCAAACTTTTACTCTAATATATTCGAAGAAACGCAATCGTGGAAAATAGCAGAGAACAAGATTCTACGTAAGTTTAAATTCGCAAACAGTGGTGAAATACACACATTGAAGGGAGTACGTAATGGCCGAGAGAAAGAAGTTGAAGTAATTTGCGATAGATGAGTCACTTCGCGATGGCGGACCGGTTTTGCAAAAGAATTACCACCGACGTATTATAAACGTTACACCTGAAGGGAAGTGGGCACAAATGAAAGCGAAGCATAAACGCATTGGAAGAGAATGCAGGTCTTGCGAGAGAAACTTACGGTTTGTGGTAAACGTTGCTGAATGGCACAGAACGGTCATTTTGTTTAGTTGGAGAAGTTCCTCACTGAATGTGGTTAAGTTTTATAATAAAATGCTTACAAAAATTAGGTATTATTTTAAATCTGAATAACTTGCTTAATTTTTTGATTGATTAGATTGCGTCAGATTCAATTGTTTTAGAGTTCAATTTCCGGCGATAATATAATAATCCCTTCTTTTTTCCATTTTACAAATTTAATCTATTTTCATCAGTTGGTTATACATTCTAACACTTATGTACGTCTTTGTTTTAATTACTAGGCCTATGTTCATTTCTTAATAATATCCTGTCCAACGCGATATTTGGTAAAGGAATAATTCCATTGATTGCGATATATTCAGCGCAGTTTCTTTTGGATTTCGATGAGGTTTGGAAATTAATGTACTTCCCATTTACTTTGGGCCGTCTTCTGGCGCGCATTTTCGCAGCAGATGTCTAGAGCGATGGAATTGACTCCGGTTAAGGCAGTCTCGACAAAAATTTATAAGGCGCAGGACATCGACTATAAACCAATCTTTATAATCCAGCACGAGTAGGATGGTTTTTTTATGTTCGCTGAAATTAGAGGCCATTCAGATTTCATTAAATTACATTTTGAACATAAATTTCAAATTGATTGCGACCCAAGGCCACTCAGAGGGCTACGTTTATTGACACTATTACAATGAATCTGCAAATTGGTGTGAACGAGGAGTTGCCATCATAGAATGACGGTCACAAAAGCTATCAACATGCGATGGATAGACGTTAAAACAGCAATACTCAAGTAGTAAAATCAAATACATCATAAAAAACTAAAACGGAATCAATAGTAAAAAAAATTTCAAAAATAATAGAATTAATACAATAATATTAACTCATCAATTAATTGATACATCGCACTCATCCTTAGCGTTTAATAAGCTCAAACCATTTATTCTATCGATGTTCAACAAATCGCCAGCTGGGGTTTATTTACCTAATTGCAATGGCTATCAAATTGGTATTTATATACAAATACTGCTGCGTGATTTGGAATACGCACGATGCCTCCGATTTGGAGATGGTCCAGCGATGAGCAGCTCCGCTCTGTCCCTCGGATGGGATTCCCTCGAGAAGGCGTAAAGTGTACGGAAAAATCTGAAAAATCCACGATCTCATGGACGGAGTAAATTTGAATTCCAGTGAGCAACGAAAGGGCGATAGGAATTAATCGCATCCGCGAAAAGGTTTACACGACGTTGTCCGTGGAGGAAAACACCCAACGAATGTGTAAATGTGAACAAGTCACTTCATTCGGTATGAAAAAAGGTGAAGGTTATCAATCATACGGCGAGCCTTATCTCTGAATTAAAAGTAATTGAGTAAAATGCAGCGTAAGTGCAATAAATTTACTATCATTGGTGAGGAGGAACAAGAAAATGGAGTATTATAGGGAGAGAAACCAGTGAAAGGTGATTAAGGTCAACTCGGAGACGCTTGTCATCAGTTCCATGAGGAATCAGTCTATCTGTGCTTCCGTCTCGCTTTTCTTATACGCGGAATGAGTAAATTTCAATTTTAACCCCCAAATCGACTCCTGAGCTCTAATCGACCCTTCCTTGACTGTGCCGTGAAAACTTCCAAAAACAGCGCTGCGGGGTACTCGAGTATCCCAACGCTTTTTTCGCGAATATTACGTTGTTTTTTGTTTTTCTTTTACTTAACCTTTAATTATGTTTAGAAATACAGTATTGATTATTTTTTTGTGATTATCTTTTATTTTTTTGGAGGTAGCATTAGAGTTTTGGCTATTATATGATGTCAACCCAGGCATACACATCCCTGTACATGAGATTTGGGATGATAACGTGATATAATTACTGTTAATGCAATAAATAATGAATAAATTGAAAAATCTGTAAGGAAGGGTGACTGAATTTCCACAAACACACGACATGACATTGTGTATAGCAATCCAAGCAAAAGTGGCTGTGCGGGGTACTTTGGTACCCCATTCAAAAACTAAAGATATTTTGGAAATGAGTCTGTGAAACAAATAACTTTCAATTTCATAATATAAAAGAAACATTGATGCACAAATACATGGAATAAGAAACGTATGTGGTTAAAAATAAAACTTTTCTATTGAATTTAGCTATTTTGGGGTCCTCCAGTACCCCGCAAGGAAGGGTTAATAAAGACATTCAGTTCCCTGGAAATCGGCGAAGAAAGAAAATCATTACGTCAACATGCGAGCGTCAACCGATATTTGAGAAATTACGATGGATACCAACATTAAATTGGATTAGAAAACATTTGGTCCTAATACTATAATGATTTTTTTGGAGCCACTTGTTTGAATCCGTCTTTTCTGCTGTGACTGTTGCAAACCCACAGATGGAGATAATTTGGCGTCTGTGATGAGGTATCCGAAGAGAGGAAGTCAGCGACGCCAAAATAATCGAAGTCCAAGTTCGTAAAAAATCGAGGTCAATCTAATTATGAGGAAAACCCGCTCTTCGACGGGTCAGATCCAACGACAGCAGCTGCGAAAATAGGGGAGAAATTTACGAGCGAAGATTGCCTCGCACCCTACGAACTCAAATAGATATCAAGAACGAATAAAACTGGGCCCCCTCTGTACTGCGGAAGAGATGCTCGTGATTTATACGTCGTTCACTCGATTGTGTTGCGGAAGTATTTGCCACTGATAAATACAGGCGATAGAATCTTGGGAATATGTGTTTTCTTTTAAATAAAAAGATGATTTCAGTTTGAAATTAATTTGATCGTGCATCAATCGGTCGAATTTAAGACACGTGTTCCAAATGGGGCAATGAGCAGCTTCCACAAGATGTTTATCGGGACCGGTTTAGTCCTCGGGTTGGCATCTTCAGGTGGTTTGCCTAAAGCTACTTGGTGCTCCTTGTTATAACAGCTGAATTTCGGGGTATTTATACCGTACGAGATAACACAAAGTGTTAAAAGTATCCAGGCATGTCAGTTGAAGCACACGCATGAGTGAAATCGTCAAAATGAGAACTTCTTGCGGATATCTCTCCCGCATTAGAAGGAGAGATGTCCCTCTACTCGTAGGGAGAGATGCATCACCATAAGGAGTGAGATGGCTCACACAAAATTAATATTTTATCTTGGGAATCGTGGTGGACAGACTTAAAGTACTAGTTTTAATTTAATCTATATGTTTTGGCCGGAAAGTCTAAACCAGGTTTTAAAATAAAACCAAAGATCTTTGTAACTTCATCCATGTTTAGAACGAGCGACCTGGTTTCTACCGGAGGACGACCATTCTCAACTTCGTTCGTTAAAAACCAGGACAATTTTACAAAGAGATTTGGTTTTATTTAAAAAAAGATGGTTTTGGTATTAACGATTACAGTAGTTAGTCTTGGAAAGAGAAGTATTAGTGAAATTCATCGACTGATGACTGCGAAAGAGTTCATAGCGTCGATAAATATTCGTCCGTGAACAACTGATAGATCGCATTCGCTTCCAGCACCATTGCAGCAATGTCAAAAAGACAAGTCTCCTTTTCAAAGTGCGTTCACCGTAGGAATATATTAATTTAGTTTTAATGCATTTATTTGTCGTTCGCCAATCTTCACACGCAATTGGAGTTATTTATTTAAAATCTCTCATTTTCATTGCGTTTAAGAGCTCAAACCCCAGTATTATTAGATCACGATACACGGTGATGTCTCGCGCAATTCCGTGAATCTAGGACTTACGCATTTGAGGAGAAAGAACAGGAAGTCGGCCATAAAATGTGAGAGGAAACGAGGGATTCGCGGTCTTTTCGCGGCTGACCCTTCTTCAGTTGGGAAATAATCCCACAAACGGTAACTCCCAGAATAAAGCAGATTTAGACAAAGGGTTAGGATCCTTCATTACGTGCAATTCCATAATATAAAATAGCAGTGGAATTTCACGCAGTTATATGATTGACGAAAATGAAGATGTCATACACCGAAACGGTTTCTCCAGGGTAAAGACAGAGCCGAAATTTTGGAAAATGAACTTGACTGACCCAGAACTGTTATTCCCTTTGTTTTTCGTCCGATGTTTAGAGTTGCTCAGAGTTTCCCAAAAGTATCTGCAAGAAAGTACGAGAATGCTGTACTATAATCCGCTGGAATGTATTCTAAATTGTATTTTCCCTTCTATAGTTTATTATTTTATCTTCTTCCTTTTTTATTTTAATTGTTTAGACCGTTTTTGATTAATCGTTTATTTTCTAGTATATTTTATCAGTCTATTGTTAACTAACTTAAATGTAAATGTGTAACTATTTGTTCTTTTTCTTTGTATGATATTATTGGTCTGTTTTCTTGTCCTTTACATCTCATTTAATCTGATTTCATCACTGAATATAGTTTACTCATCTGTAGGTTTCGCACGTTTTTCACACCCCCTTCATGAGGGCGTTTTCCTGCAGAAGAATTTTTTTCCTAAGCTATTGGATTATTTATTTAAATCCACAAAGTAGCCCTCTTCAGGGTACTGTTTTTGCGAGCTATCCCTTTTTCATTTATACGACGAAGGGTTGGATGCAAGAAGAGACTTTATAGCCTCAATCTCGCCATGAATGAAGTCCTTTATTATTATTAATATTGCGAGGTCTCGCGTGATTTTCAACGTAGGGTTAAAGGATGCTCGAATATTAGAATTTGGCACTACCCACCTCTCTTAATTAATTCATCATTAAAAATCACCTGCGTTAAAAATTAACCAAGGCGTTCTGCTTATATCTCAAAATCGGCGAATTTTTCCCTCATATTTTTTTGGGAATGCTGAGCTAAGTTTGCGACACGGTGGCCTATATTTCCATATTAGGCGACAGGAGAGAGAAAATGCATATCCAACGCTTCCATAGAGTGCGGGGACAGCGTTTGTGCGAACAAGAGGTAGCAAATGTAGAGAGAAGAGCTGTAAGGTTCGTATTGGGGGAATGCGGGAGGAATCTCAGCTACGTTCCGGGTTGAGAATAGAGACATAAAAGACTAAGATGTATGTATACTTAATAAAAGTATTAACTATAATAAAACCCTCCCTACCTCAAAGCCTTAAACCTCTCCCTTGGAGGACTAATGTAGGAAAAACTCATTATGTAATAGAAATGTAGGGGAAGGGAACGCCTTGCCTGATAGTATTTTTGAGCCATTCCCTTCTCGAGTGTGTATCTCTGTAAGTTGGAGAACGTTTGTACGAAAAACATTATGTTATTTTTATCTTAAAGATGAATTTTGTAGGGAAAAATGTTATTTTGGACGAATGTGCTTAAAATGGTTATTTTTCCTAATTGTTAAGTCTATTGAATGTTTTTATCAGGTATATATTCTATTTTATAGAAAGTTTTATGACTGCCTAAGGGAGGTTCTTCTCCTTTCTAGAGCATAAATGCCAGGTAAATGATACAATACAAGTGACTATTCTCTTTGTGATTTTGACTATGAGTATAACGTATATTGTAACCACTGCCACCAGGTCCTACATGGAGTGATATGTATAGAACTATACCAGGGAAACTTCCTATGAAATAATTGACTATAAGATACAGGTTATCTCGGGAGAGAATGCCATTAATAAATAAGGCAGGTTTTGATACTCACCAATCTAATGAGCGAAGGATTGAATCTATGTCTGTCGTTTACTTTGATAGGTTCTCGATTCCTGATGAGTTTAAGAGCAGTCCATCAGTTGGTCTACTGTTTCACCAGATGACAATTGTTGAGTAAACAAAACTTAACTTTCTCCATCTCCATAATTGCGTTGAAACATAAAGAGCGCATGCATATTTGTGTTCGTCGATTGTTACATTATAAATACGTTACATTCCCCATTGTAAATTTCCATCTACTAGCTTTTTATGAATTTATGGAAATTTAAATGACCCGCTGCTGTCATCAAAACCATCGACTCTTCATCGGGAATTAATCTCGATGGAAGCGATGGACATCGGTGGGACGCATCGTGGGTCCATCGGTGAATACAGCTTCATGAATCCATCGATAAATTTAAGAACGTTTTCGGCACTACAACAGAAAGCGGATACATGTAAATATTCGGAATCGAGGAGTAACAGGTAGAGCACTATATCTTAAGACGTTTTCGAAAATGTTCTCCTCTTCCTGCAATGGCTTCATAAATAGAATCGAAATGATTTCGTAAAATGACAACAGTGTGACAATGCATAAGTTAATTGAAGAATATTATTGTTTGTATAACTAAATTTATGACTAAATTGTATTTTTTAAATTGTTGTGTTTAATTTATGCAATTGTACATCGAATCTGCGCATTTTGTGATAGAAATTGACGACTTGCTGCCTTTTGAATGTTTTAGATGGGTTTCCCTCACTAGCAGGACCAAAGGGCTTTCAATTCCACCTCAGTAATTACTAACACCTGTTACTTCTTTGTAGTCTTTACGCATAAATAAATACTTAATTTTTGTACGTAAACCCCTAGGTCACAATTTAACTACTTCTTTAAAATCGCGAGTTTACGTATAAAATTAATTCGATATTAAAAAATTACAAGGTAATAGAATGCATAGGAAGAATTCAAATGGTTGCTGCTCGCAAGGAAAGGGAGCAGTTGAAACTTGTTAACGGCTGCTGCTGTAGCGAATCAGCACTGGAACGTTTTCGTTGAAGAGAAATAAAATTCGGAAATAATTACAGCGGTTTCTTGAAGTCTCAGAATAAAAAGCAATTGTTTAACAGCATGGCTGCTGCATTGAGCTTGGATCCAAGGGGGGGAATTGCCGAAATATCGGTTGCTGAGTTGGGAATCGTAGTTGTGTAACGGAATTCGTAGAATCTTAATAGAAAAGAGAGAGAAATACATAGATGCCGTGATATAAGGACCTTTGACCCTCCAGTGGGAGCGCTAGCGCACATAGCACGTCAATTTTATGAAATTAAATTTGACAGCTTTATTATTATATTTAATTGCGTAAGATTAGACCATACCATTATTGAAAGTATGAGTTTTCCTTGGTATTGTTTTGCAACTCGAAGTTTTGTTATTAGCAAAGATATCGGAAAGTGTATCACTGCTATCCGACGTACTGAATACGCCTTCACTGTTTCTCTCCCACAGCTCTTCTATTCTATTCGAATCTTCTTCAATTCTACTAATTGAATCGGATCATCTACATTTTTACATGCATTTGCATTTACAACCAACAAGCTGCCGTGTGGCAGAGTGAAAACACGGTAATCCCTAAATGACAGTCATATTAGCGCACCTATCAGGAGACATCTGTTCTCGCTGTTATCTCTTTGGCTTCGAAAATAGGGTTCGCTGGGAGCATGAATCACGTCGTCGCGTCACGTAAATCGTGCTTAAAATGGTTTTTGCTTACACTTGGTTCTTCTATTTTCAAGATATTCCCAGCAGGGGGTCTTGATAATCTCTGCTGTCGTAGTCCCCAAGATCTTCTCGTACGCAACAGCGCTCAGTCAACGGACGGACTGATGAATAATAAGCTACCAATTTAACTCATTATCACTGCGTCGATTTTTGCATCTGAGTTACAATCTAGCAGCCCTCCGAAGCATTGTGTGTACTAATGTAATGCCCAAACAATATTATTCCGGAAAGAAATAGGTAGCGGTTCTATAATGTTTACAAATATGTCACCTCACTTCTTTCCATTGATATGTATTTACGTGGATTCATTTATTTATTTTAAATCTAAATTTCACATGCAGCGAAATATTAACAGTTCTTTATATAAATAGAGACAAAAACAAATTAAAAACATAACCTACAAGATAGGAAACAGTTCATAACACGAAAGGCAGTTTGAGGTAAGTAAGCAAATCTATATCTAGTGAAGAAAGGTTAAACCTAGCTTTACGAAGGAATAAATATTATTTCTATATTTTTAAGCGAATTTTAAACATTTAATTTCAATGTAAGATATATTTTAAGCCTATAATAGGAGAATATGAACCTCGCAGTTTATTATATTAGTACAAATTTAGTATAAATGCCAAAATATAATCGACTACCGTTGCAAGAGATTATTTGAGGGTCTCTCATACAAGATACAATATATACGATAAGGTATTTGTTATAAATTTATTTCTCTTCCTCATCAGTATCTTAATTGTAAACTCTACAGAGATCACCGACACAGATTTCGCAGATCTTATATGGACGAGCAAGCTTGCCTTTGACGAAATGCAGGGGATTGCTAAGTGAGGTGGAGACAAGGAAATGCAGGAATACACCAATAAAACTTATACACGATAAATATGCATAGCGAGGAAAAATAGTTGACAAATCACTCACACACTCTTAACAAAGGCAACATTTTAGAGTGATTTCATAACAACAATTAATACCAATTTTAAATTACACATATATTATTATTATTTCTTTAACGGAAACAGAGGCCCTAATTATGTCTGTTTTAATATAAAATGTACAGTTTGATGCAATAAAAGTGATCATCTTTGGTTGCGGACCCTTTAAGATTCTATTCTAGCGATTCGGCAACCACCCCGGTAGCAACAAATATACACACACACACACGACGAGCACAAACACCCCTCCCCTAGCACTCTCGCCCGGAAAAAAATCCAGTTAGCCGGGACTCGAACCCGGGACCTCAGGATTGGAAGCCTGGCACGCTAACTATGTGAATGTACTGTGAATTAGTATATAAACTGTGTGGCACGCGTGGTTGAAGAAGTAGGAAAAGGCAGCACGTTAACAAATGTCTCAATCGACCGCCTTTCCATCGGTTACACTTTAATCTTGGGAGCCCTTGCAAACGACTTTTCTTTAATTAGTCCTTAATTACTGAAATGGGGTCAATATTACCACACATTAATTCCTTGTCCGTAAGGTATTCAGTCCGGTTGGTGCCTCAACCCGACTGACATGAGCTTGCAGAGAGGAATGAGGCTCACGAGGAAGAATGAGGAGTGAGGTAGTTTGCCCTCGTCTTTCTAAGCCAAGTCAGAATGTTGTAAGCATAACGGCCATTTAAGTGCAGAACATTGACTCTACTAGTCATGTCAGTCCATAAGGATGGATCAGTGCATTTATCCACTCATACATCAGTAGCTTTCGTTTCATAATCAAGACAAATGGAAATTAAATACACATTTTTCTCTATCCTGTACCAAACGACAAATGAAAATATTACATTCAACAGAATAAGGTAGCAGGAACCATCGCTCCCATCCAGAGCTCCCGAATAGCCAGGTGGACAGCGCGTTCGACTTCGGTGTAAACGGACCCGGATTCGTATCCTGTAGGAAGCCGAAATGACTCAACATGTATAACGATTGTTCAGCCACCTTTGGAATTAATTTTTATACCCAAAACCATTTCGTATTATACCTGGAGTAAATTGCTCGCGGTTTAATATCAACGCAATTTAAACGCGGATAAAGGAAATCCGAATCTTAAGTCGGGTTAAGATATCGCAAATTATTTTGCAGTACTTCATGCAACAGTCAAATTTAAACAATTCTTAATTTCCAATTGTTTGTTTGAATAATATTTACATTTTATTTACTGCTGATCTCGTTAAACTAATTTCTATTCAGTAAACGGGATGTCTAGGGAACAACAACTGGAAACCATAGAAACAGCAGGTGTTGTTAATGCATTGCTTTTGAGTTGATTGCTACTCTACTTCATCTCTAGAATAAAAAATAAGAGAATATCTCCGTGAATTCATACTAAAACAAACAGAATATTTCAAGATCTGCGAAAGCAACAAGGGAATTTGTATTTATCGATAAAAAGCGAATTAGTATTTTCCATTACGCCAAAGCCCACCAAGACTGAGTTCATTAATGCTAAACTGCGGCAAAGATAAGATTTTAGAATGTTAAATATTTATTGCTTCAAGGTTTAAAATATTTAGATTTTTTCGGTAAGAACCTCTACTTTAGAGTATTTAGTTATCTTAACTATTTGCGAATTAATTCCTTGAATAGAAATTGGTTTTCACTACCTCGAAAAAACGCGTAAGGTCATCTACCACGTGAAACATCTATCGCCTTTAAGCCTCTTTTACACCTGATGTGCAGCACAGCGAGGAAGTACACTTTCGATAAGAAATTTGTCATTGCCTCCGACATTCATCGTAAGAAGAACAAAGTTAATCAAACGTCGATACTTCAGTTCAAAATGTCTATCTATTAACGCGTGATAGGGCAGAAAAAGTAGGAACAAGGAGAAATCACATTTGAAATGAAATTCCACATAAAAATGGAAAAAAGGGAAAGTCTACGAGAATGCGGCAAATGTTGTATTTGAATAGGTTGTCTAACCTATCTGTCTTCTGTCCTGTCCCCTAACCTATGGACCTAAATTGTTCTTTTTCACAATTACCTACTCGTATTTAAACAATAAGCAAATACACGGAAAGGCGGCTTGTTGATGATTTCTGCAGATGCCTCATTGCAACACCTTAAGTAAAAAACAAAATGTGATTGTTTCGGACATATATATATTTTAGGTTTTTAGCGAAAAATTAAATATTTCTTCGACTTTCGTTCCTTCCTTCGACTGGAACCGAGTGAAGGGATTTTAAGTGCTAAATCTTATATAATAACGAGTATATGCAACTGTAGCGGAAAAACCTATCCTAGTATAAATATTTTGCTGAAAGTCACCGAAAACTCTGAGCAACTTTGTATACTTTCAAATTGATCGACCGCAAGAAATAATGAACACTTATTATTTTTATTCATCGTACATCTATACATGGACTATCATTCCAATAGCTTCAAATACTGTAAGCTTTCAGAAAAACTGCGAGTCAACAAATAGTGGTAATTCTCAAACAAGATTACAACGAATGAACATTTTCCCTTTACGTGCGTTTGCTATTTTACAAGGCGTTTAGCCTAACCTTCATTTCTTCTATTTTATGCAATCATGCACAAATGTATGAACATTATTTTCGATATACACACATGATGTAATTCAGTCGCTCTTTAGCATAATTTCTCCTTCGGCATGCTCTTCGTTCACGGAAGAATCCGTTGATATATACACCTCTCGCCTTCCATAACTTCCCCCAACGAGCACCATCGATCCATATTGTACGAAAGTTGGGCTACAGCAGCAACCGATGTGACATTTGAAGAGATCTCCCAAGGAACTTGGCTACAGCTCCTTCACTCCACGCTCGCTCGTACGTTTCCGAGGAGAATAAACGGAAGCATGATACGAATAAAGAGAGAATCGATTTCACAACAAATAATCAAATGAGACCTTGAACCAGTGATTCCCTAATTGGGGAATACTGCCCTCATGGGGCAGCTGACGCCAGGGAGTTCATCCTGCTGACGATCAACTTTTTTTCTTAAATTGTTGGTACTGGTTTCTAGACAGCGAAAACATCATAAAATTTCCATTAAGTGAGTTGTTACGTAGCCCTTTTTGTCTTTTACTATGATCCCGATTTGGTTGCACAGGTAAGTCTTTGCAGGCGATTATAATGGGAGTAGTATTATGAAAAGAGCCGGAAACATTGCGTCAAACAAACTTGGCTGAAATCTTGGTTATTTTCGTTTACCTACATGATTCCATCCTGATCTTTCGCCAAACAGCTTAACAACTAGTACTGAATCGATGGATCAAACATTCTCCCATCTTTTAATACAGTTCAACGATGTATGTTTACATCTCAAAATTGACATCTCTTGTTTATTTTGGAATAAACAAAGATAGCTCCGCACATCGCCATTAGATGGCAGGCTCAATCCTACCGAATTGAATTTCCTTTGACTGTTAACTTTCCTATGTTCCGACTCCTAAACCTTCAAAATGTACAAAGAATAAGAATTTTGGGAAGTAAATATGACAAAAACGTTCAACAAAAATAAAACCGGTTCTGTAGTTTGATTTCATTCCCGTATTTCATCGTTTCGGAACTAGAAATGATAGTAATGAAATATAGAAATTGATAGAATCACTGAAACTTATGACGGATAGGGTGTTTCATGATTTTGAAATGAAATTATAATAATTGAGTGCTAGTAATTACCCCATTTAGAGTTTGTTTAATCGATATAGAGTGGTTCTAAAAGTAAGTTACAATTAAATTCAGTTCTGAAATTTTCTCAGAGCATCGTAAACAAGAGTCAAAATATTGATGATGTAACATGCACTTGTGCAAAAATATCATTGTTTCTTTTTGAGAAAAGAAAAATAAGAACAGAGTAGACATCGATTTTTTTGTATATTGCTACCCCCCTTCAAAGGATTAAGGAATACACGTACATAAAAATATTTTGGTTATAAATCGCTACTATTTAATACAAAAATATCAGTTCAGATAGTTCAGTTATCACATAATTAATATGATTTTTTTCTAAAGTATAATGTAGGGGCAAATATAAAACCGTGTTCGAGAACGAGGATGAAGATGATGGAGAGAAATGGTAAAAACGATAAAAGTTCAACTTCTTCAATCAGCTCAATACTGACTAAAGATAAATAAAGGCGAATGATTTAACTTAACTTAACTTCTGGTACCAAAGAGGACGCATTTTCGAAGACAGCCTCAAAAATGATAAATGCAACAAACGGTCCTCAAACAGTGGATCGTGAAAGCATCCGTGAGTATATCGAATGACATTATAAGAGCTGACGTAATGTATCGTGTAAATGCAGGAAAATTAAGAAGTACATGGAATCAAGCTTTACCGCGTATGAGATGATTTCAAACTAAAAGAAAACCGAACCACAATGCCTTTCAGCAGTTTATAATTAACAATAAATTCAGGAGCTGGACAGTTAGACGCGACCGCTTTTAGAGAGCTTCAATAACAGTCTTCCGAAAATTTTCCGCATCCCCCACGAGCTACACAGCAAGCGAGCTGTAGTTCAGCTGCTACACCGGAGTCCCGGGGCCACTTCACTTTCGATTATCTCGGGCACGAAGGACGCAAGCCACCTCTGCTTTCCCTAGGTCCTGCTAATGCAATCCTCCCGGAGAAAACATACGTTCGTAGGCAAGTTGTGACAGGTAAACCAAATATAGAAACTAAGGGAAGAAAGAGACAAAAGTGAGGACCAGAAAGGAGAATGATAGAACGTTAGGAGAAAAAGAGAAAGTTCAAACGGGGTCAAATCACCATGTACTTGTTTACCAATAGAGTCCAAACAATCGGTAACGTTTGGAGGAATTTGCTCTCGCCACAATGAATCGTACCCTTTAAGCATAAGAGATGCTAATCGACCAAGAACACGAACGAAGAAGAACCTGCAGCAACAATTGAGGAGTTCTTCGTAGGTAATCAGAGTTATAGGGAATTGGCCCCGCCTAAGATGCGAAATCAATCAGCCTTCATACTAAACAAAAATATTTTCGACATTTCTCTTTAATATCTGACGCGAGTAGTTCAAGGGCATCGAACATACAGGCAAAGGAGTGCCTCACACAATTCTAAATTGACCAGGAAATGGGCGCAGCTGAAATTCGATTTCCAAGTTTTTCTCAAGGAGAGGGCAATTCATATAGATGAATGAAATTAAAAGATTCCTAACGAACACCTACACTAAATTTATTCATCGCATGGAAATAATATTTTACAAAGGATTCGTTTCTGCAATGAAACGATAACGATCCCTAAATGCACAGCACCTTCCGTCACATTCAAATAAATGTCTCGATAAAAAAAAACAATGGAGTAATTCATTACATGAAGCAGAGGCAGCGGAAATTCTTTTGAAAAGGACGCATCGTTGATAAAGAAAACGACACAAAACATCAAATAATGCGAACAATCGCTATTAGAAGTATGCAGCTGATAATAATTATAAGTTCCGCAAAACCAGTTCACTTTCATACGAGCATTAAGTACTCTCCGCAATATCGAAGAAAAATATTAGGTACAGAATCCTTCTGTTTTATCTAATTCTCGGAAAGAAATTTGAAATAATTTCTAAGAAAAGAATATAAACGAATAAAAGAGTTCATTATTTTTTTTAAATCAAAAGTTACTGTAAACAACGACATCCGCAATACGCTTTCAGAGATCAGTAAACACCACTGGGATCGTTTGTTTTGGAAGACCAGCTGATTAACAAGGCCTACCTTTCAACGTAGTGTGGAGTAGAATGCACAAAATCTCCGTTTTGGATGCACTGCTTGCAGTAAAACGTCCTCCTCGAACTATTACACATAGGGCACTTCAAAAAATTTGCACTTAAACGCGAGGCAGATTCATCGATAGAAGATGTTAAGTGAAAATCCGTAGGAGCTGCACTACTTCCATCCGAACTGGTGGTCGCCATACTACAGTACAGTACGTCATGAAGTTCTTTGCGCGACAGCTGTGCCAGAGGCCAGAATTGGAAAATCTTGACAAAAGAAAAGCGCAGTGCGACAGAATTTTGGATTTTTCTGCTATTCCTCGAGATCATTTGCCTCTTCTATTAAAGTTATCTATGTAAGCATCATAAAATGCCAATTAAATGAAAAATAGAGTCTACTATATATATATGTATAGAAGTTATTTTAAATAGAAAAATCACTGCGATATCCCTAAACCCGCGCCATATTCCTTCCTAGCATGCAAAACAAAATTAGTAAGAATTGTTTAATTTATTTTATTGTTAATGTAAACGCGCCGTTGCAACTGTGAGGAATGACCTGAACTTCAAAATGATTGAATTGGTAACTCATTATTTGCATCTAATTTCTGAAGATTTAAAGCTACTAAACTATTAGCGTTTTATTCGTAATTACGATCATTATAACTTTAGGTAAAATTGCCGTTTACCGAACTTTAATACATGCTTGATAAAGAAATAGTTTCATTTAATAAATAGAAATTTTGAAATGTTTACTAAGTCTTCTAGTATAATTTAGAATACATACATATCCAACATTTCAAATATTGCCGAAGCTTCACCGATTCCAACATGTTATGAAGTTTTATTTCAGTTAATCCTGCAACTTACAACCAAATATTTCTATGAATTTTACTGATCAATGATTCTATATCATCGCGACAAATATTAATCCTTTGGCAATAAGTGTTACAATCGTTACATTACAATGAGCACAACCTTTCAACTGTGGTTTATAGACTTTCATTAATTCGAAAAAAATCTATTTGAAGGTCTTTTACATTTAAGAAGTTTCCAATGATGAAGTAACTTTGATATTGTTGTTCCACATCCATTTAGCCGAAATTGGGACTCAATATGAACAAAAAAATTAATTCTGATACTCCCATCTACTGGGGAAGTATAATGCAATGGTAAAAAAATATTCTTTAAACAGGAAATAAATTAGACGAACAAACAATTAAAATATTTATTTCTCAAAGATTGAATCAATCACAACAGCTATAGTTTGCTCTCATGCAAATTAGGTTGTCACTCAAACACTCAATCAGCGTAATATACAAATTCACAAATGTGTTTTGGTAGACATTGGAAAACATTTTCCTTGCACAAGATACATATTTGTGGAGCTGACTGCATTTTCAAGAGCTGTTATTAGCAAACGCACAGCACAAACTGTGTTGCATAGACCCATATCATGTGTGAACTAAACAAAAACTTTACGGCTGCATCTTCCTCTTATGTCCTTTAGACCTGCCAAATACTGATCTCTCAGAAAAATCAAAGTAAACATTTGAACGTAAACAAGGATACAGTATCCTAATTGAATACAATAATTTGGCAGACCAATGATTCTTTCCAATGTGAATTGCTTTTATACAATTGTACACTGGCAGAAGGCAATCAGAGTGTAACTTGCATAAAGGGGAAAACTGAACTATTAAATTGATGTCAGTTTCACTTAAACTACAAAAAGTTTTAAATAAATAATAAGACATATTCATATATATACTTGTAAGCTTACTGCCACACTCTACACATGCCACTGAAAATGAGGAAGGAACAGTCAAAAGCTAAGGTTTTCACGAGAATGTTTCCGTTTTTAATTACAATTTGAAAACCTAAGAGTTGTCTAAAATTTCCAACCTTTTTTTTAGGCAATTATTATGCAATAAGTACCTATGAAAGATAAGCCACACATGATACAGGATCTAACCAAGCAATTACTCAAGCCTAGCAGCTTGGTGCACTCAATCCTGGGAAAAAACATGTCTTAAAATCGAATTTAGCATGATTCCGAAAGGGAGACCATAGAATCTGGTGTATTTTCAGCTCCTCTTTTCGCTGAATAAAGGTATGACATTTACTTATCTTGTCACATTCTCTTCAGCAATGATTGTATATCATCTCCTAAACTTTCACACTCAAAATCACAGTCATCAAAAATCTATCCTCCAGTATATTCTCCTTCAAAGGATAATCCACATTCTCACCAGTGGCAAAACCCTCGAGAGTCAACCAACAACAAAGGTTTGAAAACAATTTTCACTTAGAGTGCCATACCCTTTCAAGGGATGGATTCCTTACTCACAGTTTTAACAAGCATACGATTTCATTTTCACTCACACAAAGCACAATCATACAGAAGCAAAAAAAGATCCAAAATGCAGATACAGGAATCCCTTAATGGCAGGCCAGGAGGATGCTTCCTTTTAGGCATCCAATCCCCTTTGATAAGTAAACCATCTTTCTGTTAAGAGAGACAGTTCCGAAAAAACATGACACGTATTCCAGTGAGATTCCTGAAATGAAATCTACTGAAATTGTACTTATTTCACTCGCACACTTTGGACACCATTTTTTCCATCTCTGCATCCACCTCTTCAGGTGTTTGAGGATTCGCAGATAGGGAGGTGTTGGTCTGTGTAGCCCCAGGTGTGATGTCTGCAGGGGAAAGCACGGAGAGAGAACTGGGGGAAGACAGCTCAAGGGGTGAGTCTGCCATGTCTTCGAGTCCTGGAGGTGGCTTTAGCTTAGCAAGCTCCTCCTTCAGTAGCCGGAAATGACGCTGCAAACATAAAACAAACACTTATGGGAAAGCTGAAGCAATTATACAGACTAAGGGCTGAATTTTAAGATGACACTCGACTGAGTGCTGAATCTCCACTCAGTTGAGCTGAGTTGTACTCAGGCCAAGTGCTGTCGTATAATTAGTCAACAACTTCACTCAGCTCAACCACATGCTATTTCAATTAGTGACGTTTCCTGTGAGGGAAGTTCAACCTGCGATTAGGCAGCAAGAGCAATGGACTGCACTTTTAATTTTCAAATCGATAAATTTTGCATCTCCGCTTAAAATCTGGTGATAATTAGTTGATGAAGGAAGTGGTTGAAATAAAACATCAACGATCTTCCTCTTCAATTGAAACATTTCAAATATAATGCACAAACAGTTTTTACCAGTTCAGCAGCATTCAAAGCGTCAGACTTACATTGTAGTATTTGCTACAAGTCTGATGGGAAATTAGAAATAATTCATTTTATCGCCAACAAGAATGACTAACCGGCACACTTTATCGCTAAAATGCTGGAATAAAACAAAGAAAGCTTGCAATTCAATTTGTCTTCTCCACTACTTCGTGCCATGACCCTATCTTCTGGAAATGTATTTCTTTCATTGGCTTTCAAATATCCAGATTATTACTAAAATGTAACATAAAGGTGGCCTTCTACCCTGACACTTTTTCTCTGCAATAAAAAAGATATTGTTCCTCAACTAAAAAAGTCGGGTATTTATAAATTACATTGCTCTAATTGCCCAGCAATCTATATTGGACAAACAGGGAGAAATTTCGAAATCTGTATGAAGAAACACAAGGCTTCTTTAAATTCAGGTTCCTTCAAATCTCACTTTGCCAGACATCTTATCCTTGCTAAACATTCTTCTCATTTTAACCCCAATATCTCCAATATAAGAGCCTTAAATTTAGTTGAGCAAATGGAAATTCTGACTCTAGTCATATTTTTCTGCTTCAGTCATTCAACTGTAAATTTCCAGAAAAGGAAATTTATCTTTGTTTGAATTACTCCTTTAAATATAAAATCTCTATAGAAATTATAAGTCCAATACTGTGATGCGTTCATACAGCAAGCAGATAGTTGTCATCCAGAATTGAAGGGTAATTGCCACTACAGATACAAAATTTTAGGCCCAATAAGCAAGGAGAAAATATCCTTTTGTTGCCTACTTGAAAAATATAGGCACTTGACAACACGAGTGGTGGTTTTGGGTCATCCAAGCTCTACTTCAAAAGCGGGATTATACTCAAATCGAAACTAACACATGTAGTCAGGATATTAAATGCCCAAACTAGATTTTAGTGGACAAGATCAAACTAATCAAATAAGAAGAGATTTAGTAAAACCACCATGACTGGCCTCGTACTAACCTTAAGGGCAACAGTATGGAGTGAAATGGCACGTCCTGTTCGTCCATCACTGGACAGCTTCTCCATTTCTGTCAACCATCCTTCAATTTGCCTAATTACTTCGTGGCGCTTGATCCAGAAGTGGGTGTGGATTACCTAAAAATAGAGCAAACAAATATAGGAAAATTTACATAAGCTTTAGCATGTTTAGAATATTTATTCAGTTAGTTTTGGGAGAATTTGTTAATGATCAAAAATTACAAATTAAATATATCTTGTAACAATTTATATAATGTCACAATTTATTTTCTGCACTTCTAAGAATTCATTTTAACTAAGTATTAACAAATGGATTATTTATAGTAATGGTTTGTTATAAATTGAGCTGACAAACATTGGAAAGTACTCGTTATAAAGCATACTCGTTGTAGCCAATTTCTAATATTAAATGTCCAACCTCTTGAATCCAAGGGCAGCGATTGCGGCAGAGTGGAACTGTATGGTTTTTAATTCTTTTGAAGGTTTGACTATCAGAGCCTCCCAAAGACTGAACTGTTGACCAAACGTTTTTAGTTGAAAGGGAATTGGCTAGCCCATCAAACTTTTTAAATTACTGGTTTTAAATTGAATAACATGTGCACTTATGTGGAACTTTCAGCGTAAACAACTACCGGCATTTCGTATAAAATGTATATGCGTATAAATTTATGTATATAGCAGCATATACGAGAATAGTTAACCCCTATTCTAATGTCATGGCAGGATGTCTTAAAGAGAGCATTACATTCACAGGAAAATGATTTTTCAGTTTCTGACGTTTGGATTTTGGGGTGCACATTACATTCGATAGCACTTAATTTTCATGTAATTACTGTAGGCGACGATCATTTTGACATTTAATTTTTTACTTTGGACTTTGTCTCTCTCATCAACTGACAATTCCAAGATATGCCACCTGAATGACAAAAATCGAAACGTGGCACTGGTTATACCGATACTAAAGAAATAACCACTTGTTATAATGGACGTTACTCCCTATCCTTTTTGCTGTGAGATGGATAAGGACCAAAAAAATCACTCGCAACTCTCATTAAAGGCCATACTCCTTATAACAGACTTCTACTGTATCCTTTTGCAGACAGGTTATCTTGGTATTGTATGATTTGTAGCATTTAAATTACGTATATTGAATGGCATAGTCACAGAAAATCAACATTAGGTCTAAATAAATTTATTACAGAATATAATAAATTTAAACTAAACTGAATAGGGATATAAAAATTGTATCCAGAGAAGTAGAGAAATGAATTTTCTGTACAGCATTTTATATTTACTAAAAAGGAATTAAATGAATTTCAATCAATAATAATTTCATCAAATCCTCTTTTGTTAGCTTAAGGCAAGAGAGAGTGTAAATGGTGATAGTGAAAAAACATACTTCCTTAAAACATGGGCATGGATTCCGTATCTGTTCCAGCATTGCCCACTTAACCGTTGCTTGGTAGATGTTCGAATTGTACTCTCTGGAGCTCTGGTTTCCAGAAGGAGAACCTCTGGAACGCTCATAGCCTGGCTCATTGAAATACGGCTCAGGCACCAAGATCAGGGACTGAATAGACACCAACACCTAAAAAAGCACCATCTTTTATTATGGATTGGAATCATTGTAATACAAACAATTATGACTAATAAAACCAATGATGGAGGAGATGTGAGACCTGTTTAACAGCAAGAAAGAGAACAAATTCAAATTGAATCTATTTACCCATATATTACCTATTTCTGTTAAGCTTGCACAAAAGATTTAACTTGTGTTACAAACTTCAATTTAGTAATGGCTGGATTATGAATGTAAGTCAAGTAAAAGGAGATCTGCTTGAACATCAGGGATGTTTTAAATTGGTTTGTACTGGAATGGGCCATTCAGAAGTTACTGGATGGTTTTCATTGTTAGTTGCAAAAAGTTATTGCCTGCATCTTATTATCAAAGTCAGGTTTGTAAAAAAAACTTTGAACAAATAGGGCAATATAACTTAGAATGGTTAAGTTTGCTCTTATGTAAATTCCCACAGTGTGTGGACCAAAATGTGTGAAAAAGACTTGAGGAATGAGAATGCAGAACATTAAATCTTCTAAATGTTCTGCAAAATTGTTCAATAGGTTACATAGAGACCCTGCACGAGAGTCCTGATTTAATTAGAATTATACCTGCAACAATATTGCTATTTGAGTTCAAAATTATCCAAAGGAGACTGGAGAATGTGGGGTTATGAAGAAGAGATTTGCAAAGGATATGGAAAAATACATGAAAATATACAAGCATGAGCATTTTCCATCCCTTTAAAAATTATAGTACCTATCAAGCAATGCATGATTGAATTAATATTATAAAATTAGAGGAATATACAAATATAGTAGATTGAGTTGAATATCTTGGGACCATTCTTACAAATAACAAACTAGAGCATGAATATCCAAATAATCTGTTTAGGAAGAAGGAAAATTAGGGTCTTGGTTTCATTTAGTATATTGTAGGCAGATGGGATGAAAAGATTAGTTGTTGTTACGCCCTGTACATATATAGTAGGTATGTAGGACGTGGCAGATTTCAACCAATGACTTTAGAAAGTACACCACATACCGATACTTATTTTAAAGAAAATGTCATTACTATTAAAAAGCAAATGTAAGAAATACTAACTCAGAATACTCTCAGACACAGATTGGAACAACTAGTAAGAGATTTCTTGAAAAATTTAGAGAAAATACATTTGCAGAATATGTAATCTATATTATGCAACCCACTGTGGAACTTCAGCTGATACAAAAATGAGCATAAAATAAGATAAATAGATGTTGAGACAATTTTTTAATTATATATTCTTTCTACTAACAATATGGGATAGTAAAAAACTCAAATTTAGATTGAAATATTGGTATATAGCAGAGCCAAAAGTTTACTTGTAACATATTAACATAGATGATACTTATTTCCATTATTAAGATCTCTAAAAGAGATTTTGTGGAAATTTTTCTCACACCTTAAATAACACCTTTAAAAGAATTTTCTCTGAATAACTCTTTCATGAACATGTCAATTCTAAATTATTCCCACTGAAATCGTATATTTTTAAATTGAACTATATATTCTGTATTGATTAGTATAATCAGAAGTACTGTTCATACAACTGAACAGAGAAAGAGTCCTCATTGGGTTAGCCAACCTGGAGGAAACTGGATGTGCTGGCATTCCACTTCTCCTCGGGTCTTCCGTGCCAAGTGTTGAGGACACTGAGGCACACTTTGCCGTCGTTATAGAGGTTTGGATTGAAGCGAACCATATGATGGCCAGTTGTCTCCAGGTTGATGTTCATGGGAGCGTTGGGGTAGTCAGGTGGGAAATATACGTCAAACTCGAAGCAACCATTTGCATAAGGAGTTTCAGCTGGGCCAGTAATTAAGACCTGAAATCAATAAAAATAAAGACATAAGTTACGAAGAGATAAAGTTGCAGCGAATGGAATAATAAAGAGAATAACTCACAATACTTATCAAAGTAAAATATTCTATTTGCGTATAACTTTTCATATTATTCTGTAAAAACATAATTATCTGCTTGTGCAGTTGCTACAAATGATGGCAGTGTTTCGTTAGGTCATTTGTACGACTGAGAAATATAAAATCAAACAACTAAAATTATAACTACAACCATTTACTTTATGCTTGTACATTTATAAATTAATTTAATAATTCAAGTAATTGTGTTAACATAATTTTTGCAAAAGTGATTATGAATATAGAATGTATATTTCAAGATTCATTAAAGATATCATGCAATGCTGCATGGCTGGTTAAGCCAAGACTGGCTTGGGAGGACCAGGAAGTTTATACTGGGAAAGAAATAAATTACTTATAATTTTCCACACATAAGTAAAAATGGCTTTTCTTAAAAATTATTCATAGAAGAATGCAGAATAATTTGTAGAAGGATTTATAAGTTGTGGTAAATACGTATTTCCTGCTAAAGAGTGAAACAAAAGAACAACTGACCTTCATAACGTCCAATCGATCCATATCACAGCGAACAAAAACAGAACTGCTGAACGAAAGAGGTAACGAAGTTGAAAGAGTAACAGCTTCCTGTGCGAGACGTTTCATTCTGGAGGGGTGGCAGCGCTCACCTGCTGCCCTCAGCGATGGCTCAAAGTGATACGTCACCACGAACTGGAAACCTTCCTCACACTCCGTTATCATCTCAAATGAATCTGCAATTAAAACAGCACTTTACATCAAAACTAGAAATCGATCTTTAGAAAAGGTTAAAATAATGATCCTTCAGTTTCAACACATTAAGAAAGTAAAAACTATAAATAATATCAATTTACAGCAACTGAATGATATTTTTTATATCCTATATTTTTCAATTTCATAAAAAGTAAAGGTGCTTCAATGCCTCAGGTCATTTTGGATCACAACTGGTGAGTGGTTAAAACTTATTCATTTGAAGCCCATTCTGAAACCCATTGTCAGGCTTAAAATAGCAAAACTTACAGACAAAATCGATAAATGGAATAAAATTACTTCAAACTCCTTAACATATGATAAAGGAATACATTTAAAATACTTTCCATTATGGAAATTCAGTTTGTTGTTAGCAACCTAATGCACTGAAAACAACGAGACTCAGATAAATATGATATAATTCTCTTTTTACTGAGATGTAAGGGGGTTCTCAGATATGAAACTGCCATGGTCTAATCTCAAAGTGAATGATGCAATTGATGCAGACCCTAAACATTTGCTAAATGTTTTCACGAAAATTGTCTTCTGCAGCCTGAAATTCTGAGCATGAGAAAATGAGCATAAATGAAGCAAAAATGCTTCAGGGAGCTTTGAGTAGAGACTCCTCACTCTCCCTTTATCCCTCCGTAAATCTTACCACCTCATCTCTTGTTTCTTTTTGGCGACGACCCCTCTAGCCAGTGCCACAATTTTTAATTCAGTTCCCATCATATTCGAATCCACCCGTGGGATTTGTTTTCATACGAAGCTTGGCATCAAATTGTCTGATCCAGGATTGGTGGGAATAGAGGAGATAAAAGCAGTGCTGGTTCGGAATCCCAGGGTAACCTCTTCTCCTCTTACGCAACTCAGTTATTGCTTATGAAGCGTGTGAATGAAAAACATCTTGAGAAAGCAATTTGATATGAATTATGATTATCTGATCATACACCATTATTTTTTGACGATTAGGGAGCAATTATTTTCCAAATTTAATATTAGAGTATGCAGTTTTGTTTGATGCACGAATCAATAAAATAATACTGTGTTTACCCGAAAATAACGCGCCATTGAAAGTAATTTTCCCCCTGAAATTCGAGCAGCGGATATTGAACAATAATTTGCCCGCAAATATAATGCGCAACGAGTACTTTTCTGATTTTTGTAAGCTCTCGTTATTGTAATTGTACTCTGTATCATCTATCGCTGTAATTAGCTATGCAGGAAATTATCAACTCACCAAACTGCAACTTCTTCATCACTTCCAAATATCTCTCTTCAATAGACTTTCGAAGAGGAAGTTCTAAATTATTTAAAGCTGTGTTATCCTTGTTACCGGAATTACCCTCATCTTCTTCCATCACTAGTCTGTCTGTAGCAACCTTTGGAGAGGAAATTTAGCAAATTAATAAACATAGATCTCAACCAATGAAACAGCAAAAGACTTACGAAAAAGAAAAAATTGGATGGTGTGGGCCTTTACTGGTGGTACAAACAGTAGCCAGGAGCAAGTTGCAAAGAATTTATTTATACGATACCACAAACAAAGATAACATACGACCCGGGTTTCAATGCATCGCATCATCATCATCAGGTACACAAAAAAGGTCGCAGGCAAATATATAGTTAGGATGAAAGGTGGGGTGGGAAAAGTTGAAAAGACAAAGCACCAATGTGAGGGCAAGGTAGGATAAAGCGAAGTAACGTTATTGGACAAGTGAAGTGGGGGTGGGCAAAAGAGGGGAGGAAGGAGGAGTGGCAAGGTTGGGGGGATTGAGGCATGTTGAGGATGGGTGATTGGAAATCAACATACTCATTGACAATGGCTACTATATTGCTTTAAACTAGCATGACTACTATATTGCTAATTACCTCTGGGAACCTTATGTTTATAAATAATTGCAAGTTGGCAAGAATTATTTAGGTAAAACTTTTTCTTATTTACATAAATAAAGCTACACATAATAGCTGTACTGTAAATAATTTCAGTAGTCTTCTGCATTAAATGAGAATTTTTAAAAATATTAATTTAAATTCAAACTTATCTGACAAAATATCGTATTTAAATAACAATGTAAACAGTTTGTGTACTAAGTAGTACTAAGACTGCACCTATTTAAAGTGATATGAGTTACAATATCTACAGCATTTTAATTTCTTTAATTATAATAGTTTTTTGTTTCTGATGGACCATGATGATGGTAGTCCATTCCTCTTTCAAAACTCTCTAAACTCATCACTTCTTATTTACAACTTTATTAATGAAGTGCATTTCATCTCAAATGATATCTTATTTTCAAGAAGGGTAAAAGGAGGGATAACTTTCAAAGGCTCTTTATAAAAAAGAGATATCAAAAATATTTCTTTTTCAGCACAGACTTGATTTTACCTATATGACAATCTCTTACAAAAATATTTGTTGCCTTGATGAAATATGTTTAATTAACATTTCTGCTACTCAGTCTACACAATTTTTGGTCTCTGAGAGCACTTAAACACACTAATGTTACCAGCAACTTGCCATGATTAAATATGTAGTCCTGAAAAACAGAAAGGTAACCCAAAGTAATGATGGAATTGTTAATTACAAAAAGGGGCTTTGTGTGTGATCAAAACCCCATGAACATTGCTATTAAATAAATATTATCGAATTAAACTAATACTGCCCATTGAAATCTTCACATCCAGGTACATCACTAGCACAAACATTAAATTAATGCCCTGAAAAATTTTACTGCCTTATACTGGTCACTAAACAAACATAGTGAAGGAAAGTTTTTCTCTCATTGTTGCGTACACAGTAGTATCATGCATTTTAAACTATATACATTTTCAGATAATCAATAAATTAAATAATTAAATATTACAGATAAGACAAATTTTCAGTTTTATAATTATAAAAACAAATATCTTCATAGTATAAAAATTATTTTCTAACTTGCTGTTTGAATAAAAGGATCTGGTGCTTTCCTCGTGGATTTGTTGAAGGAAAGATTTGATGTTTGAATGCTCATTTACTATTTGCACACAAATACTTCTTTTAAACTAGCATATCTATTGTTGATGGAGTTAAGTCATGGTATATTTGTCCATAAGTTACTTTCCGTCAAATCATACAAAACAAAGCAAGAAATGAAACAACCTTGTTTTCAAGAACCACATACTCATTATGAAATAGGTGATTGTAATGAATATCAGGTGTCATAAAAAGAATGAATACCTGTACTAAATGGGCAGTTTCCTGTATGTCAGGTATGAGCAATGCTAGGCCTTCATCCTGTTCTGCATCTTCAGAATATTTTACAGTTGATCTGACTTTCCAGTTCTTTATCTTGTTGGTTCTACAATGGTTAAGAGTTTGTATTAGAGCGTTAATAACACATTCCAATCATAAATAACAATATCTTAATTGATTCATGCATCATAATAATTATTTTATGCAAGGTGGACTTACACTTTAGTTACCTTTTCACACAAACAGTACAAGGTAGTACCATAGTTAGAATCTTAAACAACTAATTAAGGGCATTGGACAGTTAGATATACCGTTAGCCAAGTACCAACCACTGTATTTAGCAGTGTATTAGACATTCAGGCCAATGATGCACTTCTGTTTTAAAGCAATACTTAGGTG
This sequence comes from Sympetrum striolatum, assembly GCA_947579665.1. NCBI lineage: Eukaryota > Metazoa > Arthropoda > Insecta > Odonata > Libellulidae > Sympetrum > Sympetrum striolatum. Next base: position 72,157,552 of record OX388351.1, on the reverse strand, counting down.
AAAAATTCATAACTATACTTTTTTATATAGATTTTATACATCTTATGTTGTAAATTACTACCAATTTCATGTCAGGATCACAGTTTTTGTACATCAGAATACAATAATACAGTGAGTCAAATTTTGTTGTGATTTAGCAAACACTAATCGAGCAGGGTTTTACTATATTTTAAGTGTTATTTTTCAGGTTTTGGAATTGAAAGCTGAAATTATAAAATAAGAAATAGAAGTCTGAAATTACCTGAGTCTAGAAGCATAGGTGTCCACACAGTTCTTCATTTTAGTCAAGAGACAGACCAGAGCCAACCCATCAGAGCCTAGTGACCCTCCGGCATTAGATTTGCCTCTAGCAACCTCTTGTGGTAGGAGGAGGGACACCAACCTGGGACTCAAGGCTAACGCTCTGAGTAGTTGTAAGACTGCTCGATAGAGAGGGATGTGCCTTGCCATGTCCAGAACTGAAATTTAACATATAATGCTCTTCAGATATAATATTTAATTTTTAGGAAGTAGTGATTATGAGTGAAAAATGATTCTTTTGCAGTTTTGATTAACTCGTGTAAAAGTCAGCCAACTCCATACTTTTGACCATATGCCCCGAACATGCTCTACTCCCAGGGTCTCTTTTATCATTTTAAATTTCTTATTTACACAAATTACTTAATATCCTCTATTTAGGGTGGCATTCTTCATGAAATTATTGTGATAGGATTCATAATACTAAAGAAATCAAATCACAGTACACATTTTCCGTCACAGTATCACCTTCGGCCATTTTCTGTTTGTTTCAACTGTGAATAATTTAACTCTTCAGATTTTAGGAAATAATAGTGAAATTTTGGTTAAATTTTCCATGCTTATTATATGGATATCAAAAGAAGTGTTTCAGGTACAGTTTTCTTAATAATTAATGACTGATATTGGCCCTACCCAAAAGAAGTCTGTGGTGCCAAACCAATTATCTCTATTTTCCTGTAAATTACGCTTTTTTCAAGTCAAGTTAGTGGATTCACTAACTATTTTTACACACAGCTGAAAAACTGAGTTACATTACTTGACATTCCTACGAAGGAAGAAGGAAAATGAGAGGAAGTAGATTGCAACGCCAGTTCCTTGGCGGACGTTTGTGGCAAAAAGACTACATCTTGCTCGTCATGCATGAATGAAGGACATATTAAACTTCCTTACATAAAAAGTGTGAGAATCCAAAGTTAAAGGATAAAGCTACACTGCGGTTGTGAAGAAATTTTCATAATCCTCCATATAGCCAAGTACCACTACATTGAAAATGGTCAATTTCTTCAATGTTTTGTATTTTTTTTCTACAATATGGTTTGCATTGGTTCTATATATGTATATTTATATACGTATGCAAAGGGTCGCATTTACCATACGGCGTATCTTGCAGCCGCAGGGGGTCTCATGTGAGACACGAGGAGGCTTTTAAGGAGACAAGACTATATAAGGAAAAGGGTTTAGGTGACTTTGCACATAAGGGCGTGCACCCTTTTTTTTTTTCCTTGGGAGACAAGACTATATTGGGGTCCTCAATCTAGATTCTGCTGGGGACCTTGGAGGTCATAAATATATCCCTACGTATACACGTTATACCAGTAGTCGTCCATGCCAAAAGTCCTACCCAAGTGTGAATGTTAACCAATTCAAAATCAGTCATTTAAAAAAGTTTTATGGGCTAATTCTGATTCAATTAAAAACAATCAGCTGACAGTTTAGCCTGTCGTCTTCAAGGGCTCTTACAATGAAACCACGATTGCAAATTGGTAGAACACGTGAGACCAAAGGACCAGGTTGAGCCAAGGATTCCAGCACTACAGGAAATGTCACAAATAGTATTGTGGCTGAATCTATTGTCCTATAAATTCTCATGCACATGCCAATTTTTGAAGCGAAAAAAGACCCATAAGGGTGCATGTTATTTCTGAGTGAATGCAGTAAATGCTAACAGCCTGCAAACGAATTTTCAGGAGTGATATCAAGCAGCCTTACTGGCATGATCTGGAAACACGTAACTCTGAATTTGTATTTTAAGATAGACTTACCAGAATCATTCCTAAGGTACGACGAAATGGCTGGTAAGAGGCAAGACCTTAAAAGTAGGTCATGGAAGACGGGAGGTAAGGGTGGATCAGAGCTCTTTTCTCTTTGTAGGCCATGTTTACTTTCCTCATCCTCACCACTGCTATTTTCTTCATCTGAGAAGAAGTCTGAAGGAACTGTTCCCCCAGGATTTATGAAACTGGAGAGAACCTGGAAAATAAGCAAAAATTAAGAAGATAAGAAAATAAAGATGGTATACGCAAACCATATCACTCATGATGATGGAGATAAAAGAAAAACAGCCTTTTAAGATTATTTCAGAGGAAAATGGTGCTGTAAGCAGTGTTGACTTTTAAACTGGACATAGCAGTATTTAATATCTTGTGCATCAGAAAATGAATAATATGTTAAATAATGATGAAATAATATATTTGTCGTGAACATTCTTTCTTAAGCATTTGCGTAAGGATTAAAAACCACACAGTTCCATTCTGCTGCAAATTGCCTTAGATTCAAACGAAGGGCATTTAGTATTAGATATAGGCTATATGGAGCAGGGTGGCCACAGAACAGGATGTTAAAAAATCAAGGTCATTTCAAGGTTTTTCCAGGTCAGGTCGAGGATTTTTCAAGGTCAAAATACAGTTTTTGGTTTTTATTCAATTCAAATTTGGAATTTATTCCAACAAAAAAAGGTATAACTTTCAAACTTTACTCAGAAATTAATGTTCACGCAAATCAGCGGCACGAATGGCGAGGGTTGTTTATGTATGAGGTTCCGGAGTTCTCGCGTAGGCAGCGCTGGTGCAAGAATTTGAATGAGTGGTTTATTTCGGATTGAACCAGGATAACGAGTTGGATCAGGATTTTTCAAGGTTTTGCAAATATATCAAGGCATTTTCAAGGTTTTTCAAAGTCAGCAAAAATTCAAGGTTTTTTCAAGGTTTCAAGGTCCTGTGGCCACCCTGAAGGAGAATGCTTTACAACGAATACTTTTCCACTCTTTTTAGCTTTCATTATAAGGGACTTCTACTGCATACGATATACAGTAGAACCCCGTTTTTACGAACCTCGATTTTACGAAGTGACACAGTTTTACGAACCATTCCGCCGGTCCCGATCTTTGTACATGTAAATTTACCTCGATTTTACGTAAAACCTCGATTTCATGTTTTACGAAGTGAGAAGCCGGTCCCTAGGAGTGACTGAACCCCGGTTTTACGAAGTATTTGAAATGGTTTTGTCGCACTGAGCTCAATACAATGGGATGACGATCGCCGTAAACAGGAGCAGCTGAATCCAGATCGTCTATGTTGGGAAGACCCTCATCCAATGAATTTAGATAGGAAAATGTGAAAATTTCGTGGAATACAAACATTTTGATTACAGTTTTCGCGAAAAATTATAGCTTATAAGACGTAACCGTGCTCGTTCTTTCTTCATCAAGCTTTCTGGTAATATCGCGAATCCGCGACGTGGGATCGTATAGATCAACAGTTTCCAGGAGTTTAACTCTATGTAAACTCTCAGAAAAGTATCTATTTGGACGAGAGATTGAGAAAATAAAGCATGATAAAAATTTGTTTTCGACTTGGGGAGTTTTGGGCTCAGGTCTTGGCTGCTAAATTGGAGTGCGACTATTTAAAATCTCAAGGCTGCTGCAGGGATTTCGGATTTTTAATTGGTTAGTAAAAGATTGAAAAATAATGGTTAGATGGTGGACATCCTGAAAAATGTTTGTCTCCAAGCAAGGAAAAGTCGCGCGCGTTCAGTCAGAATCACTCTCTGCGCGAGGTGGCCTGTGTTGTGATATCCTGTGAGCCTATTAGTAAAATAATGGATAAAACATCGCTGACCAAGAAAAAGAGGAAGTCCCTGATTTTGATCATCAAAATGTCAATTATCAAGGAAGTACGTGATCGCGGACAGACAAAAACAGAAATTGCTCGGAAGTATGGTATTTCTTTACCTACATTAGCAGCAATCGTCAATTCAAGTGAAAAAATTTTGAGTCACACAACAACATCATTGAAAACAAAGTACGTCTCATCGTCACAATTTGATCAACTGATAGGCAGCTGCAAATTTTTTTTTAAGTGCCGTGCATGCAAATTGCCTATAAGTGGACCAATTCTGAAGGAGAAGGCTCAGGTTTTGGCTCTTAAACTGAAGTGCGACAACTTTAAAGCCTCAAATGGGTGGCTTGATAGATTCAAGAAAAGATACGGAATCACTTCAATGAAAATCTGTGGAGAAGAAGGTAACGTCAACACAAAAGACGTTGAGCAGTGGCGTGAAATAAACGATGACATTGTGTCAAAAATATCTCACTCGCGATCTATACAAACTGGATGAAACAGATTTGTTTTTCAAGGCATTACCTGACTCCACCCTCGGGACCCGTGGTGAGAAATGTCGCGGAGGTAAAAAAATCTAAGGTTAGGGTTACAGTAATGCTGATATATAACCAAGATGGATCCGAAAAGTTGAAACCAGTTGTGATTGCAAAATCAAGAGCTCCGCGTTGCTTCAAGAACGTGAAAAATTTGCCTGTTTTGTATGAAAGTAATAAAAAAGCATGGATGACGACGGACATTTTTCAGAAGCAAATTATCTTCTTGCAGAGGAAGAGGGCATGAAAGAATTGCAATATTCTACTTCTTGTAGATAATGCCCCAGTTCATAAATAGGCGGACTAGTGCTACCAAACGTCAAAGTACTTTTTCTGAGTCCAAATAGCACCAGTAAGATTCAAAGGCTGGATATAGGAATAATTTACACCTTTAAAGTCCACTACCGAAGATTTCTCGTCCAGCACTATCTTCGGACGCTTGGTAAGTTCTATTTATTTTCTATCATTTTGTGTATAAAAAATACCTACTCGTCGTCGCAAAGGATATATATTATATTTATATCCTTTGCGACCTCCATATTTTCTCTGGAATTATTTAATATTAGCAATATGATAGCCGCCGCAACCCCATCGCAGAACTTTGGTAAACCTTTTACTTGAAAGTAGCATTCCTGTGGATGTTCTTCGTTGTACCTGTCATGGAAATTAGTTTAATTAAAGAATACTAAATTTGTAGTAATACGTTACTATTACTTAAATTTTGATGCATTTTCAATACGTAATTTATTAATTAAAAGCGTTTTACGTCGTTAGGTAAGAATTTGCGATCGCGACTTGTGATTTGTCACGCGACAAGATCGTTTAAAGTAACCGCGAGTAAGTAATTCTAGAAAATCACCGCTAAACGTCAGCGTATTAGAACGCATATAAAAAAAGAGGGAGTTTCAAATTAACTTAAGTAAAGTTCTTAAATGACTTAAAATATTTATGAGCTAGTTTCCTGGAATTCATGGCTGTGAGTTTCATTCACTTTGTCATAAGTGAGACTCCTAGACTTTGAAATAAGGCCTATGCTATAAAGAGAATCAGTATAATCGTAGTCTAATTTTAAAATCCTTTCAATTTGAAGCAAATATACTGCAGAATGGCTCCAGGAGAGCCATGTGGGTAACACTCGTGACTCATGAGGAATCAGTTCTGATTTCAAATCCTGGTCGGAGCACATGGGCAAAATGACCTAAGCTGTCAAAGCTCTTACTACTACTACTGCTTCTACTATAGTGCACACAGAGAATTGCATATGATATATATTGTTTTCTTCCTGAGAATGAGCTTGTGACAGAAATTGGTTTGACTTCATCCTCATAATTATTTGACAAGTTTAGACCTGCACAGTTTTGCTTTCTATAAGCAGAGCTTTAGTATGCATGCATTAGTTGCATATCAAGCCTCTGATGTGCAAGATGTGCCTCCATGGACATTGCTCCATGCTGTGCGAGGAATTGCCAGAGCATGGGACAGTGTCACTGCAAACAGTATTTCCAACTGTTGGAGATCAGCTGGTTTTGGTGACACATCAAGTATAGAGACAGAGGAGTTAGTGGAGGTTCCCACACTACAGGACCTCCTTAGTAAAGAAATGACACAACTAAATCAATACATTCTAGATGCATCCTCTCATGCCGAGTAATATGTCAAGTGTGACTCTCATGTGATGACGCTTAACTGCAGTGAATTTAGTGAAGACGAAGAAGATGAGGATGAATTGAACTTAGATATCTCTTCTACAAGCTATGAAGATGACCCAGAAGCACTTTCCCCCCCTTACAAGGGATGAATTAAGACACTCCATAAAAGTGCTTCACAATTTTCAAATGTTTACTGATGGTGTACCTGATTCATTCAATTATTACCTTTCAAGTATTGAGAAAATCACCTCATCTTTCATTGAAACTTCCAAAAAACAAAAAAATAATTTATGATTATTTTAAAAAGTAATAAGTTTAGAATATTTTTCTGTTGTATTAAACATTAAACTGGATGTATAATTCATTTTATTGAAATATTACCTTCCTTTCAATCCCATTTAACTTTATGCACTGTGTTACTGAACCTGGATTGGTATTGTAGAGATTTCAATTGCTTGAAAGAAAACCTCAAATTTACAAAGCCCAAATTTTACAAAGTGCAAATTTTTGGGTCCCTTCAACTTCGTAAAATTGAGGTTCTACTGTATTTATATTTTATATATAATATATAAAAAAATTACAGTTAAACTATATTTCTAACTCAAAATTTTCTAAAATAGTGAAAAATGTTTCCAATGATAAACCACAAGAAAAAATGGACCTATCAGCAAGTGATTTACTGTTTCCACCAGATACTTAAATAATGAAAGGCTTGTTCATTACAATGAGTAGGGTACATTAGGCAGTTGTTTTTATCTTGATGTAATAAGAAACTACTTGTACGTCTGTGAAGAAGTCATCCGCTTTTTGAATGGAAACAATATCACAAAAGAAGCGTTACCAAACTGAATGAACCAATAATAGAAGTATAATGAATAATCCAAACATATCATTCTCAACTCTCACAAAATAAAATAACATTTTTAGATATAATCATTTTATAACATTTATTACAGAGAATCGTGATCATGGTATTTGAATTTTCATTCTCAATAATATTCAACATAATACTAGGAAAAATTATCTTGCTTTAAATAAAAACAAATACCTTAAGAAGAACAGTGACGTGCTCTTCTTCACTCTTCTGCCTCAGCAATGCCTGCTCTACATTCCATGACTGCGTTGTACTTCCTGTGCCAAAACCAGTCCCTTTGGCCCAGTAGAGATGTGACTTGTCATCAGAGGTTGAACCCCCTTCCGTCATTGTTGAACCATTTTTGAATTTGGGTGCACTGGTGCCCTGATAATTGGAAGTAAATTTGATCATTGAGAGCAATCCGATTTATCTCTCACTTCCAATTACACGCCTATGTCCACATATATGATTATTGTACATATTTGATTTATTATACATTGATTTTTGAAATTATTTTATAATTTGCAGGAGCATTTTGCATTTAAAATGTTGAAAAAGAAACTTTTCCTGTTATATTTATGTCATAATAGTTCATTTGAATCCTTTGGGCTCTTTTATGAGCAGCCTGTTCTCAAAGAAGGGAAGACAAGAGAGTGTTGAATTGTATACATCATATTTTTAAAACATCCATCATTCACTCATTTAAATAAGTAGGAATCTTAATGGAAGGACGTAATTACTCAGAATTTAATGAAACCCCTGGGAGATATACAACCAGAATATATATTTTTTTTATTATTCATTTTCCTTGTAATTTGTATATAACAATTGTATCATTAAGCAGAAAAATTTAGCACAAAAAAGCATGAAAAGAAACCAATGATCACATGTAATGATTTAAATTATTAATGAAAAATAATTCAAATTCTTCATTTTTTACATTTTTATAATCATATCAAGTTGTTAATATTTAATTTTTTTGAAATAACATATCAACATATAATTACTAGAGAAAAAAGAGTGACAAAGCTTACCTCTTGGGAGGTACCTGCTACCACCGGTGGAGTGGAGGTTTGAGTACAGCTGGACACTGGGCTATGGTGAGTGAAGACAGAAAGACAGGCAAGAAGCAAATGCACAGCTCCTGATTCCACTGCTCTCCTTCTTAGAAGCACACCGTCATCTGTGCTGAGAGGAGTGTTGTCCAAAAGGCAGCTGAGCACTTCAAAAGGCAGTGTTGGGAGCGATGGAGCCAGGGAAGAGCTCAAGATATCACCTACAAAATAAGGCACCATTATTCAGAGCTATTCTGTCAAATATAATTGAAAGAGATAAGTCTATTATAATAATAATAAGTCTATTACATTTGGATACATAATATATAAGTAAAACTTGCTTGCATTCTGCAAGAGTATGTTTAAAGTACTGTACTATGTAAAGTTCTACTTGGATTGAAAATTTAGGATATAGGAACCCTAATTTCTGTATGTAAAAATCGATTCTGTATCCGAGTGACCTACTGTCGAACCCAGGACTTTTTAAGATGAGATTGCATTAAACTATTTGCTTTGGGATAATCTGACCATTTCTAAAATTCCAAGTCGATTATCGGAAATATCTTCAAAAGAAATTCCATATTAATTGAATTCTAGAATGCATATGGTGCCCTGGCGTTGACCAAATGATCATAAGGTAAAAGATAAACTGTTTTTAAGAAACATTTATTATTTCTGTTCACATGCCAGGTCATTAATTTCCACCTTCTCGGTAAATGAGTCATAAAAAATTTTAAATTCCTCCAAAACATTTCAAATGTTGAACTGTCAGGTGTCGAACTTCACTTTCCAGGTTTTACGTTTCCATATTATCGTGAAGGGATAAAAAGAAAACTTAAAAATTAAATCACAATGTATTTTAAATAGGAAAATTATGCACCCATCTGGCACTGAATTCATGCACTCTTAGTGACATCTTGAATTTTATCTCTCTAATTTTCTGGGAAGTGCCACAAAAAATTCTGAAAATCTCCACAATGCATTCTTACAGAAAAATAGGGCTTCTGGGGCCTTCAAGCATTGAACCCAATGATAATGAGGATCAAATCTGAAATTTTATGGCGGTTACATACTATGGCCAGTGCGTTGTAAAAATTTCAATTCAATGACACTTGTGAAACATGGTTAGAATTTTGATCCCCTATAAGTAGGTATATCCGGAGAAGTAGCTATATATACTGAGAATTTAAAAGGTTTGCAAAGCCAATGAGATATCTTGAACTATTGTCAGACTTCTGTTCAAGTAATTGTGCAAAATTTTTTAATTCTTGGATTAATTAAGGCCTTACCTTATTGAGACAGTTCTATTTGTTCACGAACATATATTATTGAGATAACATAGTTCTTTCTAATCATCATCTCTCCCATTTTAATCTGTTCTTTTATTATAATTTTATTAAGTAGGCTTAGGCTCAGATGGGCCTTCCATACATTCACAATCTTAATTTAATAATAAAGGTCATAATTTAACACAACACTAACCATAGAAAATATTCATGTTTGAGAGAACTTTTCCGAAAAAGTGGATTATTAAAGCGGATTATAGTGAATACTCAAGAAGGGGAAACAATAACCTTCTTTTCAAGCAACAGTCTGACTGTTGACAGCATTAACTGCTATCAATCAAAAGGTGAGAGTTAAGCAATCTCGTACTAACCTCCTTCCCCATCGTCCACCACTCCCAAGAGAAGTCGTAAAAGACATCTGGCTCGAAGACGTTCTTTCAGCAATGCCTCAGCATAACCCGGCAGTCTGAGGAAGAGCCTAAATGCAGCGAGTGAGTGGGCAGGGACAGATGGTCGTGACGATTGGCATCCTCCTCTACTGCTGGGAGGAGGGATGGGATTGGTTTGTGTTGCCTGCTGTGGGGGCACCATGGTGCCTCCTGGTGCCATACCAGGAGAGTTATTTCCTCCAATAATCAGAATGGGATCATCCAGTTCCTGGAGGGAGAAATATGAATATAAATTTATTCATCCAAAGGAAAACTTAAAATTTGAATATGACGAGTCAGCATCAACTGAAATAGCATTTTCTTAATGGTACAGAAATGTGTAGAAATTGTGTTAACCATTGGTGATGTTAGGTACACCAATACCAAGAAAAAATCATATATTTTAAGATATGAGAAAAAGATGATTACTTCGTAAATATCCTCGCTGGCTTCGACTTTGACCCATTCCGTATCTATTCCATCCGGTGGGGAAGGTGGTTGCTGCTGCGATGACTGCCCTCCACTCATGATGTGGGTGTCTGGAGGATTTGGGTGAAGCAGAGAATCTGGATGTACTAAAGGCAGATGGTGAGCCAGCAACGCAAGTCCACCTTGTTGGGTGAACACCATCAGAGGGGAAGGAAGGGCTTTCACTTCCAACAGTTTCTTTGCTTTCTCTGATGCCTTCATATCCACTCCATCTCCTGTTAAATGCAATTTCACGTCTACACTAATATTCATTTATTTACTAATATATATGCTGTACACACTCATGTTCGCAACCCCAAGTTTTCTAAGAAACATTGAGAAAAGAGTTACAAAGTCAAGGATATTGTGTCAAAGATTAAGTAAGGCATTAATTTAACTACGGAAATTTGGTTCATTATTTGAAATTACACTACTTAGAATGCTGATACTACTAGCAATGATATTCTGCATAATTCCTCCATTATAATGTTACTGAAACATTGAAATTTGAATATTGAGGATATCATTATGATGAATTACCATAAAAATACAGTGCCTTAAAGTTACAAAATAGTACATTTACTGAAATTAATGAAGAGTACTGCTTACAGTTTGATATAATGAAAAATACAGTGATTTAAAGTTATGCGGTAATTAATTTACATGGGTGGTCTGAAAAGTTTCGTCATTTCTCGACATGTTTTCTGAAGATATCTGAACATTTTCTGAAGATTTCTGAAAAATCTGGGTTCGGAAACTTTTCAGACCACCCTCGTACATAATTTGATGAAAAGTATAGTTATATAGATAGAAAGATTGTTGATGAGATTCAAAACATACTACTTTTCATTTTTAGATGTTAAATCAGGAATTGCGAAGAAAGAGAATTGATGATTTTCTGTTCCATTCATCATAAGAGCAAAATGCATATCTTTTACAGATTAATAGACCATATATACTGGAAAATAATGCACCATCAAATGTAATATGCACCCAAAAATTAGAGCAGTGGAAATTCAAAATTTGATTTTTTTGGTTTTGATTTAATTGCTCAATTATTAACAGCTGAAAAATGTATTTGCTACAGTAAAATTTTCTCATTTTGCAGAAACTTACAAGTAACATGTTCAGTTATGATAGAACCTATGTTATGCAATAATCCAAGAGCTACTGAAGAGATAATAAATACAGAAAATGAAAGGGAAAATTTATCATAAAATTCATTTTTCTGTTAAATCTAATACATAAAATAAATAGGTTTAATCGTACGTATGCCAGATTTAATCAAGCAGCTTGTTTGGAGAAAATGCTTAAACAGAATTACCAGTAGTAGTTGGAGCATTAGCTATCAGCAAAGTGATTCTTGACTCTCCCAATGAATGCCCTCGCTCGTGAAGGGCCACAAGCAGATGAGCAAGGCTAAGTTCTTTGGGAAGTGGGAAGGAGAAGGCATCGTGGTACAGGGAAAGGCCATCTGCTGTCCTTGCAGCACCAGTGCCACCCCTCAATGGAACAGGCAAGGGTCCTTGTGGAGGTGACGCTGCTGCTGATGTGCTTGCTGCCGTAGCATCGTTCCTAGCATCCTTGACACGTTTGTCTTTTGCCGTTAGACCAGCAATCATGGACAAGTCCATATCCAGCATCTCTTTTGGTGGACCATTAATCTGACACATGCTACGAATCCCCATGCTTGGATTTCCTCTCACATCAGCAGCGGAGATGTTATTGTTATTTCCACGAACTGAAAGCATTGTATAAAAGAAATGTTTTGAGTTTACAAGGAACTATACTAGTCCTAATTATCAAATTTTGGAAATAATAAGTATCTGATAATCAACAATTTATGCTTATTCATAATGAGACCCTGAGAAATTCATGCTACGTTTAATATATATTTCATACTAAAGTATTCCTTCTAAAATTGAATTAAAAATTATCATCAAATATGCCGTAATAGAGAAAATTTAATGAAGGTGCATAATTTTACCATCAATATTCTTTCCAATTTAAACACTTTGATACAGTAGATTGATACTCTATACAATTTTGTATCTTAATAACCAATGTGAATAGTTTGATAGCATGTTTTTACACATGTCCATGTAATATATAGGTCTCTGTACTTAATAATAAATAAATTATTACAATTAATCCATAGGAATTCAGAAGTACAACAGTAAATGGCCATGTATTCTGTGTTAATTGTTTTAGTTGACTGATTGAACCCCAATCAGTGAGCCTCTGAAAAAATAAAGAATCGTTAAATAGCTGAATAAATCTAATGTACTGTTTAAGCACATTCTCATAGAGGAAATTCATACCTTTCACTTTAACATGCTCAAACTAAGTAATTATCTATCATGACATTAAATTTCCATGGTTGCTAGGAGAATTGAATATCTTCTGCAACCCATACAACATTCAGTAAGGTTCCTCAAGTTAACTTAAGTGCTATTTAAAGGGCAGATACCATCCACTTTTGATTTTTTAATTGATTTTTGATTAACAGCTTTCTCTCAGAAATAACACTTTAAGAGTCATTGTGTGAGTTTTAAATAGGTTGCAGTTTACTGGCCAGAAGATCTTCTTTTAATACCCCTAGAATTTTGGTTAAAAATCAAGATTCCAAATTCACACCCCAACCATCTTAATAACTTGGAGTTATGTATTCTACAAAAGGTTTTATTTAAAAATAAATAATAAAGTCGCAACTTTGCAAAGATACAATACAAATTTGGAACTGTGACTAAACCTTCTAAAATATTTCACAAAGCAAAACATAAATAAACTTACTATGATAAAACCAAATCAAGATGAACAGTCGAAGAAATTATTTCTATCATATTTTGAGATTTTTGTCGTAATTCTAATAAACAGCTTCAAATGACAATCTCAATTGCATAAAAACACCTCATCTCTACTGAATACCTTGTTAAAGACATATCAAAGATGGACTGAAGGATAATTTCGTTTTTGATATTCATCATACTTACTCATCTTTACAAAAGAATAAAGAATAATCTTCTTAAATAATGTTTAATAAAGAATAAGAAAATAAACTGAAAACTGTTCCTCACCTGTAACTAATCCTAAGATTTCCCCAATGGTAGTCTGTGTTGATAAGTAAAACAGGTTCCTCTGACTTTTGCCAACTCCATACTGTGGGTGAGGAGGTGCTCCACCAGGGAGTCCGTAGTTTGAAGACCCTGCGCTATTCCTTTCTCCAAGATCTTCGTAATCGTCCGTATCTTTGACAAAGACAACCAGCTTCTCACTCTCAAGCAGCAACTGAAGGATTAGTCTTCTGGTGAATCCAGAGATACCATGAAGGAACATCACACCAGCTGGATTCAAAAGACCCAAAAGAAATACAGTTACAGTAAGGTTCAATAAATACATATACGCTAATGAAAATATAAGATTCAAAATTATCAAATTTACCCTTCACAACTTTCTTTGCTTAACCCCTTGGATTTGTACAGAGATTCATTGCAACCAACAAAGACAAACTGTGCTGCAATAGCATTACATAACCTACAACTAATTGGGCTATGAACCCAATACCAAATACATGGCCATAAAATACCACAAAGAAAAACTAAAGAGTAACATACACAGCTTAACCTAAATAAACCTCCATATGACTCATTTCTTGCTGCACAATATAAATCAAGAACAAGCCTTTCTTCTAGAATGCAGTGAAAAAGTTTACACTCCTGCAAAAAAAACAGGTTGGAATGATTCATTTTGGGATGGTTTGGCTCAAATCACTCTTTGGCAAAACAGTTTAACTGTAATTTTTTGAGAACAGATCGAAACTGCCTTCTGCTCATCTCGAATACCAATGTCAGAATGATCAATTCACCATTTTGTTGTTTAGCAAGTCGATATCTAAAAAAGAACTGAAGTTATTGCTTTTGAATCCAAGTGACAACTACAAATAAACCTCTATTTGACAACAAAAAAGTGAGGAAAGTTGTTATGCGTTGGTAAGGTTTATTTGCATATTATTTTGGATAGTCAATTTTGCTAATTAATCACACATAGATATCATAAAATTCACCCAAAATACGAGAAAAGTTTCCTGGGTGAACAGACAAGGAGGCCATCATTTGTTACAAAATGAGTTTTATTTTTGCAAATTTGTCATGAGATAGAGTTTCATTTTTGAAATGGGAATGCACAAAGAATAAATGGATATAAATAATGCGATATAATTTTCTGGTTCGATTTCTGCTGATTTTATAAGTGAAATTATCAAATAAACTATACATTTTTGACAGTGAAAGCATTGAGTATGTCCACAGCAAAAACTAGGAAAATAAATCTATATTATGAATAGTTATGATTTTTTATCACCAGAGCCATATGTAGCCATTTTGTTGCAAAATGTATTGGGCATCACAGGAGAGCATTCATAGAATCTCATGGTGGCTTCAGGGGTTAGGATTATTATGATAAGGGGCTAGAAGCGCATCCTCGAGCATTGATTGATTATTTATGATTAGCTCTGGAGGGATGCCCATTAGAGTTGGAAAATAAATACATTTTTACTCACAAAATATAATGCAGCAGAACAATTTCAAAATAAAATCAATACATTGACAAAAAAAGCACAAATATGTTAAAAATTTCCAAATACTTAAAGAAAACATAACAAAGATTAATCATAAAATAACATATGATGATTAAATAGTTTATTATTTAAATATTTTAAAAAGATGGAGATTTTAATACTGCGGGATAAGAAGTTCCAAATTTAAGTAGTAATTAAAAAGGAATTAAGGTATGTGTTGGTATAAGGAATGGGATAAGTAAGATGATCAGGGCTGGTTCAAGCATTAACAGGAGAAATTAAACTCTTTTGGGTAAAGAGATCCAATATGTATAGTGGCTGGGAATTCTAAAATAGTAAATTAAATTAAAATTGAATAGAAATTGTGCTTATTTCTAAGAACTGTGCTTATTTTACATAGAGCATGCTTATTTTGTCTTATTATATCCACATCGAAGAAATTTGAATGGTCTCTTACACTGTATGAAATAAGAAGCACCTATGCAAGAACTTGATGGAGTATAAACTCACAAGAATGTCGCGACAGAAATCTGTGAAAATTTATTGCATGTAAAGGATAATTCCTTCTTTATAAATCTCAACATGACCTGTAGCGAGATGCATGAACAGCTTTCGAAAGACAAAGAATTGCTGAAGGAAATCATTGGTAATGCAAAATATTGTGAATAAAACTGATTTACCAATTGTGTCTTATTTTCTGGAGTGGAATCTTATTTTTGGATTTGAGTGTACTTATTTTTGTCTCCTAATCGATGGTAGCCCTGGTTACAGGAGAGAGTCTTGGACAGAGTCTGGCAGAGGAAGGAGTTGGGTCTAATGAGCACATGTCCAGATCAATTTGGGAATTGGGGAGGATGCAATTGTAGGTGCAGAGAAGAGGACGCAATTGTAGGTGCAGAGAAGAGGACACAATGGTCGGTGCAGAGAAGAGGATGGATCCTGACTGATGATCCTCCACAAAACTAACTACAGAGCATTTACTTAAATTAAGCTGTAGTTTCCATTATTTAAACCAACTTTGAGAATTATATTAGTAATGGCCTCATGCATCATTTCTCACAACACCTCCAATTCATCAGCAAATGAGAGATATTCCGAACCCCACATCACTTGAGTTGTGCCACCACTCACCTGATTGGACTGATTTCTGCTGTCTGATTACTTCACACAAAACATAAGACAAAAGCTGCTGATTGGCAGAGTGGCACCAACAACATCTGGCAAAGAACTTGACAGTTGCTGATTCAAGGGCAGAATAGGCTTCTGTAGCTAGTTCACACCTAAAAATTCCAGAAGCATAATGTTTATTTATTCTACAGCATGTATTATACATTATAAAAATATGACCAAGAAAATGCCTCATTGAGTTTACAACAATATTTCTGGATTGCATAACTTCATTAATTGCGGCATCTGAGTAATAATTTGACTATTTTTCTGTTAAGTTTTAGTATCACTAAAATATATAGTACCATGAGTTAGATATCAAGAAACGTCCAGACCATTGCTTAGAGCATTTCACGGTTCAAACATTTACCGTTAAACATGTGACTAAATTGCATTTACTTGTATAATAGGGTCCATACACAAATTACATAATGCAAAAATTCTCCAATTTCGACCCCCTCCCCCTTATAGCAGGACCGTAACGCAAGGCAGGACCCCCACCCCCTTCCACTCCAGTACTTTGTGAAAAGTTTTGGGCTTATGTTCAGGAAAGAAAGATTTTTAGTTCCCAATAATAATTCTTTATTTAATAAAAATTTCAATTTTAAAGTCCTTTCATACGTTTCAACTAGATTCGATGCCATGACTTGTTGATAATTAACATTGCACAAAACAGAGACAGGGGAATACCCGTTCAGCCTGCGACACTCCTCTCCCACTACTTCCGTTAGACACTCGTGTTCGCTCTGATCTGAGCTGCCAACTTTCCCCGGTAAATTGTGCGCCAGTTTTAAATCCAAACTCTAAGCATGCAGAAACTTTGCTATTTTTTATGCAGTTCTAAAACCGTGACAGGACCGTAATGCTCGGCCAGACATCCCCCCTCCCCAAAATTGTATTACGCAATTTGTGTATGGCCCCATAGAAAATATTTCCTATTAAATGTTGACTAAGGTTAATTCAAAATTTCAGATTATGTAGAAGAATTGTGATTGTGACTTTATATTGGAAAGTTACAGTATATTTAAAACGCAATCTGCAGGAAAATAATAAAAATTGATTTCACTCCTTTCAGAAAATTGTCGAAATATGAGGTGAAAATATATTTCTGAAAAGGAATCGTAAATTGTCAAAATTGTAAAATTGCTACTAATCAGTGTTACCAACCCATGAAATTTAATACTCTTTAATTATTTTATCGCACTAAATTTGGGATAAAAATATTTAAATTATCTTGTTCACTAAAAACGTCAATTGAAACGTTGAATTGAATCTTTGATTATCATATGTCCTTTGCTACAAATGCTCTACAAGCGATACAATTTGTTGCAACCATACCAACTTTTTGTATGCAGCAAAAATAATACCTCGCTTTGTAAATGTGGTCAGAGAGATTGATTTAATTCCCTTTACCTGTCCTGCGTTTCATCCAAAGAAGCATTAGGGCCTGGGGAATTGCACAGAAGATTGAGAAGAGGGAACCAGAAGGTGGACCCTTCAGAGGATCCAAGCCAATCCCTCATAATGATTTCGGAGCACACTTCAGCAAAGAAATTCAGCACAACGCTCATTGTGCGCACCTGGAATGCTCCCAAACCATCTAAGGAAATACAAATTCCATCATCTTAAATTAAGGACATAGAAAGAATACACAGATATGGCATAAAAAAACTTGTTTTGTAAACTTTAACAACATATCATTTTAAATTGAATTTTTGTATAACTGTCTCCTTAACAGTCATCCATAGTATAGAAAATATCAGAACAATAAGTAATACCTTATCAACAACAATATGCACAAATTCTACTATGATATTTCCACAATTTGAACAATATTTCTTACAAATTAAGTTTCCAACTGAAAAGTTTAGTCAAATACTAAGAGATGGTGCATTATTTTTTGGCATATGACTGAACTATCACCTTCTACTTGTCTTATGCATTACAATCAGAACATAATGGGGCACACAAAATTGTGCAAAGCAATGTTTGTTTTTCCTCGAGAATAAATCATTAAATAATTTAAATAATTAATTTAAAAAATAGTTCCGGCAGATCAGGCCATAAGATGC
The DNA here is from genome assembly GCA_947579665.1 of Sympetrum striolatum. Taxonomy (NCBI): domain Eukaryota; kingdom Metazoa; phylum Arthropoda; class Insecta; order Odonata; family Libellulidae; genus Sympetrum; species Sympetrum striolatum. The sequence continues at coordinate 72,139,545 of OX388351.1, read as the reverse complement.
AAGCAAAACATGTCACAAAATTAAAATCTGCTCTGGAAGTGTATGAGAAATTATTTATTCTCCTCAGTATGGCTTTCTACAAGGTAATGCTCTCACATATTGAGTATATCAATGTGAATAAAAGCTCCGAGTTTGATCAGTCAGCAACATTTTTAAAATGTTCAAGATATATGATATTATGAGAATATTTTTGAAATTTACAGAAACTAGAAAATTGGCCATGCTTGATGTAGCAAATACATAATATTAGTAAATTTCATTTCCATTATCTGTTGGACACTGAATTACACGAGTAATAATTATTATGACCATTGTATTATTGTGCCTTTGTTTACTAAATGACACATGATTTTTAATTCAAAGTTATTACAAAAGTATAAATAGTTTCTTAAAATTAATAATATTTGAGGCAGTATCTTACCAGGCAAGACATGATTATTTCCTTCCCTGCCAATCGCCTTGTCCGCATCGGTCAGCGTGGACTGGCTGAGAGGCCACTCCCTCGGACCGGCAACGCCCTCTCGGATTTGAACCATATTTCCAAACCTCTTTTTCTCCTGCCCAACGTCCACTGACTTTTGATGAGATTTACAGAACTCTGCAATTTGCAACAAGGATTATTCATTTAGTAAATTGCTATGTTTCCCCACCAAGAGACATGAATTATATTAGAAATAACCATGATTAAATAGTTCAGCAAATGTTTTGAAGACATAAAGGAATACATTCAGTCTCTAACCGCTGCCACCAGGCCTGATGGCCTAATCGCAGCGTAGTTTGAATAAATAAATAGCTATCTAATAATGGCCATAGCATCAATTTCACTGAAATGATTCACTCATTTCTTACATTTGGTGAAATAACCTTCACTAATTACAAAATGGCAAATAAGTCATTTTTCACAAAAATTAGAGCTGTAATTTATGTACTCAAAATAAAGCGCATGGTTTATAAGATTATATTTCCTATTTTGATACATCAATAATGAACGACTGGGAAGCTAGTAGAAATTAAAAGTCGTCAGTGCTTATAATTTTAGTTAAAAGGTGAATTTTGTTAAACTTTACGTCATTTGCGCAAACTGAAGATCTAATTTAAGATTATTCCCCATATTTTTCTGTCAATCAGCATGCGAATGTGCAAATTCGATACTCGAAAAATGATTTATTTTGATACGCATGTTAGCTCCTTCTGAGAAAGGAATGCCAGAAGACAAAGTTAATACTAATATTTGTCCAGCATAACCTTCTATATCAGCATCAAATGCACTTGAACATATTTATATAAATCCACTAGAATTTAATATATATAGGTCAAGCATTGACAGGGCTGTTCTTTAAAGTTGTAAATTGAGCCATTCATAAAGCTCTATGAGTAGATAGCTATTCTGAGTATATTTGTTTCTCCATCAGGCTCCTTGGGCATTGATTCAGCTCTAATATTTTGTAATTGTATTCATTTGTCTCTTGGACCATATCAGTTTTCCAATTGTACGGTCTGATTGAACTTTGTTGTGATGTTCCATTGAATTTACTATTGTAAATAGTACCTAAAATGCCCCTCGCCAGGGCAGTGGGCAGCCCAGAAGCCAGCAGTTCAGCAGTGGCAGGGGGCGACTGGCAAGCTGAGGCCAGAGTGTACAGCCTCCTCTCCAACATGGTAGAAGACAGCCTCGAACTTTGTCTTTCCCCTCCAAACATTGAATTCTCCTCTCGCTCCCTCTCCTTCAAGTCATCCGTCACAGAGTCAGCCGAGCTCTCGTATGTCCTTCTGCAAGAAGAAATCGATTCAACACATGACCTATCATTCCCTTTAGACTAATTTTGTAGGTACTCTTAAGTGAAATGCTGTTTTTGAGACAAAATTTAGAAATTCATACATCACTACCAAGAATGAGTATGAGATGATTCATGGAAAAGCCAATGAAGACGTAAAAGCAAGAGAAGTTGAGAACCCAAGCTCAACAGCAATATGCTCACCAGATACAAAGTATATTACATGTGGTAAACAGGTGAAAATAAATTTCTCTAATACTTCTTATAAGTGCAGTACAACAGTTCTCTCTCCCCAAACTTATCAGATTAGTGAGCTAAACAAGGAAACAATATTCTTAGCCAAAATTACTCCTTGGCATAAAAACTTAACAAGTAATAACTCGCTTAAAAATAAAGTTTCAAACACAATAGAAGAATGGAAGATTAACTTTATCTTAAAGGAATACGAACATTTCAGATGAAAATTATTAATTTCACTCACCCTTCCTCTGAATGAGACGAAGAATGCATAGCAGGGGATTCGGAATGTTTCAACAAAGTGGGAAACAGATTTGGTTTGATGTAACACATAGAGCAAAGGACCCAATCCAAGGCTCTCTTCAAAGCTGAGTGCACTGGTAATGTTAACGTCCATTCATGTAGCAAACTGTAAACAAAACAAAAATGCAGATATTACTTAGTGGTAGATCTCCATCATGAATCCTATACACTTGTACCTTTGCCACTACTGAGAGAGCCCACTTGGGGGCTTACTGGTGGCTCTCAGTGGCATTCATGATGGTTTCAGGAAGAGTTCCATTCACAACATTAACATGCAGTCACACAATTATCAGTGACAAGTGTCTCTCTTTTTATAAAAAATCGTACTATTACTTAAAGGTTAATAAAAAATAATAGAATCATTTACTCTTGTCCAGAATAATTTCTTCAAACCGTCATAAATATTCATGCTAAATCGAAGATGAAACAGCAACTTCGGTAGCCAACCTCGTCTTTGAAAAGGTCATGCTTAATTATCAATCATTCTATTTATTTAAAAATGAATTTAAAGCAAATTTATGTTGGACTTAGTGAAAAGATATCACAGAAATGAGCAAAAATGGAAAGGGAGTCTCCTCAATTTTAGCAAATAAAAATTCCAATAAGAAAGAATAAGATGAGTATCATTATCTTAATTTAAAATGAACTTATTTTATAGGAATAAATTTGTTGATGAAATCTACAAATCTGATTGATGTGGTAACTTGAGTCCATAGAATAGGAGACATATTTGAAAAACCAAACTACCAACCTAAACAGTTCCGTTGATATGGCATGCGTAATGTCAGAGCCTTCCTCATGAATGAACCAAAGAATGGCAGCTGCACAGTGGACGTACGTTGCAGGAGGAGCCACCCAATTGCCCTCATAGCCACTTCCCGCAACACCAAGAGCCTACGAAGTAAATGGTCAATTCGACTTACATCAATTAAGGGCAAAATATTCAGTAATATAAACAGTTCAATCATGAGAATACAGAAAAAAGCAAAAAGGAAACCCGGTTAAAATTTTAATAAAGTGCAGCTACATGGGCTTTCATTTACCGAAGTGAAACGCAAAGAGGAGAAAGAAAATTACAAATGCATAAAATCAGTTTCTTGAGGAGAGCAACATGCTTTAAAGAAAAATTTAGGAAGCAAAGTTGTAGGAGTTAAGTAAATATGTTTAATCTTAGAGAAGAAATTAAGGAAAGCAGGTGGAAGTTGTAAAAGAACAGAATAGAAAAAGATTCCCATTAGATATTGCAATCTATAATTGATCAGGAAAGAAGCATATGAAAAGACTTGACAAGAGATAGGTAATAAAATAAAGAAGATAACAAAAAACAATGTTTCATCTCGTAGAAAAATGAAAAGGCATTTAGCCTTAAAATGCACAACAAAACTCAATTACATTTTATTGCAAGCTTGCCAATAGGCATTCATTTGAGGTATGCCTCTACTAAAGATGTTCTGATGAAAACCTTCAGCCGACATTATGAGCTAATGTGGAAGCACTGTTATTTTGATCTTTAGAAGCAAATGAAATGCATTTGGATGGCACAGTATAAAAACGGAACATACTTGCATGGCTGCCTTCTTGAGCCAACTAAGAAGAGGCTCAATCATTTCCCAATTCTCATTGTAATAAGTGCAGAGGTTGAAGAGCAGCTCCACCACAGAGTACATCGCATCATCTCTGTGCACCCCACTCGAGGATGAATCACGCCCACCCATTGATGGCCCTCCGAGAGAACCTGCAACAACACCAAATTTAAACAAAACTATTACACTATAAATTAAACTCAGACTAAACTACTGAAAAGGCACATGACCAAAAGTGCTAAATTTTTGCTGGAAAGAATTTTTACTTTCTCATTTGCTGTTATTTATGATGATTAGACTCCTCTCAAAAGAATCTATGATTTGGTCATGTCACTGACACTTCAAGAGGGAAAGATGACAGTAATTCATTCAATGATTTATCACAAAGAAAGATGTTTATAAATGATTTCAGCACTTCTGAGAAGTACAAAACCAGGTACATCATCAAAACTAAAAGACACATTCTTTGCCAGTAGCTCTACTTCAACTTTTTGCTTATATATTAGCCATTTAAATGAACCTTCATATTGTGATTGATGCAAAAATTGCCTGAGCTGCAGAAGGCTAAAATATACTAAGGAAAATCAATTCATATTTATAGCATAGAACTAAAAGTCTGATGTGAATAACATGATACTGTTTTTGATTAACAGGAATCAATCAAGAGATAAGGGATGTTCCAAAAGCAAAGCAATTCAGAGGGGCAAGAACATCTGAGTCTAAGCAAAAAGGGGTCCAAGTATATACTGGTGGCTTACATAAAAGAGAGACCTAATACTTGACTAATGGCAATGTATGGGTTAACTAATTTACTAAATTCGCCGGCCTCGGTGGCGGAATGGTTAGCATGCCTACATGATAATGCTCCAACGCAAAGGTACCGGGTTCGAATCCCGGCTATCTAGATTTTTCTGGTTGGGTTAGTATCTGTTCGTCTATTGTTAATGTTCTTTCTTCGCTATATATTGGCAATTCGCTGTGTGAAGCAACAATTAATAAATAAATGGGATTGTTATACATATTTTCCTTTTCCAGTTCACTGTTGCTTGATGCAAAATATTTTTTAGTTTGCTAACAGTTAGGGGTTCTATCAAGAACAAAAAGTACCACGAGTATCAGATTTAAATACTTTACAGCTAATCACAATCAAAGAAACATCGCAAGTAAAAAGTAGCGATGATATTCACTGAAAACATGGATCTCACCATTACCAAAGGCAGCCACGGCTCCATTGCTGAGGAATAATTTCATTTGAGCAAGGGCAAGGTCTAAGTTGAAGAGGCCCAATTGCAGTAACACCCTTTGAAGATAAGGACCAAAGATGTCAGAGAGGACAGGAGCTTCTGGTCCCCCTTGAGGGGGGACGAGGAGGAGGCCACAGCAAGTCTCAGGCAGACCAGGAACGACAGCTGCAGCTCTGGCAATTTCTTGTGAAAGCTCCGAGTCCGCTGCAGAAATGAACAGGCACTGTTCCAGTAGACAGAGCCATATCAGACTGCGAAGGAAGAAAATATTTTAAAAATCTTTCCTCTTACCCATGATGTCACATTTCAAAAGCTATTGATAATTACTGGGTTTTTACAGAAAAGTTTCAGCATTTTAGGATAATAGATCTGCTTTCTTGTTTACCATGCTTATTCTTACAGGAAAGAAGAGAAAGAAAATCTTATGTTGCCATGGGTTGCAGAAGATGCAAAAATTTAGCAACACTTAAGACCAGCTATCCCATCCTGCTAAACCCCTTTTTTCTGTATCCTTCAACTTCCTCCCTTCTAGGGAAGGAAAAAAAAGGCAAGAAAAGAAGCACTCAACCACCCCTGCTGGCACTGGTCTGTGAGATCCAGTCCTCCATAAAAAAAAATGTTTCCAATAATTGGTTCAGATATGGGGGGTGAGTAAAACATTGGCCTTACTTTATTATATTGATTGAAATATTGCATTTATTTATAATACTTTGCCCCTACTTTGCGTTGAACTAAGGATAATAGATATCTCAATGACTTTTGTTGCATATGCATGACCTCTACCAATCCGTGGAATTTAAACATGATATTTTGCTGGGAAGAGCCTCAAAAAAATCCTGAAATTCCCTGCATTGTATTTTTATGCAAAACATTGGGACACATGACCTCTATGATCGATTACTTACTTTTACTTGCGGTTTTACATTAGGGTCTATACACTGTGAAAAAGCCTTCGAATCAACTGTGCAAGTTCCAGAATACATCAAATCCCTGCCGTATGTCCATTATCGCCTAGGCAACCTACTACAACCCTCAGATTTCAGCTTTTAAATAAACCACAACTATTTTTAAAATTCTTCACTATGTTAAAATTTCCTTAAGTACCCTGCATTACATATTCAAGAGGAAGAGACTCAAGTACTTTCAATCAATAAAATACTAGAGTTTAAAATAAAATATAGACATTATTGAGTGTTAATTTTGACTGTAGCATGACTCTCTTGTATCTTTCTTTATCATTCACCGTCTGCATGAGAATAAGTGGCCTTTTGGCACATTTCTAAGTAATATATCAACCAAAAGGAGCTCGAAAATTGGCTGCAATTAATTAGTTGTAAAAGCAACTTGGAATATTGTTGTGTGATTTCAGTCCCTCTAATGAGTAACCCACCTTGACCGCGCAAACCGGTATTCATCAGCTGAAGCTGCAACCACTGAATTCTGCACAGTAATTGTCCCAGGGAGAATGTTTCCAGCTGAAGAGATGTGAGGAGGCTGCGGGGGCCTGGAGGCAGAAGCCAGAGGGTTGTGAGAAGAGGAGGCCTCCCCCCCATAAGCAGTATATCCAAGCAGGCGGATCTGTGAAAGTGCCATGTTGGAAGCATCCCTGGGACGGTAGAGCCGGAGGAGGACAGACGAAGCAACTTCAGGACGGGGTAGAACAAGGCGGATGAAGGCAAGCCCTCCTGTTTGCAGTGGAGGACACACAGGGGCAGGGGGCCCTCCATCCCTTGAAACCTCAATGGCCACAGCCGAAGGGCAAGCTGAAGAATATAAAACAAGTATGGTTATTGTATGTATCACATTTAATGAGTCAAGGTCATATAATGTTCCCATTTTGTAAATAATTACATGGGAACAAAAATATACAATTTGTTAAAATATAATACCATAATAGGTATTAACTAGATACTTCATGCAAGAGAATGAGTGAATCTAAAGCACAAAATGTTTTTGGTTTGATTACCTATACATTCTATTATGCAGTTTCAGAAAATACCTTTATTGTTATAAATACATTTTGTGAATTGAGAAGCTGATTCCTTAAACTTCCTCGGCAAAAATGCTTCAGGAAGCTTTGATTAGAGATCTGTTTATCCTATCCCCTCGTCCCTTGTTTCATTTCTGCGGCGACCCCTCTAATCAGCACTGGATTTTTAATTGAGTTCTTATTATATTGGCATCCACCCATGGGATGTTTTCATACAAACTTGTGTGATTCAGGATGTGTGGGAGTATTAGAGACAAAAGCAGAGCTGATTTGGATTCCATCTTCCCTCTTGTCAGTAATTGCTCATGAATCATGGGAATGAAAATTATTTAGAGGTGCCTCGAAAGAACTCGTGCTTTCCTGGGGAATGCTGCTGATGAAGTCTTCTCGGGTTCTCCACCGGGTTAGGATGGCAGAGTCAGCCATCGAAACGTAGGCAACGGAATATCTAACCTGGATGAGAACCCAAGAAGACTTCATCTAGAGCTGGGGTTCTCAACCTTTTTTTGTGCCCTGGCATTTAAGAAAGAGAAAAGGGCACCACATAACGTTTCCGTCCATGGTGATATTCAGGATATCCCTTGGCAATATTTTCACTTCACTAGTTAACACTATGCCCTTTTACAAAAACATTCCTTCATAAATAAGACCAAGAAAATTACAACGTACATAATTTCATCACAACCTCTTAATGTTAGAAACTCTCATTTCCAAAGAAGATTTGATTAAGGGAATACATCTGGTATGAAGGTTTTTGCTGCATGTGCACCGCTGCATTCTGAAAAGCAGTATTTTAGTAATTGATTATGGGGAATTTGATACCCTGATAAGCTGAGCTGATTCTTCACATTTGCATTACAAACAAAATATGACATATCTCTTGTTAATCTGGACAGAGGCGATAAGAGGGTTAAAGATTAGACAAGCCATCACCTTCGATGTGTACGAAACCCAAGCCAACAAAGTTTCTGACCCTTCCCCGCCAAACCCCCACTCCATCCCCGCTAGTGCAATCCCAAAGTACTGCTGTAGCAAAAAAAAAATTCTTTTTACCGAAGCTTTGCAGGCACTGTTCAAGGTCACTTTAAGCACCAGGTTGATTATCCTGGATCCCTTTTCCACAAGAAGGTCATCACTCTTTCATCAATCGATTGTAAGAGTCTGTGCAGGAGAACTTTCTGATGACTGCGTAGCGTGTCAGTTTGAAGGGTTACGTGGAACCAGGGTGCCCCAATCTATTGCTTCTATTCCACAACCTGATTTTTGAGCCAAAAAAGGACCTAAAAGTGTGCACATTGTTTTCAAATAAGTATATTATGCTTTGGTAAAGATTTACCAATTGATGATAATCAATTTGCTGAAATTTGCATGTGCAAGTATATTAGGGTATAAGTGTGTTTTTCTCCTTTCTAACTTGAGATGGATTTCCATAAGAATTTCTAGCTTCCCCTGTGAATTATTTTGCTCAGTTTCACTGGAATATAATTAGTCCTCTACTAAATCTCTACAATCACTCGAACGTTGACATACTTGCAAGTGATGGCAAATGTGGCTGCAGCTCCACTACTTTGAGAAGAATGGCGCACGGCAGGGAGATGGTGAGTTCCACCCACGCTTCTTCAGGATAGTAAGTGTAGGCCCATGCAGGTGTGCGAGCTCTCCTGTGCAGCGGAGCACTGTGGATCAAAACGTCAGCTGGGTGCGCTGTAGGACTGCTTGAGCTGATAGTTCCTGTGCAATGGAAATCATTTGTTTTAAATTATATATTTAACATTATATATCATTATTACTGGTGAGAATAACAAGAAGGGATGATACTGATAAAATTGAGAGGGAGGTTTCATAAGTTTTAAAATGGGAGTTCCACCTTATTGCAACATCTATATTTTCAAATATATTATAAGCACCAAAGTCTATGATCAAATATGTGATTATTTTACTTTACACTGTTAAAAAATTAAAATCAGTACTTTAAATGATTGACACTTTGACCTGCCTTCTTGAATGGAGTACTATGGCAAAGGACAACTAAACAAAAAGAAATGAGAGAATTCAAAACAAGGTGAATGTAACAGTCTACAGAGGCCATGACTTATCTTAAGGTAATGTATTGTTTTTATTTTCTTGTACACCGGTCTACTAAGTCAGCCTTGCATGGCCCATTGCAAGATGGATTCATATTTTTCTAATTGCTAAAGATAATTACGAGGAATTTAAGCAAGCCTGACCTATGGGAGCAAAGTTCTGGAGCCCCTCAAAGCTGTCTGGAGGTCCACCTGGCTTTCTTGGTGATGGAATGGTCCTGCCGAGATGACGTGTGATGACGGACACCAGACCAGGATAAGTGCTGATCAAGGCTCGGTTGTTTCTAACTAAGTTTTCACAAATTACCTGTAAAAATTTTAGAAATATAAACACTAATTGTTAAAACAATTTCAAAAAATGAAATGAAATTCTCAAGCTTTATATAGAAAATATACTTGATTAGGCTAGAAGTTAGGCAAAACTATACCGAGAATATTCAATATTTCATAAGCATGTTTAGGTGTAATTCACTAAAATAATTCCTCATACATATTTCTACAATTCAAGAAGTGAATATAAATAGAAAATACTATTTTACGCTATATCAAACAAAGATTTTTTTATAGTAAAACCATGGATTCAACCCATCATCAAGAGACTAATTCAAACAGAGCAAATGTATAAGAGGAGATGTGCAAGAAGGGGGGATTAGAAAGAAGTGGGCTGGCAAAGAGAGGGGAAGGAAGTGATGGACATAAGGGCATGGGGAGACAATAGATGAGAAATCAGCAATCCCATCACAAGTCCATTGTCCTGTTTATAAAAGATGCCATTAAATTTAATATAATTGGAGGTGAGGGACAGGTTTAGCAACTTGCAAAGATCATTCACTATTGTCGGATCTGTTTTGGAATCTTTGAGTAAGAGAGATGTTGGGTGCAAATTTGAAGCCCTTCTCTAATAAAGACATTTCCTCGTCACTGAGGAAATGGTGGAAAAGACTCTGGGGTGGAGTGAGTGGGCTTCCTTCCTTGCTTCACTTACCAATTCACTTTTTCGGTTAAGCCGTCTAGTTTTTTCTACAGCATCACCCATTTTCTTAAATTATTATTATTTAATCTATTATAAAAACTTATAGGTATAGGGTAGAAGTGTGTTTTCTATTTATCTTCATGATGGGAGACTACCACAAAGTCAAGGCTGAGTATTTAGAACCTACAATAAAGCTGAATTATGTTAAGAAGTAAGATTTTGGGACTACTTTCATTCCAGCATGGGAAAACCACTCCATAAAAAAGGCCATGCTAATGACTGAGATGAAGAGAAACAAAAGAAAGTAATTTTCAAGGAGTCCCGTGATAAATTATTCATTAAGTAAGGGCATTGGAGAAAGGACAAATTTTTACAGCATGAGGATACAAGTGCCTTGAAACCAAAAGATACCTGCTACTACAATAAACTACCAACTCTCAAACCTTGCTAACAATCTTTGCTGACAACTAGCATATTTCTTACTTGACGCACCGTTTGAGAAATTTTGTTTAGGAACCATACTTTTTTAATGAGAAGCTTTCACTAAGAAAGGGTCAACTGTATTTGAAAATATTTCATCGCAAACATTCCTCAGAACCAAGAGAATGATAATAGTAGGTACTATATGCAAATATTTTCTTATTTCAATAATAATATAACTTTAAGAGGTTTTAAATCTCAAATAGCCATCTTTGTCAGCGTTCCTCATCTCATTCCTCGATATTTGGGGAAAACAAGAAAGCAATATTTAAGGGTAAGGCTTACTCATCAGGGATATTAAAATATTTTTTTTCTCTGAATACTGGGGAATGAAATGTGGAATGCAGCCTATTGGAGATTAACATTCTAATTCATTAACAGCCATGTTCCAATTTTTTTTCGTTAGAATATTATTTTTATCGGGGATATTCCTGTCTTCCAATGGCATTTATAAGGTTATTTAAAAGGTTAGTCAGTTTAAAAACACATCATCATCCACAAATGTATCTGAAATAAAAACCCTTGTTACTTTAGAAACATACCCTGATGCCTCCCATCTGAGCAAACTGGCTGAGGGCTTCTTCAGTGTTGAGGACCCTGTTTATCAGCCATAAGAATGGTTCTGAAAGTTGCACAACCCCAGAGATGGAGCCAAGGTTTTCTACTGACTGCGGACCACTTCTGGCATTGGACTCGTCTGAAAATAAAAATTGGACAACTTTAATTACTTCAAGTTCAAATTTCAACAAAACATTTACATAACAACTTTAAATGAGAAAGATAGGCAACATGAAAATTGTGAATTTTTTACCTCTGTTGGGAGTGAATTATAGAGCATTATTCCTTGAAAAAATAAAGACTTCTGTGCTTCAGTCTTAGGAACAAAAGGAATATGGAAATCCCTTCATCCTCTGGTGTTATGCCCATGTACATCACTATTTGTCTTTAATATATTATTTAAGTATTCTGGCATTAATCCCATTTTTATTTATGTATAAAAGTAAGCACTTGATATTTAAGAACTTGCTCCACATTTAACCATCTTAGTTTTTAAGCATATGACTAATTCTTGCATATCTATCACATTTTAATATTAATCGCATTGCTTTATTTTGTAGTATTTAAAATCTATTTTTTTCTCTTTGACTAGTAAGATACAAAACAGTTGCTTTATACATGAAAAAAAAGCAAAATTTGATTCATTCTATCTAGGGAAACTTCATCATCAAGGAAAACCTTGAGATAGTGGTTCAACATAGGTTATTAACATTGTCTGAAGTGGTTAACGTGCTAGCCTTACAATGCTGAGGTCCAAATTCTGCTTAGAACAGGATTGTTCATGAGAGTTAAAATAAGATAAAAATACTGGTTTTATTGTAAGAGTAGTCATCGTTGACTAAAAGATGCCTCATAAATAAAGACAGCATTATTAAATGAGGACTAAAAACATCAGTACAAATACAAAAAGCCCATAGCAGAGATTCAAAATGCAAAGAATGTCAAGAAGCTTAATTCCAATCATATTTCCCCAAGATTTAAAATGATTGAATAACACTCGAGCAAACATACCTCCATCAGGTGGTGATCTCTGCTGCGATAGGAGGTGCTGTAAAGGTGGAGCTGAAGGAGATAAGAAGAGCAGAAGAGGTCCCAGGACGAGGGAGGGGGAAGTTGCCCTTTGGGCCAGTACCGACAGCAGGCGGAAAACACAGTCCCCAACTAAAAGGGACTCTCCACTACAAGTTCTTTCCCCTCCAGGGGGCGAGGAGCCAGCCGAACGAGACTTTCCATGCCTCAAACAAGTCCCTGCACACAAAGATAGGGTGCAGAAAGAGGGTGCAGAGAAGGGTAGGTATCCAGCAAGGGCACCAAAGAGCCTTACCATTGTTGGTTTATGCTGAAGTACTGAAAGAGAAATCAAAGTATATTAAACATATGAAAAAAAAGCAAATTTAAAATTAAATTGACCACTGTTAGATATAACAAGGAATTCGAGGCAAAGAGAAGTAAAACTGCCAGCCTAAACCCGCTGCTCTAGCCTTCTCGTCATAACTATTTTTACTAATTCACATTTATTGGATATTTTCGATTTTGGATACATTATAATTGAATAAGTAGGACTGTAATTCTGAGAGATATACATGAAATGAGTTAATGGATGACCAAGTGGGTGCCCCATATTTATTCGATTCCACTTGGTAAACCTTAACATAATGATCAGCATTCAAAGAACTATTAAAACAAAGTCTTTTTAGATATGGAATGATTGAGAAACATGAATATGATGCAACGGGATAAGATGTCTGTGAAATTTACCTCAGCTTTACAGCTAGCTCGATGCACAGAAATGAGGAATGGATATTATTTGATCTTAATGAGGAAGACCTACAAGTTCAAGTAAGATTCTAGCAAGAAAAGAAAAGGTTTGTCTGTCAAATGTAAAGGAGGTTAAACATTGGGCTCAATCATCAATGGCAACATTAGCAGGTGTGAAATGTTACCAAGGATAAAGATTTACATTATCAAATTTTGATTTTGCATAGTTTCTGCGTACATTTTGGACTGCAATTTCTGTTATATATTCCAATTTATGGGGCCCTTCTTCCTATATGTTCTTACAATGGTTGCGAGTACCGTATTTACAAAAGTTATACAAAAGAACAAGGCTCTGCATTCTCTCCCATCTCCAATACCCTGAGGCCCTTCCCTGCCATTTACTCAGTTGTCACAAAGATCTCAAACTTCCTCCAAGTTCCGAAACTCTCTGCAAATAGCGACATATGTTGTAGCATTTCTTTTGGTCAGCACCGTACATGTACATACATACATACATGTACGTTTCAAGTCCATTTTTCCTTGAGAACTGAATTGAAACATAAAAATTCTAGAACCAGAACCAACACCATTGATTATTCTTAATTCCAGATCTTATTCTCATTGCACCAATTAACAGAAACTCCATTAAACGACCAGGAGAAACTTGCAACAGACTTTTAAATGACCTATTACATTTCTCAAACACGAATGTTTTGAGCGCTTAATAAAACAAAATGGAATTTAAAGTAAAATTTAAAAAAATTCAATATTACAATGCTTCCTGATGGAATAATTGAAAATGAACAGTTGAATTTAAAATTTTCATTGAACGAGAGAGAAAATCAGAGAGAAAGTAATCTCAATTAAATCCCTTATCATTAAGAGACCAACCTGTATCTGCCACACAGGGGACCTTTGCGTCAGGAGTTTGTCTTGTGCTGTTCTCTCTACCCATATGTCCATCAATTCCACCTTGTTGCTGCCGTTCAGCTTTGTCTTCGTCTGTCTGTGCCACTGCTGGCCCATCTTTACTCTGCCCATTTGCCAAATGACCATCTCCTTCCAAATCTTCTCCTCGGCTGGTGCCATTGCGATTCTAGAGAAGAGGCATAAGCATATCATGGCACAAAACGAAACATCCCAATTTCATTATTACTTTGGTTAAATCTAATAATTTCAAAGGATTAAGTTTATAAAATAGAGCTTAGAATCAATTATCATTAAGCTGGTAGAGAGTCAAATTGTAAGCCATTATATCATCTTACACAAATAAAATCTGCTTATAAACTGTAGAATTCTTTCATAACAAATACGGCATATACCAACAGTTGCGTTATAGCAGGTTATTTTTGGGCCTTCTCACAGCAGAGAGGATAGGGGGTTACATCCATTACAATGAGTGGTTATTTTTTAAGTACTTGTACAATGAATGCCACATTTCTATATTTGTCTTGCAATGTCTTGGAAGCATTTCTCCAAATCATCAATTGACGTGAGAGACGAAGTCCAATAAGCACACAGTTTTAAGGCACCTTTTCTCTTCAAAGAGCAGAAAAAAATTAAATGCAAAAATTGTCACCTAATTCACGAATTTGTTTCCCACAAATCGCCTCTGTAAAAATGCTTCAGAGAGCTTTGATAAGAGACTTCTCACGAGTTTCACTCTCCCCTTCGTCCCCCTGTACATTTTATCCCCTCGCCTCGTTTCCCTACTTTTCCATTCTGTGGCACTCACTGCTCTCGGATTCAAGAGGACCGACTTAATTAGACTTAGTGTTAGAAATCGGATACAAGGAGTATGCGTTATAACAAGTACTTTCCTCTTTTTGTCAGCTCTTGTAATAACGGACTTCTACTGTATCTCATATTGCAAGGCCAGCTAGATCCTGCGCTCACCTTGGTTCCATGTACCTCGTCAAATGTTTCACCAATGCGCTATTGATGTTTTTACAGTAAAAGCCCTCGCAAATTATAGACTAAATGGTTAGCCAATAGTTTTGTAATTTAAAGGAAATTGGCAAGCCCATCAAAATTTTAAAATGGCCAATTTTAAATTATTCATGTGTGCTAATAGGTAAGTGAATATTTCTTTCCTTTTTCTATACACAATAATGATGATTAACTGTATTAATTGAGACCAATGTGTCCTGATAGCTTCATGTATGTGGTTGCTTAAAAGGCAGAACATGAGGCATTTTAACAATTCAAATTTTTCAGAAGACCATAAATGACTGACCTGAGAAGACAAGGGTGTTTGCACCAAAACGGTGACCAGACGGAGAAGAGCACATATGAGGGTGTCCCAAGAAGGAGGGGGAGGCAGCCTTGCTCTTGAGCCACCTTCTCGTCCGTTAACAAATGCCATCAAAGATGGAACTGATGCATTGCTTAGGCTGGAAGTGAGACTCCAACATTTCACTCTTTCTGCTCCCATAACGTAAGAGTGTAACAGAAGACCTGAATCAATAAAGAAAACTAATCAAGGCATATTCTTGCACAAAACAAACACTCCCAATAATAATTCTCTGAGATTACCCTTATCAACATGTATTTGGTTTGAACATTAAGAACATTTAATCACATTTAGTAGAATATCATAGTGAAAGGGTTAAGACCAATCCTTTAATTAAGTTTAGTTCAAAATAAACAGCAGGACTCATCTTCTGATTTTACCTTCCACATCACACTGCCATTAATAATTATTCATATTACTGTACAGACAAACAAAATCCATGGGACCAAAATTTGGCCAGTTCAATTGAATCAATAATGGGTTTGAAATTTAGGAAATGAGTTAGTAAACATTTTTAGAGAGAGGGGGAACTCTTCACCTGCTAACCTATATTTTATAGAAAGGGGAAATTACCAAATTCAACCTACAATGAATATCTGCTGCTGACTGTTCATAGAGCAGAAGTTTCTGATATTTCGAAATATAGGACTGGAATTAACTGGGATTTTGGTGAATTTGAAAAGAATCTCATAAGGACTAGAAGGGTTAAACTAGCAAATGGGATAGGGACTATAGAGAGGATGAAAAACAATTGTTAATGTTTAGATTTAGGTTTTTTAATAATTGAATATATTGATAGTAACACCAAGAATAGGGGAGAAGATCTAGAAAATGTATGAATATGAGATAAGGTATACATAAACTAAGCTATATATATATATATATATATATACATAAACTTTAATATCAAAAGTAATGTCACAGAATATGTGGTGGAATACAAACCGACTGATTCTGCAATGCTTGCTGCAGTGCACAGGTCAACGCCTTTGAAGTCCAAGCGCAGAAGTACAGAAAGTAACTCATGCTGAGCATCCAGAGGCCCTCTTCTCGACAGAAGTGCTCCAACAGGAGAACAAACCAAGCGGTACACCACGAATAAGAGAAGACTCTTGAAGTGTGCCCCTAATCTACTGGATACACCCACAACATCAGTCCTCATCTGCAACCTTAACAGCATCCCATGCAAAGCATGACACACAGAGGGTCCAGCCTGAGAAATGGAAGATTTACGCTCACTTTCCAAGAACTTGATAATAAAAATAAGTATAAATAATAGATAACAGGACATGTTCCTTATGTGCCCATGTTAAGTACCGTATTTCCCGGCCTATAAGACGCACTTTTCTTACTCCAAAATATGCTCTAAAATCAGTCTGCGTCTTATGCGCCTATGGTATACGGGTATAACTCCGTCCTATTATAAGCAAGCCGATTTGCCGGGATAAATGCATACCATTAAGTATTTTTTTATCGTATCAGGCATTGAAAATAGTTCAGTTAATTACAAATTTCGATAATAACACTTTTTTGATTAAGTAGTAAGGAATACAGTTTTATTATTCGATGACAGAACTTTCTTTAAAAAATTCCCAGTTAAATCGGAAACGCATACAATGTAGCACGTTTAGTTTAATCTCGCATGTGGTGCTGCTGCAAAACTTATACACACTGGGCGAACGGAGATGTCATCCCTATGCTAATACATTGTACTTCTCGCGATAAAGAGTTTACCGGCAACTCAACCTAATGTAACAAAGTATGAGATTTTTTTTTGTTTCTCTTTTGGAATTTTCACAACAAAATGCTAAATAGGATTGCCAACATCCATTGACGGATAGGCAGAAGAAGAGAAGTTTCTCATTAAGAATAACAGATATGCAACAAATACCAAACTGTTTCAGAATGTAGGATGAGAATATTAAGGAGAAAGATTTAAATGCCTAAATTTGTTGAATAAAATCATAGATGACATATGATACAACTATAGATACTATGGCTATTTTCAAAATTCATTTTGTCCTGAAAATGTAAATGGCAATATCTGGTTGTGGAAACAAGATATATCACCCTAGTCAAAAACAGAAAGGCGGTTTACAGAATATGCATGTAATAGTAATACGGTGATTATCACGTTAAACATAATCAATATTTATTCCCGTGATTAGAACACATTGTCCATTTTAATACATTGGCGAGAAATTTTCATCACAGGGAACAATATTTTTCTAATTGTAAATCTTTTATATAATAGCCAAATTCACAATTTTCACCAAAATTTTGTATTAGAGTCACACTCACACGTTATTTACAGTTACGTTTTAGTTTTTTGAGTTATTCACAAGCAATTGATTTTTAATGGTGTTTTATAATTTGATGGCACTATTTTGAAACATATCACTGATTTGTATCTTGACAAATTTCATAAATTTGAAAGCAAATAAGTCTAAGACGATGCTAAAAATAACTCTACTTTTGAAAATGATTTGTGACTGAAAATTCGTTTTTATAATCTTTATAATGGAATTTAAAGTCTTTCATATTTTTATGAACGAATTGAGAGGTACCACCTTCTACCACCACATTTCTATTGACTCATTATGCATTTATCCTTCTTTCCTTCCACCAAGAGAGTAAATTCACTGAGGCCACGCCTTTAAATCGTAAGATTATTTATAATTTTGAAAAGAATGCTACTGTTCCTATCTGGTATCATGAAATACAGAAAATAGAAATAACAAACTAACCATTCCATCGTTCGAGTGGCCACTCTCTCCTGCTCCAGAGAGAAATCTTATCAGCATAGGGACAAAGTTTTGGTCCCTGACAATGGCACAAGCCATGCCCACGAGTGCCTCTTCCAGGGGATCTCCAGCAGTTGAGCACCTCACCCCAGGGCCTTGAGCTCCACCTCTTTCTGAATCTTGTAGGCTGTTCATTGTTGCCAAGCCCAACATTGCCATGTCAGGAGTTACAGGAAGATTTGCAGCTAAAGTGAGGCACCGGAAGGCCAGGCACCACGTTCTCAGTGTCACATTTGGATTCCTGAAATGTCACACAGATAAGAAATAAGATCCAACTTGATATAACACAACTTGATTTACAATGCATCCACAATGCATTTAAAGTTGAGATTCTATCCCTGTTAATTTGCATGCGACTTACAAGGCTCTAAGTCAATAGCCTATTCTTAAGGCCAACATCAACTTAATAATCATCTTAGCATTTTTGATCCTTACACCACAATTAACAACCACCTTACGTCATTAACATATATCACCTAGGATGTGAGATTTTCCTGAGTTCAATGTTTGCTGAGTATAAATCTAAGCAGCTAGGGAAAATAGCAGATAAAGAAAACGAGGTTTAAGGATGTAATGGAATAGATACAGTATCAAGCAGTGTTCCGTGTTATTAATAAACATTCAATGATTAATTATAACTTTCTTATTTGTAATACTGCTAATTTTTTTTTAATTTTTAAGTGCCAATTAAGCCTTCCAGGAGACCAACAAACTCAATATTAACGATTGCCAGGCATTTCTCCAAAGATAGGAAGGATGAATACGCAAGTAGCTCTTATGAGGCATGATAAAAAATATGATGAATGTATTTTTAGAGAAGAATCTACCAATGCTACATTCATTTGAAGTAATAAGTCCAATAGCCAATCCCCTGAGAGAGTCTGTGTCATGTGAAGAGTGGTGACTTTTTAATTGGTTTCCAGAGCAAGAAGAGAAAGGTTGTGTTTACTATGTCCGCCGCTTTATTAGAGACTTAAAATCTCCAATAGCCATCTTAGTCAGGGCTCTGCACATCCTTCCCCAGTATTCAGGGACAAAAGGAAGGTCCAAATTACTGACCTTTTAAGAAACAAAATGTCTAGAAAGGTCTGTTATGCAAGCCGTGTTGAGTGCTGATAAAGACAGCTATTGGAGATTTTTAAAACTCTAATTCTAATTAACAGCTGTGTTCCAAATTTCCTTTCCTTACATGTCTGTTTTGAATCATGGATTTTGAGCAGTTCATTAACATATAGTTCTGTTTTAAGTTGCAAGAAAGTCACAAAGAAGCTCATCAAATGTTAAAATCAATGATATCATGATCAGTGATAATCATGATGATAATCTTGTGACTCTGTAGACTGCTTACTAGTAGTATGAGTGATTTAGAAGCAGAAATAAGTTGGTTGAAGACAAGCAATGGTACTTCAATGAGCAAAGGGGTGTCTTTTAACCTCAAAAAAAAGAAAAAAAAACAGGCAAAAGGTGCTACCTTAATGATTCATTCAAAGTAATTGACTATTAGAGAGCTTACCAAAGAAATGAACATCATGGGCTCGAATGGGCATTAAAGGTGTCCCAAAAAATTCATTTTTTTAACATACTCTTTTTTCTTTATTTGGCCTTATTAACTTACCTAACAAATATTAATGCGATTGGATTATGGTAACCCATGCCGACTTGATGCCAAACAACTTTGAGAAATGAAAATTAGTACCGACAAGGGGAACACCAGGTTAGTGGGAAATTATCAAACAAATTCACATGAATCTTTCAGGGCATGTACTTTGCTTAAAAATAGTTGACCTATGTCCAACCAATTAACTCAATAGGCTTTTGTTTATGAAAAATTAGCAACTGAATATAGGAGTTAGCAACCTTACCATACACGAGCATTACTATATTGATCTCGAATTAATAGGAAATTATTTTCTCCCATTTCTTTCACTGATAACTTATATTTTTGCCATTAAATTTCATCTTGTTACCTTTCAAGCACTCTTTAATTTTAGTTAGCATTCATCCTAACATACATAACTTTGTACAGTGGGCTAGAATAGAAAAAAGCTGGCCAAAAATACAAAAGTGGATTTTGTTTGTGCGAACTTTGACACTTTGCAGAGTTACTTCAGAAAAATAGAATCCATATTAAAAAGAAAACATTTTGACACTATTCTCGCCATTGAGAGGGCCATGACAAAATATCTGTCGGTACTTCCAAAAGAACCCTTCCTGAAATTCTTCCAATCATGGAATCAACATTGGGATACGTGCATTGCAAGCCAAGGAGACTTCGAAGGAGATTAATAAAAATTGATGTAAGCTTACAACTTTGTAATGAAATTGTTCAATGTGTTTTTTATCACACCTTGTATAACTAAATCAGATACAATTAATTTCTTACCAAGTGAGAGCAGATAAAAGCCCTGAGATGGCACTCTGAGAAAGGCAAACTGAGGGACAGATAGTCGGATCAAATGCTGAGAGAGTACCAACACGAGTCGTAATATCACAGTTGTCTTGATTGAGGGTCAGCCAGAGCTGAAGGACCATCTCCAAGTTGGTAAAAGAATTCTAGAAAATAGTAAAAAAAAGGTATATTAGCAAGGATATATACGTACATATTTTTAATCATACCATAATGTATATAGTAATAATAAGCCTGATTTTAGATCTTTCTTTAAAAATATAATCATTTTTGGTTTCATTTATAACCTTTTCTTTCACAAGAAATAATAGTAATACAAAACTGGTAGAAGCAACAGTGGGAAAAAAATTTAAGAGAGACACATATCCTTATTATTCTATAGTTCTAGAAATGAGTGAATCTGTCAGTGAAGTATTAAAGCCTAGCAGAGGAGAATGGAGATTGCTAAGCAAGATGAGGAGTGAAGTAGTTAGCTTTCCTCAACAAGCCAGTACGCTATAAGCAGAATTTGTCCTCATAAGTAGAGCACTTTAGCTTCAGGAGGAACACTTTTATTTGTATTCCATATAAGAAGAGACCGGATTCGTGTCCAAGTACTGTTTTTTTTCCCTCTCAGCCATTTTCCCTTATTTTATGGGGTCCTTATTGATGGATTGGGTGAATATGAGGTGTGTTTTGGCAATGCAAGTTTAATAACTGTTTAACTGTAGGAATCTTTGTTCTCAAATAAATCCCCACCGATCTCTTGTAGTGGTACAGAAGATGCTGAGCATGAGCACAGGAAATTTTAGCAAAAACATTTCCAAATCAGAGCCTGAGCATATGCTGAAAATGTTTTCTGATGATTTTAGAGCTCATAAATATTTACGTAGACAGTGACTATTGTTACAGACCTTTTTAATGTAATGCGTTATTTTCATAAGTTCTCAAACAAATACCTTGAACTATACAGCCAATAGCTGACGGAATTTATGATAAGGATCTATTAGTAGATGTAAAAAACAGAAGTTTTCGTTGTTCTTTGTTTTTGTGAGATGCTTAAAACTACATGAAAACTATCAATAGTAATTGCACTAAGAGTAATAAATATCTTTTAACTCTTGATACGTCTGAGAAACGTGAATGTGGTGACAGTAATACTAAGAAGAGGCACACTATTACTACATGTTGTCATTCATTTGCTGCCACCCACATTTGTTAACAAATTAGTTTGTTTTTTAAGCAATTTGTTATTGTTTTTTCAGTGTATCATGTCCTGAGATTAAAATATTTGCATCTATTTAACATTATATGCTTGTTTAATTCTTTTTTTCATATTGTTAATCTACGAGTACGTGGCGTGAATGACACGACGAACTTTCAACTTAGACGGAATTTTACAGAACCAATTTACCACGTAAGTCGGGGACTTACTGTAATTGCTTAAGAATCATGCAAATGAAATATATCTCAAAAAAGCAATTTCACGTGAATTAGAGGTACCTTTCTAAATGATGGTCATCGCTCTTTCATCTGTTGATCGTAACTTGCTATAATGCAACTCTCATTATATGCTGTACTCCCTATGACTTCTACTGTATGGGCAACCAAATTACTTCTTGTACAATATATTTTAAAAAGAGCAAAATATTATTTGAAACTTGCCAGGCATATGCATGAAGGCAAATGCACACTTAAAACATAGAAACTCATAGATTCATTCTCATCGAGCACCAAGTCTGTTAAACCAGTTTTTAATTTGGTAACTTTTTTTGTGGTCCTAGCTGTAAATTGATTCAAAAATTCTTCTTAAGTTTTTGAAAATCTTTGTTTCTTTATACTTGGTTCTTTCCAATGATATACCATTATTATAATGAAAAATTCTAATAACCTTGTAGTGGCAGATTACTTGTAAATTACACTTAAAAGTTTGCTTACGGGTGTATGAAGATCAGTGAAGATCTTGTCAAAGCAATAGGTTATCATCTCGAGGCCACAGGGAGCATTTGGATCCACATCTTCCCACTGAGATGTCGATGGACCTCTTCCCCAAGAATCACTCAACACCTGCCTTGTAAGTTCTGGAGAAGGCTGCAACACAAAGAAAATTGCAATTAAAATCAATTTTAGATACCTCATCTTTTACACCATTAAATGTTCATGAATCCTTGATGATTTTAAAGCATGATTGATTTATAAAATTAAAATCTTTTCCACAAATTTTATTTCGAAGTTTTACATTTGTGCAAAACCATTAGTCGCCAGAGGTTGCATGCCTCCTTGAATAATTTTAAAAATCTGTATAAATTTTCCACAATAAATTAAAATTGCATCCATTTTTTCTAAGAAGTACTCATTTAAGAAGTAAAATCATGGACATAAATAGAACTTGGAGAAAATATTCACAGGAGATTGAGAACCATTCAGAGGTTATCTACACAGGAATTACAATTTCAAAAACATAACACTACTTGAACATAGAGAGTTCATTCAAAATTTGAGTCAAATTCTTTTAAATTAAAATCCTATGAATTTTGCAGAATGAAGCACTACACTAAGTATTCAGAAATCAGGTTTGAGTAAAGGATGACCAAAAAATAGTGGTAACTTGCTTGCAAAGGTGTAGATATCAATGGTAGGCTATAAATTCCAAAGTAAGTCATTTTCCTCAGCATTATTTCAGCATTCCCATCCACCCCACATTCTAGACGGGCATCCACAGCAGTTGATATGCTGAAAACAATCGAGGAATTTACATAATTTATATATTGGTATACTCAAGTGAGTAAGAAATTAATTAACCAATGCTCCAAGCAATATTAAAATAAATTTCAATCAATAATAATTCAATTCACTACAGTTCAAATGTTAATGAAAAAAACCTCAAAACGTCAGAAACTTCTGCCAATCTTTGAATATTGCTTGAAATTAACTGGTAAAATATTATCTGCTTTAGTGATGTGATACGAAAATGAAAAAAGTCAAAAACAACTAAAGGGTATCCTTACACTGGCTTTTCTGTTTAATGTTCTCAAATAATACAAAATGAAAAATTGAATTATCTTCAAGATCTGCAAAAACTTAGCAGATTCCCCCCTGCCACATGCCGAAAGGCGGCTTGCAGGGTTCTTACATACACATAAAAGAACTGAATTGTGAAAATAATTTAATCATACTCATGAAAAGCAACCTTGGAATATAATATTTTTCTTGCTATTAATTGCTGACTAATGTGGTATAAGGAATTGTTACCTTGAAGTGGTAGGAGATAGATTGTTTGTTCCTTTTCTGATATGAGAACGGCCCCTCTCCAAAAGATCATCCATGTATTCCTCTAGCTCACTATCATCCGTGTCAACAAACCCAAACGAAGAAAGGATTCTTTCCTTCATTCCTTTAGCAGCAAAAGAAACAAAAGTAAATCTTGTCAATCAATACAATTAAATACCTTAACTTCATATACTTATTTTATATTTTTGTATCTTACACTTATTGAAAGTCCAGTCCCTCACAATACCTCACTGCACACATTCATTCTTAAAAAAGCGAAGGTTTGGACTAACTTAATACATAGGGTGTAATATCTGTACACTGAATGTTAGACTTAAACTTTAACCTTAACACTTAATAAATTAAATGATGAAAAAGAGTATCTCTTTATTAATTATATGTTGTGATTGTTACTTTTATAAGTAAATGAAATATTTGTTTAATTCACTTTGAAAATACACAGCCTTAAGGGCAAAACTAGTGATTACAGCAGCCATCCAACATCGAGAAATCTTTAACATGAGATTTCACTAATAAATATATACAGGGTGATTCAAAATTCATTTTTTTTTATTTTTCAACATAGATGAAACAAAGATGAATATGTTACTTATTACGCCAAGTTTTATTTGTAATCACTACAAGTGTTCAATATGACCTAAATGCAGGTGATAAACAGAAAAGAGTTGAGTTCTGCGATTTCATCATTGCAGAAGGAGAAAAAGAGACCATCCGGATTCATTTTTAGAGCCACATTTCATCTCTCAGGCAAACTGACCCTCCATAACATGCTAATCTGGGCTACAGAAAACCCTCACAACACCGTTGAGCATAAATGGGATTCATTATTAGTAAATTTTTTGTATGGTATTACATGAAAAAATGTATGGGTCTTTTTTCTTTGATAGAAACAAGGTGAATGGTGATGCCTACTTACAATGCTACAGAATTGGCTTTTCCCTCAGCTACAAGCAGACAGTGAAGATTTTATCTTTCAGCAAGATCGATAACCACCACATTGGCATTTGTCAGTCCAAAGGTTCCTCAATGAACACCTACCTCAATGCGCGGTCTGTTGTTGTGGTACCACAGATCTGGCACTTCACCACTGGTCTCCCCTTTCCTCAGACTCAACTTCAGGCCCGTTCTTATAATTTTGGGGGCCCTACGCAACATTATTGTATGGGGCCCACTAGACCCAAGTGACAAGCAAAATGGTAACATTGCAGTGTAATGATTGCACCGTTCCAATGACAGTTGAATAACCACTTCGTTTTAAATTCGTTACATGTGAGGCTAGCGAAATATAACGTCAAAATATCATAATATGGTATGAAAATTGAATTTATTATGCTTTTAATTTTATTTATTTAATAAAATTTCAATTATTGAAATGTTTTAAGTCCTGTTTGTGGCTTGGTGGTGGGGCCCCTAAGTTGACAGGGCCCTATGCAACCGCATATGCCTAAAAATGGCCCTGCTTAACTATGTGTTCGATTTCTTTTTGTGGGGGTTTTTTAAGGATGCAGTTTATGTCCCTCCCTTGTCTACTGATGTTCAACAATTAAAATAACAAACCACAACTGCACTGAAAACAGTTATTCGGGACATGCTACACAATGACTGGTATGATTTCTCCTATCGTGTGGATATGTGCTGTGCTTCAAATGGAGCTCATATTGATCCTCAAAAAACAAAGACTAATCGTAGAAGATGGATGAATACTCACCAGCATCAGAAGTTCCTTCAGCAGGCTCCTCTTCACCTCCAAATGAAGCAGCAGCACCATCTGCCACTCCTGGACTGCCACCAACAGCACTGGTGGATGCAGAAGGAGACTCTGGACCTTGAGAAGGGCCAGAGGCTTCTGCGTTGGCTGGTCCTTTATCAGAAGCATTGCTTACCCCTTCGGCTGCATCCTCCATTGGCCCCATTTCTCGATTCATTGATCCAGGGTAAAGTCTCACTGCTTCAATTTGAAATAACATACACATGTTCTGTGAGTAAATGTGATTTTTGCCAAAATATTAAAGTAAAACCTGTTATTGTAATGGATGAAACTTTTACTTATTTTACTATTTACCAAATACATTCCAGTATAAATCCACACTGGACTTTTTCAAGACTAGGAGTGCTATTACTGTGATTCAAATAGATTTTCACAATGAATTATTCGTAGAGTTAAGCGTTAAGCGCATTTTCACAATGGTTACAAGATACACTCATAAAAAATATACTCAAACACTTATAACATATGACAAAATTTTTTTAAGCTGTAATGCTTTTATATACCATATTTTGTAACATTTTAGACATGTCAGTTAATAAGAAGTACCATTACTTTGTAACATCAAATTGAGGGAAAACAGTACCATGTACTGCACATCAGATGCATACAGATTTTTAAAACAATTTTAAGGAAGAAACAATAAATAACAAAATAATAAAAGAAGTGACATTGTAACTTAATATGTAAGGAAGGGTACAAATTGAGAAATGATTAAGCGGGAAACTCATGCCAAGAGTTGTTTTGTACTGAGTCATTAAGTGCATATTTTGCATAGAGTGCTCACTTTGTATTACTTATTCAGAGAACCACGAGTAATACTTGCTGCCTAATTGAGAAATAATGATGAAACCGGAGACTAGAGAGAAGAGCCAACACCTGTAGATTCCTGGTCAAAGGTGGCAATTCTACCCCTTTGGATATTTCTGCTAAATAAAGGTAGCTTGCACAACTACAAGGCAACCTAACTCACTATGCCCAACCGATTGAAGAGAGCACAAGCAACACAACAAACCTTAAAGATATTGTGGGATTACTGGGTAGGTAAGTAAGCACTCACCATCAAGTATGTCTTGAAGAAGGCAGGACACAGCATGAGAGGCCCAAGGTCCTCCCCAGGATGGACCATGCTGATCGTTACACACTGCCAGTTGGATCAGATGCAGGAGTTGTTCACGAGTCATTAACTCTCCAAGAGTAATGGCAGGTCTAGTAGACATCACTATTCTTGCCAGCACCTTTCAAAGAAGAATTCGACTCAGGTAATTTATAATATTTTATTTAAAATTAGGATATAATTATTATTATATTATTGATATATTAATACCGAGTTTCAATTTTTTACTTGAAAAAATCACAGTAATAAATAGCAAAGTTCATTTTTATACTTAACCCTCGGGCACTCGAGCTGGCGCACTGAGTGCGCCAGTGTATACATTTTCATTCGTAACTTTTTTATCTTTCCTTATAATCCTTCTGTGTCCCTCAAGTCTTCCTAAAATTATGTTCTCTATGTACCACCTGAGTTTCGCATAAATTGGGTTCAATTTACAGCAACAAAGAGAGACTTTTGAAGCTCATGTCACACTGGCGCACCCCCTGCCCAGGTTCAACTGAATATTTTACAGCAAAGAGGAGTAATTTCTTTGTGATAATCAGACCATTTCTGGGTAATAATAAATAAAAGTGAACTGTGAAGGTTTGTGCACCACTTTATACATAAGTTATTTCCTTGAAGGTTTCAAGCGTTTAAACATGTTAAAGTGTGATTTATTCTGTTTATCATTAAAAATCTATTAAGAAATAAATGCGATCAATCGATTTTCATGGCTTAAACTATTGTATAATGGCTATAAATTATTAATTTATGGAAATCATCTAATTTGAAGAAAATATTTTAAAAAATAATCGCTGGCGCATGGAGTGTGCTGGCGCGACTGCTCGTGTTACGCCATGGGGTGCAAGTGCTCGACGGTTAAATATGTTCTTATATGATTCAAACTATTCAGAAGATCAAAGCATACAGTAGAAGTCATTTATAACGAGGGCTGACAAAAATTAGTTAAGTACTGATTATAAGATGTACTCAATATAACCAATTTCTAACATTAAATGTCCAACCTTTTGAATCAAACGGCAGCAAGTGTGGCAGAATGGAATTGTGGGGTTTTGAATTCTTACACAATTGCTTCAGAATGCATAAAAAAGAATGTCTGTATCAAAAATACTATTTCATTAATTCATAAACCATATCCAAAGTGCAGCTTTCATCAAAACATAAATTTTGTGGAGGGTAAACAGCTGCCGGCCCATTTAAACACGTCGAGAAAATTTTCTTGTTACTGAAAATCACATTTTTCCAAAAATGAGTACCCTCGTTCACATATTTCTCAGCGAATGCAAACCTGGCACGTTTGTGTGTAGGGGATAAAATCTGTTAATAGCCACACACCTGGCCTTGAATCAACAGAATCAGAACCTTCACAGCCATTTCTGAATTTACCAGAAGTCCAGCTGCACACCTCATCCCCTGTGTAGTAGAAAATTGATTTTCTTGAACATGGTTCACAATTTCTCAGGGAGGGGGTTAAGTACCCTGGGAATCCGAATCAGCACTGCTTTTATCTCCTATATTCCCACCCATCAGACAATTTGTGCCAACTTTAGTATGAAAACAAATCCCACGGGTGGATGCCAATATGAAGGAAACTTCATTCGAAACTCCAGTGCTGACTAAAGGGAGCATTGCCAAAAAGAAACAAGAGACAAGGGGTTAATACGTAGGGAGGAACGAAGGGGTGAGTGAAACTTGTGAGAAGTCTCTAATCAAAGCTCCCTGAAGCATTTTTGCCAAGGAATGGTGAGGCATGTTGCGGGTAACGAATAAATTAATTAGGTGATGATAATTTTTTCATTTAATTTTTTTCTGATATTTGAAGAGATAATGTGCCTCAGATTACTTTTGCTTGTTGGAAATATGCCTTCTGCAAGACAAATATAGAAACATGACACTCGTTATACTGATACTTAAGAAGTAACCACTTGTTGTAGCTCCCTATCCTTTTTGCTGTGAGACAGACAATGGCCAAACAAATCGCTTCCTATAATGCAACTCTCTTTATATGCCGTAGTTGTTATAACGGACTACTACTGTTTACTTCTTGTATTAACAAAACCAAAACTGCGGCAAACAGATTCCCATGGTCAACATTTAAAGTAAAATTAATAATAGAATAAAAGAGTTAATTTAGTGAATGACCTTGTTTTATCCTTTTTGCCTAGATCAGTCAAGTATACCATGAATTCTTGGAACTCTTTGATTCATAGCAATAAAATACGAAAGAAGTTTCCAGAATTAATTCTACTCCGACTTAAACTCCACACAAATCCTGGTAGAATAATTTAATTAACAATCATATTTGGAGTTTTTAATATGATCCACCATACAACTCTGCAGACACTACTCAGGAGGCATCTTAGGTGGTTGCCTCACTCGTTAGCATGGCTTGGATGTTTTATCTGGGAACATAGTGTGTTCCCATTGAAAAGGTTATAGGAAGGGTCTTATCAGATTGCTGACAGAAAGCCTGCAGAGTAGGTATAGGGACAGCAGCAACTGATACAACATAGTTATGTTTCCCAACGCATTCCCCACTGCTGGTCTTCCAAAGGGAATGAGCTTAAATCTCTATTCTAAATTAGGTTAATAAAACAAGACAAAAAACATAGAATTAACCTAATAATCACACCAGTAATCTCCCTTTTGAAGACTTGTTTTCATTGTATTGTCAAATCTAGATATTTTGAGTTTGGTCACACTACAATACCTTGCAAGCCAGAAGGAATGTGTCCGTGTTGCAGGTGAAGTCAGCCCTGAGAATAAGAGCCACAAGTCCTCGAGCCACTGGAAGGCAAGTTGAACGAGGCAAAGATATCCTTGGTCCACGATCTAAAGCATCCGGTTCCACTGCAGCTGCTCCTCTTTCTCCTCTGCTTCTATTACGGCCCTCTCCCGGCCACCACGACCGACGCCCCGCCTGCTGCCCTTCACACTGATGCATAGGGAACAATGACTTAAATTGCTGAAATAAAGAGCATTGTTATTTAATGACATTAACATTGGAATTGAGCATCTCCAGTGAATATGTACATATTACAGGTATCAGCTAAACAATGTAATATGTAAAATATAACAAGAGAGTGATGTGATGACAATGTGAGACAAGGAGGCAAATACCAAATTTACTCGAAAATAATTTAATGCATACCCCATAATTAGAACGTTAGAAAATTTAGAATTAGAATTAGAAAATTGAGAAATCATTTGCCCGCAAATCTAAAGCGCACTTTAAGACATGTTGCCATTCGCAGATACTGTATACGTGTTTACCATAGACATATACGTTGCAATAAATGTATATTCGTATGCACTATATTCAAAATGCCGGTAGTGGTCTATGTCAGGAGTCCTAATTAAGCAAGCCTGTTAATCAACTCAAAATCAGGATTGATGGGAGAGCCAATTCCCTTATAATTAAAAACTATTGACTGACAGTTTAGACTGTAATCTTCAAGGGCTATTACAGTGAAAATATCGACAGCACATTGGTGAAACGAGTTATGTGGAGCCGAGGTGAGCCCTGTGCTATGGGAGTAGCATGTGCACCTTAAATTCTAACAGTTTTGAATCACATGTACCAGATGTAGACTTTAGTGATAAGAACTAGTTGAAAGAAAGAAAGAACTAGTTGTGCTATGGGAGTAGCATGTGCACCTTAAATTCTAACAGTTTTGAATCACATGTACCAGATGTAGACTTTAGTGATAAGAACTAGTTGAAAGAGAAAAAAATTGCAAACATTATGAATTTAATTCATAGAATAACAAAAAATCTCAAAAATATATCTTAGTAATGACTTAATGCAGCATAATTAATAAGAAATATGAACAACGTCACATACTCCTTACCTCTAGGGCTTGCTGAGAAAAATTCTTCTTGAAGAACTTTTCATGTTGTTTCAAAGCAGCCCCCAGTTTACTTGATATATTAGCTAATGCCTAAAATAAGGAGCAAGAGAATAAAAGAATGATCCATCAAATTTCAATACAAAAAATAACTAAATGATAACTAGTGAACATGATTCTGAACCTTTTAGACTGAATTTTATAGCTAGAGCTAACCTGAGAAGCATTGAAGGCTTTCTTTGTTGCTTCCAAATCATCCAGCTGTTGTTTATGGTGCATTAACCTCTTCTGAAGCTTTCTTCGGTAGCACTTGGAGTAGTTGCCCTTTGCTGACGAAGACATTTTCTTTTGCATCGCTATGTCTCCTTGAATGAAGTCCCATCTCGAAGGTACTCCTGAGAAAATATTAGGAGAAATTTCAGACAAATGCTTCACAGAAAATTAAGCAATGAAAGAAAGAGTACAAACGAAACTTGAAATATCACTATGCAATAAGATATTAACTTTCTTTGTCATACTGGGGTATCTCTCTAAAGCACATCAAAAACTGTGTTTAGTATACATATCTTATGGGGAAATATTTAAAGCACCTAGGCATCTAACATATCTATTACATTCCTACCCATTCGACAATTTGGTGCCAAGTTTCGTATGAAAACAAATCTGACAGGTGGATGCCAATATGATGGAAAGAATATTAAAAATTCCAGAACAGACTAGAGGGGGCTTTGCCGAAAAGAAACAAGGGGTTAAGATGCAGACGTAGACTAATTCAAATGATAAATTTATTAAATTAGTTCAGAGGACTGACATTCTCAGATGATGTAACTAATATAATGCGACCCCCATTATATGGGCTGTTTTGATACTGGGAGGAAGATTAAGGAAATAGATACTAGAACGAATTGTTTCAAAAATTTTTTCCATGAACAATACGCAAAAGCAATTGATTAGGAAAATAGAGTAAAGGTGCCTGCACTCCCTGCCGCACGTCGAAAGGCGACTAGTAGGGTTCTTACGTAGACATTGACACTCATTATAGCAAAACTTCAGAAATAACCACTTGTTATAATGGACTTAACTGCTTATTTTTTTTGCTGTGAGATGGACAATGGCCAAAAAATCACTTGCTATAACGCAACTCTCATTATAAGCCATACTCGTTATATAGGACTTTCCCGTATTCTTTTGACTAAGGATGGATATCTATCTATATTTTATTCATTCAGGACAACAAATAGACACCAGGCCAGGTGGCAGTCATATATCAAAATGATGGACATAACTATAGAGATAAGTGAGAGAAGTTCTATATAATAACTTATCATTAGCTGAAAAGCAAGCTCAAAAAGAATGCTTCAACTAAATATAAGAATAAAAAGCAAGAAAAATTGGAAAAATGTTTTTTTGGTAAAAGAAAGACCAATAACTTTAACAAGTAGATAAAAATACAACAGCAACTTTCTTAAAAGTTAAATTTTTAATACTGTGGTAAGATAAAAAGAGTTTGGCCATTATTACATTTATTGCAAAGCAAAGATTAGCCCTAATTTCAATAGACTTCAAAGTTGCTACTCTAATGAGCTAATCGACTAAACCTTGGCTGTTGTATTCCTTGTATCCACTTCATTCAACTCCTAAATTATGCTTATTCTTTATTATACTTAAAAACTTCCTATTTGTGCAACATGGAGGATAAAAGACTTATTTAATTAAATACATAAAGATTACTTTTCATCATTGCACTGATCGTCTACATGCCCAAGATTCAATGTGATTTTTAAATTTCAAATGAAAAAGTAATACTGGAACATTTTTATACAATACGAGCCTGTAAAATAAAGCGCATTGAGATTGTTTACAGAGCAAACCATACCTTGGTCCCTATCTTTGCTTCTGCTTCCATCATCCGCATTAGAAGCTTCACTAGTCGCAGATTGAGCTGAACCTGACACTGAGTCCAAACAGAAAGAGAGGAATAGAAGCAGCCATGCCACCAGCGGCAGATCAGTTTCAGCCCTCAGAAAGAGTCCAGGTTTCCAACCGTTAAGAGGGGCACAAAAAGGAGCCAAAAGAGATCCCAATGCACCCAAAACACTGTGCAGCACTCCCATGTCACCCAGCGCCACTGATTTCCTACCCAAGTGCATGATAAGCATGAAAACCCTGAAAAGAATGTTGAGAGTAGCTTGATGATTTTAAATAAGATTATACGTCAATATAGAAATATAATCAATCAATAATGTATATATTAGTATTATGTATGTACTACCACCATTATTCATTCAAAATTCAGTATTATTAATGAAAATTGATAGAAAAAGAATGGCATTTGAAATCATAGTGAGTTGATGAGATTCATGAGAAGTTTCTTTTTACGGGAATGAATACGTGACACTTACCGGTCCATGGGAAAGATAGATGTTTGCTGTGAATTATATAGTTTGGTGAGAGTCTGAGCCAAGAATCCTCCCCACCAAGGCTGCATTGCGCACATCTTCATGAGCAAGTGGGAGGTGGCTAACTGCATTCGCCCATCCTCAGTGACGCACAAACACTGGAATAGGGTCTCACATATCCTTTGATCAAAAAGCTTGTAGAAAGCAGCAGGAAGCTAGAAAATCAATAAAAATACATTCCAAAAGTTTGTGACGACCAAATGGAAAATGATCAAGCAACAACATATATTGTTAATTCATAGCAGCCTAAAGCAGAAAATCAAGGTAGACTAACATAGTCTACAAGTACTGTATTTATTGGCATCTAACATTCAACATGACGAAATTTAAATTAAACAACTAAAATCTAAAATTATAGACTTGGAATGGACGGGACGGAACACACTCTGCAGAGCAGTTGCCAATGACTATTGAGCTACTATGGACTATCTAGCTAGTCAATCATTTCAATTTGCTAAGTAAAATAAAAATTCTTTTTCAAGATCTTTTTATAACAAAGAATGATTTCAATTGGTTGAGCCACACAACTGGTTTAGTGATAATTTGTAATTAGCAGATAGATGTTTGCTTCTCTATACCTATTCTTCGATTGAAAAGAATTAGATGGTATTTTAAAAAAATCATTACAGATGCATGGTTTGTAGCAAAGGTAATGGACAATTTAGAAATGTTTCAAAATGTTGATGATGTGGCTTTCTCGTTGTAGGAGGAAAACAAAACCTGATGTTGCAAGAGACCTACATTCATAAGCTACAAATATTGTGGATCATTCTTTGTTTTTTTTTTCTTTTTGATTTATGTTATCATATAACATATTGTCATATGCATTCTACCAATTTTCATAGTTTTATTTTCATTTTGACTTAATTTTCTAATAAAAGAGTTTTAAGGAATATTTTGAACTGTAATTTCTCATAGGTTTATTATTTCAAATAGTTAGGTGAGGAGAAAAAGGGATGGCAATGCGTAATACATTGCCAACTCTAGTCTATATTTAAAGTCAGCGTTCACGAGGTGTACTCTAATTAAACAAGGCAATCATGAACAAATATGTTCTTAAGAATAAATCACTATTTGATACACCAAACAGCAGAAATCTTGATGAAAGAGCTGTGATTGGTATGCAGGATTAAGTATGCAGCATAAAAAAGCTAAAGATGTTTAATAAAAATATCTGAAACAAGTAGAAAAATCTGTTGTTAGGCGACATATCTGTAATGTATCTACAGTGTAATCTAAGCGGACAAAATGACTGGGGAGCAACTCTGTTGGGAACACAATTGCTGACGCTGCTACTTTAGATGGTAAATTTAAACATAAATATCTTGCAAACCAATGAGAAAAACCCCCAGGACAACAACCAATAATGTATAAAGCTACACTGAACTGGTCTCATCTGAAGACTGTGATTGCACCTTTGAACCTATCGTTGTTAAGAACGAGTCATCTTTACTGGAACTGGAGTTATCTACAGATTAATTAAGGGAAAAGAAATTACTAACTTCACACATTTTATAATAGTTGCACAAGAATAAGCTTCTTCAATATTTTTCTGGTGAAACAATTCTGTATTATCTTGATGCACAGGGAAATTTATTCTGAAAATACATTTCTAAGGACGAATGAATAGAGAAAAATTTATCTTACCAGAAGTATAGCTTAGGTATTAATAGCATTCAGGCCTGTTCTTATAATTTTGGGGGCGCAACATTATTGTATGGGGCCCTATAGACCCCAGTGCCAGGCTGCCCCTATATAATAATTTAATAGAATACATATTATAATTATATAACATTAAAATATCATAATATGGTACGGAGATTGAATTTATTATGCTTTTAATTTTATTTATTTAATAAAAATTTTAATTATTGAAATGTTTTATGTCCTTATTGTGGCTTGGCGGCGGGGTCCCTAACATAAGTTGACAGGGCCCTATGCGACCGCGTGTGCCTAAAAACGGCCCTTATAGCATTGGTAGTTACTACTATCTCTAATAGACTGCCCCAAAGCTTATACAATTGTTGTTGTGTATCATAAACAGTAAATCAATAAAAGTATTCTAGGGAATAAAATTAAGCCATTTGATACTTTCACTTACTTTGGGGCCAGGCCCAGACTCATGTGCAAGACCCAATAATGTATCCAGAAGACACTCTCCGAGTACTCTGAGCTTGTCAGTGCAGGTAGGAAGCGGGCGCTCATCAGCATTTCGGTTCTTCTTTCCAAGGGCTGACTCCAATCTTCTCACCACACCTCGCACCAGATTCAATTGGTGTTGGAAAGCCACACACTCCTGGAAATCATGCAAAATTAAAAAGTCACTTTGTGCATGATGTAAAAAAATATAGAAACACAAGAAGAATAAAAGCAAAAATATTGGTATCCTGTTAACAAGTACAGCTATGTGTAAAAATCTTTAAAGTCCCGCAGGCTATCTATATAATATTAAGGATTAAAGTTTTTTTGCACATAGTTGTACATCTGCACTAAGCCCTCATTTTTTTTAGTACTAAAAGATAAACAAGTATTGGATTGTGGAATGGGCTCATTATTACCTGGTATGCTGATGTTATTTTCTGTGTGTCGTCAGAAAATGATGAACCCCTTTCGATATCTTTTTTTCTTTGTAAATACCTATGCATGTGAACAACATTTGGTGCTTCTGAGGCCAAAATCGGATCCAGTAAGTCTTGAAGCCTAGCACATGCTAGACTATATCGACAATGAATATCTTCAAATAATGCAGATAGGACTGATAACTGGGCCTGAAATGGTTTAAATCGAAAATCACGCAAATGATTAGTGAAAGTCAAATTGCAAGCAGTGCCTCAAGTGCCTAAGATGCATTCAAAATAAAGGGATACTAACTTTAATGTTTCTCTCAGTCAAAACAGCAGAGTCATTCTTTTCCAGGTAACTGTCGCCGGGCAGAATTACTATATGTCCATAAAAAAATCCAACAGGTATTTTACAACGTGTGGTGCTCATTCCATACCTTCCGATGACAGTGATCTATAAAAAAAAAGAAAAAAAGATTGCCATCAAACGTACTATCATGTACTTGCAGTCCTATATAGCTTTGATACATAACTGTGCTCAAACCTCCTTCATAAATGTCAATAAGTATCAAAACACAAAATAAAATCTGAGTATCTCATATGCATAAAACATTAATTTATATATCTTAACTCCAAACAAATAACACAATGCAATTGTCCCCAATAATGATTCTACTGTATATAACACCATCCCTCTTTAGATGGAAAATATAAGTGCTGCAAAAATTGTGGTGCTACTCTGAGGTGAAAGCTAATCATTTTAAGTTACAGAAATATTGAAACTTACAGCGACGGAAACTATCTACAGCTATTTAATATAATGAAGAATAATTTCCATCATAGGAAAAAGACCATTCAGTTGAAAGACAGAATTTGTACATTTTTCAAATGCTAACTTAGACTTGGGGAGCAAACTCTTAAGTCTGTAAAGTGTACAAGTAACTCTGAAACACGTGTTACTCTACGCAAGATCATCAAAACAGAATTTAACCTTTCACAAGGAAGCTTGGGTCTTTACACCCAAAGCTAAACAAGAAGTGTAAAAGCAAAGGGGAGGGAGGAGGAATCCCCTCCTTTTGAGGGAATACCTCTAAATATCGCTTAATGGGTTGGTTGCCACAGTGAGAACCATAGGTATTGGTCAGTGCAGAGCGCCACTATCTAGCTCATGAAACCTCCCTTTAACAGGAGTGTATTCCGTAAGTATAACAGGCGAGTATTCTAACAAACTGAGCCATAACAGCAAAGGTATTTAATCTAAATTGGCCAAGCTGTGAGAATTAATAACCATCATCAACATAACAGTATAATGGTGAAATCCTGAAATTGGGACCTACTGGCACAAATGGATGTGGAAACAGCACTATTTAATAATTTCCTCCTACATGATGGAATTAGGCTTACTTGGTAGGTTTTTATGCAATACTGTTAAGTAATTGTAAATTCTATGAGAAAGAGGAAGATTTGAAAATTTTACCTGGATTGAAAGAACATTAGGTGATTTGCACTAGTCATGTACCTGGGATAAATCCCAAACAAAAATGAAAAAAAAAAACATGATACCGTCACTTACATTATGCTTTGCTCATGTCCCTTTCTCTATGAGTTGCTTTCTGAATAAATCAAGTTTGAATTCAGTTCCCTGGGCTTTTCAGTCCCACATTGATGCAACGATCACAGAAGGGGATCAGCAATAAATTGAGATATGATAAACACACACAATGTATACACACCTTAACAAACCTGCAGATGGGAGGAGGCTGAAGGTCATTCATGACAAGAGACCTAGAGCCAATATCTGAAGCCACCACAAGGCGCTGTCCATCTACTTCTTCACCAACAGTCCAAAAATCTACAGACAAAGACACTAAATCTGAACAAGCTGGTATAATGAGGTCTGTTAGGAGTGTGGGACCTCCAAAGTCTAACACCGCAAAGCGCCGAGCACCAGAATGCATTCGTTCTATCACAAGCACCTGCTGTGGAGGAGGGAGGGAGAGTAGTCTATGCCAAGGCGGCACAGATCTGCCACTGACTCCCTCTTCAGCAACCACCTCTGAAATAGACTCTTCACATCCATCTCCACTATCTTCTCCCTGCAAATTATGTACAATTAACACAAGCCAAAATCTACATTAAAAGGTCTTGATTAACTGAGGACAATATACAGCAATAAATAGGAAATATGCAAATATAAGAGAATTTAACGTAAAAGAAATTAAGCCAATAATTGAATTTTCTCAAGCATACATCCATCCTCTGAAATGATAAATTGAGACTCCATTTATTAAGAATATTGAGTAAAATATGACCCTAGGATTTTGTTCTGGAATTATTAACTATTACTATTATGGTATTCACAGCCAGTTGATGGTAACCAAAAATTAATTTAATTTATTTTACAAAACAGATATAACTAAATGTTTTACAACATATTTAATAATAAAGGAATTTATATTTAAGAATAACCCAACAGAGAGACTATGATTTGGCTACGCTTATTCAATCTTTCATGGAACATAATTGTGAAACTCTTCCAAATGAATTTAAGAGGACTATATACACTTACCAAGTCTACATCCATTGTGTCCTTTTTAGATCCAAAGGAGCCAAAGTTACCACATTCAAACAGGTTTTCTAACGACATTCCAGTCACATGAACAGCTGTAAGAAACAAAGCTGATCACATACAACACTCGACAAATATAACACAGACTAAGATTAACCATGTACAGCCCTAGACAAAATTATTGTAACAATGATGTAATGATCTCCCTTTTTCATCTAACGAAGGTCATATTTTCTAAAATGGACATATTTAGCTTCTCTCAAACATTATTTATACAGCATCTCCATTCCAGTCAACAGCAGACCCAAAAGCAAGGTTTATAAACTTTCCTCAAATACTTATTTTTTGTAACAATAATCCTATACAGCAATTGTAGTCACTGAGAGCTAAAAACTGAGGTTAAAACCTTTTAATGAAGGCCATAAATTGTCATTTTAATCAATAGATACTGCATTGAGATTAACTGGCTATTCTTATAGTGCAGAGAAACATACGAAGGATTTCATTCTCATATAATTCATAATTACAGCCATAAAAAAGAATGTGCTATAGATATCCAGCTCTCTGCAAAAAATTGTTAAAATATTGTAACGTTTTTATTCAACACATGACTCTACAACGTCTTTCCGAGAAAATGGCTACCTCGTACTCTGCCCAACAGTGCCTATTTTTCCGTTACCACAACCGGCAACAATCACGCCTACGTAATGCAAATGCGCCTACGGAACACTCGGGACCGGTATTCATTACACTGCCCCCTCCTCAGCTCCGTTCCGTCCCGGAACCGGCAGCGCACTCCTGTTGATTCCCGGCTCTCAGACTCCACTCGAGCGACCCGCCCATCTTCATTGCTACCAACGTACTGAGCCAACCGATTAAAGTGAACCACTTTCGGCTTTCCAGTTGGTAATTTTCTTACTCGGTATATAACGTCATTAATCCGCTTCTTTACTTCGTAGGGGCCTTCCCAATTTGTCTGTAACTTAGATGACAGACCACGTTTCCTCTGCGGGTTGTACAGCCAAACTTGGTCTCCTTCTTGATAGCCGCCCTCCTTGGCGTTGAGGTCGTAACGCTCCTTGATGCGGTCACTGGCAATATTCAGCTGGTAGCGCACCTGCTCGTGGATGTCATCCATCTTTTTCCGCATTCTCGAGACGTAATCCTCTCCTGCCACGTCTTCGCCCGGTCTGGTGCCAAATACCAGGTCGCATGGCAGCTTGAGTTCCCGCCCGAAGAGAACTTTGGCAGGAGTTTGTCCTGTCGATTCGTGAACGGCTGATCGGTAGGCCATTAGGAAGAACGGTACATGTTCGTCCCAGTCTCGTTGGTGTGAAGAGACCATTTTCGCCAAATAGCGGTTGAGAGTGCGATTCATTCGTTCCACCATTCCGTCAGACTGGGGGTGAAGGGCTGTGGTCCTTGTCTTTCGGAGTCCAAGCTTCTCACAGACCCTTTGAAACAGATCACTCTCAAAGTTCCTTCCTTGGTCCGAGTGCAGCTCCAGGGGTACTCCGAACCGGCAAAACATCTCCTTGACCAACACATCAGCTACCGTCACTGCTTCCTGGTTAGGGAGAGCATACGCCTCCACCCACTTAGTAAAGTAATCCATGGCGACCAGGATGTACTTATTCCCTTGTTCGGTTACTGGGAATGGTCCTGCAATGTCGATGGCAATTCTTTCGAACGGGCTCCCTACGTTGTACTGTCTCATTGGAGCCTTGGGACGTTTTTGTGGCCCATTACTGGCGAAGCAGGTGGTACATTTCCTACACCAGTCCTTCACGTCGCCCGAGCAGTTCACCCAGTAGAATCGCTCGCGCACTTTCTGAAGGGTCTTCTTCATCCCTAAATGTCCGCCAGATGCCTCGTCGTGAAGGTGCCGTAATACTTCCGGGATCTTGCTTGAAGGAACAACCAGCTGCAGCCTCTGCTCCGTTCCATCCTGGTTCTCCAGTGCCCGTTTTAAAACGCCATCTTCCACCACTAACGAGTCCCATTGCGCCCAATAGCTCTTGAGTTTGGGGGAGCCTGATGAAATTTCCGGCCATTCCGGACGCTGACCCTTTTCCTTCCAAATCAGAATTTCCTTAAGGACCGGGTCCTTTCTCTGGTCAAGTCGTAACGAAGGAAGCGTCCATTCTACGGAGACCACGGTAGTTCTACAGACCCTCTCCGACTTTTCTTCGGCTCGATGACAATGAGAGCACTCTAAAGGGCACGGTCTTCTAGAGAGCGCGTCTGCATTTCCATGACTCTTACCAGGCCGATGTTCGATGTCGAATTCATACTCCTGGAGCCTCTCGATCCAGCGAGCTATCTGTCCTTCAGGGTTCTTGAACTGAAGGAGCCATTTGAGTGCGGCATGATCGGTTCGCAGTAGAAACTTCCGTCCGTACAGGTATTTGTAGAAATGTTCCACAGACTTAACGACGGCTAACAGCTCACGCCTGGTCACGCAATAGTTGCGTTCGGGTTTCGAGAGCGTCTTGCTAAAGTAAGCAATAACCCGCTCCTGCCCGCCTTGGATTTGGGACAAGATTCCTCCTATTCCGAAGTTACTTGCGTCCGTATCCACGATAAATTTCTCTCGTTCGTTCGGATATCCAAGGATTGGGGATGTTGTCAATGCCTCCTTAAGCTCTACAAAGGCTTCCTGACAGTCCTGACCCCACTTGAATTTCCTGGCCTCCTCGGTGAGTCTTGTCAGTGGTTTCGCAATGTTCGCAAACCCTCTCACGAACCGTCGGTAATAGGTACACAGTCCCAGGAAACTTCTCAATTGGTGCTTGTCACGGGGTACCGGCCAACCTTTAATGGCCTCTGTCTTCTCACTGTCGACCGCAATTCCATCTCCGGACACAACGTGTCCCAAATATTTAACTTGTTGGCGCAAGAAACAGCATTTCTTCGGGCTCAGTTTTAGACCTGCCTCTCGTAGTCTCTGGAATACGCTGCTCACGTTGTCCAAGTGGTCGTCAAATGATTTTCCCACCACGATAATATCGTCCAGGTACACCAGGCAAGTTTTCCACGATAGTCCGTTCAAGATGCCTTCCATCAGCCGCTCAAAGGTCGCTGGGGCATTGCACAGCCCGAAGGGCATCACCGTAAACTGCCATAGTCCCGATCCGAGCGTAAACGCTGTCTTCTCTTTGTCTTCAGGGGCTAGTTCAACCTGCCAGTATCCACTTTTCAAATCCAGGGTGGAAAATATCTTCGATCCTGCCAGGGTATCCAGTGTATCGTCGATTCTTGGTAATGGATAGCTATCCTTCCGTGTGACGTTGTTAAGTTGCCGATAATCCACACAAAATCGTGTCGATCCGTCCTTTTTCTTTACCAGGACCACTGGAGAGGCCCATGGGCTGTTTGACGCCTCTATGATTTCTTCATCTTTCATCTCCCTAAGGACTCGTTCTGCTTCTTCGCGTTTCGCCAGTGGCAAGCGTCTAGGCGGTTGACGAATAGGTTTTGCATTCCCTGTGTCGATTTTGTGTCGGACGATGTTGCTTCTCCCTCTTACTCCGTCGTCCACATCGAACACATCTTGAAATTTAAGGAACAGGTTCCTGATTTGTTCCCTCTGTTTCATACTTCTGCCACTGCTCGTATCCGCTATTAAGCTGGCTAACTTTGGAGGGATCTTTGTCGAAGAATCGGTCGGTATTGTCCGTATCTGATGCTGAATTGACGACACGGTTGCGCAATTTCCTAATACAGCGCCTCTATCCAATTTCACAGGGTGCGAATCGATGTTCATCAATCTGATCGGGACTATATCTTCAGCAGTGATCACTTGCTTCGCCACTAGAATTCCCCGACCGACATGTGCGTCATCATTCTTGGGCTCCAGCATAATGGTTCTTCCGCACTGTGGACTTCCTTCTAACCGCGCCATCACGAATGTTTCCCTCCTAGGATTTATTATTGTATCCTCGGAGAGAATTGCACGTATCGAAGCACTTTTTTCAGGATTTAAGATCATTTCTTCGTTGTCCACCCTCAATACTCCGCGCTTCAGATCCAATTGGAAACCACAGCTGCCCATGATGTCCATCCCTAGGATCACACAATTTTCTATGTCAGCGACGAGGACACGGTGATCCACGATAGTCGATCCTATTGCCAGACGAATGTCCATTTCCCCATGCACATTAACCGCAGCGCCCGTAGCCGTTCGTAGTCGCAATTTAGTTGCGACCGCCCTCTTTCTCCCAATAAGATCGTGCCGGATGATGGTTCTAGTCGCGCCCGTGTCTACCAGCATGGAACAAGGTCTTCCGTCGATTGACCCATCGACACAAACACTTCCGGATCCTGGGTTAACGGTTGCCACAATAATTGTATTCTTCGGGGCATGGTAATCCTGGGTCGCCGTTTGCCCCATCTCACCGACCCAATCTAGTTTTCCCGCCGGCGTTGGTTCCTCTTCGGTCTTCCGGTGCCTGTTGCATTTGCTCATTAGATGCCCCAGTTCACCGCATTTCCAACATCGCGGACGAAACGGCCTACGGCTCTTCGTCTGCTCCAATACTCGCCGCACTACTTCCTCGATGCTGTCCTCCGTCACCGTTCGCACCCTACTAGGCCCGTGTGATGCTTGTTTGGCGATTTCGAACTCAAGCGCTATCGCTAACGCATCACTTAATGTCTTCGGACGAGCCATCCTTACTGTTGTTGCTGTTTCGGGATCCTTGAGACCGTCGATAAATACGTCTTTCGACATATCTTCCAGATATTCGGCCGGGCGCGTTGGATAAGACAGGCCAATTAGCCGAACTATGGCGCATTCGAATTCTTGAAGGCTTTCGTTGGATCGTTGTTTGCGGTGCTTCAATTCGATGCGGTAGACCTGCTCCAGGTGTCTGTTACCATATCTCTCCTCCAGACGCTGCACTAGCAGCTCGTAGTCTTTCTTTTCATCGGCGGTAAGGTTTTGGATGAGGTCTAGGGCATCATCACGTAGCGAACCCTTCAGTGCCGACGCTTTCTCTTCTTTCGTCCAGCTATAGGCTTCCGCTACGTTTTCAAACGCGCTCAGATATCGCGCGAAGGGAGTTTTGCCATCAAATGTTGGTGTCTGCAACCTGAGTGTTGACCCATCTCTCACGGGTGTTGCACAGGCTGCATACGCAGGGGCAACTGGCTTCCCCGCCCACTCTTCAATCCGTGCGTTCAAACTGTCCATTTCTTTCCGAAACTTATCGGTTTCCTTTAGTATTTCATCTCTGAATTTCACTTCCAGGCTTCGAGCATTATCGTTCATTTTTACCTCTAAGTTTCTCGAATTTTCTAGGAGTTCTTCTCTCAAAGTTCGAGAACTTTCGGCTATCTTTACCTCCATAATAGAAAGTCCCCTCAAAACGGCAGAAATATTTCCTTCCAACTCGAAAAGGGTGGTATCCGGATCTTCGCCATTTTCCAGCAACGCTTGGCGAAGGCGGTTTTGAAGAGCGGACTTGTTTCCGCCGATGTCGAAGTCGCGCTCCTCAAGTTCCCTCTTCAGATCCTTCACCTTCAACTGCTCCAGAGTCACTTTAGTTGTTTCCATTTCTTTCTCAAACTGAGATTCACACAAAATTATTTGTTAATCCCACTTCTGACACCAATGTAACGTTTTTATTCAACACATGACTCTACAACGTCTTTCCGAGAAAATGGCTACCTCGTACTCTGCCCAACAGTGCCTATTTTTCCGTTACCACAACCGGCAACAATCACGCCTACGTAATGCAAATGCGCCTACGGAACACTCGGGACCGGTATTCATTACAATATTTTTACTTTAAAATTTAAATTGATGCAAATAAACTGATGAAAAACTTTGATATTATTGATTCCATGGTCTCTCTTTCGGGATTCCACCACGATAAACGTCGTTGTTGCTGCTACGTTTATTGCGGTGGAATCCCAAAAGAGAGACCATGGAATCAGCCCATCGCCATGGAAACTTAATCTTACTTTGCTATTATTTTCTACTTTGAGCTGCTCATATTCTATGCAAATTGCTTGTTTTGCTAAGTCATGAAATAAGGAGCTACCGTCTGAATCTCCCAATGTCTCAGGTCTGCGGGAATTTTAAAAATATTTTATTCAACGTAATTGTTCTTTCCTCAATTTCCAGCTAGTATTTGATAATGAAATTACAAAAGCCTAAAACTTTAAAGGGTGGCCAAGATGAGACTTTATGACCTGACTTCTTAACCTGCCATGAGTAGCAAGTAACTACTCAGTAGCGAGCAAAGATGAGTTGCTAATTGCTTTGAAGATCACTTTCAATTGACAGAATATTGTATTCAACAAGGGGAAAAAGGTACAAAAAATCTTTTTCAAATACCTTTAAGTTTACTTCTTTGGTAAAGATATATAAGAGTAAGACTTACTTCAATAGGAAGTAGAGATAAGTATCACTACAAATTTTTCCCCAACGAGATTATTATTTTTATGGTGAAATACAGTTGATTGCTTGAAATTGTACTGCCCTTGATAAAAGATCACAATTTTTCATTATTATTTTTTTAAACAATCATCTACAGGAAAAATGCAATCATCAAATTCAAGTTTGTCAACCTTTTTAACATTCTTATAACTTAAGGAAATGGCTGTTAATACCTCACTATGTTCTATGCAAGACTTTACTTATGATTCCCAGCAAAATATCACAAG
Organism: Sympetrum striolatum; assembly: GCA_947579665.1. Lineage (NCBI taxonomy): Eukaryota > Metazoa > Arthropoda > Insecta > Odonata > Libellulidae > Sympetrum > Sympetrum striolatum. The sequence continues at coordinate 72,094,795 of OX388351.1, read as the reverse complement.
TATATACAAACATAATAATTGACTTTACCCTCGGGTATTTCATGCTATCCGAGCAATGTTATATATATTATAGGTTCTGATTTATACATGAAACTATTACCTCAAGTTAAGCTATTAAATAATTGAGATAGTAGGACAAAAAAGTGTTAAAGCAAGAAATACATCATGAAACAACATAGTTCCCTTTTAACTGTAAGCATAAAAACTGTAACTGTTCACCCGTCCAATACCTTTGAGCTGTTTGCTTAATTCAATGGAGCTCATCCACTGCATATTTACAATGAAAACTAAGTTTTTTATATTAGCATCAACTTTCAAGCATTTTGCAATAAACCATCTAGACTGCAAATCAATAACTAATTCAATTGAGAAAAGCAAACTCATTAGGGAGACATTTGAAAGGTGATTTTAATTGATGTTTATTAAGAGTGGAGAGGAAAACACTCACGTGGTTCCATTCGTTCCAGCCGAGTGCCATCGCTGGTTGCATGGCAATTAAAATGAAGAGGTTCCACTTCTAAGAGGCCCCTCACATGACCAGCAATTCCCTTCGGCTTCATGTTGGCACTGCTGCCGAGGGCATTGGCTCCTTCCATGAGCAGCTCTCCCAGGTCCATCGACTCCACTTGGACCGGCCACGGCTTCGGTACGTCCATGCCTCCTGGCTGCACAGAATTCACTCCCCCAGTGCCATTGGCTGTGCTTACATCTACACCCCCAGTTCCTGCCACGGTTGCATAGGTCACAGGGGAAGAAGAAAAGCCAGCTGGGGGAGGAGGGTCCGCATCAAACTGCTCTGGTTCCAACGGTGTTCCATACAATCCACACCTTAACCAAACAAATTTTCAAATTTGAATTCTTAACAAGTAAAAAATTTGATCATTCATAAATAAATTGTACATTAATAATAATGTAATTTATTGCTTGAACTCATTGTACAACAAACAGACACAAGTACACCTGCCTCGGTGGAATAGGGGTTAGCAAAGTAACTACAGGCTCATAGACGTTTATGTAGTAAAATAATGGATTAATCCAAAGAGAGGTCTAGTGAAGCTTAAATTTCACCTAATTAAGTACTGATGGTTATTAAAATGCAGGTCAATCTTGTGTATAAGCTCTGTTCTGCATAGATTTCTACTTCTACTATCCCTATTTGCTAATCTTTGAAATGGTTACTTTTTTCAACAGAATTGATATTCAATTGGACTACCTCAGTACATTGAACATTATTGTCTGTAAATGAGATTTTATAAGAGTTTACTTAAACTACAAATAATATCTTATTTTTAACTGACTAGCAATAGCTCTCTTGAATAAAGGCATACTTCACACTTCTAAGGAAGAGTAACATTGATTGACTTCATCCTCACCATTATTCCAAAGCATATTCACTACAACCAGATTTGCTGGAAAAACATTTCTTGTGGTTATTTTGATCATTCATTAAATTTTCTAATAAAATCCATATCAAAGGTTCTAACAAAACATTTACCATGAAACTCTGTTTCCAGAGGTAGAGAAAATATTTTAAAAACAAAGAAAAAAGTTTATTATATATTGGTGAAGGTAAGTAAAAAAATATAAATACTGCACCCTCCCCCATTCAATTTCAACTGCTTACAGCTGAAAATTTCCTAAATTAAACAAATTTACCACAAAACAAAGATAATAATTAATAAGGGTATGACTTAGCAGAAAAGTTGTGTAACTAGAAATTTCTAATAAAATCAAATCAAAGCAACGCTTGTCATCAGTAGTCTGCTCGAAGCCATTTGCCCCTCTGGAGGCTGCAAACTGACTCCCTCAGCACTGCAATTTTGTATTTGAGGTGTATCGTAGGGAGACTCCCTGAAGCATTTTTGACGAGTAAGGGTGAGGCGCGTAGCAGAAAACAAATCCATAAATAGGTGACAATAACTTTTGCATGTAATTTTTTTCTGATTTCTCTCCCAAAATGCTAGAGGGATTTATAGGAGCTTTGATGGCTTATCTACGAGAAGTCCCATTGAGGCCTTCATTGAGCATTGGTAAATCTATATCTAGTCGAGAGGAGAGTACTTTGAAAAGTTCTAAAGAGATAGTAACTTTATATTGAAGAATAAATTATTAAAAAATAAATTACCAGATCTTTGGGGAACCCCCTGTATATTTACTGTAGCTTTCTTTGAAAGTTTTCAGTTTCTGCAGCATAGCAAAACCTACATTGAATATATCCCTCAAACATCAGAGCCATAAAACCACAACATACCTTGTTCTCAATAATAAATGATAAGGATTAGTCCTTGAACTGATTTCTTGAGCTACTTTGAGTAGCAGTGATAGACAGTGCTGTCCAACTAGAACCATTCCGTCTGGACCCACCATCCTCCCCATCAACAAGAAGAGCCACCTGAGAGCTCCAGCGGAATGGCACTGCCCAAGATTCGGAAGACATCCAAGAAGCGCATGAAGGACACTCGAGTCAAAGCTGCTTCCATTCATACCAACTCCAGATTCCTTTAAATTCCAGTAGCCCCTATAATAAACAAGAAATAGCTGCTAATGCAAACATTCCACAAACAAAGATGAAAACAAACATGAAAATTGATCTAGAAAATATCTTTCACAGGAAAATAAAATAGAATGGATAATTTTCTAGTTGAGAGAAGTTTCATTTCTTTGTTCATAACAATTTATTACGCATGTCTATTTCCGATGAACCAAATATGTAATAAATTTATAAAATTGAATAATGATATTTTTTCTCAATTAAAAGGTTTTCTGTCTTAAGGAACCTGACAAAAATCATCATTCATCGAGAGTAAAAGAAATAGCCTACTTTTCTCAGATTCAACCTCTACTTGAATATTGCTGTGCGATTTGGGATCCTCAACAAGTAAGATCAATTAAATGAAAAGAACAACTTTGTTGAGTCCACAAATTTTGTGGACTCAACAAAGTTGTTCTTTTCATTTATTATGAAGGAGTTCCACAGGATAACACCAAAAACCGTCTCATTCAAGTAAGATCAAGTTCCAATCTTGAGATGGCCCAACGTAGAGCAGCTATGTTTGTCAAGGGAGATTTCAGATTCAACAGCAGTGTTTTGGATACAATAGAATCCCTCGGATGGAACTCTCTTAGTGATAGAAGACTTGAATATCAAGGGAAGCTTTTTAATAAATTTATCACTGCTGATTTCGGGGAGGAGATAACCGATATTGTCATCCCAGTTATAAACTTTCGCTATCTTCTGGAGAAAACAAAAGCGATACAGGGAAGTAGTTGTCAGGACAGATCGTTACTTTCGGTTGTTTTCCCCTCGAAGTATTAGAGAAGCTAATAGCTCTCCAGTTTAGATAGGGATGTCGGTGTTTTTTACACCTCCTGCCACATGCCACTAGCAGATTGCAGGGTTTAAATGTAAATGTAAAGATACTCCAAAAGTTTGCTTCTGATAATGAATACCAAGTTAAATTACACAATCAATCAATTTTACAAGATAGCAATGAAGAATGAAATGAACATTATAGTTATATGAGTTAATTGTAATGGAATTTATGTTAATTCCAAAGGTACTGGCTCTACAGCTGGTTTTCAAAACAGTCAATTAGCATTATAATAAATAAAAAAAATGTACCCAATTTAAAGCATTATAATCTTATCTAATTCAATTATTTTGTCAAACTCAATCAGGAGAAACTTAAGTAATCCAAAGTTTATATAAAATCTATCTTTTGAATAGGTTTAGCATCAAAGGTATTGAAATATCAATGATATAGAATATCCTCAAGATGTCTTCATTGTTGAATTTTGAAGATAGTAACCAACTATCCTTGACAAATCAATTTGCTCCATCATTTTCCTGATCATTTATTCAAAAGCAATTTTAATTCTTTAGGATGTCCAAGCTTTAAACTGATGGGGGGAATATCAATTCTCATCAAATATCAAAAAGGGCAAAGATTATGTACCTTGATAGTTTAAAATTTAAAATAATTTTATCCTTTTACAATTTATCTATCCAGTTACAATTATAATTACTGGGATTAAAAATTACCAACAGATTTCTGAGCTTAACATTTTTGTGAGTTGGGGAGTGTCAATATATGATAAATCATTGTGTAAAATCCTGGAATATAGATGTAATGGTTTTCAAATACTGTTTTTGTCATTAAATAAACATTTTGAACCTCTGATTTGCTAATTTTCCTTCATAGCTCAAGTAGAAAAAGAGGCGTGCAGAGCAGTCATGCTTTCATATGAAGTGAAGCAACATAATTGAAAGCGTTTATTTCTCTTTTGCACAGTATAATCTGAATGATAAAATCTATGACGGCTCAGGGATGCAACATTTGTGAATACTTCAATTCAAGAGGATATTTATGGCTTATAATTATTATTTATGGTTTGTACTTCAGTGCAATAAATTATTACATTAATAAAGAAAATTTTTGCAAGGCTTAGTTAGTGAGATTAAGTATTCAGTAATTAATTATTAATTCAAATTGATTTTTTAACATTTCCCTCTCTATAATTGGTCTTTGCCAGCTTTAAATGTCAATTTGCAAATATAGTATGTTAGTTTATGCTGTAACATATACTTCTGGAAGCCTAACTTTTCCTTAGTAATTTCTGTTATCCTAAGGTTTTTTATTAGATATAATATAAGAAAAAAATAATAATATTTTTGTTAAAATTAATTTTAAAAGAAATGGATACATACTTCCTATTATTTGTATTTTTTAACTTCACAATCAGGTTCTTGCAATCATTTTATTCAAGCTGAAGTGCTCGTTGATTCTCAACTCTAATACCAAGATATCCTAACTATTTTGAAATTTCAATTCGAAAACAATATTCCATGACCACAATAAGAATCTTTATACCATTTCTGTCCTTCTAGCGCTTGTCTCAACTCAGCACGACTATTCCTTCTAATTTAATTTTTCAAAAGAAATAATTCCTGCAACTGATAAAAATGAAGTTTACGTGTATTTCTTATGGAAAATCTATCTGAGCAATATTGGTTCAAACCCAGCAAATTTATCGATTTAAATAAGACAGTATTTCCTTCCTGATCCTGGTGTGCAACGTTTGAAGTAAATGGTGTGGACTCCAATCAAAGACAAACATGCATAAAAACACACAAACCCACAGAATTTCTACTTTACATGGATAGATTTTTGAAATAATATTTACATCGTGCATTAATTTACAGAATACCAGTGACTTACTCGCTGCAGATGATGATCAGTTTCACAAACTTATGTGCAATGCTCCGTCCAGAAATCAGCAGACAGCAGTGCACCAGCGGCTCAAGACGGGACTGAATAGCTTTAATCACCTCCAGCTGACTTTCTTTGTCCCCAAACGTATGATGGCTAAGACGAATGGACACCACCCAAATGAGTATATCCAATGCCAACGGACGAACTGCTAATAATTCAACGGGATCGCTGTGCTCCTCACAGATGGAATCCAGTAGTTTATACAAGAATGAATTTGAAGTCAGCATGGCATTGCGTTGTGCCCTGTAAAGATGATGAAATATTGGATCAAAAGTTTGTATCTCTGGTTAAGTGAAGAATCACCACAATCAGAAACAAAATTATTTGGGACTGATTATAATTTGACAGATTGATTTCAGCCATAGATTACTAACATCTTAAGGTAAAGCTCCCAACACTTTTTCTAAGATTTGTGAACAATTTGTCTTGTTTGGTTTTTATATGAACAAGTACTTGAATTCTAAAATTTCTAATTTTGATATTTATGCAAAAGTTGAGCTATATTCATTTTATCCTCAAAAGAAGACCTTTGCAATTCATAAATCTGTGATTCTCTGACGGATAAACAAAAAAATCAGTAATTTTCCTTGGCAATTGTTTAGCTTTAAATATGATAATTTCTTGGATGCACAAATTCTTTTAAGCATAGCTCTTTGCCATTGGTATGAAATTCATTTTCTAGGTCCCTCCATTTGGCTGCCATAACTAACAAATTACAATTTGTGATTCTATTTCAATTTAAATATTCCTCTTGATCAAGGAATTCTTGAATAACACTATGGAACACACTTTTGTCTTTGGCACGTTAATATTATTTCATGCTTTCCTAAGTCTGAAAATTTTATAAAATGGCCATTATACCTTCCAAAGTTTGCTTTTATGCTCAGGAGAGTAAGTTTTATATTTTGCATATCCGCACATACATAAATGGGTAGCTAATTTTTATTTTTATGAATGACTACGTCTAGATCAAAAGCATTGCTTTCTATACCTTAAAAAAAAACAATATTTACAAATGTTAGGTTTTTCTAGATTCACGATTGCATCGCATATAACTTTTCCAAAAATTAGTCCCCTACATGCAGTCTCTCGTTATGTCCTCACAGTACTGTCCTTGGTAACTGAGTTAATAGGCCATAACAAACATCCTGGTGGAGATGCAGTAGAAGTCTGTTAAAACGAGAGCTGGCAATAGTTGGAAGGGTACTCGTTATAAAGCCTACTCGTTATAGCCGATTATAGCAAGTGCGGCAGAATGAAATTGTAGGGTTTTCGATCCAAACGCAAATGCTACAGAATGCGTAAAAATGTATGTTTGTATCGAAAATATTATATCATTGATTCATAAACCATAAACAAAATGCCTCCTCATAAAATAAGGAAAATTATAACTCAATAATGATCGAAAAGTAATGGAGTGACAAAGAGGAGAGTGAGAAGTCTCTAATCAAAGCTCTCTCAAGCATTTTTGCCGAAGAAGGGCAATTTGTGGGAAACAAGAGCATGAATTAGGGGACAATCATTTTTTCTGCTCTTTGAAGAGATAACGTGCCTCAGATTACAGTTTGCTTATAAAATACAATAACCACTTGTTATAATGGACGTAACTCCCTATCCTTTTTGCTGTGAGAGGAACAACAGCCAAAAATCACTTGCTTTAATGTGACTCTAGTTACAATCTGTACTAGTTACAACAGACTTCTACTGTATTTACCAAACTCCTCTGAATATTCCCCAATGTTCTACTTAAGATTCATATTATACTTAGATCTGTAGCCTTCAAGCCAAAAGTGGCAGGTGCTGAAGTTACACCAACCAACTAGCTTCTCTAATGCACTGAGAAAAGACCGACCAGAATCCGTCTTAGCAATCTCTTCTTTGAAAAATTTAGTCGATGCTTCTCAGAGAGTGCATTCTGTCTAAATTGAAACTAAAATTTTGTTTACTTTGTCTAAAAACTAGGAACTGATAAATTACAACCCAGGGTCTATTCCAGCCATAATACTGCTGTCAAAACTGCAATCACCTCTAACAAAATAAGCTTGTCCACATTGGATCCACTGAGATTAAACTTTCGAGTGAATTCCAAATCCCACAGTCATACACTAGACAAGATTAAATAAGAGAAAAAGAAGCCGTTCCTTTGACTCTGGATGGGTATCCCTTCAGGGTTCAACCAGTTAGCCTTAGCATTCTATTGGCTTTGCCTATTGCATCTCAAACGTCTTCTTCCACTTACCAAAATCTAACTCCTACGTATTTATTGTGATGCGCAACTCTGAAGGATATCCTGAAATTTGCAACTGTGTGGGAATAATGTTTGGGGACTGCGTGAAATTCATAGCATCGCATTTCCTTATACATAAGTCGAGCTACCATGGCATACTGTTGGCAGTTTCTTACACCATTCTGTTCACTTAGGCAGAGTATACATGTATCACAGCATCAAAATATATAACATAATTACATACATGTAATGAAAAAATATGGAAATTTCATAAATCAATGCCACAAAAGCAAATTTTTTACAGTATACTCACTAAATATTCAAAATTCATTTTAAAATTTGAAGGAAATTTGAACCAAGGAACTGTGGGCCTGGATGACCCTGGCTGTATACCAAGACAGTGTCATGAAGGCCTAAATGGGGCATTTGTGAATCTGAAATGCCTTACAGATTAGCGTCACAGACAACCATTGGCCAGGTCACTTTAGTCTCAGCAAAGAGAGCATGTGTGCTGATGGCAACAAATCCTAACCTCAGGGTACAGGAATTAGCTCTCGAGTCAGCAATATTGCATACAATTGTGCTTCATAAGGATTTACTGTGTTAGATAGTGTGATCTTAACATTTTCAATTTTCATTTCAGAGTGAATCATAAGAAAATGACATCTTACCTCTCTTTAGGAATTTCGGTGGCTTTAGTTTTCCTAATGGTGATAGAAATTTCATGCAGCCAATCACAGCCCTTGTATCCCTCAACGGACTTCCCCACACTGGAAATCCGGTCCACTGTGGGTAGGTATCTCAATCTCTCACTCTGCGCTTCTTTACTCTTTGACCCTTCCCCTCCTCTCGATCTTCTCGATGTAGCGCCACCTTCTTCCGAGTTTCTTCTAAACACATTCTGCTAAAAAAAATCAAATGCATGTAATACATAGCAATTATCAAGTTTAGCTTACACACAATAGCTACAATGCAACACCTGGCTGTTTGACCTACTCAACTTACCATGTCTCTCCCATTTCATTTAGGATCGTAACTCCCCCCTATATTCCCCACAGGTCATCAATCCTTTTAGTCTTGCAACCCACTGACTATATAGTGTCCATCTACGAGTCATTCTATACTCTTTATTCCTAATAGGGGATACTAATTTCATGGTTTGCCTTAATACCAACAAGGAATAGCAGGGAAATGTTACTGAACAGTATCAATATAAAGGAACAGAGACTGAAACAATTATTTTTTATACAATAATGATATCTCGATACACCTGATATTCACTGTATCCCCTCCAACAGGCTTAAACTCTCAGAAGAGGCACAACTGAGTTTGGAGCTCCTGACCTACCTTGGACAGAATGCTTGCTTCTTCTCTATCTTTAGAACAGTTTTTATGGAATTTATTTGCATCAGCATTAAGAATGATTATTTTAAGAGAAGCTATTTTATTGCTTTTGTTTAAAAATGAGTAAAACTTTTCTACAAAAAGTATCTTTAAAGATTAAACACAACAAGGTTTCAACAAGTAACTGTCATCTTCAAGTAATACAACAATAAACATGGACATATTTATACAAAATAAGGGCTAGAGGAAAAAAGAGAAATAGAGAAAGTTTGTGAGATGGTAAAGGGAGAAACACTCTCAATGGGAGGTTATTGCCGTTAGTTAAAATGGATTTTGGAACAAAATTTGGGACATAGCATGATAAAAAAAGGCCAATTATTAATTTAAATACTATCTAATTATTTTTATCAGTTTTATCTGCACATAATTTCATTTTTATTGAAAATGTTTATAGAATTACACTTCAGTAAAAACCTCATGAACAATATTTTCTTCCACCTGTTGAAAGGCTATTTTTCACTATCCCAAATTTTCACGTGTATTTATTATGAGAAAATTGGAAAGGATTGAACAAATGTTGTGTCAGTTAAGGATTCATAAAACACTTAATAATTGTAAATTATCTAAGTTGATAGTTGAAAGTGGTCTAAATAGAAAACAGGCATTTCTCGACTCATGTAAGTGGACCATTGTTAGACTCAATATATAACACATTTTATGCAGACGGATACAAACCACTTGATAAATCTGCTAGAGTGCAATTCTGCATTAAGTAATAGTGATGGTGGGAAGTATTGAGAAATTCAATTCAATACTATCATGATTGAGGGAAATGTTATTACTGTATGTAATTGGATTGGTTTTAAATTTTTAAAACATACATAAATGGGATGTTTCAAATAAAAGAATGATGATGCCAATATGTTGAGATGGCATTACCAATGAAAACTGCCACCATAAGAGCCCTTCAGCAGACCTGATATAATCAATTTGGCAAAAATTAAATTCTTTTAGTGATATATACGCAAATCTAGAGAGAAATTAATGCATGCTAATGAGAAGCTTTTTGGAATTCAACATGCTTGCACTAAACCATCAAAATTTCCCTAACATATTGTCAAAATAAGATGTAGGAGTTTCAATTGATTTTTTTAGAAAAAAAGCAACTTTACTGCTGATAAACACTTAATGTAGTAAATATTCATTTTCTTAACAAAATCAACTGACTTGCAAGTAACTTTGTGGTACTCCATGACGAAAGAACAGGAAAAACTCTCCGCAGGAAACTAATTCCTATTTGTTTTAATTAAATTTATGTTTATGTAAAAGTAAATTAAAACAAATAGGAATTAGTTCCCTGTGGAAAAGTTTTTCCTCTTTCTGTTCTTTATTCATTTTCTTCCTGACTCTTATCGATTCTCTCCTCGTTAACTACTGGATAAAAAGAAACTCAAATTCGTCATCCACACTGGTACATCATCAGACAGATCAGAGATTCTTTTTGGGGCTGAGCTACAGTTGCCTCTTATCGGCAAAGTCCTTTTAAACTCTCTCTTGAAGGAGGTGCTTCCCGAGGCAACAACAACAACGACCACAACCATTCCCCAGATGTATTCAAAAGAGCATACATCGGAAATTCCCACAGAAAACTTACCTCCTTATCAGGTACTGCCTTGATATGAACCAGCAGAGTACGGCCACGGATTTGGAATAGTTTTGGACTAGTTAAAGTGACTGTTCCGCCTTCGTTGGTGAGATCAAGGCATGACACTATGTTCACAGGACCACAAAGGATTTCAGTGTTATGAGCTTTTAAGTATGCTTCTGATGTCACAGGATTCTCTGTAGGACCTGAAAAGATAGTTAGGATTAACCTTTTAAGGCCTAGTTCGTTCATTGCCTAACTTGCCCACATGACTTATCTTCAATAACAAGGGGGTAAAACCAAAGAAGAATAGACTAGAAAAAAGTTCAACGGATCCAGGAATCGAACCTGGGTCGCCCATTGCGCTATCCAGACAGAATTTCAAGTCTATTTTTCCTTGGTGCACGTCATCTTGTTCAAAATACCTCACCCATTTTCTTTACCAAAAAAGGAATAAAAATTACTTAAATAAATTAAATACATTGGTATAATAATTAATTATCAACAATAATTTACCGTTTTTTTAAGCATTGAAGGGGAGGAGATAGAAGCTAGAGAGGTATTTCATCAAAATATTCAACCAGTACACAGCAAAATAGCCAACAAATTCAGAAACCATTCTGTGCTCAATCAGAAATCTCAGGAAATCCCACAAAATTCTCGGGAAATCTCAAGAATTCCCGGGAAATTCTAGGGAAATTCTCAGGAGACCCCAGGAAATCTCGAGAAACCTCACCGAGAGTTTCCCGAGAATTTTTCAAGATTTCCCGATACGTTGGCCCAGTCACAAGGATCATAGTTAGATCATAGATAACCCTTGGAAAACACAATATAAGAGCAGTTCATAAACCCCCAAGGAAGCTGAGGAGTTTCCTAACTCAAGTAAAAGATAAAATTAGACTAAAAACGCCAGGAGTATACCGATGTGAATGTGGGAAAGTATATAAAAGAGAAACTGGAAGAACAATTGAAACCAGGCTAATAGAGCATGAACGACATCTCTGTCTCAAGCAGCCTTTAAAATCCGCAATTGCAGAGCATGCCTTGGACCACGACAACAAGATACAATTCGACTAAACGAAAGCTGTTTGCAATGCACCAAAGTTCTGGGATCTCATCATGAAGGAAATCGCAATTGAACCCAACAACATAAATCGAGACCAAGGATACGCCCTGAATAAGATATGGAGATCCATACTCCAAAAGATCAAAGAGGAGAACGACTAAATAGGCCACAGGTAGAAGTCTACAGCTGGATGACAATTAAATGGAAACTCGATTCAAACTGCTGATAGAGGGATTATCAAAGAAAAGAATCAACATATAAGGTGATAAGATATAGGAGACGTGAGGGACAGAGGGGATAGTGAAACTCGTGAGACGTCTTCGATTACGAGATATGCCACCTGCAAGACAAATATAGAACTGTGGCACTCGTTATAACGATACCTCAGAATATGATCACTCGTTATAATGGACGTAACTCCCTATCCTTGTTGCTGTGGGACGGAAAATGTCCAAAGAATCACTCACTATAACGCAACTCTCGTTATATGCTGTACTCGTTATAACTGTACTGTATATCTACGTTAATTAGACTTGCCAAAAATTGGTTTCATTAAGAAATCATTGTGATGAGTTGTGAGAGTCTGTGTACAACAAGTGTAAAGCAGACAGTATCACTTATTTACCCCTCAGTGGTAAAGGGTAAAATTTTATGTTCGGCATATAAGTTGAGCCGTGGTTTTTGAGAGATTTTTTTTTAGGCTTCAAAGGTCAACTTATACACCAGCATATACGGTCTATCAAGATTTAATAGAAGAGGAGAGGGAAAATCAGGTAAATACAGTATTGGTACACTTAACAAAGGTGTTCGTCAAGGTGAGTCACAGTTAGAAATTGTAGTCTAATTGTAATAGTGAGTCTGATGACGTCATGCTGGAGGGGAATAAAGAGATGTGGGGATCTTTTGAGGGCAAACTGCCTGTCATTCATCCCACGAATTTTGGTTTGGAGCAGTCCTTTGTTTCCAAATGGCTCCCTTCTGAGTAAGCACTGCCTCTCTCATTTTCTTTGTCGGCCCAGGACCACCTGCACAGTACGCTATAGAGTATTGTCCTCAAGATTGTGAGTGGATCATGTTTGGATATTCGCAGACAACACAGTCATTTACAGGGAAATGGTTAGTTCAGAGGATAGATTAATCCTTTCGAACGACTTAGATAGAATTATGAACTGGTGCGATGATTGGCAATTAAGAGCTTAATATAGAAACGTGTTCGGTAGTTAACTTCTTCGAAAGAAAATATTTAATAAATGATTATTCTTATAGTATCCGAGGGGTAAACCTAAAGACAGTATGTGGAAAAGCACTTAAGAAAATAGGCTTCATTAAAAGAATAGTCGGTAGGAGCAAAGAAAAAGTTTGCGAGCAATGTTACTTAGCGTTAGTTATGTCTCACCTTGAGTATGCTTGTTGTGTATGGGACCCCACCGAGAAATGTAATATTCAGGATTTAGAAAAAGTACAACGAAAGGTGATAAGATTTGTAAAGAATTGCTACGATAAAACAGCGAGTGTTGCTCATATGTTAAAGGATGTGGGATGGGAATCATTAGAAGATAGAAGAAAAATTCAAAGGATAAATTTATTAAATAAGTTCAGAGAAATTACGTTCTCAGATGATGTAACCGATATGATGCGACCCCCCTGTTATATGGGCCGTGCTGATACTGCCCGAAAGATTAGGGAAATAGATGCTAGAAAGAATCGTTTCAAAAATTAATTTTTTCCGCGAAGTATACGCAAAAGCAACCATTTAGGAAAATAGAGTCAAGGTGATTGCACCCCCTGCCGCACGCCAAAAGGCAGCTTGCAGGGTTCTCACATAGACATCATACAAAAATTAAGTACAATGGTGATAGATCCAAATGCTTACAAGTGCAGGGACATATGCTACTTATCAGTGGTAAATAGTCAAACTCGAAGCTAAAAGCAATAAATTATAATTCCCTAAGCTATTATTATTAGAGAATATACATTTTTTAAATTCCACCAATTCTAGCATTTATGATTCTATTTTAAAAAATTTCGTGGTTCAACCAATACGCTAACTTACATAATACTTAGTAATTGATACTCACTTCTCACACCAGCATCACTGAGGTTGATATTAAAATTGATCCCATCATCAACAGCAGGCAGGCATTTTTTCCCCTTCCGCCCAATTCCACTGGCATTCTGTTTCAAAAGTGTGATCTCGATGTTCGGAGGAGTTAGATTGGCAGGATGTAAGGAGAACTTCACATCCACATGTCCCACACAACAGCTTCTGGGCAACGTTATCTCGAAAACATGCTCATCCCATGTTGTCCTATAAATGAAAGATGGTATTAGAAAAAACTGCGGTTATAACAGCAGAGATAGGGTCATTGTTTACTAACCCAACATCAGAAAAGGATGGTTTTTGACTCAGCTTGCCAAAAAGTGACTTGAGTTGATCACTACGGTTATGAATTATTCATACCCATTTTGCCACCAGTTTGTTTAGTAAGCAAGTTTTCAAAGTAAATGTACACATTCCTATATATCATGAAGATATAAATAATGTATATAAAGTAAAGTTCATTTTATTGCTGTGGTCTATTGAATTCAATCTCTTTATTCATTACACCACTTTACTTGTTTAGTACCCCAAAAATTTGGTGAAGGTAAAGAATGAAGGAATATTACAATCTTCATTGTTTAAAGAATTGATGTTTCATTAGAAACGAGATCATGAAATTTGGTAAGATATTTAGTTGTCTCTTTTCTTTTCATATTTTTATGACTAGATTGAAGTAAAATGACTTGGTAATTAAATAAAAGTCTATGTATGACATCTTGCCTCAGAACAGAGAATGGTAAGGCAATATTAGTGTACATAAGAATTTACACAATGTACACAATTTGTACACAATATTTAGTGTCATCCTGTTCCTAAGGTGATAAGAATTACATCAATTTTATTATTCTGGCAACGATTCTTTACCCATCCTGCAGCAACCTCCAGCTACGAGTGTGCTGCACCTCGTCTCCTCTTTGCAGATGCTGTGGGTGGCGCCTCTGCTTCTGCGCCTGCATCATCTCCAGCCAGCACGGGGGAACTGTGGCCGCATAGCAAGGCACGAGGTTCTCAAACTGAGTGAGCAAGCGGAGTTGGTTGAGGTGTGAGAGCGTGAGAGGAGATTTATGGACAAGGAGGGGCGTGGTGGATGGGGGGAGGGGAGATGGGGAGGGGGAGGAAGGAGATGATTCCATGCTCTCTTCCCCAACTTCCCACCCCCCAAACTGCTCCTCCTTCTCCTCTCGAACAGCTTCTCCCTCCTCCTCCCCTTGTAGCGCAAAGAAATGCAGGGACCCTTTGTTAGTACAAGCGCACAGCCTCTCCAAACCTGGAAGTGATACAAACAAGAAAATGAATCAATGGCCATAAAAATTAAAAGGGAAATCATTATGATTTAAACAGGAAAAAAGACCACTTATAAAAAGTAAGCTAATGCAAGACTAATTTCACAGGGTCTGCTTATATATGATTGAAACATCTTAAGTTGAAATAACCATTTAACATATTGATCCCATAACATGATATCTGAATTCCATCGAGTATACAAGATGTCAAAATCATATTCATTAAAGTTATGACAAACTCATGCACAAGTCAAGTAATCAATAAATGAAAACAAGTTCCCTTTGCTCAACTCATTTCCCTCTTCTACAAACTGTCTTTGATATCAAGCCATACACTATCAGTATTTATTTATGTTTAAGAAGAGCATTTTTTCAGATCCAAGTCAACCTTTGTTGAAAAACTGTAGCTATTATTATTAATGTAGTCTTGTATGTAGTTCAACTACGCTAAGATGGCTTCAACAACATCTTGGGTCAAAAAGTGGGAGTTGGCATTCCTCCAATTTCAATTTTCATGATGAGATAATTATCCAGAAACACAAGCATCATCCATTCAGAATTGCAAAGGTGGTGGCAGCACAGAGACCAGTCATGAAGAAAAGAGCTTCTACTCTACAAAAGCTTATCACTGTCGCAGCTCGAAGAGTGAATATCAACTCCTTGAGCTTCTGAGCAAAGCAAAAAAGATGAATGATATATCATGGGACTTGGGAAAGTGAAGCTGAAAGAAAATTATAAAAACTGATGCACTCAAGGACCTATTTTAATACATAGGTAACAAAAATGGAATACTTAGAGATATTGGATTCTTGATTAAGTCTTGATCAGAAGGAAACACTCAAATGAAGCATTGAAAATATAGCCAATGCTTCAAACAGAGTATGCAAGGAAATACTCAATATAAATTAATCCAATTCTGCTCTAATTATCCAATTTTATGGACCAACAGCTGCAAGCAGCAACAAACACATTCTAATATTTTAACCAAATAAGACAAATTTGGAGAATAATCTCAATTTGAGAAAAGAAATCATCTTTTTTCAACTGAATGCAACTACCAATAAAAGTTTTGAGAGAAATAAAAGATTTGCATGCAGAATGATCATATTATCCACCATTTTCAACAAATTTGGCACCTTCCAACTTTAATCACTTTCCAATACTCAAAGATGTTCTCGCAGAAGAATGATTATTTAAGATTCGAGAGACAAAAGCATTTTTAGGGTGATGTTTTTTAAATATTACTGACATTCACAACAGGATTAAATATTAGATTTACAACAGGATAATAATAATAATAGAAAATTGTTGAAATAAGTCTATTAGTCTAAATGGAGATTATGTTAAATAAAGATAATGTTAAAATCATATATTTTACATCACTTAGCAGAGGACTTGGAAATATGGTCTTTCCTATTACATTTTACACCAAAACTTCTACCATATGAACTCCTATACAACACATACCTCCAAATAACAAACAAATTTCTCAGTCCCACCATTTCCCATTTAATGTACATATGTAAACATCCCTACAATAACCTCCCAAATTGCAAAAACTACCAAATAACAAGGGAAAAGTATAATCCCTTCCAATGATACTTACTCCCAGATAACAAACAACACTGCCATCAGTGGTCCCTAAAAACTTCTGTTTTCCATTTATGTGGAAAATTTTCAATGATGTTGGTGCCCAATCAAAGGCAAGAGATGAACATTGGAGAGGATATTACTTGAGTGGTGAAGGAGCCAATCAGAAACTGTCAAGTGAAATTCATCTACTTTTCACATGGTCTTGGCATTCGAGTTAGGAGCGTAAGCTGAGTAAATTTCAAAATCAATGTTCTCTTGGAGACAGTGGTTGATTGCATCTGTTTATTGATCTAATATATAATAGCTGTATACTGATCATACTAAGATCATTGAAGCTAGTTTTGCTCTACTATTCTGCAATTACTCTAGGTGATATTTTAAACACATATTTGAAATTAATTATTTAAATATGTATTTGTGTTGTTCAAAATTTGCAATAGCTTAGCATCGATTACTTAACTTACAGCTACCAGTCTTGAAATTTTTCTCATCTATATTTTTCTTTCTTTCATGCCTTACTCTACCAAGTCAGCTTAAACGAAGGTATGGAAATTGCATGCTTGTTATTTCCTGAAGTCACAAAATATAACACTTGAGTGAAGATGATGAAAAACGTAGCAGACATAAAAAATGAGATCACTGAAATGGTGGCAAATATGGGAAAAACAGGAAAAAGATGTATCTAAGGACAATTGGATACCATTGATCCTGAAGTATTACTTACTGTTGCAATAAGTCGCTGAAACAAAAACTTTCCCCTTCTCTGGTTTTGCTACGGACACCACCTTCATTTCTGCTAAGTCTATCACTCTCAGAATTCCATCTTCGCAGATGAGGGACGCAAACCCTCGAGGTACTCCACTCACAAGGTTTACGGGATCTTCACTATCTGCAGGCAACATATTCACCTCAACAGGGTTGAGTCCTTCCCCATACCACTCCTTGGCAGCTACAGGAAACTCCCACAGTCTCAGCCCCTCCCCACTCCACTCCAACGGGTACAAAAGCAATCTGCAGCCACCTGAGAAGTTGACCGTCACTACTAACACATACCCACCATCAACTGTTGGATACAGACCCCATACAGCACTCCCTTCATGTTCCACAGGCAAGGGGACACACTGGACAAAGGTTGGCCAATTGGTATCCGAGGATGAACTTCCACTGCCCTTACCCCATGATTGGGATTGCTTGGTCTCGGGTATGGCTTCAGCAGAAGTTTCCAACTCACTACTCATCTCCTCATACATTATATCACCAAGTTCATGAGGCTGCTGCATGTGCAGGCCGCCATAGTCACTGATGAACGATTCTAATTTCAACGGAGTGGAATCCACGCCATCAACCAACTCCTTGAAGGTACCTTCAGAGCCTAGTATTTTTGGAAATATGGGTGCCGAAATGGAATTATCTTGCCTAGTCCCAGAGGAACCTACAGACCTATCTTTATCAGACCGAGCACCTTCTTTGCGCTGTCCTGTCACTGTTGATACACTTCCTGAAGTGGGAGCCTGATTGCCAGACAAATGCTGAAGGTCATACACTACCAGTTGAGAAAATGGAAATGCAGATGTCCATTGAGTTTGGTTGGCTGAAGAGTCTGAGGATTTTTGAGGCGAAAACCCAACAATGAGAATTGTCTGCACTGTGTTTTGCACTTCTGATGCACCACTCGCACTGCGATTCTGAGGACATGTCACTCCCACAATGCTTAGGGCAGTCAAGTTCATTCTCAAGACACTTTCATTTAAGGATTGATCACCTGTAACGATAAGTGAAAAATTGAATAAAATACAAAAAGACATAGCTTTGGTTATAAATACAAACATACAAATTATCACTTTATAATTTCCAAGACTTGACGAGAAATACAATGTGGAGCCATTTATTTGCTAACTCATCCACCCTAGAGTTACCAAATACAATATCTTTGTCAAATTAAAGTCTTTGCTAATGCAAAGATCCCTCCACAGTGAAAGTCCAGAAACTCCTTAAGTATTTATATGTTTAAAAAATTAACAGAAACAGTTTGTATTCTATGGGAAGCCAATGGAAATAATCACTTGGGAAATGTTACAAATTTACTTATAGCTATGAATGAGTGAAGAGAAATCTCCAGTTGGAGTACTCTTGTACAGTCTCCCTTGTATCGGCACATCACAACAGCTGACGGAGATATAACAAATTACTTCAGTATTTATTTCTGGTTTTTGCAATTCCTGAATAATGGGAGTTCAGATAAATAGTCCCATACTCACATTAGTAGCTATAATTAATATGTTCTATCCTCACTTTGTGAAATTCAGTATAAATCATCATAATCAAACACTTAGTAACTTCCACAATTTTATTTCAGACGACCGGTTTTGTCAATGAGTTGACATCTTCAGGTACATGTATAGAAATTTCCCGACATATATATGAGAGAGGAAAGGGGGGAGGTTAGGAGGAAACAAAGTAGCAGGTACGGAAAGGAGTGGGGAGGGGTTAGGAAACAAATATTCATTTGTAAGCATTTCCTTCTTTCTGCTGGTAATCTCGATGATTTCGAGAGCGTCAAGGCAGTGTCCTTTCGTCTCTCAATGAAGGATGAAAGGACGCCGCCCCTTTTCTACAATTATTGAGCAATAACTGTCCACTTTATATATTAGATGACACTCTTTGGTAATGGTTTATAATGAATAAATATTTAACAGAATGCAAATATCATATCAAAATGAAGGAAGAGGTTTTGTTGAATACCAAGAATCATAACAATAAAGTACACTGAGAAAAATGATTATTATTCTTTTAATTCAATTTATGAGAGCTAGTAATTATTAATGAAAGAATTATCAACAAAATAAAGTTCCTAAATGTTATTTTAATAATTAAAAGTTAACAGCAATGTAAAACCGAGATAGAAATTTTGTTAAATGGAAAATAAGCTCTTAAAAATAAGAATGAGACCAGTCATGACAGAAAAATGACATTGACACCTGCTGTCCGACTTTTACAAAAGGCAGTTTATCTTCACAATTAGTGACTCCTAAAATTTTAAGCTAATGAGGAGTTAACCTATAAAACTATGAGAAATCAACTCTTCCTACCTGATGAAACATTCGAGGCAGAGTTTTCTAAATTTTCTACATCTGGTGGAAGATCAATGGAAGAATCTACATCTTTGATGAGCATTGATTCCTTTGTTTCTGCACCTTCAAAATCCATCGTCTGTACTTTAGCATTCAATCCGCTTTGGCCACCTGAATGGACTGCTAATTGGAGGTTCACAGGGTTTACTACACGATATGAAGCTTCTTTCTGAAATTACAAAAGGAAAATAAGGTTGACAAATGAAACATGTAGAATTCTTTGATTTTCTATTCAACTATATCCTATTTATGCCAATGTATGTAAATGTTTCTTTTTGATACCTTTTCTCATACATCAATTTTCTTGTATTATTATTAGTTTTGATCTTTGACGTGCCCTATAAACAAACTTTGTATTGTTTGCATAGGATAAATTAAATATCATTATTATTATAAGCTATTATTATTTAAACCAAATTTCTTGAGCAAAAGTTCTCTTAAAATGCTCCAGGCACTCATTTGGCTGGAGGATCCTCTTTGATGACAACACCTTCATTGGTCGGCATTGACTGACATGTTCACGTGCATTACCTCTACACTTCTATACATAAACTTTAAACCACTTTCATCTTTCAACCAATAGTTAACATTGAGAATACATAAGTTAAACTCCAATTTAGTGTTCACTGATTCAGTCAGTAATTTTTGATGAATATTCTTCCATTCCTAGGTCGAATACAAACTGAGGAATGTTTTCCTCTGCTTAGCAAACCTAAGATGAAATTCATCGAAACGAACTTGAAGCAATTAGTAACATATGGATCGGAAACATGGACAATGACCATTGTGGATGATGATTATCTAAGTAGGAGGAGAGAGATATTTATGGTGCCACAAATGAGCGTAGATTATGAACAAATATAGAATTAGAAAGACTGTACTGGAAACTGGTTGTGGTTAATGATATTAAAAGGATAAGAAGCAGATTGGAAGGACAGAGGATGACAGAATCATCTGTTTTAAAGAATAATAATAAGTTTTTCATTAGAAGATTATGAACATTAGAAGTATCCCGTAGAAAGTGAAGAGGGTGACTCAAAAGAAGATGGCTGAATGATATGAGGGATGATTTGCAGATGATAGGAGAGAGAAGATGGAGGGTGAAAGAGAAACGGAGGCATTGAAAATGTTGAGGTGTTATGTTTGGCCAGTTCTCCTGCACAGGTGTGAGATGTGGATGATCTTAAAAAGCATGGAAAAGAGAATAAATGCATTGGACATATGGTTTGCTGAAAGTTGAGTGGACTGCCAAAATAACAAATGAAGAAGCATAGATAATAATTAGAAGTAGGTAAAGCCTATTGAATGAGGTGAAAGAAAGAAAGTAGAAATACGCAGGACATGTACTCAGGAGATCATCTGGGGGAGAATCATGACAGCGCTGGAAGGATGGACGTATGGAAGAGGGGTAGACCAAGGATGGAATGGTTGGACAATTTAAGGAATTGGACCACAATTATGAAGTGTTTTGAAAGGAAAGCAAGTAGACAAGAAGAATCCATGAAAGCTAATCTTCTGATAGGAGAAGCTACTGATTGAAAGATAAAAAAATACTTTTGTTAAAAAATGGGGAGCATGGATAATGCAGAAAGCATGAAATAGAAAAGTAATCAAATCTTTGTCCACTGTGTTCTCAGTCTCTTTTCTACCACTTCCTTAATTTATAAAATGATACTTAAAGCTAATTAAACAAACCTTGAGCCGGCCTGACACATTCCAAATGTTAATAAGGGGCGGAATAGCAGGATCTGCATAAATTGTAGCAGTAGCCACGAGGCCAGACACAGACGAAGTTCCAAGCACAAGAGGCGGAGCGTTTGTCGAGGATCTCTTTTTTCTCAGACTTCTTCCTCTTAACGGAATGGCAGGCGATGTGGCCAGAGTAACTGACAGAGGTACATTTTGTGTATATTCACCTTTCACAAACGGACAGGAGGGGGAATGCCTTTCGTGCTCTGACCTGCAAAGACAAATTGTGATTTTGTAAGAAAGTATTTCAGAGACGATGGTAACACAAGCTCTTAAATATGTACAGTTATACATATATAAAAATGCCTTTAAACATCAGTCAAAGATAAAACCAGAGGTAAAGAGAGAGAAGCACCCAAAAACCAAAATAGTATACCCAAAATATTTTCAACCCTGGATAGCTGTGATTTGCTTCCAGAGAATTTAATGAGTGCATAACTAATCTGCAAGAGATAAATCTTTAGCACTCAGAGTACAGACCTCAAGTCTTTGGAGACCTGAGGTCAACGCACATTTTCAAAGACACATTTCAAAAAACAAAACTTTTGATTTTTTTGCCGTAGTTGAAAACTCATGTATTCCTAGAGAATCATATTAAGAATTAAAAATCAAAAGTATTCCTGACATTAGAATTATAGGAATCATCAGACTATAGAGCACTGATGGGACTCGGCTCGGTACTCTATGTTGCGTAACTTTCGCTCTTTATTTTATAATTTTTTTATTTTATATTTTATAATTTTATCGCTCTTATGACGGAGCAATTCTAAGTACAGACAATGTTCATTATTCCACTGTCATACACTGTAGCTGTTCTCAAAGTCTATACGCTTTGATTTCCAGTTTTCTTGTTGTGTCCCTGCTCATGTTCACTTCATCGTTTTCCTCCCAAATCTTACTGGAATAAATTTTTTGCTCATAGTCCTACTTATTCTATAATACAAGACACTATTTTTGTATAAATTACAATCCTTATTCAATTTTCATTCAATTATTTCTTGGGAAGTCACCAGAAATCGATTTTTAAAGTCTGGGTCAGAGACCATACTCGGTGTGACGACAATGAAGTCCGTGAGTGTTAAAAAAGCAATTTTCCGACAGAAAGTGAAATTTTAAAACCATACCATGGCTCGTCTGTTGGCTCCCAGCATACAAGACAGACATTACAAGTAAAACACATGGCACGGTCATCCCCGGTTGAGCTTGGTTGATGGTAGAAGCCAGCCTGTGCCATCTGATCTGGTAAAGCCCATCTGCACAAAGTAAGAGATGAGGAATCCTTAAGTACATAAAATCTATTTCCATACAAAATATCATAAAATGGCAGCACTATTGACCCATCTCAATTTTGGGAAATTGCATTTACTTACCAATGCTCATAATTAATACTAAGATGATAACATATAATCACTCATGAATGAAATATACAAAAATAATTCCTTTTCACCTTATAAGCATTTGAAGACAATTAATAAATAGTAACTTCTCTTCCGACATAAAATTATAATATCTTATTCATTAATGAATTCATAATCTTAAATAATCATAGAAAAATTGTCTGTATTTATTTATTTATTTATTCATTGGATGTCAGTAACTATCCATAAAAAAAAAGCATTGAAGTAATTTATGAAAGTTAATTTCAATCACTTTCCAATGAGATAGTACTTTGAAATTTATGGTTTCATCAAACGGTCAATGAAATATTGCATATTAATATATTTACTCGGATTTAAAAAAAGGGTTACAGTCAATTACATTGCATTTACATAATTACATTGTGGCATACTGGTTAGCATTGCTAGCCTTGAAACGCTCAAGTCCTGGGTTTGAAACCTGGTTAGGGCATGGTAGTTTTGGCTCTTAAAAAAGGTTAATTGTAAGAGTGGTCTTTCTCGACTAAAAATTTACCTAATAAAGACTTCACTATTATTATAAAGACCAACAAAAATGGAAAAGTTTGGAGCCAAGAGTATTACCAGCCTTTAGGAAAGTTTTGGAGCCTTACCTGCTATTTCAAAGATATATTGAATAACAATAAAATAAATTAGAAGACTGAAAATTGAATATTATTTAGATAAGGGTTGGACCAAAAGTCAAGATTGTTACTTTTTACTGTCTCTAACATAAATGCCATATTTATAATAATATGAGTTTTATTTAGAACAATGCTATTCATTAAACACAAGAAATAAGACAATATACTGCAATATAGACAATGATAACAACATTTTTTAAATGATAAAGTCTGCTATTAAGAATCTACTCAGAAACATTTTAAGTTTAATAATATCAAAAACAGAAAAAAGACACATTAGGTCATATATGGATGACACCAACATTTACAAATATAGATAAGTAACAATTATAAAAGTCACAATAAAGCTAAATATTAAGTAAAATATAATAATGACATAATCACTAGTAAATTAAATGTGTAACTCAAATCATATTGTCAATGAGACATTTTTTAGATAATTTTGAAAAATCATCAAGCTTTGGGAATCTTTTATCTCTGGTGGAAGTGAATAATATAGCATTAGTCTTCAGAAAAATAAAGAGATTTTCATTGATGATTTGGAGACGAAAGGAATATGGACATCGCTTCTTCCACTTGTGTTCCTCAACGATGTAGTTAAAGCAGCTCATAAGGGTATAAAGACAGACGCCATATTTCTAGATTTCTGAAAAGCTTTTGACCGAGTATCACATGTAAAATTAATTCATATGTAGATTGCTTACAGGATTAACGGAAAAGTTGTTGATTGGATAAAGTAATTTCTCGGAAACAGATCGCAGCAAGTTGCATTGGACTGAATTTTATCTGATAAGGTTTGCGCCACATCCGGTGTTCCACAGGGAAGTGTATTAGGACCAATTTTGTTCCTGATATATATTAATGATGTTGGGGATTATTATAAATGCAATGTTAGGTTATTCACTGATGATACTGTTTTGCATAGAGAGATCGTACCTCAAGATGACACTGCTTGTTTACAGAACAATCTGGATATTATTTTTGGTTGTTGTACTGATTGGCAGCTCGAGCTGAATGCAAAGAAGTCCGCTGCCACGATTTTCATGCGGCTCACTAACATTAATTGCATACCTTATAGAATTTCAGGATATCCCTTGGAGCTTGTGAATTATGCTCAGCAGTATTTTTCCTTCAAAGAGCATATTCGAAGCATAATAGGAAAGGCAAATGGGATGCAAAGGTTAGCCAGTAGAAATATGAGGGGGTGTTCATCAAGAGTAAAAGAAATAGCATACTTTTCCCAGATTTGACCTCTACTGGAGTATTACTGTGTGATTTGGGATCCTCATGAAGTAGGATTAATTTCCGATCTTGAGATAGTTCAACGCAGAGCAGCTATGTTTGTCAAGGGAGATTTCAGATTCCACAGCAGTGTTTCGGCTACGATAGAATCCCTTGGATGGAACTCTCTTAGTGATAGAAGACTTGAATATCGACAGAAGCTTTTTAATAAATTTATCACTACCGATTTCAAGGACGAGATAACTGATATTGTTATCTCATTTATAAACTTTTGCAATCTTCAGGAGAAACCAAAAAAGAGATACAGGGAAGTAGTTGTCAGGACAGATCGTTACTTTTGGTTGTTTTCCCCTCGAAGTATTAGAGAAGCTAATAGCTCTCCAGGTTAGATAGGGATGTTGGTGATTTACACCCCCTGTCACATGCCACTGGCGGATTGCAGAATTTAAATGTAAATTTTATGCTCGAGTACATCACTATTTGTCTTCAAGGATTTATGCAAATATTCAGGCATAAGACCGATTTTTATTTTATGTATAAAATTCAATAAAATAAATAAATAAAATTAACCTACCTAATTTTTGGAGCATTTTATCAATTTTAGTAGATCTATTACATTGTAATATTATTCTCATGGCCTTATTTTGTAATATTTGCAATCTCTTTTTTTCTGTTTGACTAGCTAGGTATGAAATAGTAGCAAAAAAATTAAATGCGGTAATATAAAACAATTATATATATAACTTTAGTTGTGTCGATAGAAATAAAGTTACTAATATATTTAATATACTAATAATATTTACCAACCCTAGCCAGGAAATGTAATTTTTTTACAGACATAATTTAAATGTTCATCAAATATGAACTTCCAATCAACTATCATTCCTAAGTACAGCAAGGGTCCTAGGAGACTGACCTGCCCAACCTATATCTTTCTTTGGGATGAGATGTAGCTATTACATTTCACTTCTTGCATTCTTCCTGTTAAATAATTTTGCAACCATTTGATGACTACCCCACCAAAACCATATTTCTGGAGCTTACAAATAAGCTATTAATTTATTCCCAAAAAGGGCAGTAGCATATACAGTAGAATTTGGATTAAAACTGATATATTTTGAAATCCTCCTTCAGTCAAAACTTTTCCATGGTCCTTGCCATTTGGAAATAAATAATGAAATAAAATAGTGGTTAATTTGAATTTTGTTTTGGTTTCAAACTTCTGATAAACACAAACTAAGATATAGTGATTTTACAACACAATATAACATGTATGACAAAATCTTCAATTAAAAAAATGTTTTTGAAATAGAATGCATTGGCTCATGTATGATTCTGAAAATTAGGGAAACAAATGCTTCCTTAACTGGAACGAATCTTTCTAGCTTTTACTTGATAAGGTGCAATATTTAGATTAAGGAGATAGTGCAATCATGTAGTTACAGAGAATACTTTGGTCTTTAAAGAGTGCCTCATTCCTAATTGGTACACAGTGATTTCCTTCTTGTGTCAGACTGCTTTGCTTTGGAAGTTGCTTTTTTATTTGTTCCTGGGTGCAATAATGTTGTTTTCCAAGCCAGGAACACAAAAATCTTTAACCTTGGTAAGTGGGGAAGGGACTAAAAAAACAGCTAGAAATTGCTAAGGACTTTGGAATCCCTCGTAACACAATTAGACTTCTTTAAAAAATCGAGCAGGACGAGTGAAAGTAGGAAGGACTGTAAAGATCATATCAGAAAACCCAGACATCGTCAACTGTGTTTTAAAGAGGTATAAACAACTGCAGTACAAGGATATTGAGAGTGGACCTCTTGCAAGTGAAGATAGTTGAACCACTAGCTTATGAATTGAGGGGGAAAGTACAAAGTGGCTGGATAATTTCAAAGAAAATAACATTAGTTTTTTTTGGCTGTGCTGCTGCTGCTGCCACTACCTGGTGAAGTCCCCCTAAGCTCCCCTGAACTTGCCAGGTGCTTCACCAAGGAGCAATAGACAAAACACACAACCATTCACTGATCAGAGAAACTTTTCATTTGAATTCTGATTCAAAGCCGGGACCTTAGGATCCCAACGATAGAGAAGCTAACCACTTGGCCACCAAGGTCGGTAAATTTTTAATCTGTTTGCGGTGAAAATGGTGCTGTGGATCAGCAAGGGGCAAACAGGGAGGGGGGAAAGACTTGGAATAAATGATCAAGAACAGGGAGACCTAAAACATTTTCTGTGAAGAGGAGATGAGGCTTATTTTTAAGAAGGAAGATCCGTTCCATTTAAACATGAGATATGTGATGGGGTCAAGCGCAGTATAGAAAGTTACATTAATGGTTGGAGCAAATACGGATGTGTCGGGAAAACAGCTCTAGCTGATGGTTGGAAAATCGGCTAGTCCCCATAAATGCTAAATCAAGGCCAGAGGAGTATGCATTCCGCCTGAGAGATTGAATGACCGGAGAAATTTACAAAAATTAACTCATGAGAATAGATAAAATGTTAAGAAGAAGTAAAATGAGTCACCTCGCTGTCAATTTAATATGAAAAACTTCTCAAAGCAACTGCACTCTTACTTTTATTCATAACAGCTCTGTTTCTATGAAAATTGGGTCTTCATTTGACTTATATCACCATAATTGTTCTATAACAATTTCACCCCTAAAATTGTTGCTAAGCAAAATGTTTAAACAAAATCTCTTAAAAACAAAAGTATTTCCTTAAGCAATGAAAGTATTTTCAGCAAGATCCTTACAGCAAATGTTTTTTTATAGACCATGGACTATAATCGACAAACGCCCTTTTAAGGGTTAACTTCATACTGAATGAAGAGCAATGGATATTGTTCCACACAATTTTTTTAAGGAGATTACTGGTTTTGATAGGTCAATGTCATTGTCAGATCTCAAACAATCTTTGAAAAAAAAGCAATATATAGTCTTGGAGAGAAAGGGCTAAGGTGGTGTAGGTACAGAGGGTACGGAGAGTTGGTAGGGGGTAAGGTAGGGCCACTAGTAAGATTGATTGGTTGCTGTTTATTAGCTATCAGAGGATGCCCATAAGAGCTGAGAAACAAATATATTTTGCTCACTAAATATTATACTACAGAAGAATTTTGGATGTTCTTCAGTTTTTGTATACAAAATAAAAATAACTACAGTATCATAAATTATGAATTTATAACAACTAATGTTAAGTATTTTATTTTCATGGCATTCACTGAGTCCTTTCAACTCTTCTGAGGAAATCAAACAGTGTATGTGATATTTAATTTATTTGGACTTTGATTGGTAAATTTCATTTAAAACTTTACATCATCCTTTAATTTTTCACCAATTATAACCTGCTAACGACCATGCTTTTAAGAAACAACCAATGTTTCAAGCTTCCATGGCTTTTGGGGAAATTTGAATGCAATCTTTTATATTTTTTATAGATCTTTGACTCTAATGGCTCATAGTAAATTTTTGTATTTAGAGGTCGAGATTAAGATGTTCATATATATTTTCATTGCATACATATTAAAAAGTGATGGTATTATATATAAAGAGGGCTGATGGGGAATTCGGATAGGCAGAGTTGGGAAGGAGAGTTAGACAAGGGGAAGAAACAGAGAAGGGAGTGAAAGTTTTTGAGGAAGTAGAGAAGTCAGTAAGATATGCGAACAAAAAAGCCATTATGTGTAATTCTGTAAGGGTTTATAAATTCTAGTAAATACCCTGAATGATAATGAAAGCAAGTTTGGGAAGAAAATTAGCTTAAGAAACACTAAAATGGCGAATTGGCGAGCAGGTGAATAAATTCCCTTACTAGGGTAGTCTTCTTCCTTGGGATGTAAGATACACAGGTAAGGATCCAAAAAAAATAGCTTTGTGAAAGAAGTCTCCATGAAGCTATTAGAACTGATGACTGGAGGTCAGGAAAAAGGACTCAGAAGAAGATTGGTAACATCCTTGGCGTTGAGTGTTTTTCTGAAGGAGTGTGAAACTTAGTCCTTAGGATATAGTAAATCAAAAGTTTGGAGGCCTTTAAGATGTGGGTATCGTATATAATAGAAAATTTAATTTTGGTGAAAGAAAAACTAAAACAAAGTTGCTAGGAATGGTTGGTTGGGGAGCCCACGCTTTTAATTTAAGTAATTAAGCTTTGACAGAGGAAATTTGTCGTTCAAATATTGGGAGTGGCAGGACTACTAAAAAGTGACGGAGGGTCAAATACGAGGGAACAGAAAGAGGAAACAAAATTGCTGTATGCTAGTTCAGTGGTCTGCCTAGGAAGTGGGAGATCTGGGTTCAAGTCCCAGTCATATCGCTATTTTTCACTCCAGCTCATACTGAAGTTATTTCAAGTAGAAGCCTTTAAGTACAAAAAAACTTTCATTACTTCACCAACTTAATATGAGTGAATGGGTCTGAGGCTTGGAGAGTAAATTTTCTTGTTATTAAAATGTATACTTGGATTAGTAACTTAGTTAAATGAAAATAATTTCAGATACATTGAGCTGAATGAAAAGTACAGATTTTAATGTTTTTAATCAAGGTGGAGAATATCAAAGAAGAAAAATCATGTAAAATATAAATATTGCAAGAGTACAGAAATTTACATGAATACAATAAATAAAACTAAAAATTTTGTAGTTTTGCAAATTGGTACCTGAAAAAGGGTTATTAAAACAGTAAGGTTTGAAGTGCTGCTCAGGAGGAATTTTATCTTCCATGTTGTCACCTCTGCATCAGGCTCCAGGGAAACAATATTGTTTTAGAGACAACCAAACTCAGCAGTTAGAGAATGATTTGAAATGGTGCTTTGAATTGATTGATTGGGAAGGGCATGGTAATGCAGTTTGTTTCAGTTTTTTTTTAAGACTTGGATAAAATGTGAAGGAGTGGGTGAATGCATTGAAGAAAGAATGGCCACAGGAACCAAGACATATTGGTTCACCCAGCTCAGTAATTGGGTGGAAAATAACCTGGATTCTTAAGGCCCATATATTATAAGAGCAATTTAGATTGTTTTGCAACCATTCTACTATTTCCCCAAATAGTCTCAAACACGCACAAGCATATAATATGATGGTAATTTCCCTGTTAAGAAATTATAAAAAGCAACAGATAAATGTACCATGAAGATAAAGCAAAGGGACTGACTTGTAATTCATGTGTGGCCACTTCCCAAACGTCTCCCTCCTGGCTGCCTCGCTGAACATAAAGGCACGGTCTGTAGCCGATCTGTCTTGTCCATTGCAAGCCATTGAGCCTGACACTTGTCTTGGTTCTGGCAGAAGGCAGTTTAACCTCTCTGTGATTGCTGATGCTACTGGAAGAGCTGGAACAACGCCACTCTGGCGTTTTAGTTCTTGCATTGCTCCAGCTGCCACTGGCTTCAGAGCAGAATATGATAATTCCAGGCATAATGTATTCCACTGAAAATAAAATCGGTTCATAACATTGATAAATGAACACAATCAGTAAATTTTAAGACCTGGCATTTTTGGTTGTACAAGAAGAGAAAAATAGTGACTTGGCTGGGACTCAAACCCAGGTCTCCCACTTCCGGCAGCAAAGTGGGAGACCTGGGTTAAGTTGCACGCTGTATAACCTTGGGTTAAGTTGCACACTTTCCTGTGCTAAGTCAAACTTCATTTCCATCATTTGTAAAATTTCCTGGAGAGGATTCCTCTTAATTTCACTTTGTGGTTCAGTTGCCTCAATGAGGACCTCTGGTGGTGGTTGGTGCCACTACGTGGAGCACCATCACCTGATCATAAAAGCCCCCAGTTACAGAAGGGAAAAGGACGTGGCTCAGTTGTTTAGTGGTTAGAACACCTGCCCGGAAGTGGGAGGGTTCAAATCCCAGCCAGGTCACTGTTTTTCACTTCTTGTGTAACCTTGGATAAGCATGCAAAAAGGTTCCAGACTTGCGAGATGAAATTTCTGAGGAAAATCATAAACAAAACCAGAAGAGATAAAATATGAAATGAAAGAATAAGAGAAGAAGTGAAACAAAGGCCGCTTGGAAAAGTGATTGAAGAAAAGCAATTAAAATGGTATGGAAATGCTTTCAGAATGGATGACAACAAAAAAGGAAAACAAGTGCTGGAAGTCAAAGTTCAGGGAAAAAGGGGAAGGGGTAGACCGAGAATAACCTGGGAAGATGGAATTGAGAGGATGGGAAACCAGAGGGGCAAAACACTGTGTGCGATGAGGAGAATGATGAGAAATCGGACAGAATGGGTGGAGAAGAAGAAATGATGGGCTGAGGCCCCAACGCTGAAAGACAGAAAGGGGAAGAAGAAGAAGTAACCTTGGGTTAAGTTGCACGCTTTCCTGTGCTAAGTCAAACTTCATTTCCATCCTAGTATTTTTTATATGAAAATAATAAAGTCATAATAACATTGTTGAGACCAATTTTTCATAACATTGACATGAATTGAACAATATTTATATAGTAAATTAAACTGTGTGTGCATGTATGTCCACCTAAAACTTAAACAAAAGTTACAAAACCTTCTAACTGTGGAATAATGTAAAACCAATGCCATTCAGATAATAGGATACTTTTTACTTATGTAACAATCCCGTTTTTTAAGAAATAAATAAAAAATTTTGATTGTAACTTGAGACAAGTTCCATAAGAAAGAAATACTACAAAAAGATCTTATCATTAAATATATATTTCAGCTCCAACTTAGGAGAATCTTGATATGATTTAAACTTCAGATTTAGTGGGGCTTGATGAATTAAGTTGAGAAACTCCTTGTGTGTATGAACTTAAAGTAAGAAAAGATATTAGAAGATATTTTGACAACCAGTGTAAATATTAAGATAAAGGAACATGTTTTGTCAAAAACAAAAAAGTAAAGGGCACTATCATAAAATAAAGAAAGAGTCTGAGAGATATAATTTCATGTAGGGAGGTAAGTTATAATAAGAAAAGACCAAGTGCAGAACATCACTATTTATCTATTCTATCACTACTGTACCTGAAGAACTGTAAAAGTATTTGGCTAAAAGAATAAGAATTCCACTTACTACCTCTACTTTTGTATCTATCGCCCCAACAATAAAGTTTTCTTCTAATTATTCTCAGTATCACCCTCGCTAGCTTTCCAATTGCCCTGACAGAGTGTTTCATCACATTACTCTTCCTTTTTTCATTTAATACAAAACATCTTTATCCTCCACAACAACCGTCCCCTAAAACACATCCTTAATATATCACACCATCACAGATCCAAGACACACCAACACAATAGTTAAATTACATAGCATTTTCCACACTTCTCTTCCTTAAATCTCCATTCCCTCATTTTCTTCTACTTACTATACTTGTAATACATCTCCGTTCTTTTACATACTACTCCTGAAATGTCACTACTTTTACTCATGTCTCTTTTTTAAATATGATCTTTCTTGCCTTAATTCTCACACAATTCAGCACCTGTTAATACACAACTAAGCCTATCCAACATTTTTCACCTTTCTGTCACTAACAAATGAGAATATTATCACTCTCAAACGGTTTAGTTGACTAAAACAAGTCAATTGCTATAAAATAACAATCACTTTCAGATCAATTATGAACGCCACGCTTTCAAGCAGATTTTTCATTGATGACATGCCAGAGGATGCAAATCATTTCCACGGAATATTTGCTTTGGTTACAGTTGGAATCTTTCCTAAAATTTTGTATAAGCCCTGAATCACATAACAGCCGACATTCAACATCACATTATCCCTTCTGCAAAATGAATCCACCTTCACAATAATCTTAATAATAAGCGTCCATCTCACTTCAATCTCTACGAGAGAGATGAGACATACTAGGTTGTGTTGGATTTCCACTATACGATACCTTCCTCCGTGGATTTAACTTCATTCCTTTTACTTGCAAGCCTCCAACATTCCAAGCACCAATTTTTCATTCGTAGCACACGCCTTTCGATGAAAACCGTTTTATACTTCCACCGATCAACCATAGACATCGAAGGTAAGTGATGAAGCTTTAAGGGTATCGATGCAGCATTTTGGTTTTACCAAATCGCACTTGCACAAAAGAAGCATTCCATCCTTTTCATCAAATTTCAAGCAACTGAGTGGTAGGCACTGATATAGTTAGGTAAGTTGACTTCTGGAGAATCTGTCTCTGTGTTCCAACTAGTATTCATATGTAATTTTTGAACGAGCTAAGAACTTATAAACAAGGACTAATTTAAAAGTTACATAGTCGAAAACAGGAAACATTTCGGTGAAATCATAAACTGCATTTGAAAATACTATGGGGCCGAAAAGTATCCGATTCCATAATATAAAATAATATTACATAACTTCGTGTTTACTTGGATTGACGCTTTCTAACAACAATTTAGTCTCGACGTAAGTGAAACTGAATTGGATTGGTTGAGCATCAAATGTGTACCTTCATATTACATTAAACATTTCCTTGCAGTGAAACATTGATATACATTAATACAAATTTTAACAAATAATTACGACAAATTTTTGCTGCACCGACAAAGAGAGTTAATTGACCCACCTTGACTGCTTTTGTTCCTTTCTTTGGCAGAACTTGTCCTTTTTCTATTTTCTTCGTCAGCTCTTCTATTACTTCATGACTTTGATCGACGCCAGGAATTTGCAAAGTTTGTAAACTGTGCTGTAATAAGACAGCCTGCACCGAGAAATAAAAATGTATCGTCAAGAGGATAAAATATATGTTTCTTATGGAAACAATATATAAAGCTTAAGTGCTAATTTGCAAGTTTCATCTCCATAAATAAGGGTTATTCCCCTAAAAAATACTCCTATAAATACTTAAAGAAAACGTTTATATTATGATACAATTATGATATAAATCATTTCTAATTCTTTAACATACCAAATTATTAATAAGTGAAGGTGATTTACCTCGGACATCAACAATTCCAGTTTTATTTCCTCATCGGACTTAGAAATAGGAGTCTGAAGAATGGTATCCAGAAGAAGCACACCATTATAATCTGACCTTACACCAATAGCATCTCCATCAGTGAATAAAACTTTATCTTGCCCAGCCAAATACGTTCCTCGAAGAAACCCGCTCGAAGATGCTGTGTGTTAAAGGTAAGAAAAACATGTTGTTTCTATAATAACAGCGGAAAATCAACTATAACATTAGATTAACCATGAAGATGTTAAATTCTTTAATATGGTAAGAATCTAGCACTAGAAAAAGATGACAACATTCATTCTAATGACAGACATGTTCAGTTAGGTTGAAATAAATAGAACTTATGTTAGTCTTGATACATGATTGTTTTTTCTTAAAAAACATCTCAGTGGAGATTATACCCAGAAAGACGGGGATAACTTTATCTTTTGATATTCATCAACTATAAGCTTTAATTTAAAAGAAATTTGCCGAAACTAGTCAACGTGTGACTTACCTGAAAGAGAACTTCTAAGTAGGATGACGCCCGAATTCACGTCAATCACATGAACTTCCGATGAATTTGTGATCACTAAAATTATATTTAAATTAGGATGATACAATATACTTCTAGAATCTGTTTCTACGTTGAGGGAACCGTCTTCAGTAAGTAACCACAGACCATCTTCAGCCATTTTGATCGACAGTTCCTTCGCAGCGTATTCGTCTTTTCATCATGTGATCTGTCTATGGCGGTAACATCATATGTTTAAGTTGGTATCCACCATCTGTTTACGCTATTAACTCATGAAAAAATGGTTCCTACAGCATCATTATTCAACAAATGATATCTAAATAGAGATGCTGAGCAAGATTTATTGCTCGCTGAACATGCACAATCACAAGCTAAGTTCCTTAGTTGAGTAAATAAGAATTTAAGATTCTACACGTATTCGACTATACTTCGACTCGCTTTGAGAGATTGCTCATTTTAATGCTCTACCAAATTTTCTTTATAATGAATCTATTTCAAGTCTTTCAGTAGAAACAAGATTAAACTTTCTATCTTGTAATTCTATGCAAGGTTTAAGTGACTGGAAATATATACGGAAATTTCAAACAATTAAACCCAATCCTGCAAAGCATTAAGGAATCGTGTGCATCTACGAATTACTTTTGTCTCAATGTGAAACCTTTGTGACATGCATTACAGGTAGTGTCATTAGAAGTTTCCCTTGAACTTATTTGGGGATGCTGAATGTTTGTATTTATGTACGTAGTACATTGAATGCAAAGGATCCTTATAGACGAACGTAATGTTTTTAATAAAATTCTTTCTCGACAATCCCAGGATACTTACTTATTAACAAACAAGTAATATATTTCAAGCTAGACATCAATGATATGTATAATTAGATATAGAATTAACCCCCATGTCATGACACCATCTGCACGCGTGATAATGGTATGAAGCGTATGAAGTCCGCAACAGTTTCCGTACTTTTTGTCCAGATGGCAGAGCAAAGGGAAATTTAAACCATAAACAGTGATGCACACAAAAATTATTTGTATAGATAAGAGGAGTACATTTTCGTTTTGGAAAATAGTATCCATAAAAATATAATTTTCTTGTGGGCATTTTCTTTTTATTTCATCATACAGGTTTCTTTTGTGTTGTCATCTAGACTGATCTAGACCATGAGCAAGAAACTACTTGAAGATCCTGTTTGTCATCATTGGAAGGCGTAGTATCTTTATACGCCGTCGATTCAGTCATTATAAACCTTTTGGTAGAAATGTTCAAAATAAATGTGAACTTATACAGTTAAATAATGTTAATAAGCACCCACAATGTTATATTTGCATATCTATTATGATTATTCTCGTAGGTAATAAAGAGAGGGGTTTAGGTTGCCTCAAAAGTTCCTGTTCCTAGCCTCAATAGAATAAGCCGCGTAAGATACATGATCACGTAAATTTCTTTTTAGCATCGGCAGATCCTGTTGTCTAAAGCGTCATAGGAAAACCATTTGGATGATAAAAAGTGGACTGTACAGAAAAGGATGATGTTAAATTCCTACAAATATTAGATAAAAACTTGAGATTAGCACCCAATGGCAAAGACTTGCCTAGACGTACTAGAAGAGCGCTTTTTCTCATTATTAATAAAATTCTCCAATTGGAGAACAGTTTCTCTTCGCGAAAATGCAAGGAAATATTTTTTTGAAATTTATATTTGTATATGAATGAGTTCTATAATGTAAAGTTTATTTAGGTATCACAAATGTTTTTTTTATCGACGAATTAATTTTGCTGCGTTTGGCAGTCGAGTAAAGAGTTGCAAAATGAGATAATTGATACGTGGGGGAATCTTGATCACTGTGTAAATTATTAAACAATTACCTATCTTGCCCCGAGTTACTTGAATGGGCTATTTCCACATGCACTTATAACACAATTGTGTTAAGGAGAAAAAGATCTTTATAGACCTAACAATATGTACAACAGTCTTGCTGCCAGAATTATTCGAACTGCAAACGACCTTCCTGAGGATATAGATATTTTTATTCTGAATTTAGCCTCTTTCAAAAATCCATAAAATCTATTATGCCGTAATTGTGGTTGCTACTATCATTTTATCTGAAAATGTTACTATATCTATTATGATCAGGGACGGATCCAGGGGGGTGGTCCTGGGGGTCCGGACCCCCCCCCGAAATATCACTTGTGCCTATTTTTCGAAAATGAAACTCGAATAACGCAAATAAAACACAATTTAATAAGTAATCACTAGCGAAAAAATTCGAGTTTGTCTAACACAATTTTAACGTCACGTTTTGTGAAAGCCGAAATATCTTCTATTTTTAAATTTTTCGATCGGACCCCCCCCCCCAAAAATTTTTTCTAGATCCGTACCTGATTATGATTATAATATTTAAATTGTCTTAGAGTGTCTTCCTATTAGAGATTTCTTTTGTATTCTTTTGATTTTTCATAATTCTATTGCTATCCCTACATAATTTATTAATAAAATATATATTATTTAATTCCGTATATATTTTTTGATGTCATTATAATTATTTAAAAGGGTTTATCCCGTGAGAATAAAAAAATAAATTAAAGAATTTTTGATTAATTGAGCTATAGCTATAGACACACACACATATATATATATATATATAGAATTGAAACAAGTAAAACAGATTTTTGGGTAGAATGGATGGAAAGGAGAATATTATTTGGATTCTTGATTGTACTTCTAGCTCTTAATTTTTGTGCAATTGCAACATTTATATCATAAGAAATTCCTCTTTGTCATTGTATGAACAGTGTTGACAGAGACATACCTTTCAAATGACCACTCGTTTGAATG
Organism: Sympetrum striolatum; assembly: GCA_947579665.1. Lineage (NCBI taxonomy): Eukaryota > Metazoa > Arthropoda > Insecta > Odonata > Libellulidae > Sympetrum > Sympetrum striolatum. The sequence continues at coordinate 72,057,835 of OX388351.1, read as the reverse complement.
CAATTCATCGACATTTAACCCTTACATCCATTTGAGATTACTCAACACGGTCATGCAATTTCTGACCTAGCAAATACTAAAAGACTCACTCCAGTAGTCGAGCACTGATCCAGTAGTGGTTTGCACTGCTCCATCACTGACGGTGCCCTCAACTTGTTGGCACTCTTTTGATTTCATCAGTAGGTTATAGTTATTTGCATTTGTGAGTGCACAATGTGTAACATATTCATTTTTAATTTTACTCTGAATTCAATGCGCCATTCAATGCCCCTGTTTATGGTACTATAAAACAGGAATCAGCCAAAACTGCTCACGTGAGCTGTTGCTAATCTGGAATTTTACTTAGAGACCATCTTTCATACAACCCAGCATGAAAGAATAAAATAAAAATAAGTATTCAAATATATACTAGTGTATTATAAATACTATACTATAATATTTATAAAATAAAAAATTCATAGGTGGATTGAAAGAAAGTAAGAAGAGTGAGAATAGTTCGTGCTAAGCTGGTGAAAAATTGGGTCTTCAAATCAATCAATGGATATTATTGAAAATAACCCTTCCACCTGAAAGCATGAGCCATAGAGGATTATAAGTGTAACCAAATCTGCTATATTTAAAATCTGGGACCTAATACAAATATTTATTGACTTTGCTGTAGCCATTGTAGAAGGGAGAGCCAACCAAACACTCTTCAGAAGAAGAGGATTTCTTACATAAACTTACTGCCTAATGCACAGCTTACAATGACCACTTCTGACTCAAAATTACTTAGGAAATAGAAAATTCATTAAAAAAATAAAAATGCATGTGTCTTAAGAATGATTTTAATATCTACCTGCTTAAAGCTCTCTAAAGTTAAATTGGGATTCGGCCACACTTCCATGTGGCCAGATTATGAAAGTGTCGTCCACGTATCTGAAAAAACAATTTGCTTTTTTTGGGTTTTTCTTATTCTGAGTGCCTCTTCTTCAAATTTCTCCATAAACAGGTTGGCGATTGAAGGTGAGAAAGGGGACCCCATTGCCCATTGGTGGTAAAGGTCCTTTTAGATAGTTCAGTGTATTTTTACTGGAATGAGTTTATAACTGTAAATAATAGACTTTTAACCTTTCATCTCTTCCATTTAAGTCTAAATGTATTAATATAGAGTAAACCTCAATTCTGATAAATCCCAATCCAATTTATGTCTCAATGGTTCTTTAACAAAAATAAAGAAGAACAAAAAGTGAAAAATAGCAACATGAGTTGGACTCTAACACAGGTATCCAGACAAGTATTCTAATCACTGAACTGCCGTGCTGCATCAATTTCACTTTGGCATGGTAGTTCAGAGGTTCGAATGCTTGCAAGGTTAGTGGAAGACCTGGGTTTGAGTCCTAGTCATGTTTTGCTTCTTGTACAGTCTTTCGTTAAAGTGCACGTATCCTCATGCTAAGTTATATTTAATTTCCATCACAGCATGAAGAGTCCAACCTTCCTAAAATATGTATAAGAATATGAATTGCTAACTTTTTTCACAATTAATTGAGGAAAAAAATTCATGCAGACATTTTCCCTATTTTTTTCTCTATATCCAAATCTCTACCGCTTCTAGTTGTCTTATTTCCTTTTCATTAATGGTCCAACTCTCACTTCCATACAGTAACATGCTCCAGACTAAGGTTTTGGCAAATTTCTTTCTAATTTGTTTATCCAAACGTTTGAATACTAGCATAGCATTTGTTGGTGAAAGATTGCTTGGCCAGCGCTATCCTTCTCCATATTTCAGTCACAACTGTTGTTTTGTGTGATCACGCTTCCAAGGTAACAAAATTTGTCCAACTGCTTTACTTTTGGAAGGTCCTATCGTTATGTTTGCATGACTTATTATATTTTCATTACTTATAACTTAAGATTTTGTTTTATGAGCATTATTTTTAATTGCTATTTAGTCAAGGTGTTTGTCAAAGCCTCTTAATGTTTTATTCACATCCTATTTTGTTCTGTCAATATGACTATATCATCAACAAAGTACATGTGGTCTATTCTACCTCCATTCACTTTTATTCACTTCATTTTCATAGTCTTGATCGCTTCCTCAATAAACATATTAAACAGAAATGGTGATAACAAGTATCCTTGTCTCACTCCTTTTCTAACACAGCCACTTTTATGCATCTGTTTATTTCCTATTTGGTTTTCTGATCTTTATGTAATATCAAATTTATGGAAGGACAAAGGTATGTTAAGGAATGGGTAAACAGAGAAGGCCTGAAGGATGACCAAAAGAAGAAATTGCTTGAACAAAAACTGAATGAGTTCAATTTAGGGCGTGAAAGAAGTGTAAACTGGAAAACAAAAAATAAAAGATGTAACTATAGAATTCTAGGAAAAAGAATACTTGTACCAAAGAAACCATGGATGACAACAGGACTTTTATACATAATAGAACTTAGGAACAAAATGAGAGCAGGTAAAGAAATGGATGGAGAGGGATGGAGGGTAAAAAATATGATAACAGATAAATGTAGGAGGGAAAAAGAGAAATAGGTTAAAGCATGGGCCAGTGTTATTTAATTTGTATTAGTTTGTGGCATCACCACTTTTCTCTGTAGCTAATGGCAACAACACTTATTATTTATAACTCTAGTTTATTCTTGATGTAACATGCGTAGTTTGTTTCACGCTGAATAAAACCTCATTTAAGGTGTTAAATACTTTGACTATAATTATACAGCAATTTATTCAACGTGAAACAAAGATCCTTTAAACAAGAAATCATTGGCACTTCGGAATGGATCAGATATTTAAGCCCGAAAGGTTCGGAGTTGAGCCAACGTGCGCAGTAGCCGAAGCACGTTGGAACCATTGGAAGAAGACTTTCAATAACTTTATTGGACATTTGACAAATATAACAGACAATCAAAAACTCCAGTTACTGGTAAATTATGTGTCAGCCAATGTTTACCGTTACATCAGCGAATCTACGTCTTACATGGACGCTATCACAACAATGGATACCTTGTACGTTTTGAAACGCAACGAAATTTTCTCCAGACATTGTCTTGCTTCGAGATCTCAACAGAATGGATAATCCGTGAGTGAGTACTTGCAAATTCTCAAGCAGATGAGTAAAGATTGTCAATTTGAAGCGGTATCAGCAGATGTGTACAAGAGTGAATACATACACGACGCTTTCATCCGAGGCCTCAGGAGCTCCCATATTTGAGAGAGACTCTTGGAAAACGACACCATCAACCTTGAGAAAGCTTTTGAACAGGCTAGGTCCCTGGAATTGGCTGAGCCACACTCTGCATCCTACCTGGATGCTGTTTCCTTGCCACCTCCCGTCGCGGCTGTCGAACACCAAGCAGATCCTCCAGAGGAGAGTCCTTCCTTCCTTGCAGCTGCCACAGCATCCCGTAAAGGAAAGTGTTTTTTCTGTGGAAATGATTGCCACCCCAGAATGTCCTGTCCAGCCAGGGAAGCTACTTGCCGAAAATGTGGGAAAATCGGCCACTACCAGCGGTTTTGCAAATCAAGATCTACACATCAGTCTGCAAATGCCACAGCCTCAACAGTGTCATTAGCCTCTAACATCATCTGTACCAGAGTGCCTCAAGAAGTCCATTACCAAAGTAATTGTTAATGGTATAGAATTAAATGGATTGATTGATACTGGATGCTCACTTAGCTTAGCTCTCACTAGTGTATGACGATGTAACAGCCGAGCTAGACCTTAAATTACTTCGTCTTTTTAACAACTGCATCCGATTCATTTTTGACCTTCGGAAAGATGTTCAATTCTCCAATTACTGCCGTCAGTTGAAGTGGTTAACATCATGAGAAAATACATGCTTGGTTCATTTTTGTTTACAGTTTTTCACGATCTTCAACCATAATATATCCATGACATGTTTACCTACAAATATTCAGTTTCCTGTAAAATTACCCGCTCCGGCACTAACTATCTTCTATGCCCAATCCCTTGGACTAACACATACCTAAAATCCTTTTTAATTTCGTCATCTAATTTCTGGAACAACCTGCCTTTACACATTAAAAATTCCACCTCTGCACAATCATTTAAAGAAAAACTGTTTAATTACCTTTTTGTTTCTACAGAATTACTCTTATTACCATAATATTTGCATATTTTTTCTCTTTATTCTTTTTTGTATTATTTTTTGTAAGCTGTCTATATTTTGTATTCGACCTATTGTTTATAATTTGTATTATTTATTTTTATGTGAGCAGATAGAATTTGTATATTATTTTCTGCTCTTATGGGACTCATAATCCCAGAGCAAAATAAATTTATCATTATTATTATTAGCTTCTTAAACGAACGCTTCTCAGAAGTCTGCAATGTGAAAGTAAATCCTTATGTGGGAAAAGTAATTATGGCAAATTCATCCCTAAGTACGGAAATTGCTGGCTGTGGTACGGTTTTACTAAAAATGCAAGACCATACATATCCAAACTTTCAAGTGCTTATCATGAAGTATCTCTGTTCTGACTTTCTTATTGGTCACGATCTGCTAACCAGCCATTCCTCATTGGAGATTGAGTTCAAAGGCTACAGGGCTCCACTTAAAATTTGTTCCCTAGCGATTGCCAGAGTTCTGGCTGTATCCCTGTTTGAGAACTTGACTTCGGATTGCAAGCCTGTCACCACCAAATCCAGGCGCCATACAGAAGCTGATCAATCCTTCATAGACAACGAAGTACAAAAATTATTGGATCAAGCAGGGATTGAACCTAGCAAATCTCCATGGCGTGCTCAGGTCTTTGTTGTCAAAGGCGACAATCGTAAACCTAGAATGGCAGTTGACTATTCCCAGACTATTAACAGTTCATGGTGTGCCTGCTTTCCAGCAAAATATTGATAGGATAATAAAGGAAGAAAACCTTAAAGGTACTTTCCCTTACTTGGATGATGTTACTTTTGATGATGTTGGTGGTTTAGATCAAGAAGAACATGACCAGAACTTACAGAGATTTTTAACCACAGCTAAAAAATATAACCTCACACTTAACACAGAAAAGTGTAACTTTTCGACAAAGTGCGTAAAAATATTAGGATATTTGATTGAAGACAAGATCATTAAACCTGACCCTGACAGACTTGCCGCATTGATGAACCTTCCCATCCCAAAAGACATTCTCTACAACGAACCATGGGTATGTTTGCTTACTACTGTAGATGGATCCCTAAGTTTTCTGAGAAAATTCGTCCACTCCTGACAAGAGAATTCCTCTTTCTGAAGAGGCAGTAAAGGCCCTGCACTCCTTGAAGAAAGATGTCGCGGAAGCATCCTTCTCTGCAATAGGAAGTGACGCTCAGTTCAGAGTGGAGACATGCCTCAGAGTTTGCGATTGGAGCTACACTCAGCCAAAGCAGAGAGACCAATCGCTTTCTTTTCAAGAACCCTCAACGCAGCAGAACAAAGACACTCTTCAGTAGAAAAGGAGGCATACGCAATAGTTGAATCTCTACGACACTGGAGGCACTACTTGATGGGAAGGCATTTTGAAGTCCTAACAGACCAAAGATCTGTGACCTTCATGTTTGATCAGCATCATTCAAGTAAAATCAAGAATGAGAAGCTTATGAGGTGGAGACTGTGTCTCAGCGACGACATTGGGAGTACCGGTTAGAATAAGGGTTTGGCCGATATCTATTAAAAGAATTTATTTATCCATTACAAGGGAAATATCACACATACCGTCGTTACTGGCTGACGGGGAAACACCACCAACGGGATGAGTCCAAACCGGACCTGTCTTCTCGGGAACGTCTCCACCAGCGGAATGAGTCCGCTGGAGAGTGGGGTCCAAATCTGTTTCCAGATTGGGCCCTGGGACCTATTTCTCGGGGATGTCTCCACCAGCGGAATGAGTCCGCTGGGGAGTGGGGTCCAAATCTGTTTCCAGATCGGGCCCTGGGACCTATTTCTCGGGGATGTCTCCACCAGCGGAAAGAGTCCTAATTGGCGATGCCGACTCTTCTCGGGTCTTGGGAGCGGGGGGGGTCCAAATCTGTTTCCAGATCAGGCCCGGGGACCTACAGGGGGACCCTGAATTAGAAGCTCGGAGGAAGACTATTTCCCTTCGAGCCCCTAACCCCAAGTGACTTTCTTTCCAAAAATGGGGCTTATTTATACTGATTTTGGGGATGCGTTGGTGGTGTTCCCGCTCTTTCTTAGCATCCTCACGCCCAAGAGTGGTGTGGCCACGCCGAAGCTTGGCCACGCCGAAGCTTGGCCACGCCGAAACCTGGCGTACCCTAGCACAAGTCTCGGATTGCGTGTTCCCTGTACCTTGTCATTCCTGGCTTCGGTCCTTTACAAGTTATCACCGTGGTCTCTCTCTAGATCATTGCCGACTTACGATGCGATGAGTGAGGAGAGCGCTTCCCCACCCCTGGCCCCTCTGCAAAGTGGACCAAGGGTTCCCCACCAGTCACCGCCAGAATTTATGGGTGCTGGACCCACCCGCACATTGGAATGCACTCATGGGAACGCACCCACACTAAAGATGTGTCCTTACCACAACTGGAATTGGCCAATTTCAAGTTTGATATCATTTACCACCCTGGAAACAGAAACACAACAGCAGACACAATGTCCAGGATTACAGCGACCATCCAACCTCAAGGATTTGCATGACGCCTAGTGTCACACCGGCATAAACAGAATGCACCATTGGACACGAGCAAAAAATTTGCCCTTCTCCTTAGATGACATAAGAGAGTGACCAATGGTTGCCCAAGTTGTAACCTGTTAAAACTTTGCTTCTACAGAAATGAAGGACAGCTAATTAAAGGCAACCTCACCCTTTGAAAGATTAAATTTGGATTGTAAGGGCCCTCTACCGACTTCAACCAAGAATTGTTTCCTTTTGACCATCGTAGATGAATTTTCAAGATTCCCCTTTGCATTTCCTTGTTCTGATATATCTGCTTCTACAGTGATAAAGGTCTTGAGCAGTGTGTTTTCTCTCTTTGGATGCCTGCGTACATCCATTCAGATAGAGAAACTTCATTCATGTCGAGCGAGCTCAAGTCCTTCCTAACCTCCTTGCCACAAGCAGGACAACTGCTTACAATCCACAAGGAAATGGCCAATTGAGAGGTATAACGGAATTGTCTTAAAACTTAAAGCTTCTAGCTTTAAGTTCTAAGGGACTGGGAACAGAGAGATGGGAAGAATCACTCCAGTGAGCTCTCCACTCCATTTGATCATTACTCTGCATTGCAACAAACGCTACTCAACATGAGCGTATGTTTAACCACCCAAGAAGGTCCTTCAATGGGCATTCCCAACCTACTTGGCTAACACAACCTGGACCAGTCTTAATGAAAAACAACGTGCAACAGAGCAAGTATGATCCAATTGTAGAGGAGGTGTTACTAATCGAAGCTAATCCGGATTATGCCTACGTTAAGCTCCCTGATGGTAGAGAGTCTACAGTCTCAATTAGGCATTTAGCACCTCTAGGAATTTCAACGGTTAAACCAGACATGTCCTCCCCCCAGGAAGACCAACCACTGGCAACACCGCAGGAAGTTTCCCCAGTATACCAGGAGAATGACATTCAGGCTGATGCAGAAACTGCAGACAGAGAACCTAAATCTCAAATTGAAGATCTTATGGATGGAGGGACTTCTAGAATGAACAGCCATATTAGAAGGAAGCCATCCTATCTCCAGAACTATGTGACCTTTTAAATGGAGGGTGAATGTTATATAATTTGTATTAGTTTGTGGCATCACCACTTTTCTCTGTAGCTAATGGCAACAACACTTGTTATTTATAACTCTTGTTTATTCTTGATGTAACATGCGTAGTTTGTTTCACGCTGAATAAAACCTCATTTAAGGTGTTAAATACTTTGACTTTAACCCTTTCAATGCGAACATGCAAAAAGCTACTTTAGCCGGTACCTATTTTTTAAATTCATTTAATTTGAAAGAATACTACTTCCTAATCATATTTACTTCTTGATTTTTCGAAATAATAATTAGCTGAAGGAATACGAATTCATTTTTTGGACGGCCGCTCGAGCGGTCCTCCGCCATTGGCTATGAATGTTAGTTTGCAGACCTGCACTACACACATTTTTCTTTGATAATTAATCCTTGCAAATAGAGTCTTTTTAAATTTCCTTACAATATTCCATTCCTTTCGTTGCTTACTTTGTAAGAGTATGAATGATAGCTCTAGTCTGGTGTGTTTGGAGACGTACGCCCTCATTTGCAGTTCTTCCAGAAGGTAATTTATGGCAAATATTTCCACAAGCACCGAACCATTTGTTTTATTGTGGTCTTAGCTCCTAGAATTTTCCTTTTCTGGCAGAGAGATACACCAGGTGCCGTTTCTGGTTAAAGATTTGGATGGAAAACAATATTTTCGAAGGACGCCATCCAGCACGTGACCATATTTATGGCATTACCTGCGACCAGTGGTGCAGGGGTTTTAGGGGTTCAAACCCACCCCAAGAGTCAAGTGCTGTGACTATCTCTGAGCTTTTTTTTTCTGCTGAAGAGTACAAAACCCCAATCATCACACAAGTCTTAAGAGATACACTGCTAGTCTTGTGTTTGCTTGATAAATTCAGCGATAGCTTCGCATACCCGTAAATATGGCTCTGTTTTCAGCTGAGGTAAAGTTTTCGGTAGCAGAGTGGCCTAGAGCCGACATTGATATCAATGGGACGTTAAGATACGAGTGTTTTGCGCACAATGTTCAACGCGTGCACTTCTTAAGCCCATGCTTTAGATAGATGACTCACACCATAAGATAAGATTCCCATGAAAAAAAATTTGAAAGTGCTGATTCGTTTACTCCTCGCAAAATGTTCGGTTTGTAACGCATTCAATTGAATACTTAGCTAATACATAAAGATACTGAAAAACATCACACTTTTTTAGTTGCAGGAGTCGAGGTAATAAATGTTTGAAATTAATGAGAAAAGTACTGACACAAGGAAGCATGAAAGTTCACATGTAAGAAATTTTATTTTAATTCTCGATTGAAAATCACGTTACAGAAGCACATCCAAAAATATATCAGGTACACATACAGCAAATACACAAGCAGCATGAAATCATTTGTTATAACATGTAGTATAAGAACAAACAATGAAAATGTACATATGATAATAACTATTTCCCATGTCAATTTAATAACTGAAAAGGAATATTATAAAAAAATAAAAACATGAAATGTACATACACTTGCTGCAAATAAAGTAATTATACCAAAATGCTAAAAATACAATATGGAATACAAAATAAATTAACTGAAAATACAAAAGTTAAATTAATTAAAAATACAATAAAATCACTCATTATGAAAAGCAATAAAACAGTTGTCGAGGCATAACCCAGGATTATCGGGGCATCCTGGACAGAAAAAAGCAGTATTTTTTCGTATACCTTTCGTAGTACAGATTTTGCACTTTTTGTACAGCTTTTTTCCTTTGTCACTTGTGGGAACTGCAACAGGGAAATGTCTTCGGTTTACTCTTCTTTCACTTTCAGTCACTTTCCGCACTACTGGAGAATATTCTTCTTCTCCTATTAAATTTTCGATAATTGCCAAGCGAAAATCATAAAATGACATTTGATCGTTATGCATAATAAATAATATATAACTGTTTGCCAATAGCATTTGCAAAAAGTGAATTCCGATCTTTTTATACCACCTCAAAGTCTTGCGTTCACATGGGTAATAGGCCATCATCTGATCAAATAGATCGATCCCACCCATTGATTTATTATATTCTAATACCGCACGCGGTTTGGTAGTTTTATTTCCTCTTCTGCCAGTGTATTCTGTCATCTCCCCATCAAACTCGGAGGATATAACAACTACATCTCTCCTGTCCTTCCATTTCAATACACAAATGCCATCCTCCATGAACATTTCCGCGCATTCTCCTTTTTTTAGTTTTTTTGATAACAATTCCTTAGGATTGTCCTTCCTGTTTGCTCTAAGTGTCCCTGTGCAATATGTCTTCTTTTCCAGGAGAAATTTAGCCAAATCAATACTATTATAGAAGTTGTCCATAAAAAGAGAATGCCCTTTATTTAGTTCGTCTCCCATTAACAACTTCACCACTTTTTCTGAATGATTTGCACCTCCAATGTCATCGTCTCTAGCTCCTGAATATATGGTACAACTTTGCACTAAACCATTCGGAAGTGTCATCATATATAATTTTACCCCATATTTATGTCGTTTACCCTTAATGTATTGTTTGAAAAATAATCTCCCCTTCCAAAGAACCATTGACTAATCGATAGATAATCTCTTCTCAGGGTAGTAATTTTTTTCCATTATTTCATTGAAGAAATTTAGCAGGGGTCTGATTTTGTACAACCTGTCCTGTGATGCAGGGTCTCCTTCCTCGGGATTTTTACAACAATGCAAAGCCCGCAGAATGAGCAGGAATCTATCCCTACCCATGAATTTTGAGAAACATTTTAAATCAAAAAGACGACCCCTTTTCCAGTAATCTGCAAGTCTTGTGCATTTTATTGTTCCCATGTGGAACAGCAGCCCAAGGAATCTTTTGAATTCGGGAATTGCTAAATCCTTCCACTGCTTGAAACGGGCTTGAGGAGTAGCACATGATCTGACCAACTGGTTTGCATAAAAGTTTGTAAAATTGGCAATTAACTTAATCAAAACTTCTGTTGCCAGTAGGTTAAAAAAGTCTATTGGCGTGGTGCCTGGATTAGGAACCTGAAGTCCAGAATTTGCAATGAAACGAATTTCGTTTCTATTCGGTTTCGCATAACTCCACACAGTACCTTTCTAAACAGCCACAGATGCTGGTGGAACTTCCTCATCGGACTGAACATCTGATTCAGCTGTTTCAAAATCACTTGAAACACCAGAGCACATTTCTTCTTCATCTGAAGAAAGATCCTTAGTAACGGAAGGGTTGTAATTTTTTTCACTAAAATCCCTCTGAGATACTGCTGATAATCCTGATGGACCGGGACCCATTTCTACGAAAAATAAATTTAAATATATAAATAAAAATAATAATTCCGAGATACGAATTTTAAAATATAGCCTAATTGATTCAAATGTAGATATCGTTTGTTAAAACATATGCAGAAGAAAAGCTTGGAGTAAAATATATGATTTATTTCATCTTCAATGCAAGCACAAGGCTTATGAACAACAAAAGAAATGCTGCATATGAAGTAGACAGGATTCAGTCCTGATAAATCTAAAGTTGAAATTCTCAAAAATAATATATATTACCTTCCGTTTCTGTATCCTTTCTGCGTAACTTCGAAGAATTGTCCTCTTTGTTTTCCGTTTCTCGAGGTACATCTATAAATTAGACTATATTAGTATGCAAGCTGAAAAAATGGCACAGTTCAAAAAATAAAATAATTAAAAATTTTAAACCAACCTTGCGAGACTTCCGGAGCTCGACGTTTTCTAGATAGAAACGTGGTTTTCTTCCTTCTATCCATCCTGAGAGGCCTAAACTAACAACTATAACAGATAACTGTGGATTATAAATTAACAAGATAATCTTCCACCTAAAATTGAACTGAAAATTCACCGAACTCGATCACAAAAGAATATTGGCACCACCAGAGAACGAACACGCACAGAGTAAGGCTGAACTGTAACTGATGGCTGGAAAGCGATTTGAGGATGCTAGCGTAAGCCTAATTCCTCCCCCATGCGATAAAACTGAAGGAGGAGAGGGACCGCTCGAGCGGCCGCACGCCACCAGATACGGACGACGAGGACCGCTCGGGCGGTCCTCCGCACTCAAGGGGTTAATTATACAACAGCTGGAGAATTTGAAGATGATGCAAAAGCAGGTAAATATGACCGACAGTACAGGAAAATAAAAACTCTTGATCAAAAGCAGGCTGGACCTGATTTCAGAAAAGATAACAGAGGGAAGCTGTTGATAGACCAGAATGTAATATGTAAATGTTGGAAAGAACATATAGAAGAAGAGATATGGAATACCAGTGAATTTATTGAGGTAGGAAATAAAGATATTGGTCTCAAAGTAACAGAAGGAGAGTTTTACAATGCTCTGAACAGGCTAACAGGAGGTAAAGCTTCAAGTGTAGACTACATACCAGTTGAATGCTTGAAAAATGTATGCAAAAAATGAGTATTCACCTTAAAATAATTGAGTGTTACGAGTTAGGCAAGATTCACGATGACTTCTAGGAAAGTAAAACTATTATGACACCCAAAATTGGTAAGACAGTAGATTGAGAAAAATTAAGTACAATATAGATTTTACCATTTTTCAGAACTACTTCTACTGACAGTAAAATATATTATTAAAAAGATGATAGAAGTATATTTTGGAGAGGATCAGTTTGGATTCAGTGAAGGAAGAGAAACAAGGGATTGAAATTACATCTAATATTGGAAATGAATAGGAAGACAATTTTAACAATAAGGCTTTAGATACAGTGAACTGGAAACTCCTGTTCCCAGTGATGCAGAAAGTAGATATTGATTACAAAGATAGGAGGCTGATCTTTCAAATTTATAAAACTAGCTAGAAATTTTATAAAATACATAAGTAAAAAACGTTTATAAAACTTTTTCGTCATACATTTACAAGAGATAAGACCGGAATAAATTGGTTGAATCAGGAATTTTAAAGTGAGGTAATTTAAAAGAATAACTCAGAAAACTTAATTCAGCTAAAAAGAATCATAATAATGTGTAAAGAAACAACATAGCATGACATGAAAACTCAATGTGCGTTAACTACAACATATACTCATTAACTGTAAAACATCAAAAGATATAAATTAAGATTCTAGAAGAGCTTAAGAAATATTTAGGTATTATAACACTTATATTTAGTTTCTGGGACCTCATTCAAATATTCGACACTGTTATCGTCAATAACTTTATCTGTAGAACATGTTCATATCCAATACTCATCACTTCCAACGCATACCAGGATAGACCTTCAAGGGGAAATTAATTGATCGAATTAAATTTCGAAAAAAAATAGAATTACAGCTGCAAGTGAAAAATTTTAAATGAAGTCTCAGGAAGTTTGGTTGTGCCATCATTTATCAATAATTCAGAGAGCAAAATGTCTTCATTAAGATTCCAAGATTTAAGAGCCATATAATAACTTTTAACTAAATATACAGACCCTAGAAGTGATGCTTACTAATAAAGGCAAGATTTAGTGTACGCTTTATTCCAATGAACGAATTCAACTTATACAACAATGGACCATCAATCAGGATAATATGATTTAGAATACAAACATTCTAAATATCCCTTGAATGATATACAAAATAATACACATTTAAAAAGTGTACAACTTTAATAACTTTTAGATATTACCTAATTATAATTGATTCGATCCAGTAAAGATGAAAGCACTATGATTAATTTAAGAAATAGTCGATGAATCAATTATAAAACATTAACCATCTTAATTAACAGAAGGAAAACCATTCAAAACGAAGTACCGGAAGCACACTTCGTGGTTCGATTAGCGAATCTAGCGTGTCTATCTCATTCGATATTATCATTCGAGAGAACGCACCACGTTGCCATGACAACGCAATGTTTTGAAATACGTTTATCTTGCAGCTGCTCACATGAAGACAGAGTACTCACTAGAAGTATGACTGCCGAGGATAAATCTTGGGTTTTTGATTCTCTCGTTGGTTTTTTGAAAGGTCCTATGTGGAATGGACCTATTCTATCTTTCATTGAACAGAAATCTATTTGTATGTACCATGTAGTTGAAATGAATTTCTTCGCATTTGTCCCTTATACTATAACCTAAGCGAAATAAACCGTTTCTTTCCAGTTTTTGAGGTAGGAGAGAGGATAAGTGAAGTCCATACACAACTTCATTGTGAATACAAGAACTTGGTGAGATATCATAAAAGATCTTAAAGTATTTTCTTACTCAAGTTAGGTGCTCTCTAAAATTATTCCACTCGCACTTCATCCTAGTGAAATGGTAATGCAATGTGATTTTTATGGGAGATAAGGACTCTTTTGTGTTATCAATGTATATCTCCTGTATTCTGTACACCAATTTATATTACCGTAATTCTAAGTGGAAGGCATTATTGCTATATTTGAGGAATCGTCTGAGAAATATTCTGTTGATTTTAAAGGTTGATTATATGCTTGGAACCTATATGGAAGAAATGGGGATTTCACCCACTGACTTTGAAAATGCTTGCAGTGAACCATCAAGAGAAATAGAGGCTAAACTTCACCAAGTAAAAAATTAATACTTTCTTCTGTGATTATTTGGATCTTACATAGCCTTAATTATCTCCTATTCACTGTTGCAGACTTTATTTGAACAAGTGTGGGCAGCCAACGACTTGGAAATATTCCACAGAATGATGATCGAGAAAAATTTAGATCTTCAGTTGCAAGCATTGGAAATGATCCATAATCGTTTAGGGATCACTCCGCAATCATATGTGCTCAACGTTTCTCCAAAAAAATCTAAAACAGAAAGATTACAGGAAATGCAAGCAGTAAAGTAAGTACTGACGTATGACTTCTAAATTACCATCAAGCCAATATTTGAAGCAAATAGGTACCGATATACATCTCTAAAATAGTAGGCTACACAAACTTGAGTAAATTCATAGATATCTGTATTGATACAAAAAGGTACAATTTAGCATACAAAAATTTTGTCAGGAGGAACTTGGTTAGTATATTTGTCCATTTTTTCTATTATGCATTTGAAGTCCAATTTCATTCCATACACAATTCATGTTAGATAATACAAAATTTAGAGCAGTCACGGTAAGTGCACCCTTTAAGATTAAGTTCTTCGCCCTTTCCAGTGAAAAAAAATCACGCAGTCAGAAGCCACAAGACTTGACTACAATGATGGCTAAGTCCAATTTTAATAAAAGTTTACAAGAATAACTACGACAATAATAGCACCAAAACATACAAATTTTCTGCAAACAATAATGTATTAAGGTTCTTCTTAATTAATTAAAACAGAATTTTTATAGCTTTTTAATGATACCTGGAGTATCGAAAAAGTTCCGGAAGACATTCATTGTCATTCACGGAAAAAACAATGTTTTATTTTCTTACGGTGGAATATGCGAAAAGTTTCCAATATTAGATGCTCGCCGCAATGTAACTCGACAAATTGGTTCGATTTTATTTTGGTATCCTAAGTGCGGTAAAGTTAGACCAGGGAACTTTCAAAACGCCCATCGCATTGAAAACAAATTTTCATAAAACATTTTAATTGCGACAACACTAATTTTGACTTTTCTTAACTTGAAATTTGATACTACGTTGACGCGATAAAGAGAGTTAAAATAACTTCGACTTAATCGCTGAGTAGATATCACGCGATGATAACTTGAAACTTCATTGTAATTACTTTTACTGGAAGGTAGTGTACTCAGTCACAATACAAAAAAAGGATTTGTACCTCACTTTCAATCATCGCCGTAACAACTTCAAAATCGTCAGTGCTTATAATATAAACGAAACAATTATTTTTAAAGGAGGCATCTATACGGTAAATTGAATGGCAAGTGCAAAGGAAATTCTGCGGTTTGATCAAACATTTCTGCTGACCTCCAAAATCTCTACATCAGCGATTTTTTACTGGGTTATACTTCATCTGGTGTGCTTGTCATAAAAATATTAGGATGACCAGAACCAATAAATCATTAATTACTTGCAGTGTGGTGGAATTAATACACTAAAAACAGCGCTAATAAAAAAGGCAATCATGATATATTACTTCATTAATTAGTAGTAGAATAGGATATCTGTTCCAAACAAGGTAGAACAAGTTTAAATTCCTTTCTGAAGTTTCTACCCTCCAGGTGTTTCATTTCTTTTAGCTTGCCTCTGGAGGAGGATGATATAGAAAAAGATGCCCTGCAGAAGTTAAGTTTACAAGAAGAGGAATGTTCTGCAATTGTTAAAGAAGAAATTTCTGATGAAGCTGCTTCAACGGAACAGCCAATAATAAAAAGACCCGATAAACAAGAAGAAATGTCAAGTGAGAAGTGCATGCTTGAACTGAATTTAGTTTTATGATTACGAAGAAAAATTCACTGCACCATTCAAAATACCTACACCACCCTTATTGCACAAGTAATATGTTGAGATGGGAAAGATTTGCACATTAATTCTGTCATATCATTGGTTTTTAGCGAGCAATAGTGAATTGGAACTAAAGGAAGTAGCAGAAGATGAACTGAAACATGAACCTGCAGAACTTGTAAGTAGATAATGTGCGGTATTCATTTTTAAGAGCAAAAAAATCCTAATTACAGTTTTGCTTAAGGTTGAAATTCAAAGGAGAAAAGAATACCTAAGATCCCAGAGGGATAAACTGGTGGAAATGAAAAGACGCGAGCGGGAAAGTTCATTAAGAAGTACTTATAAAAATGATGTGAGTGAAGTTCCCAGACCTAAGACTGCTGAAGCAGCGGAGTCTATCATGTCCGGCAATTATGATATCAACCCAAAAACTTTGGAGCTACGAAAAACCCTAGCTAAGCGGTTAAAGGAAGAAGTAATCAAGAAAAATTAACCATTTTCTCAATGCATGCCAATTATAAATCCTCATTATTAATATCGATAAAGTGTCAGCGTTTATAACAAAGGGATATTTATTTATGCATAAATGATCTCATGTACGTAAAAGCTATGCTTGTATTAAAATTTTAATTTATTTATTTGTCGCAAAATAAACTTAATAAAACAACTTCTTTTCATATGTCTCAAATCAATAAACAAATTGCAGTTCTGCAAAGGAAGTCCTTTTCAAACAAAATCAACATAATAAAAATATCCTAAGACGCAACACCCTAGCAACCACTGACAGAGGTGTTTAAAGTTTACCACAAGAACCGCTATACATAAATTTTTTATTCAGGAATATAACTTGATTACAATGTACAATCAAAAAGTCCCTTTCTTGATGATTCTACAAAACATGAATTTCACTATTTTAATAGCTATGTTTTATCAGAAAGAAATATTTGATGATGATGATGAGGGTAACAAAACAACCAATTTAGCCATCATAAAAAAACAGCACTGAAAAGGCCACTGAGTTATCCATTACCCTCTCTGTAATAACAGGGAGTTAAAGAAGAGACAGGTTGATGCCGAAGTGTTCTTCAGACGTCATATGCTCAAAAGGGAGCTTCCAGGGCTATGCATTCTATGACTTCCTTCTTTCAAATCTAACGAGATGATTCATAAGGGACTTTTATTAACTCCCTATACATACACATGTACGTAAATATGTTTCCATATGCATGTGTCTGTTAATGTATGCATACTTAAATACAACTACAAGTATTTTGATACACATGCACATCAACACACACACGTATATAAATATCGATACATACATATTTATGTATAGCAAAATGATGCGACCTATCCTTTTGCTTGAATCATTTCACAAGAGTGATACTTTTGCCAGAGACTGTGAAAATGCCTATTTCAAAAGCTGGACTCTTTTATTGTGTACTAACATTCACATAGCACAGTTGCAAGGGGACCAACAAGTATTTAAATATACAGGTTTTGCACGAGGAGGATAAATATCAGAAAAGTTAAACAAAAAAAAGAAAGATTAATTCCTTCTGAATTGTTACCCAATTATTTGATCACACATTGAAACTCCAGTTAAAGGTTTTGCACCAAAAGAAAATATTGTATTTTGTGCAAAGCTGTGAGCAAGTGTGTATAACTTTCTTTCGACAGAAGTGAACTCTTCACATTCGTATTTGCGAGATGGCCAGGAGGGCATTTCAATTAGTAATTCCACATGATAAATAGAATAAAATTATTTGCATGATCTACTTCATTCAACAAACTTTGTCACTGATTAAAAGTTCACACATTGTACTTGTTAATATGAATAACAATGTCAATATAGCTCATAAAACTCAGAGAATGAGTCACTTAAAATAATGGTTCCTACGTCATCACAAGTCACTCCTTCTCAACAATACTGTGGCTTGATCGTGGGCGGGGGCAGGTGTGATGGGCTATGCGATGCGAGTCGAAGCCGTAGATTGGGCTCTTGGTGTTATGAAACATTCTTGCAGAAAAAAGGAAGGGCTTCTAAAATAACCACGACCACCCAGCATGGGAATTCTACATGGGACACACAACATTAATGTAGGAACGAGTCATTGTATCCAATAGGACATTTTCCGTCTTTACTATCGTATGAATTTTTATAACAAAATGACCGAGACAGCAAAAATGACTACAACTTCTACAGTACAAACCCACTCCCTAATTACTTTGTAACTATGAAGAACCTATACTTGGCTCTACCGGGATACAGTTCACAAGCCTAATGTCTATCACAGCCCTGGTAAAGAGGTACAACGAATGTCCCTTGCTGCCACTTTTGAGTCAATATAACGTTACCAGAGCCTAATGGCCTATAATACACTCACCACCAAACGAGCCAGGTGAAAACCCACATTCACTCATGCACTCCTAGACCTCATACAGAAGTCCACTGTCACAGACAGACAACATCTTTTTTTCACACAAACACTCAATGAAAAATCCACACTAGAGAAGGCCTTCTATATGTATATATTTCTTCCGACACATACATCCCACATTTTTTTTAACCCAACCCAACTTTGAAGATTATGAAATGTCAGCATGCTAACTTAAAGAATGTCACTGAATTCATTTATATTTGTATAGAACAGTGTGAAAATTTTTACATGAATATTCCATGCACAAGGTCCAAGGCAACCAGCGTGGTAATGTTCGAGTACGTAGTTCGGCACGTACGACGACTGCCCCACCAACGCCTCCCTCTGAGGAGAACGAGCGTACTACACTTGCTGTGTCCAACTGGTAGCAGTTGTATAAACAAAAGCCAAATCTATTGCGCATCCCTCTAGCGACGTCCGAAAGGTTGACTCAACTAGCTGCTGTTGATGGACGAAGTCGTAAAATGCCAAAATGTAGAGAACCGATCAAAACTTAAAAGAGACAAACGTCCAGCAATTGGAAAAAGAATGCGTATCAAATACTTCCGGTGGGCAGGCGACATGCCCCGATTTTGATTTCGAACTGACAGAGAAACACTTCACAGGTTAAACACATTCCCCGCACTCACAAACACGTTACTGTTTCCATGAGGCAGAAGAGCTGGTGAGGTGAACTTCTATAACACGTGGCAGTGCCGCACAGCTGTGTTAATGGAGATACTTGCAGCTGCGACATCGTTTCGGTTTTTACTTCTTTAGAAAACGAAAGAACGCTGCATACTCCTCTCGTAGCTCGAAGGCACACGCGAGAGATGTGGGCTTTTTGCTGAGGGGCACTTCTCTTCCATGGGTCATCAAAACAAAATGAGCATCGTTACTCAATGATAGCCTGAACTTAAAAACCATCCTCCAAGGTCTGCAAGAAAGTGAACGTACACAGACTTTCACGCATTCACACGCAACGTTCACACTCACATTCACACAAAGCAGCACTCGCGCGATCCACACCTCTTGTGCACAAACATCCTCGCCCCTCCTGCATTTTGGCAAGGATTGACGTTTGAGACGGAGCACCCCGCTGGAGAAGGGAGGACAGGCCAACCTAACAACCACCACTCTTCGTCAGCTCGGAAAAATACAGGCACGCGCAAGATACTTGGTCACATTACGAGCATGTACCTGCGGCTCGTAACGCGTTCCCAAAATCTTCCCAACTCCCGCGGCCGCCTCATGGCTTCCGATGGGACTTGATGACGGTAGAGTAACAAGGTATCCAAGGTCTCTGTTTCACTATGTGAGCCTGGCACGCTTCGGAGAGGGAGTCAACACTTCACCATCTTCCTCCTCCTCCTCTTCTTCCTCCTCCTCTTCGTCCGAGTCCCCTTCGTAGTCCACTAGAGCCTAAAAAGAAGGAAACACATGAGAAAACAATGGCAACCGGAGGACGAATTACACTAATTCCTGAGTTTGTACAGTTTGAGCATTCTAAGTAATATTAATTTTATATTTATCAATTTGCAGCATCGATAACATGCCACTATTCATAAGTAATAATAGCAATAATCCAATCTTACAAATACTAGTCCCGAAAACACTCGGGTACCTTCATTCTATTATGGTACATGAGTGATCAGTAGAGGCACGGGGATCAAAATGTTCCTGGAATCAAACTCAACAGTAATTGGGAGTATTTCAGACTAAAATAAAACTGTGCTGAATCAAAACTGTTGCCACTATCTGAAAATTAAATGTCTTGACTCACACATTTGGAATTGTGACCCAACGAAAGTTTTTAAAAACGATGATGAAATGCACTTCTGGAACTATCTTGGGATAAGAAGGCTGCTAAATAATATTAATAGCACATTGAGTTATATTTAACATCACGTTAAGTTAAACTACCTATCCGTTGTTTAGTTAACTTCAAAAGACCCCATCGCAACAACCCAGGTTAGATTAATAAAGGATTTGAAAGACGAAATAACAGGAAACCAATTATGAAGACACCTGTACCTTAAAATGCCTGGAGAAATGTATATCCTGCTTTGATTACCACATTAGAGTAACTAATTACTTTTACTGTACCATAAATTCCCAACCCTTTCACTCAGTAATTGATAAATTGAATCATCAATACATGGTCTCATCAAATTCCATTTCGCGGCTGCTTCTTTTTAAGAGAGATATAATTTGCACAGAGGAGAATCATTAATACATACCAACGTAGCCAATGCTGCTGTAATTAACTTTGTAAGCTCGATAACTAAAAACAAGTCATTAACAGCTGCTAAATTTAACAGCAATGAATTTGTCAATAATAATAATAGCAGATTCTTCAATTATCACACCAAATGAATTTTTACATCTAATATTAATCATCTTAGAATTAAAAGTTAAGAATGTAATAAAATTTCCTTTGACACTCCTAAGTAAAAATTATCAATTTAAGAGTCATTTTTGCAAAAAATCCGGCCGACTCCCAAAATTCTTCTGTTTCCTTTGCCAGCATTGGTCAACATCTTGATGTTTAATCACCCCCTTCAATGTGAAAGGGTAACATATAATTGTTCATGAATTAAATCAGGCTAAGAAACACTTGTTTGATTGTATTCCTGTCCCTAGATCACAATAGAAAAAGGTGGAATCACTAAGCATTTTCTCAATTACTCCTCAAAAGGATTAGTAATTTTCCATATGCGTCTGGATTCCCCTAGTACTATTATGAGAAAATGCGCGCTCTAGGATTCAACAACTGAATAAGATGGAATAAAATTTTCACCTAGCATGAGACCTAAAGTTGTACAAATGGAAAATGGAGAAATGACTGGGATTCGAACCCAGGACTCTCACCTACTAGGAAGGCACTCTAGCCAAATTAGTTACCACCACCTTGTCCTTCTGACTTCTAAAAACGGAAGCCAAAGATGGTTGTTGTAACAACAACAACCATCTTTGCTGACAGAAGAATGGATTGATAAAATAAATTTTATTTTCACAGAGTAAAATGAAAACTAGTACATCAATAAACTTCCACAAGTGATTAAACCATTAAAATACTACCAACAATTACCAGTTTCCACTCATTTATCCATCATCAGTTGAGGAATCACGAGGATATGTGCATATGAATTAAGGGAGGGAGAGGAGGAATGCAAGAAGGGGTAAATATTGAAGGTGGAGCTAAATTAGGGTGAGGGAGGGTGCACAAGTTTTTTGTTGGATGTACTCCTTTACAACTATTTTACCAGAAAGTTGGTGAAAAAGAATGTGTCTCAGTTCATTAGAGGTTATCTTTTGTCTACAAGGTGAAGAATAATCGGTTAAAATGAGGTGTGTTCACATAAAAGCAGATGTTTTGCAAAGTGAGATTTTAATGCCTTTTTTTCGAAGAATTTTTTTATGCTCATAAGCAGGAACAGAAAAACTGTGGCCTGCATGACCAATATATATGCCACATTACAAAATAACTTATGTACATCAGAATATATGAGAGGATCAATTTTATCTTTTTGATTATTTAAGAAATAGCAGAAATTCTTCTTTTGTCTATTATATATAGAAAGGGAATCTTTGGGGAATTGGTTAGGGTTTTCAACTTGTGGAAGTGTGCTGGTGTATTAGTTTTTATTTTTAATACTATGAAAATAAAAATAATCACGGAAATGAACTCAGTGAAGCCTGAACTTTACAAGTTTATGGGAAATGTAATGTTCACCACAGCAAAATTTTCATGATATTTATAACAATATTTTAAGATCAAAATAAAAATCTTCATTCAATATCCTGTCTTTTTGTACATTTCAATTTTGTGCGATAATTATTAATGATTCAATTTCACAAAAGAAATTAAGCCTGCAAGCAGTAGAAAAACTTAACACACGTGTTTTAAGTAAGCTGAAGTCAAATAAAGGCTACTTAGCAAAAAATAGTTAATTTGTCTTCTAATTGATTCCCAAATGAGAAAAACTCAGAAATTCTTTCAAGAAACACAAAAAATTCTATGAAATAACCAAAACATCATATAAATGAAATTTTCAGATTAACTGCGGATTTCTTGACAACAGACATTACCTTCTTGTATATAGTAGCTTTGACATCCCCACCAGGGCTGGGAGGAGAATTGACTGCAGAGTTACTAGTGAGATTGTTATTTAGTATTCCAGATTTGTTGGTGTTGTTGAGCATCTTAGGAGAGTTGTCAGTTTTCTTGTCGATAATTTTTCCTGAAATAAATTAAATTCACATCTGTACAAATACTGCAAACTTTTCTTAAAATTACACAATTGAATGAGGGTGTATCATATAAATTTTGGAAAAATGTTAAGTCAATTACACTATAATAAGTATAAAGGATAGCAAAAACAATTTTCAAATAGCTCACATTTACATCAATGATTTCACCTGCTTTCCTCTATACACTATGATAATCTTACCAATAGAATCTAAATCTGATTCAACTTGTTTCTTGCCCAGAAGATCATTGCTGGCAGGCATTACTGCTTCACCATCATCAAAGTCATCATCCTCATTGAACCACATTTCCTCTTCTTCCTCCAGCTGCCGCTGGTCTCTGCGGTATCTGCTGTTTCGCAAGATGGAAGGGACACTGGAAAATATCCAACTGCATCAGTTCATCTCATAAAAAGCATCACACCTTTGACTCATATGAATATGTTTCCTGATCTTAAGGAAAAAACATCAGTCTTGAAAGCAAAAAGTAATACATCTTCATCATTTAGCAATGCTAATATAACTATGCAGCCATGAAAAAGTTCTCTTGCCAGAGGCTCTTTCCTGGTGAGCCTCGAGAACATAACACCCAACCCTCAGTGTACATCTATTCCGTATATACATACTCGGCTAAGTTACGTTATCCAAAAAATGCAACAAGGAACTTTGTTAATAACCATTATGATAAAGTAATTTGCAAATGCAATCTAAGTGAAGATGTGAGCATGTTTACAAATAAATAATAGACGAAAAAATTAAGGAAGATCTTTTTTCAATTGCAGTAAATTGATGCACGGGTAGTTTAGCTTACAGGTGAGCAATGCCTGTATTTGCACAAAAATATTAATTTTAAATTAATGTGATTTCCTATGGCCAAGCTTAAAACACTTGATGGCATTGCAATATAAGTCATCATCAATGATGGAATCAATTGAGTAAGGGAGGAATTAAACACACAATGTGAAAATCTAACTCCACGAAAAAATGATGGTTATAATTATGGGAAAAAAAACATGGCCACAATTTTCTGTTAAGGGATTCATTGAATTTTTGAAGAAATGCAGCATATACAAGGATAAGCACTACATCAACACAATGGACTGATTTAATATGAAAAGGAGAACAATACACATTATATTATTATCGATTAAAGGTCATCAACCTATGCAATAATGCCCAACAATGATTTTTCCCTAATAAGAAAAAATTCACATGAGATCAAATAATATCACTTTGCCATAGATACAGATTAAAAGGAGCTTATAATCTCAGTTCAGGTTGTTTCATAGTGAGAACAAACACACAAACTTACCTCTCTAAAGATCTGTCTTTCAGCTTGTTCTGATGTTGATCATACCTAAGCCTTAATGCCTTAAAAGTTTTAACATATTCTACACCATCTAGCACCTTTCCAAAGTTTTCCACAACATGAGTACACAATGACTTGATATCCTCCTGAAACATAAATAAAAAAAATTACATTTCATACTACAAAATGAGAAACGAAAGAATGACTGAGAAACTATACTAACCAGTTTAATAAACTCAAACATTTCTAATATGGCAGAATCAAGTAGATTATATCTTCCATTGTTTCTAAGAAATGCATCAATTACTGGGGCAAATAAGTTACCTCTTATAATGTACCTATTGTAAAACTCATCTTTTAAGGCAATAATTTTCCTCATAAACCTTAATGCACCTGAAAGACACAAGAAAAATCATTAGATGCCTACCAACAATACAAGGATGAAGAAATACCCATTTTATAACATAATTAATTATTGTAAAATCCATTATTCTCTAGTATTTTCTGTGCAATTGAAGCATAATCAATACAACCTGCTATCTGATCTTTTATGAAAAAAGACAGCAACTGGCATTCAACCGATACTTCTAACAATCCAATTTGTTTCTTATTTCCATCATTGCTTTGAAGCCATTAGTATCATGCCATATTTCAAATGAGAAGCAAAATCTTACAAAAGTATGCTACACGCGACCACGATTAAAAAGTTGAACTCATCCACCCATTGAAAATTAATTACTACAAGCAGTAAAAGATATAAACAAACATCTTACAAAGAACGAGGAAAGTGTGTTTAGATTTCATCAACA
Source organism: Sympetrum striolatum (assembly GCA_947579665.1). Taxonomy (NCBI): domain Eukaryota; kingdom Metazoa; phylum Arthropoda; class Insecta; order Odonata; family Libellulidae; genus Sympetrum; species Sympetrum striolatum. Next base: position 72,032,964 of record OX388351.1, on the reverse strand, counting down.
CGAGTATGCGTCTCAGAAGATCTTTGTTGAGAACGCAATTCTTAACGTGGTAAGTATGATGCTCAACACAGAAAGACAGGAGCTCTAAGATCAATCCAAGAAGCTGAACTGTTTGGTAATCTTCTTTAGATGGTTCTTCCTCAGCTGTGTTTGCAAGCAGTGGAGCTGGAAAATATTGCAAAAGACTTTACATTAAATGGAATCTACACACATAACTTATAATACTTTCTTCCTTTAATATAATGTTTCTGATATTTATTTCACGAAATCCAAACAAAATACTAAAACGAGCCTTTTAAGCTAAAATTGTAATTAATTTCCAAAAAACACTGTAACAGTTGGCAAGAATAAACTACATGAATTATTTAAAGTGTAAAACTTCGAAAAAGGTTTCCATGTGAAGCACCGTCAACAGGCTTGAGACCAAATTAACCAATAAGCAGTTTCACTCGATAGGTACAAATATAATTACTCAAATAAAGACATCATAAGAAACACCGCTAAATAAAGGCTGCTACTGTAGCTGCTGCTCCTGAGTCAGTCAATTAGTTAATAATAGAATTGTCAAAACTAATAAAGAAAACAAAAGAAACTGAGACTAAAGCTTACCAATAAGAACATGTACACTGTGTTTGTAGAAGTAGTTCAAGAAGTCTGTTTTTTCAGTTTTATTTGCTGAAGCCAACATATTTTCAGGATCTAACAGTATCCTCAAAATTCCCATCAGCTGAACTGCACCACCCAACTCCGGATCATTATCACAGATCATTTGTTCGATGACAATATTCATTAACATTTGGTCCTATGTGAGAATTTAAAAGTATATTATTGATGATGAAAGATTCTTTAGAAAAAGTCACTTCTTAGTGGTAATGAGATCTTACTTCATCTGTATTGTTTGCTTGCTGAAGAGTGTACTCCCGAACTACGGACGGTGAGAACTCCACTATGTGGGTAAGAATATCTATGGAGGCTGTTTTTGTTTGTGGATCATCCATAGCAAGAGTGATTTCTAGTGCAGGAAGAATTCCAAGAGTGGAGAGGGCCTGAAAAAAAAATTCAACGGTTACAATCCAAATTTTATAGAATGTTTCACTAATCAAATGAGGATTACAACAGTGTCCGTTTATTAAGTTGAAATGTAAACTCACATATTAATGACCTATCTACAGATAAATACATTTCAAGTGTGAGACACTAGATGAAGCTTAACTTGGTGATATTGATTGACACAAAGATATTGCAACAAACATTTACTAAACCACACAATAACCACCATTGTGTGATTTAGTAAACATTAGTTACAATGTCTTTCTACATTCCAAATGCTTGATTTCACAAGAAGCCATCTCAGATTTCCATATGCTATATTAATATGCATGCCTTCAAAGGAAAAATATACATGAGAGATTCTCTTCTTTCTGAATAAACGTTAAATTTGAGGAGTGAGTAATACTTCTTAGAAATACAAAATATAGCAAAATATCCATATTAGATAATGTACAATATAAAATTGGATAAAACATCATTTTTAATGCAGGAAATGAATGAATGAATGCAAGAAATGTAAATTTTTGGTAAAAACCTAACCATGAATTTCGGAAGCAACTCTTCTATCACCTATTTCCCTGATCTCTCTCAGTATCTGAACCAGGCAGACAAAATAGTATCAGCTACTTCCTCTGAATTTCACTAATAAATTACATATTTTAATAAACATATCGTTCAAAGATTTCCAATCAGCATCCTTAGGCATCCAAGTAACACTTACTGATTTTTAATGACATTTCTTAATGAAGCATAAAGCCTTTTGTTGTACATTTTCCGATTCTTGAATAGAACATTTTACAGCAGTCTGAAAAGAGTGCAGTACATACACTACATGCATACTTTAGGAGAGGCCTAACAAATGCAATGAAGTATCACTGCTCTTACTGACAATTCTCAAGACAGAGACGAGGTTTTTAAATGGTTGCCTACGAATAAAGAGTATGTGGGTGATCCACGTTAGGCTATTCACAAAGGTTACTCCAAGATACTTCACCAGCTCTGCTGTTACTGAGTTTTTCTCCCAGAGGCTGAACAAATAATCATTAGCAATACATATTCTTTTAACGACAAACTACTGAATATTTATCTAGATTAAGCTCTAATTGCCAGTCGTCAAAAAATTTCATAATTCAATCTAAATCTTAAGACAAAACCTGTCTTCTAAACTTTCTGTTTCCTGGCGAACTACTGAGTCATCTGCAAATATTCTTGTTTTAAATCAATATGTTAATAGGTCAATAATGTACACTGAAAATAGCTATGGAACGACTATACTCCCTATTATGGGATCCTATAGATTATCCTTTGATCATAGTGTTTCTAGCAATCTGGGTGCTTATTAGAAGAACAATTTCCAGCTAATATAAACTAACTTTTATGCGATTAGAGCACAATCTTGAGAAGACAAGAGAGTTATGCTTAACAATAATCGAGTCTCTCTCAATGAACAACACCACACAGTTCAGTAAGTGTATTTAAACAAGAACAATCTTTCCAGTGTCAATAATATATAACTACATTGAAAAAGTTCCTGGACCTATGTTGTACCTTGAAAATGACGAGCAGGAGAATTTAAAATTCTGGTCGTAGATAGCACATTGTGGGTACAGCTACCTACCTATCTCCAGAATTTCACATTTCTCCTGCTCAGCATTTTTGCGGGAATAAATTTTGGGAACAATTTAAACGAAGTAATACAGCAACATAGGAAAGACTGACTTAGAGCCTCCTTGTTAGAAGGCAACCGATAAACCAATTTAAAGGATAGGTGAGACAACATCATTACTAGGATGAAGCTGTTTGATTAACTTTCATCATAGATACATAAGCAAACTGGAATTTAAAAACCAACACCATGAGCTGAAAACAATATTTTCAAATAGGTATTTTCATAAGTGATAAAAAAGATGACATTATATCAGTGCTTTACTAATGTGACAGGATCTACAGTAGTATTACAAGATATCTGTTGATAAAATAAGAAGTATTATAATGGAAAACAATCATAAAGAAAATTTGACATGGGATCACAACAATTTTAAGCTGCAATACTTGCATGAAAATTAAAGGTAATCATAATGTCTGGTATATAAATCTCATTTACACATTCTAAAAAAAAAGATAGTAACATAATGCAATTCTGAATACAAAACAGACTTACTTTGGTTCATCTCCTGGAAATAAAATAAGGATTCTATACAAGATTACTTAAGAAAAACTACAAGGTAATGGATCAATGGCCCAGAATTGGAGCAAAACTACACCTTTTAGGCTGAAAAACTAACATCTCACTAATATTCATTTCAAGTGTATGTCAGTCTGCATATATGTAAAGATACTGACCATTCTTCCAAGGCCATCATCAATTTCAACCCAATTTAAGTGACTTCACCTTTGAAACATAGCAAAACATCATAATAGTTTCATACATTAACAGATATAATTAAATGTCTAGTTGTCCGGAATGATGTCTGTTTGAAATGCATGTTCAATTGATTTCTTTGAGGCTTTTTTTCATTACTTCAAAGCTTTTTTTTATCAAATAAAATTGAGAAAAGTGCCAAAAGAAAGAAAACTGAATTTAAAATCTACCTGACTGAATCTGACTAAAAAGCCCATTTTTATAAAATTTAAAAAATGTTGTTTTCAACCTATCCCAACCCACAAAGCCCATCTTCTTTATGACCAATACAACCCTTTAATTTCATGCTTTTCCAAACAAAATGAGGGCAATTAGGACCATGCAGAATAATTATAAACAAGTCTTTCATCTTAATGATAATACACATTTCTAGACATTTAGAAATGAAAAAGTTTCATGGAAGTCAATGTTAAAACCGTGACTTTCGTGAATCGTAACAATGCATTCAGTCTAACATGCAATTTTATTCCAAATTCATCCAGCATCACCCAACATATCCAGGAGAAACTTATTAGCACAATTTAAATCTATAAACAATTATTATGGAAAATTCTAGGAAAGCAGGTATAGATAGGTTATTTGCACGAAATGGCGTGCAGCCAGGATAAATCCCAAGGAAGAATACACTTTTTCAAGTATCCTTGGGATGGAGAATTCTATTTAAATCAAGAACAATTTCACTTTGCTGTGAGTTATTAGGCGCAAAAGTGAGTTATGGTCCTCTTCACCTACTACCATGGTGTCCCAGTATTAAGACAAATACCGACACACACATTAATTAACAGTTAAAGCAAAATTTTGATGGTTTCACCACACTCAGAAAACAACACCCAATAACTATGCAATGTCCAAGTTTAAAACCTCACTATAGGTTAAGGAAAATGTAGTATTCAATTAAGGGGTTGAGGTGAATTTCAGATATGACATCTCAAGCAGCAGATAAAACAATAAGGAAGAATAGGAGTAAGCCAGGGAATAGGAAAATCCAATAATGGAGAAAGGAATCATTAAATAAAGGATAAGATGAGGGAAAGGAAAGTTACCTTGTAGAAGGATTCCTTTCCATTGGGCTGCAAATTTTGAGAAAAATTACAAAATTCTTTTAGAAACAAAACCAGGTCCCTGCGTTTTTCATCAGGAGTAGATTCATCAGTAAGTTGGGCAAAAAGTTCATTTAGAAATTTTGCATCCTCCTGCAAATCCAAAACTTGAGTGAATAAAATGAAAAATAAACGCTACACATTCTTAAAATCAATGGATAGGTGAATTACCTGAATTAAATTTACTATCTCAACCTTGTTGAAGAAAATAAAACTTGATAAAGTAGAAAGCATGTTTTCCTCAAAAACTGAGGGTGTTGGTAGCACTACATCCTGAATATATTGTACACGATACGTTTGGTGAATTTTTGTCAATAATTCTGTGTTTGTGATGGGTATAACTTCCCTAAACCTGCAAAGTAAAAGCATATAAGGGCATCAAAATTTGCTAATTATAGGTTAGCAATAACATTAAATACAGGCTCATTACACAAAGAATAACAGTATCTTACAATTTAGAAGGATTTGTACACATATATGCTAAGAGGAATGAAATAGTTGATTCGATTAGAAGCAAATCAGATGCAATGAATACCATTTAAACATTACCTTTCTGACTAATATTACGAATTGAGATTGCAACACCATGTTCAATTTATTTTAGAAGGTTGATATATTAACTGTGATTCAAGACTTTGTATGACGCAATATGTTGGCCAAATTTTCAAAAATCCCATGCTCCATGCATTATAAAATTTTACCCATCTTGAAACTCAATAATCCCCTTGCAATGATTTGTTCTTTATATCTGTTAGTACAATTTATCCCCAGGGCATTTGCCAAATTCTCACCATAGTCATTAGAAAATACTTGTATAACACCCTAAAACAAATTTTACCAAGTTAATAAATGAAAGAATAGGCTTTAAACACAAGTTCTGAAATATAAAAGCAGAAGAGATGGTTAAAACAGCCATAGAGTCTGGATCAAGGAAGTAAGATGGCATAACAATCATTTTGAATAATAAAAATCCAGACCTTATTTTACTTTCTAATGTAAAAAATGAAGATACATTAAAGCTCATTATGTATTAAAAAATAAAAATCTCTAAATTGTCTTGCCAAATACAACAAAGGAGGATAGAATTATAATTGAAAAACAAACAAAAAGTGAATAAAATATTGTGCCACCATTCCATAAAAGGAACTCACCTAGCCATTTGTTTCAGGTACTGTCTATGTTGTTTTGGAGTGGGGGAAGAGGGGTCGTACTCAAGGCAGCCAACAACATCAAATATAGTATCATCTGAAAAGCGTACATCAAGTTCATAGAAATGGGAGAAAACGTCAGAAGCAAATGAATTAGAATTTGACATACATACCAGAAAACATTACATCAAAGAGGGCATTTTTGTTCAAAAGGAATATGTTCTTAAAAATTTCATACAAATGGTGCAGCCCCTCTGTATTTTCCAAATCTTCGCATATATGAAACAAATTAAGCAGCTTTTTAATGTACGTCTCACTTTCAATGGCGATTGCCAGCTTTTCTTTACGAATGGGTGAGGTCAAGCAACTTGATATAAGCTGTGGACAATAAGAACCAAGATAGTTAGCAATACAATACAAGACTCAACTGGTGAAATAAAGCCATCAATAACTGATGTACCGACCTCATCAATTTCTTCTAGTCTACTGAGTTCACAAGGGGGCAATTCCACAGGGAGGGCTGCATCTGACATATCATCATAGCGCTCATCTTCTGATTCTTCCACAAGATCCTGTGTTATATCCACTGAAGGATCCTTCCCTTGAACCTGAAAAAGCCAAGCCATGGAAGATAAATCAGCAGTTAGAGCAAAGTGGAATGATTAACATATTCACATCTGAACAGTAACAAGCCAAGTAAGAAAGGAATTTGGCAATGAAAAATAGTTATGATGTGAAAGATACTGAGGACATTAGATTTCAGCTTCGATATAAACACTTTTCAAAATAGGTACAACAATAAGTTTCAGTGAACTCCATTGGCACAAAGATTCAACTGAAACCTTGGCTGATTATTCCTCTAAAAAAGTATATGTAAAAATATATATGTTTATTAATAAAACTCTTAACATGGTCTTCTAGCCATATTTATTTCTCATTCATTCAACAGCACAGAATTATTGGTAAAATATGATGTATAAAAGCAAGGAGACAATTTCTGCAATGAGCTTGAATCAATTAAGAGGCAAACCCAATCCTGTGAGGAAGTAAACCCAGTCATCAGTTTATAACAACATCCACAGTTGAGTGCCTGAAAGCATGTTGTAATTTTGGAAAACTTACCACCAGGGAAGATAACATGTACAATTGAAGACAAGAAAGTCCAAATCACAACTTCTCTTCAGATACATAAGTCTATCTTTATTATGAGATGAAACCTACCTGACAAATTTTCTCCCAAATTTCATCGCAGCCTGCTTTCTCTTGGAAGCTAAGGGCCAAATCAAAATTATCCCCTTCAGACCAAACAATTAGGGTATCCTAAAAACCGAGAAATACATTAGAAAAAATAAATATGATTTACAAAAGCGAATGGTCTCCTCACAGTCAGTACTCACCTGCTGTTTTTGATATGCTGTGTCAGGCTGAATCTTTGACTCCAGCAATAGGGAGCCTATGAAAATAAAAGCAAATTTACAGCAACGGAAGAAGTAAACTAGTAACAAAAAAATGATCATCAAACTAAAACACTTACCATCAGATTCAGCCCTCACAAGTAATGATATACCCTTTAGACGGTCAACATATGACGATGAAACATGACCTGTTCCCCGGTCATCCCATTGTCGATCAGCGTTGAGGGCATACAGCTTGACACGTCTTCTTGTGTCCGTCATGGCCAATACAGAATTTACGAGGATTGCATTCCCTTACATTCCTGGGTTATGTAAACTACAATGTAACAAATTGATTTTAGTAACACCTTCATGAATATTTAGCAATTAAAACTTTAAAATAACACCATAAAACACAATTCTATAGCACTAAATGTGTTCAAACACAAACTAGAAAAGTTGTAATTTGGTAAGGGTTCGAACATATGTATCGAAACTCCAACCTTGAGTAACTGATTTGTTCTTATAAAACTTAGAAACCTCCATGACTATCGCTACGTCAGTATTTATTAAAATAATCGGTAACTAACAAAAAAATCTTTCTAAATTGACAACAATCTAATTCCCCATTGATGACTGAGTTGAATGGTAATATCACAAAATCTAGGAAATAAATTATATCACTCCTTATTTAAAACATATTATGCATGAAAAATTGAATATTAGGATTAAAACTATTACAAATATTACCCGCCATAAGAGAAATTACAACAACAGCATCATTCAAGGTAAGTTCATTTTGTCAACAACTACACTCATTGAAGTAAATGAACTACTACACTTTAGGTATACATCCGAGTATATTAAGCAAAAAGTTAATTTAACCTCATGCACTTTAGAAAATGCGGATTTGTGGAGAAAATAAAGGCCTTAGTACAAATATTACATCACTTTCTCGGCTACAACTAATAAAACACGTCAGGCACCCGACAATAACGTTATCGTAAAAAGCGAAACAACATGCACTAGCTTGGTACTTGGATGAATCACATATCAAACATTGCTGAAATATTAATATCCGTGATCCACCAGAAACTCATTGTTCACTATTTAAAATCTGGCACTCAATAGCAGTAACTATAATATTCGTGATGAATCCACACCAATGCCCTTCGTTAATGCCGTCGACGCATACATTTCAGAAACTTAAACAACATAACCATGCAATTCCGATATAAAATTTATAAAAAAATTGGTAGTTAGCGTTTACGAAGAGTTAAGCAAAAGATATTCACACGCACCATGAATTACCTAATTTCTAAAGACTGACGTACTCTCTCAGATAGACACAACATTAAACGCCATATTGAATTCACAACAACGCGCTACGGGGCTTACACAGTAGTTTGCAAGGAGCCCCGCGAAATACGAAATTATACCAGAAATTAGTATAATTTATTCTATAATATACTTTTAAATACTAATTGGTCAGCCAGGTAAATAGAAATTTTTACCACGATAGTGTCCTTTTACTATATTTTAGAAATATTTTTCATTTGAATTAAACAAGAGATTTTACTTGAAAATCAAAGACAGGCGATCAATAAACAATTGAGCTAACTATTGCGTTCCTACGTAACTCATAACAGAGGGTTATTATGGTTTGTGATTATACCTCATAATAAATAGTGAATGGTGATAGTGAAGACTCTTAGTTTTGTAAAATTTAGTATTATGTTAAAGCAACCATTATAAATAATTATGTCATAGTATTAAAATGCATGTCTCCATTTAATAATCAGGGATAAATGAAGTTTTATCATGTTGCCTTGGAAGATGTTGATAAGATAAAAGTCCATATTTACGGGGTACTTTATTGCTCAGCAGATCAGTCATCCCACTCAAGGCATCAATGAAACTATCTCTACCAAAAACAGGAGTCATTAATGATGGAATTTCAGTATTCATTTCAGTTATTTTGATGGAACATATTATGAATGGATGTTGGGGACATCTCAAAGAAGAAACTTTTACCAATTGATGCATGACTGAAGTCGGTTTCCTTGAAAATAAGGTGTCATGAGAGATCAATAAGTGTTAGTAAATCCGAATGCCTATTCACGAGCTTATACGATAATTTGAGGTGTCCTGCGACTACGCCGAAAATTGGTGCACGTACACTTTCACGGAGATGGGATTTCATTCTCAAGAGTGAAGCAGCATATACGTAAACGCCTTTGAAATAAAAACATCTAATCTTCAAATTTTAGGTGTTAGAATCACTTCTCAATATTGATTCTGATGGAAAAATTATTGTACAAAGTTGTTAACGACATTCGTCACTGATGTATTCGTTTGGTGTAGTGAGGATGAGATGAAACGCGTCAATGCTTTCATATTCTCTTACAGTGATACATAGGAATTAGTTAACGTTCTACATATTTATAGATGATGAACAACACTCTAAACTAGGCATCATTTATTCTTCCATAAAAATGGTGAAAGATGTAAACTGCGCTGCATAAAATATTCGACAGTTTTGCACCGCGGTTCCCTTTATTAATTGTGAGGTCATCATTCTTACAGCCCAAGTCCTAAGTATCTTCCCCGCTGTTTCAATTATCACATGAAGTGAAATGCTGAAATCGCAAGTCGTTCAATCGCTAGTCAGAACGAATAGGTAGACTACAATTTCCACTAAAAGTCCTATGGATGGCAATATGAGAGGTTTATTATGAAATTTGTTTCATTGTTAACTTTAATGAATATCCCAGATTCGAGGTTAACTGTTTACGATAGATAACTGTTTTATTTTCCCCGCCACGTGAGCATATTGGATCAGAGAACGATAACCCACATAAAAGTTAGGTTAGCCTACAGAAATGTTCTTATCGAGTATAATTAACAAAACGGAAAAGCCAAGCTATTCATCATTTACCAACAAATTTCTAGGGTTGAAGTTTACTTAATTACGAATTCCACAGAGATTATCATCCGTTTCACGGACGACAAACACGGCTAGCCGTTAGTAACTGAAGTAAGCGCTACCTGCCGGCTTTGTGGATGAAGCGGCCAGTGATACTAGCGACAACAAGCCGAACATATAAACATCAATAACGTCATCGATCTGCGCTTGAGTTTGTCTCCGCTTACCACGAATTTTATCTCACCCCTTCTCTTTCTTGATTGGCCACCGAGGACTCTATAAGAGATTTTCGTTCCTCTGAGATTTTTAAGGAAGGATCCCACTCGGTGATTTTCGGTGACGTAGACTGCATCTCGTGATAGACGTCTTATCTTACCGCTGTAATAATGACGTGTGCTCTAATGTACTCTATTATCAGGGCGTGGTTTTCAATCGAAGAAATTCCTTTCAGTATAATATCTCTTAGTGTTTAGAGTGTGATCGCTCTCTGATGACCATTCTAAACGGTGATCTAGCGTGTGATTTGTGACCCTGAGGTGCTTGTTTTATGTTGCCTAGAATATTCTTTTATTTGGTTCATGGGGGCACTTGCCAGTTCATTAAACCCCCATCGGCTAACTGCAGAAAGGTCGTGGTAAAACATATTGCCTCTCCTGAAGTGGATTGAGGAATAATTATTGTTGCGCTTGCCGTTTCAGCGAGTTGAATTGATTAGTGGAGGATTAATTTCTGATAGATAAGATAGTTTCTGATAATCATTGCTGAAAAGACGTAGATCATGGAAGAGGAAAGGTCCTAAAGATCAGCACTATTGGGTATAGCGAAGAAGTAATCGGGTTCAGAAGCGACCCCATTAACGTTGATCATCATTTCCAACGAATGAATTATAATAGTAGTACCAACATTTAAGGAATCGTTTGCGAAGGCTGGAAATCACACTAAAAAAATTAACTATTTCTTGTAGATCTGAAATGTAGGTCATTAACGGGTTTGCATTGAATGTGGGGTATGAGGAAAGAATATAGCAAGGAGGGGAGGGAGATAAGGCTACACCCTTGTGTCTGCGCATGCTTGTCTTCAAAATGCTCGATATTAAATTAATTTAAACATTAAATTTCCAGTCTTCGTTTAAAAAATCGTCTAAATTCAACTCAGCGACGCATACCGATTAGAATTGGGAAATTCCTTTTAACAACAATGTCGGTTTGATTTTCATTCGGGATTTAAAATTCCACGAAATTTCAAATAATCGATATTGTGATGGTATCTTATTTAAGTCTTCCAGAATTTATGACCGCTTAATTTTGTATTAAATTTCAAAATTTCCAGGTTCGTACTCCTTAAAACGATTAAGATGCTATTTAGATTATAATATTTTAAATTTAAAGAGTAGCTCGGGGATGCTAATAATCGAGTTTACCTGAATAATAGGGAATAATAAATACACATTTATTGAAAATTCATTCAATACTTAAACGCTTTCCTATTAAATTCACTAGTAGACTTATATGTTAAAATTGATTTGAGCGGTAAAAGTACTGGTAATACGTTATTGGTTCATTCACATCAAGTCCCAGATATCAGAAGCAGAAGCGAACTCTTCATTTACCCACTACGTGTCGCTAGCTACGCTCTTTCTTGTCGGACTGTGACAAATAAAGGAGTACCTTTCAAGCGCAGTACCTCATCAGTCAGCTGGTTTTCGGCGTATAGTAATTGTCTTAGAAGACTTGTAAAGAATTGTAAAATGTGAAAGAAAATACTATTTTAATACTGAATGTACGAAAAGCAGCCGACCGTCTGTAGATTGGATCCAACTTCATAGTAATTACATATGAAATTGCCAAATACTGTTAAGGTTAGTATCGACTTACTATTGCTCGAAGTGAAGTAAATGAATATTTCGATCCCAATTTACTCGCAATTGCATATAATAAATGGATGAAAGTTAAATTACATCATGTATGTTTACGTTATAAATTACTATGTATAGAAAACCACATATCGCTAAATATAGGTCGCTTTAATTTAATTTGACATTTTGTGTGTGTACATTTCGCTAATTCCTTGCTATTTTTCGAATTTATTTTCAGATATTCGAATTGATGGCTGACGAAAATGAAATGGAAATTGCAATGCAATTAAAGTGCTTAATTAGTACGCCGGAGAGTCTGGAAAAGTCGGCTGAGTCGGCGTTTGAAGACCTGGTGGATGATGTGATATTAGGGGTCTGTTTTGATGTACATAGAGCCACAAAGCTGGGACTGGCTGCTTTAGAGGAGGGTATCATGGAAGAAGAGAAGTATCAAATCGTAGAAGGTCCTGATGTAGATGTGTTTGGTCAGCTCCCAGTGAAAAAACAGCATGAATGTGTTTGCCCCAGTTGTCACCGTAATTTAGCAGCTTCCAGGTTCGCTCCACATTTAGAAAAATGCATGGGGATGGGAAGAAACAGCTCTCGCATAGCAAGTCGACGAATAGCGAACAACAGTAAAGAAAATGCATCTTATGGCGGAGGAGGAACTGTGAGTGACGACGACGACGATGCAGATTGGACTGTCGGGGGTTCTGATAGGAGAAGGAAACGCCGCGACCGGCACTGCGGAGGAGGCGGTAGGAGACCCAAGTCCCAGAAGGTGCGGAACGGTGAAGTTCCTCTCACGTCCTCTGCGACGACAACATCTTCAGCAGCCTCATCTAAGGAGAGCGGAGGTGCCGGTTCCGCAGCATCGACTTCCGTGGGGGCAACTTCGATGTCAGACGGTGCTCTTCCTTCCAAAGGATTCTTCGAGAGCATGTCGGATGAGGACAAGAGGAGCTTACTGACACAGATATGCGGAGTCGTTTCCGAGCACACGGGTAAGTTATGTCTGAGATCCATGCGGTGTCCTCTACACTCTGAAGAGCAGAGACGTGCGGTGAGGGTCAACCTATTGGGCCAGCAGCAGTTCCTCGGACAATTCAACAAGAATCCAGATGTTGAGGTGGGCGAATGCATCAGTATGGTGGTTGATCGGGGATCGGGTGCGGTCGTGAGTTTGATAGGATTAAATCAGGTCTCCCATCCTCAAAGAGGAGCTTCTCAGGTCGACGGAGAAGTGTACGAGGGGGAAGTGCAAGGTGCTAGGGAATCCGGAAGTAAAAGTGTGTGGGAGCTAGAACACTCTAATACGTCTTCCCCAGCGGATTCTGCATCCACAAGCTCGTCTTCTTCGAATAAGAAGCGCGAGAAGTCCGCCAAAACGAAAAAGAAAAACTCTTCCAAAGCTGTTAAAGTATCTCAGAATGTTATCATGAATAATCACCAAGTAGGTGGTGAATGAACGTTGTGTGTTTAACATCATAATCAATTTCAAGTCCTTTTCTTGGTGTACTTGGTGTTTAACAAGTATACTCGATTCTATTAATAGTTGAACATGTTTCTATCTCATGTTCCTCAATTATTAGGCTGTAATGCAGTGTCTAAAGCATTCTTCTCTTTGCATGTGTTGTAAATCATGCTCCTGTAAAGAATGCTACTGGCGATTGTTTGGGCCAAGCTTTGTGATGACTGAGTATTGATATAAAGGTAGCTTCTGTGAGATATGGACTGAAATTAATTGTTTAAAGAAACAATATACATGCAGTATCTGTTTGCAAATTCTGATGAATGGATGTAACAACATTCCAAGTGTTAGAGCTCCTTCGTTGCTATTGTAATCCTGTGTACTGCCGTTTAACTTAAAAAAGTCTCTGTGATTTATGGTGCAATTTGATATTGAATTGTACTTCTCAATGTGGCTTTAATTTGTTCATTCTATGGAAAACTGTACTATTGCTTTTGCAACCGTATCAGTGCAAGTATGCTCATCTGAGAATTTATTGCTCATATAGAATAAATATGGTGAAAGCACGGATCCAATGTTTTTTCTTCCAAGAAGATTAATAATACCATAAAGCAATTGTCAACTAGAATGCAAATTTGCTGAGTATTTGCACTTAATTACTCTAGGTGTTAATTTGACTTTGTTAAAACTGTATTTTCTTTCAAAGAAGATTATACATTCTTTATCCTTTTTATTTATTTAAACTTCAAACGATCATTATTTTTTCAATATTTACTTATTCCATAAAAGTAACAATACTACTCTTTTTGCTATTAAGACCCCCTGGTGGACAAAATACATACTAGAAACTTATCAGCCTTAGCTGTACTGATGTTACCTGCCATCTATTGATCTCAATTTCAACTGCGAGTACCTGAATGAATTGCTAATCAATACTTCATTACAATTTTTTATATCCTAAGCTGATTAATAGAACAGGTTGTGCACCTCAATTAATTCCTCGCTTTTCACACTTGATTTGTTTTATTACGGAAATATGGGATATTCTTTAACAGTTGAACCACTCTTATTTAATAATACATCGGGTAGGTAAAATTAAAATTTTGGCAAAACTAAATTAAATATTGTGCGTGAACAAGATAAATGGGAGAGGAAGAAATGAAAAGTTAAAACTTTTGGTACGTAATGTCTCGATACTAAGTCTGATTCATCTGGAAGAGGAAGATGTACTACTTTACGCGAGACCGATCAATTACGTTGATTTGTGTCAATACTCTTGCAGGAAAGTGAATCAAGAATTCAATCCCTTTCATTGGATTCTAAATGTGTTATTGTTTGTGTAAGGGAACTTTAAGATATAAATTCATTTTTGAGTAGGTACCCCCTGCTAAATGCGAAAATACGGCTTCAGGGTATTATTTAATTATCTAACTTCAGGGACTGATTAAATATTTGAATCAGGTTTTGGTCAAATGATATATCAATGAGGTAATGCCATGGTTATGTTTGCAATTCCACCGTGTTTGCTAACAAAAATCGTAAGTTATTTAAACAGCAAAATTTAAATCAAGACCAGCCGACCAGTTTTTTCAATTCATTTTGTTCAAAATACATTATGCTTCGAGTTCTTGAAGGAAAGTAACTATTAAATATATGCATATAGTTTCAAATTTGTATGTTGTAAACTATTGTTAGGATATTGATTGGTGGTCCTAAAAATTTTAATGAAATCCATACTTATCAATCCATCACCTGAGTTCATATTTTATTTCGATTATCTCTCTTGCCAGTCTTAAGTAACTTATTTAGGTTAACATATACAGGCCCGTGCGCACGGGGGGGGGGGGGGTTTGGGGGTTAGAACCTCCCCCCCCCCCGTGAGGATCCTTTATACAAAAAGTTCCACGAATGATGAATTGAAGATAGGATAAAATGAAATTATTTTATTTAATGTTTCATTTAGTAAACTTTTTCCTCCAAAATTTAGTGCCTCTTTCAACTTTCATGTTAACGTCTGTCAGGACTACTTCTTTCGTCTCGGTGAGTCACACTTTCGCGCTAATCAGAAATCGAGTTTCACGAACAAAAGGGCCTAATCTATCTTTATTCGGAATGATGAAAAATATTCCAGAAATGTATGAAACTGAATTCCTATAATTTTGAATATAATATTTCATACATCGTGTACGTGCATTATTGATAGTTGTATTAATAAAGCTACTTTTTTAATGAGAAAAACCCTTCCCACGAGCAAATCCTGCGCACGGCCCTGAACATATATAAACCGCATATACGATGGTATATACTGCATTCCACGAAGTGAGGATAGAACACATTAATTTTATATATACCGCCATTGGCGTATATCAAGGGGGTAACTAATCAATTCCCTAGCGGGGCTATTAAGCAAAACGTAATTGTTTCCTTGTTAAAGATGGTGGCAAACAATATTATGAACGTAAAAGAAAAATGATCGACAATGAAAATAAAGCCCGTAATATCTTATAGATTTCCAATGATCGTGGCAAATCTCGACTTACAGAGAAAATGTATGTATTATTAGAAAACTTGCGGGTTTGTTATCTTAGCATGATTGTATTTAATACATTCGTGGTTATATTCGGGAATCAATTAAATCGCCTTATAATAACCCAGAGATCAGCTTTTAATAACAATCCATATCGCCACATAACTATTATCATGTATGTAAACAACTTCCGTAACATTATTACGTAAGATTTCCACTACTCCATGCAGTCGAGTGTTCAATGGTTATCATTTTGATTTAGAGCCGATAGGGGTACATGGAAGGGGGTGTTGTAACACCAACACCCATAATTTATTCTATTAGCTTCTCTGATAGACTACGAAGAGAACGACCAGAAGTAACTCTTTGCGATCTCTTCTTCGAAACGTTTTGTCGATGCTTGTCGGAGAGCGTTATTCTCGGCGTTCGTTCTTTATCGAAACTGAAATCTCATTTACTCCGTCTATTAACTCCGAACTGATGAATTTTTCGAAAATATTCCGTCGGTAGTTGTATCTTTTCCCCTGGAGCAAATTCCACTCGAGGGATTCTGTCATAGCTGTAATGCTACTGTCCAACTTGAAAACTCCTATAACGAAACGAGCTGCTCAACATTGGACCACCTCTAAATTTGAGATTAACCCTATTTCATGCGGATCCCAAATCGCGCAGCAATATTCGAGACTAGGTAGAATAATAGAAAACTAAGCTACTTTTTGACTCCAGATGGGCATCCCCCCAGCATTCTACCAGTTAATCTTTGCATTATTTTCTCCTTTCCTATCGCATCTCAAATATGTTCATTAAAAGATAAATTGCTGTTAAACGTAACTCCTGTTTAGGTATTTATCGTGACGTACGAGTACGAACGAATGGATATCACGAAATTTGGAACTATGTGGTAATAACGTTTGCGGAACGCGTGAAACTCATAGCAATTTATTTATACTCAAGTCAAACTGCCATATTTACTCCATTTTGATCTAACGCCCAGGTCCTTCTTGTAGTATAAATCGTTTATATCGCAGTAATTTTCCAATAACTAGATGTTTGTGGGGACTCAGTAGTATATGGGACTCTGCCGACAAGTGTTGTTTGGAATTAAAAAATGTACAACGAATGGCAATACGTTTTGTAAAAAGTTGCCACTAAACAGAGCGTTAGTGAGATTCAGGTTGAGAAATCTTTGGAATGTAGAGGATTATTACGAAGGATACATTCTTCTAAATTACTTCAGAAAAAAGTATTTTCTCACAAGATGTAACGCATACAATACGACCTTCTTGTTACATAGGCAGTTCTGATACAACGAGGAAGGTTAGGGAAATAGATGCTAGAACGAATCGATCCAAGAATTTATATGTTTTCCGCGAACGATATGCGAAAGCAATCGATTAGGAAAGCAGAGTGCTGGCACCCCCTGCCATACGCCGAAAGGCAGCTGAGTCTTTACATAAACATTTGGAAAAACTTCCAATGAGTCAATGACCTGTTTTCAGTTAATTTGGGTTTTTCTTTTCTAAACATTTATGGAGTTTCAGTCTCTTCTCAGCGAGGATCGTTTGCAAACCGTTACTTGCTAATTTGTCTTCTTGCATTTCTACAAGATTTCAACTTAGGAAATGCTCAGTACCAGTGATTCTCAGCTGGTTTGCCATTGGACACCGATATGTACACCCATTATGTACCGCGAAACATCCAAGGGAAACTTCATATTTGGTATTCATTATTATGCGAAAGTGATGTGAGTGAAAGACGTAAGTTTTCAAGTCCCTCGTTTATTCATTCATTGTTCATTTGCGTCAGAATAACTCACTAATTACTAAAACTGGAGCTTGCATATCCCACAAATCTGCGGAAAACCAATTAAAAAGCTCGATTTTGAAAAGCGCATTGTCGGTATATGCGATGAAAATGCGAGAGAATGATTTTGAGTTATTTCTCCTTGGTCAGAACACGTATCGACTTCGACCATTTCTTATTCCACTTTTCCCTGAATTTCCAATTTTATTTTCCTATTAGACTTGCTTCATCCTCTGCCACATCCACATTTCGAAGAATCTTATGATGTCCTCCTTACAAATGTTCACAAAGCAAAAACTTCAGATTAATTAGGGGTGCATCGAGACAAGTGTGAATCTAGACTCCCAGGCTAAAATAGGTATGTACGTCACGTAACAAACAAGTAGCAGTAGAGAGATGATTGACCGTGCACCCAGGATAAGCAGAAACCAATAAATTAAGTTTTACGAAATTGGAACTCGAACTGCTCGATCTTCTTTTGGTTGTTATTTCCTCACGTGATCTACTAATCTTTTCAGACACTGAATCATTTGTTTCAAATATAATTTATTTAATTTTTCGTTTCTACTTCTTTAGTCAGCGTTATAATGATGCATTTTCCTCACCCAATTTCCATGCATTTACTATTTTTTATTTGCCGATCACTTTTCACTTTTGGATAAAGTAGAGAGAAACTAACTAATTCCTATGGTACGGGTCGCATCTTTTCATTTCTTTACGTTGTGGATTCCTACCATGAGTCGTGCCTGAAGCTCTTGATAGTATTTGAAGGTTTACCAAAAGAAAGAAGGTTGAGTTAACGATCGTGGTGGATTGATCACAGCTAAAACATGTAGATGAAGTCTCTTGATTGGGTAGTGTTCTTTCATGTGATGAAAAGATGAGGTTTGAAAAAGAATAACTTTAGCCAAGGATGCCTTCGTCTCGAAATAGAAATAGGGAAAAGATAGATAAAATCCTTGGTGTGTTGCTGCAAGGGTGTGCAAATTGAAGAAATATTCAAAAGATTGGAGAACTTCGAGATGTGGGCGTGTCATGTGGAAAAAGTACGCAGTGTTGATGGGGAAACACATACGGAGGTGCTGGAGATGGTCGGGGAGGAGAGGGCTTTAATTGAAGTAATTGAGCGTCGACAAAGGAAATGGGTGGGTCAAGTATTGACAGGAGAGGGGCTGCGAAAGACAGTAATTGAGGGTAGCATGCATAAGAGAAGGAACGGTAGAGAACGTTAGAGGGCATAAAGAGTTAATTGACGAAACGAAAGAGGAGTAAAGTAAAATACATAAATAGGTATTATTTTTTGTATTTATTTTCACTATGCACTATTAACTTTCATTAAATTTCTCGAATATCTTCCATCACCCGGGTCTGAGCACACTGAGGTAACCGGTAAAGGTGTTGTAATGATATTCCATATTCCATATTACATGTACTCATAATTCCAACAATTTTCGGGAAATATTGCCTTTCTATGCTGCTTCAAGAATTTTAAATGGACGCAGAAGTCAATGACTTCAAGAGCGGATTTCCGAAGGGCCATCCAACTGCTCCCGGTGTTCGTTCACCCAAAACAGTCCGAAATATTCCGTCGGAACATAAAGGTAGTCTTTCTGGAAAGTAAAGTATTCATCGACAACGGATTCATCGCGTGTTACATGTTTCCACAAAAAGAGTGTGCGATAGAATCCTCTTCGCTCGAGTATTAATTCGGGCCGACAAAAATTGTCGAAATTTACGAGTTGCATCGACACCTTTACGGAACCTACGCCCGCGGCCGGTTTCCGGTTTCTTCCGGTTACGCGTGCGTCGGAAGAGGAGGGAATACCCGCACCCCTGACTCATTGCAGACCACTCTCTCGTTGAGGACACGTGCCACAGACGGACTGCACCGTTTGGGCACATCCGGGCGGATTCTTGAGGCCGCCACTGACAGCTCTCCCCTCATTCTGCTTCTGCCGACGGCCGGTGAAGGTCCTTCAGCACGGCGCACGGTGAGTTCAGAGGTGTGGGTGAAGACGTGATTTTCGCGGATAAAAATTCTTCGCAATAATTGTATACTCTTTTGTATTCGACGAGGGACATATAGAAATTTCATTAAGTGTTTTGAAGTCCCTCGGCTCATCTCTCGGGAGTCCTAAATCTGCCCATTTTAGCACAAGAACTATTTCTCTACTTACAAGAAGGGATCAGCTTCGTTGAATATTAGTAATCCCTCACAAACATAACCTAAATATAATACACGTAAATACTATATGTGCTAAATACTTATTTACATAATATCCATAGATACCCCTCCAACATTACATATATATACGAACAGCTGAAATGACAGATAAGGTTTCACAGGGGAACCAACAATTTCTTTCACATTCGATACAATAGCACACACAATTTCAGAACATCGTGTTAAAGAATCAACAGAACTTTTAAATTGAAGCGAATTCCGTCCAAGCGAAAGATCAATCGATTTGCATTTGAGAAGTGTGTTTTAGAAAGATTCGTCCTTTTGAGTTTATTTCTCGGTGTATCGAAGTTGTATCGGTGAATATCTAGTTTGGAGGTTCGAAAATAATCATACATTTATTTGTTATCATTTGTTATACAAACACAGTTTCGTATTGACTGACGTATAGTTACATACATGTGTTGATATGCAATGAAGCGTAGATGAGGCTTATATCGCGACTCTATTTTATTTCTCTATAACGGCCCATCGAGCGAAAAGGAAGTTTTCTTTGCCTCAATATCCTGTTTAATCTTTTTTATCTTTCTACTACTTTTGCATTTTAGTTGTCACATAGAATCAACGTGGACCAGAGGTGTCTATATTTCTCTAAGTAATGTCCCCTTTCTAGATTCACCCCCAAAATGAAATGAACGATCAGCACATGATCAATGCTGAGAATTCGCGTTTTACGGATTGGGCGGGGATTTCGACGAGCGAATTGCGTCTCCCTCGAGATAATTGAGCACAGGTTCAGCAGAGCGTCTTCCCTCACCTGCTCTTCGCTTCCACCCCCATTTAAGGTCACTGCATTTTAATTTCGGATTCATCTTATACGGATAAATCTGAGAAATTTAACACCTAGGGTCTTTCGTTATTTAGGGATATAATTTTCTATTCTAGAATTTATCGATGATATTGATAGTTATTAATATTGATAGCAAGCGAGGATCTCGCTAGTATATTTTCCGCGGCTGAGTGTGTTTTTCTGAATACGAACCTTATTTTCCATATTTTACCAAAAGAGGATAATCGCGTAATTATGTAGTGCTACGGTTTTATTTCAAATAAGTTCTTTGATGGTGAAATTAAGAAATAGCATTTGCTTTAACTCGATTCTGAACACACATTACGATCCTTTTTCGCAAATCCACTCTTTTAATTGACGTTTTCCTTGCTTTTGTCTTTAGATTCGTCTATTTTAGTTTAAGTTCATGCTTCATTAACTAAGGAAAATAGAAATCCATTATTTCAAAGCCGAATGTCTACGACATTTTTAGAGTGATATCATTTTGGAGGCATTAGATAAGACATTAATTAAGACATGATCGTTTGTTTAGTAACTTTTAAATACTCTAATTATCATCATGTAATCATCATTCTCATATGATCCATTTGAAAAGGATTCAGTCAAAAGAAAGCAGTGAAGAACATCAGGGAGGCTCTCTTTGACGGTCATTTCATTTTATGAATTATTGTATCACCGGAAAGGACTTTTAGGGCGCTTAATTCTATTTTCTTAAGCAAACGCATTTGGTCGTCCTTTTAAAGTAAACAGAATGATGCGAAAGTATCTTTACGCTATCCATCGCGTCGTTCAAAAGCGGATCGTTGCGCACATCAAAAGTGCACTTGCGAAGGTCATGGCTGTTCCTCGGGAGCGGAAAGTGTTTGTCTTGTTTTTGCCCTTTCGGCGAATGACGTGAATCGGACACTCTGTTTCCTCTAGAGAGGGTGAACCTGAATCCTGTGAATACTATCAGAGAGAGAAGCCTAAACATCCTCTTTACCATATACAATACCTCATGAAATTTGCGATTTGACCCTTATGCCTCGCGTATATGGCCGCTAGCAGTTGAACTGACCCTAAAATTGAATTATTAGAGTTATTACGTACAATCACTTCGAGCTGTTACAAGAGCAGGTGGCTTTGAAAATACATTAATACATTTTATAGGAGCGAAGAAAAAGTTCGCGAGCGATGTTATTTAGCGTTACCTAGGCCCCACCTCGAATATACGTGCGGTGTGTGGGACCCTGGCGACAAATGTCATATTCGAGATTTAGAAAAGATACAACGAAAGGCGATACGATTTTTAAAGAATTGCTACGATAAAAGAGTGAGTATTAGACAGATGATACAGGACGCGGGATGGGAATTATTCTAAGATGGAAGACTAATTCAAATGGTAAATTTAATAAATAAGTTCAGAGAAATACCGTTTTCAGAAGATGTGACCGATATAATGCAACTTCCCTGTTATACAGGCCGTTCTGATGCTGTGAGAAAGATCAGGGAAGTAGATCGAATCGTTCAAGAATTCTTTTTTCCGCGAACGATACGCGAAAGCAATCGATTAGGAAAATAGAGTCAAGGTGCCTGCACCCCCTGCCACACGCCGAAAGGCGGCTTGCAGGGTTCTTACGTAGACATAACACAATACACACACGCAAATTAGTAAATAATCAAACAAATAGACCTGCTGAAATTTGCTATGAATGCAATGCATGACGTTCTAAAAACTAAATAACTGGAAAAAATATCCGTGAGGCATTCGTCCAAGGAGAACGGGAAATATGACGTCACAATTTAGAACCCCTCAAATTCACAAACACTATGCAATCCTGTGAAAAAATACTCCTAAGATATTTGCAGCGAGAGCGTTCAATTGTTCTATTGTTCAACAAACGAGAATTTGTTTGTGTGGGGTTGTTTATATTGATGGTCTTTTCGGATTAGGTGATAATGGTTTCTTAATCCACTCCTAATATCTACCTATCCTGGCTTGCCACTCTACCTGTTGTATAAGCTTCGTTACTTGTAAATTTTCAATCATTTTCATGGACAACAATAATTTACTATTCATACTTATAACATAACTTACTTATTTCTGTAAATTTTTCTTCTCTTTTCTAAAGTTTCCCAGCATTAATCATCTAACATTCCCATCACACTTGCAGATCTTTTAAAACTATTTTTAACATATCGTGCGGCTCATTTCTGCACCATCTAAACTTCTTCAACCAGTCCTATTGGTTGCGGATTCTAAGCCGTTGTGCTCTATGCGTTGTCCCAACCAATGATATCTACGCGATTTCTTTTGAATTTGGGCTACCTTTTCCTAATTCCCTCTTAATGAAGCTCTCTTATATACCGCGTGAGTTGAAATTGAATAGTTTCGATAATTGATGGTAATTCGCTCCTGTGTCAACCGTATCTTTCTTATCCGACGAAAAATCTGGCGAAATGTAAGAAGTCACGTGCGTAAGAGTGAGAAAACACTTTCGATGAACGTTACGCAATGAGGGTGTGCATATCCTGCGGTTAAGAGAAAAGCGACTAAACTTCTCCGTCGCAATTTCAAGTATAAACGAGAAGTAATCGTTATAACCGCAATAGGAGTTGCAATGTGTGTATTCAAAGAAAAGGGGCGCTTTGGCGTAATTTCAATTGAGGGAGTTGAATCATTTAAGACGAATGGAATGGAGCAAAGTTTTCCATCACGTGCGGGGTATTGTCAGTGAATTGCCTTCTTCAGTTGCTTCGAATTATGTCGGCTGTGAAATCATTTCCTTGAATCTTTAGGAGTTTAGTGATCTTGAAGCTTTAGGAGTATGGGTTAATGGTAGATATCTGTGGGTTGCACATGAAAATTAAGATTTTTTCTAGAAATGACGCGTTGACACACGGCAACGTTGCTCAGTCAGATAGGCGGATGTTTTAAATAGCTCCCTGCCCCACTTGGTTTGGTTTGCTGTCTTATTATCAACTAGCTGAGATAACAGTTGAATCTCAACGGGGGTTGGGTTGTGTTGGGGGAGGACTTCTAGATTTTTGCTAGAAATCCCTCCCCCCCCCCCAACCCAACCCAACGGCAACGTTGCCGTGTGTCAACGGGTCATTTCTAGCAAAATCACAAAAAATCTTAATTTTCAACATAGAACGTCGATCAAAAGACGCCTGTATATCTCTTTGGACGAGTGAGACGACGAAGATAATAAATTGTTGCTCATTTGAATTGTGTATAACTTTTTAAATCGTATTCTACGCGGTCAGTTTTTTATGGTCCCCCATGATGGGAGGGTCGGGCGCTCCTGAGCTGCGAAGGCGAGCTAAGGGTCCGGATTAGGACAAAGACCCTCGGAATTTCTACCTGAAAAAAGTAACGGTGAAACCCCCAGATATCTACCATTAACCGGAGTATGTTATCCATCCACTTCGATGAAATTACCAAATTTCGGTTCAGTTGCGGATTCACAACGTCTGCCTTCGTAGCTTCGAACCGATATTTTTTCTGCGACCATTAAAATATATTACCCTCTGGATGGTTTAATTGGGAGTAACTTTCTTGAATTGCGTTCGTTAAAATGAAATTTCAAAACAAAGCTTTGGGTATTAAATAAATAGTGAACAAAGTTTAAGATGAGATCATGTTATCGCAAAAGATTCATCGCAGTGATTTGCAATTCTATGCTATAAATATTTGGTAGAGCTTATTACAACTACGCGGAAGAAAAATGGTATTTTAAAAACTGAAATTAGGAATAAATGACAGTTCTGAAGCAAGAATTTCAATTTTTTGGTCTCTTTCCGGCTCGATACCCTATAAATGTCTCGAAGTAAAACCCTCTTCCTATGTATAAGTGACCTCTCCTATGCATAAGTGAAGTGGTTTTTCTTTCAGTACTGATTCATTCACTACCGACTCAATACTGCGCCAAATGTTTTTGCCGTGATTAAATTTGACGTCATTCATCTTACTTCTCCGTACATAAAGCAGACATTATGTTGGTATGTTTGTCTTAGATTGTCGTTCGTTCATTTTCCTTATGATAGCAGCCATATTATTGCATGGGAATGGATCACAGACTAGTAAACCATTCTCCAATTGCTTCAGTTATAGAATTAATTCGCTATTCCATGTCAATACGAACTGCTGATCGTAATCTAAGTGACCAACTGAAAGGCATCCGCTCAACGCTTCCAACGGGATAAATAACACAGTTTATCACAAGCGGAAGCCGGAACTTCCTTGACCCGAGTTCTCAAAGGGAAAGAAGCCGAATTTCTTCCCAATTTGCCCGACGAAAGCGTTTACTTCGTGATTCATATCATAAAGGAAAGTGTCCGTGGGAGACGAAAATCCCGATTTTGAAAAAGATTGTTACGCCATTTCGAAAATCCTCCACTCACTCGTGGGAAATATAACGAGGGCATCGATGGGAATTCAGATTCACCGAAAATAAAAAAGAATGGAAGCGATTAAACCAATATTCGAGAAATTTGATGTGCATCGCTCAAGCTATAGAGAAACCTCTTTAAAGTATACCTTTCATTCGTGGTTATCTCCACACACAGGGTCGAATTTCTACTGAAGACTGTTTAGAAGCCGGTTTTTCCCTTCCCAAGATGCACACTGATTTAGCAAATATTCCGCTTCATTGGAAACTTGTTATCTACACTATCCTTGTCACCGTTCTCTTCTCTCTTAAATCACTTTTCTTAACTTTCTAAATTGTGTACGAAAAAGCGAAAGTCTGAATAGCAACACCGAGAGATCTCCGCCATTAGTGTTGGGAAGGATCAAAAGGTTTTTCTTTTCGTTGCAAACTCAAAGCATATCGAACAAACCGATGGTGAAAGTCGTCTGGAAGATATCAATGACGAACCTGCAATTCGTTATTAATCCCAAATTGTTTAACGTGTAAAAATGGTTTCTTTGAAGAGAGAAAAATGACCAAAATAAATCGAAAGAATCTCTTTGAGAATGGATAAACCTCAAAAGGAATGGGGCTGATGACAGGTTTAAGAGGTTGCGTGCTTTCAAAGGGATAATATTTGACGCAGGTGTAAATGAAAACTTTTAAATTTGAAAAAAAAAAATAAAGATGCAAGTGCCAGCATACTTATGCGTGTAAGGTAATTCCGAGTGTGATGCCCCACCGGGAGAGATTCCCCAGTCGTAGTATTTTTGAGGAAAACCGCAAGATTTGCTCTACTGACGGTGTTTGTCAGTTAATTTGAAGGCACCCCTGTATCTGGAAGAGTTTCACGGGGATTAATTCTTTTTACGCAATTTTATAGTATCATTTCAAGTAGGCACTGTTTTTCCTCCCTGTTATAAGATAGGGTATAATGTTTCTGGTTGGCATCTGTTTAAATGTTTGAATATTTTGAATTAAAGGGCGAAAACTTGTAGCTATAGGTTCATCTATTATCCAGGTGCAGTGAATGTCCATCTTGGACAAAGTGTAGTCCCACTGGCTGTCATCTCTCCCGTACTGAAAGGGTAGATAGCCCCTCCTCTTCTCGGGATAGATGCCCCGGAACTATCTTTAGGTATATGTGCTTTATTAGTTTCAATTTAACTTTGAGGTGATACTGATGAAGGATCTTTTCAAGAAAACGTTTGTAATCTACATTTAAATTTCAATTCAAATTTAAATCCACGGTCGAATGTATTTTATGCTCGATCAAAAGATGATGTAGTCTTTATTAAGCTCTAGGTTGGTGCGTTTTGCCACTTTTTTTTAATCGAAATATAATACCCGGAAAAGGTGGCCCACCCACATTGAAATTACAAATATAATTTTATTTTGATACCAAGAAACATCTTCTGTGAGAATTTTTGCCTCGAAATTTCGACAAAAACATTTAAATTGTCATAATTTTTTTCGGTTGAATCGGATATATGTTTGCGTGAGAGGATGTCACTTGCAAAAAAACTGATGACCAAGCCTCAATATGCTATTTATATGCCTCTAGAGGGAGCTGAGATGCTTCCAAAAAGTTTTGCAAATGAAACTTTCAAATAGGTGTTCAATTTAACTTAAATGTTTTGTAATATCCTAATTTCAAGTTAAATTTAACAATTTTGTTATATTAAAAGTGCTTTCCAGATTAAATTCAGTTTAAGCTAATCTCTCCCACAGAGGAGGGGCGTCTCACCCGGACACTCGGGAGAGATGGCCAAATGCATGGGTGCAGAAAAACTTTAATATTTTGTGTGAAAATGTTTTTAAACAAAATTTGTTTACATCCTGTTAATAATCAATCAATGTTCTATCATAAATTCTTGTTAACACTGAAGTCATTGTCACGAAGTCATTTCCTTAGGTGGGGCATCTCTCCCGGAATTACCTTATGCTAATAGCAAATGATTACAAGAAAGAGTGCTTGGTAGCAACAATTCGGCGTGAATTAAGCGATTTACGGATTGTTATATATTATATCGTCAAGTCCCCATCGTTTATCCCGAGAAGCGGATTAGCATATTCCTCTTTATTCGGAAAATTGCCAATATTTGATTATTCGAGGAGTAGCGTGGATTGCAAAACGACCATCGAGTTCACGATCTTTTCGCCGTTCAAACTCCGCAATAACGATAAACGATAACAGAGAAACATCAATGAAACTTCTTGTTGCCGCAGTTGTTTCCTGTTGCTCCCGTCTGAGACACCATCGAACTGTAGGTTTTTCATCGTAACCTCCTTCTGAAGGAACTCCTCCATATTCACGGACGCAGTTTGAAAGAAGAGTGAGTATTTCTATGCAACAGTTTTATTCCGACTTCTTACGAGTGATACCATCTTGCTTCTTGCATTATGCGAACACTTCTGTAAAGGAAATTTACTTTGTATTCGTTGATGGGAATTTGGTTCTCTAGTTTCCTGCACGTAATGGACTCTAATTCGCTCGCTTATTCATGTATCTTAATGCGATAGTTCTTGAAAGCCACGATATTTACTAGTATAGAATTATGGCATCAAGGTATTGTATCGATGCATATCAATTATACTAACAATCGAATTCTGGAAACGACCATAATATATCGTCATATTACAAAACGAAATATAGTAATAATGATAATAAAATACGTTAGATAAAAAAGCTATGTCTATATCGACAAATGTGTGCGTGTGGCAGGGGGTGTATGCACCATGACTCTTCTTCCGTAATCGATTTCCTTCGCTTATCGTTCGCGGAAGAAATGAATTCTTGAAGCAGCCTGTTCTATCATCAGTTTCCGAGATCTTTCTCGTATTTCCAGAAAGTTCTCGTACTTTCAGAACGGCTTATATAACAAGGAAGACGCATTATATCTGAAGTTTCTCTCTGATTCAATCGAGTAAATTAAGCAATTTCTACCCTGAGCCCTGAAGCATTTGAGTTAAGCTCCTCTGCAGTTCTTGAAAACAAGTTTTGCCTTTCGTTGCACTTACTGTATCTAATTCACAAATACAGCACTATTTGGTCCCATACACGACATGAATACTCAAGGTGAGGCTACCGCAAAGTGACCCTTTCTTCGCTTCTACCGACTGCCCTCTTCACGAAGCCGAGGTTCCAAACGTTAAGCTATTAGTGAGGGTAAATCTCATATATTTAGATGATTTTGCCGTTTCTAAGTTTTTTTCCCTCGGATGCTGAACGGACATTCATTAGCTATAGGTTTCCTTAACCATCCATCTGCCAGTCCTGGTATCATTTCATAATTCTATCTAAATATTTTCGCAGGGTATCTATATTATATTTATATTTCCGTGTAAATTACTGTGTCGTCCGCAATTATCCTCACTTTTTAATAAACGTGATTACTCGTATATACTAAAAATAGTGAGGGACCGATTACGTTAACTTGTGGGACGTCCGAGGTTATTGTCTATACGACCACTTTTCAGATATTCATTCCTTTATTTTTATTCTGTACTTAATTGATATCTGTTGAGCATTTCTGTGGATGCTTACGCGAAATGTAAATGCAACCATACGATGCGAGGCTTAGGCGGTTATAATTATAAAAATTAATAGTACTTCTATCGATCTTAATTGGATTTGTGCACGATAATTGAAAAGATAATTTGTTTAAGTAAAAGATATAATTAAGATACACCCCAAATTCTTACATCCAATACCACAAAATATACGGATGTTAACCCAAACTAAGCTTTTAGTTTCGTCGCCTATCGCTCCTACGATATTAACGTAGTACAGGTATGCTTTTCATCTTGTGGCCGTTCTGTGAGACGAGAAATTTGCGTGAGAAAATCGACGAACGGGAGCGAAGCACGCAAATTGCAATGGGAAAATGAATCAGCGATGCATTCGATATCAAGGTCACTAAAGGGGATGTCGTTCAGTGGAAATGCACCCGGACTGCCTCCACTCCTTCGATTGCCAATTGAAATCAAGTATGATGTTTATATATTATTATTTGTTTTAGAAAAGGAAAAAACAACACCGAGAATTAAGTAAAATGTTAAAAAGTTATTTTCACTTTTCTTAATTTGCGATATTGGAGTACAAAGTTATTTGAATACGTGTATTTGTTTAGGAATGCGAGGGAAAAGTTGCATATTCCCTTCTACTGGCTTATTTGTTTTAGAGATGGAGAAATCGATTACCATTTTAGCCCCAATTTTAGTTTCAGTACCAATACAGTACAGTACGAGTACAGTTTCAGTTCACAAGTCTTTAGAATTCAGCTATAACTTTGAATATAACAGCGATGATCTTTGCAGTCGTCTTTATTGAATTCCCGGATAACAGCGTTTGGTGAAAGCGATCCCCGGTTCGATTCCCGGTGGGTGGTGCTAAACGATCTGCCGAAGTACTTTTTAAAGCACTTCTTCTCCTCCCAGTCATTTTGATGCTCATACTATAAAACTCATTCTTCAAGTTGATAAATTCTATTGGTAATCCCTGGACATTGTCTCTCAATTTTCCAGCACGAAAAATTTCGACGAATTTTCCTTTTACATGCCTCTGCACCAACTTAAATATATTTACCCACTTATTTATGTGTTTCACGTACCGATACTTCTTTCCTCGTGTCTTAAAGAATCCCAATTTCCTGATAGGAATTCTGCGACACTACTTGTGCTGGTGACTGTTCTTAGATTCAGCGAATTTCCTGAATAACAGAAGGAGAATATTACAGCGATTTTGGGAGGAGAATTCTTATGTGCTGACATTTACTGGCGTCTACTGTGTCATCAGCCAGAACACTGCGTGGATCCTCCGCCAATAGTTGAGGATTGACTGGACAAGAAGGAGAGTGGATACCATGAGTGAAACAGGTCCACGTAAGTTTACCTTTTGAGTAACGATTTTCGTGACATTCAACAAAGAGCCCAAAATGGTTGCTACCATTCAACATCGCTCGTATCTTTCTTATTGTTCACAAAACGAAGCAAAAAGAGACAAGAGAAAATAAAATACAAATTTCCTTCTGTGCATCGAAAGAAAAATGAGCTATTAATCAAAATATATCAGCAGAAAAAATATGCGATAACATGAATTTTTTATAGCATCATATGCAATTGAGTTCTTATCAAACCAGTATGTGATCAACAAATATTACTGTATGTATATTATTCTATAACTTTATAATTTTACTGGAATTTTGAAATCCAAGGAAATGGGCTCTGTCACGATTTAACTAATTAAAAACGCAAGACTTGTTCTAAGTGAGGTTTGATGAAAAGTTGAAAGGCCGAGAGGGATTTAATCTTTTGACTAGTGGCAATTTTACGTAGGCCCTGCTGAAAATTAAATCTAATTTTCTGCGAACTGTTATTTCTTGATCTTTCGATCCCTACACCTATTTTTGTTAATTTCTATTCATAACTTTTGTGATCATGGATGGCATATGTTATCCGTCATAAATGAACAACAAACAAATAAGATGCCAACCTTTTATAGCAGTTTTCAAATTCAAATTTCCCTTTTTTAGGCTAACTTAGAATTTGTCTGTTTTGTTCGCGTTTCATAAAACCCATGCCAGCGCTGTTTATCTCTCAGCCTTCGATGGGAACCTCTTATCATTCAGCATTCCTCCAGGAAATTGTATCGCATCCGATATTTATGTATTGCGTATGCCGAAATAGAGGAGGGAGTTGCAATATCGGAGCGTATAAATTGGAATCATTTATTCTTCTCAAACTAGAATACGAATGGCAATTGGTCCATCCTTTCTCAGCGTTGGCTTTATGTAAATGTTGGCTGCGAAATTGCAGTCTCCGACACCACTTGTGCAGGTGGACGGCGATGCTTCCACCCATTCGCCCCCTCATCTACTAACTCCAGATACATTTTCTCAATTAATTCTCACTTTTGCAGTATTCGATTACCTCTCAAAATCGCAGAAACTTTGATTCGTCGTTCAAATACCATTTAATCATAAAATGTTTATATGTTTATCGTATATGACATTTTGTGATTGCTCTTTCTATGAACGATTCCAGGGTTGACAGGTGTTTCTAAAATGTTTCGTAGCGGCTAATTTGATTTGTGAGAGGCTAAAAAGTATATTAGCCACACTTTTGTAACTCATTTCCATTTACCTACCATATCAACCACGAAGGATAGCGAGAAATATCACTATCGTGTTTATGTAAGCATTTATAAAGTTTTCCAATATTTACGTTTGTATTAATTACTTTAATGATAATCTCGAATGATTTAATCTCGTAACTTGTATGTGAAATGGAAAGAATGTCGTGAATTTTGATAGTTGTTAATAATATAAATACTTTGATTATTAATGGTGCAAGATTAGTGGGACGTTCGAAAATATCTCATTCTGTTCACTTTTTCGTGTCCGATTATTCTAGGTGCTCGCAGGATTACGTGCAAAGTTCGCTTTCACCTTCTAAAACGATGTAAAATATTAGGGAATGTAACATCTCTTCGGTGAAAAACACGGATACAACCTTCAGATAGTAAATAATAATTTCCTCGTCAATCAAAGAGTTAAGAACGTTCTATTTTGCCATAATTTAGAAAATCCACGTCTATCATGAATTAGAATTGTAACACAATTTTAACTCTAAAAATTCCGATAAAATGAGCTAAAATGGAACAACTTAGTGATATAATTGGTGTCCATTTCGAGGAAATTGGTTGTTTCTCATTTTTTTTTATAGTATATTTTTTAACTATCCTACATATTACGCAAAATTAAATTAAATTGCTCCATTAATATGCAACTAATACTTTATTCTTTTGAGAAATAAAACAGGCAATCATGTTCGTAATAATTTCCCCATCAATTGATCCGCAATTTTTTTTCGTTTCAGAAAAATACATTAAGATGGCGTCTCTCGCCGGAGTACTCTACAGCATCATCTTGATCTCTTATTGCTCAACTACGACAGGTAAGACAAGGATCGGTTTTACCGATTTATTATTTCAAGACCCTTACAGCAATTAAGGAAGTCCCGCTTCATTTAATAGTACACAAAGCACTTACAAATTGATCTAATTAAAGAATTAAAAACATAGTGTATACGCTTCTCTGTTTTATTATGTTCACGCAAAAACATAGAGTTATTTGTGAGCTACATATCATACATTGCACAGAAATGAATACTCCTAAGCGACGTGTACTTACTATTGATGCAAACAGTAGACAATGCAAAGTAGATAAGAATTATCTACATTGCATTTTTTGTCTTTAGAATTATTATTCACATCACAGATATGATGCGGCTTGTTTTATTAAAAAGCTATAACTTAGTATACACCGTATGATTATGATTGTACAGAAATGAGAAAATTAGTAATTTTCCATATAAAGCATTTTATGTGAAACATGTTTTTCACCAACGTCGAATGCGCTGCTCCAGCCTTAGTCAATATAAATTTGATTTGGAGAAAGAAATAAATATATGTTAGGTATGTTTGTTTACTGCGTCAAATGTTACCACCCTACTTTGGCCAGGTATTCGCTTCATTGCACTTTGCATACATAATGATAAAATGTGCTTACGATGTACTCGAGTTTGCATTGAAAAGATAATCCTAAATTTTCGTCTTTAACAGAGACATACTTCGCTTAATTAAACACTTTTTGGTGAGATGCTATACATCAGGTGCCGTATTTTTCAACTATCGTGGTTGTTAAGATGGCACACAATAGGATTGAGTGGTGATGAACAATGTTAAATTTCGTGGAAATGAAATCCTAAGAATGTTTTCTCCGCCCGAAACAATAACCTCAATAAGTCTCTATGAGATTACCCAAGTTCTGAGGAATAAAACACGATTTGTTGCTTACATAAGAAGATTTCAACTACAGTATTCAGCTATAAAACATACTATAATAACTAGAATTCAGTACATTTAATTATAGTTTCTACGATGTTTCGCCACTTCCTATTCCTATTTATTGTTTCTCTTTCAAGGGAATTTCATATTCAGCACGCTACCAGACCCTGACGCCTTCGTTTTCCCCGACAAGGAATTGGAAACACGGAAGTTCGAGGAGGACAGGTCCGACCCGAACTCTTGTCCTTTCGGTGAGACATGCATGGACATAAGAGCGTGCCCTGTGCTCTACCACACTTTGCGAAGGCACCGATCCGCTGCTTCCGACGCTGCAGCACGGCGTCTGAGAGCCGCTGGGTGTGGTTTCGACGGCTCCACTCCTCTGGTCTGTTGCCCCAAGGAGCGGAGTGGTCTGGAAAAAGACTGCCACGGGAGAGGAAGCCATCGAGGAAGCCACTGGGACTGTCCGGAGGGTTTCCCCACCTTCCCCGTTTACACTAGCCACAGGCCAACATATCCACCTCGCCCCACTTACTCTCCCAAGCCAACGTATGAGGTGTATCATTTACCAGAAGATGAAGAGCACTTCGACAGCAGAAGATATCCCCATGGACCTCATCCCAACGGAGTCGGCTTCACTCCTACTTTCCCCTTCTATCCTACAAGAAGGCCCGCCGTAGGTCGTCCCACCGGCAGAGTCCCTGTTTTCCCTAGCTCCAGGCCATCAACACCTTTGCCCGCAACGCCTCCGGCTGTACCACGGATGCCCGATCCATCGGAGGCGCCCGTGAGGTCTGCAAGGAGCGACAGCAGGAAGCTTCTTCCGGAGACGGAGTGTGGAGTGTCCGTGGACGAGAGGATCATCGGAGGACGGGAGGCGGCTCTCGGGGCGTACCCTTGGATAGCAAGACTCGGATATACTCGTAAGTGAGGTGTTCAAATTGCAGATCCTATCCTATATTATTTCGAACGTATTGAATGTTAAGAACAGGTATCTTTCGTGACAAATCCTCAATATTAATGTTTAATGGGTCGATTATATTTGCTACATTTGCATTATTTATCACCTTACGAATATGGATTCACATTGATTTTTACTTTCTCCCTATACGTAGTATAGAGAAAGTATTGTATTCGCAAAAAAATTCGACCTCCAGATTTCGACGGAAATAGATGTTTTGGGGCCCATAGAGCATGTTTTAGCTATTTCCCCGAACATGTCTGTCTGTGTGTCTGTCTGTCTGTGGTTAAAAAGTTTGTGTGCGCTCTATCTTAAAAAGTGATTATCCGATCATTTTCAAAATTCATATTTAGAATTTTCCTAACAAAACCAAGAGTTGATTAGTTTTTGGAGAATATCGCTTAACCGAAAGTTACGGTTTATCCGGAACAAAATTTTGTTTCTTAAATATCCCTGTAAGAATGCAATATAGGTATATACATTTACACACAAAAGTTGTAGATAATGTACTTTGCTACAACTTTTGTACAAAACATTTTTTCGTAACACTGATTGTTTGGGAGTTATTCTTCAATAATGGTTAACCGGAAGTTGTTTTTTAGCCAGAAAAGGACGTTTTTCATACATATCTCTGTCAGAATGCAATTTAAGTATATACATTTACACACAAAAGTTGTAGATAATGTATTTTACTACAACTTTTGTATAAAAAATGTTTTCGTAACACTGATTGTTTAGGAGTTATTCCCCAATAATGGTTAACCAGAAGTTATTGTTAATCCAGAAATGGAAGTTTTTCATACATATCTCTGTCAAAATGCAATGTAGGTATATACAATTATGAACAAAACGTATTGATAATGTACTTAACTACAACTGTTTTAGAAACATTTTTTCGTAACACTGATTGTTTAGGAGTTATTTTTTAATAATGGTTAACCGGAAGTATTTGTTTACCCAGAAAAGAAAGTTTTGCATACATATCTCTGTAAAAATGCAATTTAGGTATATACATTTATATACAAAAGTTATAGATTATGTATTTTACTACAAATTTTGTATGAAACATTTTTTCGTAACACTGATTGTTTAGGAGTTATTCTTCAATATTAACCGGAAGTTGTTGTTTACCCAGAAATTGAAGTTTTTCATACTTATCCCTGTCAGAATGCAATTTAGGTATGTTCAATTAAGTACCAAAGTTATAGATTATGTTTTTCTACTACAAAGCTTGTATGAAACATTTTCCTGTAACACTCATTGTTTCGGAGTTATTTATATATTACCGGCATAGGCTTATGTTTTAAATAAATACGGAGAAAGTCATGTGTTGGCCGCATCAGATTTTTTTAATACGGGAACGTAGGCAAATCTCTTTTCGCAATGACTCTAATTGCAATTAAGGTTTTCTATTAATTATTAATTTTTGAGAATGATATTGAGTTCGCTACATGCAGTCAGACAAGCCTTTTTAGGTAAAAATACTAAATTTTGTATTTGTACTTTATTATTATTATTGGTTTTATGGGTGCGACGACAGCTAAGGTTATTTGCAGGCGCAGTTTGGACACCTCCGTTCAAGTAAATTACCAGAGCTATTAAAAAAAAAAACATTATTTCCTTAACTTAAATCTTAATGGGTGTCTCTAGAGTAAAAAATTACAATAACAATATCATAATGGGGAGGAAATTCGAATTTTCTCGGAGAATGGTACGAATAGAAATAATTGACCATATCGACGGAGTGCTCCACAATTTAGCGCTCAACGTCGGCAGCAAATGAAGTGTCGCTTTCACTTCCACGTTGCATGTGTTACCTCCAATAGCGCATTGTATGCCGTCAACTGTCGCGTCCTTTTCGTCCAAGAAAATATTTCTGTGATGACGATGAGCTCAACGGGACAATTGGGAAAACCACGAGACGAAAGATAGCAACGGATTAACGGAGACAAAGGGATTCGTTAGGCATTCAAAGGATGAATTCGGAGGTAAATCCCGCGTCATTGTCACACCAGAAGAACCGCATCCGCCGAAGGAGTACGTGACAGCCGCTGTCGCCAAAAGTCGCGAATGTGTCATAAGACGCGGTCATCCGAGTCAATTACCTCCGAAAGGGTCTTCCGTGACATGAAATGGCGCCGATCCCTCATTTCATTGTGATCGTCAAACCAAAGTGTCCATCCAATCAGGTTTTTTGAGAGGGAAAAATCCCGTCGCTTAAATAAATAAGCCAATCATCTCTTTTGGGGGTCTCATTCATTCTCTTTTCCATCCTTGGACACGTTTTTTTTGTATTCCGACTCATATCTTGCAATACATTCCCATAAATAATTCGAATTTATCGATCCATTTGCATCATTTGAACAGATCGGTATTCCGTTGGAGCTTTTTACATTCTTCTCATAAACCATCATTCTGCTTCCGAATAAATGGATATAGAACTAATGAAAAGCATCTCTTTAAATTATTCCTTAATTATTCGCTTCCGAGGCTGCAAGGTTTTAATCATACAATCTTCGATGTCTAATTCGAATTACTTTATAACAAATTTTCTTATCTGTCTACCGCTAGTGATGATGGATACATTTTTCTAATGCTGACGTTAAGTATTAATAATTTACGAGGAAGATATCATAAAACAGTTAACTTTTTTATGCTTAATTAAATCATGTCCAGTGAAATCTGATGGAAAGGCATACATAAAAATACACTAAGAAGTATATTATATAGAAGAAGTGCATTGTATACATACTTTTTAGTGTATCCTCTTTAACTAAATACGATCATTAAGGATAGAGAAGTCAGCTGACTGAGTGCGGCACTGAAATCGAGCACTGGATCCATGAATATATCACATCACTTTCGTTCGATATATTCTTGAAAACCCAAGAAACGCAAGTCATCAATGTGCAAAATATTTCTATAGAAAAACCTTGACGTTTCTCGCTTTGATATGGGTTAACATCCCGTTAAAAGACCTTGATATCTCTCTCGGAGAGACCTTGACCAATCCTCATCATCAATGGTGATGACCGTCTCGATTAGGCACGGGCAGAATGATACAAAGTACCTCATAGCATAAAAAAGACTTTGTGTTGGAGTTGTTGTGGTTGAGGCTCTGAGTTTGTGTCCGTTCGCCTACAACTTGAGTACGAAAAGTCGCCCGAGTGTGCACATTGCATTACACATTTCAGCTTAAGAGTAACTTCTTGCTAAATCTTCCTTCGAGGTACTAATTGAGCGAGGAACATCTAAATCTCATTTGAGAGAGATATCAAAGGCATTTCATTACACTTTATGTGATTAAAGAATTTTCGCCTATTAGGGTAAGTAAAATACCTCAATGACGTTTATTTTCTTTGGCACAATTCGCCATCTTTAATAATTAAGTTCAAGCAAATTATCAACAATTCTTCTCACCTAACGATGGTTTTACAGCTCTTTCGTCAATGGTCGATATAATTGTTTTTAGAATACAGGGTGTCCGGATGACAGGTATCCAAAATGAAATACTTATATATTGGAGATTATTTATAATACACATGTCCGGAATGCACCATTTGGAAGGGAATCTCTCAAAGTTGTTTTACATGTACAATCTGACCCAACAATGGAGAGATTTCAGCGCATGCGTTGAAATCTGTACATTATTGGGATACGAGATAACAATGGCGACACCACAGAAGAAGGTTGTATGCGTGTTGAGGCTTGTCGAATTAAAGTGTGTGACGGCTGTTCAGCGGCGTTTTATAACTCAATATGGATGTGAACCACGAAAAAGCAAAAGCTTTCGGTTTTGGGACAGAAAACTGAGAAGTACGAGATGCCTAGGAGGTGGATAGACCGAGGCGGGCCGATTGCTTGGCCTCCTATGTCGCCAGGTCCCATTCGAATTTTCCTGTGGGTTTATGTTAAGAACTTTGTGTACCAGATGAATATTAACAACATTGATCACCTGATAACCCGCATAATGGATGCTGTGGCTACAGTAGCAACAGACATGCTTCAAGAGAGTTGGGATGAGGTCGAATATCGCCTGGATGTCTGTCATGCCACCAAGGGTGCCCACATTGAAATAAATTAAGTGAAAAACGAAACTTTCAGAGTCTTCCACTGTAATGCTGAATACCGGAAATGTTTATTATAAATACTTTCCAAGATATAAATATTTTATTTTGGATACCTTTCATCCGGACACCCTATACTACAACAATTCGAAGCATTCCTATTTAAGTTTTAATTCATTAGTTTCCAAGTTAGTCTGCCTCGTATTCATACTTTGAGATGGCATTTTTATTTACACGTTGCAGTACACGATGAAAATAGCTCATCTAGAGGTATCACTTCTGAGCCCCATTAATTACATAATGTTTAATAATGTGGCTCTCCATTGATTTACTTAGCGTTTGACTTAATTTGAAGGAGAGACTGGGAAATAAGAATTTTTTTAACTTTCCAGTTTAGTAGCATACATTTAGGAATTGATTGTTTTCAAGAAATCGTTCATGAGTTATCGTGAATGTAAATTAATCATTTACATGATAATAGCTCAAGCTGTCTGAAGCTGGAAACCTACTCCGAAGATCCGAGATCAAAACTAGGAATTGTCTATATAAGTATATAATAGTTTCGAAACGTATTCCTTCTTTATATAATATTGCCATATTTCCGAAGAAAGGTGTATCAGATAGTACTGGGTAATCAGCAATTATAACAACAATAATAAGAATAAATTAATTTGAAGGAAATATCATCACGACTGACTCTTTGAATAATTTCTCTATTTTTGCAAAAAGCTTTTCGGTTTTTGGAATTTGGGATTTAGCTTCATTTAAACGATATGCTCTTATTCGATAAAATACGCGATTAAGACTAAAAGCAAATTGTCAATTATCACGTCCTAATTATAATTAATAAATTGACAATTTATACTATCGCCTGTTGTGAACGTCCCTCTCAAAAATGTTAGCGTCTATTGCACGTCGCTAAATGTGATCTAAAACTCTTCGACATCTCCTCGAAAGTAAAATTCGATATCGGACAATTTAACTTTTGTCACCTTGCGGACACTTCTGACGGAAAAATCCCGAAAGAGTGGAAAGATTGCTACGAAATCTTCTGAAAGATTTCCGAACCGCAAAAATTCTTGTGAAATCTTTGTCATTTAGGAATGACGTTCCTCGATTTCTTCTGTTTACGGAAGCAGCAACCGCATTACTGCATTTCATACGCAATGAAATATTCAATCTCTCTGAAATTTCACAATGTAAAGTCGTATGTAAGATTACCAATTAATCATCGCTGATGTGTCGAAATAATTCCATTTTATTCATTCTTCGCGAACCCTTTAGCAATCATCGTGAAATCTGTCATCATTTTCTTACAGAATATTTGTTAATAATGACTTATGAGGTTTAAAGGCGGACCTAAAAATAAGGTTAAATTGAAGTTGTGGTTAAATTTTTAATTAAAAGAATGTGGTAATTTCCGTAAAATATCCACCTATTATTTTAACATCTGAGCTTGGAATAAATTCAGATCTTATGAACATCGGAGCCTCCAATTCACATAAAATGTGAGATTATTGAAATGTCAATAAGAAAAAGGGAATGACTTTGCGTCAGGGGATTGCAAAGGATCCCTCATGGAATTGATTCGGTACTCAGTATTCAGAAGAAGAGGATTCCTTTGAATATATGCGCTAAAACACACGCTCTTTTAGAATCGTCCATCTTAGCGGTTGATAAAAAAACGATTATGTTAGTCGCGGAATTTAATTAACAATTAATTTAAATTAAAATAAAAAATACAGCCAAAAATACAATCAGTTTTATATATTGGTACTTTACTATGTTTACAAGCTTGAGAAAACCGCATTTGCAGTTTTGAATCATTCTGTTTATTAAATATTAATTCATCCGTGATTCATAAATTACATTTTAATTTGAAAACCTTAATACAACGTATCATATTATGAACTTCATCGCTTAAACATTGCGTCCTTTTCACCGTTTCAATCACATCGAACACACAGTGTATTTGAGAAATGCAAAACACATACAGGTAAAAAAATTGAATAATTATTTTGATGAATTATAAGCCCCGAATCACCATGGTAATGTCTTCCCATCTCATCACCCGTTTCCGGAACTTCTATTTCTCAATCAGGATCTAGTTCTAGGCAGTGTGCCGTGAATAGCTAACGTAAACCACGAAACCGCCAGTTTCCTCTTCTTGAAAATACGAGTGGGCTCAACACGTCCTGTAAACAAATGACTTCTGAACGAGGGTTACCTCCCCAATCCAGCGAAGGAAGTATGACAGGGCGCTATTGCAAACTACTGCGATTCATTGTTTACTAAGGTTATAACACAGGTATTTCTTATTATTCCTCTGGTTGGTTTAATTCCACGAAAACTTCCCCTCAATCGGATGTAATAACTGACATGTCACAATGGTTAAGAATCCAAAATGTATGTGAAATGCATTGAGGAATGAATCTTTTGAGAAATGACGACGTTCCTTCTTTTGAAGAATTAAAAGCACCGAGAAAAGTTTTCTACGGCAAAATTTTCGGTAAAAGATTTGGAAATAACTTTTCGAAAATACGTGTTGTGCACATTTAATTAAAAGTTTCTCCGAAGTAATTTGTTCCAAGGCCAAATCCTCGACATCTATCCGTAAACTCTTTCCCAATGACGGCCGATTACTAAATGATGGCATACCATACGATTGCTTACCAAATTAAAATTGAGGTATAGATTGGAAAGCTTGAAATGGGACTAAATGATGATCACGCAGACAAGAAAAGGAGCAGAGTTTTCACTTTGATGATTTATTTCACATATTATATTTTTCGTTTATTTCATTAGAAACACTTTTGGCCTTAAAATTTTATTCAAACACCATTCACCAACACCAACACCATTAACACCAACGGAATCTCAAAAATATCAAGAACTTGCGATCTTTCGGAAACTTAAAAATTTGAACAGTTTTCGCGTTTATCCGATTCGTATCGTTGATCTCGCTAATCGAGAATATTGAAATCCTCATCACGCGTCAATGATAGTTCAATTGAGTCTAAGTATTGACAACCTCTTTGCTTCTTTTTCTCTTAAGATCAACTTTATCGAATCGATTTTTCACTTAATGATCACTCGAAAGATCTCTGACAAGAATAGGAACTTATAATCGTTGCGGGCGTTAATTTGATCGCATACTGACTAATCTACGATGTAATCTGCAACGGAATTTTGCTCGAATACATTATTCACTGCATTGATAAATTAAAAAATTGCGTGTATTTTTAATTACTTTAAATATAATTTCTTACTTATTAAGGTAAACTAAAAAACAAAGACGCAAAGAGATTGATATAACAAAATGTTCGCTAGGCCTATATTATAAACAAATCACAAAGGAATCGCTAATACTTTGTGGAATACTCGAGCCGAATCTATCGAGTCTCACTCGTTTGTTGAAGAATCTTTTTCTACCAAAAACTCGAATTCCATATAAGTTTCGTCTTTCTCCTTGGTAAGCAAATCGTAATTTCGAGCGAACTAAAATTTTAATACATTCCACGAAGATGCGGAACGAAGATCGAACAAACAGACTGTTCGTTTCACTTCAATATCACATGTCCTTTGAGATCTCTGGCGATCTTCACTGCGATTCCGAAGAAGAGGACGCTTTTGAGCAGTTGGCGGAAAAAGAAGTGTTTATACCAAGGGATCGGCGGCGGCGGCTCCTTTCGGCGGCTGAGCACGGCGTAACCAGCGTCTCCGGCTGCTGCCCTCGGGTACTTGAGGTCAGCGAAGTGAGATGGACCAGGAGTCGGGATTTCATACACCACTCCCTGCGGACACCAATTATACTCTCAATATGAAATATAACTCCAAACACCTTCCAATACTCAAGCGATATAGTACATAAAATTTTCCGCTATCACATCCTGATCTCTGGATATTTTCATTTCTCTTTTAGAACAGAATAGAAAAAGATGTAACTCAACCTGGACTTTTGTCTCATCTCGTTCATTTCTGTTACCTGACGAAAGCTACAGATCATTACTGTGACAACGTGAAAGCTACTGTCATTCATCACTCATTAAGTGTTACTCCTTGGCTCAATGTGCTGCGCTTTTCCAACTTAAAGTACTTTGACTTGGTAAGAAAAGCAACGTCACTATTAAGCAAAACAACTTTAATTCAATTTAGATAATGAATATTCGCATGTTTTGCACTAATTCGAAATCTGATGAAAATTGATATTATGAAGTATCTACTAATTAAAGCAGCGAGAGATTTTGCGATAAATATTTATAATGTTATGCTTCAGACTCGAAAGTAAGTAAAATATGTAATACAATAGGATTTATAAACAATAATCAGATACAAACTGATGATTAAGCATGTAAATTTCTATCTAATTTATGCTAAACGTTGTTTGAAGTAAGTCAGTCATCCTATACAGATACTAACATATTCACAAAGGTAGTAACGTAATAAATTTAACTAGATGAAACTTGGCTTGGTAGAGCGGCTGATAAAAATGCTTTTGAGCGTGTTTGCCTTATCTCTCTTTGGGTTCATCGAGGAAAGTTATCAGTTTATTATTTTACTTTACCTGCAGGGCCTGTTTGCCTGCAACTGGGAATTGTTTACTGCACACATCCTGTTTGTTTTGCTTTTTGGGCGATTCTTTGCACAAAGATGGAACGTCTTTAGTGCACACTTCATCTAAGGTCGTCATTCTTGTTACTAATTATGACGATACTTATATTTCTGGCGTCGTTCTAACGCTTCAGCCCTATCAAAAAATATACGAGACAGAAATTAACAAGAAAGGAAAAATCAAATCTAGTGGCGGAAGTCAACAGGCAAAAACTTGAATCATAAATTTTCATTTCAGTTTCGATAAATCTGCTGCTGAAAGCTGACTTGAATACATTTAAACTAAGTAGATCACGCGGTAAATAAAATTTGAGAGAACAAATATATCACCGTTTTTGGTAATGAAAAATTCGATTTATATATCTTCTCGTGCTCAAATCCACACACACAGATGTTCCAGAATGAATAAACAATGTAAACATACCCTTGACAACCGAGAAAACAAATTTACGGCACAATGCTACGTAATTTATCCTTTTAAAATACTACAGTGAGTCAATAATTGAATATTTAACCATATCGCACGTCACTTAGCCAATATTTACAAGGAACAAATAAGAATTACTTGGTAATTTTCCACAGACGACTTGGACGACTAGTTTCGGCATAACGCCGTCTTCGGGTCCTGAAGATGGCGTTAAGCCGAAACTATTTAGTCGTCCAAATATATTTTCTGTGGAAAATAACCGAGTAATTCTTATTTTATTCAATGGCTTTCTACGAAGTATGGCCAAAGATGATTGATTGCATTCACAAGGGTCCTTTCTAGGGACTGTATTATTTCCAATACAATTCAACGGAAATTCCTCAAGAATGATTCACCGTAAATAAAAATTATCTACCAAGATAGAAAACAACTCATTTCATCGCATTTTGACGTTTTCAGGTGACGTTTGCGGAGATTTCTTGGAATAATTTACAATTTTTAAGGAATACAAACTGAAACCGATTCATCTGCAATCAATGCAAAATATCAATAAACTCCAGTGCTCATCGTGTTTATTCCATGCAATGACTAGCAAGCGTAATTTCTTGGGATACCCAACCGCACTTCTGCACATCACCTCCCGATGCCAAATTTACAATAGCTCCACTTTTCTGGACATATGCTACCACTCATTAGAAGCACTTCGGGTACGATGACCGCAACTGCAGTTACAGCAATGAACATCCAATGTTCCCACCGAAATTTAAGCTCATAATCTTTCATAATACTGCACTTTTCATTCTCTTCTCTGAAAGAGAGAATCTGATAGATCCTCAGTGCTTTTCATACTGACCATGGTTCTCATACCCCTCGCAATCAGTTTAGTATTTTAGTTATAAATTAGTTCGCCATTCGGATATTCTATACTTGAATATGTTTTACACTTGCTTTTAACATCATTTAATTACATATTGGCATACTCCTTCACACCTAATTGGATTATTATTTGACTAGTCTACTACTATCTTCTTGTCTGCATTATAATCACCATTTTTACCTCCCGCGCGATATTTTGAGAGCATGAGCCATTCATTCCAGGCAAACCTTATTTCTTTTAATAACTTCTCAAATGTAACATTGTAACATTTTATGCAATCTTGCATTTTCTTTTTCGCCCTGTTCTTCTCCTTTCGTTTTCACTCCTTATTGTTATCTTATTTGAATATCTTCATACTTTTCTGTTGTATTTTTCTTATGTTGGCATTAGTGCTAGTTGCATTTTGTTGTATTGTTTACGTTGTTTGTTAATATCTCTCTCATTTTCTGTAGTATTATATTCTGCAATCCAATTCAAAAGCACTTGTTTAAGATAAGACGAGAGTGTTGAAAGGCATTTGATTGATCCAGTGTCATATTTTCTTCAAATGTTCTTTATTTCCGATTCTGTTTCGTTGCAGGCAAGGGCACCCCGGAGGTGGTCTATCGATGTGGAGGTTCACTCATCAATAAGCGATACGTCGTCACGGCAGCGCATTGTGTCACCAAACTTCCTTCTGGATTAAGACTGTAAGTCACTTCTTACATAACGTTCGTTACTACTCCTTGTTTGTTCTTACTTCGACGTGAATGTTCCACCATTCGGTATGTTCTATATAGAAACTCTAGAAAGTTTTGTTACCCAAATTTTGCTTGCACATTAGCTTTTTCTAAATTACATTATGTCTGAGAGACATTGAACTGGGAAAAGGCTTTTG
Organism: Sympetrum striolatum; assembly: GCA_947579665.1. Lineage (NCBI taxonomy): Eukaryota > Metazoa > Arthropoda > Insecta > Odonata > Libellulidae > Sympetrum > Sympetrum striolatum. The sequence goes on along the minus strand of OX388351.1, from coordinate 71,988,173 downwards.
AATTTTTATTCAGCACTTCCCGATACAGTTACAAAGAGAAAATTGTTTAAAGAATTCCGGATTTTGTTATTTTCTGTCGCTTAGTAGGAATCAATATGTAGAATTAACGCTTAAACGATAAATTAGGTTATTCACTTACAAAGAGAAAGCTTTCGACCTTCCCCGATGGTCACTATTACTTGAGGCTTTCCAAATACATTTGGGAAACTTAGTTTATTTCACGTAATAACGCTTATGTTTAAAATCCGATTATTCGTCAAAGATCTTCCCACCGTATTCTGTCGCGCACTTTGTTTACCGGAAGCAGTATTTCTGCCTTTTATGGACCACTGACTAGCTCGCGATCACTTTCCAGGATGACCTCGGTTTTCATCTGTGATTTGACACATTTGGAAATTAGTCTCTAGTCTTATAAACTTCCTACGGAGTTTTCCTTTTCTTTTACATTTTAATGTAAATTTAAATGTAATCGTACAGTATACTTCTCCGCAAGAAATGAAAGTTGGAATATATTCTTTTCGAAATTGAATGGATTTTAGCTGTAATTAGTTATAACGTGAGATTTTATCCTAAAATAATAGATGATATAAGCTTAAATGTTATTAAGATTAAGGAAAATATATTCTAATAAAATGAAAGCAAAAATAAATAAATAACGATTAATAAATAAGAAATGATTCGTCTATTAGCACCGTCCGATGACCGTCTGTAACCAAACCCTTCCAATGTAAGCTACCGAAACCTTCGAAGAGGGAATGAGGTGAGCAGTGAGGTACTAGCTTCCTCCACTGATTCTGGGTGCTATTGGTAAAACAATAGCCAAGTAGTAAACGCTTTTCATTTGTATTCGATGAGGAATCACCAAAATTAATTCAATTATCATATCTCATCATACCTCAGTATCATTCGTAATATCACCGACATGAATCAGCCACAGACTAAAGTAAATGAACGATTCATTTTCTATATATTCTAACAAAAAAATTGTACTCGTCAAGATCTGATAGCATAACATGGAATAAAATATTAATTATAAAGAGAAAATCGATTGTGGCTTTCAGAGGAAATCCATATCAATGGGATAGTGAGGATAAAATCACAAATGCCTTTTTCCACAGATATGGAAATTTGTGGAAAAGAGTATTTGTAATTTTATTATTACCATAGTATTGATTTAAACAAATTATAAATGTATGAATCATAAAATATAAAATTGTCACTTTAAATAAATGCTAAGAGCGATGAATTAAAAATATCGAAATTTTTCCTTAAATTGAACCAAGAAATAAATCATTCACCTGGGGGTCCTTAAAGGAATCGATTTTATCGCAGAAAATGACGATCAAAGTATTCTCGACGCGAACGATCTTTTTTTAATAATCCATTCGGAGTAAGATTTTCGTGATGCGTGAATTCAAGCTCCGTAATAAATCAATAAAATTAGCAGCAGAAGCGAGCTAATATTTGTGCATCAGAGTGAGCAACGGACGAGCTATTTCGTCTGAGAAATAGATTTCCAATTTGTGCCGAAGGCAAAGAGGAATTTGGAGAGGGTTTTGGCTCGAAAGTGCGTGGGCTAACTCGAATCACTTCAAAAGGAGCCGTTATTGATTGCAAGGCACGCTGCCGCTCCTCCACCGCTCCCAGATTCATCACTTGTACACATCCACTCGTGGTGGGATACAGCAACCGATACAAACATTACTTTTATAGCCAAAATCCACTAAAATAACGAATGATTACGGAAGAATGAAAGTTATAATGGTAACTCCCTAAATAAGGATCCCTTTTGGATCTTTATTTGAGTCTGCTGCTTTGTCCTTCCCTCTCTAAATTCCTCATTTATTCTATGCTATTTCTACTGTTCTCTACAGATGACCTGCATATTTATTAAATGTCGGTATATAATAGTAGGCAAGAGGAGGGAGGAAAGTGAACCGCAAACGTTCAAGCTGACCTTAGAAGGTCGTCCATAGTGGCGACAGAACCCGTCGACGAACATGCGAGGGCAGAAAACAATGACACTCAATGACAAAATTGCACTTTCGTACGATGGGAATTGCTGGCGCCAATAAACCTAAATGATCACGTGAGATGAATATTTGTATCTTGTGAATGTAGTTTGGGATCGAAGTGAGGGGAAGAAAATCTTGTCGACCAAAAGTAACAAAAATACGGAAAATTCCGCGAACGATAAGATCGAAAAAGATGAAAGTTTATTTGGGAGACACAGTTAGTGACAACGGAGGATTATTGTATTCGATTAAGCATAAGATTTTATAATTGTAATGTAGGACAGTTACTCCGAGATTTGAAAGAGTACCATAACGACAAAATCTGAAGAAGCAAGATTAAAAGGCAATAATGTGAGGAAAAAACTAATCTTAATGGAATAACCATTGGAAGCCTTATTGGCCCAGAATCCTGCATTAATTAAACAAATCGAAAGAAACAAACGAATTCGACAACCATACAATGGGTATGTTTCGCACCAGTTCATAAACAAGGTTATTCAAGGAAATACTTCACTGTAACTAACGAAGCAATTGTACGTAGTTTCACGCACGTATTGTAGGAACCCAGTCAATGAAATCATCTCACTGAAGGAAAGAATTATTTACTGCATAAAAGAGAGATTAATTCGACAAACAATATTTTAGTCATCTATATTGCGATAAAATACGGACTATTTAAAGCGTTTCTCAATGGTAAAATTCATCCACAGTGCGAAAGCAATCCATTGATTACGGAAGAACAGAAAGAGGTACCCAGAAAATCTTTGGGATGTAAGCTCCAATCAACAACTGGTGCACACATCCCAAAATGAATCAGGGACAAATCAAACAAAAGAATTTGAAAATGGCTTACTTTGCACAAGAAAAAGCCTTTGGTTAGTTTCCCCATTCCCGATTAATACAGAAATTAACATCACTCTAGTTAGTGTATTTTACGAGTTTAAAGGAAACTAGTATCGGCTATAAACTCATAAGTAATCTGGAGAGATGGAGGAACCCTGTCCATGGACTACCTAAAGCAGTCTATACTTATGAGAAGCATTTATGAACCAAGAAGCCATAAGAGCCAATTTGCATGATGTTTGGGCTCGATTAATGAGTCTCTGTTGGGGGAAGAACCATTAGAAAGCTTCCTTGGAATCAAACATTTAAATGAGGAAGACAAGTATTTTGGAACCACTCAAAACGCAAGAATATACCAAATGAATACAGAGCAAAGAGAGAAATACGTCAAAGGACTTGCAATATGATCCAAAAGTACTCTCACAGGAGATGGATTAATTGTAGGAGTCAATGGCTGGGCTGTAACAATCCTCATTTAATTGGAACGACGAAATGATTCAGACAATTATATCACCGACATAAAAGAGGAGATCAAGAGTCCTTCGAGATGCGGCGCTGAGTGTATGCAATGAGCTGGGTTGACAGGAAAGCAAACATAAGTGCTGGAGAGGAAGTAATAAAGTGTCGACTGATGAAGTATGTACGCCAAATAGTGAGAGAAGAGGAGCTGTTGAGGGTAGAAAGCAAGACTGAGGGGAAGGCAAAGGCAGAAGATGTTCAATGCTAGGTGAAGCTACTTAGAAAACGAATTAATGGCGTTGAACGAGGAATATAGTAGCACAAGGACCTATCGAAGGGTAGAATACTAATTCAATCATCGACATAGCACATTCCCTCTTAAAACAATTCACCTTGTGCACATTTTAATCAACTGCAGAAATATCAGAAGTTCCTTCAGTTCAGTGTCAATTCTGTCTGTAAGGTATTCAGCCCGAAGGCCGGTTGGTACCTCATCCCCTCTGACATAAGCTAATAAGAGCTTTCAGAGGAATGAGGTTCACTAGGCAGGATGAGGAATGAGGTAGCTTGCATTGCTTTTCTCACTGAGTATGCTATAAGCGGACCATGTCCACGCAAGTGAAGCACAATGACTGTATGAGTAACTCTTTTCTTGGAATTCCATAAGGAGAGACCAAAATCAGTGCAATTATTCACTCATACTTCGGGAGCTTTCAATTCATCACAGCCATGATCAAGACTGGGACAAAAGAAAATGAGAGACACATTTTTCTCTATCCTGAACCACATTGCAAATGAAAATAGTCCATTCATCAGAGTATGGGAGCAGGAACACAGTGTCAATTAAGCCTCACCAACAGTCGGGAAGGTGAATTTGTTACAGGGAACTATGAAAAAGAGCCGAAGATTGATAATAATAATAACGAAAACAAGGAAATACGTAACCGCATATTACCATTAATTAATTTCATGCTCTTAAGGTGAACATATAAACATATACACCATCATATATGTATGTACGCAGGAAAAATGTTTCTTAATAATAAAATTGGTATTTTAAATTCTAACGGCCTCTCATCTTTAAAAATAGCTAAGTAAATAAAAATATCGAATTTATCCAATAAAATTATACTAAACTTGACTTGAGCGCTGCAAGTGCCGTTTCGTTACTAAATGACTTAATTGAAGAATTTAATTAGTGGAAATCTGCATTTATTTCTAATCAATGTTTTGACGTTTTATATCTTTGATAATGTCAGTTAGTCCTAAGCTAAATTTTTCTGTCGCATCGCTATTTTTAATTATTGTTTAACATTGGGTTGAAGCTGCTCAGCTACACGCATCTTTTTAAGCTAAATAATTCGGGAATCTACGAAACGCTTCGGAAACTGATTTTAAACCAAAGAGACGACGAAGAACGGGAATCTGAAAATGTCATCCCAAGTTCGAAATAGGCGAAATCGATAAGAGAGGAGTAGGTCATGGGCTCATTGACCTAGGCTAAGGCAACCTGTAGATGCGACGCTCATTTTCTCCTTTAACTAATAAACCTTCGCTCTCAATGGCCAACGCGTGTTAAATGTTTTCTTTGCATGAAAAAAGGCAAGGTTTGGTTATTAACCTGTGGTTTTTGGTATGTTATAATTAAAAAAACCGGCACCTCGCACAATCTTCTGAGATCTTTCTTCTGATCGGAAACGAAAGGTAACTTGTCAAGTTGAAAATTCCCAAATTGTTAAATTTACAATAATATCAGTGCCTTATTTCTCTCCCTTCACTATTTTAAATCGTCCTCCAGAAAAACATCCGACAGATGAAAAATAATCGTGGTAAAATTATTTTTAAGATAAATGACACGGAATCAGGCGTAACTTTGTGGTAGTCATTAATGATGCAGCCACGCTGAGAAACCATGATCGTTTTTGTACCATTTCTGTGGTTTAGTAATAGTTTCCTCAATATGGGTTTTGCTATTTTAAAGATGTTGTAATACCCTAAGTAAATTGGTTGTTAGACATCAAGCTATCCCTCCAACGCCCAACTCTCGTCAAACCCTCAGAATGTAATTTCAGGACACAAATTGCAGATGATACTATAATTAGATTATCATTAGATCAGTTGAACGCCATTGCCGTAGTTCCCATGCTCCCTTATATCACTTATGCTGAGGAAAATCTACTCCTTTAGCAAAGGTTTCAGAGGGAGCGCTAAGTAAAGGCTATATCGTCCAACGGTGTCTTTGTAGGTAAACGTATGTAGTGTGTAGAAGAGTGGTGATTGCATTCAGTGAATGTGTTTCAGGGTGGCCGTGAGACTCGGAGAGCACGACGAGAGGAACGCCACCGACTGCGTGGACGCCGAATGTGCGGACCCGCCGCAGGACTTCTCGCCTGAGGAGGTCGTTCCGCACTCTGGATACGACGTCCCCAAGTACAGACACGACATAGCGCTCGTTAGACTCAACAGGGACGCTAACATTACAGGTGGGTTAATAGTCTTAAAAAACCGCTCATCCCTGTTTACATCAACGCGAAAGGTGGCACATTTAATGCCCGGTCATCAATCATAATAATAATACGTCTTGACGGACGAATCAACACCTGTATCGACGTAAGTATTCTGCAAGCCGCCTTTCAGTGAGTGGCAGGAGGTTTACTACCCTAATCGATTACTTTCGCGGAAAAAAATGAATTATTGTAGAGATTTGTTGGTGCATTTATTCACCTGATCTTCCTCGCAGTAATATGTAACAGGGAGGAGGCAAAATACTATGCACTCTGAGAACGTATTATTTCTCAATTTATCAAGTAAACGTTACTGTGGTTCAATTATTCTTTCATTTAAATATTACCATCCTGCGCTTTCAAAAAATATTATAAATGTATCTTATAGATACATCTTACAAATATATGTAATAGATACTGTGTTATAGATTATACTGATGACACTTACTGTACTTATGTTGATTTGGCTCTACTCCAGGTATATAATATTTATATATTACTTGGCTTTTCCTATTCGAGGCTGACCTTCGTTCTCCCATCGAATGTGAAACATATAAGTGGAAGATGGTCTAAATGATCACAATGTTCGATGCTTTGGCGTTGAACACAGTGGTGCGTAACCAGATATCATTTCAGATTTTGGGTTTAGTCGCACACTTTCAAGTTTAAATTTACTTTCCTTTCTTTGTCAGATTCCATCAATTTCCTTTGCTTGCAGTAAGCAATAAATACGATAACTTGGAGGAATCTCTTTGTTTAATTCGACAAATCCGCGACTTAATTCATGAAACGGTTATATGGGCTGTTTCTAAATTTAAGTTAACGATGACAAATTTTACTGCTGAAAATTCAGTCTATGATAAGTACCTGGTTTAAATTGACTTAACTTCATTCCGAGAATGGAAAAGAAACAAGAATTATTGCTTCACTACTACAAACAGGATAGCTACATGATTTCTTAAATATAAAAAAGGGAGAAGCGATACAGAAACTTAGGAAACCGAAAAATGGTCAACAGAAAATAAATGGGTAACTTGAATACGAGCGGATGAAATGTGTTTCTTAAGGAAAGAGAAAGGTTGCAGAGATATTAATAAGGGGAGATTCATAAGAATAGAACGAAGAATTAAATCGTAAGAAGAAGAAAAAGATTAATTTGCGGTTATCCTCCAAAAAGGAGTTAGGTCTAATTCTTTTCGTCTTGTTAATTGCTTTCTATTTGAATTTGAGTTGATTTGGTCATAAAAGAATTGCTGTGTGACGCAGCTGTTTCCGGGAGACTCAAGGCCCGCCAAACCTTTAGCACTCTCCATCGTTCGAGAATATTACAAAAGAGATGGTTTCACCGAAAGTTAGTAATCAATTTTAGGAGTAATTGGTAGAAGAGGGACATGTACTGAAAGCGTTGAAAATATCAGTTGCGTAATAGCTGGTTATCATTCTTAAGTAGGAAAAAAATGTAATGCCACCGAGGAGACTTGTAATGGTATATAAAAATGTTCCAAAAACAGCCTCTGATTGGTGGTAAGTACATACATAGGTATGAATGTACATGGATGACCTCCTACATTGACCTCTATGAAAGGGATTGTAGTTTTACTGTTCACTCGCTTAATTGCCCCGAATTCACGCTATGTTATGTATCCGGAATAGATCCACGCACAATATTAAACACGTAATATAAAATAAACTATTACTTTATTCCACAAATTTTAAATTAAGATTTCAGATAAAATTCCAGCAGGGGCACAACCAAAGTGTTGTAATTTAATATAAAATTATTTTGTGAGAGAATATATACACTACGCACTAAAATTAAAGGGACACCTAAAATTTTCGTAAAAATCGTGATGGGTCGGGAGCCAAAAAAGGCCTAACCAGCTCAGAGATACGGTCATTTTAAAATGGGGTTTTTTCGAAAATTTTAGGTGTCCCTTTAATTTTAGTGCGTAGTGTTGTTTGGCATTAACTGGATCGCACACTTGCCTGGAAATTCGTTCATAACGTTGTTTCCGAGTATCTTTAAAATGTGCTTTTTTATGAAAAATGTTCTAAACATTAAGATTTTTTTTTCAATATAAGGTTAGTTGAATTACAGGCGCGCTCCAAATTAATTTATTTATAAGGCTGATCTCGAGATACTGCTCTGACACTGAAGAATTCCTCTTTTTTGGGTCATCGTACTCTTCCATTTGGATAAGAATTCGTAGGCACAGCTTAGATAGCGTAATTGCTTTGCATTTTCAATATTGGAGTTTTTATTTTAAGTTTTGGTTCAAAGTTTTCCTTTTTTATACAGCCATTAAGTTTGTTTTCAGGAGAGATAATTTTCTTTTTGCTCAACTCTTACACCCTCGACTACCAAGGCGCATTGTTTACTATTTAAAATTTAATCCAATTAGTGAATGTTTTTGCGAACCTTCCTGTTCTCAACTCGTTGACGTGAAATTGGAGATCAGTTTTCTTTTTTCGGCAGCGAGTCACGGACTGTGAAAGATTGATGGGAGACTCACTGACTCATCGAAATTCCCTCATCAATTCGATTCTCTTTAGCTACATTTATGTCCGAAGGCCTTTTTAGATCCGCACACTTGATTTCTAAGCGATTATCCCACTTCAGGTATTGAATCCGGGTTTTTGATTCTCTTTTCCGATGACATCACTGAGTGTTCGTGCATATCTGGATTCAATTTGAAACTTGCTGCTGATAAATAAATAAAATTGGCCACTATACGCAAAAAATGCTGAGCATTCCGTTCTGTGTTTAATAAAAAGAACCCTATCCTATTATTGGACAATGGAATAATTATTTGTATAGCTCAGTTTTAGACCAAATTCAATTTCAATGTGTAATCTAAAACTTTTCACTATTGGTAATAAATATTGGAAAGTTGTGAGAGAAGAAATGTTCTGATTGAAGAATAATGACAGAGGAAATTGGTGGATCGAAAGGATTGTGATGAGAATAATTAAGTAAATGACTTATTTATTTATTAAAACGCTGCAAGTTGGTATTAATACCAGGTGGCAACGGTTGAAGGGGAATAACGATACAATCTGTCCGGCATTCGCCCAAGGACGGGAGGGAAACCCCTCAAAAAACCTCCCGTGGACAGTTCACATCTTAACGGTAGCAATAGGCCCAATTAGTACAATGTGTCAAACAAGTCAGATAAACAATACACAAGCACCTCCACCAAACACAGATACAGTCGGCTTATATACTTATATTAGGTGTAAGTTCAAAAAGAGAGGGAAAGATAAACTTGAAAAAAACGAATATATATACCTACATATATACATGGATTGGAGAAGTATTGTGGTTAACAATAACAATGATACTAACTTAATTTTCTAAATAAGAAATGAACGAAAAGTACCTATCACTACCTGAACCTTAGAGATGAAATAAAAAGACATGCATTTTCTTAGGAAAACAGAAGTATTTATATTGTATTTGTTTGGAATTATGAAAAGTTTATATTCTCGAGAGCCTTTCTGGCATAATTCAATAATTCCTGAACGTAAAATACTGGGGATATAATTAAGGATGAAATGTGATGATAAACTTATAGATTTAGGTGATGGAGCAAAGTTATTTGGGAAGCATGACATCTTAGATGCAATAAGATATCCGTGATTATTTAATCTATCAAGAAATATAGAGTCATCACAAAAAATAAAGGTAGATAAAGCTTCTTTCGCTAGTGAAGTTTCTAAGTTAATGACAAACGGTTATCTCAGGACACTGTGGCTGAATCAGTTGTTTTGAAAGTTTCCTCGAAGAAGATGGAGTATAATCTAAAATAGAGCTAATGCTGTCTCTTGTTCCATACATATTGATTTCGTTGACTCCTATATCCGCAAATTTATCTATAAAATGTGTACGGTTTCAATTTATTTCCGCGACTTGTGTCTGATTCGGGTCTTTTTGGTTTCAACTCGAGCTATGATTTGAAAAGAATTAGCATCGAAGATATTGAGTAGTTTTAATTTTGGACTGATATTAAATATTGAAATGTATACCTACATTATGTAATATATGATCAATACAATTTAACTGTTGCGCTCCAGAAATTGTACAAAATATCAGCAAGAATTATCGTGGCGTGACGAAGTAACTCATGTATGACGTTTGTGGGAAAAATCACGTTGTATTTCATGAATGTTTTTTCCATATCTGCGGTGATAAATTTCAAGGCCGAGTTGCTTTGGTAAGGATTGGGATAAGTTTAAACGACAGTTCAGCTATGATCACAAAGTAAAGTATTAGATTTAGTACTAATTTTATTTTATCATTTACTAGATCTTTGAGGTGAACAAAGCTTTCAGTTATCTTAAAACAGTTCCAAAGAACCGTTTCTGAAGTAGTTAATGATAACAATTCGTTATTTCGATTAGAACGAGTTTTGCAAAATAGAATGAACTAGGCTCCCGAAAGAAGAGCTTGGCGGCATATTAAGCTATTTAAAATGAAAATAATTAAATCTATTGAAGATATTAAGAATTAACATCATGATCAACATTTTAAACCTAATACCATTTAACACAAATCCGCTGAAACGCACGCACATATTTACGTATAAATAATTACTTAAAGAATTAAACGAATGCATATAGAAAGGAAGAGAACCGATCATCGTGACCTTGAACCATCGTTTGTAACTCTCCGAATTTGGGACTCGCAAAAACGAATACATTATAAAATTCTTTCAGCTCGTTGGCGACTGCCACTCTTAAGGGATCATTTCCATTTCATTATAAGATTTAAAATCATCCTTAATGAGGACTACGCCATTGTGCCCCCTCAAATCCGACTTCCTCAAAGGCACCCAATCTTAGATCTGAAGATAATACACAAGTTGTCTCGGTTCTTGATCCCATGACGTCAAACGGAAAACACTTTGCCTCTGTCGACGGAAGAGAAAAACGAAGCCAACCTTTCCAACTTCCTCTTCCAACCTTGTCTTCCTCTCGGAGAGTTTATATTTAGCTAGGGGTTCACCATTTTCTTCCCTGTGAATGATGGGGAGGACGCCGAGAGGAAAAAGATGTTGAGAATGAAAAAAGATGAGAAAACCGACTTTGCTTGCGAATCGGTCCAGCAAATCCGCGAAATGGTTGACCATCGCAATCGCTTTTCTCGATTTTGGCGCAATTTTTGGAATCGTAAGGCATAGTCGCCATAATTAAAGTTTTGTTTGGTCTTCAGGATCGTTCGATTAGCTCTAATCCTATTTTCCATTTGCCACGAATGACTTCGAAAGCGATAACGGTGCTGCCAGTAACAGTGCAGCGTATAGCTTTAACCCTCCGTCAGTCGCGCCGTTGTATTCTGTACAACACAGGCGGTTTTGTAGTGTTTGTACCTGGGTGGTCCCTTGATCCTCATGCCCGGGTCTATTCCTCTATAGCACTTACCATTAACTTGTAAAGTCGTCAAATGCTTCATTTTAGTCTTAAACCGACTGCGAAAGCGAGTAAATCTGTGAAGTGACGACTGTTGTAGCACACAACGCGCGACCGTTTGGGCAAGTTTTTCGTTGGTGAACTCTATTTTTGCATATTATAACGTTTATATGGAGTTTTTAACTTATTTCGTCTTAAACTTTATTAGACGCATTTCAATTTTGGAACTAATAGGCATCTACATAGCTTTTTAGGTACTCTCTGAACGCATGTAAATAAATAAAGGTGAATAATAATATTTTTCGCTAAAAGTTGTTTACTTCTTAAATTATTCCTCTTAAATTATATTATTACCTTAAGTTTAGTACTCAGAAATATTAATTAGTTAAATTAATTTAACAATTTTGGCCGAAAAACGATCTGTTGTGTGGAATACAACGCGCGACTGCTCGTGTTATGAAAATAGGCGCCACTGATGAAAGGTTAAATACGTTAGATCCAACCCGATCAAAGCAACATCAAGATTATATAATGATACATGTAAAATTTAGAAAAAAATCTAAATGCGATAAGAAATATTAGATTCGAATTAATAAATATAAAGTCATAAAAATAATACAAATATTTACATTAATGACCTTATCAGCTACATACATGTGTATAGCTAAACAGCTATATTTACATACATCACGTACATATTTAAGGGAAATACTTAAATAAGAACGATAGAAACTTATAAATGTAATATTCATACATTCTTTGTGTTGCCATGATATACACAATATATCCGTAAGTACCGTAAATATTTACTTTGAGAACAAAGAAAACAGTCAACAAACCCTAAGCTTTGGAGAGAGAGAAATGATACTCGACAAGAAGAGAAGTGAAAATAGTTTGAGTTAAATCGTTTTTTGACTAGTTTTTAAGTATGTAATTTTCATTTGGAGGATTAAGGATAGTAATTTGATATAAATATTTCCTACAAATAAAACTCATTGAAGGCCAAAATAAGCACGCCTGAGATTGGAATGTTTCTCCGCATGATATCATCGTGAAGACCACTACAAGAGGAGGAAACCCTTCAGCCTCATCAGGTCGCAATTCAGTCGATTATTGCTGATGCCAGATCATCCTCGAAGATAAATGTATGAAAACGAATTTAATCGCTATTTCCAACGCTTATTTCGGCTGGCGTGATAAATTTTCTGATGGGAAAGAGTCATTTTTGGTCTGTTTAAAGATGTGAGACAAAGGCCTGGAAGTCGCAGGACTTTCTCCCACTTCTTTTTAAGTTAAGTTCTGCACTTAATCTGAGTGTAGAAAAACAAGGTTTTTCGCTAAATACAGAAAAAAGAGACTATTTTTAATTTTAATCGGGCTTGACGTGGCAAATGAGCTCGAGAAAAGTTAATTTACTCCGTGGGTTATTTAAATAAATTACTTAGTTCTTACTATTTAAATAAATGAAGGAAAGGCCGCATTGTACGCAGAAAGGTGTCCTCATGCTGTCTGAAGGCAGAATATCTCTGACGTACTAATTTGATAGTCAGGAGAATGATCTCTGTCGGGGCGGATTTTCTGATTCGGTTGAACGTTGGTTCAATGCTCTTTTGCTTTCGTCAGGGATAAGGAACCGACACATTCAGTTATTCCAATGATGACGACAGCAGGAAAACAAAAAATGGCATTTCAGACGACTCCTAAAGAATATTTAAAATCATGACGTTGTTAGTGACGTGAACGCTTTCTCTTGGCGTCATGGATTAATCAAAAATAAACTTTCCGACTTCGAGATTTTCGCGTGGAGATCGTCTACGCACGAGACCTCGAGATGAAGGGGAAGATCGTGGCGTGGATGTCTTGGTTGAGCGCAAGATCAACTCTTAGGCTCGTATTCTTGTATACGAGTATGAAATAAGTCCTGCTTTTTCAAGATGTTGATCCGAGATACTGCTAGGCATGGTTATATGGCTGACTTCAATAAAAAACTTCGTATTTATGTGCAATTCCACCGAAGAATGTTTTTGTTCTAGGAACACAGTACGCATCTTGCGCATCCTGAATTATTTATCTTGTTAATTTCAACTCCCACATTGTTTGTAAATGAACGTGAAATAAACACAGCTGTATTAAAAAAACACGGCTTCTTAGAAATCTGCAAGATCCACATGGATTACATTTAGCAATTTTCAGTGGAATATGTTGTGCCATCTTGCTGTGTTCCATAACGGGCAATGAAAATAATTGCTAATTCGGATCTCTTTCATACGATCGGTCATACAATTTAAAAGAATAGCAGATAATTTTAAATATTTCTTCTTTATACCTGAATGGTATTGAATAGTTCAACAAATCGGAACTTATTTATCTATTTTATGAATAAGAATTTCTTTATATAGGAAACAAGTTCAGGCTTCACTTGGTGGTAATGACATACACTGAGATGTGACATACTAAAACTTTTACTTTACCACAAAATTATTACATAAAATTTTTTATGTAATAATTTTGTGGTAAAGTAAAAGTTTTAGTATGTCACATCTCAGTCAAGAATTTCGTTCATTACTTTGAATCATGAATGGTGAAAAATATGGTTCCTGGTTTTTAATATTAAATAATAAATTTTCTTTTTTTTCACAGCGTACGTGTCACCAATTTGTCTTCCATTTGACTCCCTAAGGACCAAAAACTACACTGGACTGAAGTCTTTTGTTGCTGGTTGGGGTGTAACAGAAGTTGGTAAGAGAAATATTAATACCTCATATGATAGACATTTAATAGGAATCACAGGAATTAGAACTTTGAGAAAAATAGCCTTCGTCGTAAGTAATTTTCTGATGACATGAATCAAGATGTTTACCTAAAGATAATCAGAAGTGAAATAGAGCGATGTGAGTGAGTGGTTCGTATCCCAGTCACGTCCCTTATTTCCTTTCTGTTTTTATTTTTGGCTTTCAAACGCCTCCTCGTGCAAACATTTCTCCATCATTCATAATGATTTTTGTTCCGGAAACAGTAATGTTTTCATCAATAAAATGTATTATTTGAATTTTATTGATCCATATTAATTATTGAATCATATAGATTTGATTGGTATGTTCATTCCAAAAGTACCTTATTCTCATCAATTAGCTGTTGTGATGTCATATTGCGACGAAATATATAAAACTTTATCATAGAGACACTTCGCTATTACTTTATAGTTTGAGAATTTTATCAAAATCACCAATATCAATCATTCAATACAATGAAGCTGTGGTCTTTTGCTTCCATCTTGGATGGTCCAATGTTGCATAGGTTTGAGCGGCATATTTAACAAATTCCGAAGAGTATTAAAAGATGCATGTTTCAAAATTCAAGCAGAGTCCATTGCTATTAAAAACACATTGATTTTTCGTTAGCGTCGTTATCAATCCATTTGCTATCTATTGCCAATTTAATCAATTAAACATTGCTGTTTCCCACATGTTAGCAATTGTTGAATCATCTAAAAGTGGCTCGATTGCAGTTGAATCATCTTACGACAAAATCAATTTATTTTTACAAATAAAAATAAAATAAATGAAACTGATATACATCCACAAGTTAAAATTCATGTTAACTTTTGGATGTGTATCAGTTTCTTTTATTTTTATTTGTAAATATAAATTGATTTTGCAATGGAAATGAACTTCCACTCAGTCAAGCCTGAAATTATTGAGTTTGTTTAATTATCTTAGTAGTTTTATGTGAATTTCCACCATAGAACACTGTATCCTTACTTTGCAATGAAATTTTGATCAGATGTAGGGCCGGTGTGTGCATAGTATTGGAGCGCACTGAGAAGGATTTCCAAATCAATTTCCAATGAAAGATGTACAAAGATGCACGCCTTCGCCATGATTCAGCCCCGATAAGATGTATAACCTCTCAATTTTACTAACAGTAATCCTTTTGAACGATGAAAATGATAACAATTAAATAAATAATGAGAACAAAAATTGAAATTCTGCTAATATGACTTCTGTGGAGTTGTAAGAAAACTAATCTATTTCAGAGGAACATTTACCGCTATTAAAATTATTTCAAGGCGATTGAAAACAATGTTTTTTTTTCCGATTTCATAAGGTATGAACTCGGGCAGTCCCAGCCTCCGCTTCGTGGATCTGAGAGTGACCTCGGCTGATAACTGCACGAAGGCTTTTGCCAACGACGCTTCCATAGACCCTGATGGTCAGCTATGTGCAGGAGGGGAGAAGGACAGAGATTCCTGCGAAGGGGACAGTGGAGGGCCTTTGTCGAGGCCCGAAGAAGTTGAGATCGGCAACTCTACCAGTGATTCCCCGAGGCATGTTCTCATCGGAGTTGTGTCTTTTGGATCCCGATTGTGCGGATCCACCAGGATACCTGGAGTCTACTCAAGAGTATCCAGGTATCTCGACTGGATACTAAACAACTTAAAGCCTTAATATTGGAGCTCGTACTAAGATAAATCATCAGAATGTGTTAAAAAGACTGAGTATATAATGTCATGGAATATCAAATCTTCGAGAGGTTAACAATTTCTGCAGTTTACCAAGACTCATTACACAATATTTCTAGTAGTCGAAAATATTGTGTAATTCGGCATTTCAGTGAATTTATCTGCGTAAAGTTTAAATGCGAACTTCTAAAAGTATGTACGTTATCCGCCATAGGCTGAATGACATGCATTTTGCTTCAGAGTTACCCTCTGATACGAAACAAAACAACGAAAGGTGCCCGAGTGTGTGTGTACTGAGGGGTCACCAATCAGGGGTAATTAATCAGACAGTTGAAATGTATGAAGAGGAACTCAAGTGCCTCCCAGCTAAGCCGCTACGTCTGTGAATAAGAAATTTAAGCTATTTAAGGGATAATCAATATATCTCTTATGTATACAACCACCACGGCAGAAACCCTTCAAGATTTGAATCATTTTTTCTATGAATGGGAAAAGAGAACTGCCATTGATCCGGAATCTCCATCGGTATTCTTTGTAGATACGAATATCATATATTTCGAATGTGAATTTTTCCTAACGATCCGTATTTATAGCGGACAGAATAAGTAAACTACTTCTACTTTCTCCATGTTAGTCGAGCATTTTAAAGATTAACTAAGCAAATATGGACTTTCTACTACAGAAAAAGTGAACGAATTGTGATATTGGCTCACCATATTTCTGAATTAAGATCTTTTTCTAGAGCAGGATATTTTCTTAACGGAAAATCATGAGAATATGTAGGGCTCTTAGGGTTCTTTCACTCGGCACTTTTAATTTTGAAAGTGTTTTTTATCCGAGTGAAGACGTCTTTTTATTAACATATCCTTTGAAAAAAGAACTCCCCCTTCTCTTTACTACTTGTTTAGAGGAAGTCATTAAACTTTTGTCTTTGAAGGATTTACCTATGAAATTTTTTGAATGAATTAGCTTACCATCTTTAATTATGAGATTCTCATCCATGCAATTTATTTTCACTTCACAATTAATTCAGTTGTACTTGTTCTGTGAAGACTTTGATATCTAAGACAATCAATATTTACATGATTGTAACCATTGGTCAAATGTAAGATGGGCGATGATGACCATTTCTCGTAATATCAACTTCATACTTTTGTGTTGAAACATGAGTATCAAAGAGGATTCAGCTTGTTTCCTTGTCTGCCACTATATATCCTGGAAAGCCAAATGTGGCATTTGCTCAAAGCTCTTTGGAAAGTTTTTGCCAAATCCAATTGCATAGGCTGGATTTTCTGGGAGCTTTGAGGATTAATTAATCCTCAAAGTAAAAAGCTTATTGGTGCTAGAAAATGTTTCTTTTATTTCCCATGTTGACTATCATTTTAGGTATATACCATTATGACAGTTTCTCTTTAGTTTATTTTGTATTATATAATTCAACTCAATACAAACTCATTCCACCATGTGTTAATTACTTCAGGCAATTTATTACATCCTATTTTCATTATATTCATTCATCCACTTTCTGTTTCAATTTCTTCTTTTCTTCCTTGTACAAATATTATTTTCTGATTCCTTCTTTTAATTTTTGGAATTTTTTATTTTCTTCGTCACTCAATAATATGCTGATTAAATGCTATGATTGATGGTAATCAACTATGACTTTAACACTATCAAAACAATTATGTAAGCATGAAATAATTTTTAACTTTTAACTTAACTCATCAACAACAACAACAACAGCATTCACCTAGATCCTCAGTTTAATAAAATGCAGTCTAAAAAGTCATTGATAAAATCATCTAGCATAACTTCACCATCACTTCTGTAACATTAATTTTAACATTTTATTTCAATTGATGCTGAATCATCTATATAACTTGCTTGTTTCTATATTATGTAAACCAAATGTATTTTTTTCTTCATTTGAGTATTAACTGGTATCCTTTGTGAAAATCTTTTGGAGGAGATGCTAGTTCCTTAGGCAGAGAATTTACCAAAAGGTCAAACATCTTGTAGGTAGCAAACTTTAAATTTTGTTGAATATGAATCATATACATTAAAGAGAAGAATATCAACTTTGAAATTAGAACAAAAGTGCTTCACTTTAATATATTCAGGAAGCTTTAGGATTCATTTCAGTTTCTAAAGTTAAATGTAGAATTCATTCCATTTCAGCAAGTTTCCATTTGTGAAGCTAATTTCATTTTACAGCTAAATGCATTTCATCTTCTCTTAATTTGCTGTTTCCCAACATTTTGCTATGTATTTTCTTTGTTTATTATGAGTGTTAAGTGGGTTTGATTCTTTTTAATCTGTTTAATGTTACCAAACAGTTTTTCTGAAATCCAATGTGATATTATATGGTAGTGCTTAAAGATACAACAATTTCAAGACATTAAGTTGTAAAAATGTTTGTTAAAACATTTATAGTAACATTTAAATCATGGAATAATTTAAATAAAAACTAAATTTAATAACATTTGCACTTTTTTCTCATAAACACAATTTATTAAAATTTCTTACCATTATAAAATAAAATATTTGAATATTATTTATTTGGTCTATCAAAGAGGGTTGAAATGATTCATTGCAGTGTTCGTTTTAGAATAACTTGGTCTCCTGCACATTCATTGCTTTAATGATTTCTAATGTTATCAACTTTTCTCTATTCATAGTATTTAATAATTTTCTTAATTTATTCATTTTTGAAATTGTATTTAACCAAGCTTGGTTGTAAATCATTCAATTAATAATGTAATGAATTTCATATCAAGTTTTATGAATGATATTTTATAAAACTGTATGTGCCATTTTCTTTGTACACAGAAATATATTGAAAGTAAAAGTAATCCCTTTTGTACTATAACTGATGATGATTCTCACTCATCCTATACCAAATTACTAATTAAAAAAATCAAATACAATGAGGACTAAAATACTTGGTTTTATGGTATGTAGGCTCTATAACACAATGGTACAAACTGATATTGTACAGAATAAGAGTAAAGGCTCTCGAATAAGTTTTCAAAATGATTTTTTTTCATTATCATTCATATTTAATGTAATGAATTAGTTGACAAGTGAGGCATCTGAATAAAGAAAAACATGAATGAAAATAATAATTGTTTACCGCCTGTCTTCAGCTACCTGCTATCATTGACACTATTTCTTTTGTTGAATATTGCCATTACTGTTACAGCAGATCTTTTTGACGTAGGGATTTTTTTTCAAGTTCTTTCTTTTCTAATGTCACAAGTGGATATTGAAAATATATCTAATTCTTTGCTTTCATTTTTTCTTAACTGTTTTTCTATCATTACTCTTGTTGGTTTTATATATTGTATATTTTTCACTTCTATCCATAGATTGGTGAAGATGCATCTCATACTTTTTCCATGAGAAGAGAAACTAGGAATTCTAACCCTTATGAAAGATGAATTATGCCCAAAATTAGGATAATAAAAACTGAGCTGTATCTAGATGCTCTATACAATTGGAGTTTTGGTATAATATGAAGCCAAAGACAGTCATTGATAACATTCCATGACTACTTATGAACAGATTGAACTTTAAATACTGTATTCATCTGCAGATATCTGACTTTTTTCCAAATATCTATGCCTGAAATGATGCAAGTTGTACTAGTATATAAGGTTTTTATTTTTTTCATAAATAAAACTTCAATCATACTCATTTTTTCACTTGGTTTAAATGTCTTTTTTAGTTATTTTATGTTCTTTAATCTTGAAATATCTGGCCTCTTGAAAACAACTTTTTGAGTTTTTCTTTATTGATATGTCAACTTTTAAATCAGCTGATGAACACCCATATGTGTGCAAATCTTCACATGCAAAAGATTACATTTTCCTGATTATGTAAAATAAATAATTTTAATGATAAAATATCAATTAAAACAAGAGGTACAGAGAAGGCATCATCTCACTAACTCTTAATTATGGATTAACACTCAACCAAGTCTTTGGCACAAATATGCTACCATCTGAGATAACTCTTTATTACAAAAAGAAGTGAAAAAAAGATTTTAAACTTCAATAATCACCTTTTACATGGAAATTGTAATAATGGACTAGCTTTTGTAGTCACTGGAAGAGTGCTTTGCATCCTGACTATTCAGTCTATAATTATAAATTTTAATTTTTTATTCAATTCTTTTTAATTTCAATTTGATTCTTTTTGAAAATCATGGTGCATGTTATACACAGATAAATATGCCACTTATCATTGTGATGAAAAAACTGCCAAAATCTACCAGCAAATGAGTTCTTATCTGCATCATAAACTATATGAAGTATGACATGAAATTTACTGTATATGCCAATGTAGAAATCGAACCCTAAAAGTTTGAGGTGAATTTCAGGTTTTAGCCTATGTTCAGCATATAAGGCAACACCACTTCCCCAGCTCTATTTTATGAGAAGAAAAACTACAGTATCCATAAATATACGATAGCTCAAGGAATAATTTCTGTATAAGATTAAGATGCTAGAATTTTTTCTTTCAGCTGCCATGTCATTTTCTTATATACCCTTATATCTTGTATCCCCCAGCCACACACTGAATGGCAGCTTGCAGGGTTCTTACATAGACATAGACATGTCAACTTCTCGCCTCTGCTTAACTATTACACAAGTTTCTTTCGTTGGTATCACTCAGACTACACAAATAAAAATGTGTTACGAAATAAAAACAAAATGGTGATATGAAAAAAGATATGAAAATAGTTTATCAATTCAACTATTTTATCATGAAAAAATGTCATAACATATTTTCGGCCACAATTGTATTTCGTGATGAAATTTGTTTTATATGATATCTACATTAATTGGACTTGCCAAAAAATAGTTTCAGTAAGAAATAATTGTGGTGATATTCTAGATTTAGTGTACAAAAATTGTTAAGCAGGCAGTTTCACTTATTTACCCCTCAGTGGTAAAGGGTTAAATATTATGTTCGGCGTATAAGTCGACCCGTGGTTTTTGAGAGATTTTTATTAGGATTCAAAGGTCGACTTATACGCCGGCATATACGGTATATGCTTAGTGAAGGTGAATTGGAATCATTATTTATGAGTTATAACCAAAACTTATCTCCTCGGAATTGGTAGATTGTGAAAGCATTGTCATAATAGCTGTGTTTTGAAGTTGAATGTAAAATTGGTAAATGCAATCATTTTAACTATTTAATTATTCATTATGCATTTAGAAAAAGTCCTCAAGCTATTACAATTCTTAATCTTTAGATGTACTTCATCAGTATTTAGAAATTGTTGCACATCTCAGTAAAATAATAAAAATCAAGTAAAAAATCAAAATATCCACATACATTGGTTTATATATGTGAATGATTGTCTGTGAATGTTAGCTTTAAATCATTCCAATAGAAATAAATATATAACAAACTTTCAATGCCAGTTTCCTTAAAATGATAATTTTTCTGTATCAGAGTAAAATCATCCTCTTGGTGCAATTATAAATAATAATTGGAGAATACAGGAAATATGACAGATATATTATTTTATTGGTGAAAAAGATGTCTTCAGGATGATTCTGATAAGTTTGTAAATCATTGGTGATTTTGGAGAGAGTTAAAATTATGGTAATCAGGTATATTAAGTGAGTTATATGTCTGGAGTAATTCTGTTGTGGCATCAGATAAACGACTGATGTAGTTGTCAGGGACCGATCCAGGGGGGTGGTCCTGGGGGTCCGGACCACCCCCCCCCCCCGAAATATCACTTGTGCCTATTTTTCGAAAATGAAACTCAAATAACGCAAATAAACACACAATTTAGTAAGCAATCACTAGTGTAAATATTCGATTTTGTCTAACACAATTCTAACGTTACGTTTTGTGAAAGCCGAAATGTCTTTTATTTTAAAATTTTTTGATCGGACCCCCCCCGAAATTTTTTTCTAGATCCGTTCCTGGTAGTTGTGTATATTGTTGGTAATCATAGAAGTGATGGTTCATTAATATAAAAGCCATATGATAATATAAATGGGAGAGCTATAAATGAAAATTACCATCCTTCATGTTATTCCAATAACAATTTTGGTATCAACCCTTACTCCACATTTTCTTTAAATACCGACATATTTTACACTGCTTGAGAAGTAGTTCTAGGCAGAGGGTTTACTCTGTGAAACCATTAGAATATTAATATTTTGTGGAAATTACAAGATTACACTTAATGTTTACAATTACAGTGCTTTCTTCTTGGACAAAGGACCATTAATAATCGGTATGTATATTAAAGGTCATATATCTGTCATATTTCCTGCATTCTCCCATTATAATAGGAGAATAAAGGAAAATAATAATTATTATTGAGATTTACACCAAATTGGAAGATCATGTGGTCATTTTCTGTAATATATATCTATTATATATAGATACTTCCCTGGATTCATTCATGGATATAGATAGGTATATAGATAGGATACTTATTCACAGCCTAAACGACAAGTGTCATTGATTTGAAATTTTTACGACGTATTGGCCATGAAGTGTAACAGCCAGAAAAAATGCGATTTTCTACCTCAGTGTCATTGGTTCGATTCCAGAGGGCCCCAAAGTCCCGATTTTTCCAGGTTAAATGCATTGCTTTGATTTTAGGGAATTTTAAAAAAATACTTCCCGGTTAGGTAGATAATTAAAACTCAAGGAGCCGATAGATATTGTCAAAATCTATCGAAAACATAACTGACTTTTACAGAAAATATCCTGGGTTCGATGCTAGGACGAGGTAATTATCTGTCATTTAAAATACATTGAGGTAGTTTTTCATTATTTTTTTTGATGCCTTAACCGAAATGATAGGAAGATCTCGCTTTGCTAGAAGATGTATATTTAGACTTGGTTTCAGAAAAAAATTTAGATACCACCATACTAAACCTGGGTTCGATGCCAGAGCACATTAAAATTTCTCTCTCAGGGAATTTATGTGAAAAGTAGGACGTTGTTTGAGGCAGTTGCAACCAATATTTCTGCTTGAATATTCATACATAGATAGATATGGTGATCTTCTATTGTGCTCCATAAAAAGTATTACCAGAAAGACCCGGGTTCGATGCCGGGTGGTAAATATATAAAATAAATCTAGTTGATACTGTTGATATGTATCATCTAAAGAAACAAAATTTCATTATGATGTAATACCTAGCAGTGTACAAGTCTGATGTTTTCAATTCCTAGATATCCTCTCCATCCAGCAGCAATTATTGTTTTACCTGATATTACTGATGCAAAATCAAGTTATGTTAGGGAAAGAAGTTCATTTCTTCAAAGAATGTACTGGAGAAAATCCCTTTAAAGAAATATCAGAAATAGCATTGAGGCTACTTATCTTATTACCATGGTCCAACGCTGAGGTGGAAAAAATATTCAGCCAACTCAACGTAATAAAAAGAAAGCAAGAAATCGTCTTGGAATTAAAATGATTAATTCCATAATGTCTGTCCGGTATGGACTGCAGCGTCATGGGAAATGCTGCAAAGATTATGTTTTGCCAGATTCTGTTTTAGCATAAATTGGAACAAAGAAAGCATACCCTGATGATTGTCACGATGTTGGTGATGTATTTTGTAATATGCTGACAGAATAAATGCTTTTTAATTCTATTATTATTGATATTTTCATAGATTTATGTAGATTTATAGATTATTGTTCTTTTATAGATCTTTTTCCTCACTCTATAATGTTATCTTTTATGATACTACTATTGTTATATACACATATATGATGATATAAATTATCTTTTGTGTTAATATTAATGTACGTGGATTCATCCCATAGGAATTTAATAAATAAATTCAATTTTAATTAATAATTTTTCTTTTGCCATTGTGATATTATTCTCCCGTATGATATTATAATTATTAACTCAAGTAATATTTATACTATTTCCTAAATATTACTTCGTATTCCGATCATTTCAATACCAAGAAATAGATTAGACGTCCAAGAACAAATCCATTTATTAATCACACAACAATCATAACTAATAAACAACTTTAAAACATGACAATGTTTTAAAGTTGTTCCAATATCCTACAACCATCTTCTCTACTTTTGTAAAAAGTAATTGTCTAAGTTATAGGATGTAATAATATTACCTATTCTTCCATGGTCATGGTTTTCTGATTATACATAAATGAGAAAAATTACCACCTATTGGAGGGAATAATTTATAACCCTTATGGAAATTAACAGGTATTGAAATCTTGAATTGGAAAGTAAGGGTTGTGTAGGAAGCTTTAATGATTGCAGAGGAGTTAGGACTTGGAAGCCTGTTATTTATATGTGATAAATGTGGAACTGGTACACATATGGAATATATGTTAAGAAAAGGAATATACATGAGGTGTATATGCAATAAGAATAATTGCAATAATACAGAGTCCCTCTTCATAAAGATCATACATATTTCATCATACAAAAATACCTATTTTGAAAATCTTTGAACTCTTGTGTTCATACTGTTGAAAGAAAACCAAAAGAGATGCAACAGTTGAGAGTTGATGTTCTAGGAAAACTGGACATGTTTGTTATAGGAAGCTTGATGCTGTTGTTTTTTTTCTGGCAACAAAAAATCAACTTGGTGGAAGGGGGCACAATTACTGGATCGATGAAATGTATTTAAAGGTAAAAACAGAGTTAGAATCTATTTAATCGAAGCTACTGGGTTGTAGGTGCAATATGCAGAGAAACTGATAAGATGAGTCTACTGATCTCTCATCGGCAAAATTGATTTACTCTTCAGTCCTATACATCAGTAATATCAGATAAAACAATAATTGCTGCTGGATGGAGAGGATATCTAGGAATTGAAAACATCAGACTTATACACTGCTAGGTATTACATCATAATGAAATTTTGTTTCTTTAGATGATACATATCAAAAGTATCAAAAGGGTAAGGTATACTTTAAAAGAGTAAAAGAGAATGTCAGAAAAACAGTAAATTTTGAAAACCTCTATAGAGACGAAAATCAGAAAATATTGAAATTTTATACAACAAAAGAACCAATGAAGTGCCAATGAAAGATTCTTAAAAATGATATATGCAATTGAATCAATGAGTTTTATTTTTTATTTATTTGATATTTTATTCCGCTATTTCTTCCCTTTCAAAATTTTTACCATGAAAAATATACTTTTGAATTCCCCCAAATTAGTTACATTTACCAAAAAATTATGTAACTTATGTTATGTTATTACTTAATTCATCTCTTACATAATGCCGAATTGAAATGAAACTATATGAGGAGCAAACAAAATAACGTTACCCTTAAATATAGTTTCTGAGGCAGATGGCTGGTGCAAAATATATTTATAATTACATCTTTATCTTTTCTAACTAGTTTTTCAGTTCTATGTATGTTCATACAGAAACGGAAATTAGCAGTGGAATTTTGCGTATCTGTGGTTAAATTTAAAAAATTATCTAGCGGAATATAGCTTATTTTCGGGAAATTCTAGTGGAATCTAGCTTATTTTTTCAGCAGTTCTAGCGGAATTGTGTCGATGGGTGTTGGCAACACTGGTTGCAGCCAATATATCTGCTTGAATTTTCACTATTATATATAGATGCTTCTCCGGATTCATTCATATAGATAGATAGATAGATAGATAGGATACTAATTCACAGCCTAAACCACAAGCATCATTGACTTGAAATTTTTACGACATATTGGCCATAACGTGTAACCGCCAGAAAAATTGCGATTTTGATCCTCAGTGTCATGGGTTCGATTCCAGAGGGCCCCAAAGTCCTGATTTTTGACATTTAAAAGCATTGCTTCGATATCCGGGAATTTTAAAAATTACTTCCCTGATAGGCAGTGATTTAAAACTCAAGGAGCCTATATATACGGTCATGATCTATTAAAAACATTAATGACTTTTACAGAAAATATCCTGGGTTCGATGCTAGGACGATGCAAAAATCTGTCATTGAAAATACATTGAGGTAGTTTTTCATTATTTATTTTAATGCACTTATCGAACTGATAGGAAGTTCTTGCATATATGGAAGATGTATATTAAGCCTAGGGTACTGAAAAATATTTAGGTATACCGTTTTTTTCCTGGGTTCGATGCTGGGGCACATTTAAATTTCTCTCATAAGGAATACATGGGAAATGTAGGATATCGTTTGAAGCAGTTGCAGCTAATATTTCTGCATGAATTTTCATACATAGTTTGAGATGGTGATCTTCTGTTCTGCTGCAAGGTAAGTATTATCAGTAAGACCCGGGTTCGATGCCAGATGATTAAATTGCAGCGAATTTTAAGAATATTTTGAATCCTTTTTTTTTATTTTGAGGACCATCCTGATATGATGCCGACATGAAATAAGTGTTGTCGATCTGCTTGCAGTATGCAAGCTACATTTTACTCGTATTCCTTATGAGAGAAAAGTTTATGTGCTCTGGCATTGAACCCAGGAAATGTACGGTCTTATAAAAATTTATTTCTGAAACCAATTTTTACCATACATCTTCTTGCCAAGCACGAACTTCCTATCATTATGATAAGTGCATCAAAAAAAATAATGAAAAACTACTCCCATGTGTTCTAAAGGGCAGAAATTTGCATCGTCCTAGCATCGAACCGAGGATATTTTCCGTAAAAGTCATTTATGTTTTCCATAGATCATGACCATATATATAGGATCCTAGAGTTTTGATTCCCTACCTCTTTGGGAGGATTTTTTAAAAATTCTGGAAATTCAAAGCAATGCATTTAAATGGAAAAAATCGGGATTTTGGGGCCCTCTGGAATCGAACCCATGACACTGAGGTTCAAAATATCATTTTTTCTGGCGGTTACACGCTATGGTCAATACATGATAAAAATTTCAAGTCAATGACGCTTGTGGTTTAGCCTGTGAATTTGTATCCTATCTGGGTATCTGAGTTTATATATGAATGAATCCGGAGAAGGAATTATATTTAATAGATAACTTTTTAGTGCAGGTCTCATTTACATCTAGTTGATAATAGCCTATCTATAATTGCAACCAGGTACACCATCCATATTTCCTTAAACAGATTGTCACAGTTCATTGCATTCTGTTCTCTAGTTAATATACAAGTCCTTTTCCTACTTTATTTGTCATTCATGAAACCTAGCAAACACACAAGAATATAACATAAAATAATCTGCTTTATATAATTTTCTCTATCTGTAAAATTTCATTTGATAGTTCTACAATTGTTAATACTTCTTGCACCTTTATTTAAACCTTGAAGTCCTAAAGGCACTTCAGAACTAGTTGTAATTTCAAGATTGGGTTATTTGTCAGTTGTATTATGGTATTTCTATAGAATATTTGAGTGTTTAATGAAGAAAGCCATATGGACCTTTTTTGAGATATCTATCCCACATATAAGTATCCTGTAAATATTATTATTCACCAAAGAACCAGTACTGAATATTGATTTTGTTAGTAATTATGATTGACTAGGAAATAATAAAATATTATATGATTTATTTGATATATATTTATGAATTATATCAAAAACTCTCTTGAGTACAAAAGAATTCAGCTGAAAAACCAGGAATTTTACCTATCCTCTTATTAGGAATGATTTCTTAAAATGATACACATAACAGATGATTCATGAAACCTATTTTGGTTGATTATAAAAATTATTCATAGAAATATTGGAGCCTACTTTCTATAAATATGCTATTGTGTATCTTCATATTTATGTTGGAAATGATTTTAAGAAATGTGATTTGATTCCCTTGTTAATTCCTACTCATAGTTGATCTTTACCAAATGCCACTTTATTATAGATTATGCTATCCAAAATTCCTCTAGAAATCTTTTACAACAACACAATAAATACATTATATTTAGCATAATATTTCCTAAATCTACAAATAACACATTATCTCTGAAATATTATCACCTTTGTAAGAATGATTCCCATCACATGCCAAGGGAGTGTTTTCAATTTTATCAATTCTAAGCTTAATGCATTATTTCTCATAAAGAAAAAACATAATATTCAAGACTTATTGTTAAAATACAAATATTATTGCTTTAAAGGTGTGCACACAGAAGAAAAGATTTCCATTACTTTCTTAGGAATAGTATAAAAAATCACTTAAAAAATTTATAATGAAAAAAGATGTGTGTAAGAGTTAACCAGCAGTACTTTTGTTTATGGTAAGCTGAACGAATTCCTCAAATTTATTAGTCAATAAAGTGGAGATCAGAATATGCAGTTCATACACTCAACATGAAGATAATGTAACTCAAATATGTTGAAGTTATTAGCTCATACTCAAACTTCGTGTACAGCTACCATGCTGCACTCTAGTGGGTAAACCTATATTTGTCTTTTTCACTGTCTTTTGTTTAGCGCGGGAATATCGGACTTTTCCCTACCTTGCGCTGTCTGTACTTGAACGTTACGGGGAATGATTGTCTAAAACAATAAACGTTTCTCTTCCATGAATGGTGTTTTAGAGTTTTTCTTTTAACCCACAAATGACTGCATAATAAAAAATCTGATGTGGCCAGCACATGACTTTCTCCATATATAAGATGTAAATATTTATCTACGACAGTAATTTCGAACTCTATATTCAATATAAACTTGGAAGATGAGTGATTAATTTATATCTTATTATTATCTTTTACGTCACAAAAATTATAAATAATGTTTTTCGGGACATGCTCGATGAAAAAAGATGAATTTGGCCTTTCGCCCATAGAGCCCAGAGCGCCCACAACGTACATAATCAGCAACTTCCGGTTTATCTGTATTTCATGAATAACTCCTAAACAATCAGTGATAAAAAAATATGTTTCAAACAAAAGTTATAGTAAATATTATTTTCTAAAACATTTATAAATAATAGTATGTACCTTAATATCATATATATGGAGATATTTTGAAAACCGGAAATAAGCTTTGAAGAATGAAGCTCAACTTCCGGGTGACCGATCTACTCCAAAAACTAATCAACTCTAACGACTGTAATAAAAGTAACATTTATGAAATTTGGTGTTGATCCGACAATTAGTTTTCATGTTAGAGCGCCCACAAAGTACATAATCATCTTCTTCCGGTTTATCAGTATTTCACGAATAACTCCTAATCAACCGCAGATACAAAAATATATTAAATACAAAAGTTATAGTAAAATACATTATCTAAAACTTTTATAAGTAATACAATATACGTATAAATCATATTTATGGAGATATTTTGAAAACCGGAAATGAGCTTTAATCAATAAAGCTCGACTTCCGGTTGACCGATTTACTCTAAAAACTAATGAACACTGACAGCACACACACCACTACTATACATGAAGTTTGGTATTGATACGACCAATAGTTTTCACGTTAGAGCGTCCACTATCACACACACACATACACACACACACACACACACACACACACACACACACACACACACACACACACACACACACACACACACACACATACACACAGACATCATTCCGAAAATGGTCAAAACGTGTTCTAGGGACCCCAAAACATGTATTTCCGTTGAAATCTCGAAGTCGAATTTTTTCGTGAAAACAATACTTTCTCTATACTTCGTATATGGAGAAAGTAAAAAAACAAATTAATGCGTAGCTCTTTGTTACTATATTGAAACTATATCAACACATATTTACTCAGTGAGCATTAGTAAGGTATTCTGTGAACTGTAATAGCATTTTAAACATTATAGATTCATTCCTAAAATATTCAGTAAATCTTTAAAATACCTATGAATTATTTTATGTATAGGTGCTTAAAAATTTTTGAAATAATGTTTAGATAATTATTAAAATTTATTTCAGTAAATTTGGTAGCACTGCTAAAATTGCATACTTCTTATAACTTGACATTAAGAAAATCCTCAGATAATCATAACATGGACAACATTTTTACAAAACGAAAATTTGGTTGAAATATCTTCATTAGTTTCTGTGATCCCGACGGTAATATAGCGCCTGATGTCACATTGACCCCACGAGACTACTTAAGGTTTAATGGTGAAATGTTTCAAAAACGGAAATGAGCTTCCAAAAATAAAGATCGACTTCTGGTAAACCGATATCCTCCAAAACCTAATCAACTTTGATGACACCAACCAAAATAAAATGTACGAAATTTGGTGTTGATACGACAAATAGTTTTCAGGTAAGAGCGCCCACAAAGTAAATAATCAGCAACTTCCGGTTTATCTGTATTTCATGAATAACTCCTAAACAATCAGTGATAAAAAAATATGTTTCAAACAAAAGTTATAGTAAATATTATTTTCTAAAACATTTATAAATAATAGTATGTACCTTAATATCATATATATGGAGATATTTTGAAAACCGGAAATAAGCTTTGAAGAATGAAGCTCAACTTCCGGGTGACCGATCTACTCCAAAAACTAATCAACTCTAACGACTGTAATAAAAGTAACATTTATGAAATTTGGTGTTGATCCGACAATTAGTTTTCATGTTAGAGCGCCCACAAAGTACATAATCATCTTCTTCCGGTTTATCAGTATTTCACGAATAACTCCTAATCAACCGCAGATACAAAAATATATTAAATACAAAAGTTATAGTAAAATACATTAATTAAAACTTTTATAAGTAATACAATATACGTATAAATCATATTTATGGAGATATTTTGAAAACCGGAAATGAGCTTTAATCAATAAAGCTCGACTTCCGGTTGACCGATTTACTCTAAAAACTAATGAACACTGACAGCACACACACCACTACTATACATGAAGTTTGGTATTGATACGACCAATAGTTTTCACGTTAGAGCGTCCACTATCACACACACACATACACACACACACACACACACACACACACACACACACACACACACACACACATACACACAGACATCATTCCGAAAATGGTCAAAACGTGTTCTAGGGACCCCAAAACATGTATTTCCGTTGAAATCTCGAAGTCGAATTTTTTCGTGAAAACAATACTTTCTCTATACTTCGTATATGGAGAAAGTAAAAAAACAAATTAATGCGTAGCTCTTTGTTACTATATTGAAACTATATCAACACATATTTACTCAGTGAGCATTAGTAAGGTATTCTGTGAACTGTAATAGCATTTTAAACATTATAGATTCATTCCTAAAATATTCAGTAAATCTTTAAAATACCTATGAATTATTTTATGTATAGGTGCTTAAAAATTTTTGAAATAATGTTTAGATAATTATTAAAATTTATTTCAGTAAATTTGGTAGCACTGCTAAAATTGCATACTTCTTATAACTTGACATTAAGAAAATCCTCAGATAATCATAACATGGACAACATTTTTACAAAACGAAAATTTGGTTGAAATATCTTCATTAGTTTCTGTGATCCCGACGGTAATATAGCGCCTGATGTCACATTGACCCCACGAGACTACTTAAGGTTTAATGGTGAAATGTTTCAAAAACGGAAATGAGCTTCCAAAAATAAAGATCGACTTCTGGTAAACCGATATCCTCCAAAACCTAATCAACTTTGATGACACCAACCAAAATAAAATGTACGAAATTTGGTGTTGATACGACAAATAGTTTTCAGGTAAGAGCGCCCACAAAGTAAATAATCAGCAACTTCCGGTTTATCGGTATTTCACGAATAACTCCTAAACAATCAGTGATACAAAAATATGTTTAATACAAAAGGTGTAGGAGAGTAATTTTTCTAAAACTTTTAAAAATAATAGTATATACCTAAATATCATATTTATAGAGGTAATTTGCAAAATCGGAAATAAGCTTCGAAGAGTAAAGCTCAACTTCCGGTTCAATGATATACTCTAAAAAATAATAAACTCTAATCACAACAACCAAAGTAATATACATGAAATTTGGTGTTGAAACGACAAATAGTTTATTGTGAGAGCGCCCACAAAGTACATACTAAGCAAATTCCGGTTTATCGGTATTTCATGAATAACTCCTAAACAATCGGTGATATAAAAGTATGTTTCATACAAAAGTTATAGTAAGATAAATTTTCTAAAACATTTATAATTAATAGTATATACCTAAATATCATATTTATGGAGATATTTTGAAAACCGGAAATGAGCTTTGTAGAATGAAGCTCGACTTCCGGTCAACCGATTTACTCCAAAAACTAATCAACTCTAACGACACCAACAAAAACACTATATGTGGAATTTAAAGTTGATACAACGAATGGTTTTCATGTTAGAGCGCCCACAAAAGACATAACAGCTACTTCCCGGGTTATCGGTATTACACGAATAACTCTTAATCAACCGGTGATACAAAAATATATTAAATACAAAAGTTATAGTAAATTATATTATCTAAAACTTTTATAAGGAATACAATATACCAATATATCATATTTATGGATATATTTTGAAAACCAGAAATGAGCTTTACACAACGTACATAATCAGCAACTTCCGGTTTAACAGTATTTCATGGATAACTCCTAAACAATCAGTGATGCAAAAATATGTTTCATACAAAAGTTATAGTAAATTAAATTTTCAACAACATTTATAAATAATAGTATATACCTAAATATCATATTTATGGAGATATTTTGAAAACCGGAAATGAGCTTTGAAGAATGAAGCTCGACTTCCGGTCAGCCGATTTACTCCAAAAACTAATCAACTCTAACGACTGTAATAAAAGTACTATGTATGAAATTTGGTGTTGATCCGACAAATAGTTTTCATGTTAGAGCGCCCACAAAGTACATAATCATCTTCTTCCGGTTTATCAGTATTTCACGAATAACTGCTAATGAACCGGTGATACAAAAATATGTTAAATACAAAAGTTATAGTAAATTATACTATCTAAAACTTTTATAAGTAATACAATAGACGTATATATCATATTTATGGAGATATTTTGAAAACCGGAAATGAGCTTTAATGAATAAAGCTCGACTTCCGGTTAACGGATTTACTCCAAAAACTAATCAACTCTGACAGCACACACAACAGTACTATATATGAAGTTTGGTATTGATACTACTTTTAGTTTTCGAGTTAGAACGCCCATTATCACACACACACATACACACACACACACTCACACACACACACACACACACACACACACACACACACACACACACACATACACACAGACATCATTCCGAAAATGGTCAAAACGTGTTCTAGGGACCCCAAAACGTGTATTTCCGTTGAAATCTCGAAGTCGAATTTTTTCATGAAAACAATACTTTCTCTATACTTCGTATATGGAGAAAGTAAAAAGAGGATGTAACGAAAGCATTCAATAACTGGAGCCGACTGTCCATTGACAAGAGGGGAAATGAAATATAAATTTGAGAACCAAGTTTTTGAAAAGAGAATGATCCCACAAATAATATCCATATTTTGGTTTCAGATATTTCAAAAGTAGTTTTTAAATGAGAAAATAGGAAATTGGAAAGTGCCAAAAAATCCTAAGTGATGCTATCAAGTTTGGTACAGTTGTGATGTATTAGGCAAAATCAATTAATTCTATAAATTAGTAGATTTCTGTGGAGTTCAGGTATTTTCATCATGGTTTTCGGGTTTTCTTCCACTTTTTTTGTCTAAGTTGGACGACATTTCGACCGCATTCCAGTAGTCGTCTTCAGGTCGAATGTGAAGTATCTGAAGAATTTGACCTGAAGAGGACTGCTGGAATGCGGTCGAAACGTTATCCTACTAAGACAAAAAACGTGGAAGAGAACCATGCAGAAAATATCATTTAATTCTTAATAAAAAAATAGGCTGATAAATGAAAAAATACTTTTTACCTTCTACAAACAGGATTGCAATCCGTTTTTCTAATTTTTGAGTTCCTTGTTTAAAATGGACACTTAAGCAAAATATACATGAAGCAGCTTATAATCTTCAACTGTTGGAATGAATAACTCTACTACCCACTCATATTAAGAAAGCTAGAGAAGATTTGAGGCATGTTTGTGGGCTATATGATATTAATATTCAGAATTGACCTCATTGGTTGATGAAAATAATCATTGGAAATGTGAATATTATGGGCATTTAATGTCCTATTGACTACAAATTAATTCAATTACTATCATTAGTTACACTCATTAATGCATACAGTAAAAACAATGACTATAGAGAATTAACGTTGCCCATCTCTTAATTTTTTAACTGTTTAGGTGAAATAATAGAGATTGCATAAAATTATGTTGTAAAAATATTAATGAGTGATGCCAATGTTGGCAAAGAAAAGACATGAAGGACTTACACAGAAAGAAACAATTTACAGTATAATAGTAATGAGAATGGCATCATACTTATGACTTTGGCCAATGATAAGAACTCATTCACAAATAAAATGGACCTAAAAATGTAATCATAAAAACTACATCATGTCTACATGGAAGATAAAAATGAAAGCTGTACAATGGATGTGACAAGTATGGGAGCTAAATGAGAATCATTATCTAGTCATTAGAAAAATTTGTAGTAAAGATGGCAACATATGAAAAAAAGAAGATAAAGAAAGAGTGGAGTGGAAACAATTAAAGTAATCAACATATTGAACTTATATTTGAAGTAGAAATAACAAAAGACTTGAGGCACTTGCCAATCAGGAAGACAGGGTAGAACCTCTAGAGATAGATGAGAAAAGATTAAATAACATTGTACAAACAGCTTTGGCAGGGGTAATTGGTGTAAGGACACTAAATAAAAAGGGAAATAGGAACTGGTAGCTGAATCATAACTGCAGGTAGATAGTATAGGAAAAGGGTAAATGAAACTAGAAATTACTAATAAGAAGATAAAGTTATTCCTCCTATAAAGGAGTTACTCAAGGGGCTATATTGTCTCCTTTGTTCTTTTTACTATAAATAAGTGACCTTCCAGGATTTATAAAATACTCAAAAATACATATGTATGCTGATAACGTTGCACTACTAATAACACATAAGTGTCTGCACAGAGCAAAGTTATTACTCCAAGAGGACTATAATGCTTTACTAAAATAGAGTCATGACTCCTACTTAATTCTAAATAGCAAGGAAACTGTTCAAATGCAATTCACTACTAACTATGCATACTCTGGACTGTCTACACAACAATCTAATCATTTGTCAATGTACAGATTTAAAATACCTAGGTCCAAACATACAAATGTCTGGGATTGAATTTTTATGAATATTTAAACATTTAAAGAGCATATTCACAGTTTAACCCAAAGATGATTACAATGTGCAAAACAATTCTTTTACCTTCATAACAGTCTACCTTTACATCGTAAAAAAATATTATATTTTGCAATTGTGGAATCAATAGTGCGATATAGAATAAACATATGGAGAGACACGAACAAAACTTTGATTGACCGTCTTAAAAATACACACAAAACCGAATCATAAAGTACTGCACGAACAATACAACAAAAATTTCGCATGATCCATTTACAGACTTAAATATATTGCCCTTGGAAAGTCTTCATATATATTCTGTTATAATAAATCATTATTTAAAAAATGATCATAATATAGAAAAACTCCACAACACACACTACTTCTCTACGATCTACTGAAAAATATAAACTGCGAAGATTTTATAACATACATGGAAAAAGAACTAACGCTTATACAATTCCTATGATCTTCAATCAGATGACTCACATTACGTATATTTCTACTTTTCCCCTTTATTTCAACTTTCCATCCTTGGCAGAACCTGCACAACATATTTAATAACAACAAAGCAGCGCTTAATGTAACGTACCGCTTTTGGGTGGAAGAGGACGTATGGTACAAGGCTAGGCTCTTAGTATACCAAGGGTTGAATAAGGTGTTTGAAATCGACGTATGCATACATTTGCGTATGTATGTATTTGCGTATTTGCACTCGTGGAATCAACTACATTTAACTCGATAACATTCCTTCTCGTAGCGATGGAACAAATTTTAAGCTACAGAAACCTCTCGTGGAATTTGCATATCCTTTCGTGTGTTCCAGCCCTAAGGGTAAACGTTATTCTTTTGTCAGTTACAATACTTATTTAGCAATATTAGAGAAAAAATTCAACTGCATCTCAAATACTTACGGCACCATCACCAGAGGCGTATCGTTCGACGAGTGATAGAGCAAAAATATTTCAATATTAACTATATTCGAGGACTGGCCATATGCTACAATAAAGTAAAATTTCGATTACGAACCAAAATCTCGTGATAGGCCTCTAGGAATCTCTCGAAACGATCCTCTCCCAGCGGGATCTCACCCGGGAGGACCCTCTTTTAGCGGGCCCTCTTCCGGTAGAACACTCTCCCCACGGGCCCTCTACCAAGAGGATCTTCTACCGGAAGGAACCTATCCTAGCGGGCCCTATCCGGGGAGGACCATCTACCGGAAGAATCCTCTACCCGCGGGACCTCTCCCGGGAGAAATATCTGCCCGTAGGCCCTCTACCGGGAGGAGGACCTTCTCCCCGTGGGCCTTCACCCGGGAGAACCATCTACCGACGGGCACTCTCCCCGCGGTCCCTCTCCCCGCGGGCCTTCTCCCGAGAGAACCCACTCACGGGAGGACCCTCTCCTGGCGGGCCCTCTTCTTGGAGAACCCTCTCCCGGGAGGACACTCTGCCGAGTGGACCCTCTCCCCAGAGCCTTCCTCGTGCGCACTATACCGAGAGGACCGACTCCCTAGAGGATCCTCTATCTGAAGGTCCTCTGACCAGCGCACCCACTCATCGGAGAGCCCATACCAAGAGGACGCACTCAAAGGGCCCCCGCGATTACCCTCTCCCCGGAGGCCCTTTTCCAATTGTGCTCTACCCCAGACGCCCGCACCCCTCGGAGGACCTTTCTGCGGGTTCCCTTTCCCAGGAACCCGTGTCCCGATGCTCTCTTACTAGGAACTACCACTACCTGTCATTTATTCATTTAGCATTGAGCAGTTTAAGCTTTGAGATCTCATCCCCCATACCCCAGAAACCCTTTTCTTTACGGATTTTATTAAAGAGTTAAATATTATGTAAATATATAGATAAATGCATCCATATAAAACCACATAACTGTGTCATAAGTTATAAAATTAGTGTTTGTTATAATCGTTACATAATTGATAGATAAAAGAGTTAAAAATTTATACCAATACACTTACTTACATACAAACACCATTTCAATTACTTAATATGATTAAAAATTAAATTTTAACTGAAGAGATAAGAAAATAGAAATACAATAAATAGTTATTAAACATACATCATCTTGAGTCTCATTCAACTACATTAATCTAATGCTAGCCACCTGTCATCGTTTGGCAGGTTATGTGTACATACAAGAACACAAATTGATTATAATATGTTAAAAATGGTTTAAATACTATAAATAGATAAAGTTTCACTGAATTCTTCGATACATAGTTCAATAAATCGTAAAGAATAAAGTCATATAATTGGGATGTGCACTTAGGGATACACTTCGTAAGTCAAAAACTGTTTTTTCAAGAAAATGTTCTTTATTTCTTTCCCGGCTGAAATTCATCCCCACTCCTTCCCCCTTCGCAGTCTCTTTTCGTTGTCCTCCCACGCCGTCCCTAGACTGACCACCAGCTCAACCACCGAAGATGTCCCCCGAAGTCGTCCCTCGAGGCAAAATAAAAATGTATATTATTCAACAAAGCAAAGTTCAGTCAAAGGCACATAGCGTGAATATCTTCATCTTAATCCGGTTTTATTACAAGCGTAGACCACGCAAAGCAGAACAGCGAATGGCATGCGTTTTAAAACGCAAAATTATTTATTAACTCGAAAAGTAAAATCTGGGTGTTAACTAAATTCCACCATAATCACCATGTTTGGCTATTCTATTTCTGCTACTGCATCCGATTCATCAATAAGAATCTTTTTAAATATTCACAATGCTGGTGAATGTGTATAAACAGATTTAAGAAGATGATTCTATAAAATCTACTTAAAAAAGTAATACGCGTGTTCTAGCGTAACATAAAGGTATACAGGCAGTACATGAATACATAATCGTAGGGGATATTCATAAGGAGTGTATTTTTATAATTAATCGGTTTTTGGTAATAATTCTTCATTAGCGGAAAAATATATGATTCGTTGGTCAGCATTAACCAAGTACAGTATGTTTCGTAAACATAGGGTAAAATCGAGTAATCTTGGGTAATTTACTCTACTTTCAAAGGAAAAACAATAATTGATCTTAAAATTGAGAATAGTTACGGTAGTTTTCATGATATGACGAATATATTTGCAAATATCTAAAGGTTGGGAAATTTAATGACGGATTGTTATCATTTACGCAGATGTCCTGTAGTATTCCACAGTACTTAAATCTGTATAATCCCCAATAAAATGAATATTCACGTCTTCTATTTCGTTTAAAGTTTCTGTACATTAAAATGCTTTAATTAGAATTTGGTTAAGACCGCAAACGTAAAATGTTGAGTACTACGAAACGGATGGAAATAAAAAGGATATTATCTATCTTGATCGAATTGTAGGTACAGAAAGTAATGAAAAACAAGGCTAGATATCCTACTAAGCATTTGTATTAATTTATCTCCTATTCAATAAGAAACTTCAGTAACGTTTGACACGATGAGTAATTTTCAAGATGAACAGTACACCCTTGATTAATACCGACTCGTGAAACTGTTACGCGAACAAACGAAAGTAAAGATGTTTACCTTTTCGGAGATTATCTACGAAAACATGACCTTTGAACTTGCGTAACGGATTGAAAGTAAAAAGGACACGATCCAGTGTCAACCTTGGTTAAAAAAAGCTCCAAATAGGTCGTTATGTATGATTGAGGGAGACCCGACCTTGTAGTGACTCCTGTGCATAACATGATTGAGTTCTGCTAACTAATAAGGAAAACAATAATGTAAGCTACTCTTAAGGATAAAAGAAAATTTTGGAATGTAATACCGCAGTTAAAACGGAAGGAATGAAAGGGAAAACACATCGATCTGATGGCATCCGCTTTCACCTCGCCGTCATTGTTGCTGCGATTGAAAAAGCTAAGTACACGAGGGTCAGAGAATACCCGCCACAGTAATGCGTCTTCTTATTAATTAATTCATTTATGAATCAGGTATCAGTAGCGTTGATGAGAAACAAACATAAAATGGACTTCTCCTTAAGTAGAGAATCTTTTACGAGTATATTCTACTTTATTTTAGAATATGTTACGTACGAAACCGGAATACAAAAGACATTTAAAAAAAAGATACTAATTTCATCCTCGATAGTGCAGCACTAATTGAAATTGCGAGACTTGAACTGTATAATAACTGAACTTACAATTGATTCTCAACGGGAAACCCACATGAGTACTCAAGCGCTTATCACCCAGTAATATTTTATTTAAAAATATATATTTTCTAAATGTCTTTCAAATTTAAACAAAAGTATTTCCTTAATTTCACAAATAATGACCACTCTTAATATGGTATATCGTTAACTCCGAATAACTTTATTTATATGGCCGAAATCCTTAGGGAAAATACGTCACTGTGCTGAGTAAACAATAGCGTGAATCATCAAGGGAAGGAGTTTCCATGAATCATTAAAGATTACAATGTTTTCAAGAGTCGCAACCAAATTCTAGAAACATCCAAAAGAAAAGCAAAATTTACACGACCAAAAAAATAATAATTAAAGGCGTAAGATCCAATATGCAAGGGTTTCTTAACATGTCAGACGGTTGAGTAAAACGAAAGGAATTATATCATCGGAAGTCACTTCATTGAAATAAATATATTTTTTTTATTTCTTAGATACCTTGGTTATTAATTTAATAGTCTAAAGTCCTCTATCGAACCAAAAAACTTATAAATAGATTTACACGGTTGCATATCATATATTTACTATAGATTTCCTCTTAGAGGTGAATTAAAGTATTGTTTATAACACCCCGGACGCCTAATTGTGATTAATAAACCGCTCTAACTTCATTTCCAATTTTTAGTAAACGCCATATACTTTGGTGACTTAAATAATGTATAAAGACTGATAGTAAATAACGAAAACTTTGTGGAATTTACCGCGTTGAAAAATATAAACATTTGTTACGCTTTAGTTGTTAAACGTCAGAGAGCAACGGTTAAAACTAAACCATGGCTTACTATAAGAAAACATATATAACTTAACAAGAACCAACCTGTATAGGGCATCAGGATGTATTCGTTTGATAAAGAATGCTTCTTTGAACGCACTTTATGTTATCACACCCAGAAGAATCATCCTAGAGCGAGTGATTTAACTGCCTCCAAATTTGAAAAAAAAGAAAGAAGTAAAAATTAATGAATTACTTCATATAAATATTGTACGATGCAAGCATAAGTGCGAGCAAACATTTGTACCGATTACTCCTACAAGAATTTCCTATGCGACCTAATAACACAAGATTTGATACCAAATCGAAGATGTTTTATGAAGTATTGTATTCAATATTATTACCTCATATGATTTAAAATAATAATTTAATTATAACAGTAATATATCTGATAAAACACGATAAAGCCTGATTTTTCTATTCAAATTCATAGTTTGAATATGTATTATCAAATGAAATCAATTCAGCGAAACGGGAATTGCAGAGATAAATGCTTAAGATGATTACTGATCTCCGATCCAAATTCCATTTCGAATTACTTCTTCCGATAGTATAAAGTATATACTGAAAAAATTAGCAAATACTATAAATTATAATTACCGAAATTTAACTCCAGTAATTCATTTGAAAACAAAAAAGTATAATCGCACAAATCTTAGGCACAAGTTAGAACAGTTAAGAATTGGTTTCATCAGAAAAACTTGCAAAAGAAACAAAACTATGGTAAAGATATTTAAGATGTAGAGGATTATTTACTGAAACAAGACCTTGAACTTATGTGAAGACATAAAGGTCAAAAAACCAAATAACCAGTAGCTACCACGGATGGAAGTACATCGAGACAATAATACCGATAATGTTGGTACTCGTAATTGGAATTCGGGGGAGCCGAGATATTGACGTGATTCTTATACTTAATATTCGTTATTAAACTTAACTAAATAAAAAAAATGAAAGATTGGATTGGATTGAAAAGCTCAATTGGAAATACAACGCTCGCATAGCGGTAACACAAAGTAAAGTGATAGTTAATGAGGATGGATTGAAATGATAAAATACCGAGTTTACTATTTCATGGCTTCAAATCTTTCATACTCGAGTTAATACCATCTCGAAATTGCATTTATTATGAATCGCAGACGGAATTAATATTTCTGCCATTAAATCAAACATGAATCTATCTAACAAACTGTAGAGTGAATCATGAAAATGGAATTACCAAAGTATTGAGATTTCCCACAAAGACAACGAATGTATTGAAACAACGAAACATGCTTTAATTTAATGAACGCATACTTCTCGTCTCAAATTAATGAGACGTTAATTAAATTACTCTTTGAACATTGTTCGCGTATGCTAGGTTTAAATAATATTGTTCTCCTACTATTCAAAACATTGCTACAACGACCAGCAGCACCTCCTCGCTGGTTGACATAACCAGACATAATAAAGTAGCTAAAGTTTAAAAATTCAAGTATCGTAATGTTTCTCGAGGAAATCATACAATCAAATTGCTTAAAACAATCACTTCCTAATATAAATTTCGAATTTTTATTCAGATTTTTCCAATTAAATACGCACTATTATTAAACTAAAATAGGCGTTTTGATAATATAAGCTTAAAATTATACTCATTGTATTCTTTGCTCCTTCCATCGCCCGAATGCCTTTCCCTCAGCACCTATGCCCTCCTTTTTTGTTCTTTCACGATGGAGAAGTGTCCCAAACGTGTACCTAAAGAATAAATAAAAAATAGTATATGAATTAG
Source organism: Sympetrum striolatum (assembly GCA_947579665.1). Classification (NCBI taxonomy): domain Eukaryota; kingdom Metazoa; phylum Arthropoda; class Insecta; order Odonata; family Libellulidae; genus Sympetrum; species Sympetrum striolatum. Next base: position 71,946,540 of record OX388351.1, on the reverse strand, counting down.
TAATTAAAATCAAAAAAACACAATGTTGATAGAAATCTATGCTAATAAATGAGCAATAGTACTAGAATTAGTTTGAAATATTACTTAATTATGTGTTCCATCCAAGGACCGAATATCTCCCTCCGCAGCATCTTTGTGGCCACACCATTCTCTTCGGTGTTAGAGAACTTTTACGAGAGCGTTTCTAATGAAATAAAAACATATTAAGTTAAAAAGTTATTCGAATACAAAAGACACTATATCAATGCGATTATACGCCCTATCGATCAAACTTAATTGAACATAGAAACAATGTAAGATTCAATTTATACTCATTGTATTCTTTGTTCCATCCATGGACCGATTATTCCTTCTCAGCATCTCTGCGCACCTCAACTCTGCTTTATCGTGATGGAGCTAAGGTATCTCAACATGTCAGACCGTCGAGGAGTACCGAAAAATAATATTACAGATTCACTTATATAACACCGAAGACTTCCAGAAGAATTCTCCAAAATATAGAGTATTCACTTTTTCGGAACTTAAGAAATTGTAGATGCTAAAATTAATTAAGTATAAGAAAGAGCAGATATTTCAGATGTTTTACAAATCGCTCAAATAAGGAATTCCTTTGCGCCGTCGTACGGCAATGCACGATACAAAATCGAAGATCGCTTTGGGATCTGTAATTAACTTTATCTCAAGAACAGAGAGATATGTTAACTGAAATATATCTAACAGGACACTATAGCTTGCAAATTTATTTCAAATTTAAAATTTGAATTCGGATCCAATAAAAACGTTCAAGCGAAACCTAAATTTCTTAGTAAATGAATAATTAAGATTATTAACCCTTAACCAGTGACGTGCGGTCTGAGAGACCGCAGCGATTTTTTTATTGTGAATAAAAAAATTATTTGATTTTGAACAAATCTGTTATTTATGGTACCTTCTTAGATACCTTTACGTAGTATATAGAATTCTTCGAATTTCATTTATCTTACTTGTATTTCTGTTAAGTTGCGATTTAATTTCATGCGCGGTCTGAGAGACCGCACGTCACTAATTCGGGAAAACTCAATTCGTAATATGGATGAATATTATTACGGTGGCTTACAAAATTTAACTTTATTTATTACATTTGTTTATTATTTTCACATTTCTTTGTTATTACTATTTGAAAAGCATAAATTAGGCAAAATATATGGATTTTATGATAGTAGGCTAATGTTGAGGTCGTCCTAAAGAATACTGATTGTTTTGGTTATTTTATAATATCAACTCCAACAATAAAAATCTTTTTAGAAAAATATTAAATCATACTTGCATTAAAACACATTATGTGTATGGAACCGAATTTTTCGTCTTTATATTTCGCTGTGATTCTGACACTAGAATGTCACTTACTACACATGCGACCGAAGTGGCGGCAAACTCAGAATAACCAAATCCTGCGAGAATTTCTCTTTGTTGCCACTACTCATTTGTGCCTAGCCTGGGATGAATGACCTTTAGTGAAGCATATTGTCAGCGGAATATGGACCCCCAATGGAAAGGGTGGAGTGATCCTGGGGAAAACCCGAGGCGAATGTTCGAGCAGTACATGACCAGATGTGAAAGAAAACGTATTTCTCAGATTTTCCCCAAACTGCTTTCTTTAGTTTCGCTCTATTCGTTGCCAAGTAATCATCTTGCTACACGGATCTTTTGAAAGACGAATCATGTGAGTTGTATTCTTTCAGAAAGTTCGTTTCTTTCTAAAATATATCTTTGTTGTAAAATAATTTGCAAATATGGCGTCAGGAAAACCAATTTCCTGGGAAAATAAGAGTTCTAAAGAGCCAAAGAGAAACGTTTACACTCGTCTGCATAACATTGTCGCGGAAAAACCAGGTTTGAAGCAATCTGTTATACCTCTAGATAGGTAACTGCAACCTCTCCATTTTTGGTCGCTTATTTTTGACGACGATATAATAAATTTGATTTTGTGTTGGACAAATGTCAAACTTCAGAAGTTATGAGAAAAGTATACCAGAGTAGGCCAGAAATCCAAGATTTAGATTATGTTGAATTAAGAGCTTTACTTGGGTTATTAATATAATATGCAATATTTAAATCTAACGATGAAGATATTAGTAGTACTTTTGCTGCAGATGGCATGAGAAAGGAAATTTTTCGTTTAGTAATGTATGGACAACGATTTGCTGTTCTCCTTTTATGTCTTCGGTTTGATAACCATGAAGACCGAATCATCCGGTACGAAAGTGACCCAGTTGCACCAATTTCTGATTTATTAAATCATTTTGTAAAAAATTCTCATTGTTGCTATTCACTGGGCACAAAAACTTGTATTGACGAAATGTTAATTGCCTTCCGGGGTCGGTGCCGATTTAAAATGTACATCCTGAGTAAGCCAGCTAAGTATGGCCTCAAAATTATGCGTTTGACGGATACATCGAATAGCTATTTGTATAATGCCTATTTGTACGCCGGAAAAAGTACCAACGGAAAAGGTCTGTCAGAGGAAGACAAAAAGACTTCGAAACCTACGCAATCAATTCCGCGTCTCACTGAGCCAATATTTCATTCCAATCGAAATATTACAGCTGATAATTGGTTCACTTCAATTGAACTGGTTTAGAAGCTGAGGGTGAAAGGACTGACCTATGTCGGGACGATAAGAAAAAATTAAAGGGAAATATCCAATGAGTTCTGGCCTTCAAAAGAAGGCACAAAAGGGTCCTCGTTGTATGGATATACGGCAACATGACTCTAGTTCCTCATGTGCCAAAGAGAAACAGGACTCTTTGGTTGGTGTCGTCAATGCACCACAGAGAGCACTGATGACGTGACAATGAAATCTGAAATTATAGTTTTCTATACTTCAATCAAGGGTGGAGTAGATACACTACATAAAATGTGCAGCAGCTACTCATCTAGTCGAAGAACAAGGAGATGGCCAATGGCAGTGTTTCTTAGGATTTTAGACATTTCATTGGTGAATTCTTTTGTGTTCCAGCAGTCTCTAAAAGACAAGAATTATCTGAATAGGTACGATTTTATAAAATGCATTGCAGCGGAGTTAGCAAGGCCACAATTAAAGAGGATAATGTCAAACAGCAAGATTCCCACACAATTAAGAGCCAATATAGGCCGAATTCTGAACCTAACAGTTGAAAAACCTCAAAATTTCGAAGATAAACTAGAGAAGCGGAAGACTTGCCGACTTTGCCCTCCATGAAAAAAAAACGTAAAACCTCCTTCTGTTGGTCCAAATGTAGACTACCAGTTTTTTTATAATGCACAAAAAAAATTGCAAGAGCTGTGCTTCTATGGAGGGGTAGTACATTTTTCACGAAAAATGTAATATCGAACGTTTGCAGAATCCATGAAAAACAAAATAAATGAAATATTTTTCAAGAACGTTTTATCAATTATCATCCCAAAAATACATTAAAGGCTCTGCTACAAAAATAGGCACCTGATTTTTAATATGCGACATTATTTTGCTAGGATATGTTTTTTTCATTCAAATTTTTGACTATCTTCGTAAAATGATTAGTAATTGTAATTTTGTTCATATTAACATAAAATTAAATTTGAATTCAAATTATTTAATAACTGATTAGTTTATTAAGGCTTTTAAACATTGTTAAATGTGTCATTTAGTAACTTTAAAGATATTTAAAAAATTGCGGTCTCCCAGACCGCACGTCACTGGTAGTGTGACAAAAATTGCACGTCACTGGTTAAGGGTTAAATTCGCTTAAGACTAATTGTCAATTCCAATTTGAATATTTATCTGAAACTTCAGTACAGTAGCTGAGTGTATTTACTGATGTAATACGAAAATATCATTAATCATCAATCCCGAAATGGAACACCGGTAATTCAGTTTAAACCATAAAACTGTGAAAGAAGAATTATTTGACTGAAGTTACTTTTAAAATTAAGAATTCGAGATTTAATATATACTTAATCAAAGAGAATCAGTGTCCACCTATCAATCGAGAATTATATACGCAAGATAAACTTAAATCTAAAAGTTAAATTACACAAAGAAATCATTTGAAAGATAACTGAACGGAAAAATAACATGTTGTGATTCAGATATAAACCCCTTTTACATTTCATAGGTTGATTATAACCGTTACTAATCTCGAAATAATTTCCAAGTATGTTACTCTAACCGCTATTATTATTATTTTTAATGATAGGTAACTTTCAACACGATTTCCGTTGACATAATATTCGATCCAAAACTCTGAATGCAGTATTCTGGAAAGGTAACGACAAATGGAATCTGATTTATGAAAGTTAGCTCAACTGCAATTCAAGGTTAAAGAAAAGAATGATTGGGAGTTTCGAGACAAGAAATAGCTGACTAAACTGCTAATGTGACAGCTACAAACACTTCATCTTCTAATTCACAAAATATTTTTATCATATGGAAAGTTATATTTCTCCACCTCAAATGATAAATAAAACTTAAGAACATAATCTAGAGTTATTAATGATGATATGAAACGTACTTACCAAATAATTGAGTTCCCTTAAAGTCCACGAAATCCTGAAGTGAGATTTCTCGAATTTAATAAATTCTTCGTGGCTGAAATTACTTAAACCATAATTGAGTTAAACTTTGAAATTAGTTACAATAACATCGGTTTCGAACCAAAAGAACTCATACAATTCAAAAGTTAACGGTTTTGTACTAAAAAGACCAGCAGCACCTCCTCACTGGGTGACGTCTCCGAAGTAACTGAAATTTAAACATTTAAAATAACAGTTGAACCAAATACTGCGTTGTGATTGGTCGATGAGTCAACTTTCAGTCAACCTTCTGTTTTCCCGTAACTGCTAATAATGTTCATAAATTATAATCACCACCTGATTAAAATTTAATTTAGCGCAAAACTATTTAATTTAAAATTAAAAATTATTAGAAAATTAAATTTACTATGAAAAAATGAAAATGATTATTATCCGCGCAAATTTTCAGTCTCCCCTAGAATAGGTTATGACTAAAATTGAAAACAGTTACCAAAGATATCAATTTACCAATAATTGTTTTGAAAAACGACCCGATTGACAGCAAATTATATTGAATATGCAAGTTTCGTAATAATTTTTTTAAGGTTGGCGATAACGAAACAAAGGAATGAGAATAGCAATTTGCAAATGTAAATTGGACCATTACGTTCGGAAGTATAATGAAAACAATGTTGTAATTATAGTAATAACGTAAGAATTAATAAAATTATTTTATACCACTAGTGACTCACGCTATTTACCTCTACTCCCAATCTGTAGCAGAGGATTGCTTAAGAAGAAGTAAATAACATTTCATTGACTTTTGAATCCTCAGAATACCTCTCTAAGATAAGAACATGAGTAAAGAATAATGTGATACTATGATCCTAGAAATAATTTTATCCCTCTTATCAATTAATTTGTAATACTTTCTTGAAAGCCATCAGGAAATCATATTAGGTATTGTAAGGTTTTTATATTTTACTTATTATATGCTCAGCATTAAGCAAGAAAATGTGAATTACTAGTCAGCAATTTAACATATTATATTTTATCAAATCGCACTAACTTCACGAAAACTTTTAATTTCATATTCATCGGTATTTGAAATGCTGGATGATTTTTTGGGATATGTCTACCACTGTTGAATCTATTGGTAAGGTTATCTTGCTTTAGAATAAAATACAAGGTCTCAAAAACTTACGTTTCTTCCTTATGTAATATGATTTCGGAGTATCACCTCCAGGTTCTCTTAATCTTGTTACTTTTTCGTCGTATTCTAATAAAAGTTCCTTCTTTCTTACTATTATATCTCTTTAAGAATGACTTTCATCACGAACAATACTTCTTCGATCCATGAAGCACTGACATTTTGTACTGATATAACTGACTTACACTCTTCACTAGAAGATATATCGCCTTAGGAAAAAGAAACTTCCAGCGTCCATGTATTTCAATTTGTCCCACTGGTATAGTACAATTTTACATCGGAAGGAAAATGTGAAAGGCACCATCACGACTAGAGCACATGTTTTTCAGACTATGGCGGAAGTCCCTTAATGAGATGACGTAGAGTACCTTTTCGTTATTCAGGAATTCCTATACCATAATCCTTCGAAATCGCAACAAAAAGCCAACGTAATGGTATTCATTACATTAATGGAAGAGTTCATTTAATTTGTGCCAACTTCTAAAGGTAATTATTTTTTATCGGAGTAAAATATGTTGCTAGAGAGTACTTATGCACGAAATAGTGATGCCAATGTGGGTGGCTTAAGTTTATAACGTTCTTGCCTGTAAATATGCGTGGAGAAGTGGTTTGTACAAGTTCGAAACCCAGCTTTCTGACAAGTATCATTTTGAAAAAGTGTGAGAAAGTTTTTCAGTGGGAAAAGTGCTGCGCAGTGTTTATGGTTGCATTGTGAATCCGAGTACAGCAGGGCCTAAAAAAAGTAAAGAGGACTGGGAAATTACTTCAGCGAAACCCAAAATCTATCACGCAAGTATGGCTGATGTACCACAGCAAACAAAATGGATGAATATCGTGCTGGCTGTTAATGTACGCGGGATTCAATGTATGTATGATATACTACTGACGCTAGCACTACAAGGAAGTAAAGGTAAGTGCAAAATGAAGAAAACGTAAAGTACGATTTTCTTTTTCTTAGCATAAAGATGAGGTAAGTGATGACACTTCACATGTAATAGCTGCTAAACGTTAAAGGTATAGTGATAAGCATGTAGACCCAGCGTATTCTTCAAGTGATTTAACAGTACTTGCATTAAGTTGGGAACTATACTGAAATGTATTTACGACATTGAGCAGAATAGGTGGAAATTGTACACCTCAGAGGAGAACTATGACCTTGGCTATCTATTTATTAGTGATATGTATAAAAATGCAAAAATTTGGATTTCTTATTACTCTGATTATCAAAAGCATGCCGTCGCAAATGTGATTATTTTCCATTGACATTCCCCCATGACTTAGTGAAAACGACTTAATATAATTCTTGGACAGCTTTCCTTGTGTATTTCAATGCTTCTATCCAATTCATCAACTCTAATCAATTATTTATTTAAAACGATTGAAAATAGTTGTATCTAATATACCATTTACTGCAAGCTTTGATCTGACGCTTTAACCAATTCGTGGATATACACGAATGACTTCAATAATCATCCGTAAGAAATCTTCCCTCATCCACGTCATTAACTATTGGTGATATATCACAGCATCTATCAACAATATATATATATAAAATAGTTATCAGTTTGAACGTGTAAATGTTCCCATTTTATAGTAAAAACAAGGAATTTCTGGGTTTTTCAACAGCTTGAATAGGTATGACGAAAATGAACTTGAGTTAATCTAAAAGGAATTTGGAGTTGAAAACAACGACCGTCAACCTCTGTAATTGTGAAGAGAGGAAATTAAGAATTCCTGTATGAGATGAATATTTACGCTCTTACTATTATTAAAACATTTCTTTGAATATTGATCCGAAAGTAATGGTCCAATTTACATTTGCAAAATGCTACTCGCATTCCTTTGTTTTGTTATCGCCAACCTTAAAAAATTATTACGAAACTTGCATATTCAATATAATTTACTGTCAATCGGGTCGTTTTTCAAAATAATTATTGGTAAATTGATATCTTTGTTAACTGTTTTTAATTTTAGCCATAACGTATTTAAGGGGAGGCTGAAAATTTACGCGGATAATAATCAAAGAGTTTCAAAGTAAATTTAATTTTCTAATAATTTTTAATTTTAAATTAAATAGTTTTGCACTAAAATAAATTTTATCCCGGTGGTGATTATAATTTATGAAAACTATTTGCAGTTGGGGGAAAGCAGGGAGTCGACTGAAAGTTGACTCATCGACCAATCACAACGCAGTATTTGGTTCAACTGTTATTTCAAATGTTTAAACTTCAGTTACTTCGGAGACGTCACCCAGTGAGGAGGTGCTGCTGGTCTTTTTAGTACAAAACCGTTAACTTTTGAATTGTATGAGTTCTTTTGGTTCGAAACTGATGTTATTGTAGCTAATTTCAAAGTTTAACTCAATTATTGTTTAAATAATTTTAGCCAATAAGTATTTATTCCTTAAATTCGAGAAATCTCACGTCAAGATTTTCGTAGACTCTATCAGGGATCTCAAATATTAGGTAAGCATACCATCATTAATAACTCTAGATTATGTTCTTTAGTTTATTTTTCGTTTGAGTTGTAGAAATATTATATCGTATTTATGATAAACATATTTTGTGATTTGGAAGATGACGTGTTTGTAGCGCTGTCACATTATTAGTTTAGTCAGCTATTTCTTGTTTCGAGGATCCCTATCATTCTTTTCTTTTAACCTTGAATTGCAGTTGAAGCTAACTTTCATAATTCAGATTTTATTTAAAAAATAAATGATTAAAAGATTCACTTTTACAATTTCCACCGGTGGAAATTGTAAAAGTGAATCTTTTAATCATTTATTTGTTATGGATTTCCACAAAGTGAAGCCTTCAACCATAGATTTTATACAGATTTTATTTATCGTTATCTTTACAGAATTCTGCTTTAAACATTTAGAATCGGAGAATATGTCACCGGAAATCGTATTAGGAGTTGTAATATTCAGAATATATTTTGATAATCAAATACACTACTGCGCCAAGCATCATTTCACGATTATTTTGTGGTCAGCTATGGATATTATCTACCGAAATCAGATGAACTTGATTTTAATTTAAATTTAAAATTTGATTTTACCGTCCATTATCTTTTCATGTCATATCAACTCATTCTTGTTTCCAGAATCCTTATCAATCTTTTCCTTTAACCTTGAATTACAGTTGTAATTTGTGACATTCAAGACATCGGTTTGGTTTAATTACTTGAGCGGAATATCGGCACTAATTGGTGGTAATAATTATTGATAATTTCAGCGGATACTTTCAACTGATATTTAGTGGGAGAATCTGCTTAGATGTCCGAAATTTAATTTACGAGCAGTGACAGTTTTATGTTTTTTTTTTAATGTGATTTTGTTTCGGGTAATCATTTTGAGAGTTGGTTTTTACAATTCATTCTAAATAAAAATAGTAGCAGTATAAGTACGTTAAGTAACATACTTGGTATTTATTCTGAGATTAGTAACGGTTGTAATCAACCTGTGAAATGTCAACGCGGTTTATATCTGAATCACAACATGTTATTTTTCCGTTACTGTTGTTCAATTTCGGGAGTGATGACTAATGACATTTTCTTATTACTTCAGCATATACTCTTAGCTACTGTACTGGAGGTTCAGATAAATATTCGCATTGGAATTGACAATCAGTATTAAGCAAATTCCATCATCTTAATTATACATTTACTAAGAAGTTTAGGTTTCGCATGAAAATTTTTATTAGATCCGAATTCAAATTCAAAATATAAATAAATTAGCAAGCTATAGTGTCCTGTTAGATATATTTCAGTTAACATATCTCTCTGTTCTTGAGATAAAGTTAATTACAGATCCCAAAGCGATCTTCGATTTTGTATCGTGCATTGCCGTACGACGGCGCAAAGGAATTCCTTATTTGAGCGATTTGTAAAACATCTGAAATATCTGCTCTTTCTTATACTTAATTAATTTTAGCATCTACAATTTCTTAAGTTCCGAAAAAGTGAATACTCTATATTTTGGAGAATTCTTCTGGAAGTCTTCGGTGTTATATAAGTGAATCTGTAATATTATTTTTCGGTACTCCTCGACGGTCTAACATGTTGAGATACCATAGCTCCATCACGATAAAGCAGAGTTGAGGTGCGCAGAGATGCTGAGGAGGAATAATCGGTCCATGGATGGAACAAAGAATACAATGAGTATAAATTGAATCTTACATTGTTTCTATGTTCAATTAAGTTTGATCGATAGGGCGTATAATAACACTTCTTGTAATTTTCCAGGTTATATGTACATTGTTTTCATTAAAGTCTTTTAGTTTTTGCTATCGGTAGGTTTGTGCAGGTTTTTCACACCCCCCTTCTTTGTGGGTGTTTTCCTGCAGCGGATATTTTTTCCTATGCTTTTCTTAGGTTTTTTTTCAAATCCGCAATCCCTTCTCACATTTTCTTCTATTTTCCTCTAAGTTTTATTGATACATGTAATATACTTATAATAATGTAACAACTTAACGACAGGTTAGATGGAAGAGGAGACTTTTTAGTCTCAACCTCGCCTAATAAAGACCGTAATAATAATAATCGCATTGATATAGTGTCTTTTGTATTCGAATAACTTTTTAACTTAATATGTTTTTATTTCATTAGAAACGCTCTCGTAAAAGTTTTCTAACACCGAAGAGAATGGTGGGGTCACAGAGATGCTGCGGAGAGAGATATTCGGTCCTTGGATGGAACACATAATCAAATAAGTAATATTTCAAACTGATTCTAGTACTGTTGCTCATTTATTAGCATAGATTTTTATCAACATTGTGTTTTTTTGATTTTAATTACTAATTCATATACTATTTTTTATTTATTCTTTAGGTACACGTTTGGGACATTTCTCCATCGTGAAAGAACAAAATAGGATGGCATAGGTGCTGAGGGAAAGACATTCGGTCGATGGAAGGAGCAAAGAATAAAATGAGTATAATTTTAAGCTTATATTATTAAAACTCCTATTTTAGTTTAATAATAGTGCGCCTTTAATTGTAAGAATCTGAAAAAAAATTCGAAATTAATTTTACGAAGTGATTGTTTTAAGCATTTTGATAGTATGTTTTCCTCAAGAAATAATTTCGATAATTGAATTTTTAAACTTTAGCTGCCTTGTTATGTCTGGTTATGTGATCCAGCGGGGAGGTACTGCTGGTCTTTGTAGCAAAAAATAATGTGTTTTGAATAGTACGAGAACAATATTATTTAAACCTAGCATACGCGAACAATGTTCAAAGAGTAATTTAATTATCTTTTCATTAATTTGAGAGGACAAGTATGCGTTTCTTAAATTAAAGCATGTTTCGTAATTTCAGGACATTCTTTGACTTTGTCGGAAATCTCAGTACTTAGGTAATTTCATTTTCATGATTCACTCTACACTATGTTGGATAGATTCATGTTTGATTTAATGGCAGACATATTAATTCCGTCTGCGATTCATAATAAATGCAATTTCGAGATGGTATTAACTCGAGTATGAAAGATTTGAAGCCATGAAATAGTAAACTCGGTATTTTATCATTTCAATCCATCCTCATTAACTATCACTTTACTTTGTGTTACCGCTATGCGAGCGTTGTATTTCCAATTGAGCTTTTCAATCCAATCCAATCTTTCATTTTTTTTATTTAGTTAAGTTTAATAAAGAATATTAAGTATAAGAATCACGTCAATATCTCGGCTCCCCCGAATTCCAATTACGAGTACCAACATTATCGGTATTATTGTCTCGATGTACTTCCATCCGTGGTAGCTACTGGTTATTTGGTTTTTTGACCTTTATGTCTTCACATAAGTTCAAGGTCTTGTTTCAGTAAATAATCTTCTACATCTTAAATATCTTTACCATAGTTTTGTTTCTTTTGCAAGTTTTTCTGATGAAACCAATTCTTAACTGTTCTAACTTGTGCCTAAGATTTGTGCGATTATACTTTTTTGTTTTCAAATGAATTACTGGAGTTAAATTTCGGTAATTATAATTTATAGTATTTGCTAATTTTTTCAGTATATACTTTATACTATCGGAAGAAGTAATTCGAAATGGAATTTGGATCGGAGATCAGTAATCATCTTAAGCATTTATCTCTGCAATTCCCGTTTCGCTGAATTGATTTCATTTGATAATACATATTCAAACTATGAATTTGAATAGAAAAATCAGGCTTTATCGTGTTTTATCAGATATATTACTGTTATAATTAAATTATTATTTTAAATCATATGAGGTAATAATATTGAATACAATACTTCATAAAACATCTTCGATTTGGTATCAAATCTTGTGTTATTAGGTCGCATAGGAAATTCTTGTAGGAGTAATCGGTACAAATGTTTGCTCGCACTTATGCTTGCATCGAACTCTATTTATATGAAGTAATCAATTAATTTCTGCTTCTTTCTTTTTTTTTCAAATTTGGAGGCAGTTAAATCACTCGCTCTAGGATGATTCTTCTGGGTGTGATAACATAAAGTGCGTTCAAAGAAGCATTATCAAACGAATACATCCTGATGCCCTATACAGGTTGGTTCTTGTTAAGTTATATATGTTTTTTTATAGTAAGCCATTGTTTAGTTTTAACCGTTTCTCTCTGACGTTTAACAACTAAAGCATAACAAATGTTTATATTTTTCAACGCGGTAAATTCCACAAAGTTTTCGTTATTTACTATCAGTCTTTATACATTATTTAAGTCACCAAAGTATATGGCGTTTACTAAAAATTGGAAATGAAGTTAGAGCGGTTTATTAATCACAATTAGGCGTCCGGGGTGTTATAAACAATACTTTAATTCACCTCTAAGAGGAAATCTATAATAAATATATGATATACAACCGTGTAAATCTATTTATAAGTTTTTTGGTTCGATAGAGGACTTTAGACTATTAAATTTATAACCAAGGTATCTGAGAATTAAAAGATTATTCTTATTTCAATGAAGTGACGTCCGATGATATAATTCCTTCGGTTTTACTCAACCGTCTGACATGTTAAGAAACCCTTGCGTATTGGATCTTACGCCTTTAATTATTATTTTTTTGGTCGTGTAAATTTTTTTTTCTTCTTGATGTTTCTAGAATTTGGTTGCGATTCATAGAAACTCCTTCCCTTGATGATTCACGCTATTGTTTACTCAGCACAATGACGTATTTTCCCAAAGGATTTAGGCCATATTAATAAAGTAATTCGGAGTTAACGATATACCAAATTAAGAGTGTTAACCTTTGTTTAAATTTGAAAGACATTTAGGAAAAAATTTATTTTTAAATAAAATATTACTGGGTGGCTAGAGCTTGAGTACTCATGTGGGCTTCCCGTTGAGAATCAATTGTAAGTTCAACTATTATACAGTACAAGTCTCACAATTTCAATTAGTGCTGCACTATCGAGGATGAAATTAGTATCTTTTTTTAAAACTGTGTTTTATATTTCGGTTTTGTAAGTAACATATTCTAAAATAAAGTAGATGAGACTCGTAAAAGATTCTCTAGTTATGGAGAAGTCCATTTTAATTTTGTTTCTCATCAACGCTACTGATACCTGATTCATAAATGAATTAATTAATAAGAAGACGCATTACTGTGGCGGGTATTCTCTGACCCTCGTGTACTTAGCTTTTTCAATCGCAACAACAATGACGGCGAGGTGAAAGCGGATGCCATCAGATCGATGTGTTTTCCCTTTCATTCCTTCCGTTTTAACTGCGGTATTACATTCCAAAATTTTCTTTTATCCTTAAGAGTAGCTTGCACTAATGCTTTCCTTATTAGTTAGCAGAACTCAGGGATATTATGCACAGGAGTCACTTCAAGGTCGGGGCTCCCTCAATCATACATAACGACCTATTTGAACCTTTTTTTTTAACCAAGGTTTACACTGGATCGTATCCTTTTTACTTTCAATCAGTTACGCAAGTTCAAAGGTCATGTTTTCGTAGATAATCTCCGAAAAGGTAAACATCTTTACTTTCGTTTGTTCGCGTAACAGTTTCACGAGTGGGTATTAATCAAGGGCGTACTGTTCATCTGGAAAATTACTCATCGTGTCAAACGTTACTGAAGTTTCTTATTGAATAGGAGATAAATTAATACAAATGTTTAGTAGGATATCTAGCCTTGTTTTTCATTACTTTCTGTACCTACAATTCGATCAAGATAGATAATATCCTTTTTATCTCCATCCGTTTCGTAGTACTCAACATTTTACGTTTGCGGTCATAACCAAATTCTAATTAGAGCTTTTTAATGTACAGAAACTTTAAACGAAACAGAAGACGTGAATATTCATTTTATTGGGGATTATACAGATTTAAGTACTGCGGAATACTACAGGACATCTGCGTAAATGATAACAATCCGTCATTAAATTTCCCAACCTTTAGATATTTGCAAATATATTCGTCATATCATGAAAACTACCGTAACTATTCTCAATTTTAAGATCAATTATTGTTTTTCCTTTGAAAGTAGAGTAAATTACCCAAGATTACTCGATTTTACCCTATGTTTACGAAACATACTGTACTTGGTTAATGCTGACCAACGAATCATATATTTTTCCGCTAATGAAGAATTATTACCAAAAACCGATTAATTATAAAAAACTCGCCTAATGATTTTCCCCTACGATTATGTATTCATGTACTGCCTGTATACCTATATGTTACGCTAGAACACGCGTATTACTTTTTTAAGTAGATTTAAAGAATCATCTTCTTAAATCTCTTTTAACAAATTCACCAGCATTGTGAATATTTGAAAAGATTCTTTTTGATAAATCGGATGCAGTAGCAGAAATAGAATAGCCAAACATGGTGATTATGGTGGAATTTAGTTAACACCCAGATTTTACTTTTCGAGTTAATAAATAATTTTGCGTTTTAAAACGCATGCCATTCGCTCTTCTGCTTTGCGTGGTCTACGCTTAATAAAACCGGATTAAGATGAAGATATTCACGCTATGTGCCTTTGACTGAACTTTGTTTTTTGTGAATAATATACATTTTTATTTTGTCTCGAGGGACGACTTCGTGGGACATCTTCGGTGGGTCCGTTGGGGGTCAGTCGAGGGACGGCTTCGGAAGACGTCGTGGGAGGACAACGAAAAGAGACTGCGACGGGGGAAGGAGTTGGGATGAATTTCAGCCGGGAAAGAAATAAAGAACATTTTCTTGAAAAATCAGTTTTTGACTTACGAAGTGTATCCCTAAGTGCACATCCCAATTATATGACTTTATTCTTGACGATTTAATGAACTATCTGTTTAACGATTCGGTGAAACTTTATATATTTATAGTATTTAAATCATTTGGACTTATTATCTTCAATGTGTCTTCTGGTGTGTACACATAACCTGCGAAACGATGACAGGCGGCTTGCATTGGATTTATGTAGTTGAATGAGACTCAAGATGTTGTATGTTCAATAACTATTTATTTTATTTCTATTTTCTTATATCTTCAGTGAAAATGTTATCTTTTATGATATTTAATAATTAAAATAGTGAATATATGTAATCATGTGTATTGGTATAAATTTTTAACTCTTATATCTATCAATCATGTAACGATTATAACAAACACTAATTTTATAACTTATTACACAGTTGTGGATGTATTTATCTATATATTTATATAATATTTGACTCTTTAATAAAATCCGTAAACAAAAGGGTTTCTGGGGTAAGGGGGATGAGGCCTCAAAGCTTCAACTGCTCAATGCTAAATGAATAAATGACAAGTAGTGGTAGTTCCTAGTAAGAGAGCATCGGGACACGGGTTCCTGGGAAAGGGAACCCGCAGAAAGGTCCTCCGAGGGGTGCGGGCGTCTGGGGTAGAGCACAATTGGAAAAGGGCCTCCGGGGAGAGGGTAATCGCGGGGGGCCCTTTGAGTGCGTCCTCTTGGTATGGCTTCTCCGGGGAATGGGTCCACTTTGGAGAGGGTCTACTGGAGTAGGGGTCTCCGGTGAGTGGGTGCGCGGTCCGAGGTCCTTCAGGTCCGAGGTCCTTCAGATAGAGGATCCTCTAGGGAGAAGGTCCTCTCGGTAGAGTGCGCCCGGGGAATAAATAAGAGGCTCCTGGGAGAGAGTCCGCGGGGAATAAGGGCCGCGGGGAATAAGGGCCGCGGGGAAAAGGGTCCGCGGGTTCAAAGGGCCGCGGTGGAAATGGTCGCTCGGTAAAGGTGCAGCGGGGGAGAGGTGCTAGAGGTGCCGCGGGTGCAGAGGTGCCGCGGGGAAGAGTGATCGCGGGGAAGAGTGGTCGCGGGGAAGAGGGTCCGCGGGGGAAAGGGGCCGCGGGGAAGAGGGGCAGCGGGGAATAGGGGCCGCGGGGAAGAGGGGCCGCGGGGAAAGGGGCGGCGGGGGAAAGGGGTCGCGGGGAAAAGGGGCCGCGGGGAAAAGGGGCCGCGGGGAATAGGGGCCGCGGAGGAAAGGGGCCGCGGAGGAAAGGGGCCGCGGGGAATAGGGGCCGCGGGGATAAGGGGCCGCGGGGAAGAGGGGCCGCGGGGAAGAGGGGCCGCGGGGAAGAGGGGCCGCGGAGGAAAGGGGCCGCGGGGAAGAGGGGCCGCGGGGAAGAGGGTCTGCGGGGAATAGGGGCCGCGGAGAAGAGGGGTCGCGGGGAAGAGGGTCCGCGGAGGAAAGGGGCCGCGGGGAATAGGGGCCGCGGGGAAGAGGGTCCTCGGGGAACAGGGGCCGCGGGGAAAAGGGGCCGCGGGGAAAAGGGGCCGCGGGGAATAGGGGCCGCGGAGGAAAGGGGCCGCGGGGAAGAGGGTCCGCGGAGAATAGGGGCCGCGGGGAACAGGGGCCGCGGGGGACAGGGGTCGCGGGGAAAAGGGGCCGCGGGGAAGAGGGTCCTCGGGGAACAGGGGCCGCGGGGAAAAGGGGCCGCGGGGAAAAGGGGCCGCGGGGAATAGGGGCCGCGGAGGAAAGGGGCCGCGGGGAAGAGGGTCCGCGGAGAATAGGGGCCGCGGGGAACAGGGGCCGCGGGGGACAGGGGTCGCGGGGAAAAGGGGCCGCGGGGAAGAGGGGCCGCGGGGAAGAGGGGCCGCGGGGAAGAGGGTCCGCGGGGAATAGGGACCGCGGGGAAGAGGGGTCGCGGGGAAGAGGGGCCGCGGGGAAGAGGGTCCGCGGGGAATAGGGGCCGCGGGGAAGAGGGGTCGCGGGGATGAGGGTCCGCGGGGAATAGGGGCCGCGGAGGAAAGGGGCCGCGGGGAATAGGAGCCGCGGGGAAGAGGGGCCGCGGGGAAGAGGGTCCGCGGAGAATAGGGGCCGCGGGGAAGAGGGGTCGCGGGGAAGAGGGGCCGCGGAGGAAAGGGGCCGCGGGGAACAGGGGCCGCGGGGAAGAGGGTCCTCGGAGAATAGGGGCCGCGGGGAAGAGGGGTCGCGGGGAAGAGGGGCTGCGGGGAAGAGGGGCCGCGGGTAATAGGGGCCGCGGGGAAGAGGGGTCGCGGGGAAGAGGGGTCGCGGGGAAAAGGGGCCGCGGGGAAAAGGGGTCGCGGGGAAAAGGGGCCGCGGGGAAGAGGGTTCGCGGGGAATAGGGACCGCGGGGAAGAGGGGTCGCGGGGAAGAGGGGCCGTGGGGAAGAGGGTCCGCGGGGAATAGGGGCCGCGGGGTAGACTCGCCGCGATGGTAGATGGTCAACGGGATTGGGGACCGCGTGGGAGACGGGCAGCGTTCAAAAATGGCCGACTGGAATAGTGGCACCCTCAAACCCTTCTCCCTAGGAGTTTATCCAGAGTAGACTTTTATTTATTTATTTTTTACCCATGGTTAGGGACGCGTGAGGGCGGGCGAAAGGGGTTGGGAAGTTGGTGGAAGGCTACATGGTATGAGGGCAGAGTGGGTGCCAAAGGTAGAATCTTTTCCTACGAAATCACCCATGTTGACTTTTATTTATTTAACCTAGGGCGGATGAGGCATTACGGCCCAACATTCTTATGTTTAATTTTACATATATATAAGCGCAATATTAATGTAGAAAGAATGACATTACATAAAAGTGACATAATTTGATAAGTTAACATATTTCAAATCCTTCAAGTATCGAATAGAAAGTAAGATAGAAAAATTATACATAATAATATTCATATGTGTATACATAAATATTATCATAAAATATGGAACAAACATATACTAGATAAATAAGAACATAAAATTAATATTAAATAGTTATTTAACGAGCATCACTACGATCCAGATAGAATATTATAAGTTAATATTAGTTTAAATAACTTTAAAAAGAAATCTGTTCACTGAATTTTTTAAAAGATGATTCCATAAATATTTTAGAATAAAATCATACACTTGGGTTGTGAACCTAACGGATCAATATCGTTTCATAAGTCACTGTTTGCAGTTCTCACGGATTTTTTTATTTCATTCTTTCTCGATTTAAATTCATCTCGACGGCATCACCGAAGCAATCACTCGACGCCTTCCCTCCTCGGGTCCCCCAATGAAGTCACCTTAAGAAGACCTCCAACACTGTTCCTCGAGGCAAATTAATTAAAACATATTTATTAAATACTCTCAAAAATGCTACATATATTAAACAAATTTTAGGAATATCATAGTATGAAATCCAATTAAATAAATAATAAGCGTGTTTTAGCGAAACAAATTAGAGCTAAATGTGTTTGCAGAGAAAGATAATGGCATTGGGTACATGAAAATGTAAACGATGAAGACTTCCATAATGAGTGAATATATTATAACAAATTGAATTTTTTTATATATCCTGAAACAAAGTTTAGCAGTGTAGTAGGCTACTAGGCTTTCTTTTTCTGCCAAATAGCCCACAATATATTAATTAAAACCTAAACCTTGTGAAATTTTATGATGAATGGTTATTATTCTTGCGGATGTGATAAAATACAGTCATTGAAGCTTGAGAAATCTTATTAAAAATGGATATTGACGATTTATGGAAATGCCAGGCAGTTTAAAACTGTGATAACTTTAGGAAAGCATATCAATCTTTAAAGGAAAGTGTTGGGAGTGATTGATTCCCTAAATAATGCAGACTAATATGTAAAGAACACTATTGTTAATCATTAATGGTTCCTACGTTAGCAATTCCTAGTTGTGTATCGTAAACTATGGGACATTCGAATATCCAATAGCTCATACTTCTATTTATATGTATCTATATACTATCATTTCTATTCCTATTTACTCTGTTTTTGAAGAAAAGATTAAACAACCATAAAGAGAGAACGTTTCGGTTACTTTTGTAAGTAACCGAAACATTAATCATCTAAAAATCCTTCGTAGACTTTATACATTCATATGTTTGAGATAAATTGTAAACCAGCAACGTATCCTAAAATGTTAATTAGTCCAAAAGTGCGTTAACTGAAAAGGACTATCCATCTTAAATTCATGAAATATGAGGAGAAAGATAAATATGCTACCCGAATCTTTTTCTATGAGGCATTATCTAAGAATTGATAAAACAGAACTTGCATTAACTAAGAAAAGACGTTATTCATCAGTAATCTCACGCTATTGCTTCACTATAGAGATGTGAAACAACGTCTCAAACAAACTTAAGTAAAGATGTTTATTTTGTCAGAGATTATTAACGAATGGAACACCTTGCACTTGTGAAAAGGGCTGATGTTGAAAATGGTACGGACCAATGACTACGGTTGAAAATTTTGAGAGTTGAAGCTATTGATATTTGGTGAAGCATCGACCCTGCTTTTGATATGCCTGCACTCTGCTGGCAAAAAAGGAGAAAATGAAGGTAAGCTAATCTAAATGAATGGGGAAAATTTTGAAGGTGATAACAGAGCTAAAACGGAAGGAATGATAGGGAAAACACATGGATGTAATGCCGTCCGGGAACATGTTTTTGTGTAATTATAACTTAATTAAAGAAGATGATGCTGACAAAATCGAAATATTAAAGAAGTTTTATATGATAACCCTATTTTATCATCTCACATCGTCTGCCAATGCCAAGCTAAACCGTACTTTTAATCATGCTATTAAATTTATCTTTAATGCCAAGAAATTTGACCATATTACTCCTCTTCTGAAAGAACTAAATTGGCTACGACTTGACTCCAGACGAAAGCTACATACACTTAACCTTGCACACAAAGTACTCAATCAACGTTGTCCCACGTATCTCTCTTCTTACTTCAATGACCTCAAAGGCACTCATACCTTTGGTACTCGTTCTTCAGGCAAGCTAATGATTCCTTCTCATAGAACCGAAATCTGCTCAAAATCCTTTATCGTTCTTGGAGCGAAGTATTGGAATGAACTACCCAACCACAATCTCAAATACCTCTCACTTCATTCCTTCAAACAGTCAGTCTCTAACATATTAATTAACAAGGATAATTAATTTTTTTTCATCAGACACCTTTCACATGTCCACTACTAGTAGCATCATCAAACATCAAACTTGTCTTTTTAAAATGATAATAATTATTACTATTTTCTTTATTTTTTAATTTAATTTTTTTTCTTTTCTTTTAGTATTAATACTATTTATTATTTACTGTAAAGTTTACTCAAAAATCAAAGAAAAAACAATAAAGAATCATAAAATTAGAGATTCTTGCGGAAGTTACCTAGCTGGATAAATACAGCTACAAATCCGATTACTGATCAGTAATGTTTATTTTCAATTGAAGTCATTGAAGTTAAAGGATCCACAATCAAAACAATAACAATCAATTCTATTACCTTTGTTAACTTTATTCATGCATATGCTTAAGTTTATAATTATTGTTAACCGGCAACGCATCGTACAATGCCAAGGCAAGTAGTGCTAAACTACGTTAACTGAAAGGTATTCTATCCATCGTAAACCAACGGAAGGCAATGAGTTTGATGAGAAAAAAGGATAGTAATGCTACTCGAATTTTTCTATGAGTTCATCGATATCCAAAAATTCAAAAAAAAGTAATTACATTAGCTAAGAAGAGGAGTTATTCAAGCTTAACCTCTCGCCATAGCTTCACTACAGACTCTTGGAACAATATAGAAAACAAATTCAAGTCAAGATGATTTCAGTGTCAGAGATTATTAATGAAGAACTGCAAGGCCGTCATTTTGAAGGAAAATGATTTATCGAATTGAAATTATTTTTGTGAGGTATCCTAATCACGTGATTTCATTTTCACTCTTGAATGAGAACCCAAAAATTTCCGTCAGCATTTTATTTGCAACACAGGGACAGATTGAAATAAACTAGAAACAAAAGATGGCACTACAGTCATGTATTTAGAAAAGGGGCAAATATGGCTATTTTTTATATTTTGTTAGGAACTATGCCAATTGTTTGAAACCAATTTTTAAGCTTCGAAAGGCTTAACTTAATTAAACTTGTGAAAAGACCTAAAGGTTAAAATGGCACGAACAAATAACTATCACCGTTGAAAAATCTTAAGAGTGGAAGTAACCAAAATTAGAGGAAGCCTCGATCCTACGGTGACTCCATATTCCTGTGCTTCATATACTTGAGTTATGATAACAAATTAGGTGAAAATGAAATGAAGCTAATCTGAATGAATAAGGAAAAAATTGGAAGGTGAATCTAGAGTCAAACCGGAAGGAATGAAAGGGAAAACACATTGACCTAGTAGCATCCGCTTATACCACAACGACATTGTTTTCACGTTTTTAAATCGTAATTAAGTTATGCTAAAAAAGTACGGAGTCATCCAAGGTAGTAATACCTATTTATCATTAGTCTATTTATTCATTAATCGATATGTGAATCAGCTTTCGGTAACTTCGATGAGAAATAAATATAAAAGTGACTCCACATAAGTCGGGGATCTTTAGTTCTCTAGTTAACTCTATGCAAGAATATGATACAAGCGAAATAAAGATTAAGATTAAAACTCAATCACGTAAGGAATTGGAAACGTACTGCGTTGTTAAAAATACAAGGGATGATCCGTTCATGTTATTATAGATCATGCAGCAACGTTTTGAACTAAATAATGGCGTACTATAAAGCTGAAATATAATTTTAAAAGAACTAACCTGCATAGGGAATCCGGAAGAATTCATTTGATAACTCTTCGCTGATCGCACGTGTTTTATTGAATCCGAGACATCCGGAAGAATCATCACCCAGAATAGATAGAATTAACTCCCTCAAAACATGTAAGAAAGAAAGAAACAAGAATAAATTAAGTAGGTTATTCAATATTTACAGAAAATATTGTACGATGCGTGTATAAAAGCAAGCAGATGTTATTACCGATCAATGTAACTAGAATTTCCTATGAGATGTCATAAGGCAAGGTACAATACAAAATTGAAGAAGTTTGGGAACTATCGATTCGGGATTACAATCAATTCATTTGAGATAAAAACAGAAATATTTTGACTGAAATATATCTAATACAAAACACTAAAGCCTGCTAATGGAATTCGAATTGATAGTAATAATTCCATACTATTATTGCCTCAGATTCAAAAAATATTTTTTTATGAATAACATAATTACATAATTCAAAAATATTACTCGTGAAAATGAAATCAAGGAAATACTGCTAAATTTCGTTGCGCTGAGTAGTCTTATTAGTTGTCGTTTACTCTAGTTGTAATTTAATTAATATTCCATTACTACGACGGAGAATCAATCCAACGGAGAAATGTTTGAGATAAAAACGTTATTTGAGAGTAGAGATTATTAAAGACAGATCCATTGAACTGCATTCTATTGTTAGAAAACATTAATGATTCCTATGTTAGCATTTATTAGGCGTGCCTCGTAAACTATGTGAAAATCAACAATTCTGTAGGAGAATTGATCTGATTTGTGAAACAAAACAATAATTATAAACGAAGAAAGATAAATTCTTGCTAAAGTTACCGAAATTGGATATCGAGAAATACTAAAAGATTGATGATTTTAATGGTAGATAAATTCTTATTTATGGCGGTTTCCTTTGTTAGAGTCATTGAAGCCGAAGTAAAAGTGAAATGAATGACTCAAATAACCTTCATCGACTTTATGCGTTCTTATCCTTAAGTTATAAATTTTAAGCCAACAAAGTATTTTGCAATGCCAAGGAACCCTAAGATGCAATAACTGAAAAGGATTTTCTAACTGTTAAAAGGAAATTAAGCGGGAGGATTGAAAAGAAACAAAGGTCAATGTATGTACAATAAGCCAACAAAACAAGCCGAACATAAATGTATGTGCGTTTTACCGACCACCAAACTCTTCTCGACAGGTTTTGCGAAATCTTAACGACGAAATAAATTTCTACACGAGTAAGAAAAATCAGAGTATAACTATAATAGGGGGGATTTTAATCTTCCAGACATCGACTGGAATAATCATAGCATAAAGAATAGGGCCCGGGATGTCGACTCATGCAAAAAGTTATTAAATTTACTTCAGAAAAACTCGCTAAGCCAAGCAGTAAAATCGCCAACCAGGGGTGACAATATACTCGATCTCCTTTTAATTAACTTTCCTGAGCGCATAGAGAACATTTCGACAGACGAAGGTCTTGGAGACCACAAAGGCGTTTTTGCAGATATCGAGATAAACCTTAGCAAGTATAAGAAACCTAAACACAAAATTTATCTCTATTCCAAAGCCAACTTCGAGGAATTTAACGGAAAACTAACTACCGATTTTAATTCATTTAAGTCGCGCGTAAGCAACAACAACACTGAAGATACATGTAAATCATTCGTGGATATAGTGCATAAATATATAGATTTGTATATACCTTCGAAATACTCTAAAAATGATTGCGAGCCCAGATGGTACGATAAAGAGGTTAGAAGGGCTATCCGCAAACAAAGAGATTTGCACGGAAAAGTAAAAGCTTTTAAGGGAATAGATCAGCCTGTTCCAAATCCACCACGATCACTATTGCTAGAAAAGCACAAGAAAGCAAAATGCGACACCAAGCGAGCTATGCGTAACGCCCACAGTAACTTTAAAAACAAAATTCTTGGGGAATGCTTAGAGGAAGACCCTAAAGCTTTCTGGTCCTACGTTAGAGAGGTACAGAGAAAGGTACAAACAGTGAGCTCGATAAGGAATATCGAAGGTAACATTACTTGCGATTCGAAGATGAAAGCGAACATTCTAAACGAATTTTACCAAAGTGTATTCACATCAGATTGTAACATAGAGATCCTCCCTAAGGTTAATACACTGGATTCCATGCCAAATATAACTTTTACGAAGGACGGTATAGTTAAAATCTTACACAAAATTAAGCCAAATAAGATGCCAGGTCCAGAAGGCATTCCAGCAAGAGTGCTTAAAGAACTGGCAGAAAGCGTCGCCCATTATCTCAAAATTATATTTTCTAAATCGGTGAATGAAGGTAGGGTCCCATCCGATTGGAAATTAGCTGATATTAATCCTGAGACTGAGGCATTTAGCGAAACGTACAGTCTTATTTCATTTCTCCCAAAAGATAAAGGAAGATTATCCATCCAGCTGTTGTTGCCCTCTAACCTTGTGTTATCAATGAAAAGGCTTATTGCGAGACGTGGCTTGAGGTGTTTACGGAAAGTCGTAATTCTTTCTAGAAAATCACGATTTCCAAGCAATAATAAAATAGCATCCTCACGACAGCATTTTGAAACCTTCTTTCCATTGAAAGCAATGAATACCATGCGGTTAACAAGTCACTTGCGGCAGATTTGCCATCAGGGGCAATGGCGGACATCGCACGACGCTTCACGCGGTGGAATCGCTGTTCATTTGTTCTGTAAGATACGAGCAGAAGTCAACGGCATTCCTGGTTTGACTGGTGCTGAAGAAATCTGCGATGAGTGAAGAATGGCTATATTTGGCGGGCCATGGGAGATAAAATTGAACCTCCCTCTCAAAGAACTAATATTGCTAAATTCTCATTCCTTAATAGAACAATAGATCAAAGGAACGCTCTCCCTGCAGGTATATTTGAGCCATTTCCTTCCCAAGTGCGTACCTTCAAGGCGAAGTTAAATAAATTGTAATAGCTGTTAATTTAATTCTGTTTTCTTTTGATGGAACGGGATAACATTTGTACATTTTGTATTACGTACATGTCTTGACTTCTGTCAGAGGGAGGTTTTCCGAGGGGTTTCCCACCATCCAAATACCTCACAGAAATAGTGTTTAACCCTCAATTTATATTTATATTGACTAATGTTGCTTGACCATGTACGACTGTATGAATGTATGCATGTATGATATGTAATGTCCAACCACTGCCACCAGATTTATAATCTACTTGTAGTGTTCATGTAATAATAATAATCTTTTCCTTGATCCCTCCAGTCAGGGCCCTCATACTTCAAATCCATCCATTACATGCATTACTCAATATAAGAGTGTCTCGTGACTGATATTATTCCAAGGGTAAGCAAAGCAGAGAGGTCACGAGACAAAGCGTAGCCGAGGAACCCTCCAAACACTGAATAATGTATTTTTCCGTACTCTTTTTCAACGCTACAGCGTTATTCTCAAGAAAAGTTAAGCTGTAGTAGACCAAAAAAAACATGTTTTCCTTATCAGATTCAGCACCATCGATTTAACTTAGAGTCCAAATATATTATTAAAAAAGAACAAGTTGTTGATCAGTGAAATCTAAAAAACTTCCTCCAGTCGTTCAAATTCTTATCCTGGCTTTAAACTAAAAATAAGGCTAAAAAGATTTTAAATACATGCATACCACTGCTCTGTTATGTGTATTGCATACCACTGCTCCATATATCTGTTATGACTCATATAAGCTCGATATCAGGAATCCACTATTCACTGGTGTTAATTCATCAGTGGTGCATAATCTGTGGACTGAAAACGAATGACGGCATCATCATTTTTACCTCTCTTTGCAAATTTAAAACATCTATTTGCCTTAAAAGAATAATCATTAATAATTTACATTTTAAAAGAACCCAGTTTTGAAATTTCTTATTCTAACTCTCAATTTATTTCTTAAATGATTTAATTGATTTTAATCAAATTTCTCTCGTTCTCATGTTTTAGAAAAAGTGGTTTCGCGAACTAAATGTTCACAAATTTTAAGAGCTGTCTCTGCGTGATATTTGTTCATCCACCTTCGCATTTCTTCTGCGTGTAGTTCGAGCATCCCTTAAAGAAGAAGACTTCTATTCATTGTGTATAAATATTTTAACTTGTCGTCGTAGAACTTGGAAAATATTTTAACTTGTCGGCGGATTTATTTTGATACACTTATGGAAATGATAGGAAGTTCTTGCTTTGCTAGAAGATGTACAGGGTGTTTCCCGGGAACCGCATGTTTTTTGATTAGATAGTACACGGCAATTAGTGGGGGAAGGGCGGTTGGGAAGGTCCTATTATTTAGAGGAGAGTTGGAAGTTTTAATTATACTCAAAATGTGGGACCTTGAGCACCGCGTTTTTCGTTATGAGAGGGTTTTACTCTAATGGTGAGTCCGTTACCCAAACCCAAAGAGACTTTCGCCGGTGTAGGAGTCGAGGATCACTTAACGGGTGGGAGTCACTGTACAGTGACTCTCACCGGAAGGCGGCGTTCACTTGACAAGTATGCCCTGCCCGGGTGGGGTTCTCTTTACTCAGGCGGCTATCACTTAACGCATGGTTTTCTTCACATTTTTGCTGTTTTTTGCCTTAGAATTTGCAAGAATTTCTTTCTAAGTATCAGACATTAGTTTTAAAAGAATTCTAAATTATTATATCATATCTTATTCGTAAACAAAGTTGTGAATTTTAAGTAAATGAAAAAAACTATTTAGTATCGGTCTTTCCATTATAGTTACTTGAGTTTTGAGTTGAATAAAACTTAATTAAGAAATTCCACAGAAAAACAAGTTCAACCAAATTTTAGCTTGATATATCTCACGTGTAAAAATGTAATAGAAAATGTTTTGTTCTGATATTTTTGGTACTTAATCACAGTAAGAAAAAAATAAGTTCCCATTATTTCGCGCTCTCAAACGGAGCGCCCAATTTGAAAAAACTTTATTTCAAAATATGTTAATTTGATCTACACAAAATTTTAACACAATATTGCCGTATACATATTAAATTAGAATTAAAAATTTCAAAATATTTCCTTCCCACAAAAGAAACTGTTACCTATGATGTAAAACAACTTTTCCTGAGTAAAGAAAGTAGGTTCAAATGCAAACTTGGTTTCGTTACCAATCTATTGGTAGGATATTTCATAATATATAGCATACGTTAACTTTAACTTAATTTATAATAACTGCAAAGGCGTTTGTTCCCCAGTGGGGCGGCCATAATGAGTGTTGGTGTCACGGTGAAAAACACCGTTGAGGAAGGCAACGGGAGACCACCTCGACTACATATCCCATGTTATGATGCACAAACAAAATACTATTGGTACTTGCAAAGGCACTCAGCCTTCTAGGATGAGTATCATACCCGGCAGTGATGGGAGTAAGGCCATCTCGGTTGTCATTCCACGAAACCCTTACACAAGGAAAGACAACAAAAGAAGAGAGAAGATGGAAACGAGGGTGGGGACATGGAATGTTAGGACAATGCTCAGGATAGGGAAATTGGAAAACGTAAATTTAGAAATGAAAAGGTCCAACATAAATGTAATAGGGTTATGCGAAGTGCGGTGGAAAGACGAGGGAGACTTCTGGTGCGACGATGTTACAGTCATTTTCAGTGGGGGAAATACTAGCCAGAGCATAGTAGCTGTAGTGTTGGATAAGAAAGCGGTAGAATCCGTGATAGCCACCAAGCTAATAAGCGATCGGGTTATGTCGGTAGAAGTAAGGTCTGAACCAGTAAACATGGTTATAGTTCAGGTGTACTTGCCCACTAGTGATTACAGTGAGGATGATGTAGATATGGTCTATGAACAAATAGAGGAGGTTATGAGAAGGGTTAAGGGAAATAAGAATCTTGTTGTTATGGGAGACTGGATCGCGGTAGTCGGGCAAGGCAAAGATGGGGAAGAGGTTGGAGGATTCGGTTTAGGGAAAAGGAACGACAGAGGACAGAAACTGATCGACTTTTGCAAAAGAAATAATCTCTGCATCACAAACAAACTCTTTCAGCACCATTACAGACAAAGGAACACATTGAAAAAGCCCGGGGATACAGATAGGTCCCAAATTGATTACATTTTGGTAAGAAAGAGGTTTAGAAATAGTGTTAAAAACTCGCGAAGTTTTCCTGAAGCTGATGTCGACTCGGATCATAATCCGGTCATGACGAAAACCGAGCTTAAGTTTAAAAAGATCATTAGACCAAAACGTACACCCAAATAGAATTTAGAAGCTCTAAGGGGTGGGAAGTCTATAGAATTTCAAGAGTCGGTTAGCAAGGCTCTTGATAGTAAGAGGAGGGAACTAACCACAAACGAGGAATGGGGAAAGCTTAACATTTGTGTGAAGGATTGTTCTCAAAAACTGTTGCGAGGGTTAAACAAACTAAAACTAGAAAACCATGGGTAACTGTAGAAATGTTAAATAAAATGGTGAAAAGAAGGTAATGAAAAAGAGTCAACACTGACCATGGGTACAGAATGTACAGAGCACTAAACAACGAACTAAGAAGGGAAACTAATAAGGCTAGGGAATAGTGGTGGAAGAGGCAGTGTAATGAAATAGAAAAGCTCTTGGAAAGCGAGAGGGCCGACCTAATGTATAGTAAAGTAAAGCATCTGACGGGGAATAGAATTAGTAACAGAATGGTGACGGTTAAAGACAGTAAGGGAAGTCTTAAGAACCTGGGGGATAAGGCCAAGAAATGTTTCTATGATTTAATTAGGAAAATTTATGATGAAGGGCCATGGCCAGAGGATTTTACCAAAACTATCTTGATTCCTTTACAGAAAAAGAAAAAGGCTACAGAATGTCGGGATTATCATACAATTAGCCTAATCTCTCACGCGGCAAAAGTACTTCTAATAATTTTATAGACGGTTCTGAATAGACGGGTTGAAGGAAAAATTAAAGGGCTAATCGGAGAAGACCAGTTTTGTTTTCAGAGAGGGAAAAAAAATGTTTCTTAATCTATGGCAAATTAAATTAATTTGAACAATAAGTGGCAATTAAGCAATTACAAAATTGACAGTAAAGATTGTTAATGCTCACAAGGGTACATCGGGAGGGTACATTGGGAGCTTTAGATTCAGCACTTAACCTGTAAAGAAAGAAATTAAGGAATGAATATTCCTTAATTCCTAATAATATATTTTTTAAAGTATAAGTATGTATGAATGTTTGTACAGAACTTAAACGAATCATTATAATTTTATTAATGGTTTTTTCTTGTGCTTCTTTTAGAGCAATAATGTGCAAATACGACAAATCACTATCCCCAAGTTCCACGCAGTTGAGATTATATTGGAACCATTTTCATTACACATAAAATATTTCTTTGAATTTACAAGCATTCTTGGAGACAAGCTATTAATTTAAGTTACTTTATTATTTTCTCCGGATGCTGTCTAATGACTGCAGAAAACAGTAATGGCTCTAAATGGTCCATCTTAGCCAAATATCTACTATCATTTTTGCCATTTACAATGATAAATAAGATTTTCCGGTAACTTGATTGCTTTTTTCTATAACTGTCGGTTTCTATTGTCCATCCTTAACTTTCTTCATTATTCATATTGCAAATAATTTTACTCACTTATGTTATGAAATACTTCCAAGAACATTCCACCACTTCATTATAAAACGAAGGTATCCCTTAAAAAATTCAATAACTGATTCTTAAGGATAAATTTAGATATTTGATAATGATTTTCTTACAGAATAAGACGCACTTTCAAGTCCAATAACGTAAATCAAAAATAAATAATAAAGTCCAACAAGGTAAAACAACAATAAATGTAATTTACTTATAAGTAATTAAACAAATGAATGCCAGCCATCTGCTCCAGAATAAACTTTGATTCCGCGAAACGAACAATGCAAGTATTATTATGATTTTAAATATCATAAAAGTGAGTTTTTATTTTAGGAGGTAGGAGAGATTCGGTCACGAGCTTTGTATGTAAAGGCTAAAAATCTGAAGGTCGTTGAGGACTGTTATCGGTCGGCTCTTTGGAATTTGTTTGTGGAAGACAATCTCAATTTTCGTAGAAAAACTTTAAAGCGAAAGTAACGGAAAGGGAAAGCAAAACATCAATGAGTATTCGAAGTAGCCAATCTTAAATACATGAAATTCCGCTTCCTTTTTTGTAACCACGGAGATAAAGCGAAAGAGAAAGTATATGTTTGTTACCAAGAAGAATGACACGAAAACTGATTAGTAGAAAACAATACAAATGTGTTTTAAATCAAGAACGGGGTCGAAAAATAATTATACTTTGGTATAACAACTATCAACGAAGAATATTCCATCTAGAAATCGAAACTTAGACCAAAAATATGGAAGGAATAAAACTTCGAGGGAAAGTTAACAACTTTTAATAGTGCAAAGAAATCTTAATGGGATGATTTTACAACAAAGAAATTGATAAATGATGTTCACTGGGCCAAGGGGGTTTCAGTATTCATTTTGCATGAAGATTTCCAAAAACAATCAGATAAGTTTGCTTGCATATGTGCACTTCTTACACCATAAATAAAGTTATATTATTATTTTTATTATAAGATCATGCTACTACAGTCAATGATAAACGGAGAGGAAGAGGAAATATTCCTGGATCGAAATAACTGTGAAACGCTTCTTTACTGGAATGTTACACATGCAAAAGTTGTCTTAACTCATCAGAAATTTCAAATAAATCAAAAAGGCTTGATATGTAGTATAAGTCTCTCGCAAGTCTCTTTCTTCTAAACAAAAGAATTTTTGTGTTCGGAAGACCCAAATGTAAACATTAGGTATAAGGCTGATGTTAATTACAATCAGACTTTATTTAACGAGTCCAAGATCAGAATTGTAATATGATGATGTACTTAATCCTTTATTAAAGAGTAGAGTTATCAATTGTTACTTATTATGATATGGCAAAGATATAACAAAATATTTTGATTTTCTGTGTGTATGCGTCGATGAGAACGAAAGCGCATTTCATACTTCGTAACGCAGGAGGGCTGAAGGCCAAATAAAACCGTGTCTTCCGAGAGTAGACGATTTGCGTAAGGCTGGATTCCTTTTTACTGTACAAAGTTATACTCTCCTCTTTAAACATAAATGGATCACATTTTTATTGACATGGAATTACTACAGCCCATAACTCAGTACGTTAAATCGAAATTATGACGAAATAATGATATTTAAACACGAAGCTCTGATAAAACAACGACTATTTGATGCATAAATAAAATAAAAATCTGATGTGGCCAGCGCATGACTTTCTCCATGTATAAGATGTAAATATTTATCAACGACAGTAATTTCGAACTCTATATTCCATCTAAACTTGGAAGATTAGTGATTTATTTATATCTTTGACGTCAAAAAAATTATAAATAATGTTTTTCGGGACATGCTCGATGAAAAACGATGAAACTGGCCTTTCGCCCATAGAGCCCAGAGCGCCCAAAAAGTACATAATCAGCAACTTCCGGTTTATCGGTATTTCACGAATAACTCCTAATCAACCGGTGATACAAAAATATGTTAAATACAAAAGTTATAGTAAATCACATTATATAATACTTTTGTAAGATATACAATATACCTAAATATCATATTTATGGAGATATTTTGAAAATCGGAAATGAGCTTTGATGAATGAAGCTCGACTTCCGGTTTACCGATTTACTTGAAAAACTAATCAACTCTGACAATACAGACCAAAGTACTATATATGAAGTTTGGTATTAATACGACCAATTATTTTCACATTAGAGCGCCCACTATCACACACACACATACACACACACACACACACACACACACACACACACACACACACATACACACAGACATCATTCCGAAAATGGTCAAAACAAGTGACCCCAAAACATGTATTTCCGTTGAAATCTCGAAGTCAATTTTTTAATGAAAACAATACTTTCTCTATACTTCGTATATGGAGAAAGTAAAAATCCAGTTACAATGGATTAGCCTAATTCCAATAGGATTATCTATAGGGCCCCACTTATTAATTCACTGCTGATAACGTTCGGATATTTAATAGAATTGTTGATAAATTTACACCCAGCAAAAGATTTCTCTCATAACTATGACTAATCGATTCATACAGAATACAGACTGCAATAGCAGAGAAAATAGTAAAGCAAATGAAAAAAATCATCGTATTGGATGCTTAATGACATGTCTACGTAACTGTTTGATTCAATTTTAACTAAGCGTTCTCTTTACTAGACGACAACGCACAAACAGTTTGAGGAAAACGAAGAATTATATTATCGAATTTAAAAATGCTTATTCCTGTAAAATCTAAATCTCAAAACATTAATTAAATATAAAAATGAAATTCTTTGATGTTATATAGTCACTCAACTTCTGCGCTTTGACATTCAACATGAAAATACGTCCATCTGGCATAAGTCCGCGACAAAATTAAAATAAACAATGAATTGGTGAAACAATTCCTACGTCATCAAAGAATAAGAATTTCCAATCCTCCAAAAGAGCCCTCCGCTTTGTCTCTGGCATGCTCTCGTTATTTGTAAATAGAGATTATCTTATACGAGTAAAAGTTTGATTGCATTCTGCAAGCATATTAATGATACAAATTTTAAGTCGATATCATATCGGGAAAGCCCTCAAACTTAAATCTGTATTCCTCCTTTGAAATATATGGTAAAATATAAATGGTGCCCTAGGGTAGAACCAATGATCAAAAGGTAAAAGATAAAATGTTTTTATGACATATTCATTATTTCTGTTCATACGAGTATGCCTGGCCATTGAATTAGCACCTTCTCGGTGAATGACTCATAAAAAAAGTAGAATTCCCGCAATACATTTCGAATACTAGAGCCGCCTGAGAGTATCTATTATTATATTTAACTGCAATCAACTCAATTGAATTCGGTAATAAGTAAGTGTTAAAATTATTGTGTAAATCAGCAATCAAAGATACACCTTAATAGAATAGAGAGCTCCCTATTTAGAAGTAAGAAGTTTTTTTTTAAGATTTCCTACGAATGACAAACTTATTAGAAATGCAAGTATTAATCTTTATTAAAAAGAACTTAAATTTAACATGATATAAATGGGTGAATTGTAAGGAAGTTTGAATAAGACTGTCCATCTGATTAGGGACTTAATCGTTGAGCATTAAAATTAATGGTTTATGAAGGCAAGGCATAATTACTAAAGCGTAATATGTTCACAAATTGTCTTAACTTTAATAAACTAATTTCACCTTGAGTGCCCTTGCTCCTTCTGTTTGCATTTAAGAGGTCGTTCAATTATATACTACCATCGGAACTTTTAAATTCAACCAGTCTCTTCAACTATGTAAGCGATAGACATATGATTTTGAAAGAAAATAAAATATAGATATGAATCAATATAATGCAATTCAATTATAAGATGCAAATAAAATTGTAATTACTTATCCCCAGTCGCCAGAATCCATGAGCCTCTTCCGTGACTATCTTCGACGGCCTTTGATTTTGATACACGAGAGAACCACACAGCAAAAAACAACGAAAGGAGTGGTATTTTTCGCTTAAAATCTGAAAAAATAGTAAAAAATATTAATGTGATATCAAATTATAGCTATCCTTTAAATATTCTACTCTGAAGCCTGAAGCATGCATAGAGATATCAATACGAACGTCAATTTTAAAATGAGTTTTCCATTAATTTAAATCAGCATACCCTTTATGGATAGTATTAAATATAGCGAAATAATTTTTATCGAGATAAACGCATTGCCATTAATACGAGAATGATACTCTGATGAAGAAGGAGTCGGAAAAAAGCAGTAATTGACCACTCAAGCATCTCTTTACTACAGTAAGGTCGAACTTCGCTTGAGAAAGACAAAAATCTTGTATGCATTCTGACGAGTACCAAATCGAATAAAATTAAAAGAATGGATATAGTTAACAGCGAATACACAAAATTTGGAAGAATTACACGACTAATTTAAGAAATAACTAAACTTGATACATGAAATATCGGAACGACTCGAAATAGTAAAATCCCATAATGAATGTATATCATATCCAATTTAATAATATTTAATTTAAGCTCACTGAAACAATAATGAATAAACTTCGATATAGATTAAAGTATTATAGATTGGGAAAGTGACTCAGTTATTTTCAATGGCCTGTAATCGTTACATTCAAACAAATAATTTCCATTATTCAATTGTTCAAGACATTTACTAAATATCACCCAAAAGTTCAGGTTCGTTAAAATTCTTATTCGTAAACTTCTTTACTTAAAATTCAGCGTAAAAGACATACGTTTTTCATTAGTATTTTAGACATCGATTGAACTTTATGATATTCATTTTCGACGATCGTTTACAGACATATCATTACGTGCATATAATATCGGATTATTACTAAATCGAACAGTAATAATACGATCGATTTCAAGGAATGCACAGTGAAGAAGTACTCTTCTATCTCGAAAGACAACTGCACTAAATTACCTACTCATAGAGCAAAGAACGTGGCGCAAACATAATACGCCAAATCGACTCTTGACATATTGACATTTAAAAATCGAAAAATTACTAAATCAACTGAAAATACATTTCAATCCTGAACCGAAATCACTTAACGAATAACAAAGAGTACAAAATAAATCACTAGTCTTTACAGTTATTCTTCGATTTAATAGGTTACGATATTAATGCAAGTTGGCAAACTTATAGCAGTAATCAGTAGCAGGTAATTTCAAATTAAAGTAAAATATGAATGCATTAAGTTATTCAATTGAGAATTAGTTTCTATACAATGAGATTGGAAAACCTTATCATGAAATTATTTCAAATACCAATAACCGTTACAGTCAACAAAATAATTTCGTTATTCTACTGTTAGGGATATTTGCTAAATACCAAGCAAATTTTAAAAGCGAGTCATTATATTCCATGCGCCTTTTAGTTATAATTAAATATACCATTTAAGACTTGCGTTCTTTCTTTTTTATTAAAGTTTTGATTTACTTTACAGACATTCATCGACGACGAAAATTTACATGCTTTACATAACTTAATAAACAAATCGAGTGATTGCAATAAAGAATTTTAAGTGCAGGCTTAGAGTAAACGAAATACAAGATGACGAGACGGAATTCTTCTGTCTTCAGGGACAACTGAACTTAATGACCTACTCATAGACACGGAAACGTTACTCACAAATATTACGCAACAAAAGAACTTAAAATATCAGAAATTCCAAACCAAGGTAAAAAATATTCCTTTGATAAGAGACAATAAGTTCAATTAAGATATTTTTTGAATCATACCATACACAGGAATTCTTTCTTGACGTTCACGGATATATTAACACACCGAAATTCGTTCTCTCATTTCGTCGACAAATAATCACGAACGTGAGTATTACATCTAAAAAGAGATAGCTAGACTTTAAAAATACAAATTAATAAGAAAAATATAGAGTTAAACTTTAAAATATCCCTCCGATTTCCAGGTTCCGCAATTAACGCAAGTCGGTAAATTTAAATATAACGGTTTTTTCCAGAAAATTCAGTAAAAGGTACTCACCTGAAGAAATCCGAACAGCAAATGAGAACTTTACCGTTTGAACACATTTTGAACATTATTCCTGTGCTGTGATTGGTCCATTTCGAATTCACTGTAATTGGCCCCGACCACCCTCGGTTTTTATAATCTATAATTATAATTAAATCAATAGCTATTTCAATTAGAAATTGTGAAAATTGAATTTTAACATTATTCGAACATTTCCTTTTTTGTAAATATAAATTTTACACTTTGCTATTAATATTATAACTACTCTTAATATATGAACAAATGAATGGGAGAAGCGTATTTGTGCACTCAAAGAATTTACATGGATATTTCTGATAATATTTCAATATATAAACAGACTTTCTTCTTTTCTACGAAGTTTCCTTAAGGAAACCAGTGATGGTGTTAATGATAATTAAGATATGTTGATTAATAGTATGATACCCTTTCCTAAATGAAAACAAGATACTCCTAGATCCGGAAAATTTTCGTATACTTTACTGCAATGATAATAAAAGATGTACACCTAAATCCTGTCAAAAAGAACACTCTATAGTTAGACATTCTCTTTGAGTTGTATTGCATTATTTTAAAGATCTTGAATAAGGAACAGTATTTCAACATTCATACCTTCTGTGTCTTTCCTCTTCAAATCCTTTCCTCAGCTTTTCTTCTCACCTTAGGAATTTGTGGATATAATCTGTATTTTAGTTGCTATTACTTTAACGGGATTTAATAACATTCGATTTACCACTATCACATACGACACAATTAAGGTGTTGAGTTATATATACTGTAGCACCATTTTTTTAACTCGTAGTCTAAGTTAGACGGAAATCACAAGAGTGAAGGTTCAGATATAACTACGAAGAAAGGCCTTCGAGTATTCCTCTGGTAAATTCACGTGTCCGATTTTCTTAGCATTGATGGGACATTCGCAAGAAAAATATGCTGGTATTTTAGAGGTAGATAATGGCCGCCATTGTGAGAACAGAAACGAGGACTGTCAGTCACGAGAAAAACATTACTCACTTATTCTGAAACGCCATATACGTGATTCAGGTTTTTCAAGACGATCGATTTTTGGAAAGCGCGGTAATGGTCTCGTAATCGCCTCGTGGTGTATTGAGCATGTAAGTAAAGAGCCAAAATTAAGTGATATTTGAGTGCTAATTATTATTTAATGTAGGTAAAGTGGATTTATTGTAAGGGATCAAGATCGAGTGTGCTTATGGATAAATGTTATGCTGCGAATGTGCTACAACAACGACGTATAACTCCAAATCATCCGTGGTATAACCAGAAATGCTTGGCTTTAGAGCAGAATCAATTATATAATCAGTGATTACATTTAGTAAGGGTGTACCAGTGTAGAATTCTAAATCAGTGATTAAAGAATAGTCAATGAAGGACAACCTAGGAATGGATGAAAGTAAATGCTAGAGTTTTACGAATTGTGCCACCTTCGAAAACAAACATATTGCCTTCAGTGATTTTTGACATAAATGTAAGTATGGAATGAATGATATCTAATTGTACGTCTATATTTTCAATCCATGCCAAGTTTTCGTATCAATATCATAGCCTAAGGAGGAGATAATTATGTAATTACTAAAACGATTTTCCTATTTGATAGAATCTGTTAGTTTGTCAGAACGTGTAATATTGTTAAGCCCGGAAAGATTGCAGCATTTTCGATGCTGTTTATTCGATTTATCGAATGGTTCCATTGCCAGCCACTATCTTTCTAGTGAGAAATAGTAGTAAATTTTAACGAAATTAAATTTGAATGTTAATTTGTAAATCTATCAAGACCTATAATCTCCAGTTGTCTAATGTTTCATTTTGAAATTACTTTGATTGGTTGGCTTGATGTTTAAGAGGTCGTCGAGGAGACGTCAGCTCAAATGCTGGTAAATTCTCGACCTCTTCACCATTAGCTAAAATTCATTTAGTAGAGGGAATGAGGTCTTATGGATATTATGAGGGATGAGGCAGATATGCCATGGTTTTCTTGCAGGTTAGGGAAAGTTAATGCAACTTCAGAACAATTATTACTAAAAATATTGCATTTCCTTAACAATCTACATCAAGGGCAGACACAAATCCCACCTTTATCTCCTTAGCTTGCATATTTTCACTGCTATTAAGAAGACAAAACTAAGGGATAGATAGTCAATTATCCGCTTCTGCAAAAAAATAATGGGAATAACCCCTTACTAATAGGTTCGGTGGTAAAAGTTTACATATTGAAACATGATTTTAAAATGAAGGTATATATTCTTTCTTCTTAGCGATATTTCAGTGACAGCAATGTTTGCCTTCTAGTACTTAAAAAGATGAATGTTTGTGTTGAAGTAGATATGGACACATAACAAAGCCACGAGATTTTTAGCGATTGAGAATCAATCACTGTGAAGATATATCGAAACAAAGGAATTCTTACGGTGAAAATAAATTAATCTATTCATATATAATGGAGATATTCTGGATAGTAAATGCTTCTTTAAATTAATATTTTTATAAAGTATTGCCAGCAATAGCAATGTAAATCAATTAAATGTGCGCTTAAGCAAATCCTATTCTTTGTTACAGAAAATCAGGAGTTATAATGTATGATTAAATACCTTAATGTCGTAATCCTGGTGTAATATTAAAATAAATTGATTTATGGTATGGATACTCGTATATTCTAGTTTATCGCCAAATTAACATTTTGTGAAAATAAATAACATTAAAAAAAATTATATCCAAAACTTTTAAAATTCACTTTCAACACTACATAATTTCATTTTCTATGAACTTATCAAATTAAAAAAAAAAACAGATATATACCCATTTACTTATCCCATTCATTTGTTTATAGATTATGAGTAGTTATAATAATATACGCAAAATTCAAAATTAATGTTTAAAAAATAATTAGCAGGAAAAAAATTCTTAAAAATCAATAATAACAATATCTCATTGATTTGGCTATTAATTTAATTGTAATTATTGCTTATAAAATTATAACAACCGAGGGTGGTCGGGGCCAATGACAGCGAATTCGAAATGGACCAATCACAGCACAGGAATAGTGTTCAAAATTTGTTCAAACGGTAAAGTTCACATTTGCTGTTCGGATTTCTTCAGGTGAGTACCGTTTACTGAATTTTCTGAAATGACCGTTAGAATTTAAATTTATCGAATTGTGTTAATTGGGGAACCTGGGAATCGGAGCCATATTGTAAAGTTAAAAGATTTTTTTGTTAATAATTAATATTCCTAATGTCTAGTAATCTCCTTTTAGAAATAAATATTCACGTTCCTGATTATTCGTTAACGAAAAGAGAGAACGAATTTCGGTGTGTTAATATATCCGTGAACGTCACGAAGGAATTCCTCGGTATGATATGCTGCATGAAATATCTTAATTGAAACTGAAGTCTCTTATCAAAGTAAAATTTTCTACCTTGAGTTGGAATTTCTGATATTATAAGTTCGTTTGTTGCGTAATATTTGTGCGTAACGTTCCCGTGTATATGAGAACGTCATTCAGTTCAATTGTCCCTGAAGACAGAAGAATTCTTTCTCGTTATCTCGTATTCCTTTTACTCTCAAATTGCACTTAAAATTCTTTTTTGCAATCACTCGATTTGGTAATGACGTTATGATTAGTTTGTAAATTTTCGTCGTTCACGAGTGCCAGAAAAGTAAATCAAAGCTTAAATTAGAAATAAAAAACACATATCTTCAATGGTCAATTTTATTATAACTATACAATTGATTATTTTTCAATTATTGTTGTTCGTTAAGTTATTATTGTTTTTATATAAGTGGAGTGGAGTCACTATTCGTGGAGTATTTTCCAAGGTGTCAGGATTTCTGTGGTCACGACTTAGGATTTCGTATTTATGGTATGTAATTTTAGATATCCGAATAGAATTTCATTTTTTTAGTCTCCTATCAATGAAGAATTTTCCTTGCAATTTGTAAATATAGATATGCCAAGTGTCGACATTGCGAATTATAGATGCGCCACTTTTCTTTGTCTATGAGTAGGCCATTAAGTGCAGTCGTCTTTCGAAATAGAAGATTACTTCTTTTTTCTCAACGTACATTCTTTGAAATCGATCATCTTACTGTTCGATAAATTAATAATCCGATTTCATAAGCACGTAATGATACTGTCGCAAATGAACGCCATAAAAAATATCATAAATTTTAATCGATGCTTAAGTTAAAAATGAAAAACTTATTTATTTTACGCTAAATATCAAGTGAAGAACCATAGGAAGGGGAAATCGATCAAACTGGGATTCTCGCGTGGTACAGTCCTGGCCAAAATTAACGCAGCACCAGCCGTAAGGATCGCTAGGGAGGTGCTGCGTTAATTTTGGCCTGAAGTGTACATTTATCAAACAATAGAATAACGGAAAAAACCTATTTTGAATGTAACGGTTACAGGCAATTGAAAACTGAGTAATTTTCCCAATCCAAAATAGTTTAATGTATATCGAAGTTTATTCATTATTGTTTTAGCGAGCCTAGATTAAATATAATTAAATTAAATTCTATTGACTTTATTTATATATTATGGAATTGTATTATTTGGATTCGTTCCGATATTTCATTTATCACGTTTATTTCTTATATTAGTAGTGTAATTTATTGTCCTCATTTTATTTTTAATCCGATACAGCCCATTCTTTTGAATTTGATTCGGTACTCGTGAGTGCGGCTACGGAATGTTTCACTTGAACCAAAGTCCTAAATTTTCAGTCGAAAAAGGATGCATGAATAGTTAATTACCGTTTTGTCAGATCAATTATCGTCATCAGAATTTCAATCCTAGATCAATGAAAGTGCATGTATCTCGATGTAGAATAAGTCGTTCTCTTTAATAGTATGCATTACGGATATGCTGATATTAATATAACGGAAATCTCATTTGAAAGTCAACTCTCAAATTGTTAACGTCCATACATGTTTAACGCTTCAGATAAGAATATTTTCCTGATTAGTTTTACTTAATTTTATATTAATTGCATTTTCTATTTTTTCCAGATTTTAAGTAAAT
The DNA here is from genome assembly GCA_947579665.1 of Sympetrum striolatum. Classification (NCBI taxonomy): domain Eukaryota; kingdom Metazoa; phylum Arthropoda; class Insecta; order Odonata; family Libellulidae; genus Sympetrum; species Sympetrum striolatum. The sequence continues at coordinate 71,906,165 of OX388351.1, read as the reverse complement.
TTAACGTCTTCCATCGATGATTTACGTGCGTCTCTCGAAATGAAAGTTCGTTGAAGGAATTCGTCACGGAAGAGGATCACAGTCACCGACAACTGGTGTTCTAATCTAGGTTTTTACAATTTGTATTTATTTTTAACAATATTAATTTAATTTTCATTGATTCATATCTTCATTTATTTTCTTTCAAATTTGCATGTCTACCGCTTACGTTATAGAAGTGACTACTTGAATATTGGAGTTCCGAATGCACAATATAATATAACGACTTTTCCGAAGTAACCATTAGGCGCTAGGCCACACAGTGAAATTAGTTTGTTAAAGATTAAACAGTTTTTGAACATAGTAATAATAATAATATTAAATAATGTATTAATTACGCCTCGCCTTCTGAAATGAATAAATTTAATTTGCAGCAATTAAGTAGTGCCGAAATAGATCGAATGTCTTTTTGTTTGACTTTCAGTTTGCTCTTTTAGATTATTTTAACGTTAATTTTCAATATTTCATTTTTAATGCGTTTCGCATTTGTCCAAAATCTTAACAAAACTTTTAATCCCTAAATGTGGGCTTTTTTTCATTGAAATTTCTATGTTTGATCTCTTCATTACTTCAATAAACTCAACATTTATAACACTTGCTAAAAAACGAATTTCAAAGAGTTAATAGAGGTAACCTATAGAAATAGATAGTCACAGCTCTACTGACAAACATTGGGAGCATTTCAGAGACTTAGCCGAGGGCTCTTTTAGAGCATATGGAATCCACTGCTTATTTTTGATGACAAAGGGATTGTTTCAGCACTTAATACTTTTATTTTAAATTATATAATTTATATCTTGGTGCATTCATAATATTTATATAGCTTTGATTGGGATATTTTAAGTACCATTACTGAATTTATTTGGTGCATCTTGTTCTTTACGGTGTCGATATTAAATAGGCATCGTATAATTGAAAGGTATATTTCTCACTTTTTGTATTTTATCGTCGATATAAATAAGGCTGCGTCTATTCTTTTGAATAGTATTTAACTCGCTACTCATCATCATAGGTAATTAACTTTTCTCCTTCCAAACCTAATTTTGAATTTCCCTTTCAAAAAAAAATTTAATTTTTTCTCAACTAATGAATTATTAGAGTCACCAGTATTTAATTTCGATAGTGATTTTCATGCATGTATTTTAGGGTTTTAAAGTAGCGATCCTTAATAGTAAGCGGGAAGAGATATTGAAATTAATGTAACAGAAATCTCCTTTGAAAGTCTCCCATCATATCGGTCATGTCTGTACATACATGCTCAAGGCTGCAGATTAGAATATTTACCTAAAAGCAATTATTTTATGTGATATTAATTTAATTTATATTTTTTCTAGATTTCAAGTAAATAACCTCTCCTTTAGATGTTTTCCTGGTGTGTTCGTCTCGCGTGTTTCAAAATCGAAAATCGTTGAAGAGATTAAGAGTTTCGTGGACTCCTGCAACCGAGATGTCAACTTTTTTGGTAAGGAGAATTCATACGTACATTTTATCGATGGATTTCATTTTCAAATAATGCATGTTTTCATTTTATTGGCTTTGATCATTTGCATATCGTTTATGTAATTGGAAAGACTTGGTGAATATTTCCTTAATTAGTTTCGATATAATAGGAGAGCTCTAGTGAATATAGAATATTACCGTTAGTACGTTAAAATAATTCAGTTACATTAATGAACTGCGATGTAACATTATGAGTACAACATGATGATATTCATTGGAACTTCTTTGCAATTCGCGATTTTAGAGTTTGTTTTAACCAGTGTTTAGGTAATAAGGCGCGTTGATACTTTTCATCATGCTTCCATATTGTAAAAGTCGCATGTAACATTTCTTTAAGACCATCGATTTTATGACAGCATCATAAACACAATTATTTGTGTTTCTACATAAGTGCTCCATAGCATATAAAAATATATTTCGGATCCCTGCTATGCAACAATCGATAGGGCATTTCAGAACACTCGCTGATTCTCGACTTCCAATGATTTTAATAAAAGTAAATCGCTGTAACTTAGAAAGCAAAGATGCATTGACGGAATTTCGCGGAAGCCGCAGCAGTCGTTGACTTTTTGTTAGTTATTTAGAATTAGGAATTGGATAATTGGTTATCGTATGCATTTGCATGCACTGCAGGCGTTGCCCGTGGGTTGTGATTTCGTTTCCACTGCCTCGGTACAAAATAGTAAAACTAATAATGATCTATTTTTATTGTTTGCTACATTTAAAAATAATTTAGGAGGCAGCCCCAAAACATTGTTAATTACTCTTTCACACATACATTATTACATTAAAAAATTCTTTAATAGCATCACTATATTAAAGAACAGGATTAGGTCACATTTTTAATTACGAACAAGACTTAAACATTAGTAAACATCTCCCTATTACTCCACCTATTTATTCCCACATTTACATCAGATGTATTCTATAATTACTGTTCCTATATAATAATATTTTACATTGTTTCTTTTATAAGTCACTTGTCACTTCAGAAGTTTCTCAATCATCTCACTTATGTATTATAGATTTAACAGTATCTAAAACAACACATCCGAAGACCCCTTTCATACGATACATTTTTATAATATCTTAAAGTATCAAAGTCCAAAATCTTGTTAAAAGACCTAGAGTGACCTTCACGCCAACAAATGCGCATTCCTACGTTCAAAATACACTTTCCTAAACTTCGCTATGCAAACACATAATGTCATTTGAATTGGTCTAGTGCACAGGGAGAGTCTGCCTGCAGAAAAGTGAAGCCAAAAATAACGCAACCCGCAGAGCACTGGGGTGCACTTAACTAAATGTATTTTTGGGGTTTTATTTTCCTCTCATACGGGACTCAGGAGCTTGTCTATCCTATGAAATGGACTCAGATAGTTTAAATGAATCTTTCACTTAACGATCGAGTTCGATTTTTTCTTTAAGTCTTCTTGATTCCTTTTATTATGGAAAATAAAACATGCCTGCAATGTAAACTTCTGCCGGTGTCGTCTGCTAGAGCGATATAGAAAACGAATCATCTGCCAACCTCCCGCAAACTCTATTAAAACCTCGTTGATTATTAAAATTTTAATTTTATATATGTTATAATGCATTAATTCGTCATAGTTTTTCATTGATCTATACCAAGTATGGCATAAAATTCCTTAATAGTCGTTTACCGCAATGAAATAAAGCTACTCTATAATACATTATAATAGCTTATCAGGGTAATTAGAGATTTTCCGCTTGTGCAAATATTTGTTCTAATTCATAATTGGGGCTTAATGCAGTAAAAGTTGTCAAAATGACGAATACGAGAGCTTGTATACCATGCAAGACCTGCAGGTGCAGCCGAGAGCACAATGAAATGTTCATTAAAACGCCGTGGATTAATACTGACGTTTGTTCTGCTTCATAGAATTTACATAATGAATGAAATAATAAAATTAAGGAAGATGCATAGATTCTAGTTCGGAACATTTTGTGGGGGCAGCTGTTCTGATGCACAGCAATTGACCATGCTGCAGGCAGAAACAAGCCCCTGCTTATTTACCTACAAAACCTTTAGAAACGCGAAAATAACAAAATTGCTTCGTGTTACGCATTGTTCAAACTACATTTTGTGTTTCAAAACGTTCGACTTACTCGATCAAACCTTGATAACTCTGTATCAAAGCCGCAAAATCACGAAAAACAATGTATTGGTATAGGGAGATACGAAAAGTGCAACCCAGCATGGCTAAATGCGCAATCTGCCGCTTTACCCCTGGCTTCACTTTTGGGCGCTAGAGGGAGATAGTAATCCTTACTCTATGGTCTAGTGTGATATGTTATGATGATGGACAAGAGGGAATATGCAAACATAGATAGGACACGTACATTCATTTATAAAATCCTTCCCGCAAAAAGCTCAAAGATGTTCATGTATGGAAGCTTAATATCTATTACGTTATTCATACTTTGTCAATAATTTATTGATATATCGATTAACATCGATTGTTTATTTTTTACTTTTTATGAAATATTCCTTGTTGAAAGTAGTAAAACTAATGCTTAATGGTTTCTAAGTCCTGGTATTGATTTTAAATAGATTTTCTTTTCAAATGATTCGGCTTTCAGTTAGTGGAACTTCATCTTAACTGTTTCTTTTATCTTATGTTTTTTCATCTCCGAGTTATTAAGACAATTTTTAGAAAACTGTACATCTTAATCAAGAAATAAAAGCAAATTATCAATTGACTTCGGATACAGTTTATCTAAAAGCGGAAATGTCATTCCGCGATTATTTTCAGAAACGCAGAGATAAAACGGAAGGGTGTATGTTTGTGATATAAGAAGGATTAAACGATAACTAATTGATATGATAGAAAAGTGCATATCTTTTAAGATTGAGATGAAGATTGAAAATTCATAGAGCTCACGATAGTTTACGAATGAAATTTCCTAAAAATATTACCAAATACTTCATAAATGCAATCCTATTAGTGATAAATTTTAAATTTATTTAAAGTTATTTTAAAGATAAAGTAACAAACATATACTTACTCTTTCTCTTTATCTCCATGGCCCCAAAAAAGGATGCGGAATTTCACGTATTTAAGATATGCTTCTTCAAATACCCCCTGATGTTTTGCTTTCCCTTTCCGTTACTTTCGCTTTAAAGTTTTTCTCCGAAAATTGGGATCGTCTTCCACAAACAAATTCCAAAGAGCCGACCGATAACAGTCCTCAACGACCTTCAGATTTTTAGCCGTAGCATCCAAAATTCGTGACCGAATTTCTCCTACCTCCTAAAATAAAAACTCACTTTTATGATTTTAAAAATCATGATAATACTTGCATTGTTCGCTTCGTGGAAACAATGTTTTTCCTGGAGTAGGTGGCTGGCATTCATTCGTTTAATTACTTTTAAGTAAATTAGATTTATTTTTGATTTACGTTGTTGGACTTGAAAGTGCGTCTTATTCTGTTAGTAAATCATTATCAAATATCTAAATTTATCCTTAAGAATTAGTTATTGAATTTTTTTAAGGGATACCTTCGTTTCATAATGAAGTGGTGGAATGTTCTTGGAATTATTTCATAACATAACTGAGTAAAATTATTTGCAATATAAATAATGAAGAAAGTTAAGGATGGACAATAGAAACAGACAGTTATAGAAAAGGTAATCAAGATAACGTAAAATATTATTTATCATTTTAAATTGCAAAAAATACAGAAGATATATGACTAAGGTGGAATATTGAGAGCCATTACTGTTTTCTGCAGTCATTAGTTAGCATCCGGAGACAGAGATGAAGCAACTTAAATTAATCGCTTGTCTCCAAGCATGCTTGTGAATTCAAAGAAATATTTTATGTGTAATGAAACTGGTCAAAAAAATCTGAACTGGGTGGAACTTGGGGTTTGTCGTGATTTGTCGTATTTGCACATTACTGCTCTAAAAGAAACATATAGAAAATTATAATGATTCGTTTAAGTTCTGTATAAACATTCATACATAGTTATACTTCAAAAGATTTTACCTTTTAATACTCATTCCTTAATTCCTTTCTACAGGGTAAGTGCTGAAGCTAAAGCTCCCAATGTACCCTCCCGATGTAACCTTGTGAGTATTAACAATCTTTACACATTAAATATAATTTAATTTAATCTTTACTTTGTTAATTTTGCAATTGCTTAATTGCAGCTTATTGTTCAGATAAATTTAATTTGCCATTGATGATGAAACATTTTTACAATTTGAAATATTAATTTCTTATACAAAATTTTTCATTCTGATAAATCATTAATAGTCAAATAATTTCACGATTTTTTCTTTAAATCGAATTAAATATGATTTTAAGTATTTCACCATGACAAGTAATTATTGCAGTAAGTCATGGAAATACATTCAAGTCAATGCTTTCTGAACCTAATAAAATAAATTCTAGTCAATTGATGCCAATCCAAATATTGATTGCAGCTTTAAATGAAGTGTATCTTTATGCATTAACTACCTGCTTTGTAGGGGAAGAGGGAGTAATGCCTTACTCCTCTCAACCCTAGCCGAAAGGCCTACAGATGTAGGCATCTTTTCCAGGGCCCTTTCTTTCACCTTCTTCTGCTGGGGGGAGCTAACTTAGCCCTCTCTTCTCACCAGTTCGATCTTTCTGTCTATGAGGTCGGATCCCGCGGTTAACCAGCTATGAGTGGTAAAGGGGAGATCCTTAGGCATGAGGATGAACCCCATTGCACGCCACTCTGATCTGGCCGGGTCCCCACGTTAGGGTGATACGTATTCAATCCAATATCCTTACGCAGGCTGTTTGATTCAGATACAAATTTTGAAATAAACGTCTATCTTTCCAGTCTAACCCGTATTTCTTTAATATCCCTATCAGGTTTGGCCACTGGACTCTATCGAAAGCCTTTTCAAAATCTACAAAACATACACATAAGTCCCTCTTAAATTCCAGGCTTCGTTCCGCAAGTACTCTCATCACCCCAATTGCATCCCTCGTTCCTTTCCCTCTCTGAAAACAAAACTGGTCTTCTCCGATTAGCCCTTTAATTTTTCCTTCAACCCGTCTATTCAGAACCGTCTATAAAATTATTAGAAGTACTTTTGCCGCGTGAGAGATTAGGCAAATTGTATGATAATCCCGACATTCTGTAGCCTTTTTCTTTTTCTGTAAAGGAATCAAGATAGTTTTGGTAAAATCCTCTGGCCATGGCCCTTCATCATACATTTTCCTAATTAAATCATAGAAACATTTCTTGGCCTTATCCCCCAGGTTCTTAAGACTTCCCTTACTGTCTTTAACCGTCACCATTCTGTTGCTAATTCTATTCCCCGTCAGATGCTTTACTTTACTATACATTAGGTCGGCCCTCTCGCTTTCCAAGAGCTTTTATATTTCATTACACTGCCTCTTCCACCACTGTTCCCTAGCCTTATTAGTTTCCCTTCTTAGTTCGTTGTTTAGTGCTCTGTACATTCTGTGCCCATGGTCAGTGTTGACTCTTTTTCATTACCTTCTTTCCACCATTTTATTTAACATTTCTACAGTTACCCATGGTTTTCTAGTTTTAGTTTGTTTAACCCTCGCAACAGTTTTTGAGAACAATCCTTCACACAAATTTTAAGCTTTTCCCATTCCTCGTTAGTGGTTAGTTCCCTCCTCTTACTATCAAGAGCCTTGCTAACCGACTCTTGAAATTCTTTAGACTTCCCACCCCTTAGAGCTTCTAAATTCTATTTGGGTGTACGTTTTGGTCTAATGATCTTTTTAAACTTAAGCTCGGTTTTCGTCATGACCGGATTATGATCCGAGTCGACATCAGCACCAGGAAAACTTCGCGAGAATTTAACACTATTTCTAAACCTCTTTCTTACCAAAATGTAATCAATTTGGTACCTTTCTGTATCCCCGGGCTTTTTCAATGTGTACCTTTGTCTGTAATGGTGCTGAAAGAGTTTGTTTGTGATGCAGAGATTATTTCTTTTGCAAAAGTCGATCAGTTTCTGTCCTCTGTCGTTCCTTTTCCCTAAACCGAATCCTCCCACCTCTTCCCCATCTTTGCCTTGCCCGACTACCGCGATCCAGTCTCCCATAACAACAAGATTCTTATTGCCCTTAACCCTCCCCATAACCTCCTCTATTCGTTCATAGACCATATCTACATCATCCTCACTGTAATCACTAGTGGGCAAGTACACCTGAACTATAACCGTGTTTACTGGTTCAGACTTTACTTCTACCGACATAACCCGATCGCATATTAGCTCGGTGGCTATCACGGATTCTCCCGCTTTCTTATGCAACACTACAGCTACTCCCCTCTGGCTAGTATTTCCCCCACTGAAAATGACTCTAACATCGTCGCTCCAGAAGTCTCCCTCGTCTCACCACCACACTTCGCATAACCCTATTACATTAATGTTGGACCTTTTCATTTCTAAATTGACGTTTTCTAATTTCCCTTTCCTGAGCATTGTCCTAACATTCCATGTCCCCACCCTCGTTTCCATCTTCTCTCTTCTTTTGTTGTCTTTCCTTGTGTAAGGGTTTCGTGGAATGACAACCGAGATGGCCTTACTCCCATCACTGCCGGGCATGATACTCATCCTAGAAGGCTGAAACCCTTTGCCAATACCAATATTGTTTTGTTTGTGCATCATAACATGGGATATGTAGTCGAGGTGGTCTCCCGTTGCCTTCCTAAACGGTGTTTTTCACCGTGACGCCAACACTCATTATGGCCGCCCCACTGTGGAACAGACGCCTTTGCAGTTATTATAAATTAAGTTCAAGTTAACGTATGCTATATATTATGAAATATCCTACCAAGAGATTGGTAACGAAACCAAGTTTGCATTTGAACCTACTTTCTTTACTCAGGAAAAGTTGTTTTAAATATTAGGTAACAGTTTCTTTTGTGGGAAGGAAATATTTTGAAATTTTTAATTCTGATTTAATATGTATACGGCAATATTGTGTTAAAATTTTGTGTAGATCAAATTAACATATTTTGAAGTAAAGTTTTTTCAAATTGGGCGCTCCGTTTGAGAGCGCGAAATAATGGGAACTTATTTTTTTCTAACTGTGATTAAGTACCAAAAAGATCAGAACGAAACATTTTCTATTACATTTTTACACGTGAGATATATCAAGCTAAAATTTAGTTGAACTTGTTTTTCTGTGTAATTTCTTAATTAAGTTTTATTCAACTCAAAACTCAAGTAACTATAATGGAAAGACCGATACTAAATAGTTTTTTTTATTTACTTAAAATTCACAACTTTGGTTACTAACAAGATATGATATAATAATTTAGAGTTCTTTTAAAACTAATGTCTGATACTTAGAAAGAAATTCTTGCAAATTCTAAGGCAAAAAACAGCAAAAATGTGAAGGAAACCATGCGTTAAGTGATAGCCGCCTGAGTAAAGAGAACCCCACCCGGGCAGGGCACACTTGTCAAGTGAACGCCGCCTTCCGGTGAGAGTCACTGTACAGTGACTCCCACCCGTTAAGTGATCCTCGACTCCTACACCGGCGAAAGTCTCTTTGGGTTTGGGTAACGGACTCACCATTAGAGTAAAACCGTCTCATAACGAAAACGCGGTGCTCAAGGTCCCACATCTTGAGTATAATTAAAACTTCCAACTCTCCTCTAAATAATAGGACCTTCCCAACCGCCCTCCCCCCACTAATTGCCGTGTACTATCTAATCAAAAAACATGCGGTTCCCGGGAAACACCCTGTACATTTTCTAGCAAAGCAAGAACTTCCTATCATTTCGAAAAGTGTATCAAAATAAATCCGCCGACAAGTTAAAATATTTTCCAAGTTCTACGACGACAAGTTAAAATATTTATACGCAATGAATAGAAGTCTTCTTCTTTAAGGGATGCTCGAACTCAACGCAGAAGAAATGCGAACGTGGATGAACAAATATCACGCAGAGACAGCTCTTAAAATCTTTGAACATTTAGTTCGCGAAACCACTTTTTCTAAAACATGAGAACGAGAGAAATTTGATTAAAATCAATTAAATCGTTTAAGAAATAAATTGAGAGTTAGAATAAGAAATTTCATAACTGGGTTCTTTTAAAATGTAAATTATTAATTATTATTCTTTTAAGGCAAATAGATGTTTTAAAATTGCAAAAGTATTTTGAAGAAGATAAATGTTTAGCTTGGAGTGGTTGGAAAGGGTCGTTAATGATATAAGTAGGACTTTTTTATGAAAAAATAATTATTAAGAAGAGGTAAAAATGATGATGCCGTCATTCGTTTTCAGTCAACACATTATGCACCACTGATGAATTAACACCAGTGAATAGTGGATTCCTGATATCGAGCTTATATGAGTCATAACAGATATATGGAGCAGTGGTATGCAATACACATAACAGAGCAGTGGTATGCATGTATTTAAAATCTTTTTAGCCTTATTTTTAGTTTAAAGCCAGGATAAGAATTTGAACGACTGGAGGAAGTTTTTTAGATTTCACTGATCAACAACTTGTTCTTTTTTAATAATATATTTGGACTCTAAGTTAATTCGATGGTGCTGAATCTGAAAAGGAAATCATGTTTTTTTTGGTCTACTACAGCTTAACTTTTCTTGAGAATAACGCTGTAGCGTTGAAAAAGAGTACGGAAAAATACATTATTCAGTGTTTGGAGGGTTCCTCGGCTACGCTTTGTCTCGTGACCTCTCTGCTTTGCTTACCCTTGGAATAATATCAGTCACGAGACACTCTTATATTGAGTAATGCATGTAATGGATGGATTTGAAGTATGAGGGCCCTGACTGGAGGGATCAAGGAAAAGATTATTATTATTACATGAACACTACAAGTAAATCATAAATCTGGTGGCAGTGGTTGGACATTACATATCATACATGCATACATTCATACAGTCGTACATGGTCAAGCAATATTAGTCAATATAAATATAAATTGAGGGTTAAACACTATTTCTGTGAGGTATTTGGATGGTGGGAAACCCCTCGGAAAACCTCCCTCTGACGGAAGTCAAGACATGTACGTAATACAAAATATACAAATGTTATCCCGTCCCATCAAAAGAAAACAGAATTAAATTAACAGCTATTACAATTTATTTAACTTCGCCTTGAAGGTACGCACTTGGGAAGGAAATGGCTCAAATATACCTGCAGGGAGAGCGTTCCATTGATCTATTGTTCTATTAAGGAATGAGAATTTAGCAATATTAGTTCTTTGAGAGGGAGGTTCAATTTTATCTCCCATGGCCCGCCAAATATAGCCATTCTTCACTCATCGCAGATTTCTTCAGCACCAGTCAAACCAGGAATGCCGTTGACTTCTGCTCGTATCTTACAGAACAAATGAACAGCGATTCCACCGCGTGAAGCGCCGTGCGATGTCCGCCATTGCCCCTGATGGCAAATCTGCCGCAAGTGACTTGTTAACCGCATTGTATTCATTGCTTTCAATGGAAAGAAGGTTTCAAAATGCTGTCGTGAGGATGCTATTTTATTATTGCTTGGAAATCGTGATTTTCTCGAAAGAATTACGACTTTCCGTAAACACCTCAAGCCACGTCTCGCAATAAGCCTTTTCACGTGATAACACAAGGTTAGAGGGCAACAACAGCTGGATGGATAATCTTCCTTTATCTTTTGGGAGAAATTAAATAAGACTGTACGTTTCGCTAAATGCCTCAGTCTCGTTCAATGGAAGACAATTCATGTCGGTCCTTCTAATTCATTGCTATGGAAAATTGAGTTCTCAGGGTTATTGTGTCGCAATTAAGTAAACCTTTGTCGCTGATAGCATCATGGTTTAATGATGAAAGAAGGGAAAATTCTTCGCTCCTTATTTTGCCTCTAATTCCCTCTTCATACCTTTCCGCAGCTGATGGTTGGAGGATTACATTTGATTTCGGACGGTTTTCTCACATTGCCTATTCTCGGGCCAGTTTGGGAAAAGCATTGATTTTCGGAACATATTGGTTATCGATTACCTTTAGAATCAGAATTGAAATTTTCTTCCCAGTGTAGAAACATATCCCAAGATCATGTGGAAAATCATTTCATATTTAATTATTTTACAGCAAGTTCTGCAAGTGGTAAATGTGAACATGCATTTCTCTCTGGAAGTTTAAATCAATTATTTGGAGTGGAATTTGGATTTCTTTTCAAACGCTGTTTACGATAAGGCTTTTCGATGCGTACCAGTTTAGAATACAAGGGTTTAATGCGACAGCAATTTAATATTAACGAAGTGCCAATATAATATGCATCATTTTCTGCGTCGAACAGTTCAATAATTCTCCAAACTTAATTTGATACGCGATCTGTAATTTCATAAAATATTAATGTGGCACAACGGAGCTGCTGCAATATCTTATTTCACACTTCGTCCTCTATTAAATCGAAACGTCTCCCTAATAACTTGAGCTCAGCTCTCGTAAAAGTACATCTCGTTCAAACCTGAGACGTAATTCTTTTATCTCGTAAGTAAATATCGATCCGTTTACGTTCAAGGAACACTTTTTCGGAGTTATATCTGATAGAAAGATATGCTCACATTAAATGGCTGCAGTATGCAATGATTGAATGATGGTTCACATTTGATGATGGGTAGAAACAAAAAATAGATTTCCGGCAAGTGAGCAATGATGAGCAATATCAACACAAATGTTTACTCGTTAGTTTAAAACAGAAATTACATTTTTTAGACGCCCTTTTGCTCAATGCCGAGGGTGTAACACATCGAGGCATAATCGCCGAGGTAAAACCTTTAATCGTATTGCATTAATCTTCAGAAGAAAGAAACTGGTTAAGTCGTGCCTTGGGATGACGCGGTCATTTCCTTCGTGAAGAGAGGAGGCAGATCATTTGGAAGCACTCATTAATGAATTCATACGGAGAGATCACGATGCGTGTCAATCTTATGTTTTATAGTAATTAATCCGAGTCTCGGATGGAGGAAAGCCTTCGCTTACGGTTCAATCCGCTGTCTCAACTATTTCAAATCAACGACTCCATGACATGAATCTCAGCCTTGCAGTGATTTCTAACCTCTTCAACAAGATGCAGGGGACTTCAAAAACTTTTCATTTGATCCTGGGTTTCCTTTTTCTTATTTGGGGATCGTCTACATGTAAGTACTTAGAATCACCGAATTCGTACCACTTCCCATCTGATACATGGAGTTCCTCGTTAGGATTTTCGGGATTTATGACATACGTTAATCGAGAGAAGTGAATGGAGTTAGAAACATTCGTTACCATTCAAGTAAGAAGCTACCTTAACTAAATATGTGACTGTTTGTTATTTTTCTTTGTTGTTTTTAATGATATTATTGCTTTATCTTCTTGTCTATATATTTCATTGAATTTGATTTCATCACTATTTTTAGTTTCCCATCTGCAGGTTTCGCAGATTTTTCACACCCCCCTTCTTGAGGGTGTTTTCCTGCAGAGGATATTTTTTCCTAAGCTCTTAACTGAGGTTTTTAAATCCCCAAAATATCTTCTTAAGTGTACTTTTTTCAAGATAACTCTTTTATTAAATTTATACTACGAAGGGTTAGATGTAAGAAGAGACTTAATAGTCTCAATCTCGTCCTGAATTAAGTCCTTTATTACTGTTATTATTGACCCCTACAGCTCATAATAAATTCTATAAAATGGCATTTCGAAATGATTTTGAAGAATAAAAGGGTATTTGGAAGAATTTACTACTTTTAATTGATCGTTTCGAACTGTTTAATTCACTGAGCCGAGGTGAGATCGTAATGCCCATTCTGGAGGGATGTCATTCTGCAACTCTTTAGTAAATTTTGATATTATTATCAGTGAAAATTTCATACTGTCCGAGTAAGTTGCTCGCATTTACAAAAGAGTAGATTCATTTCTTAAGTGACTGGATAATCTTTGATCTCAATATGAGAGAGTGCAATTTTGTAACTGAATATTCCTTACTTTAATTATGGAGACAATTCTATCCGGATAGTCGGCCCTGAATACACAAAGAACGCAAAAAACATGTATAATGTCTTAATTATTCACCTTTAATATTATTTTCTTTTAATATATAAGAATATGATATTTTTTAATCATACGATCATTAATCCGACATAAGCTTGAATTTCGATTGAAATTACTTCCTGTTTTCTTATAAATCTATACTCTAGCGTACTCAATCATTCAATGAAAAACATTATCTTAAGCAAGGCTATTAGTGAGGAGATAGACTATTGTAATACCTTTTTTTGCAAATAGATTCTGAATATGTTCTTATCGGAAATGCATGAGCTCGGATGTATCAACCACGCTGATGGTACAAGTTTGTGTATAATCACACACCTTTATGTTTAAGCGTGAAACTGTAGTTTATAATCAAAAACATTCCACAATCAAAGTCAGAATCTTCATTCAATTTCTCCACTTTCGGTCCATTTCGTAGAACGATAATTCCTAATGTGATGCTGTAAGCGAGGGCCTGTTAGAGATGATAACGACACTTTCTCTGTACTTCATTCAGAACGATCTGGAGTCGAACCCGGAAACATTATGCATATGAAACCAGCACAGCCGTATTCACTCGTTATACATGTACAAAGAGGTATGCAAAATACACAAAGACGCATAAACTTACATTCAAATCGATGGAATGTTCTGGGATAGGAGTCGGGAACCTTTTGCGATTGAGAGGCTACATTTAAAATTCGATCCCATAATAAAGGAAACAAGTAAAACCATGTTGCCACTCTTGTGTCGCGAATTTTCTACATTTAAATAGTTCAAGATCGATATAAGAAAACTTTCTCGAGTTAGAACATTTTCCACTTTATAGTTCACTTGTCTTCATTTGGAAATTAGAAAATTATTTAAATAAGAGTATTGGTGTTAAAGTTTAAGCTGAAACTAAGCAGTGAACGGCCAAACGGTCAAATTTCAAAGGTTTTTATACTGTTCATTTCTGGAATTGAATTTTCTAGGCAAAGAAGACGTGAAAGCGCACCCAAACCTCGCTCTGATACCAAGAGGCATATGTGGTCCGATCGTACCGGAGTTGAGAATCACTAACGGCAAAAAAGCGTCTCTCTTCCAACTGCCATGGATGGCGATGCTTCTAATGAAGCGGAGTGAGTAGCACACTTCCTATATTTTGACAATAATAACAATAATAAATCGTCTTTATTTGGGCGAGATTGAGACTTAAAAGTCTCTTCTTCCATCTAACTCATCGTCATTAATTATAAAATTAGAAGTAGAAACAATTAGAAGAATTGTCGGTATAAAAAAAACCTACGAGATTCTTAGGAGAAAAATCCACTGCAGGAAAACACCCACAAGGAAGGGGGGTGAGAAAAACCTGCACAAACCTACCGATAGTAATAGCTAAAACATAAGAAATGAGAAAAACGTTCAAAAATAAATACACTACCAATAAGTATACTTATTGGTAGTGTATGTAAGTATACTTACATGCAATACATAAATAAGAATCAGTTCACATAAAAAAAAGATAGCAATATACAAACTAACATAAACCAAACAAAAAAGAAAAATAAGGAAAACGTAGATGGATTTTCATTCATAAAGTACATTATGAGGGAAAATAAAAGAATATTAGAATATAATATGGGCATACGTAACGATTTAAAATTTTAAACAGAATTTACAGCTGGATATATCCTACTACAGTGAAACTTGGAATGGGTAAAGGGTAAATTGCACATAAATGCACATTTTGTATCAATTAAAATTGCAGAAGCATCTTCTTCCCTCACACATTCGTAAAAATTTAGTTATGACTCTTGTTTTTCCCTCTATAGATTACTGTTGCACGGTCTACAATTATCTCGCCGTTAAACTGGATACACAAATACAACGATTAATTAATAACTGTGCTAGATATGTTTGCGATGCTAAGAGGTACGAGAGTATTAGCCCTTATCTACAAAATTTATGCTGGCTGACAGCTTCAAGAGGAAGGAAATATTTTATCGGACTTCTATTGTTTACTACTACGAATAATAATAGGCCCTTGTATTTAGTAAATGATTTCACTTTCCCTCCTTCTCACTTATCTCGTCCTGATTTGAGACTAAATTCACGTACTTTTTACATTCCATCTCATAGATCCACCACCTTTCACAAATCTTTCACAGTATCCGCCATCAATTTCTGGAATTCCCTACCCTACGGAGTAATCCGTAATGTAACAAATATAAATAGGTTTAAATTTCTATTATTTGATTATTTGTTTAATTTAAAGATTTGAATATTTTGTAATTTATTTGTTTTGACTATTATGATTTTGTACTTCTTTTTTAATTTTATTTGTCCAATCTAAACTGTTGATAGTAGTATTTCACAGTTTTTCGACTGCTTTTTGTCCTGTTATTTACTGTTGCCCTTGCCACAGGGCATAATAAAATTACATTAATATTTTTATTTATTTATAAGGGCGTGCACCCAGGAAAAATCCCAATGAAAAACGGACTTGAAAAAAGTCTGACTGGGCAGGGAATCCTCTATCCGGGAAGCTGCCTTATCCACTAGGCTACCGAGACAGAACATATCAGCAAGCCGTTGCCTCAACCTCGGTAGTGGATAAGGCAGCCTCCCGGATAGAGGAAGATCCCGGGTTCGATTCCCGGCCCAGTCAGTAAAACTTGTCAAAGGCAGAACCTAATTAAGGCGAAAACTAGCCTAGAAACAATAATGTCACCGCGTATACACAAGGAACAGTGAAGAGCCTCTACGAGATGGAACGCGGACGGAAAGCTGCATTCCTCCAACCTCACTTATGTATAATAAGTAGGAGTAAAAGTAGATTGCATACTGCAAGCATTTGTTTTAATTACTGCACTTTGCAAAGTTATATTCGGTTTCAAAATTTAGGATATAGGAACCCAAATTTCTCAGTAAAAATCGGTTTTGTATCCAAGTGACCTGGTGTAGAACCCAGGACTTTTTTAAGATGAGATAACATTAAAATATTTGCTTTCGGATAATCGGAGTTACCATTAGAAACCCCAAATGGGTTTAATTAAACTGTGTACAAACTCGAATGTAAGGGGTGTAATGGTGTTTACATTGGGCAAACTGGCCGCTGCTTTATAATTAGAGCAAATGATCATAGACGTTTCAAAAACCTGTCACCTGCTTCCACTTTGCCAAGCACCTTCTTGAGCCCGGCAATGCGGGAGATTTTCTACCAAAATTATGCATACAGAAAGTAAAGGCACTCTATAATGAGCAACTCAAAATCCTTAGGCACACTAATTCCCGGAACTTCACCATTTTTGATGAATTCCCCCAGTTGCCGGAAACATTCCACTGATATCATTGTACCAATGTGCTAGGTTGCCTCAATGCCCCCCCCTCCCATACCTTCTCCCCCTCTCATACCTCCTTTCAATCTGTATAAATATGCATGGAAAAATTTTTTTGTCTCCTGACGATGACGATTATTGGAGGAAACCGGTTTTGGAAAATGAAACTGTAGAAAAAGTACTAGGCTCTCTCTCTTCTCTCGTTGGTCCTCAAGAGGGTTAAATTCTTTAAGGAAGACATCGCAAGTACTGTTTAAATATGTTTTAGATTCCGGATGTTAGCCCTATCCTTCTGCTATTGTTTTTGCTGAAGATGAAAACCCCCTAATAATGATGCAGCTCTCGGTGTATCAACATGCTGCTATTCGTATCATTATGCGTTGGTAAATTCCGCGAAAATTATGGCTCCGGTTTCTCCGAAGATGCTGTCGGCAGCAGAGTTGGCTGTATTGGTCGGCCGTTTCTATGTGACGCATTTTTATATTCATTGGAGAAAACCGCCGCAGTAACGAGGACAGGTGGTGACGTTAACATATACAACAATTAATTTAAAACATATTTCTATCCATCAGTATAATAAACCCAACTAAACTATTAACCCAACTAAACTAATAACCCAACTGATACTATTCATTATATACCGTTTTGGAAGCAATGCACTTAGAACGCGAAAAGTAAATAAAGAGTTTTTTGAAAACGAATCTGGATAACTTGACATTAATTCGATAATATGTTATTATAAAACTTCTTGGAAGAAAATCTTACTGACGCAGTCCAATTTCATTTTTATGAAAAAGTACTAATTTTTTTATTTTCATCATGACAAGACGTCGCCTGAGACTGTTGATTTTATTCAATTTCATTTTCTTCCCAAGTTGTATTTCTACAAAAAGGATTCACCTGCTAAAATATAACAAGAGGATTTCCGCTGATGGTTATAAATGAGTAAGTAATTACCAATATTCCAAATACCATCAATTTTTGATGGTATTTGGAATATTAGTAATTACTTACTCTGCTAAAATATAGTTTAGGATGATAAATTCATACCATCCTACGTCGCACGTTTGGTCTTCCCTCAAATTAACTGACGTGCTCAAATTGCAGATGTACCTTCTAAATTTCTTAAGTTTCACTGTGCATATCGATTGCAGAATATAACGGCTTACACTGCTATTACGATTAACTTTTATTAATTGTATATTCTAGGAGAGGATAGGAACCGTTTAACATGTGGCGGTAGTCTGATCACCGAGCGGTACGTTCTCACTGCTGCCCATTGCGTTGGCAAGGATTTCCCGTAAGTACACGTATAGCATACCAGTGTATGTGATATTGTAAGTCTTCCATTTTTGTCTACAAGTACTGCGAAGAAGTTAAGTTACAACGCGAGATCACATCTTGTGTTTAAATGCAGAGTATGGGAACCTGCAGACAAGAGTTGTATCAATGAATTATAAAAGGCACAGGGAAATGTGAAAGTAACCCAGGTAATTGAATGAAAATCTTGGGAGAAATCACTGTTTAATCTGTCATGAAATTTGATCCAAATATTCAGAGATAGTCCGTACTCGAAAGATACATGATCAGCATCCAACATCATAACACGCAAGAATAAAAGACGGAAACATATTCTAGGAAAAGTAATTCAAGTCTTTATTTCTTTCGCTAACGATACTCGACAATATCTGAGAGTACAAACGACGAAAGGTGTCCGAATATTTTTCTCTTCAAACGTCCCATGCTACGCCGAATTCTCCTGTATCGTGGACCGCTTCTTTGATTTGATCAACTTATAATGATTAAGACGGTATTTCTGTAAGCAATTGGTTTAAAATAATGCTTAATCCTTTTAATTAAAAAGTAAAACATATAATCTTGATCTCTGTGTGATTTTAAGGGATTCCTAGCAGCGATTCCTTATAAAGGGCGCTAAAAAGGAAACGAGAAAATGTGAAAAGGATGGGAAAAAGACACCAACCGATTTGATGGGGACCTAAGAAGCTACAAAACTGTATCCAGAAACTAAGAGTTTTTTTATAGAAAATAAAAGTGGGCGATTTAAATTTCATTCCAATTGCCATTTTAAAAATTAAAATAAATATTCCTCTCCCCAAAGCGAACTATGTACTGCGAATGAGCTTTTCACTGCCTTCAACATGCAGTTAGTAATTGTAATGACTAGCATCACAGAGGATTGCCTTCTCTTCAAAAAGACGATGACCTTCTCATCATTCTTTCTGCATGGATTGAGATTTCCCTTGTTCAACATGGTAAATGCATGTTATCATATATATTTACTTTGCATAACCCGATTTTGAATCTAAAACACTACACTACGGGGAGTGGACGCTGGCTATGAGCAACTCCGCTTATATCCTCCATGTTATGTCCACTTCCTTCCATATTTCCCTGTAATGCCAGAACAGGTCCTCGTCGTCTAAAGAGTGAGATCCATTCTCTATTGTCACTTCTGCCCATACACTTCTTGATATCATTTTAAACTCCCCAACTCCTGACAAAACACGACAAAATGAGTATCTTTACTAAATTACCCGTTTTCGTATCTGTCTTGATTTCGTCGGATTTCTAATTTAAATTTGTTGAAGAAAAAAGTTACACTTGATTCAAAATGAACTCACTGAACTTACGAAATGTTCAAAATAAGCAACTTCTATAGGAAATGCTAGAATGTTTCCTATAGACCAATGGCTCTCCAAATTACGTTTTTATCTCGTTGGCAAGAACGTAGAATAATAATTTTTGCTTCAAATTATTTCTTGTGGAGAGTCACCGATATCGGATGAATAAATACATAAACATAAGAAAATAGAAATGTTTAAATTAAAATTTACATACACGACGGTGATTCTCAAAATAGGTTTATAGTAATTAATTTTTCGATATCGTAAATATGAACATTCGTTCCTCAGACATCTGGTCAAACTCGGAGAGATCTCAACTAAAACGAATGCAGCCGAGAAGTTGCAATATGGTCCACAGGAAATGGAAGTGGAGAAGAGCATTCCTCATCCGAATTTCACTACGGAACCAAAACCAAAGCATGACATAGCACTACTAAGATTGTCCAGGAAGGCAGACTTCGAATCTGGTGAGGAATCGATCCGAAATGGTAACGAATGATAACGAATATGAAATTAACGATGATTCATAACAAAGATGTAATTAATATAAAAGGCTTATATTCCTAATCGAACTGAAAATCCTCGATAAATTCACGTAGTAGATATTAAAATGAGTTACGGTGGTTTCTTTCAGTGTACGGGCCGTACTCTAAAGATTATATTTCAATTGACATGCTTCTTCACACTATCTTACTTCGGTCCCTTTCACTATTTTTTCCTAGCTATCAAATGCCGCAAATATAACCGTCATTCCCATTAAAGTAGACTTCGTTTTAAATTGACTCGCGTGTGATCTTATCAAAATACTTTGTTTACCTTACTACGACTTTAGTATCATTTAGATCAGGGTTTCCCAAACTTTTTCTGCAAGGGAACACTTCGCAAACCTGGGAAGTTTAACTGAACACTAAGCTTATATTTAGGTTAGGTAATTCTACTTGTAAAATTAAAAAAATCATTTAATCAAAACAAATTATTTTTAAATATAAAACTATAATATTGTAATAAATCTTAAAATATGAATCAATAATGCATTTAATGTCTTTTATTCTCCAATTCTCCATTGACACTCCAAATTGTCGCGAAACACCAATTCAGGTTCCGCGGAACATAGTTTGGGAAACTCTGATTTCGATCTATTTCGTGTCCAGAAAATGAATGAACTGCGACTGCCGATGTCCCTTTGTTCATTATCCTCTCTGTTCTGTTAACTCAAGTTATCGGCAAGTTTGTCCAATATACGTTTTACCACGATTACGTTTGACCTCTGACACGTTTCGACAAAGGGAGGATGTCAACTCATCCTTCGTGCTACAATAACATTCCTATGTCTTACGTTAAGCCTCAAATCGTGCAGACACATTTCAATTTGAGGACCTTAGTCATTGTTTCGGACAAACCGGCAGCAAAGGGCCTTTTCGATGTTTATCGTTCTGAAGTCATTCTGCACTATATGAGACTCTTATTGTACGTATAAATTCGAATTCAATTCATAACATTGAGTTCAGAGCAAGATCCGGAAACCTTCGTAGCGTTTTGTTGCTGATTAGGAAGAGGGTTTGAACAGCCTCTAAGCTTCCACGCAGGCAATTGTCATTTAAGGCTAATTATGTAAAGATATTTCAATATCGTATAATAATAGCGTTGACTAGGCTGGAGAATGTTATTTTCAGAATCGTTCTCCTGGAAAGTTTTAATAATATGTTTCTCATTAAGGTGCTGTATTGCCTATTTGTCTTCCAATTGGGATGTACAAGGACAACACGAATCTAACTGGACGGAAGGCAAGTGCTGCAGGGTGGGGAAGGACTGAGACAGGTAATAACACAAGAAAATAAGGAGCAGGTTATGGTGTGTAGCGCATGGTATCCTACAAATAGAATTATGGCAAACATTCATAAAAATCTGAATTAGATCTATACACGGAAGTTGCAAAATGAATATCTCTTTTGTAATGAACACACAGAACTACGTGAGAGTTTTAGAATCAAAGGGATTGCGTACAGTTATTTTTTCGCGAAGGCCCGTGTCACAATTTTCGGCACTACATATGATCGCGAAAGGACATCGCATGTGATGCGATTGAGTTTAAGTACGTTGGAAATCAATCGAAAACTATTTTTGTGTCGGTGCGTCCGAAAGTACTACCAATTGCAGGTGTGCCGTACCCAGGGCCGGATTAAGGGCAGGGCCGACGGGGCCGCGGCCCGGGGCCCCCACATTTTGGGGACCCCCGCAAAAAATGCGAACAAATAGGTTTTTTTTAATGTTTTAAGGATTTAAGTTGACAAAATTTTCGTGAAAGTGATTCGAAATGCTGGCTGACTGACTTCTACGCTGTATTAGATGACTAGTTAAAACTGTGATAATAAATGAATAAAATGAATTGAAGACACAATCTTCTTGTATAATGTAATTAATTTGTGACCGCAAAAGGGCCCCCACATTTTTAATCCGGCCCTGGCCGTACCGTAAACACAGTACACGTCAGAGCAAGAGCCGAATGACTCTCAGCACCCCTGGAGACAGCACTCCAAGGGGGCGCTTGAGCGTATTTTATTCCCATCATATTTCCATTTATGCTCAATTTTAATGGGCTCTTGGCAGTTATTAAACATTAGATATAATAATTTGGTGGCCGTTCTAAAGATAGTAGCTTTTAATTTGATTTTTATTTAATCTTATGGATTTGGTCTTACGGAAAATATTTTTTTTAAATGCCGGTGGTTAGTGAATTAGGGGGCGGTGGCATGAAAAGTTTGGGAACCACTGATGTACAGGAATGTATGTTTATGCGAACTTAAGCATTTTACGGAGCAGTGGCTCGCGGATCACCGGTTGGCGACCCCTTCTTTGTACGGTTTTATTCTAGCGCCTAATGACAGACTGCACACGTATTATTCCACTTGGTTCTCCTTACAGGAAAGCTCTCTACTGATCTACTGAGAACGTCAGTGCCCATAAAACACTTTTCTGATTGTGATGGCGGTCTATCGGCTGAAACTCATATGTGTGCTGGAGGAGATGAAACTGGGGCGGATACATGTCGAGGAGACTCGGGTGGTCCTCTGACGTTGGAAGAATTGGCGGAAGGAGAATTGAGAGCAGTTCAAATAGGCATCTCTTCTTACGGAGATATTATGTGCGGAACTCCGGGTTATCCGGCAGTTTACACTAAAGTGGACCACTACATGAAATGGATTCTGGATAACATCGAACCATAAACAAAAATACCGAGATTTTTAATTCTCTTAAAAATACTGATTCATTTCTGCGTTTTTCTGGATTTTTAATCACCGAGTGGTGATACGGATGAATTTATGTGTTATTTTGTTTGCACTGAATTCGATGGAAATAAAATTAAAATTGAGAACACGGTACAAATTTTATTTAATGTTAGACTTAAGCTCAAATTTGTGTTTTGCGAATTACTGAGTTACAAGAAACCAACACGTTGCTCTTTGCAATTAAGAATGTCGCACAGCTAAATTTTTAATTTCACTTTTCCATTAATAAATGACATTTTCTGCAATTATAAAATTAAATTGAAATGAAATGAAAATCAGAAAATTATTCTGTATTTCGTCTACTTCTAATTATCCCTGTTATCACAGACATCCCAGAATCAATCTGGAAAGATGAAGGCATTTGCTGCACAAGAAATTGGTGCTGAAGATTTTTGGGAGAGCAGCATTGGTCAAAATGACACTGCATTTCCAAAAATATTCAGCATCCCAGTATCAATGTTTATTTTGATGTAAAAAGAATGATCTTTGTCACAGGTATAAAAACATTTCAATGGTTTCCATTAAGTTGAAAAAAGGATCTTGTGGATAATATTTTCTTAACCATAAAAGCATGATGAAATAGTGTAAAAATCATTTTGGAAATGCAAAAGACCACATATACAATACTTTTTGATGTTTTTACTGAAGTTTCTCTCATCTCTATTTCGTAAGTTCAAATTAATTTTGATGATTACAAATTGGACATGATTTATTATAAGATCTTATAGCTCCAAACTAATAGCCAATATAAGATTTTCAAGTTAAAATAGCTTACTGGCTTTAATTATTACAGATGAGACCATGTTTGTGGATAGATTAGTTTAGTTTTGTAAATTATTTTATTTTGAGAACAAAATTTTCCTTCTAAGAAATAAAAATTCCTACAGTCAATGCTAACATATTCAATGAGTTGAAAGGGTGATTTTTCGTCAATCTACAGTAATGTATATGTATCTGTATATGTATCAATCTACAGTAATCCATATGCAGGGCCGTAGCTAGAGCCTCGGGGGCCCTGGGGCAACAAGTAAATTTGGGGCCCCCCATACGGGCTCCCCCATCTTTTTTCAAATTTTAAAGTACACCTCGAGTTGTCTAGTTTGAATTTCCCGCGCATATAGGGAGACGCATATTTTGGGAGACAATTGTTCAATTTGAGGTATTTTCAGGGGCCCCTGAAGTCTTTGCCGAGGTAAGGCTCTTTCAGGGCTAAAAAAGTGGTCGACGAGAAGGGGCCCGTTCGGGGCCTCTTCCCGTCGGGGGCCCTGTGGCACCGCCCCACCAGTCCCATGCCATCTACGGCCCTGGTTATAACAATTTAGATGAAAATCCAGGCGATGTAAACAGGGTTTACTGTAAAATTTCGAATAAGTATCATATGCTTATCTAGATGAACTAACCGTAACAATATCAAAACTCTCGTGTTTTGTGCTCTGAATAACAAAAGTTTTTTTTTACTGTGCCTGTTACCGACGTTGGGGAAGTGTTCGAAGAAGTCAAGTAATTAGTAATTAGTAAAAGAGTAATTTGGAGATATTTGTGATCATCCATGAAGTGCCCGCGTTGAGCTGCCTGATAACGGAGATTTTGTAAAGTGTACTTTTTGTTCTGGAAATTTACATTATGAGTGCTTCGGCGTCAAGGAATCGACTTACCGGGCGATGTCGAAAAAACTGAAAGATACTTGGAAGTGCCCAACTTGCAGACATACTAGGCAAGACACACCTAAGGAACAAACAAGTGAAGAAGTCATTGAAAAAACTGTAGTGAGTAAACTTTCCATCCTGAGTGATAATTACAATTCGCTTGTAGACCTTTACTCGCGATTTGATAAAAAAATAACTGACTTACAAGATAACATTAAGCTACTAACCAAGGAACTAAAAGTGAAAGATCTAAAAATAGAAAGTTTAGAACACAAGTTACATTCCGTTGAGCAGAATCTGCTCGAAAAAGATTTAGAAATCGTCGGCCTAAGTGTAAACGACAACGGCACAGACGCTTTAAAAAGAGAAATTTTGAATTTTGGTTCTAATTTGGATATTGAAGGTACTAATGCTAGCCAAATAGAAGAGGTCTTTGTGATTGAACCCAAAAGGCAGTCATCAAAACCTAAGATTGTGGTTAGATTCACTAAAAAAATATACAAAACTGAATGGTTATCAAAAAAATCTGTTTGTAGAACAAGCAATTTCAAAAATAAATATCAAAGCTGTAACATATATCTAAATGAAAGACTAACGTGGTACCACAGAGACCTCTTATGGAAAACTAAGAATAAAGCCAAACATTTTAAATATATATGGACTAAGGAGGGTAAAATTTTCATAAAAGAGGATGATACTTGTAAATCAATAAGGGTGGACTCTGAAAAAACATTAGAAAGCCTGTTTACACAATGATGGATCATCATATGATACATGAGATAGATGCCAGGGAACCAGAAACAACAGAGAACGCGAACTGCTACACACTGAACGATATTGATTGCCTACAAAACACACTAACCCACAATAACTATGTATATCACCTAAATATAAGATCCCTAAGGAAACACTGGAACGAATTCATAATCCTTAACAATAGATTAAGTAATAAAATGAAAGTTTTTGTAATTGTAATTACTGAGGTCAATATCATGGAAAATGAGGTTATGCTGTACAATATTCCACAATTTCAAATGTTTCATAAACTAAGAAAGAATAGGAGAGGAGGTGGCATAATATGCTACGTACATAACAGCATAGTAAGTCATATCAATGAAGAAGAACTTCCAGAATGTGAATCTCTTTTCCTTAATCTGGATATACAGGGAAGCTCATTCTCATTACTAACAATATACAGGCCTCCCAATAAAAATAAAATGACCTTCATTGAACATCTAGACAAATTTATTAGAAATAATATGTCCTCCAATATGGTAATCATGGGAGATATTAATATAAATATTCTTGATAATACAAATAACTATGTAGCCTTATATAAGAACATCCTAACTATGAATGGTTTCATACAAGGCATCAATAGTGCCGCTAGAGAAGAGATCATACTTGATAAATCTTCTCAAACATGTATAGATCACATATATACCAGGCTTAAATCATGGAATATCTCCACAACAGTTTTGAAGACCAAATTAGCTGATCACTATCCAGTGGGTCTAATCTTTAGTAAAAATAGTCACACACCCTTGCATTTACAGTCAATCAAAGACAAAACATTTTTAATAATGCTAACATTAAGAAAAATATATCAGAAACCAATTGGGTAAAATTAAATAAATATGCAAATCATGAAGACCTTTACTCAGAAATAAGCAAAGCCCTAAATAACATCTACAAGAGAAATGAATTTGCACATAGCAAAAAAAGAAACATACCACTAAATACATGGATGAACAACAATATAGTTAAGCAAATAAAAATAAGGGATGTACTTTTTCAAAAACTAAAGAGCAAGCCAAGAGATGTAAAAATGAGGAACTCATGTAAAGTCATCAGAAATAAGATCACAGCAATGATTAAAAAAGCAAAAAATAATTTTTACAAACAAGAACTAGAAAAAAATAAACACAACATTAAAATAACCTGGCAAATAATTAACTCAATTAGAGGACAAAAGTATAATAGCAACCCAGATTCCACTATTATAAAATACTATTCTAAAACTCACTCAACTAACCAAATCACCGATGAATTTTCCAATCACTTCACCAAAAATGTTGAGTCACTTTCCCTTAAATGTAATAAAATGCTACTTCCTCCTTTTCAAGCATCTATACTAGACACAATATATATACCAAAGATCACTTCAAAAGAAGTAACTAATATAATACAAAATCTCCGAAAAAAATCCCCTGGGATAGATAATATTAGACTTAAAGATTTAGAGCACAGTCCTGCTCTCATTGAATTGATTTCAAAACTTATCAATAGCAGTATTGAATCAGGTAATATTGATAATGCATTAAAAACAGCTATAATTCGTCCAATTTATAAATCAGGCAAACATACAGACCCTTCTAATTATAGACCTATTGCAATATTACCATCCATTGATAAAATAATTGAAAAATATATTTATAATCATCTTTTAAATTTCCTACACCAAAGAAACATTATAAATAAATCACAATTTGGCTTCCTACCCAATAGTAATACTATAAAGTTACTTGAAAGTTTCTCAGAAAATGTGCGTACAGCTCTAAACAAAAACCATAATTGTATTGCAATTTTCATAGATTATAAAAAAGCTTTTGATACTGTAAATAGAAAATATTTGCTTGATAAATTATACAAATACGGAATAAGAGGTACCTTAGCCAAATGGCTTGAAAATTTTTTAACCAACAGAAAGATAGCTGTCAAAATTGATAATGTGCTTGGTAAAGAAACAGATAGAAAAACCGGAGTACCGCAGGGTGCTATATTGTCTCCTTTGCTCTTTTTATTGTATATAAACGACCTTCCAGAATTGATAAAACACTCAAACATATATATGTATGCTGATGATGTTGCCCTACTAATAACTCATAAGTGTCTGTCCAAAGCAAAGTTATTACTCCAAGAGGATTTTAATGCTCTATTAAAATGGAGTCATGACTCGGACTTAATTCTAAATAGCAAGAAAACCGTCCAAATGCAATTCAAACAAAAAAAGATTGTACACTCAAATATATCCATAACTATGCATTCTCATGACTGCCTACACAACAATCTAATTAATTGCCAATGCACGAATTTAAAAGAGGACCAAGCGTACAAATATTTAGGGTTGCATCTAGATGAATATTTTACGTTTAAAGAACACATACAGAGTTTAACAAAAAGATTATCAAAATGTTCATACCAATTTTTTCACCTACAAAACATTCTACCAATTCAACATAAAAAATTACTATACTTTGCTATTGTAGAATCTATACTACGTTATGGTATAACTATATGGGGGAATACTAATAAAACTTTAATTGACCCCCTAAAAAAGGCACAGAACCGAATTATTAGATACATCTCGAACAATACTACAAACATCACAAATGATTCTTTTTTAAAATTAAATATCTTACCCTTGGAAATTCTTTACGTATACACTGTTTCAATAAATCACTATTTTAAAAACGACTACAAACTAGAAAATACTCCACAACACTCTATCTCGTTACGTTCTACCGAAAAATATAAACTGCCCAGATATTTCAATACACATGGAAAAAGAACCTATGCGTACATAGTTCCGAAGATATTTAATCAACTACCACACAATTTAATACAATTAAATACCTATAATTCAGCGAAAAGTAACATAAAAAGTTGGTTATTGCAAAATTTGGAAAATTTCTAATTTATTTACCCAAAATTTAAATATATTAAAAATTTAGGTCACAATTTTTCCTCTTTATTCCAACCAGCATTGACAAGAAGCATCACAATCATATTTACGAACAGCATAGCAGCGCTTACTGTAAGCACCTATTTGGGATAAGGGGCCTGAGCTTCGTCAGCGTCGAGCTTGTGAACTTACTCACTTGTCCGGCGCTGCGAGTGCAGGCCCCGACGTACCAAATGTGCGAGATATGCGCCAAATTTTTTTTTTATTACATATAGGACTATAATCTAAAATTTTACTTATTAAAATTCTATGTATTTAAAAAAAAAATTAATATTTTATACTTTTATTTTTTTAAATATTTATGACCATGTATATATATACATATTCTTTTGCATGACCATCCCTGACGAGTCGTTTAGACTCAGGGTCTTCATGCTATTTGAACTATTTTTTTTATATATATTTTGATGTATTTGTGAATTTCAAAATTATTATTAAGTATACCATATTGGCTTTATGTAAAAAGTTGAAATATGTATGTCATGTATATTCTAAAATGTAATGCTCTTTGTAAGTCTTTCTTTTTTTTACATGGCATCTTCTTTAATGGATTTTAATATTTCTTGAAAATTATTGTATTTTGAATAAATGTATTTCATTATTAAAAAAAATTATTATTAAAAAAAAAATAATAATAATAATAGTTAATATTTTTGGCTGTAATTGACTTACTGTCTACAGTTTCTTTCTGGCTGTAGTTGACTTCTCTCACTCTGTTTTCCTCCGCATCTGTCAACTATCCCTTATTAATCAATCGATGATTGTTCATATAATCAAGCGCTGAAGCAGTCACTCGGTGAAACCGAGTGACGACTGACCACCAAAAATTAAAGTGTAAATTGTCTCGGAAAACTGTTTATTGGAGCAACTAGTTTCGTCTCATGGAATCGTCATCAGGTTCTAAAATCGGAGAGAATACAAAGAAAGATAATTCGCACTAATAATTAATAGAGGCCCTTATCTATCGACGTACGCGCAAAGGATCTCAGTGGACGCCATGTGGCGAATTAGTGATGGACGAGAGGAATAAGTGGGGGAGGGTGAGCCATGCTTTCTGACCAGTAACTAATTTTGGCTTGTATTGTTTCTGAAGAATCACTGCCTCTCCTGTTTTTTGAGTTGGCCCACCTGCGCAGTTAGATATACGCCACTATTTCACGAACCGACTACACCTAATCTTTCCACTTTCCTTCTGCGGATTTGGACGTATCCTTGAAGGGCGACCTCTTGTTGTCTGTCAGAAAGGGAGCAACTCGAGGGGGGCGGTTTTTAGTGGAAGCGATTTATTCATTTTTTGATAAAAACGTTTAATAAAATTCAATTATCGGATAACGAGATATTTCAATGGAGAAAATGAAATTGAAACTAAGAAAAGTACCCATCCATCGGCCAAAAAGAACTTACAGGTGTTTCGAATATTTCTAACATAAAGGAATATAAGAGAACCATTTACAATTATCATGCCGATTAAAATAAGGGTGGAGGTTTTAATAATGGGAAATACATTTTCCGAAAAGTAGTATCGTTGAGAGAGAGAAAGAGTTAAGAGTCTTAGCCTAGTTCCATTGGAACTGACTTAGTCATAAATTAATACTGAGCTTTCATTGGAACGAAGGCAAAAGGAAAGGGCAACAATAAAGACCTGGGCTGAAGAACTGTCATTTGGCAAAGAAGAACAGACGCGAAGGTCGGAGAGCTGGATTTGAACCACAGGGCCCTCAAATCACCTATCTAAGAGTACCCCATTAACCTTTTCCCTCTCTTAGAATATTTCCTCCTTCGGAAACGAGGTGGTAATTGTTCAACTCCCCATTCAAATACGTGCATTCTCATAGAAGGATTCCAATACTTCTTTAGTTATATTTTTGAAAACCTCGAGAAACACGCATGCCTTACAGTGAGTTCGACAACTTCGAAAGGTGCGTGGAATATGTTAAGGCCAAGAAATCAACGACTGGCTTATTCGAAGAGCGGAATTTTTGAAAATTTTAAAAATAAATAGCTGTTTTGCAGAACACCATAGGGCGACTCTAGCTCATTATACAATTTTATAATTCTTCGCTCGCAAAAGGAATTCTATGCACTCCAGTTAAAAATACAAATGAATAAACTTAAATGTATCCACTAATTAATAAACAATGAATATTAAATAAGCCATTTATTAATTTCTTGCTATGAAAAATTCGAGAACATTCTGGTTTCCAAGTAAAGGACACAAATTCCAAGTGCAATTAAAGGAGACACTAAAATTCCCATCGAGCAACGGGCGATATTCTCACGTTAGTCGACATTAGTATCTGCAACAGCTCCCACTCGTGTTTGCTGATGGGCGATCTTGACCGAGATGCAATTTCGGAATTCGCATTGACTGAATTTCCTTTTCAGCGAACAAAACTCCATTAGATGCTAAATATATCTGACTGAATCGTACAATTAGTGTTCGTGCCATCGAGCAGTACGCGTGAACGAGGTCTTACTGCATATCCGCCCGATATCTAAGTCTTAAAGTACGAATTGAGCCGCACTAAAAGTGTACGACTACCGGGCACCACACATTATTACGTCATAAAAGGCTCCGAAGTGAGGGAGGAGAAATATGTATTGCTCTCGGCTGCCCACACCGGGGCGCGGCTCTGGGTTTGACAACCACCGACTTATCAGCATTATTTCGTTCGGCATACATTTTATGGATGCGACTGTGAAACCTAGCGCGAGATTCAGTTTGAAATAGATTTAATATGTTTTAAGTGCATTATTCAATCTTCAGACACTGCCAGACCATTCAAACTTCAGTCAAATATCACTCTAAAAGAATATCTGATCACTTGCACAAAATTTGGCATCTGATCTGCTAAATTAGGCATTTTAGATTCCATTATGAAAGGCTGGAAGGTTTTAATTCCATCATTCTTCCACGGATATTTCTTTCCCTATACTTTTCTGATAAAAAGCCGCATGAGAAATACGCATTGCTTCCTAAAGATAACGAGGCTCGTGGCCGCGCCTACGAAGGTGAAGCCACCGCACCTGGGCGTCGTCGCCCTTGGTGACTCCAAGCGGTTGAATTGGATGAGGCGGAGAGACTTCAAAAACACACATTTTTTGGAACAAGTTTCTCATTTTCTGGTATCTTCTATCAATGACCGTCGCACTTTGTATGATGCAAGCGGAATTTATAGACTTCTCCATTTTAAATGCGATGCCACATATTAATCAAATAACAGGAGGCTCGCAATCCGGGAATCTCACTCAACGTGCGCACTCCGGGTGTCGAATCTCTTTCAAAACACCCGCACCTAAGGTAATAAGGACATTGTTATAACATGCTTCGCAACGCCTGTAGGGACATCTCACTAATCCATCTCCAATGTGACGAGAAAATAACAAAAAATCGGTTTATTTCACAATTTTCACGCATCAATTACTCATGTTACTTAGTTCTGTCGCCTCCTCACTAAGTCGAATTGAAGCTCATGGCACATGTCGCAACTCCAATTTCACCTTTCGCCTCGCTGCCAAAAATCCTCATTTCATTCCGATTCCCTTCTCCGAGAAGTGTGATTCTGATGTCCATTTCTTCGATAATTTATGCGAGGATAAGGCTCCAAAGTCGAATGCAGAGGGGAAAATTTGCGTGATTTCACTTTCTATTAAGCCTGGCATTAAGTTCGGGTATAATGTCTCTGGATGCATGTCATAACGTTAGGTTTAATTTATCGGTAGGATGGTTAATAGAATTTAATAATTTTTTGCGGTCAAAACTTAATTTTTGCGTCGAAGAACAATTTTTGGAGTGCAATGGAATGATCTCTGCATTACTAAGAAAAGGTACTTTAAAATTCCATGTTATTACTATTTAAAAGACTCCTTAGAGTGAAAATTCCTCAGGAAGATTAATAAGCTAGGGAGTGGAATGTTGGAGAACGTATTCCACTTTTCAAATCCATACCTTCAAATTGTTTTATTCGCCCTTTAGGTCTCTAAAAATCATTCCGTCAAAATGGCATTTACGAAGAATGAATTGCACGCCTGTGGAAGAGCATTGTAAAAATACCCAACCATAAATTGGTCTAAATGACCACATGCAAACAGTACGTGTTTTCAAATACTTTATGAATAATTAAACACTTTATATAAAATTCAATTAGGATCCCTCGTTCAGTTCTACTCAAAAACACCCAGCAAATCTTTCATGGCATTGTCGATAAAATTTCTACGAATTTTTTGATTGAATTTCGACTTCCTTAATGTTCTCGAAGGACTGCAGTTATTAGGACGAATGAAGGAATATAATTCATGCAGAGATTAAGTTGAACGATAATTTCTCGTAATATATACAATGTAAGGAATTACAATTGCAATTCAACTGCCGCTTTCCCCAGTGCGAATTTCGAAAATCACCACCGAAAAGTACTAAGAACCTATACGCATATGTACCTAAAATTGGATCCGACAGTTTAATTATTTTGAACATTTCCTTGCTCGACTTTCGATACATTTATCTAAAAATGAGCAAATGCGTATAAGAGAACAAAAAAGTGAAATAGGAGCGATCCGTTCCAACGAATCCGTCCGAGCGGCAGGTCGCCCCTCTTCCCCTCCTTCCCCCTCTCCAGCGTTCCTATATAGACCATGAGCAATCAGCGCTCGTCTCATTCTGCGACTAAACGTGAGGATTGACGAGCCGTCGAGAGGAGACCCCTCGAGAGCGAAAACCTGAATTACTCGAGACTCCTCGGCGACGACCACCTTCCATTGCCTCATTACTTCAGAAGAGGTTTCTTCCGCACCTCCTGACGTTAACGCGGAAGATTTACTTTCGAAACTAAACAGTTTTCCGGGAGAATGAGTTCGAGGCAGTTCCACCGAAAGAAGTATTCAACACCTCGCGGAAGAACTCCAGAAAACCAAAGGACCAGTCACCGGAGGAATCATCTCATTCCTGTCCAAATCCACTCAGTTTTCCTGCAGTTAGAAATATCTGGACCATTCGATCCATGACAGAGAGTTGAATTGCGGAGATGACCGATCGAACTCTTTTCTGAAAGTCCACGTTTTGACCTCACTGAAGATCGCCAGCCAAATTCCCTTTGTTCCACGAACATTCTCGACAAAATCGACAACTGAAAAAGAATTCTCCTATGGATAGAAGCTTCTGCTGAGCATCGGAATCTCCAGCCTCCAGTTAAGAAGATTGAGAAGAAAGTGAGTGGTTTTAGTGTTGTGAGCTATGGTCATTTTTGTGCATAATAGTGAAAATAGTGAAGTGACTTCAAGAGGAGGTTCAGTACGCCGATGGAACGCTGAGCACGGCCACCGCTGGAGGATTCCCACATCTCAAGGTAAGGATCGCCGTCTTACAGGTGAGAGGGTGGTAGGCTCTTTAGAAAAGGGCCCGACAAAGGGCGTTAGTGAAACAGGCCTGCATTAGAGTTTGGGGGGAGTGGGGAAACTTAGTGAAGTAGGGCCCACTTGATGGGCGATAGAGAAATTTGCGTTGTATTGTTTGGGGGGAGTGGGAAATTGAAGTGTCCGGTATTACACACACAAATACAGACAGGCTCGACAGCCATTAACGAATAAATTTAGTCTTCTTAAAAGTCTCTCTCTCTATCTTTTCCGTGGCAATGGTTTTCATGCCATTGTCACACCATGGTTTTATAGGGCTGGTTAATTGCAACTGTCGCGTGCGTCCCAATCCCCCGAAAGGTTTATGGTAACAGTTGCAGTTTTCTGGCGAACCTCTCCATTCAAAAAAAGAGGAAACGAGCTGGGCACGATACCTCTTGGCGTGGCTTGGAAACTCGTGCAAAAATCTCTATTTTTAATCTCTTTAAGAATTACTTAAAATTGATCCGAATTTTAAAAATTAATTTTGAAAAATTGAATGATTGACACGTAGATATACCTACAGAGTGGTTTTTAATAAGATTTCATTATATCTATTTCCAGAAGCCTGGGAACATTGTCAACGAGCTACAGGAGATTCAATTGCCTGGAGAACTTTTTCTGGAGAAAAGTCTGGGTAAATAAATTCTACTTTTTTGAAGTTTGTTTAAAATCTATTGCAAGCTTAGATGTTGAAGCTATTTTATAATTAGACTAGAGTAATATTATTAGAATAAATTTTCAGTAGTCCTTAAGGTTGATCTCGTTAAAGCCTTCTTTAATTGTTATTTTTGTAACTTTTAATAGAAAAATTATCTTCAGAACGGCGATTGTAATGAATAACTTAATATATTTTGTAATCTGCTTATCAAGAAAAAATTTCATATTCAGGATACTTTGGAAATTAAATTCACTCTTAACAAAATTTACCTTTTTATTCTTTATGCCTCTCTTGATGGGATAAAAACAGCACGTTGAGTTAAACTATTTTTACTCCAAATTCTCTTGGTTGATGTTCTCTGAATTTGGATGGGTTTTATATAGAGCCAATAACTTTTAAAAAGTAAGCTTATTATATATGGCTGCCATTCTTTCTTTTAAGATGCCTGGTAATTTCAAGCTAACCATTAGAATTGACATTTTTGAAATTATATGGTGACAAATATGTAATACAGGCTTTCTTTTCTTCCAGATATTATTCCAGCTTGGTGAGCTTCTTGCCCTTAAGCGGAGTTCCATGATTTCATGTATAACTTATGATATATTTTCATTGTATTCTTGTTATTAATAATAAATGTTTCTATATCAATTATGTGCTTCAATTTATTCATTTAAGCCAATGTCAATAGGAAAAACACATTTCATAATATTATTACCTATGCTTTTAGATAAACTAAGCAATAGCTAAATAAATAATGTACCCTAATAACAATTGCATCTTTAATTCAAGTGCCGGCTAACTGTAGAAAGAGTTCATTCTTTGAAGTTGAATACTTATTGGAACCAACATTTTCAATCTAAGTTGTTCTCAAAGGAAATTCTTGAACAAAAGGAAGGCTTTGATGATTTGGCTGTGTAGGCTTGCATAAAATAAATTGAAGAATAAAGTATATATTTATGCATTGAAGGTATCATCAGTTTGATATCACCAGTACATATTGATCAAGTATTATTGATTAAATTCATTTTATTTGATAATTTTTATGACAATACAGAATTGTCCACAACAATATTTTATTAGAATCCGTAAGTATTTAGCTAAATACCACTGAATGAATGCATTGTATCAGTAGATGTTTTACATTAAGAGTCTAACAGATAATTTATGAAGATCGTATGTATCTCTCAAAGTATATAGGATATTAGCCAAAATTCATTTACTAATTTAATTATTAATTTCCCACATTCCCATAATTAAGAAAGCATTAAATTGACTTTCATAATTTGCACCACCTAATTTCCTTTGTTACTTTGACTGTAGAGAAAGAGATGTTCTGATTTACACCTATCATAAACTTGATAGGAGTAAATTTTTACACCTATAGGGTTGTTGATGGTCCATCAATTTTCATACACCTTTATTTTCATGGTAACTGATTTTATAGTTGACTAGAGGTTTGTATGACCATAAAACAATAAATAGAATTTAAGATTTCCCATGATCAAAGAGCACTGTTTCAATGAATATTTACTTAAATTGCTGTTGATTTTCATGGTATTCTACATTTATTTCAGTGCATTTACATGTTCTAATTACATACATAGAATGGATCAGTTTCATATCGAACCTCAAGATAGGAAAATGCATCTTTAATATAAGTATATTTATTGATAAATGTTAGGAGATAACTCAGTATTTTTCATGATTTAAATGATAATTACTATCAACATTTATGTAATCATTGGTAAAAATGATGTACAAACAATACTAACTTTGATCTAAGGTTCTCATTTGGAGCATTTCACTTTTCCATTAATAAATGACATTTCCTGCAATTATAAAATTAAATTGTAATGAAATGAAAAACAGAAAATTATTCTGTATTTCGTCTACTTCTAATTATCCCTGTTATCACAGACATCCCAGAATCAATCTGGAAAGATGAAGGCATTTGCTGCACAAAAAATTGGTGCTGAAGATTTTTGGGAGAGCAGCATTGGTCAAAATGACACTGCATTCCCAAAAATATTCAGCATCCCAGTATCAATGTTTATTTTGATGTAAAAAGAATGATCTTTGTCACAAAAAAAATTCAATGGTTTCCATTAAGTTGAAAAAAGGATCTTGTGGATAAGATTTTCTTAACCATAAAAGCATGATGAAATAGTGTAAAAATCATTTTAGAAATGCAAAAGACCGCAAAAGACCACATATACAATACTTTTTGATGTTTTTACTGAAGTTTCTCTCATCTTTATGCCGTAAGTTCATATTAATTTTGATGATTACAAATTGGACATGATTTATTATAAGATCTTATAGCTCCAAACTAATAGCCAATATAAGATTTTCAAGTTAAGATAGCTTACTGGCTTTAAACATTACAGATGACACCATGTTTGTGGATAGATTAGTGTAGTTTTGTAAATTATTTTATTTTGAGAACAAAATTTTCCTTCTAAGAAATAAAAAATCCTACAGTCAATGATAACATATTCAATGAGTTGAAAGGGTGATTTTTCGTCGATCTACAGTAATGTGAGTCCATATGTCATGCAGTAGTTCTCCATTTATTTTATATTGTATCCAATATTTTATTCAGAAAAAATTACTTCAGTTCACATATACTATGTACATGAGTTTTATGTTGCATGTGGTTTTTTCATTGTCATATCATTCATTTTAGAAAAGGTGCTTCAATAGAAATGAATCAGCAATCATTCAGAGAATTCCTCATTTAAAATTTATTCTATCTCATATACCACTTTTCTCTATACACTGATAGGCACATTTCAAGCTTCTTAGTTTAAAGAAATCACAAAAACTATGAAAAAAAACAGTAATTCCAACAATTTGATCAATGGTATACTGATTCCTGCTAGCAGTATCAGCACTCCTATCATCAGTAGCTCTTATTCATTGAATAGTTGATTTAGAATTTTCTTTATCTTAATACATCTGTTCCACAAAAATTACTATCCATAACCTTAATTAAATTTATAATAACCATTAGTTAGATGATGAAACCCTTTCTTGAAGACCATTTGCACATAGAAAAGTTAAAAAAAACATATTTTCATTTGAATTTAAGCAAGATAATTTAAAGCTCACTTGTAGGCAGGGCCGAGTTTTCCAATAGGCTAACTAGGCTTCAGCCTAGGGCCTCAAGATCAAGAGGGGCCTACATTCAAATTGTTAGCAAAATTAAAGTTACACTATTCTAAAAACAGTGAACACTGAACCAAAAATAAGGAGACATATTGATATATATCACAGTGATGATGTATTTTATCACCTCTCATGTAATTTATAAATTTAAAAATGGAGTTGAAAGGGCCTCTTTTCATCTAAATCTGGCCCTGCTTGTAGGTGTGACATATCTTAATATAATTACACAGATTATTTGAAAGCTATAACTGAAATTTATATTAAAATATTCTCATTTTGTTCAACACCCTTCCATCATTTAGTCAAACCTCCAATTTAGGCTCATTTATAATGCATTTCATCCCATCTTTGGCAGTCTGTGAATTTCTGTTCTGTATATCTTCATTCTATGATCTCTCTTTCTGCTTTCATTAATATCCCAGCGTATCTAATCCTTTCATTTTACCTTCTTCTCCTGCTACTTCTCCACAATTATCCTCAAAGTCAATTGCAATCCTTTATTCACTTCAGCATCATTTGCATGTAAATATATTTTTATGTTTAAACCAAGCATTCCTTACGATCCCTTTATCATACAAATACCAATGACAGCCCAACCATCAACATTAATGTGTAACTTTGGATATCTAAAGCAATCTTAATAACATTTGTTATACAAGATGAATCAAGTAGTTTAGCTGCTACCTCTAAAATATGTATATAAAAATGTTCATTATGAAATTCACTAAAACAATTCTTGCTTAACAATTTATGATGCTTTTTATTTATCAATAAACTTCA
Source organism: Sympetrum striolatum (assembly GCA_947579665.1). Classification (NCBI taxonomy): domain Eukaryota; kingdom Metazoa; phylum Arthropoda; class Insecta; order Odonata; family Libellulidae; genus Sympetrum; species Sympetrum striolatum. The sequence continues at coordinate 71,867,984 of OX388351.1, read as the reverse complement.
TAAGATATCATAATTTACAATATTTATTTTCATAATTGTTAGCTGAATTCTGATGTGTCATATGTGAATAACATTTTTAAACCAGTAAATTCTCATGCGTTGATTTAGGTTCAGTTTTGAGCTGGTTTTTCTATGTATTCTCATTAGCATAAATTACATTGTACTTTTCTACAGTTCAGCAAAATAAGAATTACCTTAACATTTTGATTTTAAATAAGAGTTCCCGTCACATTTGCCACCTAAGTTCTTGCCAATCTGTAAATTAGCGCAATAATAGTACTTGCAAGCAACCATTTGGTCCACACATCTTTTTCTACATTCTAAAGACTTGCCTTCTGACTGCACAAAAAAACAGGATTTGGGAAATACTAGCGATGCAGATGGAAATAGCTGTGAAAAAGTGAATGAAACTGAAGATCACATCAGTGAATGCAACTCAGAAGTTGAAAGTGATTTTAGCGGAGGACTCAGTTATGTTGAATATGTTACAAAAGCAGGAAGAGCTTATGTAAGCAAACCTTCTCATGTGACCAGACAAATCATCAACAATATTCTGCAAAAAAGACTATAACTACTACTACCTGTTGGAAAAGTAAATGATATGCAAGATTCTTTTGAAATTTTTTTGAACTTCTGAAATTCTTTCCATGGTTTTACATCATATAAATGAAGAAGCAAAAGTGCATAACTAGTTTGGAAGAACTAATAGGCTTCATTGAAGTGTTGATTTTGATAGGTGCTAATGATTATAGCAAGTTAGACTATTGTGATTTGTGGTCACATAAATTAGAAAGGCCCTCTTACATTCCCATTTGTACATCTTTGTCTGTAAGATTGTTGGGTGGGAAAGGTGGATGTTAAGTTTAACAATGTTGAAAATGATGTCTTTCATGTCAGGTAGGGCTGAAAGAGTGAAAAGCAACACATCCATGATCATTTCAAGTGCAAGCATTCCTCTTTACCCCTTCTCTTCCCATCTCCCTTCACTTCCTGCACATTTTGTGCACTATTTCCTCCGCATCATCCACTGACGAACTCCTGCACACTGAAAATGGCAGACATGAGGGAACAAATGGAAATCCATTTCCTGAGCAAAACATTTTGGGGCAACCAGCTCCAGACGGTGGGAGGAAAACCAAGGAGGTCATTGTTAAAAGGGCAATATGGGATGAACATTTAGAGTAGGTGGTTGTGTGAGTTATAAATGTGCAAATAAATTAATGTTGTGTTCTTTTAAACCTTTTCCTGTTAAAAGTTGAGTAGGCCCCCAAATTTGTCAACTTAAACATGATTGTTTTTAAATTCGACTAAATGAGGCTTAACTTGGTGGTATTCCATGACAAAAGAAGCAAATTGACAAGGAATAGATTTATTTATACTACTACCACAGAAGAAATTATTACAGACAACCTAGGGTTAGCAGTATAAATAAATCTATTCCTTGTCAATTTGCTTCTTATGATTGTTTTTACTGCCTATCAACACAGCCAATTAGTTGATTTCTGAGGGGTTAGAATGAAATGATTAAAATGACTGAACCAGAGACAAAGTAAAAATTACAAAAATTTTATGGAAGCAATTGCATTGTGGAGTGTTGATAACGTCACTTGGCACTTATGGCATCTTTATGCTTGACCTTTAGATAGAATTCCTGGTTTTGAAGATTGAAAGTTGATAAGTATAAATGATAGCTTAGTTTGTATTCCAGAGAGGATTCAAGGGAGATTCTAGTAAGGTCAGTGCATCGAAGCACAGAGGCAGAATTTTAGAAACCTTATGAGTATATCTCCTGTTTCTAATGAAGGTACTTCATATCTGGTGAACTTTGTTGATGACTGCACTCATTATGCAAATGTGGAATCTCGTGAGAAAAAGAGTGATGCAACCTGTAAATTAAACTAGTATATAGCAGAGGTGGAATTTTTCTTGGCACAAAGGATGAGGACAGTACAAACTGATGAAGTAGTGTGACATAGAGGTTCAGAAATTCTATATTAAAAAGGCAATGGCCCATAGGCAATCACAAATTCTCCTTATCACAATAGAGTTGCATATGATAAGGTGTTTATTGCTACAGTCAGGATGCTTCTTGAGGTGAGGCTGCAAGCACTGCATGCAAAATAAGGAATGTGTTCATCTACCAGGAATTGAAATGCTGTACCTGTTTCATTGTGGTGAGGTCAAGATCTGAGGTGTCAAACCAAACATACTATGTTTGATTGAAGAACCTGGCTAGCACAGAATTAGAGGAAACTGAAACATAGAGCTACTGAGCCTGTATTTGTGGGCTACAAACATAATGTTAAGGGTTATAGATTGTAGGAGTAAAAGTAGCTTATATACTGCAAGCATATGTTTCAAGTTTATAAATTTTGAATTTAGGAACCCAAATTTCTCTGTGCAAAATTCAATTCTGTATCCAAGTGATCAAATCCACGACGACCACGACTGGTATCAAACCCACGACTTTTTAAAGATGAAATTGCATTAAACTATTTGCTTTAGGATAATCTGACAGTTTCTAAAATTCCAAGTCATTCAATGGGAATACCTTCATATGATATTCCATATTTGAGTTTAACATTTATGACGTCTACTTACTTGCGGGGTCTTTCGTTTCCATGTTATCGGGAAGGGATTTTTTTAATCTTAAAAAATCGTCGGAATGGATTTTAAATAGGAGAATATTTGCCCTGAACCAGCATCGAAACAACGATAATTTTCAAAGATGTCTTTATGGTTTCTGTCGGATATGCACATCTTCCAGCGGTCCATTGAGTTCAATTCTCCAATTTGCCAGGAAGTGCCTCAAAATACTTTTCAAAAATCCCTGCAACTGACAAAAGAAAGCACCAGCAGTTTTCTTAAAATGAAAGAGGCAAAATATTTCTGAAGGTGGAGAGAGGAGGAAAGAAAGAAGAGATAGCAAAGAAGTACAGCGTAAGTCCTTCTATGCTATCTACTTTTGAAAAACAGAAAAGTAAGAAAAACAAATGGTGATTCCCTCACAGAGGAAGAAGATGAGGGCAGCAAACTAAAAGGAGTTAGAGAAAGACAAATATATACGGTTTCTTAACAGACGGACCAAAAAAACCCAATAAATGGCCCACTTATATATAAGCATAAGCATGCTTATACATAACTTATATTTAAGTTACGTATAAGTATGCAAGATCCTTTGTACATTCATTTCTGGGATTCATGGGGAGTACTAGTTGGCTTCATACGGTTTGGGAAAGTTATGGCATATAATATTATTATATGTAGACAAAATAGTTTCTTGCTTTGAGTGACTGCATGATGCTTACAAAATCACTGGATTTGAAAATGTATAATTAAAATAGGAATTATAAAAGGGAATATTTATTCACAGAATTCATATTGTTTTTATACTTTTTGCTCTGATACAACATTTTCATAATTTTCTTTTATACTTACTTTTACTGGGTGTAACCTCCATTAGTGGATTAAAATACATGTATACTTTATTAGAAAAATTGTTGATCAGTTCTTTTAAATTTACAATAAGCATTCACCTTTCCTTCCCTTACTGCAATGGGCAAGTAGCTATCATTGCATAATCATTACAATTAGAGACCAGCAAAACCTGTGAACAATTTTCTATCCTCAGAAAGTGTTTTCTCTGACCCAATTCTCCTTTGTAACTTGGGTACCTGACCACATCAGCTTGCCAGGGTGCCAAGCTTCCCCTCTTGAGACTGGTGAATGCTCTAGCCTGCCACATGCAAGTCATAGAATTTAGCACTCTTCTCAGAGAGAAATATTTTCTCTTTGACTGTAAATCATTGGGGGTAAAAATAAGTTTTACGGGATTTACAAAAGATGGTAACTAGCATTAAATCACATCGGATCATATTGTAACTATATTCACGTTAAAGCCTCATCTTTTCTTGCTAAAAATCAGTATATGTCATGTCACTGAAGTGTAAACAACATACTTTCCTTGCGCTATAACAATGTCAATCTTTGTGCCAACAAAACACTATTTGCAGGAAGCGCTGCTTTTTTGTTTTAATTTAAGAAAAAGTGCAGTTGATGGACATCAAATGCTGTCTGAAGGTTATGGGAAACGTCCTCCATGGGTTCCACTGGTTGTTGTGTCATACCACCATCGACAAAGAACCTCGAAGGGAGGCCAGTAAAGTTTGAATCCACTGAGTTGGAGGCATTATTGGACCAAGATTCAAAGTCAAGGGGAGCTCGCTGAAGCCTTGGGAAGGACTCAAGAGCAATTTCAAACCATCTCAACACAATGGGTATGATGAAAAAACAAGCAAAATGGGTCCTGCATGAACTCAAGCCAAGAAACGTCGAATGCTGGTTTTTCACATGTGAACAACTGCTCCAAAGGCAAAATCGGAAAGGTTTTTTGCATCAAATCATGACAGGGGATGAAAAGTCGATCAGTACGACAACCCAAAGTACAGAAAGTTGTGGGGTAAGCCAGGCCATGCATCAACTGCAATGGCAAAACCAAATATATATACCACTTGTTCTGGTCGATAACTTATGGCCTGGCCAAACAGCACTTTACTTCTTACAAAGAAGAAAAAAATCGAGTCGATTCTTGAATCGCCTCAAAAGACAAGAACTTTTTTCAACGCGGTATCCATATACTGCCTGAAAGATGGGGAAAGTCGTGCTTAATGATGAACAATACTTTGAATAAAATACATTGTACCTATTTCTCTGAATAAAGCTTTAAAGCTACTAAAACCTCTAAACTTAGTTGTATCCCTTATAAAACCATTAGGATTAGTTTTTTAATGGAACATAGCAGCTGGATATTTCGGCTAATGAACCTAAACTAGGAAGATCTATGGAGTAAAATATTTTACATTTAGAACCAAGACCAACTTTATGTGAGAAAAGGAATATTCAAGAGGCATCAACACTGACTGTGTTCCACTAGCTAGTATTTCTATTGTAGATACCATTTTATAACCTTTTACCTGAGTATTGTTGGCTTGGACATCAATCGTCAGCCTCCATTGCAAGTTGGTTCAGCACATACTTCAATATTTACAAGGGGCTGTTGGCTTGTGCTTGCGTTATGAGAGGAAGTGGGAACCCATTGAAGTTTGCTGTAATGCAACTTGAAACAATGAGCATTATAGGGGTGGGCTTACCCTAGGGTTCACAACATCTACGTTCAAGTGGATTGTAAGAAACAAAAGTCTGATTGCTTTTACAAGCACAGTAAATTTATTCAGAGAGAGTGGGAGGGGAGCTATGATAGGTATTTTGTGGTTAGTATGTGGAGCCTGTAAACATTTCATAAATGTTTAAACATCTTTAAAAACGTTGAATATCTACTACTGTCTTCTTTTCATCATTCCACAGGCACTGAGAAAAAAATAGATTATCAGTTTAAGTTCTGGTTATAACATCATTTGAAATGACTACTTTATGAACTATTAGAAACTCTGTAAAGCCTGGAAAGTTAAAAATGTACATCAAGTACTGTTAATGATAGAATACTGTTCATATTATTTGTTTGGTCAGAACTAGAAAAATAGGATGTACATAGGACCTGACCTAACCCCAGTTATATACCTGAATATCTGGTTCATACATACAATCTGTAGCAATATGCAAACATTATATACATTAATTTTACACAACCTGCAGTGTATGCAGAATATTTGTAATTTTATGTTTTTAAATTTATTAATATCCACCACAAGTAGTCCTCTACATTGATGAAGAGAGTGGGCTCAATCTTACAAAATCTACTTCCTCCTGATATGATTCCCACTAATATGGTTCTATTATAGCCATTATGTAGAAAGTCCTCTACTGAGTTGTCATTTTCATAGAAAAGAGTTTTTAGGACGAGAGGTCCTCCACTGTCTCCGTGACAAGTGCTGCTGCCATTTGCACCACCAACACACAACTGCCCAGATGTAAGGTCTCTGCCAACCAAGTGTCGGCAGGCCTCCATTTCCATTAATGGCGTCCTTGCCTTGAGAGGGATTTCACTGCCTTCACCTGTGATTCAAATCAAAAACTTCAATATTTTGTGATTTTTTTTAATGAGCAATAATGTATATTATCTATAATATATTCAATTGAAGAAATCTGGATTAGAGAAGGTGTCCATTGGATATTCAAAATACTGTATTTACTCAAAGATAACACATACCCTTTTGGGTCTTTTTTAGCTCAAAAATCAGTGTGTGCATTACAATTGACAGCACACTAGATTCAGGCACAACACTTCTTGTGCACAAATACTGTAGGGGGGAGATGGCTGTATCAACGGCTCACTCTGGTTCTATGTAACTCTTCAAACCTATGCACTTTTGATGCTGTCACTGCAAGAGCCCCCGAAGACTACAGACTAAATTGTCAGCCAATAGTTTTTAATTGAAAGGGAATTGGTTGGCCCATCAAACTTAAAAAAAAATACTCATTTTGAATTAGTTAACAGGCACACTCGATTTTTGGAGTGCATGTTACATTCGATGGCGAGTTATTTTCAAGTAATTATGCTACTTTGCAGTTAATCTTCTATAATTTATCAATATCATATTTATTTAGAGTCAGCTGTTTCCATATGCATATCTGCATTTAGGATCTTTTGTTTCCATAACTATTCCAGCAATTTGAATATAATACAACATACCAGGGACACGATTTAAGATGTTCTGAAAATGTGAACAAAATAAGTGGCAGTGTAGCAAATATCTGGAAATTTCCAAATTCTTTAAATGTTTTATTTTTGTCATATCCAAGGCAATGTATTACTTTACCAAATCATCTAAGTGTGGGGTGGGTTCTGTAACGTTTTTGTTGATCAGTGAGAGTTACAGCTTTAAAGCTACTGTTATGCTAACATGAGTATATGATCACCAGTATAAATTGTCCTCCTCCGTGAAGGTTCACAGATCTGCCAAGTTTGAAATGTATAATTTATAGTTTATTTTATAATGTTGTTGCTTTCTTTTTCTTATTAATACAAATAATAGTCACTACTCTTACGTTTTGCAGCAGTATTGAGAGCTTAAAGATATTTATTTACTTCATTAGTTTTAATGAAATTACTTTGTACATAGATTTCATTTAATTTTAAGCATAATAATCACGCTAAAAAGAAACAAATTTAACAAACTACATTTGCTATGTAGTTTGTTAAACTGTAAGTGCATAGTTTGTTAACTGTATGAGCATGACCTACACAGTGTTTCAAGTTTTCCAAATATTTATATATGTATGCCACGTGTTGACAACCATGTATCTGTAGAATCGTGCAACTCAAATTCATGTAACTCAGGGACTTACTTTTGTTTATCAACGAAAGAGATAATATTTAGAGTTAAGAAATTGAGATTTTTTGTAAATGATGAAGCAAAGATCAATGAATATAATGAATTTTAAGGTGAGGATTGCAGGATTTTTACTTTTAATATCGAAGTAAATCATTAATTTTCCAATTAAGAAATAGAGATTTTTGGTTTAAAAATGAAGCAAAGTTGTTGACATAATAATTTTTTGGGCAAAAAATGTAGGATTTTTTTCTTTAAAAAGGAATAAATATTAATGAAATTATCCATTTTCGCATTAAGCAAGTAGGATTTTTGGGTTAAAACAAAGTCAATTTTGATCGACATAACTAATTTATGCGTTAAGAGATTTTTTGCTTAATATGAAGCAACTGCCTCCCTAAGTCCAACCCTTACGTCCACGTCGTGGGAGGTGGTAACTAGAAAAGTAGCAGAGTGCTTGCCAGGGTGATGTACAGTGGGAACATAGAGTCCCGTGGCCGCTACGGTAGCTGAGAAGGCCTGGTAAGAACTGTGAAACCCTAGGCTAACAGGGGCACTGGTGAAGTCATCACTGGGCTGATCACCCACATGATGGTTTAAGTTGATTCAAAAGAATAAAGGTAGCCTCGGACAGGATTGGACAACAAGAAGACGACCGGCGAGTAAGCAGAAAATACACTCTTACAAAAACTGTCTAAATGCTATCACCTTGGTCCCCCAATCTACACGTAGTTTCTGACCAATGCTTGTCGAGGCACGAACACTTAAATTATTTCTCATCATGGACCGGAATCCCCAAGAGGGATATGCTTTTAAGCCAATTATGTTTTTCTCTCGTGCAATTTGCTTTGCTTGAAGTAAAATTCTAGTTCAGTTCAGTCGTAAAGTTCTTTTTCGAGTGTTGGCCAGAAACACTTTCTGTAGCGCATGACTCGTTTTCCACAATGCAGTTTCTTAAAAACCTCCTCATTCTTTCGCCACTCTCTCACACTAGCTTCATTTACATTGAATTTTCTCCCTGCTGCACGATTTCCATTAACTTTTGCAAACTGAATAACTTCCAGCTTAAATTGAGCCGTGTACGATTTGCGTGTTTTTGCTTTTCTTTCTTCCATGGCCTTACAATAATAAATATAATTAGGTACTATTGAAATACCTTCGATACCCTTTTCAAAATTGTTTATTTCCTATTTCATTTGTGCATAGAAAGGTAGTTATAATGATTTTGCTGCGGCGTAAACAGCATCATAACGATCTTTAAAGCCCTTTATGAAAAATAGTACAAATTTGAAATGCGCGTTATCAATACATAAATCACAGAGAAGAAATTTTTGAAATGCGTGTTATCTATACATTTCTCACAGTGAAGAGATTTTTAATATGCGTGTTATCTAGTAGGTGCGTGTTATTTACCAGAAAATACGGTAATTCTGATGGGCGATTTTAATGGCCGCACCGGAAATAATATGTCAAGAGCACATGGATGTATGGGACCTTATGGAGGAGAGAAAACAATAAATGAATACGGACAGAGACTAATAGAATTTTGTGTAGAAAATCAACTTCTGCAAGGAAACTCACTATTCCCACATAAAAGAATACACAAAATAACTTTTGAAGCTGAGGGAAGAGATGCTAAAAGCATAATCGATTATATAATATATTCACACACTCCGAAATGCCATTATGGACGTAAAAGTGATTAGAGGTGCAGAACTGGGAACTGACGACAGACTTCTAATTGCTAAGACAAGGATTAGGAAAGAAAACGTAGAGAAACATAAGAAGATTGAGAAAATTCAAGTGAAGCAGACCCTGGAATTAAAAAGAAATATGAAGAGATGATTGAACAAAAATTAGAGGATTTTGAAACAAATGAAACCACTGAACTAAATCATACGTGGAAAAATTTTAAGAATATAATAATAGAGACAGCAAGTGAAGTGTGTGGGAAAGTAAAGATCAATAAAAAATGGAAGAGAACGAACTGGTGGACAGATGAAGTGAAGGCAAAAGTTAAGCAGAAAAAAGATGCCTGGAAACAATATTTGAGAACAAAGTCAGAAGAAGATAGACTTGATTATGTACAGAAACGGAATGATTGTAAGCTGGCCGTTATACAAGCAAAGCAAAAGTCATGGGAAAACTTTGGAAATGAAATTGAACACAATTTTGTAGAACGGAGGAAACAATTCTGGAATACAATTAAAGCATTGAAAGGAAAACATGGGAAGTCAGCTAAAAATATAAAAAATGAAGAGAATGTACAGTCAGACAGGAAAGGTATTCTGGAAGAATGGAGAAAACATTATGAGCAAACTTTCCGGGAAGAAAATTGTGTAGATATAATGAATACGATGCAAGAACAGGAAGGAGGAAACGATGAGATTACTAACTCAAGGAGAGGTGCAGGAAGCAATGAAAAAAATCCGAACCTGCAAAGCTGCAGGGTTCGATGTTATAGCCCTGGAATTCATCAAATTTGGTGGGAAAAATATGATACGGGTAATCACAAAAATCTTTCAGAGGGCATGTAGAACAATGACTATCCCAGAGGAGTGGAAAACCAATATTATAGTACCAGTTTTTAAAAAAGGTAATAACAAAGAATGCAAAACCTATCGGCCAATATGCCTTTCTTCAGTTATTTACAAATTATATACTAGAATACTGGAGAATAAAACTTAGAAAAATCATAGAAAGTAAACTTGAAGAGGAGCAAGCAGGTTTTAGACCTGGAAGACAAACTCAAGACCACATTTTTACCTTAAGAACACTAATAGGAAAAACAATTGAGAAAAACAAAAAGCTTTACCTAGCATTTCTAGATTTGAAAGCAGCATTTGATACAGTACCACAAAGTACCTTTGGGAAGCCCTGCATAAGAAAAAGGTACCCGATAAATTTATAAAAGTAATCCAAAGTCTATATACCGGAGCAAAGGAAATAGTTAGAACTGAGGGAAATGTTTCTGGGGAATTCTGGATGGAGAAAGGTACAAAACAAGGAGATAGCCTAAGTCCACTCCTATTTATAAATTTTATGGATGAAATAATAAAGACCTGCAAAGAAAAAACAATAAAAACTAAAATTGGATTTTGGAAATTAAAACCGATATATATTCAGGTATTAATATATACCGACGATATAGTCTTAATCTCAGATAGCGAGGAAAACTTGCAAAACAGTGTAACAGAATGGGGAGATGAACTGGCTAGGAAGAAAATGGAGATAAACATAAGCAAAAGTAAGGTTATGTGTATTTCAAAAGATGGAAATCAGAATATATCTATTAAGTATAAAAATGAGACATTAGAACAAGTAGAGACATTTGAATATCTAGGAACAATTTTCTCGTGTGATGGAAGATATGATGATGAGATTTTACATAGAAGACGAAAGGCAAATGCCATATACTACCAATTTAATAAAACTATATTAGGAAAGAAAGAGATAACCAATAAAACGAAAATGCAACTGTATCAGACAATATTAGTTCCCACTCTATTATATGGAATAGAAAGTATACCCTGGCAGGATAAGCATGCAAAAAGGATCCAGACTTGTGAGATAAAAATTTCTGAGGAAAACTGTAAACAAAACCAGAAGAGATAATATTCGAAATGAAAGAATAAGAGAAGAAGTGAAACAAAGGCCGCTTGAAAAAGTGATTGAAGAAAAGCAACTAAAATGGTACAGACATGCTTTCAGAATGGATGACAACAAGAAAGTGAAACAAGTGCTGGAAGTCAAAGTTCAGGGAAAAAGGGGTAGACCGAGAATAACCTGGGAAGATGGAATTGAGAGGATGGGAAACCAGAGGGGCAAAACACCAAATGAGATGAGGAGAATAATGAGAAATCAGATGGAATGGAGGGAGAAGAAGAGATGATGGGCTGAGGCAGCCTCCCCGACGCTGAAAGGCAGAAAGGGGAAGAAGAAGAAGAAGAGAAGAAGAATGAAGCAACTTTTGATTCAAATAATAAATTTTTGAGTGGGAATCACAGGATTTTTTCTTTAAAAGCCAATAAATATTTTTTAAATGATTAATTTTTGCTTTAAGAAATTGAGATGATTGGTTAAATTTAAGTAAATGTCAATCGATACTTAGATTTTTCATAAAAAGTAATAAATATTGATGAAAATTATCCACATTTGCTTTAAGAAATAAAGATTTCCACCAAAAAAAAAGCAATATTTTATCAAGGAATTTAAATTTACATTTAATGTAATGCATTAAAATAAACACTTTAACTCAAAGAACCTAACAACTATAATGAATTAGATTATTAATTATCTATCACATGATTATCTCAATGCCTATTAATATTTTGCGAATTAAGAAAAGGATATTTTTCACTGACTTTAAAGAATCAGACTAATGTCTAATTCTTTTCCAACTTTAGCAATATCCTATCAAATCAGATCCTAGATTAGGAGAACATGTACTTTCAAAAAGTTTATGAGGTACCTATATATATATATAGGTACCTCATTATAATGAGGTTGAAAAAATCATAAAATTGAAAATTTGAAATATATTAGGCTTAACAGAAGTATGTGTGTCAGCAAAAATAAAGTTATTTCCCCAAGATTCGCTTTATGTAAGTTCACTTCTTTAGAAAGCGGTAAAAAATTACATCATTACAGAATATCTATGATTTTAACGAGCAACGAGTTCCCAACAACTGAACTATTATTACTATTAAGAACTATTTGACAGGAAATAATATAATAAGATAAGATAATTCTACGAGGGATATCCAGAAAGTAAGTGTATTGAGGCTCTCACGGCCGGAGGGATTTCTTTTTGGACATATTGTCTATTCTGCCGTGTAGCCTAATTCCTCCCCTCCACAATAAGACTGGTTCTATCTCAGTACGTTGAGAATTGTTGACGCGACAATAAGTTTCGTGAAAAATGTCAAACCAATCTCTCGCCAAGTGCGAAATACGCGGCGTCATCCGTTACCTTGTATGGAAGGGAAAAACTATGTTTCAGGTTTATAATGAGGTAAAAACTGCATATGGTGATAAAGCTATGAATCGTACTGGTGTGTTCAAGTGATGTCGCGAGTTTAAAAACGGTCGTACGTCTGTGCATGATGATCAGAGGAGCGGAAGACCTTCAATTGTGACTGACGAAATTGTGGAAAAACAGAAAATGCACTACGTGACGATCACAGATTGACTGTGGATGAACTTTCTGCTATGTTTCCACAAATCTCCAGATCTCTGCTACACAAAATCATCACAGAAACCCTCGGATATCGGAAACTGTGTGCGAGGTGGGTCCCAAAACAGCTGACAGACCAACTCAAGTTGAGGCCTCGAGTGGAGGCCGGGCCGTGCGAAGGAACTGCTCGCCTCGATAAATGAGATGTCTTGAACCATCCCGCGTATTCCCTTGACCTTGTACCTTCAGATTTTTACCTCCCTGAAGCTGTACATGGGTGGAAAAAGATTTTCAACCAACGAGGAGGTGAATGGGGAGGTGGAGAAGTAGACGATGGGTTTGGCGGGAAACTACTTCGAGGAAGGCATCAAAAAATTAATACCCCGATTCACCATCTGCATTGAGAGGAATGGCGACTATGTCGAATAATAGCTTACATATGTACTAATGTAACCAGGTAATTTTTTTCTTCAAATAAAAATTATTGTAACCTTCAAAAATTCAGTACACTTACTTTCTGGACAAGCCTCGTAGTAATTTTTCTACAAACTTTCAAAGACATAATCTGACTATAACTTCCACAAGAATTTGATGAGGATATTTATACTAACACACCCCTAGCAACGAACTGCAGATAGCTCAAAAGGTAAAAATGTCAATTTTAATTATTCAATATTCATAATAATTAGAAAGGAAGGTTGTTTCCTTCAGCAAAATACTTCAATTAAATCCATTTTAATGAGGATTAGGACAAATTATAGACTTAATGTGGAGCTGATAATTTAATTTTGTATTACAAACAGGCTATCCTAAAACGTTAATACTAATATTAATACATACCAAAAGAATGCAAATTATGCTGATTCTGCTGAGAAAATCAAAGATAAGGGAATTTTTTGATTTCAGTAAATTATAAAATCCTTTTAGAGGGTCTTAAGAATTTGTGCCCTGTGCATTGTGAACTAACTGCGCTGCAACTGCTACGGCTCTCTGCATAAACATTAATTATTAATGTATTGTAATTAATATGAAGTAATCCTAACATAATTCATTCAGGACAAAAGTTACTGGGTATACTAAAGTATAAGATGCATTTCTTTACAACTTGTAGGATAAAAACCAAGGTACATACACCACAAAAGAGGAAATACATTTTCCATTTTATGCATCTATTTTTACTGTAAGTGTACAAAACCCTACCAAAAAACCTCGCTGGTTCTCACAGATGTGTATGTTTTGTAAGCATATATAAACATAAAATTAAAAAATCATGATTTTTTCAATTATCTTTGGTTGAATATTTGTTGCAAATTCTAATGGCAAGGCAAAATATTCAGGTCTTTAAATGAATAAGAGAATGTGAAATATGCAATTTAAGTATGACTTGTACAGAAATAAAAGATTCTTACTTTTTTCTGTCATTCCCCATCCTGCAGCCATCAGATCAGAGCCAAAGTTTACATTGAGTTTATAGCGACCAACTGGTAAGCATATTGGCTGAATGTAACCTGAAATGTATACCAAAATTGCAATTATAAACAAAATGTCACAATACTATTTCATATTATAAACTATTACTATTATTCTGATATACAAATATTATGAATTATTCTGAAATACAAATAAAGAGGTGGATATTGATGCAATTTGAATGTTATTATACATAAATATTTTATATTATAAAGTTGATAATAAAGTAATTTTATATATGTAATTTTGGAAACTCCTGATAAGCCAAACAGGCTCTGGAGGACCAATTGTGTATAAATAAAAATTGTATTCTGTCTATTTTATCAGAGATTGCTACTTGTATTGGAATTTTATTGGTCATATTGTACAATTGTAATTGAAAATATAATTTTAATGTCATGTAAATTAATTTCAAAACTGATTTAACATTTTGTAAGCCGATCCCAGGCAGATTGTTACTGATATTGTAGTTTAACACTGTAATTTGCACTGTGAATGGAATAAATTGGATTATAAATTTTTAAAAATGTTGTAGAGCTAATCCAAATACTGTATTTATGATGAGTAATTGTTTTTTTTTATTTGTTCGATTTATTACTTATCTTGATATATACTTGGATATTTTTTGTCTCTGTTTATCAGCTCTGTTCATGAGTCAATTGAGCAAAGCATGACCTCCATCTCTGTTACCCTCATGTTTTAACCTTTAATGGAAGAATTTAGTCCCAGATGTTTCTCTGAGTGGCCAGGCATTTAAATGCCGAAAGTACAAAACTTATGCAGCTCTCCAGTTAATTTTAAATAACTCAAAAACCATTAATGATAGTATAAATTACACAAAATGTTTACCCAAGAAAATTTTGTCAAAATTTTCTATTTTTATTGGCAATATTATATTTTAACTTTAAAGGAACTATCTCACAAACAAAGATGTATATGATATATTTAACCCAAGCAATAGGTTTTTCGATGTATTGGAAAATTATAATATTGGAATATTATAATATTTCCAAATCGTTTTGAATTAATTTATATAGTATTTGTTTGCTTAGCATAGCTTTTGATCCATTTGTCAGGAGCGAATCAGACGAATCCGAACAAAGTGACAGCAGTGAGGAAGAAAGCGATACATCTCCATTGTTTTGCTCCCTTTTGCAACTCCTGTGCCTCCATAGTAAGGGATTGTAAGGGATTCTTTGGTCTGGGTACCTGACCAGCCGCAGGCAGAGCCCTTAGTTTTCAACAGCAAGGAGGAGTTGAAGAGGTTTCCCAAAGGAAATACTCCAAGGGACTTCTTTAATCTCTTTGCCAGAGATGATTTTTACAACCATTTTGTAAAGGAAACAAACACCCAGACTGAGGAAACTTTCTTTCGTCTTACCCCACGCGCTAGAATAACTCAATGAAAGGAGCTAACTGTTGGAGGGTTCCAAATCTTTTTCTGGCTCCTTCTTCATTTGGGCACGATCCTTCTAAACCGCTTGAACAATTATTGGAGGAAAGAGAAGCTTTTTGACCTGAAGTGCATCTCAAGATTCATGTCCCAAGATTGCTTAGCAGGAATGTTGCAGGCCCTCCATTTTTCCAAAAACCCTGAGAAGGAAAAACCTGTTCCCACGGATAGACTGTATAAAATTAAGCCAATTATTGATGTTTCACACACAAATGGCATCCATTTATTCTCCGAGGAAGGAATTGTGTGTGGACGAATCAATGGTGATGTAGAGCCTGGTATTCCGCCAATATCTCAAAAATAAATGCCACCATTACGGACTTAAAGTATATATGTTGATGGAACCATCGGGACCCATCCTACAATTTATTTTATACACTGAGCAAGATGACAGTGAGGTCAGGGTCATGTGGACAAAGTTGTCCATAAGCTTTTGGAGGGAAGAGAGGGACTTGGGAATGCTGTGTAAATGGACAATGTTTATAACAGCGTCAGACAGCTTCTAAGACAAAAATATATATTGAACTGAGACTCTAAGAGCCAACAGAAAAGGATATCCTGCCAAGGTAATGATAAAAAATACAAGTAAAGGCGAAGAGATCCACCAATGGAATGGAAAAAACATTTGTATTCTCAAGTGCAAAGATAGACATGATGTCCTATATGTCCTTACATGATCAGTTTGCAATTCGCTAGGCGATTTATTGAGATACCAAACAGAAGGGGTGTCATAAAGAATAAACTAGAAGCAGTTGCTCAATATAACACATATATGGGTGGTATTGATCTGTGTGACCAGTTCATCTCCTTGCAAACAAAAAACAATGAAGTCTCATTGAAATGGAAGATATTGTTTCTTACGTATGATAAAGAAAAAGAACCAAATATGATATTCATGTATTGCATAAAAAGTCAACCCTTTGTTCTAATGGGCCTTATCATCAAAGTGTTAAGCTCTATAAAAGCCTTCCTTAAAAGCTAAAGACTGTGCCAATATGTTTGGGTTAAATCTTAGGATTTATGTTTAAAGGGATCTATTTATTCTGTAAGTGAAATTTTATCAATTTTCAGTGAAACTTGATGTATCTCTATGTATCTTGTTGATGTTTTATTACATATGTTCTGTTTGTTGACAAATTCTTAGAAAAATGATGTTCTGTACTTATGGGATATCCAATAGGACTTAAAAATTGTATTCTAATTAATGTAAATATATATTTTTGCTAGCCTAATACCATAGAGTATAGTTACTCTATGCTAATACTCTTTTAACTGAGTATTATTTTAGTTCTTGACCTGTCCTACACATGAATCACATTTTTATTGGATTAAATAAAGAGATATGAGATATTGGATTCTGAAATTCATCTAGGGCTAATCAGTCCAGAATGATTAATTAAACTTAGGTAACTTAAAACCTAATAAAAAATATGTTACCAAGAGTTCTAGTGATAATCACAAGCAAAACTTGAAAGGCTTGTAAAGTAAAGAGAAACATAAAGTATTAAGTGAAGAGAAATGTAAGAGATTTGGAAATGACTGACTATGATAAAATTGGAGAAAACTCACGGGTGTAAATGACACTTTTCTGAAGCAGGACAAGGCCAATGTCATGCACAAGATTCCCAACTCGCTTAAATTGCTCATGCACCTTGTGATTCTTGACATCATAATCTCTAGCTGGCTCACAAGTATCCATTTCCATAAAATTATTTGAAATTATTGCATTTTCTGAGCATTCCATTACATACATTCTAGTATTGTATTCACCAAGACGAACAGACTGTCTGGAAGATAATGTCAATTAAAGATCTTAAAATCAAATTATACAGAACAATAAATGTCTAAGAGATTCACTTATTAAAATTTTACATAAATGGAAAGCTTCTGTTTGAATGCAAATGCAAATTACAATCAAAACTTTTGAATCTAATGATTAATAAGATTTACATTGATCTGCAACTGATAACAGAAAGTAGAGCTTCCTGTCGAAAGCAAATGCCAACATTGGAGGTAAGTGTGAGAAAATACTGGGTCTTTCAAAAAAGAAGGCAAACTTATGAAAAAGTTACTATTGAGTCAGTGCTTGCTAAAATATTTTAGAACAGGAAATATAAGGATTAAAATATTAATTTTCACCCAATTTTCAGCCTGAAAATGTTAATGCAGCCATTATGTCTACTTGACCTTTTTTATAAGCCAGAAATAACAATACATTTTTTAGCACCACATCAAGAAAATAGGGTGAATTATGATCAGTGTGTGAAACCACTATCTTAAAGTTTAATTTTTTTCTCTTTTGTAGCTCACATTCAAATATTTTAAGTATAAAGTACTGTTTTATAGCAATGTATTTGTGGAGCTACCTCAGTTTTATAAGCATACTTTTTTCCTTTCTTTCACATGCATTCAATCTTAGAATTGAGTGTTCTTACAAAACCTTACGGTACCTTTTAAAACCATTTATAGGTAATTTTTCAGTAGTCCCACCAATGCTCTTAACAGAAGTCTCAAACAATTGTCTAGAAACTATTTAGTTTTTTGCCAGTTTCAAGATCAAAATATTAATGCCTCCCTATTTTTTTATTGAAATGCTTTAACTATTCAATTTAAAAATTTGATGGTCCTTTGATAGCAAAACCATGAGGCTAAATGCCTATTCTGGTATGACAGATACCCCTAAGAATTGAGTCTCTTTAGCCTGAATATATTCTGGATGGATCCTTAGGCTACCAAAAACTATGTGCAGGACTGAATCGTACTGAGCAAATCAAAGAGCAAGGCATTTAATACTGGTTTAATTTACTATTATATGATCAAAATAGAGGAAAAAGGTCAAAAATTAATTGAAAAATAAATTATTTAAAGCAATGACTGTGCTGACAAAACAGAAATTAATAGATGTTTAATGATCGCATTTTTTATCAGAACATCAAAATTAGGAAGAATAAGACTTATTTTATTTGGCTCTAAGATTAGTTTGAATGGAATCCAACAGAATCATTATAAACATGAAAACATAATTTAAACTCACAGTTTGAGTCCATAGCGGTTGAGGCAGTGTGCTGCAGTCAGAATGTACTGAGGGGTGATCAAGGATCCTCCACATGCATAGAACTTTTTGCCAGTAGACTTTTCTTTAACAAATAAACATGATAAGAGGATAACTTCTCATAGTTATAGTATTTCATTTTCATTGGAATAAACTAACTAAACTGAAAACAAAAAATAATTTACGTATTTATTAGAGAAAACACAACTAGTTTCAGAGATTGATCTCCATCATCAAGACTTGATGATGGATATCAATCTCTGAAACTAGTCGTGTTTTGTTTCCATTTATTGTTTTTAATAAATACAATGGAAAAAGTACAAATTGTTCTTCTTCATCATGAGGCATTGCCACAAGACATCGCCAGAGACTGTGAATTTTAATTTATAAGTATATTTCATCAAGAAAAACTGTGGAACATAATTGAAATTATACATTTATTTTAGAGCTGACAATAATGATCAAGATTCTCTTGCAAAAATTAAATAGATAGTAAATAAAAGAAACATTTAATATTTATTGTCAATTTCAGTATGGTGAATAAACACAACTATATGGCCATAAGTCTGGCTTGTTAACTGAATCAAAAAAGAATAAAATCTCAGAAAATTGACTCATCTTCATTTAGACTATCATTAATTCTTACCAAAATTTCCACAGAATTCTTATGGGAAAATGTATGAACACCCCTTTAACAACTGAGTTGGTTATTAAGGGAATGGCTATTTACAACCTCAAGATTTTACAAAATATTCATATATATCATAAAAATTCTCAATTTTCGGATTTAAAAAGTTCCATGATTTCATTAAGATTCTTTAATCGATTTCCTCTCATTTGGTGCTTGTCTCAATTTTCAACAACAATTCTTTGTATTTCAGTAGTAGTAGTAGTCCTCCTTTTTCATAGCGCACCAATGTCTCAGGAGTTAGCAGGTTAAGGCTGCTAATACTTAGCTTAACGGTATAAATGAAGGTAATGCAATACGCTCCTACCACCTACTATTACCTAGAGTTTTCGGGTACTCATTTTTACATATTTACAGGCTGAGTTGACCTGTGGCCTTTGTGAAAAATCGGCTCTGCGTGGCAGGCGAGTGCCTTAACCACTATGCCGCCAAGGCCCCATTGTTTGTATTTCAACTTTACAAAATGTCAAATTTTGAACAAATAAATGGTACTTTACATTCATCTTACTTTGCTGCATCTGATTAGGTTAAATAGTAGCCTATTATCTGCCCAGAGAAAGCGTTTGTCTGTTTTTTTAAGTTTAAAAACTGTGAAACTTGTGCGTCTTGAGTTTTTAGCAGATACAAAAACATACACACATACTAAATAATTACTTTATTTATTTACTAGATATACATGTCTGAATCTATATTTGTTTAGTCTTTGTGCAAAACTCTGCCCAATTAAAATACTTTACAGTTACTGAATGCATATAACAGTGTCTTCAAACTATCAGTAGGGCATCTTAAATCACTTTTCTAATTTATACTAAGTATCAAAATTCTTTAGAACCATTTCTATGCAGCAAAATCTCATTAAAACATAGGCAGCTAAATTACTAAACACAGTATGATTGTCAATAAATGGGAAAAAGTTTAATGATTTACCTAAGACTTAATAAAGGAAAGTAGTTTGAAATCATATTTCTCCCTATATTTCTTACCTTTATATTTGAGCCTAGCAAGCCAAGGGAACTCTCCTGGCAAAGTGTTTTCCCCACCAAGAATACGTGTCTCCAAGCCAATCCCACATCCATCATTTTCAAGATTGTGAATATTCTTTTGCACTCTCTTATACTGTAATACGGGATCAGGGCGATGAGTTGTTACTGCCGATGAGCTGTGATACTGCAAACTTACAGGAATAAAAGAAACACTTAAGAATCACCTAAAAAATTATAATGCTAATACATAGTCACAACTGTTCATCAGAAATAAATAAAATAGGTTTTATTCACACATATCAAAAAATGAATATTTTAAAACTACAAATTATAACTATAACTATGAATTTTCAACTGTTAATGATTTATTTTGTAATTCCAATGTTTTTTGACAAATCTCCCCCAAGTATACCATTCCACCTTACTTTACAGCAATTAACTGAATGGCAAACACTGGCTATTTTTTGTATTCCCTTGTTTCATCTACAGTCCTTTGACTCCCCAGCCACACTACCCTTACACCCATTATCCTAAATGCATTTACTCTCTATCTGATGATGTCCCTTAGCAATTAAACTGGTCAGTGATTAAAGATATTTTAATATGGAATTTACTACTGGTTTTATTATTCATATTATAATGAAGAAATTCCATAAAATCAGCAGTTTTGCAGTAATTTTCATATTATAATAAAGCATGCACAGAGAAGTGTAAAGTAAGTTCCTTCTAGATGCAAGTAGTTAAGGATGTTTCAAAGGTATTCTTTGTTAATTAGTTAAATTAGGATATGGCCACAAATGTAAGACTAAATGAAAAGTAAAAAAAATTGATTACTCATATTAATAGAAATGCTAATGAGAGGTGATTTTAAGCTTAAGTTCATAACAAAGTCCTCATTAAGGGTGATAGGGAAGTAAGGATAACATATATACAGTTTTCTCAACTCATCCTTAAAAATCGAATCCCCAATATTATAATACTTTATATTATAATACTTTATTTAAACGGACAGATGTCCTATTACAAATGTTGAAAATGACCAAGGTAACATTTGAAAAGTTTGAAAATAAACATATGAGCTTAATTAAAGAAGATTGACACAAATGAAAATTACAATTAAATTGGAGATAACACATTACATGTTACAATAAAAGAAAAATACACCTTAATAATTCTGCACCATTAAACATTTTTTAAAATAAAATTTCTGAATACATTGTATGAAAAGTAAAATATATCAGCGGATTTACAATGACTATTAAAATCTCTCATTATTCTAAAAATAGGCAGAAAATACAAATAATTATTACATACATATGGAATATGAAATAAATGATGGGATCTTGAATGAACAATTGGAACCCTAAAATTTATAAGAGATAAAAGATAAGAAGACTTGATATGATTATTTAACAGAGAGTGTAAGAATAGAACTCCATTTTGCTTCCTACGAGCAGAGAGTGTGTGTATATTTAGTAATTTCAATGTCTTTTCATATTCTCCACTTTCTCTCTCAATTCCAAACTTAAAAGCCACCAGTCTCAGGAATTTATTCTGGACTCTCTCTAAGCCTAAGTCGTACTTATGATAAGAAGGGGACCAAACTATTGAACTATATTCGAGAACTGGTCGAACTAGGGTGATATATAAATGTCTATAGCAAAAAATATTGTTAAAATCCCTACAATTTCTATACATGAAACCAAGAATTTTATAGGCTTTAGTAATTATGGTATCTATGTGCCTACTGAAAGACAAGTCGGAAACAAAGAGAACACCCAAATCCAGTTTATGGTCCAATCTTACAAGACTTTTTCCAGATAATGAATAGTCAGTTATTATAGGTGACTTGGATTTGCAGAAGGTGACAACATTACATTTACTAATATTTAAAAACATAGCATTTGTTTTGCACCATTCAGAGATATCAGTCAAACACCTTTGCAGTGCAGAAGCATCTGTATTCGAATCAATAGTATGAAATATTTTAATGTCGTCAGCATACATAAGATAATTAATTGGTTTAATTATGGTTCCAATATCATTAATGAAAATCAAGAATAAAATAGGTCCCAGATGGGATCCCTGAGGGACTCCAGATACGCCTTCAAAGGGAAAAGAAGTAATACCTTTGATTTTCACCTTTAGTTTTCTATTAGACAAGTAACTGCAGAACCAAGATAATAAATTCCCACTAATACCATAAGCTCTAAGCTTTGCTAGAAGCATGGAATGGCATACCTTGTCAAATGCTTTGGTAAAATCACAGTAAATAGTGTCTACTTGATGATGATCATGTACTGCGGTGGTGACAAAGTGCTGAAAAGATAATAGGTTAGTGACAGTAGACCTGCCACTCCTAAACCCATGTTGTTCATCATCTAAAACATTCTCAATAAGTGGGGTAAGTCTATTTGTCACTAAACTTTCGAGTACCTTTGCTAAAACAGATTGGATAACAATGGGTCTGTAGTTGTTCACATCATTTTTGTTACCACTCTTATGCACTGGAATTACATAAGAAGTTTTCAAGAAATCCGGAAAAATACCGTAGTCTAAGGATTTATTAAAAATAATATAAAGGGGAAAGACCAAATATTAAAAATAATAAGACCAATATTAAAACAATTCACCTTATTTAAACCAAGAATGGTTTTTCTGATGTGAAATAGTAGTTAAAATATCACAAAACACAGCAAAGAATAATGAAAAAAACTGATATAAATGAATTCCTCTTATTACCTAGCCTCAGTGGTGATTCCTTTTTCTCTTTCCTTCTTCTTGTTCTTTTTTTTATTACCAAAGAAAAAACTTAGGGTATTAAATACATTGACAGGTTTCTCCACCTTTTTTTTCAAACAGTTTGATGATAACGGATTCTTTTGGCAAACATTTTTATATCTGGTGTCTGAAATTATGATTAGTTATAAATGATTATCATTGAATGCTTAACCTAATATAAATAATAAGGGTAAATTTCTAGTTTCACACAGTCAGGGAAGAATTCTAGAAATTTACCATAATAAGTTTTGAAATTTACTTTGAGGTGTAAATAAAGTAGTCATATCATTAAAAAATTAATAACTTACTATATAAAAACAAAGAGCAAACATATTCATACTTTGAGTTAAGCGACTGATTTTGTTAATATGCACATTTCAAAATAGTGTGATTGAAGATACATATTTTACAAGAAAACCCATAATATAACGCAAATTCATAATAATTGGCTGTTATTTGTTTATTTTAAGAGTAAAACTTTCTGGAAAAATTATTTTGAAGTAGATAAATATTTGCTATTACAAAGACATTTCCTAGGTGTTACATAATGACATATTTTATTTTGGTGATGGAAATATCTATTCGTGGGCTTTGACATAAGATCTCAATGAAATGCTAACATAACTCTTTCTATGTATGGTTGAGGTTGAGGAACTGTGATAACAATCCATATTTGAAGCGATTAAGTGTGTCTATATACGATTCGGTTGAGTTTCGCAAGGTGTGTCCCCATTAGTTTCGAGTTAGTTCTGAGTCTAACCATCTAGGTGGCAGCAGCGTTAGTTTACTTACGTGCTGCGACTTTTTCGGCGCGAAAATCTATATCTCCTTTATTAATGAAGATACACATATAATTCTTATGTATCCAAAAACAGCAGTGTTTGTCGCAAATGTTGCTTTGTGGTAAGAAAAAGATAGTCACCCTCACGTTCGGATCGCAAGCTATAGTTGGTTTGCAAGCTCAATTGGTTTCCAAGGTCTTTTTAAGGAAAAGCAGTGTTTTTAAAGTTATCTTTAAGTGCCAAGTAAAAAGCAATGCCCCTAACGCTGCTGCCACCTAGATGGTTAGACTCGGAACTAACTCGAAACTAATGGGGACACACCTTCCGAAACTCAGCCAACGATTCTCAAATATGAATATAATGTATAATTAACAAATCTTATCTCTTAAATGAAAAAGTTAATCAAGCACAACAAGCTGAAGATAAAAAAATACGGATCACTAATCACCGAGATCGGCTGATCTGTTCTACGATCTAAGATCGATAAGGTATTCTAAACATAAAATAAAATGCAATTCCGTAATCACCTAGGATGGATTCTTTCACACTAGTCACACAAGTGTGAATTGTGAGTTAACTGACCTTCTGAACTTCCATCGGCGGCATGCTTCAGCATTGCAAAGACTGCAAAAACGACAAAAAAAGAAATAATACGTGCTGCGCTGCCCGTCATAGTATGATGAAAGACCAACAGATTCTAAATTTCCACTGCTGGGTTAATGGATACCAAATTACCAACACCAAGTTGCAGGAGAATCGTTGTTACAACGCGTTCTCCATTAAACTGCAGCAAATTCATAGAGATATTTTATCTGCGGCTGGCGTCTTCCCGTGGAAAATGTATGAGAATAATTTGGGCGCGGCCGCAAGATGTGGTTAAATGCTGATAAGTAATGGACACGATAGCTCTAATTTGTTGCTGTGACTCACAAGAACTTCGAAATCAAGAAACCCTCTATCATTATGAAGGTGATTAAAAAAACCCTCAGTCACAGCATGAGCTAATACGAATTGTCGTTTTTAGAGGCTCAATGCTTTAATTAAACCGGAAAATTTCCTCTCTTCCGTCATTCTCCTTATTCTTTACATTTCCCATTATAAAACGTAAATAAGTACTCCCAGAAAGACAAACATCGATGCAATCCATCGCTCATCAGTTGGATGAATTTAAAAACGTGCCCAAATGTTTGACTTTTATGATAGTCGTCTCCTAATACCGTATCTTGTTAAATTCGATATTCGTCATTTGGGACAGGATAGCGGATAATTTATCATTAAATTGTCATATATAAAAAATATTAGTCTCTGTCTTTTTCCAGTGTATGGTAGTATGAAAGTTACTAATTGTGAGCTAATAATAATGCTTAATTATGGCATTCTGATAAGTCATTGCTCTGGGCCTGTAAGTTACCTTCTCTACCTTGATTATTTTAGTGAACAATTACAACAAGCCATCAACCTCCTTATATTATAACTTTTATATCTACTAAAGACATATCTGAACTTCATTTATTGGTAAGGAATCACCGATAAACATGTTATAAAGATTGAGTAAATAGAAGGCAAAATGATCACATAGTAATCTACTCTCACTTAATGTTTTTAGCAACTTTTCTTTATTCCACCTCTCTAAAAATCCACTATGTACCACCTCTAAATGCTCATTAATCAAAGGTGATATATCTGAAAAACTGAATGAAGTAATTTCTACCTTTAGCTAAATGTTAGTAACGTATTATACGAAATTATATTTTGGATTGATTTCCCTGATTAGAGATGCCTATTTATAAAGGATCCAGGAAAAAGTTCCGCGGGAAAAAGTTCCGCCGGAAAAAGTGCCGCGGATAAAGTGCCGCGCGGAAAAAGTTCCGCCGGAAAAAGTTCCGCGGGTAATTAATGAACCTAAAATTTATGGGAAAAATGCAAAAATGAGTGTAAGAAGTAAGGTGAAATTCAAGTCTAATTCTTTGTAAATATATAATTAGATGGTTGCACTTAACAGTGGACTATTCGAATAGCACCGCGGGGTTGTGATTTCCCAGGAATTAACCTTAGTACAGCCGTCTCTTACGAAGTATCTTTGAGAATGTCACAGCTTCTGTAATGCTGCATGAAGAGACCGATGAATTCAAAATTTAGAAAGGAGTTCGACAAGGTGATGGTCTATCTCCCATCTTGTTCACAGCCGTTTTAGGAGAAGTTTTTAAAACCCTTGATTGGGAAGAGAAGGGCTTAAGAGTAAATTGGGAATTCATCAGTCACCTCCGTTTTGCAGATGATATAGTTCTCTTTGCAGCCAACGCAGAAGATCTAACTTCAACACTTGAAGATCTAAACACAGCGGGACAGAAAAAAGGACTTAGGATAAACATAACAAAAACAAAGGTAATGTATAATTCTTTTGCATGCCAGAATGTCCCGATGTCCAGATTTTTTCCATGTGGATGCATTGTGGAGATTTTCGGAATTTTTTTGAGGCACTTCTCGCAAATTTAGAGAGTTGAAATTCAAAACTACGAAGTCATCCTTACAGATTATTCTTGGTTCGACGCTAAGCCAGGGCAAATACTCTCCTATTTAAAATGCATTTTGGCGATTTTTAAGTTTTTTATGCCCTCCCATTAACTTGGAAACTTAAAACCCGGCATGTAAATAGAGATCACAAATAAATTTCATATACGCTCTTTTACGTTTCCCTGATGGTCCTTGGTTCGATCCCGTTTACATATCTCCATGCATTTCAAATGGGGATATTGGAGTTTCATTTTAAGACCTTCTTGGTATGGAATCGACTTCAAAATTTGAATTAATTAAGTTTTATTTCTACCAGGGGATTATATATATTCATATCTTCCAAAAGGTTTTGGGTTCGACACCAGGAATCTCTACCATTGAAACGTCTCTATAGTCGGTTCACTATCATGAAGGCAAAAATTCTCCCCATTTAAAATGCATAGGCCCATATATTTTAAACGGGAGAAATTTGTGCTACGTTGCTAAATTTGCGAAAAATTATAGAGTTGGTCGAAATTGTTTCAATTTTTTCAGTGTTTAGTATCAGTGATACCACACATAACACCGTGATTATTTTTTGTTTATTTGCAACATAATAGCAAAAAACAACAAAAATGTTACATCTCAAAGAAATACGGCGTTTTGTTCCGTTTTTTTTGGAACGGGTGCCATTGATTCTCTAATAATTTTTATAATATAATATATTTTCGCATAATTTTTCGCAAATTTAGCAACGTCGCACAAATTTCTCCCGTTTAAAATATATGGGCCTATGTATTTTAAATGGGGAGAATTTTTGCCTTCATGATAGTGAACCGACTATAGAGACGTTTCAATGGTAGAGATTCCTGGTGTCGAACCCAGAACCTTTTGGAAGATATGAATATATATAATCCCCTGGTAGAAATAAAACTTAATTAATTCAAATTTTGAAGTCGATTCCATACCAAGAAGGTCTTAAAATGAAACTCCAATATCCCCATTTGAAATGCATGGAGATAGGATTATAGATTTTTGGGAGTCGTTGAAGGTCCATAGGAGTGTTACAAATCGATCGATATTTGTTTGTCCAAGTACCTTTACCTGTGACAAAATTTATTGTAAAAAAATGAATCATAAATAATTTGAAATTCCCGCCATACGTTTCTGATAGTAGGGCTGCCTGGTGTCGAACCAAGGACCTTTTTCAAGATACGAATACATATAATTCACTGGCAGGAATAAAACTTATTTAATTTAAATAATGAATTCAATATCATACCGGGGAGCCCCTTAAATAAGAATCCGTTATCCCCTTTTAAAACTCATTAAGGAATGTAAAAGCTCTCTGGGATTGATCCAAGGACCATGGGGGAAACTTTAAAGAGCATATATAAAATCTATTTATGGTCTCTATTCGCATGCCGAGTTTAAAGTTTCTATGTTAATGGGAAGGGATTAAAAAATAATCTTAAATATTTTCATAATGCATTTTAAATAGGAAAATATTTGCCCTCTCCTAGCATCGAACCAAAGATAAACCTCAAGATATTTTTGTGATTCTGTCGGAAATGCATGAATTCCAGTGATCCCTTGAATTTCAACTCACTAACTTGCTGGGAAGTGCCTCAAAAATGTTTTTGAAAATCCCTGCAATGCATCCTTATGGAAATTTATTATGGATATAGGTATTTATATTTATTTATGGAAAAAATTGGGACTTCAGGGCCTTCTGGCATTAAGCCCATGACACTGTGGTTCTAAGTCACCTCTTTTCTGGAGGTTACACACTATGGCCAGAACGTCGTAAAATTTTCAAGTCATTGACACTTGTGAAACATGGTTAGAATTTTGATTGTTTACATATAAGTACGAGTAAAATGTAACTTGCATGCTGCAAGCAGATCGACAACACTCGATTTCATATCAGCATTATATTGGGACGGTCCTCAAAAGAAAAAAAAAGGGTTGAAAATATTCTTAAAATTCGCTGCAATTTAATCGTCAGGCATTCAACCCGGGTCTTCCTGGTGATAATTACTATGCAGAACATTAAAGGATTACCTTCTCTAACTATGTCTGAAAACTCAAGCAGAAATATTGGCTTAAACTGCCTCAAACGACGACCTACTTTTCCTATATATTCCTATGTGAGAATTTGTAATGTGCTCTGGCATCGAACCCAGAAACAGCATGGTCTTATCTAATTTTTTTCATAAACCAAGTCTTAATATACATCTTCTATCTAAGCAAGAACTTCCTATCATATCGGTAAATGCACAAAAAAAATAATGAAAAGCTACCCCAATGTATTATAGTATATGGGGGATATATTTACCGCCTGGCATCGAACCCCGGCCTTTCTGGCGATACTTTCTATGCAGCACAACAGAAAAGCACCATCTCTAACTGCGTATGCAAATTCAAGCAGAAATATGGGTTGCAACTGCCTCAAACGACATCCTACTTTTCCCTTATATTCCTTATATTCCTTATGAGAGAAAAGTTATTGTGCTCTGGCATCGAACCCAGGAATAGTACAGTCTTATAAAACTTTTTTCTTAAACCAATTTTTACCATACATCTTCTAGCTAAGCACAAACTTCCTATCATTTTGATAAATGCATCAGAAAAAATAATGAAAAACTACTCCCATGTATTTTAAAGGGCAGATATTTGCATCGTCCTAGCATCGAACCCAGGATATTTTCCGTGAAAGTCATTTATGTTTTTGATAGATCATGACCATAAAGAAAGGCTCCTAGAGTTTCGATTCTCAACCTATCTGGGAAGTATTTTTTTAAAATTCCCGAAAATCAAAGCAATGCATTTAAATGGAAAAAATCGGGAATTTGGGACCCTCTGGAATCGAACCCATGACACTGAGGATCCAAATCGCAATTTTTCTGGCGGTTACACATTATGGCCAATACGTCAAAAAATTTCAAATCAATGACATTTGTGGTTTAGGCTGTGAATTAGTATCCTATCTACCTATCTATCTATATACATGAATGAATCCGGAGAAGCATCTATATATAATAGATAATAGATATCTGGAGAAACATCTATATATAATAGATACTGTATATGCCTGCGTGTAAATTGATCCTGTGTGTTAATTGATCCTGCGTATAAGTCGACCCCTAAGATTTTGAGGTGAAATTCAGGTTTTAGCCTATGTTCAGCGTATAAGTCAACCCAAAAAATAGAGCAACACCACTTCCCCAACTCCATTCTATGAGAAGTAAAACTACAGTATCCATAAATATACGACAGCTTAAGGAATATTTACCACGTAAGATTAAGATGCTAGAATTGTTTCTTTCAGCTGTCATGCCAACTTCTTGCCTCTGCTTAACTATTACACAAGTTTCTTTTGTTGGTATTACTCAGGCTACTTATATAAAAATGTGTTACGAAACAGAGACACAATGGTATTAAAAATTTATTATAGAAATAATGGTAATATAGTGTGGTAATATCAATTTAGAACACTGCTAAAACAACTTACATTAACTCCTAACGCTAAGTCGAATCATAACTATCATATAAACAAAAATAAACCATGATGTGCTTTTGATCTTCATTTGTAAAAAGAAAACATTGCAACATATCTTATATTTTTGTTAAATAAAAATATGTACATATGAGGAAATGAATCTAATTTGCGAAGAATAAATATGTGACAAATTTATTTTAAAGATATGAAAATGGTTAATTATTTCAACTATTTTTTATGAAAACATGCCATAACATAACATACTTTCAGCCACGATTGCACTCCATGATGAAATTTGTTTTATATGACATCTACGTTAGTTAGACTTGCCAAAAATTAGTTTCATTAAGATATACTGTGGTGAGTTGCGAGAGTTAGCGTAGAACAAGTATTGAGCAGGCAGCTGCACTTATTTACCTCTCGATGGTAACGGGTTAAATTTATGTTCAGCAGTCGACCCCTGGTTTTTGAAAGATTTTTTTAGGCTTCAAAGGTCAACTTATTATTTTGGAGATAATGAGTTGTGAGCACCATGATAAATGAGTTTATTATCATTTCAACAATTGCACATGGCAGCAGAGAAGTTTTAAACACACACGTATACAACCTCATGCCTTCTTAAAAAACATTTTTATTATTCAAAAGTTTCACTTTGAAACTTCATTATTTCAATTACATTTTCCAGTCTCAGATTGTCTAATTGCTGGCTTGGAAAATAAAAAAACTAATATATGCAATGTACAATGCTGCAATACAAATTTTTCATATGGCAGTTATGGGTCCATTGTTTCCAAAATCCAGGGCAAATATGTTTCCACACTGGTGAAAAATAGAGGGGTTGTGTAGTTACAAAAAATGGAAGATAAAACCCCCACCTGAACACTTTTTGTTAGCCTCATATTGCCATTTTCTGGAGAATCAGTGTTGATACTTGTCAATGCTGGACCACCAATGTCACCATGACAGGAAATATCATCCTCACTTTCAACACAAAACTGTCCAGCTAAAACATTCTTACCAAGGGCATTACTGCATGTCATTTTGTCCCTCAATAGTGCCATTGTTCTCACAGGAACAACTGCGGGAAAAATATGAAATCATCCACTCATTTTTGTACAAACAAAGACTGAAAACTGACTAGAAATTAAACTCCCATCAATCATTAAATACTACACAAATATAGAAGTTTTTCTAATTTTTGTATTTTACCATTTATATTTGATTTAAACTGGAGAACTATGATTTATCCCATCTTCAACCTTTTAAAAAATATCATCATTGAGGGGATTGGAAAATATTTATACCCCAAACAGCCCTAGGCTGGACATTATGTAGAATTATATTTTTCTGAATTAGCATAGCAAGAGTTCAAATGAAAATTCACATGTTTACAGCCAAATGTATTAATTGTTTAGAATAATTATTAATGTATTAATACATATATGATGAAGTGCTATTAGGATGAAAAGTGAAAGTATGTTATGTTATGACAGTTTGTGAGTATAAATTATGAAAATTCGGCCAAAATGAATGATTTTTGGTAAAATAAATGTTTTTGAAACTGTTTCACCAGTATGTATGTAGTATTTCACAAGCCTCTATGAAGTAGACTTTAAGTGGATAGAAGAAGAGGATAAGACAATCAGAAAAGCATTAGAAAATTTTAATGTACCTCAATATTAATTTATTATGCAGGAATATATGAATATAGAAGTGATACATTATTTTTATTGTGAATTTTAGATATCATCACGTATGATTTTGGCAGCCTCTCAATTTTTTATGGTATATTCCAAATTTATATATGGAATACCATCTGCAGTGTCGTAGTGGTTAGCATGCTACCAATCCAATGCCAAAGGCCCAGGTTCAAATCCCTGCTACTCAGATTTGTCTGGCTAGGGAATGGTTGTGTATGTTTGTAAATAGCAATAATTATTGAAATGAATGTAATTGGAATCTTCCTGTTTCCATTAGAGGGGTTGTTATATTTATTACCATTATGAAAATTACTACTCCTGACTCTAGAAAATGCTATATAGATCCTACAATTTATTCTCATTAAATAAATGCCATTTCATCAATAACTACCTATTTAAAAATAAAATACATTTACCAGAATTATTTACCGAAGTGTACTTAGATTCACAGAACTTGAATGAAAACTAAAAGAGAAAAGATATCATAATAATCTTCTTCTTCCCCTTCCTGCCTTTCAGCGGCAGGGAGGCTGTCTCCATCCGTCATCTCCACCCATTTCTTCCATCCCATTCCTCATCATTCTCCTCATTTCACTTGATGTCTTACCCCTCTGGTTTCCCATCCTCTCAATCCCATCTTCCCAGGTTATTCTTGGCCTACCCCTTCCCCTTTTTCCCTGAACTTTAACTTCCAGCACTTGCTTTACTTTCCTGTCGTCTTCCATTCTAATAGAATGACCATACCATTTTAATTTTTTTTCTCCAATCACTTTTCCATGCTGCCTTTGATTCACTTATTCTCTCATTTCATATTTTATCTCTTCTGGTTTTGTTTATGGTTTTCCTCAGGAATTTCATCTTGCAAGCCTGGATCCTGTTTGCATGCTTATCCTGCCAGGGTATACTTTCTATTCCATTTAATAGGGTGGGGACTAACATCAACTGATACAGTTGCATTTTTGTTTTATTGGGTATCTCTTTCTTTCCTAATATAGTTTTATTAAACTGGTAGTATATGGCATTTACTTTTCGTCTTCTATGTAAAATCTCATCATCGTATCTTCCATTATATGAGAAAATTGTTCCTAGATATTCAAATTTCAATATCATAATAATAGGAATCAGATTTGAGATGATTTGTATTCTCTTAAAAAGTAAATATACAAATAATAATAATACTTCTATTGTCCAAAGACATGAAAAATTCAGGTATAGGAGTCATCAAAGATATAGCATTATTAAGTCATAATAATATACAAAACAAAATATAAAAGTAAATATACAAAATAAGTAGAAATATACAAGTAAGTATACAAAAAAGGATAAGGTACACAATGTTAATTAGTCTACAAGATTTAGATTAACTTAGATGAAAGGTTAGTTGTTAAAAAATTCATCTGTATTTTAGAGACATTTTTCAAGAGTGATTTATGCATAGCGTTTTTAAGGCATTGAAGGATGCGATATTTTTATTGTGGCTGGTAATGCATTGTAGAACTTAATGCCACAAGCTTTGGGACTAAGAGAAAAAGTTTTCAGGTTTTGTTGAGGTGTATGGAGATTGTTAATCCTCCTGGTGGAATGTTCGTGGTACACTGTATTTTGTTCGAAGAGGGAGATGTTTCGTCTTGTAAAAAGAAGAGTTTTGAAGATAAAAATACATGGGGTAGTTAAAATTTCTAATTTTTTGAAGAGAGGTTTACAGTGGGCTCTATATGGGGCACTGCAGATAGTCCTAACTATTTTTTCTGTATCTTAAAATTATTAATGACTTGGGAGGATGAACCCCAAATGACTATTCCATAAGAAGCATGAGAGTAAAAGTAGACTTAGTAGACCTTTTTTAGAACACCAATACTTCAGGAATGCTTGAGTACTGATAGCATAAAGAACTCAGAGCTTAGTCTTTTGCACAGATGATCAATAAGAGCTGTCCACTTCAGCTGAGGGGCAAGATGAATACCTAAGAACTTAATTGCATCAGTGGTTAGATCCAAGTCTCTAATGGGGGTAAAACGAAGCAATTTCAGTGAAGAAGTAATAAACAGCATTGATTGTGTTTTACCCATATTTAGGGTTAAGCAGTTAGAATTGCACCAGTCTGTCATCACCTGGAGGGCTTGTGCTCTATCTCTGACATGATCTTTCATACTTGAGTTGGGAATTAATACGTTCACATAGCATACATAATAACACTATTATCTTTGACTGTGGTTAGATACCCAGGTAAATCGTTAATAAAAACAAGAAAAAGAATAGGGCTGAGAAAGGACCCTTGAGGTACGCCAGAGGGCACCTGTTTTGGGCCGGATAGATATCCTTTTCCATTTTTAGACATATATATATATATATATATACCGGCCTATAAGTCGACCTTTGAAGCCTAAAAATATCTCTGACCACCACATATTAGAATAAAGCAAAGCGACTGCTGATGGTTATGTTATATACAATAGAATAAACTCCAAAAACCATCAAGAAACAAGTTTCTTGATGGTTTTTGGAGTTTATTCTATTATATACACCACATATTAGTTTATTCCCAAATATACCTCACGATGGACTTCCCCAAATAATGTTATTCGTATGCTCTGTTACAGGAAGAAAAATATACTCAGTTGGGGCTTAAATTTGTGTAGTCAGAATGAATAAACAATGGAGCTGGATAGAGGTTGAATATGAGCATAGCACGACAGTGTTCTGAAAGTCTAAATAGGGAGTTTGGGATTTTGCATAGCCTTACAGTAGAGTGGCATTGTGACTAAAAACCTTCAACAGGGATGTCAAACTGTGGCAGATATGTCTCTCTAGTGTCCGTAAATAAAAATTACAGCCTTTTAATGTATTGCTCCCTAAAAATAGAAATAAGCTGATTCATGAATTTTCTGAAAAGAAGGAATACAGTTAAAAACATTGTGCAATATATTTGAAAGAAATACCTGAGCATTAGAAAAAATCGTGCAAACTTGTTTGAAAATTGTGCATATAAATGCTTGGCTGCAGGTAGTGCAACCTGTTTCTAATTTGTTTGCTTGATGTGGCTGAGACATTACCATCCCCAAAATCCCTGGACTTGTATCCTTGTTAACACAATTTAAATTCCAATGATGGAGGAAACACTTTGATGCACTGGTTTGTTCCAGGGAATTCTTAAGGCAGTAGACTGCTTCAATTATAACAACAACAAAACAGGTGTTGCTACAGTATTCTAAAACAACTAAATTGCTGGCTATAGGTTGTACACAACATTGGAGACTGCAAGGACCATAAAAGTTTTGCAGTGGTACCTGATTTGTATTGGTTGTAAGTATATTGTTACCAACATTGATTTTACAACTCTCATTAAAAATAGCATTTAAGTACTAGAAAGGAAAAATTTACCATTCATCATTCCCCAACCAACAATGGTGAAGTTGGCTCCAATATCATTGGGATTCCAAAAGGATTTCATACTCCCCACTGGTAAGCACACAGGTTGGATTTGCTCTGAAAGTTATCATATGATTTTAATACTTATATTGCAATAATGATGATTTTGTCCAATTTTAATCCAAATCAAGTTGGCCATTATTAAACACATGAAAAGCTTTAAATGCATGAATAATAAGATAAGAATATTTACTAATTTAAATTTGTTGCTAATAATCTTAAATACTATATGAACCAATGTGTTGGTGAATCTTGTGTATAGTCTGAACATCCAAAGATTAACTTACAAATTTCTTTTTCTTAAACCACTCCATTTAGTAATCAACCCTATTTTTTCAAAAATCATTAATTATCTTATATAAATTCTTGATAATCAACCAAGATAAGTTTACTTTTGTGATTTAATATTCCCCAGTGATAAGGACTGAAAGGGATAAAGATTAACATTTTAGCAAACATCTTTCAATCGTCTAAGTTATGATACTTTATGCAAATCAAGATACAGTAAAAGTCTGCTATAATGAGTACGCTGTATGACCTGAGTTGGATTATAGTGAGTGGTTTTTTGGCCATTGTCTGTCTCTCAGCAAAATGAATAGGGAGCTTCTTCCATTATAAGGAGTGGTTATTTCTGAAGTAACGGTATAACGAGTGCAACATTTCTGTATTTGTCTTGCAGAAGGCATATCTTAGAATCCTCCATTGACATTACAGATGAAGTCTGACAAGCAAATGGTAATGAGGCGAAATATCTCTTCAAGGAGCAGAAATAATTTCAATGCAAAAATTACTGTCACCTAATTCATGCATTTGTTTCCCACAACTTTCCTCACCCTTCCTCAGCAAAAATGCTTCAGGGATCTTTGATTAGAGACTTCTCAAGTTTCACTCTTCCCTTTGTCCCTCCGTGCATCTTATCATATTTTCTTGTTTCTTTTCAGCAACAACCCAATACAGAAACTTCAATTTAGTTCCCATCACGTTGGCATCCACCTGTGGGATTTGTTTTCATACGAAGCTTGGCACCAAATCCTCTGATCCAGGAGGGATGGGAATAAAGGAGATAAAAGCAGTGCTGATTCAGATTCTCAAAGTAAATTTTCCCCTCCCTCATGACAGAATCATTGCTTATGAAGCATGTGAAGGAAAAATATCTCGAGAAAGCTATTTCATATGAATTAGGATATCTAATGATAAATTATTAATTTTCAATGATTGTTGACCAAAAATTTGCCAAATTTTTATGATAGAGGACACACTTTGGTTATGGTGTATGAATCAAGGAAAACATATTTTTGATGCAAACATTCTTTTATTATGCATTCTGAAGCATTTGTGTAAGGTTCAAAAACCCTACAGATCCCTTCTGTCATGCTCATTGCTCTTGGATTCAAGAGGATGGACATTAAGTATCAGAAATCAGCTATAACATGTACTTTTACAATTTTTGTCAGCTCTCATTATAACGGACTTCTACTATATATGAAATGTTTTAACTCTATTTTGGTAATCTTAAAATACTCAGTTGAGTATGCCAGTTTCAATTTCTGACCATAGGTAATTGATGTATTTAATTACAGTACACAGTAGAACACTGATTGACATGTAATTCTGTCCATTAATTGCCATGTAGATTATGATTATATCCATTTTTTGCGTAGTTTGATTTTGTATTATCACATAAATATTTTCTATTTAAAGATCGACCTTTATAGTAGTTAATGAATAAATCATCACAATGAAGCTATAATTTCTACTCATAAATAAGAGATGAGAAAAAATAGGATAGCAATATGAAATAACATGAATTTTAAAGTGAATTATTTCAGAATATATATTGCTAGCTCACCTGTAAAAATCACTCGCTGTGCTAGACGTATCAATCCAATGTCATGAGAGCCGCAGATGGCATTGTCAGAGTAAACATATCTTGGATGTAAAATAATTTCAGAATAATCATAATCCACTGGTGGTATTGTGCTGCACGCTTCAAAGGAAATTATATCAAATATATTCTGTGCCAGATCTGTACAATCTCTTTCAAAGAATTCCACGTTAAATTCACCAAGACGGACATAGTGTCTGAAATAAATACATTATTCTATCATATGAGATCTATTATAATTTTTAATGGCCATATTATTTATTTAAACTACTTGTAGAAGCATATAGAATTTTTTAGCCTCAAATTGAAGAAAAAAAAATAAAAAATAAATGTTGACAGGAAGACAAACAATGAACAAACTTCATTGTTAAATTAAAAACATATTACTAAATGAACCAAATAATTCCAAAATTTTAGTCATAAGAGTATCTGGAGATGATAACTATCAATAAGAGAGAAATAGTAGGGAAAATACCCTAGCAAAGGAAGCATTTTATTATAGAAAACAATTACTGACTGCAGGAAATACTATCTCAGATGGAAGTGAATGCTTCCCAAGCAGCAAAGATGAAATAGAAAAATTCTACCAAACTCTTGGCAATGAACATGACTAGAAGGTCCACTACTATGAAGTTATTATGGCTGATTTGAATGCTCATGTAGGTCAGGAGGAAGCTGATGACATCATCATGGTTGTACAATATTGACTGGGCCAGAGAAATGAATGAGGTCACTGCATGGTAGAGTTTTTAGAATGCACCAACATGTATATAACAAATATGTTTTTTAAGAAGAATCCTACAAAGAAGTGGACATGGAAAGGTCCTAATGGAACAATAAAAGAAATAGACTTAAGCTGTACACAGTAACAAACTGTGAAGTCTTGAATAACTTTATTACTGGGAGTGATTACAGAATTGTAAAGCGCAGAATGGATATTTAAACCCAAATGGAGCAAGAGAAATTGGGTTTCTTACAAAAAGGATGAATAAATATCAGTTACTATCAGATAGCAAGAAGGAGTTTCAGCTGGAACTAAGAAATAGATCCTCAGCACTTCAGGAGGAAGAACTGGAAACCAAAGTAATGGAAGTTGTGAAGGAGGCAGTAGAAGAATTTGCAAGAAAACCAAAGGTTAAGAAATTCAGTGATAATACTGTCAAATGAAGAAAGGACACACAGAACTGAAAAATTCAGACACTCCAAGAGATAGCATCAAAGATGCTGAACTTCGCAAGGCTATCAGAGTGGCAATCAAGGAAGACATGAGGAATTTCAATGTAAGGGTTGTGCAAGAGGTCATAGAAAACAACACAAGCATAAAAAGTGACAAATAACATCTATCAATAGGGAAGAAACAGCCTTACAGGAAGAAGATGGCACAACAAAATAGAACAGAGCAAAAATATTGATGAGAGTGGAAGAATACTTTGGCAACCTATACAAGAAGACAGAAACTTCCAAAGAGGAGAGCCAATTGTTTAAAATAAAAACATTGAGTGAGTTATTCCTTCAAATCTAATAACATAAAAAATAAGATGGGATGATCGAATAAGTTACCAGCATCAAAATAAATCTATGGTTACTGGATATAAGTAGAATTTACACTATTATGTTAAAGATAAAATTCTAGATTAGGTTAATAAGGATCAAAACCTTTAACCAACTATTAAAGCTTAAAATCAAATGGAAAAATTTAATCAGCTACAAAATTTACACTCACAGATCATATTTGGGCATTGAAAGGCAGTAAGCAGATGTAAGTACATATCTATTATTGATGAGAGATCCACCGCATAGATTCTGTAGTTGTGGATGAGGCATATCTTTGGCTGGAAGAAAGGTATACATATATATGTATAAGTTCCTGATTAGTGAACTGAATGCTCTTCTATAAATTAAAAATGGAAAAATTATCCGTAGGTTAAAAATAAGAAATCATTTAATTTTAATTTGTAGTAAGGAGACTATTCCTTATGCTGGGGCTCTAAATGAAGGTCTTTAAGAAAACAAACCACTGTGACAATAAATCATTCATTAAAAATTAATGACAAATTATTATGTAAACTAAAAGCAGTGATAAACTGTGAATCATTCAGCAAGTCAATTGGTGTGTTACTTGTTTCTTGTGAATTTTAACGTGATTGATTATTAATCATAGGATTTTTGTAGTATTTTTTATTAGACATGTTCTATTGATGCATAGTATGATAATTTGAACAATGGATTTCAAAATGATAATAAATTTGATGATGTTTGATTAATGTTATCATAAAATATATTGTAAAATAAGTAACACATCCAGGTTAAATGTATTGTCACATATATTTACTTTTTTATAATATGATAATTTAATAAATAACTCTTTTTTTAAATTTTAATATATATATTTTGGTTTTTGTACCAAAATCTTTCTAGGATAAAAATGTAATTATGATTAAAAAGTGGGTCACACCCACATATCACATTATAAATAATTATTCTGATACTAAAACAGTCATCCAGACTTTCTTGCCATTGATGCAATGAGTGAAATATTATTAGTTATATTGATAATAATATTAATTATATTAATTATATTGATATTATATATTGATAATATTAATTGTATTGATAATATATTATTACTATTGATAATGATTTAAACACAGCCCCATCTTTTTCTATTCATTTCTTGGCATGTATATTTATCAACTATTTATTTTACAGAATATTTCCTAAATCATTGTCATTTGCTTCAATAAGAGATTTTAATAACTAATCAAGCAAATACATAAGCAACAATCAAATAAATATCATAAAGTCACATTTATGTATTTAATTTAATATCAATTAAATTGATACTGATATTAATGAAGCTGCAGTTGCTGTAATAATGAGCTATTAAATATAAAATACATTGCTTTTCCTTGTTTAAAGTCACTGCCCAAAGGCTTTGAGCCTTGTAATGCAATGCATTCCTTCATGATCTTCAATCCCCTTCACCATTAGCTACTGGAAGCTTTTTTGTCTGGAAATAAGCCTTAATACATTAGATAGGGAGTGATGCCCTTGTTTTCCTTACAGGGTTATAATGCTATCAGTACATGTCCACCAATCCCATTTACACAGCTTTCACCAGCATCCTACGACGTGACTCTATTGAATGCAATTACTAAGCATAACTCACACTTCAAGGCTTTTAAATTATCATACCCATGAACAGGATGGATAGAAAGGCAAATGAAGGATAAAAAAATCCTCTATATTTTACCCGAAGAAAATGATAAGTTTTCTATTCATCAACATATGGTAGCAGAAACAATAATAAGCATAAATAAAGTTTAATTAATAACAATGCAAGATGGTCCCATATGGGATAGCATCTATATAGCATCAAATTATGTGAAATAAGTAGTTGAGTAAGTACTGACTGATTCACAAGCATACATTGATACAGAAGTACGGCCAGCCAAGGATATTCTCCAGGGGCCGTCCACCATTCATTCTGCAACTTGTTTGTGTAACTCATTCCACAGGGTTCATTTTCCAGGCGGAAGAGATTTTCTTTTATGACTTTCATTTCTCTCTCAGATGGAGTTGGTGGTGCAACAGTCACTGGAGACATTTGATGAAGAGATGTCACCTGATCTCTTGTCGTTGGAGCAGCTGTGCTAAAATATATGTTTATCTTTAAATAGCATGTCAGCTCAAAATAGAAATTATTTTATTTTTATCAATAAGAAATAAAAACTGAAACACTTCAACATATTAAAATCAAGACTGGTTTCCACACATTCAACCACCTTTAGGAGCTTAATAGCAGATAGCAGTGATGTAGTGATGAATCTTTCTCTTATAATTAGTAATATTTTCCCAAAAGATATTCTTAGACCCATTATCTACAGTTCGAAAAATCCTCGTTTTTTATTAAATGATAAAAGAATAAATTGGATCCTTACAAATGCTCGTATATAAGTGCAGATGCAGCAACAGAGTACCCAACATATTTTGCCCCAACCCTGGGGCAAAATGGGACACTATGTTACAATGACGAGAAACTATTATGAACTTGAAAATTAACTTGAAAATCCTTCAAAAATTAAAAGATAATTTATGTAGATCATGAAATACACAAGTCATTCACATAATACACATATGTGGATGGCCTCATCGTCTTCAAGATCAATTCCGGCAAAGTATTGTGTGCCCACTTAAGGCAACTGGCTGGATCTGATCTGAGCTGGATAAGACCATATCTTATCCAGCTCTCCGCTGAATAGTGAGGACAGCAAAGGTAGTCGTCGTCTTCTTCAGTGTCACTAGAAGACGGATGTTTAATTACCCTGTGGTTCTGCCTCACAACGTCATTTTTAGGTTAATTTTTATTCTATCGCGTCAGTATTCTAGCCCAACAAACATTGACCACACAGAAACGTAGATTATGATTCATTTAACAGAATGCCAGAAGTAATGCTAAGTAATCCGACAAATTACCTTACATCCATCAGGAATAGATTTTCAAAATTACAAAAACGATCACTGAAAATTCGACGTAGTGTTCCGCAGCACAAAGGAGCACGGAATAGAGGAAATGGCTTGCACACTAGTCCGACATGTCAATCCAACGTATATGAGTCGTTTTTCTATAGGTAATAGCACTAATTAGGCTGAAAAAATGCGGTACCTCGTTTTGACACACTGCCCCGTTCTGCCCCACGATCCCCTAGAAGCTAAAATGTGAGGATTGCCATAATGTGTGTGACAAACGGGTCGCAATTTTTCCGTTCACGCAAATGAGCTTAGGAAATCATTCAAAAACTACTCTTTCTCGTGCTACTTTGCTACGCACTTGTTTCTTAACCAACATTCCTCATCATTTGAACCTGTTTCACTCCAATACATCGCGAAAGGATAAAAGATAACCTTCCTCGAAACGAGCCAAATACTCATCCACCAACTTTCTGCAGCTAATGAATATTTATCCACAAATAATTCCCATTCCTCACTCCAGGGACCTCAATTGTCCACCCATTAATGCTCCCCTCCATAATTCTCTCCTTCCCCTTTATTTCTACGTATGTGAAGGGGAGGGTGGGGCAAGACAGGGCACTTAACAAAAAACCCTTTGTGAATAAACGAAAAAAGCATCTTTAAATCTGAAAAATGTGTCTTAATTTGTACAATCATAAAGTACGTATGCGATTAAAAGCAATATTGTATTTTTAAAATTTAACAAAATATGAATTCTCCGATTTTTGTTACGCCCCTGAAGATGACCGAGCGTGTCGAAACCGGTCGTATTTCTCGGTTTTAATCTGAGGAAGAGTATCAGCTTTATATTTTTTACTCGGTAAATATAAAAATATTCTTTATTTGAAGATGAGATTCCACAAAGTTAAGCCTGAAAACAATAGGTTTATCA
The DNA here is from genome assembly GCA_947579665.1 of Sympetrum striolatum. Classification (NCBI taxonomy): domain Eukaryota; kingdom Metazoa; phylum Arthropoda; class Insecta; order Odonata; family Libellulidae; genus Sympetrum; species Sympetrum striolatum. The sequence continues at coordinate 71,825,897 of OX388351.1, read as the reverse complement.
GCTTTTGGTCATTGAATATTGTTATTGATAAACATTTATAATACCTTGGGTTTGACTGAAGGTTTCTGCCACTTCCATCTCCCTTGTTCTTGCGGGATCCAGACAAGAAATAGCGGAATGTGTCAAAAACAGAAAAGGGTTTATGTAGCTTTCCCAAGACGCACTCTTTTGAGAATCGATCAGAGTTGCAGTTTTTCTGCCTGGATGATAACAATCTATGAAAAGTCCTCTGCCCTGAATTTTAAAAAGAATTAATAAATTATAGAGACTCAAAATACAGGAACCTTATTTCCTGCCGCTCACAACCCTAGAGTTGAAGCGCAGATTTTCCTGAATTTAAGCCGTTTAGAAACAGCTCATTTACCTATCACTACTAAATTATGTTTATTCAAAGATATTGTATTTTTATAATAGTAAACATCATTTGACATTATACCATAGCATAAAATAATTTATCGAAACGAAAATTCTAATCAATTGCTTTATGCTGTATCAAAAAAATATAAAAAAATATTGTACACGCAATGTTCGTCTCAATAAATTACTTTGTACGATGAAATCAGGCCGAATATCATCGGATATGTTTGTTTTTATTATAAAATAGAAAATGGGAAACAGAATCAGGATTTAAGGTGACAATAATATTTAATGACTTATCAAATGAGCTGTACTTCCCAAAAATCTCCTAAGTATTGAACAACAAGATATTAGAGTGCCTGTAAAGCCGATACTTGCGCCACAAACATCGTTGTACGCGTAATGTAAAGTGAAAGGGGCGCCAGCCTGCATCTGAAGACCTTCTGAGCCTCGGATAAATGTACCCATAAGCACCTTTGGCATATTTGAAGGCATGAGAGAGAATCTAATTGATTCACTTCTTTTTTCAGAGCAAATAAGTATTCATGTGTCAATGATATCACTCGCTTGGCTTTATTTTGTATACATTCGTGTTCTATGTAGATTGTTTTCTTCGATAAATCTATTCCTTAAATTTAATTTATAGCATATTTTTTAAAATTTCATATATTTTATTGCAATTATAACATAGCAACATCTATTAGGCTTGCATCTTCTCTTAGGATTCAGAGATAGATAAGTGGAGTAGCAGGAACCGAAACATCACCGCAGCCCACATGTAATATACATGTTCGTATGTAACATACGTTTGATGCCCTTGACATCATTGAAACATTTCTCTCTTAGTTTTAAATGAATGCCATGACCTGATATACAAAAAGGAGGCGATGGCTCCCTTGGGATCTCCCTTGCAGTTGAATATTAGATTGTGAGTGGATCAAGAGGGAGAGGAAGTCTTAGAAACTGCCTGATTATAGTGAATGAAATTTTGAAGAAAAGGCATCCGTAACCAAAGAAAAAATAGAATATATGAAGAAAAACATGACTTTGTGTAAAGCGAAAGATGTAGGCAAGGACGAGAGAATAAAATCAATGTAAAAATGCTCTTTATATTGAAAGTGAGTAATAAACTTAACCCTCCAAGGCCGGAATTATTTTTTGTAATTATTTTGAATTTCTTACATATTTCGCTTTGTGATTGTCTGAAAACAGTACCCATAAAATATTATGCCAAACATATTTATAAAACCAGCCAAACAAATACAAAATTGTCATCGAGCTCTCCTATTCTGTGATACAAAATGAAATAAAAGTTGGTGTCCGATGATGCCATATGGCATCCGTAGTCTGTCGAGGGTTAAATATACGAATATCGGCTCATTGTTTTTGTATCAAAAGACAACATAAAAAGTTTAAATTTCATTGCTTGGAATTTTTATTGTCTTAAAAGATAGGACCATCGTAAATTTTAAATCAGAGAAACGAAGGAGTCAAAGCTAAGATGTTAATGTTGAATATTGGACCGGTTTTCGTTATTGTAATTTAATATATCCAGCCGTTGTAAAGCGTCCAAAGGCTGCAGATGTTACCTATACATATTTATAAAAGGTTCCTGTCGAAATAAATTTTAGGAAGAAAAATCCATTCCATCCCGCACCTAAGTCTCGTTTGGTCATAATTTTCCTTTAAAGTAACTGGAATATTCAAATTGTAGTGCTGCCTCAAAAATCCTTTCGTTTCATTATCGCCTGCCAAATCACAATCACTCATTTTTTCCTTCCCTCATTCACTACCACTTGAAGGAAAACTTATTAAACCCTCCTCTAAATCTAAAGAACTTTCAAACTCACACGAAAAAATGTTTACTAACAAAGCTTCAGCATAGAGGAATAATGACCATTTAATAGAAATTGTCCCAATCCAAACTGGAAACCAAATATATCTCATAATAAGTTTTCAATTATTCCTTTATGAAAATCAAAATTTCGAAAAGGCTATTCATTTTGTCACATAACCGTAATGATCTCCTCGTTTTCTATACAGTTACTTTTTTGAAGGAATCAACATATCCTGTATCATATAGCGTGCATGAATATACCGGTCTCAGAAATTTAGGCATATTTTCGTTCCCTCAACTGTCTCGGGCCCCTCACAAATCCTGGCTGCGCCCCACATGACAAGCGGTTCGATCGTTACTGAGATAATTAGGTGCTTTGGTATTTTCAAATTTAAATATCTAAAATGACTGAATAAACGATACCAGGAATTCGGAAGAGCACTTTACTCTCTCACTACTGCACACGGTCAGCCTAAACTAATGCAATCGATTTTCATGGAACGATAAAGAGAGAGAGAGTACAGATACGATAGAGCAATGCTTCCAAACGGCTCACGATTGCGTTGTTCCTTATTCCAATTGGGAAAGAAGAAAATACCAATTGCGGAAAAAATGCTTCGAAGCTTTATCAGGAATATATTATTCGATTGCAAAATATCTTGCTAAGTAAAAACATGAAGAACACGTAACTCGAAATTAGAACTACGGTTACTTAGCGGGAAATCAAGAGCTTATTAGCGGCACACCAACGAGCCGAGGCACATAAGTTGGGATGCATAATGGAGGTAAGTAACACATAAAAGAGAAGAGCCAAATTTCTCGGCTCGAAAGGGAAGAGTACAACGAATAAAATGTGCAAAAAACAGAAATGTTCGCATTGACTGAGTCCTATCGAACACAATACTTACACTGCGATTTCGTCATTACAGAATGCAGACACAGGAAAAACAATAATGAGGAAAAAACCGCGAATCGAAGTATTCCAGACATTGTTACTAAGAAGCACTTCCCTGTCTTTAATTCCAGTTACTCACAAAGCTTACAATGATGCACTCCCTTCCATAGACCTCTATTCATTGCGTAATTTAATGGTCAAAGTTTAATAAAGCATAGTTTTCCTGCGGCTTGCTTCTTCCGACTGTGACGTAAAGGCTTCAGCGGACGTGGGATGTGGTTGGCGGACAGATAACAGGAGCATTAGTTATTAGTTCCGCGTGAATATATACTTAGGCAAAAACGCACACTATTCGGGAGTAAAGTAACGCTTTAGGAGCACACAGAAAAAATAAAATACCTAAAGAGAGGATTTAATAAGATTTATCATTACGAGTACATAATCGTTTGCTAGAGAAGTTCAAAAAGTCGACGGAATTAGGCTTTGCATTATGATAGATATTTCGAAACTAAAAAGAACATTGCAATGAGATCCAGCAATAACTTTTTGCAAACAAAAAGAGCATTTTTCAAGAATTATTTGAGCACCCTTCGTAAAAATATTGCGAGATACTCGCTTTATGATATTAACAGCTGCAAATACTTGTAAGTGGACCTATATATATAGCTTCCATAAAAAAAGCCTGAATTGACCGATTCACGGACGAGGTATTATGAATGCGATCAAAAATCCCCGTGGTGCGCATGAATTATTTGGGCAGTACAACAGCTGCTTCGATGTTTTTACCATTCAAGAGTTTAATCAGCAGCAATGACGGCCGTCTTAGTTACTCGAGAAGTGTAAAAAAATAGTGATACGTTCTGAAATAAATTAAATATTTGTCTGCAACATAAAACCATCGCAGGAGTAAGAATCTAGTTACTTTTCATTGCACTTTTTCAATATTTCTAACATTCATTAGGCGATATTCCATAGCTTTGTTGCATATTATAATTGAGGTCTCACATCCTAGGTCTTTGCGTCCCTACCACTTCTCAGTTAGTTCCATTAAAATCATAACTAATCTCTTTCTATTCTTAGAAAATAAAATGTACTTACATTTCTTTGAACTTATTTGTTAGTATTGTTTTCGTTTTTTTGCAATCCAATTGTGAAAGCCCGCTTTTTAACTAGTACAAATATAAAACCTGAATAAACTGTTTCGATTCCCTGGGAATGTGTTGGTCTTTGTACGTCAAAATCCGGCTTCACTGCCAACGCTGACTTTTGGGTAATGTTTGGTCAATTTTTTAGCCATTATCGTGTTATAGTCTGGATGTTGAGGTTTTACAGATGTAAATCTAAAATTGATAAAACCTTATGAAAACAGTTTGTAAAAATAATTAAGCATTAAATTAAGCCAATTTTTCTCATTGTTGAATTGAATGAAAACCTCATAGAATTAAATTTATAAACTATCTAAGTATTTATTTCTCTGCAGCTGTTTTTTTGGACGAAGCTATACTACTGCGAGTGAGAAAAGTTTAAGCAAATGCAGCAAAATTAAAGTATGAATAACGCAATGCATTGCACTCAAGAAAATGCAATGACTGCCATAATTATTCATACCTTACTAGATATACAATCATCACAGTCATTGCCAAGACTGAGTTAATGGTATTATACAATATTCAGTCTTCTACTTGCAAAAACAAATGAAAATCATTCCATTAGTCAAAATATAGTCGAAGAAATTAAATATAAAAATAATAATTTCAATTTCTTATCTGGGTTTTATGTAAGGAGTCCTACTTGAGCACAAGGTATATCGGTCAAAGAATCTCTTACTGCTGGAAAGTGTTAACTAAAAGCCGCGGCCGGGCTTCTGGGATTTCCACCGGTGCTGTTCCATCTCTTGGGTTCTTCAATTCCAATAACTTGCTGAGGTATACGTTTCTGCTATAATTCTGAATCCATTATAGTTTAAAATTCAAACAACTATGTAAATAATGATAACAAAAAATCAAATGGTAGTATTGTTAAAAGTGCTTTGAGAGCTTAGGCCATTTCGCCCTTTGGCTCCCACCGGGAATCGAATCCGGGACTGCTTTCACCAAATGCAAACGTGCTATTCACATGGCTATCCGGGAGAAAAAATTCACATACTTGCAGATTATGTGAGCTAAGTATGCTCTATTTTTATTTCGGGGTACATGCTATTTGTCTTTCAGAAAAATATCTCTTTAAATGTGTATTACTTTGTTTATTTTGTGCTCAATTTATTAAAATAAGTAAGAAACTAGTTATGTAAACTGTTAACCTTTTATGATAAATCTTTCGATAAATTTTTACTCTTATTGTTAATCCAAATCGTTTTATAAATCCATTGACCAACGTTTGCAATCTCTTATAGCTTATACTGATCTAGAGATGATCCTTAATAGGGTGGTCATATGTTATTAAGAATTGATGAAAATGCGCATAAGAACCTTATCTTTTGTGATTAACCAACTCACCGTGCACCTTGTTATCAATAAAAAATTGTATATATATATTCTTCTAAAATGGATAATATGCATTGACAGGAATTAAGAGGTGGGTCTTGTATTAAATATGAAATATTTACAAAAGGATATGGTGTAAACTATTGTCTGTATGCATAGATGGAGATTTAATGACACAATTCCAATTTAAGAAATCTATAGTCGAAATCAAGAGGGTCACAATCTTCACGGAAATGATTAATAAGCAGCATACAATTTTAAACAAGCTAGAACAGATAGTTGAGATAAAATATGTCAATTAAACTTTCCATGAAAGAAAAATCTAATATACTCTAGGTCTCATGCTATTATCAAAACAATGCTAAATTATTATCAAATTTCTTTTATTTATTGACTATGAAGACATCAAAGTAATTTAGAAAATGTTAATGGCAGACGCGCAAATTACAGAATAAAAATTACAAATACATCTGCAAAATTTGTAATGGGTAATTTTATGGACATTTTAAAAAAGGACCCCTTTCAAATTTGGTTTGGTATGCATCTTTTAGAATGCCGATTGAATTTGGCAAGAAATTACGCATTATAAGACGAATAATTTCATACACTAAATTCTGTATTAACAAATACATTACTTAGAGTAAAATACTTTATTTAATAGATGAATAAAAAATATTCAAAATTATTTCATTATTTTATTAATAATTCATATGAATTAATATTAGCTTTTAGTGAAACAGAATTCGCAGAATTCACCTTTAAAATATTTTAATTTAAAATTAGTGTTTGTACAAGTAAAAATAATATTCCTGAAAATTATGAAAAGCGAGTGATAGATTTCATAAAAAGTACCAATAATTGACCATCCTCCGTGTGCTTGTATATTATGAAAAATAAAGTATGGGACTGGATTAGTTTTGTTGAAATCGCTCGATTTTTATACTTGTTTATGCAATTATTACCCCATAAAAAATATTTCTTATCCCAAATCCACGATAATGCACGATTTTTCATTAATCCGACTGGCGCATCTCCGTTTTGATCGATCGTTAACTTTCTGACCAAAACCGTACTTTCCTCAAACCATTAGCGGCTCTCCACTTTAAATTTCTTTCGGAACGGCCTTGTTATTTTCTGCTTCTTCATCGGGATTCCCCGGTCATTAAACGAAGGTCGGTTCCATCTCAAACAAGAAATGTACCGGAAGAGCCACCGAAGCATAACGAAGGATGTTCAAAAGAGATATTCCCGTCGCTCGGATCGAAAGGAAATGACCAAAGGCTAATGCAAGAAGCATTTTTATGTTCACCTAAAACTGGAGTAATTTGCAAACGTCTTCAAATGGCGCTGAATGCCCTCATTAAACAGAGCATTAGCTACCTTTTAACCACCTTAAGATCCCTTTCTCGATTTACGTAGTTTTTTAAAAGTAACACACGCTAAAATTCGTATCTCCAATTACACCAATTTTCTTATACGAAATATTTTTATAATTTATCCAACAACTAACTCCAGATCATAGGAAATGGAATTCTAATAGGAATTTCTTATCTTATTTTAGGAGTGTATTTAGTTTTCGGCTCAAATTAGCGAAAGGTTTACTAAAACAATAAGTTTTATAAATATATCGCGGAAAATTTTCATTTTAACGACCGCAAAATAAAACTTAAAATAACGAAATTTTTAATAAAACCTATGGAAATTTGGAATTATGTTAATTAAAGTTTTCCCGTGACGACTACAGTGAGAATACGCAGAATTCTATTAAATGTCATGAGAATATATTTAATATAAAATTCAAACGCTCAGCTTAACACCCAAGGCAAAGTTTGAGCGTCACCGGTAAAGAGCAAATTCACGTTATTGGTCGAAATAGAAACAATGAACGAACTGAGTCATTGCAAAGATTTAATACATATTTCTTCGCGTTGAAAGGAACAACTTTATCAATTTTACATTGGTTACTACACCAAAAACAGTTTCGGTGTGCTAGAGGATGGCCTTCAGGAATGAGCGGTGGAATCTGCGAGGCATTCCAAACGGAAAGAGCGAATATAAACAAGCGAAATCGGAGATATACGAGAGTCAAGAACATTTAACAAGAAGATTTTATGCGAATACTTAGACGAGGACCCTGAAACCTTTTGGTCCTAACTGAGGTCAATCGCAAACAGTGTTTTTTTATATTAACAGCTAAGTAATTAACGATACCAAAAGATAGGCTAAACACTTCAATCATATTTTCCGTATCGCATTTATTTCCGACAGTACCGGAGGTCGATAAGCCTGGGACGATATCATTAAATGTTTGAGAGAACTAAGAAAGCTCTTGGAGACAAGAAGGCTTGGAGCTCTCAATAAAGTAGCGGAAATGATAACTATTTTCGTAAATTAATGTTTGAAGTCAATTAACGAAGGCAAGGTCCCAAATTATTAGAAATGGCGAATTTCACTGCAACATCTAAATTGGAAATTCTAAATTCATAGTTATGACTCAACCTCGGTTTCATAAGAAATGGTCAAGCGAATCTCAGCTGGCGTTATCAGTTCGCGATGCCCCGAAATCTGCAGAAATTAACGAAAGTCGACGCGATAGTTTTAGAATTTTGGTAAGCATTTCTTATGGTCCCTCGTCATGATTATTATGCAATTAAAAGTTGGGATTTTCATTGGATAAATGAATTTCTCTCAGGCAGAAAACAACGACTAAATGTGATATACATATATTAGTTCCAGCCTAGTGACCTCAGGCGTCTCGTATGGCAGCGTAGTCTGTACATTACTATATTTATACATAGTAGATAGGATATTAAAACGACCTTGTCAATCACATTGATAGTAAAGAAAGAATGCTTGCAGACAACATTGTGATTTACAGTGGAATAAAAAGTAGAGATCTACTCTGCCGAAGGATGGAATCATGAAATAGTGCGATGACTGGCAATCAGAAATTAATGTAGGTAAATAGTCGGTAGTTAAATTCTTCGAAAAAAAAATATTGCTGATGATTATTCGTTCAGCTTCCGAGGGAAAAAGATTGTTAACAGCAGAATAAGTGAAATATCTTGGATAATAACCTTACGTGGGGTACCAGTGAATGTGGGTAATGCGGTAATACCCACATCCATAATATTTGTGGACGAGCCGAAACTCGGCTTCGTCAAGAGAATAGGAACAAAGAAAAATTCCGCAAGTGATGTTAATTTGCGTTTGCTAGTTGCGTTCCTTGAGTATACATCCAGAGTATGAACCTTCCCGAAAAGTGTTTCGTTAGTGAATTAGAAGAGGAACAACGAAAGGCTTCGTAAGGAATTGCTGCGAAAAAATCAGAGTCATTAAGAGACTTCAGGGAGCTGGATGGAATATTCAAGCAATGGCTCAATTTTCTTGCGAAATTTAGAGAAAGTACGTCTCAGAGGATGTGGCCGATACTAGGCCTACTATATAGGCTGTTCGGATACCGCGAGGAGGGTCGGGGTTGAGCTTATACGATGCATTCGAAGTAGAATCGAATTCGTGAATCTGGGATCCACTGCATCCCTTACCTGCCTCATTAAATATAAAATTCACGGAGGAGGCCGACATTTGGTGGAATTCCGACACAATCGAAGAATTGTTAAATTTTTTATTTAGTCGGAATAGTAAGAGCCATCTTAGGCTTGAGGATGGCAATTACCAGCCGAAACTAGTCGCCGCTGATACCCTATATGTGAATAGCAAACGTTTGATGTGTTGTTTTTTTAAAATTTCATTTCAGATGATTCTATCTGCCTTAATTCATTTTTTTTAGTGCCCAACATTCTGACCCATACAGTAAATTAGGGACTGCCATCACTTTATAAAACTTTATTTGTGTTTCTTCTCTTGTTCTGTTTTTTAAAGTTCTCCTTATTGTGCCACATATTCTCTGGAAAGCATTCACTTTATTTTTTATATCTTTCTCTTCGTCGTATGTTATATCGCATCCTAAATGGAAATGAGACACTTGTTCCAGGACTTGATCTTCCAAAAAAAATTTTTGTTCGTATTGGGCTGCTTCTTAAGAATGCCATAGTCTTCGTTTTTTCCTTTGCAATTTTCAGGTTATATAAGTTGCTCAACTGTTGCCATCTGTGTTCTGCCATCTGCAGTTTGTCCTCTTTATCTTGTATGATAACCTGATTATCAGCAAACAACATTGCATTTGAGTACTGATATGGTCCCAATTCTATGCCTGGTGCCAAACGTTTTTCCTTCTATATTCTCAGAACGTCGTCTATATATAGATTAAACAATCTTGTAGAGAGACTGCAGCCCTATATAACACCTTGATTGATGACAATTTCTTGAGTAATCTGCTTCCCAGTATCAATTACAATTTAGAGTTCCTGTATAACTATCTGGGTAACTTTTATCAGATAGTTGAACAAGGAGTGAAAAATTGTGACATGACTGGGACTCGAACCCAGGTCTCCCACTTTCCGGGCGGGTGTTCTTATCAACTGGCTCGGTAGTTTAGTAGGAAAGAACACTTGCCCGGAAAGTGGGAGACCTGGGTTCGAATCCCAGCCAAGTCACTATTTTTCACTTCTTGAATAGCCTATAAGCAGTATTTAGTAGACTTAAACCCTTATAGTTCTCTGGCTTATTTATATTTCCATTTTTAAACAATGAACAAAAAGAACTTGTGTTTTTTATGTAACTGATAAATCATCGATTATCTTTCATCCCTTTGTTGTCACCATTTGGCCTTTTCTCTTTTCTGGTTCTAGATACTCATATTTCGATAAAAGGAGTTCGTTTCCAATTCATAATCGTTCGTCAATTCAACCGTCGCTTCATCTGAAATGCGCTAGTTGAACCAGTGATAATTCAATTGAAAACATTTCTATTTTTACTTTACGTCATCATCGTCTTTTTCTATCATCTTATCGGGTTTAATGAAAAATTCCTTCTCTCGTAATTTAATCATTCCTCGATTTCAACTCCTCGATCTTGAGTGCAATGTTATAACCCTATGTGTGATTTGCATACACCTCTTCGGAATCGACAGCGGAAACGGTATCCGATAAGGAAATGCCTTTCGGTCAACTGACTCCGGTCTTGGGAGGAAATAACTTCAGATCTGACAGATAATGAACACTCCTCGGCGGACAGACTACTAAGATGGCTCATTTCAGATTGAGAGACAATTTATAGACGATATTGTGTTCCCGACTTAAAACACGAGGAATGGGAACCCACAAAAAATCTCATTCTTTCAACCAAATGTACTTTTCGGGAATTGACTAAGAATTGTAATTAATTGTAAGAATCCGACAAAAATTTTAATTTTGTTGAAATTCGGTGTGTCCTCGAAATCGTCCTCCGAATCAGCCTCAGGTTGGATTGCAAAAGGAACAAATGGGATATGCGATCAATATTCAATTAGATAATAATTTACCTGGTATAACTTTCGTATGCTCTATTGATTATTAATTGGACATATCATTTACGATATCGATTGCGAAATTTGTGAAAAAACAAATATTTGTCGATTCAAATTCTAAGCCGCATGAACCGTAATATTTACTCATTGAATCATGAGAAAGAAAGTGTAGCAACAGATTTGGTAGGCATATTACACGTAAATACATTTCAGCGTCAAAGCAAACTTTCACTTCTATTTTCTTCCCGCACATGTCCGTTTGTTTTTACTATGCAGATTATTAAGTCTCTTGCAATGCACAGACTTTAGGTGGCAGTCCTAGAGAAGTCGGTGAGTTAAGACTACTTTTAGTACTTTTTGAGTATTTGCCGATGGATGCGTACGAATGGATGCACTTTACCTGTGCAGTTGAGAAAATACTTCAGTTAAATCTTTTCTTCGAAGTTGTCTCACCGCGATAAGATATCTTTCCCTTAAGGACCGATATTTTGTCAGCTAACATCCATAAAAAAAGGAAAATTATGCCTAAGTTCTGCAAATAATATTCTATGTAGACTGTATTTCAACCAAAAATATAATTTATATCCTCAGAGAAAATCTGGAACGTACATACATGTACAAATTAACTTCTAATGTTTGCAACGCTAGTTTCATTAATTCTTCCAATAAATTTACGGCCTTTTAACGAACATTTTAAGTATTTGGGAAGAAGTTTTCCTTCTCTCACTCCGCTAATCAACTTTTAAATAGCTTTCTTAGAGCTTATCTCCCGAAGAATTTCATTTCCAAATGGAAGATACCCGTTTAAACGCTTTCGAACAGTTCCAAATCATTCGTCATTTCCTCCAAACGAACCTTTTCCTCCTCCCCTATCTCCCATTGACCCCCCATTAACTATCGGACAAACCCACAACATCTTTCCTCGACACCCACTCCTTCACCTTATGGAGTTGATTACTTTGTGTCTGTCCCTTTCTTTAGATTTGGTGATGACATCGAGCTCCTTTCGTCTTAAATGGAAAATGCTACTTGGGTGAGTAGTTACCATTCCATCCTTCGGAATAAAAGTAAGTAGACAGTTCACCAAACGGGATTTAAAACCCACGCCGTTGTATACACTGGCCTTTCTTGATCGTGGGTCGCTCAAAATTAGGTCCTTCTCGAGCATACATTGAAAATATGTCGCACAATTACTTGTTTTGGGGCTGAGCTAATTGCAAAAAAGTTATTCCACCCCTTCAGCAAAGTGACGGCAATACTTAATAGCTCGGCTTTAGCAGTCGCTTTAGCCATCAAGGAGGTTGTTTTTTGGTAACCACAAAATTCTACGGAAGTTTCTTCTATTTTTTCACAATCTCGAATCCAAAAGAATATTACCAAAATAAGAATTCGATAGACAAATTCTTATTCCCTTATTTAGGTGCTTGTTGCATTTTCCCTATATACCATTTTAATATATTTTTAATGTAATTAAGTTAAGTCGTCTATAGTCGAATTCTTCCTATGCCCTTAAGAGTTCAGTATTAATAGCAAAAGCAGTAAATGAATGAGTTCTGCACGCATTTCTTACGAAGGTTACAGACATCGGATGGATGGTGATTATTGTTATATACTCGCCTTCACACGCTCCGCAATTGCCGTACACCTCAAAGTTCTCGTTTTCCCGTGCTAATGAAATTTGGAGCTAAAACTTTACGTTTGTTGATTATTCGTATTTCTTGTTTAATAATTAATTTTATCCGGTTTAATGAATTTAGCTAACTCATGATAACTATGACGTAAGAAACATTGAAATTGGGGCGATGGAACCTATGGAAGGAAATCTCAAATGCCTCGGAAGCATCGCTGATTCCATTCCTATGGAATGATTTCATGAGTTTTTTTTGGGATACTGGAATAACCTAATTTCTTAGAATATTTTTTTAGAATGATTTTCTGTTGGATTGAAATAGTGATGTGGGGTACTCTAGAAATAAACAGCGTCACTCCCAAGAGGCCACTTAGTTTCGAATTCTACCACTAAAAATATTTTAGAAAGAAGAAGACTTTTTGATGTGGAGTTGGCTTTGCTTTCTTTTTTAAGTTAGAATACTCAGGAATGGAAATGTATCTTCTCCTCGCGAGATGCCGAGCATCTATATCCACCAAATCGTCAGGTTGGAAATTATTGAAGGGTGTAATGCAATGCGGGCGAAAGTTCACAATCAAATCCTTGCGAAGAAACCGACTTGTTTCGACTTTTAAAATTCTGCTCAAACGCTAAATTACAAATCAAACTCTACGCCAACTTCCTCCTTCCCTTTCCAGGAATTAAATCGTAAATACCGTAGGTTCGACGCAATTTGTTCCACAGTAAATGGCAATCTAGGTAATATTTTTTCCTACCAAAATGAAAGGAAGGCTGTCGATATGACGAGGTCTAACTTTGCTAATATTTTTCTAAAGAAAAAGCTGTTCGATGAAAACTAATTTTCACGTACATCCTAATCGAAAATATAATTCTGCGATCAACTTAAACTATTGGGTGAATAAAAGACCTTCCTAGTATGAAAATCATACAAATTATCATAGAGAAAGTAAAGCTCACTTTTTAGAGTCTACAAAATATTTTTTTATCAAAAACGACCCAGGTTTCGTTCCAGCCTAAAATCTTCGGATAAATAGGCATGGAATATTCAGATATATGACTTACCGTAATCTATGATGAGAAGAGAGGGTGCTGGGAAATATATAGACATGGAATATTCAGATACATACATAAAAAAGTGACCGTGGTCTATAACCAGAAGAGGGGGTGCTGGGAGAGGAAGTTTGCTGATGAGAAATCTGATTAGCGATGATGCACTGACTCTAGCATCCCTCACCATCTGCTTGCAGATAGTCCAAAGTGTACCAACAAAACAGAGGTCAAAACTGAATCATCCCTCGCCCATCCGACATTATGTTTAGAATTTGATCCTGGGTTCGAAGCTTTAAAATGTCTTTACTAATAAATACATGAAATACTTCCTTCACAAGGAATACATCGTGGAGTTTTTTTTTTAAACGAAGGACGGATCTGAAAACGAACTCGGAATTGAAATGCAAGACGATTATCAGTTTTATAAAAATCACAAGGAAAAACGGACTTTTTTCAAGTTTGTTTTTCCTTGTGATTTTTCTTGGGCGTATGCTCTTATATGCATTGAATCTTTAACCGTTTACTTAGTTTTATAAACATGGTCAACCTCTCCCAATTGGTCCTAGGTTGGATTCCAAATGTTTCCCCGTTGGTAAAGTGAAGGGTCTTGGAAATTGGGAAAATGTAATATATCCATTTAATGGAAATTATGGTATTAAATATTATGGCAAAGTTTGCAAAACACAGTTATTTTGTAGCACGTTCCTCTCTGGGAACTAATACAGTAAGCATGAAAGTCCACCAGGTGTTACAAATTGTATAAGGTCTATAAGGACTTTATTGAAACTGAATTCAATTGAGATTGAAAAGTCTCTCCTTCCATATAATCTTTCGTCAATGATATTTATAACATAAATAATGTACAGGTGAATAGAGATACAGGGGAAAGCTTTTGAAGGAAAGGATGCAAAAAACCTAAGGTAATATCATAGGAAAAAAGATCCACTAAAGGAAAGCACCCACGAAGAAGGGGGTTTATGGAAAGCCTGACTAAACCAGTCTAAACTGGATGGCATCAGATGAAATAATTTAAGGAACCCCCCTTGCGTGGCAGGCGTGCCGTTGCCGCTACGCCGTTGAGGCAGCATAACAGTAAATTAAAAGAAGCAATGCACACATACGGATGATTTTGGATAAAAGGACCAGGAACTATTTCAGGACAAGTGCAGATAGATATTATTCGGTGCAGCGTAAAAGTCATTCGCGTGTCGATCTGTGCTGAGAAGGAGGCAATGGAGTGATTGATTGTACAGCGTTTATAATAAAAAGTAAATTTTACATCAAAGTTTAAGCGTTTCAATTAATTAAAAATGATGAACCTTTTATTTAACTTCATTGTCTAAAATACGACGCTCGCAGAATGCAAGAAACTTTTACTCACGTGAGCTTTAGTACACCGCATGTTAGATTATCATGTTCACATCAGTCGCCGTAAAAATTCAAAGTATGGCAACTACTCAATGCCCTTGAGCGTTTTAATAAGGTAGAGAATTCGAAGGAAATGAAGCCGTGGTTGTTCATGCCCTGTGAAGCGCTTGGATTGGCTTTCGAAATTCCCTCCCTCAGCTGCGTATGAACTCACGTGAGAGGACTCCCGCGCGCCGTGATTCGAGGCCGGAAAAATTACTGGGCGATGGAGTCACGTACTTGAGAAGTGGACGGGGAAATGAGTGGCGAATCCCACGCTGAAGGAAAATCCGGCCGTATACGTCACCTGCATTGAGGGAGTGGAGGAGAACCGGTTCCTCCGAGGAAAACACATCTGAAATATTCTTTCACGGCCAAAACAAGAGAGGAAGACACCGATCCGGACCCCCGCGCCTAACAGTTGCGAAACTTCGCCCTGAGGACACATTCGTGATGCGCCAACTCGAAAGGTTAGCAGGCAAAAGTGTGCTCTCGGAAAGTTTTGCTTCCTTCTTTAAAGTGATACATTATGTTTTTCAGGACATCGGAGAGGATCGTTCGGACTGTCCTTATTCTCGCAATATTTTCCGATGGTGAGTACTTTTCCCTTAAATCGATACTTTTTAAGGGCGGTGGGACCGAGTGTTGGTGGTCCTTCGAGAGGTCATCAGAGTAGCCCATGTACACGACCCTCAATTTACGTATCATCCCAAAAGGGTGTTCGCAAAATTAATATCGGTGCGGGAGAAGTTTGCGAAAAATATTACCAACTCGAATCGCCATACATGATGAAAACGAAAATATTTCATCCTAACTCTATAATAGGCAGGATGACCAATGTGAAATTATTTTATGTTGCTCTATCTGCAGATCGTTTTGTCTTTGAAGCGAGGATTTGGGATATTCATTAGCTAGGTTCACGGTCGTTCATTAATGTTCAAACAAGTATTATACAAATATCTTATCACTGTCGGGAGTTTGAAAAGGTTCCGGGAGACGTTCATTGTCTTTCGCAGAACCTAGACACACGGTCATGAGATTGAATTAGTCTTAAGTCGTTAGATACTTGCGTAAATGCAGAGATACATCATTTAATTTTATTAGTGTTTAAAAGTATCCAAGACGAGGTAAAGCTTAGTCCGGAAAACTATCTGAGCGCTCCTCATATATTTTAAGGTGCACACTAGTGAGATTTTATGGTATTCCTTAGTTGTAAGGAACAAAATATATACCGGCTGCTAATTTCTTCATAATCCGCTTACTAACTTGGTCTTGTATAATTTTAAAGTTCGCATACTTTCTGTAATATAGGCAATTTTTGCCGCAGTAAACTAATAGAAAGGCATTACGTCAAAAAACCCGAAAAATGTATTTTTACGTTTAGCTTAATTAAATACATCTATATTCCTACCGCCACCCCTTGATGAATCAAATATGTTTCATTTTTCTTTGGGTACGAGATAAAAGTAAATTCTTCTTTCATTTAATTGTAATTCGTTAACTTATGGGTGTTGAGAGGTACTGATTTACGAGAGATACTGAATAATGACATTCATTTGGGCTACTCTATACTATGAAAAGTCATTCATTTTAATCTTGATCTGTACTCATATCGATTGCTTCCACTCACATGAAAGGAAGTGCAAACTACCTCACTGCTAATCTTAAAGACTATGCTTCATTGCCCCTTCGAAGTATTTTGCTGTTAATAATGGATGGGTTGAGAATGACGCCAAAAGCATGTAATTGAACATGCAATGTTTAAAAGTTGGTGACTTATTTTTATATTCATATTTTGCTCAACTTTTTCATTTGCATAAAATATGTCTATTCAAAAAATGTCGACACCCAAAATCATTTAGGGCAGATATGATTATTGTCTCATAAAATCAATCTGTGCGATTGTAGATTGGAATCTCATACGACATAAATAGCGATGATTCTTTCTTTTGGGTTTTGAAGGATAAACTTTATTATTTCAGCAATCACTAAGAGGGACGTGGAAGCATGTCCAGGAATGCAGAAATGTTTGACGATATCCGAGTGCAGGAAACTGCAGAAAGAGTCCAAATTCCAGATGGACCTCTCTACCTCTGTTCTTTACCCTTGTGAAGAGACGCTCCCGGGAATGATCTGCTGCGCAGTGGGCTCCCCTGATGAAATGATTTACGAAGAAGACCCTGGGTACACCATCACGTACGATGAGACTCCACAATCTTCGGAAGTGCTCCCAGTTGCTCTTCCATTAGATGTGGGCGAACGGAGAAAGAATGGAGACTCCTGTGGAACTTTTGAAAAGGGCTACAATGTAGAAGATGCATCATATTTGCAGTTCCCGTGGCTTGCACTGATTGGAAGCAATGGTAAGATTGAAGATATTGAATGTTTTTCTTTTCAATTTTACAAGGTAACGATTTACTCGAAATGTCCTCCACGTTGTATTTGAGAAACACAGACACATTTTTTCTCATGGCAAAGAAAAAGAATATTGACATGAAATGACGCTTAACTCGAGGTATCTCGGCATTGGATTTCGTTTCAGTGGACCGTTTGAATTCCGAAAGAAGCCAAGTTCGAATCGATGATGGAAAAGGGAATCCATCCGTTCCCCGATTTCAATAAAGTTTAAGTTAATACGTATAATTGTATCGTTTACAGTTTTAGTTATCATAAAATGTTTTTCTGGCACCGTTTCCAATGCTCGTTAAGAAGATTGCAATGAGGTGTAAGTTGAATGACCATTTTTCACGAGATTTTTGAAATTCTTGAATGTTCTGAATGTGACTGAAAATTAGTTTATTAGTTTGTAATACCATTTCGGAGTAAATGAGTACCTTAGCTCTTCATTTCAGATATAAACCCCCAATTAGAAATAAGGGCCTCATGTCTAAATTTTATTGTAATTGATAATCCTTGAATCCTCGTAGATCGTTTTAGTAGAAAAATGCTGAGGAAGATGGCGAGCTCTCATTTAAAAATAAGCTAAGCGTTCCCCCGCTCACTGTATATCCGAATGAACTTTTGACAACACAAAGTACTAAAACTAGTTACGTTAGAAGAATGTACTTCGGGCAAATATGTCGTTCAATTGCATTTTCCAAATGCTGTAACAAAGCGGCCACAGTGAGTAGTAATCCAAAATCGATGCGCAGGTTTATTCGCAGCGGCAGTCACGGAGAAACACGGACATACAGATTAAAAATGTATTTTATCGAAGATCGTCACGAAAAAGGGTAAATGAATATTTCCACATTCATTTTTGTTGTGATAAGTTCCCGGTCACGTGAAATCGGGTCTCACGACGAAAAGTTTTGGTTGCTCGAAAATAAATTCTTATGTGAATTACGTGCGTGATAATGTTACAAAGAGCAATTGAGGAAAAGTTCCGGAATTTAATATAGGACTAGTAGAGAATAGGGGAATGGCACCTCTTTAAAGAAATTGAATTTTCTACAGATTGCCAGATACGTTTTATGGCTGATATCCTAACCATTGAGGAAATAGTTAGAAGAAATATTCAATGAAACACTGCACAGTGGCGGAATAACCTCAACTTATTCTTTTATATCAATTTTATTATTTTTTTGAAATCCATTTAGCACAAAGGAATTGCGAGGATTTCAACAAAAAAATTGCATTGTTTACGGAATAAAGCAGTAGAAAAATTTGAGAAATTAGATGGTAGTAAGTAAAGCAACAGTAAACATACATTACACCTGTAAATGTAAATTTTTACATTATATCAGCATTATTCAGCATGAAATAAAATAAGCTATGCCTATAGCTAAGCTATGCCACCACTCCGGCGGAATAACCCTGGCTGCTAAGGTGCAATTGCGCAGGTCTCCCCCAATAGCAGTTTTAAAAACTCTTGTGGGTAAACCTTTCATTTTATCATTATAAATTTCATTTGAAAATTAAGTGCAATTGCCTATTTCAATAAGATGGGAAAACTTCTCATTATATACAATACAATGCATTATAAATTCAAAACACTTTTTTATTTGAATGTTTTATATTGCTTTTTATATCTATTATTTTCTCATAGTGTATTCCAGGAGTTTTACTTTTTTTGATAGTGTAATTATTCTTTGTATACTATTACATTGACCATTGTTACTCACAGAATTGTTAAATTACAACTGCTAGGTTGTGTAAGCTAAGTGAAGCATTTACATATCAATGGTTTGTCAAAAGTTAAATTAAAAACATATGCAATAATATTTACCCTCCTGATCATATCGTTTTCTTTCATGGTATTTCTTCTCTTCCTCATTACCAAAAATTCTTCGATATTATATTTCTACATGCAATTTTCAATGGCCATTACAGATCCAATGACAAATGCTTCTTTCTTCGTGCCCCTTCTCACCTTACCTACAAATTCTAACCTCCTTCAAAAACCTCATTTCTGACTTTCCATCTCTCAAAAATCTATTTTCTATCACATCCCAACTCTTTTTAATTCTCTTTTGTTTCTCAATCCTTCTCTTGAACTGTTTTCACCTATCAAATCACTACTTTGTTCCATTAATTAATTTAGGGTCTTAAACTGGTTTATTCTTCTTGTTTGTAAAATATATATATACTTACGTATGTTATTTTTTCCCTTTCTGTTATAATTCATTGTAATTGGTCAAGTTGGCTGTTTTTGAATTACACCAATATAAATAAATATACCTTCCATCTTCATTTATGAGACCAGAAACAAAACTTAAGTAATTTTTCATGACTTTTTTCCTAACACTGTATCTATTTTAGTAAGTTTATTTTATATGGAATGTAATTTATAAGCTGAGTTCTCATTGGTATGATGGGGTGATTGAAGATATACAGAAACAGCTCCTGCAGTTCAGAAGCAGTTTAAAGTTATAATTGGCATGAAAAATAATCTTAAACATACATTCGTTGTACTTCAGGTAAAATATTTGGTTTTGAACTTTTTTCAGCGATTACAGTTGACTCCTTGATGTATATTTTAAAAGAATTATTCTCATATTAACACAATAGCTACTTCCATAAACAATCATTGAACTTGATATTATTTACAAAGGAACTTTATATCAAAGAGTAACTTGAAATAATTCCATATCAATTTTCTAATGGCCAATAACCTAATTTTTTTAACCTGTGATTTTTATAATTGACAGATGCTGAAGGTAATAGTATCCAGTTTAACTGTGGAGGAAGCTTAATTAATTACCGCTATGTTCTAAGCTCAGCTTCTTGCATCAATAATATGCGTTCTCCACCGTAAGTCTACTCAATATCTATCAATAATGTTATAATATTACATTTACTAAGAAACAAACATCAATGAAGTCAGATGAATAAAGAATGATTTGAGTAATTATATTTCATTAGATTAACAACTAAAACATAGTACGGAATAGATTGGAGGCTGTTGAAGTTTTATGTTGTAAGTGTGCTAATGAATAAGTATATATTTTAAGAAGAA
Source organism: Sympetrum striolatum (assembly GCA_947579665.1). Taxonomy (NCBI): domain Eukaryota; kingdom Metazoa; phylum Arthropoda; class Insecta; order Odonata; family Libellulidae; genus Sympetrum; species Sympetrum striolatum. The sequence continues at coordinate 71,805,373 of OX388351.1, read as the reverse complement.
GAATTATTGCATGACTTTATGTTCTTAGTAAGCTGAATCAGTAAGGACTAGGAAACATTTATTTTCAATCAATTACCAATGCATGTTTATAAAATTGATGTTAAGAAATAATTTACTATAATATGCATATCCTGAAAGGTGTAATCTCAGATCATGTATGATAAATGAAATGATGGTATGAAAAACTTAATTTATATTCTTATCACTTCCAAATAGAATGAATAATAATAGAAACATATTGCTCCATTCAAATAATCAAAGCTATGAGTAGGATTTCTCATCCAATAGGATGGCTTAATATAAAATAATAAAGCTTCTGTAATAGAAAAGGTTTATAAAAACACAGAAATTGAGGAATTATTTTGCTGGAGTTTAAGTTATAAAAATATCTATAGCAATTCAGTTTCACAACTTTCTTTCCATATCAAATTTTCTGAGATTAAAAAGGATATCTTCAACTTTATTTATTTTGAAATCTTTGCAAGTTATCTTTTACTGCATTATGTATTATTAGTCTAATTACTATTTCAGAGTCATGATTCGGTTGGGAGAATATGACATATCCAAAGTGGATGACTGTGAAAGTGGTTGTACCGCAATAGATCTGGAGGTAGACAAAGTGATTTTCCATGAATCATTTGACCTTCCCCTGAGAAAGAATGATATTGCTCTATTGCGACTCAAGGATTCCTTGCCAAAAAATAAAGGTGAATGTTTCTTTATTAGAGGAAAATCTAGAATTGAGATCTGACTCATGCTTCACTATTTGTCTATTAATAGACATAGGAAAGCATGGAATATATTTAAAATATTAAAACAACATTTAGCATGAAGATATGTGTGGGAAAAATTAATCTTACAAACATGCATTCATTTTTCTAGAAAACATTGTGCCAATATGTCTCCCAACTTCAAATCTTAAATATGACTCTTACTCAGTGGCAGGATGGGGAATCAATGACCAAAGTAAGTACCATTTTGTATGCCTTTAAGTGATACAGATATACAAAATATTTTGTTTTAAATGCTTACTTAAAATCCAAAAATGAAATATTCAGCTAATTTCTGACATGAATTTAAGGAAAACAAAAAAAGCCATGAAGAACATTCTTGACTTGAGCATTCAACTTCTTGACATTTTTTTAGCGCTTTCTTTTATTTCATAACTTAACCATCAGCAACCATATACCCCTTATTATATTTCTACAATTACTTATACAATTTCATTTGAATATTTGCATTGCTTCTAACAAATATTCACATCTTTTAACAATAGCAGGCAGAAGAAGAGATTTATGATTAATTTTAAGGGAATGCTGGGCAAAATGGGAAATATAATTTTTTAAATGAATTCGGAAAGAGTTCTGTATTGAATTAGCATAATAGTGCTCAAACAAAAGAAAAAATAAGTTCATACAAGAGCTGATGAATGAAACTGTCTTTCATTTCAGGAAATTTCTCAGTGAAGCCAAAATTTGGCACTCTCAGTTTGGACACACCAAAGCAGTGTGATGTTGACTTATCAATTGCTTTGAAACCTGTGGGAGAAAAGCAGCTGTGCTCTAAAAAGATAAAAGGATCCTGCTTTGGTGATGGAGGAGGGCCCCTCATGGCCTACCTTAAAGATGACTTCAAAGAGAGTGCAGTAGTGGTAAGAAATAATCACTTTATGAATTCAAATACCGTATTTGACGGCATATAAGACGCATCAGCGTATAAGACGCACCAGCGTATAAGACGCACCAGCGTATAAGACGCACCAGCGTATAAGACGCACCCTCATTAAGTTGGCCACTCACAAAGAAAAAAAGTTTTAATAGTTCGTGCGAAAGCACGGTACCACAATAACTTAAAATGTAGTTTCTTTTAGTTGTCACGTTTCGTAAAAGCCAAATATTAACACAATCATTGAATGCAATTACGAAATAGGTAGTATAGACCATCTGGGCTTAAAATAGCATTCAGTATTGAAAGTTAACCTGTGGAGGTTGAACCTTCACATATAAGACGCAGGGAAATTTTTCGAGACATAATTTAGGAAAAAAGGTTTGTCTTATATGCCGTCAAATACGGTAATCAATTTTGCCTGGCAAAAAAAATCAGCAAAAATATAAGACAATAAAATAATATTTTCAATAAGGTATATTGCCAACTTATAAATAAAGAAATTAGAATTTCAAAATCTTTAAATATGCTGTGCCATATTTGTGAACATCTCTGAATAAAAAAATTAATAATAAAAATCCAGAATCCACTAATAGACAAGAGACCTTAAATGCTACCATCTTTTCAATCAATAACCAATTAAAAATTAATGGCATTGGTATGGTAATGGTAGCAGAAATCATTACTGTGACATTATTTTCGTGGACTATAATTTTGGCTATTTTATTTTTGATTTAATTATAAATTATAAATATTATTTTTACTAATACATAGTTCATTGTAAGTGGTAAACAACATATCGCATGTGTGATATGATGTTTATCGCTTACATTATGTGTCCGATTAATGTTTTTATTTAATCAAAATAAGGGCAAAATATTGGGATTTAATGAGAAATTGATCCTCTAAAAGCAACAAGATAATTGTATCAAAGGTCAATTCAAAACGTTTCCAGAATTGAGCTTTGATGGTTCTAGAATAGCTTCAAACTAAAATGAATCCATATTACACCATCACATAGCTTTTATGAAAGTTACCAAAATATTTCATGGCACCCCTTCTTCATTCTTAAAGAATTCCATTCTTCAATTATCAAGCTTGTGTATTGCTCAACATGATAAATCATTGCTTAACATCAATCCATTGCTTTCTTTGGTTGCTAAATTTTTATTTATAATGTCAAGGAAAAAGAACTGTTTTGAGACTGAGGTTTTTCTCTGTTTTCATTAACTCCATCAAGTTATGTATATCAATATTTGGAACAATGTTAATTACAAAACAACCACAGATTTGGGATATTCATCCCTAATATTAACTTGGTGTAAAATATTGCTCACACCAATTCTACAGTAACCAAGGAAAAATATTTTCTTGTCCTGCAGCTTCACTTGAAATATGAAAGTATATATTATTGAATTACTTTGTTGAAGTTTGAGCATAAATCTGAATATGTAGTTTAATTAATATGAATTATTGCAATGACTTTTTTCAATAGGTTGGTATCATCTCAGAGAGAGGCCCTAAGTGCAATTCACCATTTTCAGTAGACCTTTTCACTAACGTGGCATCCTACTTGGATTGGATCACTTACAACACAAAGGAATGAACAATTCACAACAGTTGCCATGCAAACCTTCACATTGGAGGCACCCTATCGTCAATAGCAGAAAATCCCATGTTGTCTTGTTAAATTATAAAATGAAGTTGAAGAAACATGGACTGGTGTATTGATATTCTGTAAACACTGTCAAGTGTGCCAAATATTATTGAATAAACATCTAATTTATAACAATGGGAGCGAATTTGTGGATGAATGTATAATACAGCCTCCACTGATAAGGCTAATTTGGACTTTTCTGAAAATTGACTTTATAATCTTGCAATATCAAGTGTAGTGTCCAGTGGTAAACTTACAGTTGAATATCTAAAAATAATGATAAATTATATTGGAAGTGCAGGGTGTGTAAACTTTCTATGAATTCACTTTAAAAAATTCTTAGATAAATAGTTTTGATTCTCAATTTTGTTATTTATGTCAAATGAATAACCATTGGAAACATCCTGTGAGGTTCCCAAAGCAATTACATTTATTTTCCCTCATAATATTTTGAACTAAATTTGTTCTACTGTAGACAATATACCATGCAATTGTATCCTGGTGGTGTATTATACAGAAAAATGATTAATGCAGTTATTTAATGAAAAGAATTTCCATCCTAATAGTATTCAGTATAAAATTTTAAAAAGAATATTATATTAAGAAGGCTGCAAAAATATCTCTGGCTAAAAAATAGTAAGACAGCCTGGTGAATTATTGTCCTAATCCCCCTAAATACTAGTACAATTTTCATGATGAATGAATGAATATCTATTATATATAGATGCTTCTCCGGATTCATTCATATATATACCTATATAGATAGATAGGATACAAATTCACAGCCTAAACTACAAGCGTCATTGATCTGAAATTTTTATGACATATTGGCCATAACGTGAAACCCCCAGGAAAAAAGAGACTTTGATCCTCAGTGTCACAGGTTCGATTCCAGAGGGCCCCAAAGTCCCGATTTTTCCCGTTTGAATGCATTGCCGTGATTTTCGGGAATTAAAAAAAAATACTTTCCGGATAGGTAGAGAAGTAAAACTCAAGGTGCCTATATTTATGGTCTTGGACTTTCGAAAACATCAATGACTTTTACAAAAGTTATCCTGGGTTCGATGCTAGGGCGATGCAAAGATCTGCCCTTTAAAATACATGGGAGCCGTTTTTCATTATTTTTTTAGATGCACTTATCGAAATGATAGGATGTTCGTGCTTGGCTGGAAGATGTATGGTACGAATAAGGTTTAGAAAAAAATTTTCATAAGACCGTACTGTTCCTGGGTTCGAAGCCAGAGCACAATAACGTTTCTCTCATAAGGAATATAAAGGAAAAGTAGGACGTCATTTGAGGCAGTTGTAACCAATATTTCTGCTTGAATTTGCATATGCGGTTAGAGATGGTGTTTTTCTTTTGTGCTGCATAGAAAGTATTGCCTGAAAGACCCGGGTTCGATGCCGGGCGGTAAAAATATCACCCATATATAATACTATAGGGTATCTTTTCATAATTTTTTTATGCATTTATCGATATGTAAGGGAGCTCTTGCTTAGATGGAAGATGTATATTAACACTTTGTTTAAGAAAAAAAATAGATAAGACCATGCTGTTCCTGGGTTCGATGCCAGAGCACATTATAATTTCTCAAATAAGGAGTGTATGTGAATAGTAGGACGTCGTTTGAGGTAGTTGCACCTAATAGTTTTGCTTGAATTTTCACACATAGTTTGATATGGTAATTTTCTATTTTGCTACATAGTAAGTACACCAGGAAGACCGGGGTTCGCTGCCAGGTGATTAAATTGCAGCGAATTCTACGAATATTTTGAATTTTTTTTTTCTTTTGATGTCCGTCCCGATATGATGCCGATATGAAATTAGTGTTGTCGATCTGCTTGCAGTATGCAAGCTACATTTTACTCGTATATAATAGATATATATATATAGAGAGGATACAAACTCACAGCCTAAACCACAAGAGTGATTGAGCTGAAATTTTTACGGAGTATTGGCCATAACGTGTAACCACAAGAAAAATTGCGATAAGGATCCTCAGTGTCATGGGTTCGATGCCAGGGGGCTCCAAAGTCCCGATTTTTCCCGTTTAAATGCATTGCTTTGATTTTCGGGAATTAAAAAAAAATACTTCCCGGATAGGTAGAGAATCAAAACTCAAGGAGCCTTTATATATGGTCATGATCTATCGAAAACATAAATGAGTTTTACGGAAAATAACCTGGGTTCGATGCTAGGTCGATGCAAATATCTGCCGTTTAAAAAGCATTGTGGCGATTTTTAAGATTTTTTTTGGACCCTTTCCCGATGGCATGGAAACTTGAAATTCGGTATGAGGTTAGATATCATAAATATATTTCATAATCGATTTTTATGCTTTCCCTGATGTTCCTTGGTTCGATCCCAGAGGGCCATTTACATTCCTCAATGCATTTCTTATGGAGATAACGGAAAAATGTTTAAGGTACTTCCCGGCATGCTATCGACTTAAAACTTTGCATGATAGAAGATCCAGTCTTAACAAATCTAACTATGCATTCATAGCTATCAATGTGTCCTGGGTTCGACACCAGGTGTCTCTGCAATCAGAAGTTGATCCGATTTTTAGGAATTATTTTGAAACCTTTCCCAATAATGTAGAAACTTGAAATTTGGCATATAGATTGAGATCAATAATAACTTTCAGAAAAATTTTTTAAGTTTCCAAGATCGTCCTTGCTTCGAGTCCCGAAAGCCATTTACATTCGTGAACATTAGAGCGTCTTTTGAGGCAGTTGTAGCCAATATTTCTGCTTGAATTTTCACACATAGTTAGAGATGGTGATCTTCTATTGTGTTTCATAGTAGGTTTTCAGTAAGACCCGGGTTCGATTCCAGACGATGAAATTTCAGCGAATTTTAAGAAAAAATTAAATCCTTTTTTTTTTTCTTAAGAGGACCATCCCGATATGATGCCGATATGAAATTAGAATTGCCGATCTGCTTGCAGTATGCAAGCAACATTTTACTCGTATATATATATGGATAATTAATTTTAAATAAGAATTTATAAAAAAATTTCATTTTTAATTGTTTCTTTAAACAAATAATTACGTTGTACTTGGAAGATACTTTTTAACAAATTCATGTATTTCATAAGTTTCTGCATCTGTAAGCTTTCTCCCTCTTTCTTTAATCTCTAAAAAACGGGCAACAGCAGGTCCTTGATCATAATATGCAGTTCCAACACTGTTAATTGCGCTGTGTACATCCTAGAATTTAAAGCTTCTCTAGAAAGGCTTGACTGTTTGTTGGATTTAAGTGAGTTATGGATTGACACAGCTCTCTCCGTGCCAGCACTGTGAGAAGTTTAAGTAAGATCTGCCAGAATTAATTTGTTGAAAATTGATGGATGTTGTGAGACCTTCCAGTAATGGTAAAGCCTAACTATTGACGAAGTCATGGCTGGAGGATGAGGAACATAGGGCCCGCCACCTTCCCAAAATCTATTCCTGAAAAGAAACATTTTATCCAAACTCTAGCATTTAACGCTTCCTGACTTTAGTTTAAAACGCGTAGAACTTGAGTTTTTTCCTTATTTGCCGGCGCCTAATACTGTCTCTGGGCGACAAAACTTGGCACTAGCTATTCGTGTCGCCTACTTTGCATGTTATTTTATGCACTGGTGTCTGCAGCTATGTAATGGCTACCCATAATGCGCTGCAATATTGTGAATTTACGGAATTTTTCCGTATCCAGTGTACTTATTCAGTTACCGGTGTTGTGGTTGCTTGTGGCGTATTCAGTATGTAAACCAACTGCGTTACTTGTTTGTGAACAGTTTTTCTCGCTCTTTATGATGAATAGTGTCCAATTTCTGAAAGAGATTAATTTTTCCTCTATTTCTGTTTAAGAAAAATGTGCAATAAAAGAAGTAGGAGGTCCTATTCCTTTGTTGACCCTATCTCAGAGTTAGAGAAGCAAAGGTAGGCAATACTTCCGAGTGTTTAAGCCATAGATATATGAGAGAAACAGTTGGATTTGTGGCTGCGACTCTTCCAATGGGCTATACTGTTTCCCTTGTTTGCTCTTTGCGAAAGACAAGGACGCGACCTGGGCAAAAATAGGTGTATTTGATTTGGGGCATTAATCTCAAAAAAATATTCGGTGACAATCCTGCCAAATACTTAAACCCTGAATAAAACAATATAAGGTAATTAATTTATTTTCTTATGATTATATTTGATATTTCGAAAAATAAATACAACTTGAATATTAATATGTATTTTGGTCTTTAAAAATATATACGGATGCATATGAATCGAGAATTTAAATAAAAACTCAATTTTCGAGAATATAGGGATTTTTTACAACAAAGGCATATATTGATTCAACCCGAAATATTAATTTTCATATTTCTACTGCTTTTATCCGCGGTTGTTGTAAATTATACTGCGTCCATGTAAGCAGAAGCAATATTCTAGTATGAGCCAGAATATTTAGCCATAATCGCGGCCACTTAAAAATATACGAATTTTGAAGTGAACCCCCTGTTTTTTTAGTCACGCGCCGCCACTGCTTTCTACAAACCCGGTCCGTAAATTACGGTTGAAGAACAACTTTTCCCCAGCAAAACTAATACGGCCATAAATATTGGCTAGCTGTTGAAAAGGATAGCAAATATCTTGCAAATGGCTTTCCTTATGTTGGAAAGGATAATTTACGCCATGCTGATTACCGTTTGCTGGCCACGTAGTACTGAAATTAATGCAGCCATTTCTGAAAAAAGTGCAAAATATTACCGTTGATAATTATTTTACTTCAGTCAAACTCGCTGAAAAGCTAAAATGCCAATGTACTATTGTACTCAGGCAACATTGTAGGAACGGTGAATAAAAATAGACGAGAAGTACCAAATGAGATCAAATCAATGAAAGAAAAATTGTATGACTCTAAACTTTTTAGAAAAAATAATGATTTCACACTTACTGTATATCAAGGTAAACCAAACAAGAATGTCATAATTCTTAGTTTCGTCCATCCCAATTTCGGCGTTCCTAGTGATTCCGCTAAGAATACTCCTGAAACGGTGAAGCTTTAGAATGAAACTAAATACGGAGTAGATGTGGTAGACCAAATGGCACGTAAATATACCACAAGAACATATACTAGGGGATGGCCTATCCACTCGTTTGAAAATACTCTAGACCATAGGTTCCCAACCTTTTTTGAGTCAGGGCCCACTTTTTCAGTCAATAATTTGATAGCGCCCCCCTTAGGTTAACTACATTGTACATGCAATATATTGAAAAACAAGAACAAATTTTTAATTTTCTTTAATCTTAAGATAATGAAATATGGAAGTATTGTTGAAGATTGAAATATGTTATTAATAATTAATATAATATTATTAATGAGACAGCTGAGCTTGATGCGATGAAACTAATGTATTAATATTTGGTGTAATTTTTGTCATTAATAACCTTAAGTCACCGCGTTCCACTATTGAAAACCTGTTTCTTTTCTTAGTTAATAGATTGGTCACCATGCTAAACCCTCTTTCTGCTAAATATGAGGACGGAAAAGCAATGAAAAATTTCTTTACTGCAGCCCATAAGGCTGGATATAATATTGGAATTTGATGTTGAAGCCGAAATTCTTGATACCCATATTTAATTTAAATTTCAACTCTTCATTTGTTGACAATTCGATAAAATCCTCCTGAATTTTGATTTGAATGATCGAAGGGAAGGGAATGATTTGAATTTGATCAAATTTGATCAAATTCAAATAATTTCCTTGCAGTTTGTTTCATTAAATTTGTTGTATAAATCTGTCAAATAAGCAATATCGCTCTTACATTTCAATAAATTCACTCCTAATAAATCATCTTTACTTTCAAAAAACTTAGTAACTGCTTCAAACAGTTAAAAAAAATCGTTTTAGACAAGTACCTTTTGACAGCCAACGAACTTCTTTGTGCAATAGTAACCGATTAAAGTCTTAGTCGTTTTCATCACAACGCTTCCTAAATAATCTATCATCGAGAGCATTGCTTCTGATCCTGTTAACTGAAGTAATTACATACTGTAGCGAGCGGTGAAGGCGATCACTAAGGTGTTTTGCTACCAAATGTTGTCGGTGAATTACGCAATGCACGGCGACTACATTTGGTACCGCTCTTTTCAAATATGAAATAAAACCACGGTGACGTCCAACCATTGCCGGAGCACCATAGGTAGCAACAGACAATATATTATTCAGAGGAATTCCTTTTTATTCAAAATAGTGTTCCAAAACGCCAAAAACAGATTTTCCTTTAGTGTCCATCCATTTCTAACGTTCTTGCGAATAATAAGTTTTGACAAATCCTTTCATCTTTTATGAATCGAACGTACACCAGAAGTAAAGACTCGTTTTTTGGCAAAGTAGATTCAACAAGCTGTAATGAAAACTCGGTAGTCTTCAAAAACTCAGCTACAGAACTCTCCACATCCTCGGATATTTCGTCTATTCGCCTCTGCACTGTATTATTGCTCAACGGATTTTTTTTAATTATATCAGACGGTGGCTTATGCAGCACGGTACGCAGAACTTCACTCAAAGCTGGAATTATCAATTCTTCACCAATTGTGTGTGGTTTTCCCGATTTAGCAATGAGTAAGGAAATATTATATGACGCACGTAATCCATCATTTTCTTCTTTTGATGCGGCCGAAAACATATCACCTAAAGTAGGACGTCTCGAATGTTGATCTCTGAGTATTTGAAAGTAAGATATATTTTTATATTTTTTCTCAGGATGTATTTTGCTCAAGTGCTCTTCATATCGCGAAGGTTTCATAGCTTCATTGGAAAACACCTCATTACCAATGAGGCACATTAGTAATGTCTTGTTTGTGGGTGATTGAATGAAACCATATTGTAAATATTCGACATTGTATTGCCTGCATTTTTTCTTTGGTTCCGACATGGATCTATCTGTAGAAACAAAACAATAATATGATTGATAGATACGTACGGAAACATTGTAATTATTAAGAAAATATGTTTCGGAGATAAAAATTTCCGTATTTACTTATGTAAAAATCAACGTAAGGTGAATAATTAATTTGGCAACAATTTGCGTCAGAGCGCGTCAGAGCAGAAATCATAAAAAGTTTTGTTATTATTATTTTCTATTCTGTGTGTCAGTCATTGTTAAACTTCATTAACCAAACTACGAGTAAAAGCCGATGATGTTATCAGTGTTAACCAAATTTGATAGAGTGAAGGTGTTAAGGGTCGAAGTTAATCCTTCGACCTGAAGACGCTGACAGGATAGTCAGCGAAACTTTAGTTACCAAGCCATCCTACGCGGACGGACACCCGAAAAATGCAGAGAGCATGTACAATGTAATGTCTGCTCCGTCCATAGGCCTTGTTGCCTTTAAGCCTGGTTCTAATCCTCATGGTTATTAAACAGATCATTTTAGAACTCCCCCACCTTCTTATTTTCACTTCCAATTCATTGCCCTGTACTTATTTTCATTCCATTTAATCATTACCACATTTTCCTCTCCTTCCGTCATATTCCTACATTCATTTTTCCTATAATTTTCAATTACAAATAACGAACTATCCAAAATTGGGAATCTGAAAGCGCTTCACAGCCAAGAACGAAAATTAATTTACAACGTCATTCAGTGTATGTGGAAGGAGGCCGATGAAGAAATTCAATAAAAGTTTATAAAAGCTTTTGATAGGGTCGTGTCATCAACAGAAAAAATCCTTGGGACTACTATGAATATTCCAAAGTAGAGAGATGATTTAAAACAATCGCTCGGGGAGATGTGTGTTTTTTAATCGGGTTGAGTTTCATTCTCCTTTTGCCAAATAACCTTTATGCAGAATTTTAACGGCAGTTACAATGTCCGTATTTCCATTGTAAACGCACTATTAGCCGCCCTGCAAACATCGTTTCCGCCCCTCTCCTCCGTACTTTCCATTCCGTCAGTATTCCACGGATTAGGTCAACCCCATTCGTGACGCATCCTTCTGTCACAAGCTTTCGCGAGAGCTGAGAAAGCATTTATAACAATGTTTCTGACACCAGGCACCAAAAGGCAGTAGCGTCATAAGTTAAAGAATCGAAACAAAGATGTCAGTAATGCCGTCAGTGGCTATTAAATACGCCAAATGCTCAAAGGGGCGGCGGCTGGACCTCAACGCCCCCTCAATATGACTTGGGCACTGAACGCCCCCCTCAGACTTCTCAGCGCCCACCGGGGGGCGGTAGCGCCACCGTTGGGAACCACTGCTCTAGACTAAGCGGGTATAAATTATAAAATTAACATTAATAAAGAATACGTCAGTTTTTGTAAATAACATGTTTTAAGAATTAAAATAATAAAGAAAACTGATAAAATAAAGCAATGTACCGATAAAAGCAGAGATAAACTGCAAATATGAACAATAATAAGGTAGGAGTCAAAATGACTCCATTTGGTAGCTCTAAGAGGGGTGACAAGTCCGGTATTCCTAGTGCTAAACAGAGGGTTATGCGTTTGCAGTATAAATATCTAAAGAGATATTTTGAGCATAGATTTGCTTCATGTAATACGTTGAATCTCCTTGGGATCCCGAATTAGTTTATAAACTATAAGAAAGCAGGGTGACCAATATCTTCGGCTGTAAAGTAAAGGTACAGAATAAAATGTGTAAAATAAGGCCATTTTCGATAAATGCCTGATAAGTTGTTAGGTTTTTCATGAAGATCTGATCGCTACCTTGACTTTACAGCCAAAGATGTTGGTCACCCTGCTTCCTATTGTTTATAAACTAGTTCGGGATCCCAAAGAATTTCAACGAATCACATGAAACAAATCAGAGCTCAAAATATCTCTTTAGTTATTTATACTGCAAACACACAACTCTCTGTTTAGAGATCCGTTTCGACGGTTGGCAGTCCTGTTTCATAAAGTGTTTCCTCAAATGAATTCTAATTATTCAAGAAAGGTAACTGAATTTAAATTTGAGATATAAGTTTGATATTTATCTGAGAAAATAATTGGAAGAACATTTTATAATGATAAAACTTATATGTTGGTAACCCTGCTGAAAGTGGTTTTATGCATTTGTAAATGTTATAAAACGATTTTGCGTGGACGAAAACCCCAGGATGGAATTTTTCACGACATAATTCGAAAAATTCTTCCGCTATCGTATTCGCTGGAGGTTTTTCCCGAAGCGCGAACGAGTGGTTTTATATGCTTTCCGTCAGATGGCATAGCAATCTTGGCGTAAAGCGACTGACTTTTATCAACAATTCGGACCTTCTGTCACTTATTTCGAAAATATGAGTTTCATTGGTCTAGTATGAGTAAGAAAAATATTGCAGAGTATAAAACTCTGCAGATTTAGGACATCGGTCCGCGTCTTGTTTAATTAATTAAAATTTAAACAAATTATGAGGTAAAACATCTTATCAGCACTTGCATAAAAGTCACATTATGTAGTTCTGCAAAATATAAGTCTTTGTGACTTAAACAAGTATTTAATTACGAATTTTAAAAGTACGCCTTCAAAACCGCCGCCGTCCTTCTAGGTAGGGCGAAACTCCCGTCCTCCTAGTGTTAATCGATGTATCCCCATATCAATATTCTAAATTTCCCAAACGTAAACTTTGTTTGAAATACTTAGTTAATCCCTTCGGAGTTTTAAAATTTTTAATGACCAGGTAATAATGGTTAAATTACTTTCTCAATTATCCCTGTAATACACGAAGAAATATGGAATAGTGAGGGAAGTCTCCGAAGAGGAAAACTGTTAATACCTTTATGTTCAATGAGGACAACTCTTAAAACCCACTGAGAAAGTCCAACTACAAACTGTGACGCCAACTAATGATCGAATCCACCTAAGTGGAAAACAAATTCTCATCATGCTCTATTCGCGGTTTTTCATGCCTAAACAGAAATTGGGTACTCCTGGAAACTTCGACTCCGTACGGTCCCATTCTGCGTGTTTGCAATATTGCCAAAATGTTAAACTAGTACGTAGAAAGGAGGAGTTACGTATTATGAGCTATACATTGGTCACGGCAACGCTGTCATCGAACCGTTTCTTCCTTTCAGGGGAATTATTATTGAACTGACACGGAGCGAAAAACAAGAGTCATGGTTAGAAATTTAGTAAAAGAGAGTAAAATATCTATTTTCCAGGATACCAGACAAATTCATCGAGTACTCCTGAAGAATTCCCTGAGTTTTTCAGGTTGGCGGACACTCTGCAATGTTTAAAACCCTTTTGACATTGTTTATGACTCATGCACTTAGCTATTTCTGGCAGTAAGCTTAGCTTCATTTAGAAAACTAAATTAGAAATAATTGTCCGACGAAATTGTGCCTGCAAGCGGTAATAGAAATACGTGCATTTTTATAGAAATATTTCCGAAACGTCTAAATAAGAATATACGACATTTTTGGCATAAAAATAAATGTAATGTGGTGCGAAGAATGGGAATTAGATATTAACGTAGGTAAATGCTCCGTAGTTACTTTCTTCGAAAAGAAAAAATTGCGTCCAAATCACCCGTTCAAAATAAATGGAATGAATATAAAAGTAGTAGATTCAGTTGAATATCTCGGGATCAACATTACTAATAACTTAAATTGGAGCACGCATATTCGAAAGATCTGCGGCAAAGCAAGTAAAAGGCTTGGCTTTGTAAAGCGTATTGTCGGTAAATGCGATGAAAAGGTGAGAGAGCGATGTTATTTTACCTTGGTCAGACCCCTTCTGGAATATGCGGCAAGTATGTGGGATCCGGCGGATGAAACGTGTACTCGAGAAAAAGCAGCGTAAAGCGGTTCGTTTTGTTAAGAAATGCTACGATAAAAAAAGCAAGCGTTACAAAAATGTTCTCAGACGTAGGTTGGGAATCCTTGAAAGAAAGGAGATTGGAAGCTAGGCTGAGATTGCTTAATAAATTCAGGGAAACTACATTAGCCGAAGATACAATAGGAATCATGCAACCTCCCCTGCTACCTCGGTCGATCCGATCATGAGCGAAAGTAAAGAGAAATAGATGCAAGGACGAATCGTTTTAAAAATTCATTCTTTCCGCGAACGATACGCGACAATAACCGATTAAGGAAGTAGTTTAGATTCCACTGGTGTTTACACACCCTGCCACACGCCGAAAGGCGGCTTGTAGGGTAATGTAGATGTAATAGACCACTGACCCTCTTATAGAATTCGAAATTTCTACAACAACGGGATAATTACGAAATTATTTTTTAATTGTGCATGCTTTTCTTACGGAGCATTACTAACAAATGATAAACAATTATATATAAATCTATACACCGAGATTATTATACAGAAGCGCGTCTGCAACCCGTCATAGACCAGAATATTTAGAGGCGCATGTCCACTTACCACAGCACTCTTGGAATTCGATCAAAGAGTAGCATAGTATCCGAAATGCGTTAGCTGCGACTGAAGCGGGCATTTAATGATTACTTAACCTCTTCGAATGGCAATTTCTACGTCGCATTATCTTGAATCGTTATTTCTTATTTATCTCATTTTAATTATTCAACTACCTGCTATTTACTTGGCGTTCTTTTTCGGTATCTAAGAATATAACGCTAGTATCTAAATATCTTATACTCGAATTAACAATGTTTTTTTAAGTATGCAATTCACTAAGAACATTTAATTATATTTTATGGCAGTCTCATTTATCAAGAATTGCTTCCCAAAAATTTCAATTTGTATTCTACTCTGGGTGATAATGTTACTTGCCCCTCATATTCAATATATGCTTTAAAGTTATCATCAGACCTTCATTACAAAGGCAAATCCCATCTCACTCCCGACTTTCCACAATTATCTTATTATGACACCATTATATATGACTTCCATTCAATCCATGACAAAACCCTTTACAGGTTTTCAAAACAACACAATATCTTTCTTATACAGGTTATTACAACATACCTTTGATCAGATGCTCACGAGCGGGATTCGGTCATGTAAAAACTCCTTGATATAAAGGCGAAATTCGTTTTCATGTTTAATCGCCTTTTCACCTACGATTCTTAATAAAACGACTAGGCTGATTTTATTCCAATTTTGCACTAGCCTCCTATCTTTCCAGTCAAACGCAATTTTCCTTTTTATTCCCACCAGTTTTGGCAATTGACTATCGAAAATCTTTTCAAAATCGACAAAACATTCCTGTATTTACTCAAATAATAGGATTCCTTCGGCAAGCACCCGCATTACCCCTATTGTACCTCTTATTCCCTTCCCCATCTGAAAATCGAGAGGGATTTCTCAGATTTTCCCTTTTATTTAATTAATTCTTAAATCCAACCATAAAGGCCCATTAGAAACCCTTTTGCCGCGTGAGATATTAATTTAATTGAACGATAATCCCGACGTTCTTCTTGTATTGAAGTGGATTGCAGTCTTTTGGATGATATTTATCATAAGAGTACTGAAAACACAAAAATTATCTGCAGTGAGAACATTTTGTGAAAGCCGGTTTCTTGCACTGACAGGCTCTAACGATTCGTTTTCTCCAGTAAAGCAAAATCATTCACTTCTAAAAAGAATTCCCTATTAACAGTCCGGCGAAAGTTAATAGATAACGCAAATAATGTCATTCCTCCCCCTACCCTCATCCCCTCCCTCTGCCCTCATCCCCTTCATTTATTTATTATTATCATTGCAAAAATATCACAATTGGACTAATCGTCCGATGGCAACACATATCACATATATTATACATACATACATATATCCTATCTGTACATAATTTTAATACAAAAATGTATCAAATAAAATACTTCTTTTCCCTCATTATACAAGTTTTTTCAGGGTTCCCAGTAGGTCTTCACGGCTACCGTAGCTGTCCCAGGGACAAGTCCCCGCCATACATCACCTTACGAGGCAATCCCATGCTCCACCTGTACTCGTCAACGTAAAGCTCACTCGTCCTTAATATTTTTACCCAATCTTTTTACAAACTCCCTATGAAGTTTTGGGAAGGGCTCCAAGACTCCTGCAGGCATATCATTCCAATCTGTAATAGAAAGATTTAGAAAGGACATTTTACAAACGTTTGTTCGCTGTTTTATTAATTAAAATTTATGTCTAAGGTCTTTTCTGCCACACATTTTGCCATAGTGACTATGTTTGATAATTCCTCAAACGAATTAACTCCTGTATATACTTAAAAAAACGTAGCTCTAGCCTTTTCTTTGATCTTCGCTTCTCTAAACTTTCCCAACCTAATTCTCCTAGCATCTGAGTGACGCTAATATTGCATATCTGCCTAGGACGAATCTTGCCGTCTTTCTCTGTACCTTTTCTATTTTTCGCTTTAAACCTACCTCATGCGGGTCCCATAGGCATTCCCCATATTCCAAGATTGCAGCAAATGATCCGTACGCAGCCTCCTTAACATTCTTATTTGATTTCCTAAGCGTACGCACTAGGAAGTTTAATACTTTGTTGACTTTCAAAATTATTTGCTATGTTTGTTCCATTTACATCTGAATGTTAATAAACGTTATGAAAAAATTGGAAATAAAAATCTCCATTCAATGTTCGATAATCTGGGGGAAAGGTGGTAGGAAATTAAATAACGATAAACAAAAAAAATGAATTGAAATGAAATAAATTCATTGGATTAACATTGGTTTTGAAGATAACAAACAAATAAAAAATTTAAATCATAATAAAAAACAATGAAAATATATAAATTAAAATCATAAATTGAAAACATTTAAAAATATATTTATCAAAAAAGAACATTAATAGTAATAAAAACATGAAATGGTGTGTAATGGTAAA
Organism: Sympetrum striolatum; assembly: GCA_947579665.1. Taxonomy (NCBI): domain Eukaryota; kingdom Metazoa; phylum Arthropoda; class Insecta; order Odonata; family Libellulidae; genus Sympetrum; species Sympetrum striolatum. The sequence goes on along the minus strand of OX388351.1, from coordinate 71,788,262 downwards.
AATATGAAATAAAATATAAAAATAAGAAATAAACGAAATTTCTTTCCCGGTCAATTGCTTCCCCTTTCTACATAATAGGTCTTACTCCATCTTTCATTACTTTAACGACGTAATTCCGGTGTCTGGTACAGGCAGGCACACGGATCACTACTTTGTTCTGTAGCGGAATCGTCAATCGGAGGAGGTTTTGAGAATTTATTCCTTGTTAACGAATTTAGGAAACGGCGGCTTTACTCCTCTGTTGTTATTTTCATTGTTTCAAAATGAGTTTCTGATGTTAAAAATTAAGAAAGACATACATTCAGAAATTTATATGAATCTATAAACAAGCGAACCTCCTCCATTCGCACACTATTTCAAATTATACTTTCTTGACAGACGATTGGGATCTTAAATATAATTTCTTTAGCCATCCGTGATTATGGAGATACCCGATACTTCAATTCATAAATCACTGCAGAACCTTATCTTTGCTCCCATCCTTCTGTCCCCTCATCTCGCTTTGAGAAGCTGAGGACGTTACCAAACCCAACTCACCAATCTTTCGCTGGCTGCAGATGCTTCGAGGTACTTCGTGGAGGTCCATTTCTTTACTGGTCCACTGGTCTTTAGGCAGTTGTTGATGCTGCAGTAGAGACTGAATGTCTAGCTAATTGTTCTGTGTGCCCGGATACAGGTTTGAAGATTTATCTCAAACTTAAGCAAACCATCCTACTAATCTTGGGGGTTAATATATTCTTAGAAAATGATTCGATGAAAAACTTAGCGATTCCATCAAAATGAACGTTGGTAATTGTCAGTGGAAGCCAGTAACGTGCAGCAGCCGAGATTGTTCCTGCAAGGAAATTGCGGATGTCAAAGAATTTCTGTCATCTACATCCAGTTTACGGCTTATAACATGTTTGTTCAAGGAAAGACATTTAAAATTGGAATAATAATTTTTTTAATAATATAATGAGCAAATTGCAAATTGCTGTTGTTTTTGAGGAAAGATAGAGCACGTAGCCCTAAATTTAACATTCCTACTTGTTTACCCGATGTACATTGTTTCACAGTTCCCACAAAGCAACTTATACATACCAGAGTTTGAGTCTGGGGGTGAGACATCTTTACTGTTAGAGAAAATATTTCCAAAGTGTTTTGGGATATAAAGGGCAAGCTTCAGTTTGAACTTAAGGAGAACAATTCTATTACTTAATGGACGTAAGGATGGTTACTAAAATCACCGTGGTTTGAATAAAGATAAAGGCAATGGGGGGAATGGAAAAGATTAGAGAGAGCGCCATTTTCCGATTCTTATTATTTAGGAAGGAATCGATCATTTTAGATGAGAATCCGTTTTCCACTGCAATTTGTTTAATTATGTTTAGTTCGTTTAAAAATTGATGCTGTTTCAATGGGAAGTTAAGGTGAACTAGATGGCAAACAGAAAATTCAATATTGTTATTATTCATAGAGAGGGCGAGGTCCAAATAAATTAAGCAACTATTTTGTTTGTGTTCGATGACGAATCTGAAGGAGGAATGGAATTAGCTGAAGAACATTTACTGAGTTCCAAATGCAAAATATATCATCAGCAGCACATCTTACCCGTGTTCCAATATTCTTCAATCCCCGGTTCCGAGCTGACCCATAAACATTTCTGCAAGGAGTGGGAAAGAGGAGAACCTTTCACCAGGCCAAAAGGTTGGGTAGAAAAACTATAATTAAACAAGAAGTGATTCTGGGCCAAACAAACTTCGATCAATTTCAAGCAAAGAGTTCATTTTCCATGTAATTACCGCACAGCAAATCCTTCACCTGCGAAAAAAAACATTTCCTGCGGAAATCAAAATACTTCGGGTTATTTATTCATCATGAATACAAACCTCTACCCTTCTTGCAGTAGTACTTTACCAAGTGGGATATCAATTGGCTGATTTATGCCCTGCAAATATAGAATTTGATAAATAAAGGACGGTTTTCCGGGTAAACGGTAGATTTGCTAATCCCAAAAGGAGGGTGATTCTTGAATGTTGCATTGGGAACTATGTCTCAGCCAAATTTCAATCAGTACTGAGGTTAAGCTACCGTGTGAGCAAATTGAAGCAGGTTCCGCTTATCATTTCAGTAATAAAATCCCTCTGGAGATGAATATCGTGAGGTATTCGATTAGAGGAAAGATCCCTTAATGATATGCACTATTCCGGACTCAAACTCCAAAAGTAAATGTACGATATTATTTTGACATTCCAGCCCAAATGCCATACCAACCATTACGGGTACCTCTAAAATGTATCGCCCAATACATAAGATCATCGCCCATTTCAAGATATCATGTGGCGCCATGTTCACACGCTTGCCGTGAGACAGAATCAACTTAAAAAACCCTAATTATAACCATTATTTGTATCCTTAATTGTACCGTAAATTTTAACCTTAATTAATCATTAAGCAAACCCCTTATGTACCCTTAAATCTAACCATAATTGTACCCTAAATAAAACCCATAATTGCCTTAATAAAACCCTTAATTTTAATCTCTACGTAGCCTTAGAAAACCCTTACTTTTACCCTTAATTTTACCGCAAATTTTACTCTGAAACGAAATGGCCAATAAATCACATACAAAAACCCTTAATGTATTCTTAAATATACCCCTAATTATACCTTAATAAAACACAAAATTATATCCTTTGCGCACTTAATGAACCCTTTATAAAACCCTTATTGGAACCATCAATTGTATCCTTAAATTTACCCTAAATGAAAGACAGTAACACTCGTTGAATAAAACCCTTAATATTATACTTATTAAACTCTTAATGTTCCCTTTATAAAACCCATATTTGTACCCTTTTATATAACCTTTATTTTTACCCTTAATTGAACTCTCAATGGAACCCTTAGTAAGCTCTCTTACGAAGCTTATGCGTCGCATAAAAGAGATACTCACTCATCGGAAATTTCGTATTTCAGTCAGAGCTTGGATTGACGCAACCATCGCTCCGTCATGGGTATCTCTCCTCATCTACTCAAGACTTCTGTTGCGAACAGAGTTGTGGAAATTTAGACATTCTGCCCCTTCCTTCGTGGAATAATGTTCCTATTGATATAAAACCAGCCGATCCTGGATCGAGGGGGGTGCTGCTCCCCTTCGAAATGTTGAATGGTCGATTCCTAATGGGACCGACTTTCTTCACAGTCACCGAAATTAATTGGCCTTCAGGACTATATTGTCCCCATGTTAGCCCAATCACACCGGAGAAGAAATCGCCCCTAGCGACTACTACAGGAATGGTCAAATGATTCAGAGCCCAAAGTAATGCATCGAGACCCTTTCTTCATTCATTCGTGTTACTAATGGTGTAAACCTCAGGCTCAGCAATTTTGAATCTGAGTTCCAAGGCCCACGGTTTGTCTTCCGCCGGATTGTTTTTTTTTTGCAACCCCATACTTTGCTTTTCGGATTTAGATAACCAAACGAAGCGGATTCAGCGATTTTTTTGCAATTTTGAAGAAGTCCATCTTTGACAGGATGTTACATGGTGAATGCAATGCTTTGAAATTGAATATGCTATGCTCACCGCAGTTCTTAACGAAAACCACTTTAACTTGGCAAGCTTGGGAATTTTAGCTTATTTATTATTATTTTCAGTTAAATTTCAAAGCACAAATATGAATGTGAAGATTAGCTACTCGGTTTCAACCTTTAAAAACATGTAGCAAATAGCAATACCCGCTCCTCGAACAAAAGCTTAAGTTAATCAGTGGCATAAGATTAGAATTAGTAAGCATCTACAGATATTTAGGTGTCCTCATCAGCAGGCCCGTGCGCCCGGGGGGAGGTTTTTGGGGGTTCGAACCCCCCCATGAGGATCCTTCATTCAAAAAGTTCCACGAATGATGAATTGAAGATAGGATAAAGTGAAATTATTTTATTTAATGTTTCATTTCGTAAACTTTTTCTTCCAAAATTTAGTGCCTCTTTCAACTTTCATGTTAACCTCTGTCAGGACTCCTTTCGTCTCGGTGAGTCACACTTTCGCGCTAATCGGAAATCGAGTTTCACGAACAAAAGGGCCTAAAAGCCCACGCTACCAGCTCGCACCTGACTGAAAAACCCCTCCAACGAGCAAATCCTGCGCACGGCCCTGCTCATCAGAAGTGATTTTTCGTTTAAAATGCACATCCATGACGTAGTTGGGTCTGCTATGGGGTTGTGTAACCGCATCCTCCGAGGTAATTCAATCGAGAGTAAAAGAGGTAGTTCGTTTTTCTCTTGGAGCACGTACAACAAGATTTAGCTGCTAGTTACGTTAAAAGAGACTCCAGGTTTGATAGCAGTGAGTTGGAAATGATCAAGAGCACCCGATTGGGAAACTCATAAGACTGCAAGAACTGATAGACAAAAATTACTCGAGAAATTTTAAAGCAGTGATTAACACAACGAAATACGCGATGCTGTGGTTCCCCCTCTCTTCGAACGTGATTCTCGCAGGCAATGAGATTTTTCGAGATTATAGCGAAAATATATGGCCTATATTGGTCTCTCTTTCGGGGTAATCTGAAAATTAAGCTAGTTTGGTGTTTCACACTCCCTGCGGAGCATTAATGCAAATGTAGAAACCCTCCCATGAGCTCGGAATCGTCCTTCCTCATACAATCGCGAATCGCTTTCTCAGATTTAAGATCAATAACGGAAACAAAGGCTACGTATATTTTGGTTATCAAATGCTTGCTGAATCGGAGCTCGATTTTAGAATTCCATTTGCGTTCCACTCCATATTTTTTATCCATTTAATGGTGAGGATTTCGATGTTTCCTAAACATGATTATGAATAGTCGCTTCCGTTACGGTGTTGCCAGTGAGCAAGGTCGCTTGATTTACATTTTCTCCCTCCGGTCTATCTGCTTTGGTGCGGTTCCCGGTGTCATTGCAATTTGTTCCCCTGGACTTTCTCGATTTCCATGGGGTTATCAGCAATTCGCGGAGAAGAAATCTTGTTGGTTTTAAATGGCGGTGAAGTTATTTTCCTCTAATACGAAACCTCTTTCCGGTGCGCGAAATTTGTCAGGATTGAGAAGAAGTCACGCTTTCTCTTTCAAAATATATTATTATCAAGAGCGATTTCGGACAACCGCGGTCTCCGGATGGTTGCCTTTTCAATTCGCATGTTTCGCTTGTACACTCCATGGAGAGAATCCAAGGTGTCACCGGATGCACTTAGCCTGGCATGCCTTATCTACATTTCCGTAGTGCTGACAGCGGTGACATTGGTTGGGGGAGGGGGTTCAGATTTGTCTGTCATTATTTTAAAACCACAAAGTTTTCGAATCATAAAAACTTCATGGGTGGGTCAAATTCAATCCACTTTGCGATTTTGGATTTAGTCGGACGAGTGGTTTTGAGTTGGGAGACTTTGACCTTGATTAGGGGCCTCTAGAAATTCGATGTTGCTGACCAAAATTGTTAGGTTCCCTGACGATAAAATTAGCGTTTTAACGTACATTAATTTTGTCGTAAACTAAAATCTCGTTCACAATTAGAAAGTCCTTAGCGGAACTACAGTTTAAATTAATATTTCCCCTACCATTTATGCTATGGGGGAATGCGTTGCAGAGTTATCCAAACAGAGGAACCCAATTTGCAACATTTTATAAATAGGGATTTTCTGAACTTTGCTGCAATCAGCAAATCATGATCAGATAATCAGCATTATCACAACTTGCTCGACGAGCGGGAGAGACGGAGGGGAAAGAGGAGAGAGTCCCGGGTTGCCACTGGTGATGTCGCCGAGGGAGCATTTCCCGTGTGGCACGGGGTTCATCTGAAGATCGCGCTGCTCCGTCCCACGCGGAGCGGCGAAATTCCCAATAGCTGCCAGGCACCACAGGACATCAATCGCTCGCACCGGGGCGGTTCATCTGCCTCAAATCGACATTCTGTCGGCCTGGGGTCGATCTGAAAGATCTCCCTGCGACGCCCGTTGAGGCGAAACGTACAAAATGGCAGCCGCACCTCGTTTGAGACGTTGATGATCACCGGGGCCAACTAGGCGGGAGTCCAACTGTGTGAAACTCATCATGCGCCAGTCCGCTGCGTTTATCTGGGTTAAGATGGTCGCTCGGCATCAACCTCTGACCACCCGAGGAACTCCCTCGCACTAATCCCATTCCACATCCAAGTGTGGCAGTTAGTTAATTTATTTTACAGCAGATTCATAGCTCTCTCCTCACCCTTTTCTACTTAGTTATTGAAGATCTGGTCTTTTTATATGCATCGCTACTTTGTGGTTTGGTAAGCCTATTTCATTCTTGGTGATTTGTTTCGCCAAAACTATGACTGAACAGAGTGAAAAATTTGAACTGGAAGGAACTTTGGGCTAATTAACGTTACCACTCGTCTTATGATTTGAAGGGAAGGAATGTTACCACTAACAACATTACGGAAAATTTCGATCTCGGTTTCCCGAGTTACAAGGCCCCCCTTTGAGCTACACGGGTTGCCGCTATTACTTTTCTCTTTATCAGCGACATTTTTCATTTGGTTGTTCAAAAATTCGAAAGCGTTATGGAATTATACCGGCACTTCAAGATCAAGGCCGTCTAACCCTAGGGCTACGATCGTCTCTTTGGTTCTGTACATTTGTAATGTTAGCGTGACTCATTATGACCCAAAAATCGCATTCGGTTGACATTGACGGGTCTCCGATAGCGATTAATGGCAATTAAAAAAGAGACGAAACTAATGCTTCGTTTACTAACGATCCACCACCTGCAAAAACGATGTGTATTGCCACAAAACAGACAGTAGACAAAAATAAAAGCGCGTAAGGCACAAAACAGAAGTGGAACTTGATTTGAAATCCGAAAAAAGAACTCGATGTGAGGACGTAGCTAGAGACAGCATAGTTTAAAGAGGGAGATAGGCACTTGAAAGGAAACGTTTCTCTTTGAATAATCGATGGAGTGGGCACATCTGGATTCAAAGGAATCTTCAAACAGTTAATAAGAAAACAATTTGCTCCCCAAAACTACTCCATCTTAACCAACCAACAAGTGAATATGAGAAAGTTTTCGAAGGACACAGCCGACTTGGCTACGAACCTTAAACAGCAATCACTCAAACAGGCTTAAGGTAAGAAATAATGTTAATTGATTTGGTTGCCGTTAACAACTTATGCTTATTATATTTAACTAGTAAACTCCCCCGTCATGTAATGCAGGTCTTGATTTTAATTTTAATTAATATGAAACATTCAGGAATAGATATCTTAATATATAAACTTATCAATACCTTATTTGTTTTAATAAATACTAATCAGGAGGGAATTTTACCTAAAATATTTGCGAGATTCCGAAAAATTACATTTCGATTCCATTGAACATTTTTTCAGTTCGTGAGAATAACACAAACGCACTGCTTTAAAATTTCTGCTATAAAATCTAGTTTGAGTTAAGATTCTGTCTCTCAAAAATCTTCCCCTTTCTCGACGTAATATTTCTTTGTCATCTTGATCACTACAAAAGAAGGTATAAACGTACTTTTGTAAACCGGTTTGATGAACTCCAAAATGTCCGTAATTTTGTTCCTACTATTTAAATATCATAGTTTGCATTCGCGGAAATCTCAGTTAGATGCCTCCTCTTCATGAATTCTGACATTAGTTCCAACCATTAATTCTGCATGGACTTAAAATCCTCGTGTATTCTTGTGGGAAAATGAATGTATCGGATTCAACAATCATCCTGGTCGTCAGGGGGACTAGTTGTTTACTACGGCGAAATTTTACAAAATCTTCGTTTATTTTGTCATAGTTCTCGTAATTTCGATTCAAAAAGTGTATTTACGACAACGATAAGATTCTTTATTTAATTTATCTTCGTTTCATACTTTTCTTGACTTCTTGGGACCATTATTTCCAATTTAATTCTGTAAAAATAACAAAGCCTGCAAGGTACAAAAACGAACTTTACGTGCATTCCATATGGAAACGTATAGTGGGGTCCAGGGTTCGAACCCGCATAGAGATGAGAATAGTTTTCGAGGGGCTTTTAGTTTATTTGAATTATTAAAAATTTAAGGAAAACAAAAAATTTACGAGAGGAGCTGAATAAGCTATACAGTGAAATTGAACGAATTAATCGATACGAATTCCTCAGCAATCGATCGTATCCTCTCTAAATTCTTGTCACGTTCTGAGTGTATTAGATTAGACAGTCCGAACCTCGAAATGTATCTTTGAAAACACGTAATGGGTTGCGTTGTGATAGCGCGGTATCGTGAGCAGACCACACATTTTACCATATCAGAACGGAACTGCTCTCGACGAAATGATCTGCCCGATATGCAAGTGCCTCAACCGATGTAAGTCCCACGTAATAGGAAAATGCTTTTCATCAGGTAAAATGACCTGTTTGGAAGCACATTGAGGCATTAATGCAAACGACCACAGACTCTGGTAAGGATGTACGAATCTATATTGGAGGCGAGACGGAAAATTTGTGGGCCTGAGGTCTCCTTATAATGAATCTATTAAATCAGAAAAATTAGCCATTTGAACCAGTTATATAATGCATGTCAGCGCGACAATCCATTTCTTCGAAGTAGCGCTATCGTCTGCAAGCAGCTACTTATCTTAACATACTGGCAGTAAGACGAACGAACGAGAAAAGGCCTCGATACATTCTTCTCGGCTCTCAATCATTCGGACCATTCCTTCAGCAGTCACCTGCAATTCCTCTCCGGTGTGGCTGAGCCATCACGGAGACCATATTGTCCCGAAGACCAACTTTCGGTGAGTATGAAGAAAGTAGAGCCCTTTAGAAATCGACCATTCGATAATTCGATGGGGAATGCACCCCCCTCGATCCAGGATACGCTGCTTTTATATCAGTAGGAACGTCACGAAGAAAGGGCTAGAATGTCTTAAATTTCCAGAACCCTGCATGCAACAAAAGTCTCAAGTAGATGAAAAGAAAAACTCACCCATGACGGAGCGATGGTTGTATCAGTCCGAGCTGCGACTGACGCACGAAATTTCCGATTAATGAGTAACTCTCATACGCGACGCATAAGCATCGTAAGAGAGCGTATTCAGTTGGTCCCCCCTCTACGCTGGAATGGATCATGGTCCCTTATGATGAGTTGATCCGGGCGAACCTCTTGGGTCATAAGGCACTGGACGGTACATTTTAGAGATATCCGTATTGGCTGCTGCAGCATTATTTCTTCCATCTAACCTATCGTCATTAATTATAGAATAATTAAAGTAAAGAGAATCGTATGAGAAAAAAATAGAATAATTGTGGAAGTAAAAAAAGCTAGGAGATTAATAGGAAAAAGGAATTGTCCACAGCAGGAAAACGCTCACAAAGATGGGGGATGTGAAAAACCTGCGCAAATCTATCGATAAGAATAATTAAACGATGAGAAAAGAATAAATAACATAATATAGAAATATACTGCCAGTAAGCACGCGCATGCGATAAATAAACAAGAATAGTCAGTTAATTTAAATAAATGATGTCAATAAAATGACATAAAACAAAAAATAAGAGATGAAGAAAAAATGCACGAATTGGCATCAATATTGTACAATAATAACCATAAAACTAAAATCGATACCATGCATTCAGTAAATATTAGTCAATATTGCATAAAAAATAACATTAAGGAACCTCTACATTGGAATAAGCATGATGAGACAAGCGTAAGCTACTTCAATGGACACGTGACAACTCTTTCTTAATAGAGTGAGCGTAATTAAGTTTTAGATCTCCATTAAGACCCAAATTCGACCACCGTGACTCGAAGCGGAGGAAATTGCTAAAAATTATGGGTTCCCGAACTATTTTTCCTGATGGACCCCCTAGGCTGCAAAATGCGGGAATTTTTCTGTTAAATTGCTATATCTGGTTTCCATATGGTAAAATCATCCTTCGAAATGGAATCTTTGGCTTACAAATACTCCAAAACGATCTCAAAAATTAGAAAAATCTTGGGCCACATTTCTTTCTCCTTGTCATGGACTACTTTGTGAACCAAACGTTTTTAACGAGCCATCTCTCCCATCTCGCGGATTAGTCTCACCGAACGAGCATCGTCAGGATCTTATCCTCGATTACGCAAGAACTTTGCAATTCAAACTCAGCGAGTCTAAAGTTACCACGTGCGATGAAACTCGAGCGGCGTGATGTTTACATGTTTGAGCAGGGGACGCCGTTCAATTCGGCGCATGCGCAGCGAGGTTTTCGGAATATTTGGCGAAGTGCGTCTGCTAAAAATCTTTTAGTTTTGAATATTCTAACATAATCTAATATTTCCGACTAGAAATCAGCCCAACACATAATTCAAGGCTGCAAATTTCATGCGAATGAATTGTTTCCGGAAAAATAAATCTATATAAAATAATTATATGACGTGTAATTGGGTTGAAAACCCTGTCAGTGATAAATGAATGAATTAATTGTTATAAAATGAAGCGGAATTTTCATAATCCGGATCCGCTTATTGACAAACTATCTTCCAAAAGACGACGGAAGAGACCTCGTTATCTGGGGCATAAATTCGTGAAGTGGACGAAGAAGCAAAGCACATGCATGTACACTTGCACTTGGCCTATATTTAGGGGTGCGTGAGATTGTTTAAACCCCGTCGAATTGCACGAGCATTATTTTTAAACTTTGGCAGACGAAATTACAGTTAACATCGATCAACAGTCAATAAACAACGTCGTGGACGGCCGTTGGCGTTAAAAACAAAAGCCACAGCTGTAAAAAGTAAAACCATTTCGGCAGAATTATAATCGGTGCACGACGTCACCGTAGGAGTAACTTGCACACGCACCTAAAAAGGGGCAAGCTTATACATATACAAAGATGCTGCGAAATAATCATCACCAATTGCAGTCATTACACATCACTGAATCAGTTTTTTTCAGCTGAACCGATAGCTGAAAGAAATTTAGCTGAAACCGATAACTTAAGGCAAATAGAAGACTTTCCGGAACCGATGTCCTCCAAATCCCGATAGCTGATTTTCCAGCGTCGCCTTTGGATTCCCTCGTTTCTCCAGAATATCCTCTTCCACACGACTGCAACACGAATCCATCACAAGTCAGAAGCAAAGATCTTTCCATACGGAGACAATCTAATTGATGAGTAAAATGAACGGAAAATATATTTTAGACTACTATTGTGTTGCCTATTAAATTATAATTATTTCTGTTAAAATGCATTCGGTTAATCTGATTTTGTGCTTCCTCCCTAATCAATTTTAGGAGCCCGTTCAACTATCGATTTCTCCAAATTCTTGGTTAATAGACCGACTGACAAACGGGATTACTAAAAGTAAAGAAATTATTCTGAAAATTTAACCTTTCAACCTCATAAAATTAGCATAAAAAGTAAAAGAGCAACCGCTGCACACCATAATAAAACTAACATACAAAACATACACAACACTTTTAATCGAACGAATCGATGATTAAATAACCAAACACCACAAACCATTACACAGGCAAACCGGAGGTAACAACAAGCATAATTACACCTATTCAAGCCTAAAATATTTCATCTGCAATTATTCTCTCTGTATTTACCTCACTTAATTAACCCCTGAATCTATTATTTATTTATTTATTATTCAAGACTACAAATTGGCACAAGGCCAGGTGGTAGTCATATCGTGGGAGGGAAGAAATTACATAATCTGCTTGGTATTCATCCTAGTCAGGAGGAAAATCCCAACAAATCGTCTTCTCGACCCCTACCATTCTGGCTTCCGCCGATCACATAACACAGCTACAGCCTTGATAAAGATTACTGACGATGTTCGTCGTGCCATGGATCGCAGAGAAGTAACTATTCTTACCTTACTGGACTTCAGCAAGGCCTTTGATTCCATAGATAAAGATATACTAATCAGCAAGCTTCGTTTGATGCGTTTTTCCTCTACGTCTCTTCAGTGGTTCTCCTCCTACCTAAGTAATAGGACGCAAAAGGTAATTTATGATAATTCCTCCTCCGAATGGCTTACAAACCACAGAGGTGTACCGCAAGGATCCACGCTTGGACCACTACTATTCACTATCTACATTAATGATATCGCAGCTAACCTATTCAATTGTAATTACCATCTATACGCAGACGATTTACAACTGTACATTCATTCACCAGCTTCTCATCTCAACTACGCCATCAACCAGATGAACATAGATATTTCATCGATAAACGATTGGTGCATCAATAATCAACTGGTAATTAATCCATCTAAAAGTCAATCCATCATAATTGGGCATCCTAAACTCACATCTACCTTAAATAAAAATTCTTTACTTCCCCTTAAGATTGTCAATGAAAATATCCCTTTCTGCCAAAGTGTTACGAATCTAGGTCTTATAATCAACGAATCTCTCACTTGGGGTGATCAAAACACTAAAATACGAAAAAATGTAAACAGGACTCTTCATTCTCTAACGCGACTAAAAGCTCTTCTTCCTCATTCTCTTAGAAAAAATCTCGTATCCTCACTCATTTTCCCACATTTCGATTACTGCGATATCGTCTTCCATGATTTATCCCACGAACTTGCGACGAAACTGCAGAGAGCCCAGAACTCCTGCATCCGATTCATTTGCGACCTCAGGAAAAGCGATCATGTAACCGAATCGTACGAGCAATTATCCTGGCTTAAGCTTGATGCTAGAAGGAAACTTCATCTCTTATCCTGTCTTTACTCAATTAAAACTAACAGTACACCACAATATCTTTCCTCACAATTCATCCCTATGAATAATATTCACGATCGCTACACAAGGGGAAATCAAAATCTTCAAATCCCAAAACATAATACCGGAATTTATAATAAATCTTTTCATGTGACCACCTGCAGACTTTGGAACGTACTCCCGCTTGAAATTCAAAATGCTCCCTCCTTACCATCATTCAAGAAGCTTTGTATCAAATATCTCTCACAGGGATAACTTATATTTGTTGTATAACTTTCTATATGTATCTATATACTGTTTAATGATTTAATATTTCATATACTAGTAATTTTCCTTATATTGTATGACTTTCTGTATATACCTTTGTATAACTTTGTATAACTTCCTGTATATACCTTTGCATTATTTAGTGATTTCATTCTGTAAATATTAGTAATTTAATCATTTAGTTATTTAAAAATTATTTGTAAATTCATAACCATTCACAATGTATGTATGCATATGTACAAGGGTTAAATGGAAGATGGGACTTATTAGTCCCAATTTCGCCCAATTAAGTCGTTAATAAATAAATAAATAACGGAATTTAACAATACGAACCTCTAGCGAGAGCCATGCTCGCTACCAGACATCGGCGTGAAATTTGAACCAAACGTAGACAAGGGGAGTGCCATATCGCTTTCCGCAGCTGCGGACCTCATCGAGGGTGCAAAACGACGAAAGTAACAGGACTAGGAGGCTCGTGATTGGAGGCGAATCATTTTTGAAGGAATTTCACAAGCAGTCTATCATCGGACGTGTTCATCACTGGACTACGAGGAGTTATGTGCTCACCAGTCTTTTGCTAGAAGAAGGATGTTCTAATATTTAAGTGGTGCCGTGCTTTGGTGCAATAAGAGGATAAAATAAGGGAATTATCTCAAATATTTATTCCCGAGCTAACAACAATGGATTGATATTTCTTCCATTATATGTATGCCTCACCGATATTCCATCCATTTCTTCGTTCCCGGTGATTGTGCTTCTGTGCCTGAGTGGCTCGCTCTCTTCTCTTCGTACGTCTTATTCCTTGAAGTAGTGAGTGTAAAATGCGAACGTTTTCTATAATTTGCAGTGCTACCCTTTTAAAAGTGAATAAAATCGTGTTAAGTGCAAGATAAATACTGACCCCTTACAGTGGTGGAGGGATAGCGGATATTGACCAAGCCGTTTAAAAGGTAAGCAGATATTTTTCACATACATGGTTCATTCATTTCATTTCATGATTACCTTGTTGTCTGAAGTGCTTCAAATTCTGGTCGTTGCGCTTAGTTGGCGCTATAGAAGTTTCATGGTAAGCGCTGATATTCGCGAGTTTAACTGCATCGTAATTTACGATTTGTAATTAATTCCTAGTAAATGGATCCAAATAAATTAAAAATATAATATATTGCTTCAATAAGATTAAAAATGAATACTCAAGGGCTGTATTTTATAACTTACGCGAGTTATTATTACTTGTAGTCAGCATCCAAAATGCTACTTTAGTGCGACTGTCATGGCGGATCTTCTTAACAAGTTACATCAAACGGCTGTTACAAAAATATATTATCATAACTTCATCAATACTTAATAAAACTTATTCAAAACATTAATATGGCAATACTTTAACTTACCGTATTAATTTTAGTATAATATCTTTTTGATAATTTCAAAAAATTAGTAAAATTTGTTGTTGCGTAATCTTCGATGTAGATTCACGTCAACATGGCGGCTTCGTCTGTCATAAAAAGATTGATGCGGGTGGGATTTGCGGTGGGTGGCGCGTAGTTCATTTTTATTGGCTTAAACAATTCAAATCATCCAATGAACTAGCTCTTATCAAAGCGAACAGCCAATCATATTTATCGTTGCTAAGAATGATTTTTACGCAATGGCATCCATGATAACGTTTAAGAAATGAAAATTAAATATAATTCCGTTTTGTATTTTTCATTAATGTTTAATCATGTATGGTGAAATGTTTCTCCATAATTAATACCATCTTTTCAATGTAAAATTTAATTTTTAGGTGTTTCCCTTGACCATTCATGAAGTTATTTTGCTATTTTAATTTTCTAATTACTTCTAATTAAATGGTCACGTTGAAATAAACACATTCCTCCATCTTGGTTTTTTCATATGAGATTTCCTTCAATAATTAAAACAAAAACATAATTTCATGATTTATCTAGCTTTAGCTGTGATACTTTTAATTTAATCTACATAAATATTGTATTATATGGGTTGTTTTCAATAGAAGTAAACCACATGATTAAAAGGAATATTACGTTATGAAATTCAATGTGCCATCTCACTACGGTATTAAATTTTAATGAATTCACTATTCAGTTAAGATAGAGTACCTGAAAGTTATATTTAAACAAACTGTCCGAAACATCTACCTACCTTTCGTTATATTGATTATTGATTTTATCGCATAATATGTTACAATAGGTTAATAATCTTATGTAAACATATGCTGCTGCGCATTTGTCTTACATTGTAGTTTTAATTGAATCAATTGAATATATTTTAAGTTATCCTCTCTCTGGCATCAAGTCACAAATACTTTATTCAGCTCAAATAAACTATCTGCCGTTTGGTAGATGCAAGTTGATCAAAATTGCTCGTGCAGAAACTTTGGCATCCTAAAATGTTGATACTATCCTATTAGGTCATATTTAAAATATTTTCATAACGCTGCATTTTAATTCAATAACTCTTGAGATCAAAAATTTATAGTTGAGTGTTTCTTGTTTGCTTCACTTTATTTATCATAATTTTTTCACCATTATATAGGTATGTCTGAAATTCAGATCTTGGCCATTTTGGATTATATAATGGGAAATCATTGCTCTGCCTCTGTGTTTATTTATAGGCCAGAAAATGCAAAAACTATTCATTTATTATTTAAACTTTCATGTTTAGATTTTATTCTCGATTATAATCTATTTTTTGTATTGATTTAATTGGCTGTACTTCTTTTGATACTCAATAATACCATATGAGAAGCGAGGCTTTAAGCAAAAAATAGTTTAGATTGGTTATATATCTTTCAGTGACAGGAAAAATACATTTGAATCAGATCTCAATATTTTTATATTAGTTTTAATATAAATATATCTGATTATAACTCACTCTCACCATGTACCATGAGTCTAGTATTCTTTGACATGGTTAAATAATTATCAATTAGCAATAATGTGGATTATGTCCGTTCTATGATGCAGTAAAACTTAAGATATTATCAATACTGTCATTCCATCCCATTTTTGGTAATTTAGTTCCCTTTCCGATAATGCAGACTCGCCTCAAACAATCACAATGATATCGACTGTATAAAAAATAACTTTTGTAGTTATATAATTTACATAGCTTTTAATTTTCATTATTTGGGTTTACCTAGAGTACTAATTGACAAAGATTGGAGTTAAAAAACAATGAAAGTCGGGAGATAGAAATACAAAGCCAAATAACTATGGCAAATTTTATGTACATATGTTCAGCATTTTCTACAATTGGATCTTTGCCATTACACTGCTTAATTCAAAAACCTGTAAATGAAAGCTGGTACGTCAACTGTTAGTTTTTTTCTCTTCTGCAGATACGGTGTTTCCTATATAGTGATTTTTTGAGTTTCCTTTGGAATCGTCCATTCTAAATAGGAAGTATATTTTTCATGGAGCTTTGTAACTTAAATTCTTAATTTTTCGTTATTTAACTATTATTTCTTTAGATATCTTTCACCAAAATCCTGTTATGAATTCCTGAAAATGTAAAAATAATACATTGAAATCTCTTATAATAATGGCCGTTTACAAACTGAAATGCATCCTCTCTCAAAAACTGAATTTTTCCTAAACAAATACTCAGATGTAATCCAACTACTCATTCTTCCGTTAAAAGCTTAACTTTATAGAATGAAATTCGGGTATCGATCAAATCATTCGAGCTTATTTGGAAAGAAGACAAAATTCGCTAACGTTTCAGAGCTGATTTTTTTCCGACAAAAGAGTGATAAGCTTCAGAGAAAAACGAGTGTCGACATTTATGCGATTTTTATCTACAAATCGACATTCATAGAAAAAAATGATGAATAGTAGAAAGAAAGCTAGAAAGCGAAATAAAATCTGTCTGCATAGCTTGATAAAATTTATGCCCATGCCTTTATTAAAGATGGCTTAGTCATACTTTGGTTAATTATTCATCTTATATTGTTAAAAGATGGTTTTCTAGCAGTTGTGATGGAGAATAGTATCCGATTGCTCCATTTAAACTAATTGAGGTACTAATCTGTAAAGTCATCAGCCCGAAGACTGACTCCCCCCCCCACCATTATTTATCCAAAAATTTGAAGAGGGAATGAGGCTTACAGGGAAATATAAGGATGATGCTACTTAGCTCTTGCTTTCCTGGCTGATCTAGAATACAATAAGAAAACTGTAAGTGCTGTAATATGAATCTATGAATTTTACCCTTCGTAGTATTCGGTTATATTAGGCCACATTCGATGCACAATTCAGCATCACTTATACCTTAGTTGTTTCTGTCCTTATGTTACCACAGTTATGACTGTGGTAACAGTAATGACTGGTACAAAATTATAGACCCATTTTCTTATTTTATCTATGTGCCAATGACATTTCATAAAATTATACAAAATTTTGGTTAGATAAATTATAATCGGACTTTTAAATTACTATCATCGGGCAGCTATATATTAACTATGCCAATACTAATATTTATGCTAATTAATACGAGGCTGGGTTGGTAATACATAACGTAATATATTAATCTATATTCTCATTAGGATCCGGGTGTTCTTGGTAGAATTTAGTCATATCAGAAATAACGATTCACGATTACTAATGAAAGTTAGCTCCGCACTGACTAAAATAAAGAACTTAGCGGTGTGGTATAAAATGATAATTAGCTCTCAAATCACTCGATAGGAATAATTCGTTATCTCTTTAGATTTTAGATGTTCCATTAATTCATTACACTTTCATTGTCGTATCCAGTCTTTATCTCCATTTTTTCATTTATTAGAAATGTAATCATTGATAGGCAAAGAACGAGATTTTTTATTGCATTCCGTGGAATTTTCCCACGCAGATTTAGGGTGACAATCAATTTGTTCGTCCGTCCAATGGCTCGATACCAAAAACTTTTCGGGGATCTACAGCGGTTGGAAATTTCCGCACTATCCGAAGCCTTAATTACCTGCCTCTCCGCTCTTGATATTTGCCAAAAGCTCCAGGTGAAATCCATTCATCCGAAGCGGGAAGGTCGGGAGTGATTGTTCGACGGCCCATGAATTTTCGATGAAATCTCGAGTGCGAATTTTTCGCGATTCCAACACAGTTTCTCCTCTCGCGTATTCGCTGCTGAAAAGATTACAATGAGGCTCTAGCAAATCCAGCGATGACATTTCGGACGGAACGATAGCAAATTTGAATTTAGAGCGAGGTTCTCTCGACACATGAAATTCAAATGGGGCCTCCTTCCGAAAACTTCCATTTGCTTCTCAAGTACGTCCTGACAAGGGAATAACGGATCCATTTTGTCAGCGACTTGGGGTAAACAATAACACCCTTGTCTCCCCCTCTCGGAATTTCGACATCTTTGTTTGCTTCGTTGTTATTTGTGAACTCCGTGATTTGAGGATCCCACGAAATTAGTTTTACCCTGATTATGATGCTTGCAGTTTACTCTGATGGATATAAGTAGATTTATCATTGGTGTATCAGGCGGTAGCTGAGGTACTTGAATTAAGTGGAGCTTCGTGCAAAGGAGGGTTACAGTAAGGAAAGAACTCGTATATAATAACAGTTTTATTTTGGTACTTTCCCGGGAGCCCAGCGTGAGGGCTTCTGTTTCATATTTATTGAGAATAATATCCCCAAGAAACTTAAAGAATGATTATGTGATATAAGTTTGTAGATTTCCGTGGCGTTCAGGTATTTTCTTCATGGTTTCGGGATCTCTTCCACGTTTTTTTGTCTTAGTTGGACGACCACATTCCAGCAGTCGTCTTCAGGTCGAATGTATTTCATGTTCCCTTAGGTCCCCTTTATAAAAAGAAATGATTATGTGATCGATTATCTGAAAGATTAAATCACAAATATCATTTTGATGCTAGCAAATGACGAAGTTATTCTGCGTTTACTATAATTCCTCATCTAATCCTTGAAATATTTATAAATTATATGTTATTGAATTTTTAAATGAATTATTTATCATTAAAATTGTGTGCTATAATATCTCCTGTGTTTTATAAATTTTCACCTATTAAATTCACATATGAACTTTTCATTATTGCGTTTATTGTTTGTAAAATGTATGCATAATGTGTTGCAGAAATAAGGCCGCTGTGTATTGTGTCAAGTTATCCATTATTTATTCTTATTGGTAGACACTGCTTATAATTTTACATTTTTCCCTGCCATGTCGCGGAGATAGTTTCTGGAATGTATATTTATACTCGTATTTCGACAAAGCCGATATTTATGAGTACCAATATGAATTCTTAATGGAGCCTCGTTTTTATTTGGTAACTAGAAGCTAAGAAAGTCTCCTAATTCCTTGCTTCTAGACATTGTATATTGTGTCTCACATAAACAAGAATTCCCAAAACACGAGCTCATTGCAGTGAATTCTTTGCTATTTAGAGTCAAATTTAATGGCTTGAGTAACAAATTGAGAATAATTAAAATCATTTCTAACGATATTTAAATTGACGATCATTTCTTTCCCAATTACAAGATATTAATTAAGAGGTTATAATGAATCATTGAGAAATGAATTATGAGAGCCAAAAAAGTGAATTCTCGGAAGACACTCTAGACCTCATAAATTAAATAAAACGGTTAATGAGACGTATACTCTTCAGTGAGATTACGGTGGCAACTCGACTTCAAGGAGCGCCTTCTATCCTCGAAGATGTTCTTCAACTGGCAGTGGCTAAAATTACAAGTTTTCCCCGCTTACGTGAATATGAGGGCCACTTCTTTCCACATAATTCTTTCTAAGTAAATTAGTTACCACAGAATTATTAAGAGGCACCGAAACTATTGTAATTTATCATTTAAATGATTACCAATAATTATAATCACCTACTATAAATATCAATCACCAATTCACCTCCTCGCATGCAACATGAATTCATCATCCCTCATATGTCACATTAAAGATACTTTATACACCCCATATTATTATTTACGTAACGCAGGTTTCTCGAATCCAAATACAGTGGAACCTCGCTTAACGAGTATAATTCGTTCCAGAATCTTACTCGTAATGCGAAACACTCGTTAAGCGAAACAATTTTTTCCATTGGAATCAATGTAAAATAGGATAATGCGTTCCATTCCGAAAAAATACTCAAAAAATTTATAATAATGTAATTTATTATTTATGATATATTCTTTTTTACTAGAAAGTTGTCTAGAGAGGTTTGTTTCTGCCTACGCTTAAAAATTTTGCGAAAATGAGACATAGCATTATCGTTAAATAAATTTGCAGCGCGCATAGCTACTGATTTATTAGGGTGATGCTTCTCAACGTCCGATGTAACAGCTTGCCATGCTTTTAGCATCTCCCTTATTTCGTTGGAAGGTTGTTGCTCTGCTGAGGCTGTTATCTCCTCTTCCCCTGACGAAAAACTCTCCACAAATTCTTGCTGTGACACAGAATTCAGCTCCATAAGCTCTTCGGTGGTCAGTTCCTGGCTATGCTCTTGCACTAGCTCATCGATGTCGTTGCTATCCACCTCTAGCCCCATAATCTTGGCCAGAGACTCAATCTCGTCAACTACCGGCTCCTCAGGCACTTGCTTAAACTCCTCGGAGTTGTGTTCGACAACGCTGCCCGGCCATAGCTTCTTCCATGCAGAAATAAGGGTTCTCTTGGGGACCCCCTCCCATGCCTTGTCGATCATCTTGAGGCAGGCAACGATGTGAAAGTGGTCTTTCCAAAACTCTCTGATAGTGAGATTGGTTCCTTCAGTTACCTCAAAACAACGCTCAAAGAGAGTTTTAGTGTAGAGCTTTTTAAAATTTGAGATGACCTGCTGATCCATTGGCTGCAGTAAAGGAGTGGCGTTAGGAGGAAGGAATTGGATCTTGATGAATTTAGTAGATGTGGACCGATTGTATGAACGTGCTAGGTAAGCCACGCTCACACCTCGATCCTGCTTCTCAATGATTTGACGTTTGACTTCTATCATCATCATCATCATCAATTGGTAGCTTCTCCTATCAGGAGGTAAGCCTTCGTGGATCTCCACTCTTCTCTACGACTTGTTTTCCTTTCCATTTCCTCATATTTGTTAATATCCATCCAGTTCTTTAAATTGTCCAACCATTCCATCCTTGGTTTACCTCTTTTTCTCTTCCTTACTGTCCATCCTTCTAGCGCTGTCACGATTCTCTCCCCTGACGATCCCCTCAGCACATGTCCCGCGTATTTCCACTTTCTTCTTTTCACTTCATTCCATAGGCTCTACCTGCTTCCAATCTTTCTCCAAACCTCTTCATTAGTTATTCTCTCTGACCATTTAATTTTCAAAATTCTTCTGCCAAACCATGTGTCCAATGCCTTTATTCTTTTTTCCATACTTTTTAAGATGGTCCATGTCTCGCACCCATACTTGAAAACCGGCCAAACATAACACCTCAACATTTTCAGTTTTAGTTTCATGTTGATCTCTCCTCTCATTTGGTCCTTGTATTTCCAAAAACTTTCCTTTGTCATTCCAATTCTTGATTTTATTTCATTACCAATCGTCTGACATTAAACTTCCTAGATATCTAAACTGTTGGACTTGTTTTATTGGTTTGTCATTAATTTTCATATTGCAGTCAATGTTGCTCTTTTTACTAGCTACGATCATTACTTTTGTTTTATTGGTATTAATTTTCAATCCAAATTTTGCTCCCACCTCATAAACTCTTTGCATTGCTAACTCTAAATCCTCTTTTGAAGATGTCATGATTACTATATCATCTGCATACCTTATATTGTTAAAATTCCTTCCTCCTATACATATACCCTTAATCTCTTCTAATGCATACCTCTAACTTCTTCACTGTAAAGGTAAAATAAAAGTCTGTTATTTAACCTTATTTCCTTTAGAATATTCATCAGGTGTATGATGATACGATATATCTGTCGTATGTATCATCATACACCCCTGTCTTACACCACATTTTACGTCGAACTATTCTGTCAGTTCAGAATTTACATTTTGTTTAGCTCGTTATGCGAATCACTCGTTATGCGAGGTGCTCGTTAAGCGAGGTTTGACTGTACACATCTCATCTTATGATACTTACTTTTATCAGTTCTCATGAAGTTGTCAGTAGTATACGGACTATAGATATAGCCCCATTTCTCAGTATTTCATATTCCTAAGCTTTCTACAACGGAATATGTAGATTTCAAACTGTGAGATTTGAAATAAGGTTCAGTATATTTATCTAAAGTTTAAAATTTTAATATAGAAAAAATGCAGAGAATATTGAATTATTATTGAGCTCCATTAAGATTGTTCATTAAATTTGCCCTTTTCCCTAAATTCTCTCCGTAAAAAATCACAATCTTTCTCCTTAAAGCGTTTAGCAAGCAACGCATGACATAATCACATGGTGAACTCAACAAAAAGCGATCTACCATCAAAAGATCAAATATATGATTTCAAATGAAATGATTATATAGCACTACATTTATATTAATACCCCGCGAGATGCCATAAGGCAAGGACAAGGAGTGTGAACCACAGAATCACAAAAATAACATTGTCATTGCATCGCATCTTATACTTCCGAAAAAAGAGACCAATATAGGCCATCTGTTCTCGCTGAAATCTCGCGAAATATTTTTACCATCTGACTGCGTGAATCTTGTTAACTGAGTGATGTAATCATGATGAACTCGAAATTAGTATCTGAATTTGCGCTTGTTTCCAACTTATTACTAGAAAATGTCAGTTATTAAGAACCAAATCAAAGTATTCATAGTTATGCAAATTCAGCTTGATGTACGCAATCTTTAGAGCACTTTAGAGCATTATTAGGAGTTGAATTCTAATATTTGAAATGTTGTGAATTTCGTTACGTGAATCCCATAAGTTAGCTTGAGGCTCATAAATTTACTCAATACGTTTTTCCTTTGTGGTTTTCGTTCTTTATTTAATATTTAATGGTGTTATTTTTTCGTAATTTTTATATATTCATAATTTCATAATTACATTTGTTATTATTTTCTTTCCTATAATATCTCTATTTCTTTTCTTGGTAAATTTACTTCTACCTTCCGGAAAAGTTTTGGCTCAATGTTAGACATATTTTTAGTGAGAAGATTGAAGGGGTCACTTTTTTCACCCTTGATGACATTTCGCTCAAACAGAAGAAGAAACTTAATTCCCCAAGGTTAATCTATTCATTGAAGGAAATGTTTTTCTGGTTCGACGCTTCCTTTTGAGTGGAATCCACACTTCCTTCTCCAGCTAAAGCAACGTCTCCCTCTGAAAATTCATTAGATCCCTCTTCTTTTTTCGGTTAAGAATGTCATTTGGGCAAGAGAAGAGATGCCATAGCAATTAAGAAACCTGGACTTTAGAGTTATTAAAGCCCTACCCGCGTTCAGTAATACTGGGCTTCAACTACGTTGAAGATAATTTGAGAATGAGAATATTCTCATTTTGAGGGTGATTTATAATCGTTTTATGGAAGAATATTTCGGAAACTATTTATTTAAGTAAAACCAATTGCTTTAAAGTTAAAAGAACTAAGCAGTCACTCATTCCCTTTCTCTAGTGATGGAGTGCTGTGCATGTAAAATCTTGAAATATGCACCATAACATCATTTATACATTTGTTTAAATGAATCACATACGGTGATGCCGCCATTTTACAATGCATTCAGAGCATACTTGTATATTGTAGCAATATGTGAGGGAATATACAAGAAACAAGGCAACAATAACATTTTTAAACGTTTATAAATGAGTTTTACCTTAATGTATCTATTCATAAAAGGTTGAACTAGAAACTAATCAACAATAACGAAATTGAATTATGCTATAGGCTTGGCTTTGTAAAGCGTATTGTCGGTAAATGCGATGAAAAG
This sequence comes from Sympetrum striolatum, assembly GCA_947579665.1. Lineage (NCBI taxonomy): Eukaryota > Metazoa > Arthropoda > Insecta > Odonata > Libellulidae > Sympetrum > Sympetrum striolatum. The sequence continues at coordinate 71,764,398 of OX388351.1, read as the reverse complement.
GTGAGAGAGCGATGTTATTTTACCTTGGTCAGACCCCTTCTGGAATATGCGGCAAGTATATGGGACCCGGCGGATGAAACGTGTACTCGCGAACTCGAGAAAGTGCAGCGTAAAGCGGTTCGTTTTGTTAAGAAATGCTACGATAAAAAAGCAAGCGTTACAAAAATGCTCTCAGACGTAGTTTGGGAATCCTTGAAAGAAAGGAGATTGGAAGCTAGGCTGCGATTGCTTAATAAATTCAGGGAAACTACATTTTCCAAAGATACAATCGGTATCATGCAACTCCCCTGCTACGTCGGTCGATCCGATAATGACCGTAAGTTAAGAGAAATAGATGTTAGGACGAATCGTTTTAGAGATTCATTCTTTCCGCGAACAATACGTGACAATAATCGAATAAGGAAGTAGTTTAGATTCAACTGGTGTTTACACCCCCTGCCACACGCCGAAAGGCGGCTTGTAGGGTATTAATGTAGATGTAGATGTAGATGTAGATGTAGATGCTCAGAAGTAGGTTTTTTGCCAAATTATTTACATGAGAGATTACTCACATGAAAGTTTATGAGAACCTTCTCTCAAGAATGAGTCAATTGACAGTCTGAAAGGGTCTATGGAGACCTTCCTCCATGGACCCTTCCCTCCGTAGATCAGAATGTTAGAAATTATATAGGAATGGGAATGTTGTGTAAGGAGCAATCTAAATGTAGAAAATTGTTCAAGCAGAGATTAACTTGAGTGGAATGAGATATTTAACTAGTGAAACGAATTGGGGATAATCAAAATATTTATTGTATTGCATTCCGTATACTAATAACATGATCTCTTGATGGATTAAAACATTGATCTATGCGAATATTCACGACTATGGTGTACTATAATCTTTTATATTCGATATGATTATCTGAACTGATACCTCAGTAGAGAATGGTAATTCATTCCACTATTTTTGTTAATAGAAATTTTCTTCAGCAAATTCGATATGTCTTGGGATCCTAAATTGCTAAATACTCAAAATTTATTCCCACATACCTCACTCTTCCACGATCATACAAGAATAGGGAGCAGTCCTTTTATATACTCGCACAATTTGAGCATTCGTAAATAAGTTTTGCTAGTAGCCTGTTCGTTATCTGATTAAGTAAATCAAAAGAAATCCTCGTCGGCCAATGAATTTGGTATAACTATATGTGCTTCTTAGTAGAGATATGACCGTGGTTTTGAAACATTTAAAAGGTGAAATGACGAATGGGAATTGTCAATTGATACTTTCAATCATCATTTCTGAAATGAATAACAATTACTCGCTTTAAAAGAATAATAAACAACTTATCACTCGAAATATTAACAATTAGCAGCTCCTCGCTCAAAGAACAAGATATTGGCATAGAGAAACACTTTAATCTCATTTTTATGTACTATATAGAAAATAATACCAGCATTTATACCAACCTTTTTAATTATACCCTACTGAAATACAATGTGAGGCTCCACACAATGGAGTTGAGAGATAATGTAAGATTTTTTGTAACTTGGTATTATAATAACTATGGAAAAATAGATCAGAAGTAAAAATTCTAATGGTAATGAACAACCTACCTAATTATTTGTAAGGGCTATCAGATATCTCAGAGGTGAAACCTCTGAAAGAATATTTCAGAGTTAAATAATTGTAATGAGTATTGTATCAAATTTTGTGCAATCGCTTATAAAATACAATAATTAAGTAATTATAATGATGAAAAACTATCTTTGCCACTTAATGTTTTCAATTTTGGGAACCTGCCGACAAACCTAAAGCTTGGTAGGACCCTTATAATGTAACTTCTACTTTTATTTCTTCTTTTTCTTTTGGCATTATGTATGTACTGTTTTTGCAAGCAAATCACTGACATAAATTTCTGTCATTCTTGCATAATTTTATGTTCTTTAATTGTTATTTTGAATTAAAAAATACCAGCATTGCAGGAATTTCCTGATTCAAAGATTTTATAGCAACGGTTCCATGAGGGCAACGTTATAAGTAAAAGTTGTTTTTCACAGAAATAAATGGCTCATTCACACTATTCTTATCTTTCTATTGCTGTAGTTATCCAAGCAAAAGAGCTCCATTTGTTCCTTAATATTCTCTCCTCCACATAGCCCGATGTAAGGGTTATTAGCACATGATTCAGCACTACCGAAGCTGAGTGTAGCTTAACGAGCCACTGTGCACTCAATCTTTCGGAACTCTGTGATTTAGTCTTCCTAACAACGTTCCTGAGGTGCAATGTGATTCGAGAGACGCCAGTGTAAGCGGATAATAGCTGGAGCGACGAGGATCCTCTTAGAATGCCGATGCACTACTTCTACTGATCCCATTGCGACGGGAATAGACCTCTCATAGCACTCTTTACAGCGCGGAATACGGATACGGGCCTCGTCACGAAAAAAGAGGTATTAATTGCTGCTACTGCAACGGATCTCACGAAGGCATTATCAGGAGCTTACGGAGCAGTATTCAGAGCTGTATAAATACAGAATTATGGAGCGTGCAACGCACCTCATGTGCAGTGTGCATAAGGGATTGTTGCAAATGTTATTATTCAATTTTGAGTTTTTATAGCGTTCCAAAAGACTAATCTTTTACTTTACTTCCTAAGAAAAGGTTTAAAATAATGTTAAACAAAACGAAGAAAAGATGTTATTATTGTAACATAGAGTATATTATTACTAAGTTTTATATATGGAATTTCTAGGGATCGTTTCTTCCTTCCGAGCGAAAAGAACAACATTAGTCCATAATAGCTTGTGTAAACGTCTATGCAAGATACCATGAAAAAAATCTGCCATAAGATCCTTCATAAGTGGTAATTTATTTACTGGTTCGTAGTTCACCTACTCACCATGAATGAGATATGATGTTACATACTAATGAATGAGAATACGTTTAAAAATAATCGAAGGTAGCTTGAATTCAGTTAATTAATATTTGTTGAAGGAGTACTTCTCCGCCGTGATTTAAATAGACTTATACGAAGAAGTACCCTCATTCGAAGTAGTTCATTCAAAATAAAACATGCATTTTATTATAAAAGGTTTCCATATTTATCTTAGTAGGGATATCGTTTTACGTTAGCATTTTGATCACCTATTTCAGCAACCACGTTAATCCCTATTTACCAATCCATCCTAATTTACATAGTATGTTTAAAGTGATTTAGCCCAAAAATATGTAATATTGTGGCTACTTACTCGCTGTACATTAGATAATAGGATTATAGAATGCTATATAATTACAAGTGTTATAGTTTAGTAACACTGGCATGTTTGATTTCACTCATCGCTGTGCACATTTCAAATCATTGTTTTGTAATATTTCCTAACATATAATAAAATCATGTTTGTAATTAGAGTAGTTCCCAATTTGCGCCATATGGTTGTGATTAATCTTTTGAATCTTCCTAGCTCGGTTAACTATTTATGTAGCTAACAAATCAATACAAAATGGTCTCAATTAATTTACCAAAAGCATAACTTTTACTTTCATTTATACTTACTATTTTCAGTTCAACTTTCTTTTCTCCAACCCATTCCATGTCTACTCAAAGCCAAAGCGTTAAAACAATGTGAAGGTTTTTCCCTTAGTTCCTCTTAAACGTACACTGCAATAAAAATTCTATTCCACGTATTCTTTCGTACTAAATGACTCCGCAGAATCCCATTTGCAAATCTTTGTCTAATTTACCAAGAAGAAACTCCCGCGAAGTAGAGTAGGGGCTGAATTAATTCACATTCTTTCCAAAATGTCATTTAAATGGAAGAGTTCGGTGAATAGCTCGTCTCCTCCTTATAATGAAAGGCACATCGGTCTTAGGAGCACTAATCCTGGCTCACTGCAAAGACCCACCACCTCAAATTTCACTTTTCTCTTCACTTTCTCCCTATCGTACTCGTTTATTTTTCCATCTCCTCGTTCTTCTCGCTTAATCCATCTTTTCCCTCTCTCTTTCTGTAACTTCTTAAGACTTCTCAATGCCTCCTGATACCAGCCCCTTGTTCCCGATTCCCCTATCTCCTTAAGTCACCTTTCTTCGAAATGCATTCTTCTTGTATATATTTCCTCGTCATTCTCGTCTCTTCGATAAAATTGGAGTGGAAATGTATCTTTATTAAAATGCTAGGATATCCGCTGAATAATATTACGAATAATACACAAAGTTTTCTCTCGAGTTTCGGAAACGTATGTGCTAGATCTCTTCACCTTCCAGATAGCAAGTATCCCTTGAGTGGAATCAAGGATGACTAGTGACAGCTCATTATTTGTTACCCAATTGTCCATTATAAGACCAGACACATTCTAATAATGCTGTTCCCCTTCTCTTCAAGCAATGGCCTATTCACAATGTTATCTTGGTATGTTGCAAATGCACTATTCACTAATTTCTGGTCCTAATGCTCATCCTATCTTAACTTCTCGCTCTAGTATCATCTGTATATATACATATTTTCATAAATTCCTCTCTCAAGTTCATTTCCAGCTTTTCTTCGGGTAATGTTTTCTCATCTGTCGTTCACAACATTCAACCAGGATGTTCCAGACCCTTCTGACCCTTTAAATCTCTTAGGCTCATCACTCTTAGGCAATTCACGATCTTTTTTCATATTATATTTATCTATTTTGTACTTTCAATCAAACTCAAAACATGCCTCTAGCCCTGAGATGTATTATCTTATTATTAATCTTTTCTCGAATATACACGCCGTATGATACGTATACGATATGATAAGATTTCTTTAAATTTAATTGCAGTTTTATTTGAAGGCCATTCTGCAATGAATATTATCTTGTGTCATATCCTAGTCAAAGTTTCCACTATCTTCTTGAAGGTTCCCAGCTTACTTTGATATGCGTATTAATCATAAAATATACATTTCTCTTTATTCATTATTGCATCTCGTTTGAGGTTTTAAGGTGTACGGAAACTATTCACAAGATCTCTTAATTCTCTAAATTAACTTCTTTGTGAGGGCTGTAAACCTACTCTTACCTATGCAATTCAAATCTCCTTTTAAGAGCAATGAATGCGTGTTCAATTAATCTGGCCGACAATTCTATTTTACAAATGGCTTCCGCTTAAGCAGTCGTCTTCAATTATATAATTTATAGTATTCTGGTGAGACTAATTATGTTAATTTAGGCCAAAAGTTTAGTTTAGTGGAGGCGGAATAGGTTCAACTTATCTTTTTTGGTTTATCAAGCTCAAAATTGGTGGAGATGTTCTTTGAACAGCCAAAAGCAAAATCCCAAAAATCCCAAAAAATCCCAGTTGGGCAACATGCCGAAATATTTAAACAAAAGTCGCCATCTTGGATTTTCGACCTTGAATCATATTGAACGGTATATCTCCGTATCTAATGGTGATAATGACACACGGTTTGCTTTAAACTGCTTACTAAAGTGTAAGCTAGACCCATGGCACTTTATGTTGAAAGAAAAATGAATAAATATAAAGCTACAAACGAAAAACAACTCGTCTTAGGGTAGCTTTAACGGGAAAATCTGCGTTTAATGTCGAATTTCGACCTTTTATTATCATTAAATCAAAAAATATATTGAAATAAAGGTTGTAGAACACATCAAAAGGCTTCAGAATGTTTTATTATAATCTCCGTAGTCCAAAAATTGTAGCTTCTACAAAGCGCCAAACACGCTCGCACACTCAGTAGATGACCTCTAACGCGGAGCGCCTATGTGCGAGTATCCATCAAAATACCGATTATAATGCCGGAAAGTATATTCTTATTCCTATATTCCTTATATTCTTATGTTATATTATATGCTATTGAATTCTATGACTATAATATAACTATTCAAAGAATTAACAAAATATTTTCCCAAATGGAAAACTAACGAAAATGATTTATAAAAATAAGGCAATAACATAAAAGGATAAAAAATTACAAGCTACCGACTATAAAGTGGAAATATAACCGGAAGAATTAATACTATCGAAGGAAAAGAATATAAAACCTTTCTAAACACTAACAACAATAAATCAACATAAGAATAGAAATAAAAAACACTACGTCGAAAATTCCACTTGAGTTTTAATACACGATCGGTTTCAGACAATTCTGTCCATCATCAGGTAAAAAGACCACAACTGCAGTGAATATATTAAAAACAATAGCCAATGAAGAAGCAAGGTCTGAGAGGGGAGGAAGGGTTAAGGGTATTATGTGAGGGAAGCAGCGGGAGGAGGCAAACAGTTGATAAAAGTAGGAAGTGCTTAGGAAAGAGGTGAATGTTAGTTAGCGTATAATTATGGTGTAAAATTTCTAATTGCTCCAGGTAGTTAAGCTCATTTCCTTGAGAATGGCTATGGAGGAGGGTGTTGGTAAAGTCTGAATGATGTTTACTGTCGAGTAAATGTTTAGCGAAATGTGAGGCACTGGAACCATTGAGGAATCTTACATTATTGCGATTTTTATTTAAGTGTGATCGATTGAGCGTATATTCGCATTAACATAATGTCTTTTGTATTCGAATTACTTTTTAACTTACTATGTTTGATATTTTTTCATTAGAAACGCTCTCTTACACGGAATAGAAGGGTGGTTGCAGAGATATGCTGCGGATAGAGATATTTGGCCCTTGGATGGAACACAGAATAAAATGAGTAATATGTGAAACTAATTGTATTACTATTGCTCATTCAGTATCACAGGTTGTAGTTATTTTTTATTTTCGTTGTGTTCTTTGTTTTTTTATTACCAATTCATATTCCATTTTTTATGTGTTTTTTAGGTACACGTTTGGGACAGTTCTCCATCGTGAAAGAAGAAAATAGGATGGCATAGGTGCTGAGGGAAAGACATTCATTCGATGGAAGGAGCAAAGAATAAAATGAGTATAATTTTAAGCTTATATTATTAAAACTCCTATTTTAGTTTAATAATAGTGCGCCTTTAATTGTAAGAATCTGAAAAAAAATTCGAAATTAATTTTACGAAATGATAGTTTTAAGCATTTTGATAGTATGTTTTCCTCAAGAAATAATTTCGATAATTGAATTTTTAAACTTGAGCTGCTTTATTATGTCTGGTTATGTCATCCAGCGGGGAGGTACTGCTGGTCTTTGTAGCAAAAAATAATGTGTTTTGAATAGTACGAGAACAATATTATTTAAACCTAGCATACGCGAACAATGTTCAAAGAGTAATTTAATTATCTTTTCATTAATTTGAGAGGACAAGTATGCGTTTCTTAAATTAAAGCATGTTTCGTAAATTCAGGACATTCTTTGACTTTGTCGGAAATCTCAATACTTTGGTAAAATCCATTTTCATGATTCACTCTACACTATGTTAGATAGATTCATGTTTGATTTAATGGCAGAAATAATAATTCTCTCTTCAATTTATAATAAATGCAATTTTGAGATTGTATTAATTCACTGTATGAAAATATTGTAGCCATGACATAGTAAATTCGGTATTTTATCATTTCAATGCATCCTCCGTAAATAACACTTTACTTTGTGTTACTGCTACGCGAGCGTTACATTTCCAATTAAATAAGTCCTATGTTTTCCGGCAATTACGCTTTCAGTCTATTTCGAATACATTTGTCTCAAAAATCATATGAAAATCAATGAAAGTTATAATTTTTACAAGATGAAATTACGTTAAAGAAATAACTCCCTGTGTTTGCCTTTGTTTCAATATTCGATTCTTATATAACCACGTACAATTTTCAATAATTGGTAGATAATGATTTTCTCTGAAAAGTATAATACTCATTCGAGAGTGAAGAGCAACAATCAAATAGGGAATCTAAATTTAAAATTCAGCAAAAATATATTATATTTATTATCACAGTTATTTTCATTAACCTTGATCACTGAAGTAGAAATTTAGGAAATGATTAATTGTTTTGGTTTCAAATTATTTTAGCAAATACCTCGATAGTCGTAGTAACGTATATTCTGAGCAGACATTCGAGTTTGTTGTTACGATCAGTTAACCATTTTTCTGAATTTAATGATTATTAAATCTCCATTTCATTTAAATATGTTTGTTAGTACTTATTAGTCTTGAATAATTTTCCTAGTTCAATCATATATCGTTTTCTATAAATAGGAAATACAGCCATTCTGACTTATAAATAAATAACAGAGCTTACTTTCTAATGAGTCTTGTACAAAGTCTTAGTGCGAGTGCAATACAAAAGGACTTCAGTTATATTAATTACCACCGTCTTTAGCTATGCATTCCTTACCTCACCCAATATAAATAAGAGTATAGAATATTTAATTAATAATTGAAGTTTGTTGACTAAGAGATTTGTGATGTTACTTGAGTATAATTGTATTTACTACAATTTTCTCAACGTTCCTCAATTCAATCCCTGAAAATTGTCTCTGAAATTCCTTACCAATCTGTTGTTTAAAATGTCTGTATGGAATGATCACTCACGTGAAGCATAATAAAGCAGGATTTAAAATGATAATATCAGGGATTAACTGAATTACAGACCATTTACATTATTACAGATAATTAAGATTCGTACAATCATACTTTTTTGTTTTCAAATGAATTACTGGAGTTAAATTTCGAAAATTATGATTTATAGCATTTTCTAATTATTTCAGTACATACTTTATACTATCTGAAGAAGTCATTCGAAATGGAATTTGAATCTGAGATCAGTAATCATCTTAAGCATTTATCTCTGCAATTCCCGTTCCGCTGAATTGATTTCATTGGTTAGTACATATTCAAATTATGAATTTGAATTGAAAAATCAGGCTTTAGTGTGTTTTATTAGGTATATCTCTGTTATCCTTGTATTTTAAATCATATGAGGTAATAATATTGAATACAATACTTCATAAAACATCTTTGATTTGTTAACAAATCTTGTCTTATGAGGTCGCATAGGAAATTCTTGTATGAGTGATCGGTACTAATATTTGCTCGTACTTATGCTTGCATCGTACAGTATTTATATGAAGTAATCAATTAATTTGTACTTCTCTTTTTTCAAATTTGGATGCAGTTAATTCACTCGCTCTAGGATGATTCTTATGGGTGTGATAACTTAAAGTGCGTTCAACCAAGCATCATCAAACTAATACATCCCGATGCCCTATACAGGTTATATGGTTCTTGTTAAGTTATATATGTTTTTCTTATAGTATGCTATTGTTTAGTTTTAACCGTTGCCCTCCGACGTTTATCACCTTAACTTAAACATATTTTTCAACGTAGTTATTTTTTTAAATGTTTCGTTATTTAATTATTAGTCTTTACATTAAATTATTTAAGTCACCAAAGTGTGTGTCGTTTTCTATAAATTTGAAATGAAGTCAAAGCGGTTTATTAATCAAAATTAAGTCTCAGGGGTTTCATAGACAATACTTTAATGCATCTGTTAGAGGAAATCCATTATAAAAATATGATATACCACCGTGTATATCTATTTATAAGTTTTTTGGTTCGATCCAAGCAAAACTCTTGGTAAAATTTTAAAGATATTAAGGAAAAAATATATTTTTAAATAAAAGTTTACAGGGTGGTTAGCGCTTGAGTAATCATGTGGGTTTCCCGTTGAGAATTAATTGTAAGTTAAGCTATTATACAGTACAAGTCTCGCAATTTCAATTAGATCTGCACTATCGAGAATAAAATTAGTACATTTTTTAAAACTTTCTATTGTATTCCGGTTTCGTAAGTAACATATTCTAAAATAAAGTAGAAGAAACTCGAACAAGATTCTCTACTTATGGAGAAGTCCATTTTATGTTTGTTTCACATCAACGCTACTGATACCAGATTCATAAATTAATTAATAAATTAGACCCTCGTGTACTTAGCTTTTTCAATCGCAGAAATAATGACGCCGAGGTGAAAGCGGATGCCATCAGATCGATGTGTTTTCCCTTTCATTCCTTCCGTTTTAACTGAGGTATTACATTCCAATATTTTCTTTTATCCTTAAGAGTAGCTTGCACTAATGTTTTCCTTATTCCTTACAACCTCAGGCATGTTATGCAAAGGAGTCACTTCAAGGTCTGGTCTCCATCAAATTTACATAACGTCCTATCTTACGCTTTTTTCAACCAAGGTTGACAGTGGAGCGTTCCCTTTTCACTTTCAATCCTTCCCGAAAGTTCACGGTCATGTTTTTGTAAATAATCTTCGAAAAGGTAAACATCCTTACTTTCGATTGTTCGCGTTACTGTTTCACGAGTCGGAATTAAACAAGGGCGTAATTATCTTTTTTTCTTAATCGTGTAATTTTGCTTTCCTTTTGACGTTTCTAGAATTCGGTTTCGACTATAGAAAACATTTTAAATTTTTAAAAGTAAATAATGTACATTTTTATTTTGCCTCGAGGGACGACGTCGGGGGACATCTTCGGTGGTTGAGCTGGTGGTCAGTCGAGAGACGGCTTCGGAAGACGGCGTGGGAGGACGACCAAAAGCGACTGCAACGGACGAAGAAGTGTGGATGGATTTTAGCCGGGAAAGAAATAAAGAAAACTTTCTTGAAGAAACAGTTTGTGACTTATAAAGTGTATCCCTAAGAGCACATCCCAATTATATGACTTTATTTTTGACGATTTATTGAACTATATATCGAACGATTCAGTGAGACTTTATCTATTTATAGAATTTCTACCATTTGCACTTATTATCTTCAATGTGTCTTCTGGTGTATACACAACTTGCCAAACGATGACAGGTTGCAAGTATTGGATTAATATAGTTGAATGAGACTCATGATGATGTATGTTTAATATGTATTTATTGAATTTCTATAACTTATCTATCTCTTCAGTGAAACTTTCATTTTTAATGATATTAAATAATTGAAATGGTGTTTGTATGTATGTAAGTGTATTGGTATATATGTTTAACTCTGTTATCTATCTACTATGTAACGATTATAACTAACGCTAATTTTATTACTTATGACACAGTTATGTAGTGTGACTTTATATGGATGTATTTATCTATATATTTATATATAATATTTGTCTCTTTAATAAATTCCGTATTTAAAAGGGTCTCTGGGGTAAGGGGATGAGGCCACAAAGTCTTAACTGCTCAATGCTAAATGATTAAAAGACAAGAAGAAGTACTTCGTTGTGAGAGAGTGTCGGGTCACGGGGTCCGGGAAAAGGGATCCCGCGAAGAGGTCCTCCGAGGGGTGCGGGCCTCCTGGGTAGAACACAATCGGAAGAGGGCCTCCGGGGAGAGGGCAATCGCGGGAGAGCCCCTCTGAGTGGGTCCTCTTGGTATGAGCTCTCCCGGAAGAGGGTCTTCTCGGGAGAGAGAGCGCGGGGATAGGGTCCCCTCAGCAGAGGCTCATTCCGGGAGAGGTCCCGCGGGGAGAGGGTCCTCTCGGGAGCAGTCCTATTGGGAGAGTGATCGCGGGGGAGAGTGGTCGCGGGGTAGAGGGATCGCGGGGGAGAGGGGTCGCGGGGGAGAGGGGTCGCGGGGGAGAGGGGTCGCGGGGGAGAGGGGTCGTGGGGGAGAGGGGTCGCGGGGGAGAGGGAACCAGATCATCAGGGAAAAGTTAAACACGGTATATAAAATGTATTTATGATCTCTATTCACATGCCGCGTTTCAAGTTTCCATGTTATCGGGAAGGGATTTTAAAAAATCTGAAAAATCGCCACAATGCATTTTAAATTATAATGGAAGATATATAGAAAATATAATAGAAGAGAGAACATTTGCCCTGATCTAGCGTCGAGCCAAGGATAATCTCCGAAGATTTATTTGTAGATTTTGTAGAATATACACGGCTTCCAGTGATTCCTCGAATTTCATTTCTCTAATTTGCCAAGAAGTGCCTCAAAAGAAGTTTCGAAAATCCCCGCAATGCATCTTCATAGTATAAATCGGAACTTCAGGGCCTTCTGGCATCAAACCCTGAGCTTCAAAGTCGCTTTTTTTCTGGTGGCTACACGTTATGGCCAGTACGTCGTAAAAATTTCAAGTCAGTGACACTAGTCGAACACGGTTAGAATTTTGATCCCCTATGAATGAATATTAAGGTGGGCCGAAAAAACGTTTTTTTCCACATCAAATTTTGTCTTTACGTGAAAATTGTGTACTGATATGAGGACCTCGCATGCAAAGTTTTCCGAAATCGGATAATATTAACCACTGCTGCCCTAAAGTTTAAAAATTTACGAAAATACAGGCGGAAATGAAAAACAAACGCCGATGGACACTGAGGTATTGTAAATATAGACATTTTAGTATCAACAATTAATTCATATCTCTGTGTTACGTTTTTGATATTTTAAATTAATTTAGCACACACTATGGTTTTACGACGCCTGAGAATGATCAACAAAGTTTATAGTATAGGCAACCCGCAACACGACCAAAAAAATTCTGGCGAAATGGTACATGACCTCACATTTTGCCTTTCAGAAGCCATAATTTTCATAATATTCCTATTTAAAGAAAATATTCCTTCAGAAATGTCTTGGTCATAATTTGGCGTAAAGTTATCCGTAGAAAAAAACATAAAAATATTAACTTTATCAAATAAATATGCATATGATTATTTGAAACGTTTCAAAAATAATTTAGGATATTTTATAGAGTCGATTCCTTCATAAGATAGAGGAAGCAGAAAAGGTTAGAAAGAGAATGATTATTAGATTGTTCAATACTATCTGAGCATGAGATTATGAGATCTAACTGTTGAAATGTCAGAAGATAATGAATCATCCAACCCCAATGATGCTGAAAATGCCAGAAAAAGTGGGCATGTCTATGAAGAAATTAAATTGACAATTGCCAATGACAGAAAGTGCATTTTTATGATAGATTTTAAAAACTTACGTCAATAAAATGCAAAAATTTATAGAATATGACCATATGGTGATAACTTAATGACCCTACCAATTAACTAATTAGAAAATTATTAATCCTAATCCTCTTCCACCATGACTGTATGCTCTCTTAAAGATACACAAACCTTCCCCATCCACCTAGTGATCACATGTTCTTCCTTACCAACACATAAACTGGCTTCCGAAGAGAACAAACTTATTAAAAACATAACCCAGGTTTAACCTAAATATGATAGTCGAAATCCATTGATCTAGCTATTAGATAAGATAAGAATTAAAAATTTGAAATTATGTGCTAACTCAAAAACTGTTTTGTTTGATGTTAATAACCAGTTTACAAATATTCTAAGAAAAGAGGTATTATTGTTGTTGTGGAAAAAATTATTGTATAATTAAAGCTTGGACAAAAATTATATCCAGTAAATATTATCGTTGACTGATATTTGTAACCCGCAGAATTACTTTTTTGTTTGAACAAGGATTTTACAATCAACCTGATGGTCTAACTATGGTCACCCCTCTTACCAATTTTAGCTGAAATATATTTAGACAATTTTGATAATAATGTGTTTCCAAATGCTCACAATGTGACAAAATGTTTTTGTTTGTGATTGAAATATGTTGACAATGTCCTTTGCATTTGGAATGGGTCCTGAAGTTTAAATAAAATTATTCTTAGAAATAGAACACATCTATAAGTTTTCTAGGCTATCCAAAAACTCAGATTCAGATGAATTTTCTACCTATTGCAAACGAATTGGACCTCACAATACACGTCACTTCAAGTCAGCCAGTGGCACATAAAAACACTGTTATTCATAATTTAATGCAACGCTTCTTAAACATCTCTCTCTCTCAATCAAACTTTTTTGCAAACTAAAATTAAAACATTCAAAAACATATTGGTACTATACTCCCACATAAAATCAAAACATTTTCAAGATAAATCCTGATAACCCCAATTCTATAGAAGAGCAATGCTGCAGGAAGTTGTATTTCCTCAGTAACATTAGCTATCACCTTGCCAACTCACACTTAAAAACACCAAATCTGCCTTTTGCTCTGTGCACAACGTAAGCATTGCTTAGTGTTTGATAAAATTTGTTGAAGTTTTCTGTACATTCATATAGTATTTGAAATTCAGGCATATTTGATTTTTATTAAAATCTATAGTGTAAAACGTGCATTATCAATTTCTTTAGATATTCAATTCAAGCATTTGAATTCAAATGACTGTACTAAAAAATATTAAATTCAATTCAATTCAACATTCAAGTCAATTCAGAAGGCATAATCTGCTTCTTGCAAAGGATGGTTAGAAAAACTTTTGTATTGGAATACCTTAACTCCATTTCTCATTTAGGTATGTAACAAAATGATCTGTGAATTTCCATTCTTGCTTTTCTTAATTCACCTTTTGACTCAAATTCTACTTGGACCACAGTAAAAATATTTTCTTCATATTTTTACAACTATTTTGCTCTAAATTTCAGTATTTGAAAAATTCTGTTATGCTCAGAAGTGAAATCACACTTTTATAATAATTTTCTTATTTGTTATGTCAAGCCATATGCTAAATAAATAATAACAAGCTGAGAGATGTCACACCATTCTAATAAAAATTTTGGACATATTTATGCACAAATACATGTATCAATATAAAATTTCAGTTCCTGGAAGAAAATGAGAAATTCAATATGGGTTATTGAATTTTACTCAGGTGAATCTAGGTTCAAAACAGACAGACTAATCAATATTATGAAGAATAAGCTAGAGGATAGCTTATGTATATTATCTAATAGAGGAAGGATATTTATTCCAAGTAAATGAGATATTATTATCCATTCCAATGTTTTCTTATTCACTACAACTAGTTGAGAGCACAATAAATTAACTGAGAATAAAATATTATAGTTCAACAGTTAATGGAAATTAGGAAATAGTAATAGAGAACAAGAATAAAGCATATTGACTAAATACCTTGAAATGTTTCTTAAAACGTCCCTAATAGCAAACATGTAAAATTTCATCTATATGCAACTATCCAATGATATTTTACAAACAAAATAATTGTGAAACGTAACAATATAAATATAAAATTTTGCAGTGATGTAACAAATTTACCCTTTGTTCAAAACAAAATAATTCAATAAATATATGAGGACATCATAACAATTTGGAATTCCACTCTTCTTTTTCCACTATCGATGAATTTTCATCAAAAAGGCATTAATAATGAAGAAGAGAGCATTTCGGCATCTGAAGAACTTCTGCCATAAAGAAATAAATTACAATATTATAAATAATTAAATATGCACACATTAATCACTGAAGTTGATTAAAAATACAAATCTATAATTATGAAATAGATAACACACAAAGGGTCAGTTTATTTGTAATGATATAATTTACATATAATGTTTAAACCCTCTAATTAATGAACAGCATGTTCCAATTTCTTGTTTAATAATTCATGAGAGAAATAATCCCTTTAAAAGACCAATTATGCACTTTCTTGGCAACACCTAATGTTAAAATTATTCTCAGGAGACATAAAAACTGGAAATGTGAGAAAAATCCTTTTGCATCAATGAAATTCATGAATGAATAGCACAAAATAGAGAAAATAATCACTTCTTTTTAGACTCTTAAAGGTAATTGAGTCTTGTTAATAAAATATTACATGTTCAGTCAAATAATATAATCATCAACAATTAATGCACAACTGCTCTTAATGCATACTTTTTCTATCCTTACACATATCAGTCTTAACATTATATTGAATTACAGTACCTTGACAAAAGTCACTCCTATTTCAATCATGCAGTTTACAATAGACCAAAAACAATCGGTTAAATGATTTAAATTTTTTCACAAGGACATTCTTCATGGTTTCCTTACAAATTTGAATATCTGGCAACTAATTGTAAGATAAAAATGCTACATAGTCCATCATAGAGGAAACGGTGAATTTGATGCTTTAAGAAATTATTTAATTCCCAAATCTATCATCTATTCTGATTAAGAAAAGTATGAAATCTTATAAGAATGATTATTATTTTATGTCAAATGAGATTCACCTTTTATTTACACAAAAAAACTTCATATGCATAAAAGTATTAAGAAATTTTAAATACTTTTGCTGTTGCACAGATGGGTAATATTCTAGAATGTACTATATACTTGTATATAGCATATACGACTACCACTAGATTGTATCTCAAATTTCTATTTCCATTCACTCAAAATTATTTTACCATAAACAGAGATTATTGGTCTGCATAATATCAATAATTATTTGCATTTTCAATCTTGTGGTTGTTATGATATTTAATTGAGATTTGACAGATACTTACACTAACTTTTTAATAACATATTTTACTCATAAAGCAATAAATACTTCTGTCATGTAAGGCAAAATTTAACATTGATTTCACATTTTAAAATATGTTCCTGAAGGCCAACAGATACATGAGTATATACAGTAGAAGTCCGTTACAACCAGAGCAGAAAAAAATTGGAAAGGTACTCATTATAAAGCGTACTCGCTGTAGCCAATCTCTAATTCTGATGTCCTTCCTCTTGAATCCGAGTGTGGCAGAATGGAACTGTAGGGTTTTTAACAACGCAAATGCTTCAGATTGCATGAAAAAGTAGGTTTTAAATAAAATATTACTTGATTTATCAATGAAATAATAATTTTATACACAAATATAAACAAAGTGCTTCAGGGACTCACGTCTAATGATCGACTGAGTAAAGAGTGATGTTCAACAAGTGGAATAGGTACCTCTAATTCATATTAAATTACTTTCTCGAGATATTTTTCATTCACACACTTCATAAGCAATGACTGTCTTGCGAGGGAGGGGGAAAGGTTACCCTGGGAATCCGAATCAGCACTGCTTTAATCTCTTATATTTCAGCCCATCCTGGATCAGACAATTTGGTGCCAAGTTTTGTGTAAAAATGAATCCTAGGGGTGGGTTAATGGGAACTCAATTAAAAATCCCTGTGCTGACTAGAAGAGCCATCGCCAAAAAGAAAAAAGAGAGGAGGGGATGAGATATACAGAGGGGAGAGTCTCTTATCAAAGCTCCCTGGGGCATTTTTTCCAAGGAAGGGTGAGGCAAGTTGTGGGAAACAAATGCGAATTAGGAGATGATAATTTTTGCATTTAATTTTTTTCTGTTGTTTAAAGAGATAATGCGCCTCAGATAACCATTTGCTATTCAAAGTTGGTCTCTCCCATCAATTGACGATTAGGAGATATACCTCCTACAAGGTAAATATAGAATCATGGCACTGGTTATACTGATACTTCTGAAATAACCACTCGTTATACTGGATTCCATATCATTTTTGCTGTGAGATGGACAACAGCCAAAAAATCATACTCAATAATGCAACTCTCATAAAAGGCTGCACTCGTTATAACAGACTTCCACTGTATTTCTGAAATGCTAATGGAACATCTTTCAATCAACAACTTATGGTATTGGGTTCGTCATAATATGAGATCTAAAAATAAAACAATAATAATGATAAATTGAAAACAAATTAATAGTAAATACATTATAGTTTTAAAAAACATTAAAATATACAATAGTCAATATTCTAGAATTTGTGGATATTCAAAATGAGAAAAAATACCCATTTGGAATATAAAAAATTTTATGATGCTGTTATATGAAGAAATATGCATCATTATGAAAGTTTGCACAGTGTTTATTGTTGAGTAATTATTAATTATCTATTTTTCTGTATGAAAGGGAGTAAAAATAATTTAAATCACCAAAACTCACTGCAAGTTTACACAATTATTATGGAATGAGCAAAGTCAAGTCAAATTTAAAAAATCACAGCTCAAACCTGCTCAATAAAAGGTCAAAAGAAAAGAAATCAAATTTTGATTTGTAATTAGCCTGAAAAAAATAATAATCAGATGCATTATTTTATTAAGGGGCATAAGCATGAACTATTAGAAAATATAAGACATAATATTCAATAAATATGGAATTTACTTTCATAACCAAATTAGCATAATTAAGATATAATGATGAGATTTAAAATAACTTAACAGTGTAAATATAGTTCTAATATAAATTTAATAATAATATTTTAATATATATTCAATGAAAGCAATATGATGATGCCCAGACAGCATTGTGTAGCATATATCTGTATATACAAGTAATACACCAACTATGATGCGTACATAAGGTTTATAGGAGGTGCAGAGAATATTTATACAAATATTTCTGGAATGCAATGTATCTATAAAATCGAGAGTTATAACAGAAAAGGACACCAATATGTATGTGAAGTTTTAGGCAAATTTGTGTGTTTAAATTCTACAAATATATTTTTCCACACAGTACATCACATCCAACAATGATATGAAAAAAAAAGTGCTGGTGTTTGCCATGTTCTCCTGGCCAGTATGAAATGATTTTGTTCACTTTGGTTCCTTCAAATTTTGTGGTTTATTCCTGTATTCTTGTTGTGCTTTCCTGCTTCTTAAATCATCATCGTTTCCACCTCGTAGGCTGCAGAAAAGGATGTGTTTATAAAGCTATGGAATGTGTTTGTGAAGCTATCAGTATATTTCCTTTTGATACAGTTTGAAGTATCCCAAATCCTCGAATGCTCTCGTAAACCAATACGAATATCCTAAATAAATTAACCTAAGTTATGTTTTGATTATGCTTATATAATAATTAAAGCACAATTTAATAAAAGAAATAAATGTAAGTATAATTTATGTTGTTATAGCTTAACTTTGTGTTTTTTTGAGTGCTTTCAGTGTCAAAGTCAATATCATGTATTTGATCCTGCAATAATAAACAATATTATTAAAATGACAAATCGATGATATGGACAATATGGAATTTTGATATTGGAGTCATATATGTAGCATACTGAATGATGAGAAGCATATCTTTATGAAAATCAAAAGATAGAAAATGTAAATAGACGATGTATACACATCATTCCATATATATAAATGTACAACACCTGCTGAATCTCTTGAGTATATGTATGCACATAGTAGGCTGCATACAATGTGTGTCTTTGTATACAGATATGATATCATATACTTCATGTAGTGGACATTAATCTGAATAATAATAATCAATATATGATGTACATAATAAGAAATGTACATATGTACGCACAATGTTGGAATCACAAATACAGCCAATGCTTTGCTGTCTGGGTACCATCATCGTACAGCCATAATATTTTTTATTTGTAAAAATTTCAAAAAGATTATGTAACACTCATTCAGATTGATGAAATATATGATCCTCATTCATAATTAACAACAAAAAAATGTTAAAAGGGAATATAAATATACCTTATGATGGTGTGTATAAGATTTGCAGTAGCAAAATTGTGTGATAAACATACATATTCTGAGGTGCTTAAGTGTATTGTATGATTGAGTTTGATATTCCCGAAATTGACCAGTCTCCTTTTATTAACTATTTTAAATTCAGATGGGCTATTTGTCCAGAACTAATCAATTTGGTTAAATTTAATTGAAAGATGACTGGTTGCAGAATTCAATTCGATTCATAGGTTTCCTATTATTATGTAGCACACAGTTTTGTGTCAACAGATGCACAAATGCTGGTAATAAATAACCAAGATGGAATAATACAATTACTTGATTGCAAACTTGAGAGAGGGTTGTCCAACTTCTTGGTTGAGGCAGACCAATAAATAAGGAAAGCCTGGTTTCCCAACCTTGAGTTTTGGGAGAAGAATATAGTAAGAATTTCAAATATAATTCACTCTGCATAAAAAAATTGAAATTATAAAAGCTGAGGATCAAAGGATGATAGCTTATTTTAATTAAGAAAAGCATTTCAAAATTTCCCAGGCTTCATATGGGTGATGAACTTCTGATGTAGCAGATTTGTTCATTCTTGGTGTGGGATTCTTTCCTGAAAATGGAGAAACTCAAATTTGAAACAGCCTATTATTCTGAAATTGAAGCATCAATGGAATGGTAGGCATCATCCTTTCAAAATGTGAATGGAAAATTCCAAAAGAGAAAAAGCTATTCCAAAGTTTGAATAAGTAACTAAGATGTTCTAAGGGCGAGACCCCTCATTAATGGAAAAATCGCCAAGAGAATAGGGAACTTACGAGGAAAGGGGTTTTTTGTGTTGGAGAAGGCAGTTTCTAGGGTTAAAAAGTAAACAAGCAATTGCTGAGGAAAAGGGTAAGGGAGATAAACAAGACAAAGGACTCAGTATTTCATGAAAGAGATAATTAAAGACACACACTTACTGCGTCTGTTGATATTACAAAATTTTGAAACCATGCTAGTAAGTGGAAGAATCTGTTGAAACAGTAGCCTTTGATAATTCATTCTCAATTATGGAGCATCCAAATCCAGCTTTGATGAGAGATTGACTTCAACGCAGGACCAACAATTTTTTTCACAGTAATTAATTGAAAAAATAAAATATGTATACAAATGAATGTATTAAGAATGTGACACACAGACTATTATTTAGAAATTACCCAATATTTCGGTTTTATCACATCCACAGAAAAATGCTCAATATTAGCGTGCCTTAAAAAAAGACAAAATAAGACATTTTGCAGGTGGATGTGTCCTCTCGCCTTACTTCTAGCTAAAATTAAAATGCACACAATGAGTGATTATTTTTCCTCTGCTTCAATGTGCTCTTCCCTACTTCCCTCCTCATCTCCCTTTTCATCATCACTCCCATCTTTCTGCTCTTCTTTACCTATTTCAGCTTCCTCGTCCTTAATCTCATCCTCTACTCCTGTTCCTTCTTCAATATCACCATCAATGCTCTGATGGCATGTTTTGTCATCTTCCGGATCACTTTCATAGGATTCATCGTACTCGATCTTACTCTGATCAAAAGGAGAATGAGTGATGTCCTCTCTTGATAACAGTCTCACGCTATGCTTTCGAGATCTCTTTCTGCTTTTCTCTTCCTTCGCAGACAACTTCACGGCCTTCTTCTGTTGAACCTCTTTGATGAGCTTTCTCGGTAATCTTACCTGGAGAGTAAATTTTGTTTTAATAAAACAACTTCAGAATTTGGAATCAAAGCTAGTTAATTTCCAGATGAAGTTCTTCATATTGTTAAAGTATAGATAGGTCACAAATTATGTCAGACAATGTTTTGATTAAATATGTAACATAGCATTCATAGGATTAGTTTTCCATAAATTTGTACCAAATACCAAATAAAACTTCTTAAACCTAAAATAATTACTTTAAGGTTCCAAGATGCTAGAACTTAGACTAATGCAAAACATAGAATACTGTACCTACATCAAGGAATTAATGAAGAAATAAGTTTGATGCCATTAGAATTCCTGAAAATTACTCCAATTGTAAAGTTTAGGACAGTTAAATTGCTGAACTGAGTCTGTATAATCGGAATTGTCATGTTATCTCTCAGAACTGTTTTTGATTCCTCACTTTAGTTATTGATGTTAGCAATATGCTTGTATTGTATGTTTCTTTTATTTTTGCCTTATTTTCCGTTTCACTTGTCACTTGTTTCTTTTCGGTAACAGTCTCTCTAGTCAGCATTGGAATTTTTAAATTATTGGAATTCACCTATGCTAATGATATGAAAGATAAGCATCAATTTCTTTAAATATTGCATTTGGAAGACTTTTTGCTTATAGCTTTAGTTGTAGATGGTTATTTCAACAATATATCTATGAAATATAAATAGCAGCACATGGAAGACGACATGCCAATTCGAAAGAAAACTTTATATATAACATTGACAATGTTTTCCTATGTATGTTAAATGTTTTCCGCTGAATTTAAGGAAAATTATATAATTTGTAAAATAGAAATATCAAATTGAGAGCTCCATAGAGCAAAGATAGGCTCCAAGATACTCTTGCTACTCATTTGATTTTATTTTAAAATGCTCAGTTTGCTGTGTGCTGAAACATAAATTAATATCTATAAATGGTGAATTGTAATAATGTTTTCTTAACAGTAGCTAAGAATAAAATTTATCAAACTAGGATATAATTCTGGTGGAAATTACTTTAGATGGATACATTGAAGTATAAAAAATGAATATATAAGAGGAATGAAACATGTTATCAAACATGAAATTAAGGATTAAAAATTTCTAATAAGCTCTGGAAATATAGCCCAAATAAGGAAATACCCAAAGAAAATTTTGGAAGTGGACATAATGTAGCCACTGAAGGCTATCTCTGACCAAAACAACATAGGTATAAAGTTTTGAAAAGGAAAAGCTTGCTATATCAGAATTAAACAAAGCTATTCTATTTTTAATCTTCATCAATGATATAGCTAATATACTTGACACCAATGGAACCTGTATGATAATGTATGCCGATGACATAAATATTCTATTATCTAGTCCTAATATCACTAACCTAGCACCAATTGGAGATGCAATAATTTCCAGGTCATCAGAATGGTGCCTGCATAATAGACAGAAATTAAATCAAGAAAAAAGTCATATAGTTGTTTTCGGAACCAAGGATAAACATTTTGATAACTTCTGCTTGAACTTCAAGGATCTAAGGCTCACAACTTCCGAGAACCTGAAATTCCTTGGGCTACATATTGATCCTTGTCTCACCTGGAGCAACCATGTTGACTACCTACTTAAAAACTTATTTCAATCTTCTATTTATTTTGTGTATTAAGGTAATCAGTCAAAAAATCCTACTTAATATGTACTATGGTTATCTTTACTCCAGGGTCACATATGG
The DNA here is from genome assembly GCA_947579665.1 of Sympetrum striolatum. NCBI lineage: Eukaryota > Metazoa > Arthropoda > Insecta > Odonata > Libellulidae > Sympetrum > Sympetrum striolatum. The sequence goes on along the minus strand of OX388351.1, from coordinate 71,741,764 downwards.
AATTACACTCTGGGGTTCTTCAACCAGACTGATTGAAATTTTTAGAATTCGGAAGAAGATCATAAGAAGAATTGCTAATGCACCCAACCTGCAAACCATTATTTCAAAAATTAAAAATTTTAGCTGTGCCATCTATTTACACATATAATTTCTTATTGTTTGTTAAAAGGAACATTAGCAAATACCAACTAAATGAGTCCTTTCATCACCATGACACAAAAAGGAAATGAGATCTACATTTACCAAGATCTCTCAATAAATGCCACGCAAGAGCCCCAAAGGTGATGGCCATAACTATATACAATAAACTACCATCCAAAATTAAGGAGATTGGTAATTTAATGACTTTTAAGCATACCACTCACAAGTACTTACTTGAAAAATGTTACTATTCTGTTCAGGAATACTTAGAGTGATTTAGAATACGGATTTTACTTAGAAAGATTTAGAACTTGACTTGCCCTATACATACTTACAGTATTGTCTTTGGATTAATAAAAATTATTATTATTATTAATTTGGTATGTTTGACCTATGTCTCTGAAGTCTTTTTGAATTAATAGTTAACCACTCACATGAAATTTCACCTTCACCTTTTGCCTTTTTAAAATAAAAATGTATGGTGCGTCTATAAATTGAGCTCAGAAATAAATCTATAATATAAAATAGAGTGTGGGTGTGTGTGTGTGGGTGTGTGTGTGTGGGTGTGTGTGGGTGTGTGTATGTATGTTCGCTAAAAACTCGAGAACCGAGAGTCGCAAAACTTTGAAATTTTCTACATTATTAAAAGTCGACACCGCGCAGAGTATAGGCTACTTTTTATTTCCCTAAGGTCCACGGTTCGAACCCAGACGGGTCAAAACTTTTCCATAAGAAATACAGGTGGAGGTCAGTTTTTTCATAGCAGAGTTCATTTCTTTTTCAAAATTAAATTAGAAATAATGGTCCTAGAAAGTCGAATTTAGCACCAAAAGAAGGAGAATAGAATAAAAATTCTTATTATGGTCGTGGAATATCGCTTTCGATTTGAAATTGCGCACAATTAGATAAAGTACATGAACATTTTATTGAAATTTTGAGGTCGTAAACAACCCATCCCCCTGACGATCAAGGCGATTGATTTCGAGCTCATGCGTAATTCCATAAGAAGACATGGAAAATGAATGCCCATATACAATTAATGCTGTAAGATATCTATTATATATAATTCCTTCTCCGGATTCATTCATATCTATTATACATATAGACGTTTCTCTGGATATACCTATGTATAGGGGATCAAAATTCTACCCATGTTCCCCAAGTACCACTGATTTGAAATATTTGTGACGTGGTGATCATAACGCGTACCCTCCAGAAAAAGGGCGACTTTGAACCTCAGTGTCATGGGTTCGATTCCAGAAGGCCCAAAAGTCACGATTTTCTCCATAAAGATACATTGCGGGGATTTTCAAAAATTTTTTGAGGCACTTTCCAGCAAAGTAGAGAGTTGAAATTCGAGGTATCGCTGGAGGCGTGCGTGTCCGACAAAAACCATTAAGACATCATCGAAGATAATCCTTGGTTCGATGCTAGGTCATGGCAAATATTCTACCGTTTAATTTACATTGCGATTTTTAAGATTTATTTTTAATAACTTTCCGATAAGATGGAAACTTGAAACTCGGCAAGTGGATAGAGACCGTAAATATCTTTTATATACGTTGTTGAACGTTCCACTGACTGTCCTTGGTTCAATTTCATAAGGCCATTTACATTCCTCAATGCATTTCTTATGGAGATAACGGAAACAAATTTTAAGTACTTCCCGGCATGATATCGACTTCAAACTTTGCATCAAATAAAATCAAGTCTTAAAAAGTCTTACGGTCTATTCACAGCTACTAATAAGTCCTGGGTTCGACACCAGGGGTCTCTAAAATTAATAATTGTTACGATGTTTAAGAATTTTTTTGAACCTCTTCCCGATAATATAGAACCTTAAAACTTGGCATGCAAATAAATATCATTGATACATTTCAAATACGTGTTTTAGAATACCTTGATCATCCTTGGTTCGATCCCAGAAAGCCCTATGCATTTCAGAAGGGAATAATGTAGTCCTATTTCAGGACCTTTCTGGTATGATATGGACTTCAAACTTAGCATTTATTAAGATCAGGTCCTATCAAGTTATAATAGCCCATTTGCATCCGCTAATAAGTCCTGGGTTCGACACCAGGCATCTACAAATAGGAATATATGTGAACAGCAGGACGTCGTTTGAGGAAGTTGCAGCTGATCTTCTGTTGTTTAGTATTGGGGTACAAGTCAGCTCCATAATACACTTACTTTCTGCAAAGAATGTTCTTCGTTGGTTTTGAGTGATATATATATAGAATATATTTCTGTTATTTGTGTTTAATCATCGTTTCCAAGAAGCATTTTTCCCTTGCAGAAAATGTCTCTTGTGGTGCTGCTTATCCTAATGTGATCATCGAATATATTTTATAATCTTTAAATCAATTTTGTAATCATCGAAGAAAGTGTTTATTCAAAGGATATGAGATTAAATCTTTAGGTGACTTTGTAGACTTAATTATAATTTCATTTACTTTGTTCACTGGTTTGGAAAAAAATATAGGCTAGAAGCAGCTATCTACCAAAAATTATGAGGCAAGTGTTACGATCAAGACTGTATTAAGAGTAATTATCAATTTGGGTTTCCCCGTTGAGAATCAACAGGCACTTCTGCTAGTAAAGAATAAAAAAGCAAATAACACTCAATAAATGAATTCAGGGCAAAAATAGATGGAGGTTAGAGGTAGGTGTAGAGGGTAATCAAATCATTTCCAGCCATTATCATTTAAGAATTATTGAGCAATGTTTACAAGATGGTTGTCATGAATTAAAACAATACCACAGGAGAGCATTCTTGTTCTGTATTGAGTGACAAAGTTTTCAAAGTATCTCAAAACATTATCATTGATTAGTTTTCCTCATAAAAAAACATCCATTACTATTAGAAAACCAACAAGGAAAGCGTTGAGGTGAATTTGCACATAAGGACGTGCACCCAGGAAAATTCCCAAGGAAACACGGACTTGAAAAAAGTCTGATGGGGCCAGGAATCGAACCCGGGATCTTCCTCTATCCAGGAGGCTGCTTTAACCATCTAAGCTACCCGGCCAGAACATTTTAACAAGCCGTTTTGGGGACTTTGTGTGTAAAGGCAAGTGTATTTATGTGTTTCATCTCACTGTGTGGCATCATCTACGGCCATGGCCTCATCGATGCACCGGCAACACAAAGAGGTGTAAGAACTATTAGAAAACAAATTGCAAATCTAATTTCAGCAGGATTTTCAGTTTTCTTTGCAAATTTAAATAATCATAGCAAAGCATATGCAATAGAAGGCCACCAAAAAATCATTAAAAGTAAGGAAGAATAGACTTTTAAAATTCCAACATAATTGGGAATTGATCCCGGGTCTTCCAATTGCCAGTCAGGTGCTCTGTCCATTAAACTTTTCACCAGAGCGTTCTCTCAAGCTATTAGGAAGAATTTGTAGGCATTGAACATTGCAAGTCTGTCTGCATGGCGGCATCGTTTGCTGTCTTGGCTTCATAGAAGCACCAGTCACACAAAGAGGAGGAAAGGAATACTCCTTTAGATAGGTAAACAAGAAAAGTGGGTGTGGTGATTATAGCAGGAGTTGGAATACTCAAAATGAAGAATAGGAACTAAATATATTACAGATAAAGATGAACTGAACCAAAATTTAGTCTTTTCATTCACTGGAGTGAAAACCAGAATGAAAATAATTACATATTACTTCAATACTCAAAATGAAGAAGAGGAACTAAATATATCACAATATTGTCAAACACCTTAATGGTTGATTATCGAAAGGGGAATGTTACTTTCAAAATAGATACATTTATGATATTACAACTGAAATAGAAATCCTGAATGAATGGATAAAGGAAGTGTACCTCAGACTGTCTTTCAAATAGAGTAGGTATTCTGTACACTCTACTCATCATGGTTTCCATCTGCATTTGGTGCAGGCGTCTTTGATGATCCTCTTCCTCTTGCCTGGTGCATGCTCGCATTGCTAAATCCTCATCCACTCCAGTCCAGCCAGAAATGATTTTCCACGCTGGGTTCTTCCTAAACTCTTTCTCTCTCATGCGCATTTCCTCTCTCATCTGCCTCTCCTCCTTCCTCCTCACCTTCTCTTGTTCCGCACGTTCCCTAAACAAGCAATAAACACCAATTGACTGAGAAATTCAGCAAATTAATTTCAGAACAAAAGGCCAAAATATAGAAGACAACATCATGGAGCAACATCACTTCATCTTTCTTCAGAAGCACTGTCTTGGCTAAATGAAAATCCCTATTGAAAACTAGAGTAAAGATTGCAGCATTTTTTTAGACATTTTCTATGATGGAAATCCATTTACCGCTTAGGAAATCATTTCATTTGCTATAGCATTCTGTGAAATGGTAAATTCCTTCTGATCAACAAGATGGGGGCAGCAAAAACTCCTGAGATTACTCCAGCCTACAGGAACAAGCAACAATGTGGATCAAATAGATGAAGAATGGAATAGCTTAAGAAGCACATTAAGTATTGCTGCAGAAGTATCTGAAACTTGCAGAAGAGGGACATATCTACCATTTTGGCTCTTACCTAATTGCTAAGAAAATTTCTCAAGGAGTGTAATATTACAAGAATTACAATTCTGCATGAGATAAGATGTGAGGAATTGTATTTGAAGAGTTACTGGCCAATCAGCCTCCTTCCTGTAGTTAGCATTTGAGAGAATAACATGTGAATTGCTGGAGACAATTCTGGCATCTCCTCAGTCAAGAGAACAAGCTGGATCACGCATGTGATTCAGCACCATGGACTACACACTATAAGAAATCACCAGCTAAATAGATGAATAAGAAATGCAACTGGTATTTTGGACAGAGACTTTAAACTCAGTAAGTATTTCTTCGGTAGAGTAGATCTCCAATGAAACAAAATACCACTGCGTCCATAGTGCTGATGATGTGACTGCCTCTCATCAATTCTTTTCACTACCATTCTGTTTTTTATCCTTCTTTTAAAACCCATCACTGAGATAAGGATTTGTGGTTTAATGGAAAGTATGTGTCACTCATCTGCATTTTGGAGATGATATTCTACTCAACACAACTGATGGAAAAATTTAGCTTCAAGACCTCTAAAAAAAACACAACACTTCATTACAAAAGATAGGAATCAGGATGAACTTAACTAAACACCTTAAGCCATCTTATGAAAAACCAAAAAGATTCCTTAAGCTGCAAGATGACTTTAAAGAGTTTTTTTTGTTTTCCAATCAGCATCAGTAGTCTCTCCTATATTCAGCATTTTCACAAAAACAACAGTAAAGTATAACTCATTTGCAGCACAAGTATCAATGAAACTTCAAGAGATGCCTCTCGATATTTGATTGGAATACTGATACCTAGGACAACTGGTAATAACAAGTGAGAGGAACTGCAATAAAGAAAAAGTGAGAGTAATTAAACACAGCAATAATTTAGCAACTTCCGATAACATTAAGAAGTTCAGAGGGCTGCATGCTTGAAATCTAAAGGAGAGATAGGAAATGCAATAACTTGGTGAGGATGATGATGGGAGTGACAGACATTATCGATAAAATAAGATCACTGAAATGCATACGGAAAGTTCTTTCGGTAAAAAGAAATAACAATTGTTCAGCTGCAGTTCTCAACAAAACTCCAAAAAATGTGCAGAGACCAAGGAGTAGATCAAATAAACAAAGGAGCAAACAGATGGAGATATCATCAAAACTTAAGGGTAATGTGCTAAGGAGAAGCTCCTAACAGAGAAATGTAGAAACACTTGGGGAGTCCTACAACCAATAACAGATTAGAAATATATACATCCCCTCCTCATCACCGCCACAGTTCATTGCATCATTGGGGCGGAGGGGTGTTAGCGGAGGTTGGAGGCGATGTATAGCCTAGGTTCAACCATGCTAAGAAGGCTTTAACAATATCTCCAGCCAAATAATGAAAGTAGTATTCACCAACCGGCAGTAGGACAGCCTGGGGAATTATTGTCCAAACCCCCCCAAATACAAGTACAATTTTCAGGATGAGCTTCTTTAATGGAAATTTATCCAGACGTAAAAGCACCACCCATTTGGATGTCCGGGAGGTGGTGGCATTTAAGAGGTCCATCACGAAGGAAAGAATTACTACCCTGCAATTCACAACCTACAACTGCCGCAGCTTGAAGAGTGAAGAACGATTGCTGGAACTACTCAATGAAGCAGAGAAGATAAAATGGGATGTCATCGGTCTCAGCGAACTCAGAGGTAAATCAGAAGAACTACTTACACTGAAGGAAGGACATTCATTCTTTTACAGGGGTACCAAGGATGGAAGAAATGAAGGCGTTGGATTCTTGATCAACAAGAGATGGAAGGATAATGTGGTAAAAATCGAAGGTGTATCAGATAGAATTTGTAAACTCAAACTAAGGATAAATGAGCGTTACTCAGTAGAGGTCATCCGAGTCTACGCACCAAAAGCAAAGAGGAAATTGAAAACTTCTACCTAACTCTCTGCACTGAACATGACAAGGAGGCCCACTACTATAAAGTCATTATGGGAGATTTTAATGCTTGTATAGGTCAGTGGGAACAAGATGACACTGTCACAGGACAATATGGACTGGGCCAGAGAAATGAGCGAGGTCACCGTTTGGTGGAGTTTGCGCACCGATATGTATATAACATATACAGACTTTAAGATAAATCCTACAATGAAATGGACATGGAGAGGTCCCAATGGAACAAAAAATGAAACAGACTACATATTGGTAAACAGACTATACACTGTAACTAACTGAGAAGTTTTGAATAACTTCAACACTGGAAGTGACCACAGAATTGTTAGATGCAGAATTAACATTAACCCCTGAATGGAACAAAAGAAGTTGGTTTCTTGCAGGAAGGATGATATAAATATCAGTAAACTATCAGATGACAAGAAGGAGTTTTAGCTGGAACTAAGAAATAGATTCTCAGCACTTCAGGAGGAAGAACTTGAAACCAAAGTTATGGAAGTCCTGAAGAAAGCGGCAGAGGAAGTAGCAAGCATGCAAAGAAAACCTAAAGATAAGAAGTTTAGTGATAGAACCCAGCAAATGATGAAACGACGGAAGGAACTGAAGAATTCAGACACTACAAGATATAACATCGAATATGCCGAGCTTTGCAAAGCCATCAGAGTAGCAATCAAGGAAGACGTGAGGAATTTTAATGAAAGGGTTGTGCAAGAGGCCATAGAAAATAACAAGAGCATAAAGAGAGCAAGAGGACGCCGAGCAATACATTATAAACAGATTTTAGCCTAACAGAAGGGAGATGGCACAACAACATATAACAGACCAGCAATATTGAGGACTGTAGCAGAACACTTTGGCAACCTATACAAGAAAATGGGTAATGCCGAAGTGGAAAACCAAGAGGAAAGCCAAAGCTCACAAAATATCCTCTCAATTCTTCCAGAAGAGGTAATGGCGGTGATTAAGCAGATGAAGAATGGGAAAGCAGGAGGAGCAGATGGGGTGTTGGCGGAGTATATGAAAACTGGTGGAACAGATATTGCTAATGCTTTAACACAATTACTCAGTAAGTGTCTAAAACAAGGAATGATTACCAAGGAATGGAACCACGCAAGGATTGTCATTCTGCACAAGAAAGGAAGCAAAGAAGATTTGAAGAACTATCGCCCCATTAGCCTCCTTCCAGTTGTCTATAAAACATTCATGAGGATAATATATGAACGTCTTAAGATGAAACTGTCTTCAGCCCAGCCTAGAGAACAAGCAGGATTCTGGAAAGGCTTCAGCGCTATGGATCACATCACACACTACAGGAAATTATTAATGAAACGAATGAGTACTGAATAAACTGCAGAATACAAGGCCAAAATGTCAAGGCCACGGAGTGAATATAAATATATATTTATATTCTCTCCATGGCCTTGACACGTAGGCCTTGTACTCTGCAGTCATCTTCAGGACAGTGATGTTGTAGGGTGAGATGTTCAGGATAATCAGATGTGAGACCCAAGAACTCTTCCTACAATTACAATTCACTGATCCACCTCTATCTTCATTTTTTTAATGCGTTCCGTGCATGCATATGTTGATGAAACCCATATCCTGTATTTTTATGTTTGAAAGAATTATTTATTATGTTTTAGCATAAAAATTGTGGGGTATTTTGTAATTCAGAGGGTCTGGAAAGGAATTTATGTATATTTAGGAGTAGTAGTTATAAGAATAAAGGAACCTACCTTATTTGCACTACGTTCAGTTACTTGTGATACATGAGTTACATGAACTTCTATTCCAGAAGCTATTAAATAGCAGGAAATAATTCAGTTCAGGTTTCCTTTGAAGAAATTGTTACTTCAATTATTCATGATTTCTTGTACGTATTTAATTTTCATTAAGATTAAAGGGCTCGAATCATATTATGAATTATACTTATTACGATTTTCTTTCTGAATAGTAAGGTCATATAAAGACCAGTGAGAGAGTAAGGCAATCTCAGGATCAAAGTCCTCTTGAATTATGTAAGGATATTATTGTAACTATCAGAAAATTTTCAATAGAGTAAGATCTGTAAGCTGATTTTTTACCTCGATGATTGAATCCTTAATACAGATGCTAGATTATCTCTGTGAAGAACATATGTTCCAGCAGAGACAGGTCTGCTTCTCTCTTTCTTCGTAGAATTATATTTTGATGATGAATCGCAACATCTTTTGGCTGATTCTGACCTACGAGACTAAAAATAAATAACTACTTTAGTTATTATAGCATGAACAATTCCCTCTCCTGCCGGCATAACATACAGTACATATCAAAGGTGGGGAATTGCATATTTAAGGAGAAAAGCATCATTAAGGTGAGCTAAAAATTAATAAATATACTCACAGAAATTTTGGTATTTAGAAACAACAGTTAAATGAAAACAATTTGCAATATATGCACTCAGGAGAGGTTTACAATTGAGGACCCAAAATAGCTGTACGGGCAGCACACAGACCTTTGTTGAAGGCAGTTTGGCATTTTATTCATAGTGGGGGCTCACATGTGCTAGATTAGACTTCGCTAAGATTCACAGTCACTATTTCAATTAATGTATAGCTAAGCATATTATCCAGTGTTACAGGGGTCACATATTAAGTGAAATTATTAAAAATACAACAATATATAACACTTAGCAAAAATTGAATTAAGCCTACTTCTTGGCTGTAGAAATAATTTCTTAGATATCTTGACAGAAACATAATTGAAAGATATACAATAAGATAATTAATAGTATCCCTTTCAGCACTCCAATCTTTTTTTTAATTCCTCTCTTGCTAATATAAGGTTGATTTTCATCTACATACAGTGCGTTTTCCTACTACTATTATTTCACATTTATATCTGAATATTATATTTTTTGCATTAAATATGCAATTTATGGAAAATGTTAAAACATGCAAAAAATTATTTTCAATAACATACAGACAGAACATTTTAAGTATTCTTAAGCACTATTAATTAGTATCAATTGAAGAATTGCTGGAAATGAAAATCTATATTAAAAATTATAGTAAGAAATTTACTGAGCAGTAAAAATCTTGAGTTAATATGTATTTGCCACTAAGGAAGAATTGAATGCTTCATAGTTTAAGGTTGTACAATAGATGTTTTAGACAGAAAAGAAGATTTACAGTTAACTTGGAAGGAATATTCAAGACTTGTAAAGACATGTCTTTCCTTCATAAACTAAACTAACATCAGCTAAACTTCACCATCAACTAAAACTGTTATGTTAATGACATAGAGTAATTAAATAGTCAAAATGAAGGCTCTTCACAAAATAAACCAATCACTTATTAAACAAAAGCATTATGAAATTCACAGAAAAGACCACTACTTTTTGGAATTGTGGCGTGATGATGAACATGTTGAATAAAACAAAGATTTCACACAACAAACTTAAACAACCATGACCAAAGTAATTGAATATTGCTGTTTTTTTGTTTAAGTTTGTTATTCTTACGTATATCAAACATATTCTTATACATCAGCTATATATGTACTGTTATAATCAGTAGTCAAGTAAACACGTTTACAAGCGCTTAATTCCAGACATTAATCTTTAGTTAAAATTTATAAAAGATATGGATCATGAACTAATATACATTTAACTTCTCATGTTTTCCTTGTTACAGTACCTTCCTGTCAGCAGTTTCAAAATGGAATGGAAGAGGAGTGGTTGTTATTTTTTCATTTCTTCTACCGTCTAACTCCATCCGAAGAATTTCATGGGACATCTTGTAATCAGGAATTTTTCTTTTCTTCTTTTTGCAGTATTTGTGCTTTTCTTTTCCTGTATCTTCCAGTTCAAACTTCTCTTTATTTGAACTCTCTTTCTCTCTGGCAGCCATTGATGGCGGAAGAGACGAAGACCTCAACAGTTCCTCAGATCGAATTCTTTTTCTTAGAGTTCTACAATAAAAGTATTGGAATATTGAATTTAAACAAATATATAAAAAATCAATTCAGTTTATAGTAATATCCATGTGATTTTAATTGTTCCAGTATAATATTATAGGAGTAAAAGCAGCGAAGATATATTATGATTTTTATTGACAAAGAGTTTTTTCAGAGCAGGAAGTTGATTTTCTAACTTGTAAAAGTTTTTTTTTTAACCATACAAGACTTTTTGAACAATGAATTGTTTTGTTCAACTATAGCCATTGTCATGAAATGTCTTCCCATCTAAGGGCTACATTGTATTCTTGTTGACATTAATGCTATCACACAGTTTTTAGATTGTATGTACAAATTAATAGAAAAGTCGTACCCAATGATATTTTTATATTTGATTCAATAAAGTTTACTTGAGGTTTTACTGGAACTCATCAATTTTGTGAACCCTTTTTCTGTTAAAGATATTCTTACAAAGCTATAACTATTATTTTACCTATAATATTCATCTTCTCTCATCCTTTCATACACTTGACTACTAAAGAGATTCGTTGGAACTGGTTTTGCTTTGAACATCTTGACCGGTTTACCTATATGATGCAGCTCTGGAGAAGAATACGAAAGCATACCTCTTCTATCATCTTCCTCTCGTCTCACAAAACTAAAGGGCTTCATCATTGAGTTCAACTTGGCTTTGCTTAGCTTCTTCACTTCTCTGCTTCTAAAAAGATTAGGGCAATCTTAGGGAAATTTAATCAAGTTTGTCATACTCAAGATGAATGCAATAAAAATGTACACTTTTATTTACTTGTTGAAGAGAATATCTTTTCTTTTAATCGCTTAATAACACAGCACAAAATGAAAGGCATTACAAAATAGCCAATAGAAAACTGGTGTGGAAGGGAGAATAGTATGAGAGAAGAATTAATAAAAAATACATTGATTAAACCAATGCATAAATTGAGCTTTTTGCCATGTCAGAATTAAACTTTTTAATTCCACAGACTCATGTAAAAATGAAGTGATTTTATATCTGAAAAGTGCAGAGATATATAACAAAATCATGCAGCCCATACCTATTTTCTTGGTCATTCATAATCTTATCAAATAAAGGAATACGAGAAGTGACGGGCACAGGGTTAGCTCTGAAAGATTTCCTTTCCTCTGAAGGGGACTCAGATTTTGAGTCAATGAATTGACTCTTGAGACTCAAAATTTCTTGATTTTCGTTTTCTCTGTGGAAAATTTGGCAAGGAAGACACAATTAATATAACATCATAATCACACTCTCTTCATCTCCGTCAATCAAAATTTGGATTTCTGTAGCTATAACAAACCTCAAGGTTAATGGAAAAGGTTTAGGGACTGTGATTTTTGGAACCCTCCAAGCAACACTTTTACTCTGACGTGGGCAAACGTGGTATCGAAGATCTGTATTGCTGTCTGAATCAGAGAATGAATTGCCTGACTTGGAATAGTAATCATCTATACTTAAATTATCCCAATTACTGTCGGCTAGTGAACCAGAGCTAGCGCGAACTCGGTTTAAAGATCTCTTGGCACTGCTAGAGGCTGAATCCCTAATTAAATTTATTAACTGTTTTTGACTTTTTTGGGGGGTCCTGTTCACTAATATTGAATTCCTTTCCAATGCCTCCTTAACAGGCAGTTTTGATTCATATGATGTCAATTTCTTATTAATATCTTCCTTATTTTCCGAACGAGCATTGTCAAACGATTCTGCTGTACTTTCTTCACTAGTTGAAGGCTCTAAAAATTTCTGTTTCTTTTTTCTGATTGCTTTGGATGATTGTAACCAACTTCCTGAAACGTTACTAGAATCCGTCTTTGCTTTAATCTGGCTTTTCAATTTCTTTGTTCGGTCACTCTTTTCTTTCAAGCGATTATCAAAACAGTTCACTCCAACAATTCCCTTATGAATGTCAGAAGTCACAGCAGGATCGGAGATAGAAATTTCTTTCGAAATTTCAGATTTTCGATCTTCTTTCGTGCTTTCATCAGAACAAACGCTATTCAAAGAATCCACGTAAAGCTTCTGTTTTTCTTTCAAACTATGCAGCTTACGATAAAACTCTTCGTCGGAAAGATGATTCATTGCTCCATAGTCAGGAATACTTTCATAAAATTCCATAAACGATTTCAATGGCTGTTCAGATTCATTTCGCGCATATATCTGGGAACGAGTTCCTGTCTTACGGTGGGAATTCGATGATCGTCCACTAACTGGTCTGGATTCACTAACGCTAGAATCTCTGTGCGAACTCATCGTAACCAAAGTATCATAATTCCTCTCAAATAGAGGAGAAGGATAGCCACTACAAGGGTTAACGGGGACCTTCAAACAGGAATGGGTAAAAGAAGAACCGATACTATTTGTTGGCATCACAGCCGCGTTCTTTTACAAACATTCTTTATGAGAAACAAGCCATAGCAACGCACGTTCACCGATCAAACGTTCGTGCCTCATCTACTACGGCCATCTACGAGGAGTGTTTGCAACTAATTATTAATGCCTTTGAGCGCAGTATTTCAAATTCGTATTACTATGTCTAGAAGTATGGATATCGTACCCCTTTGGCGAAAAACTGGGATACATTGAAGTTATAGGAGAAATAATCGAAACCAAACTAGGACGCTGTCTTAAAACTTTATATGAGAGAACTTAAGGAGTGTTTAGTCGTCTTTGATGTGTTTTCAGAGTCAGTAAGAAATTCCATTTAAGCTTTGCCATTCCATATTTTTTTCTTTTATAGCCCTTACTCCTATCTCTAATCGGAATATTTCATTTGTATCTGGGCAAAAGTTAAAATTGACATATCAATAACAAAACGGTACCACTGAAAACGGAATGCATGGTAAGTGTATCTTAAAATGACATATGCTCAAAGCTGCCAGTTCCGCAACTTTCTTTATTTTAGCAACTTATCTGTTATGTACCAATTACGCTGCTTTTGACTGCTATAGCAGTAATAACTACGGTTATTTACTTTCGACCAACCTACATAAAATCACCCAGACCTCAAAAATGGTGTGTTTGGCACAGAGTTTGTTGGTTACCTATTTCAAGCCTACTGACAGGGCAACCGCGCGCGCTTTTTCCACCCCCTTACCTCCAATTTCTGGGTGAGATAGGCGGGCTGAGCGCCCCACAAAACAAGGATAAAAAATTCTACATGGACAATGGTAGTAATTTTTCATTATAAAAATTATCAAATTCGTCAACAGTGCGTGTATGCGGTGCCTACGACACTTTAAAATTTCTCATAGGTCGCTAAATAACGAAAATAGCAAAGTTTTCTTTATCAACAATTTTTGGATAGTAAATAAATAGTACCGAGGTTCTGCTTCGGCATATGCATTTATAAAAAATCGATCTTGCATCTTATGAAGTCTCATATTGATCACTTGAGAATTTTTTTAAATAAAAGCGATCAAAGTGGAGCTACCGTTTTCTGACCGCCAAAAACCGTGCTGTTTTTCATACAAAGCCAAATAAAAAACTTGTTGATATGGTAATAAATCGCTGATGGTATTCACAAAACGTGGAAATAAATTTTCTTTCATTTTCAGTTTATTGCATTGTAATCGATGAATAAGTTACTAAGATACAACACTTCAAACTCGAGTATCTAGACTTTATGCATGGACTTTTTTTTTAGTAATCCTTGATATCGTGCTATAAGGAAATTAACACCATTGTGTTACACGATATCAATATTAGCTTTTTATTTTTTATTAGATTTTATCAAATCGCAATAACTTTTTATACTAAAAGTTAAGCTTCGATAACTCAGCCATTGATGCACATACATACATTAGCGTACGCTTATGTTGCTTGAAAGTTAATCAATCAATGTTTATTCATCCAGAGATCAGTTAAATACATGATATAGGACAAGTCAGTAAAAGGATAAAAATAGTCATCAGGTAACAAATTTGTTACAAATTTAAAAACTCATCAATGCTGTAGAAGGCATGCTTTAAAATAAATCTTTTAACTCTTATTTTAAACAAAGAAAAGGAATCACAAGATTTGATACTGTGGGGAAGGGCATTATAAAGAATGCGACATTGGTAGTGGCATCCCTTACCAAACAGATGCAGGTTATGGTGATCACGAAAGAAATCCTGCTTTTGCCTAGTGCCATATGAATGAATGGAAGAGCTTGTAGTAAAAAATCTAGGATTGTCTTTAGCAAAGCAAACACACTCATAAATGTAAATAGAAGGGAGTGTCATCACTCCATGGGTAATGAAGTATTGTTTACAAGGGGTGAATGGTTTTAGACCAAGAATGTGTCTTAAAGCTCTTTGGAGGACAAAAACTCTGTTAGTGTGATAGGAATTTCCCCAGAATATAATGCCATACTTAATAATAGAGAATATATTCTTTACTATGCCAATATATATATTGGCATAGTAAAGCATAAACAGAATGTTAGTGCAGACACAGTCTTTTAATCTAATTATTTGAAAAAATGTAACTGTTTATCTTACTAGCAACAAAAGAGCAGAAAATTGGCAGACCATTCAAGGGTGTCAGAAAGAATTAGACCAAGAAATTTAAAGGTTTGAGTTGGCTGAATTTTTGGCTGTTCATAGAAACAGAGAGAGTCTGAATTTTCTTTTGATGTGGATGAAACTGCATGAAAGTAGTCTTGGAGTCATTTAAGATTAGAAAGTTGACATCCAGTTAGTGGCATGGTTAATATCAAGTGCAAGTTGAGCATTAGAAGTAGACGAAAGTAAGTGGGTGGTGTCATCTGCAAAAAGAACTAAATCACCTCTTGGAAGAGACTTGGGAAGGTCATTATTAATTAAAAAAGCAGTGGCTCGAGGGTAGATCCCTGCGGAATATCAAGTGTAGGCATTAATGGTGGAGAGAAAAATTCTATTTTGGTATTATTGACATATTTATGGGTTAGCACTTTTCGATATCTTTCTCTAAGAAAAGAGCTAAACCATTTAAGGGCACAGCCTCTAATTCCAATGTATTCTAGTTTTTTTAATAGAAGCTCATGGTGAATGGTGTCAAAGGCCTTTGATAGGTCATAAAAGACACCAGCAACTTCATTTTTGGAATCAAGATCTTTATAAATTTTGGATATAAAAACAAAGATGGCAGTTGAAGTTGAGTATTTTTTCCTGAAGCCGTATTGCGAAGGGGAAAGGATATCATGTTTATCCAGGTAATTCATAAGTCTGGAAAACATTATATTTTCAAAGATTTTAGAGAAGGATGATACTAAGGAAATTGGGCGATAATTGCTGACTAAGGTTTTGTCACCTTTTTTAAATAGAGGATAAACTTTGCTTAACTTAAGTTTGGTTGGAAATATACCTTGAGAAAGAGATTCATTAATAATATGGAGCAGAGGTTCCATAATAATATAAGCAGACTTAAAAAGAAGAGATGCAGGTATCCCATATCAATTCCAGGTGTATGTTTTTTCCCAATTTTAGAAAAGATGGAGAGCAATTCATTTTCATCAACAGGGAAAAGAAAAAAAGATTCAGGGTGCCAGGAAAGGTTGGAAACATTAAAGTCAAGTATTTGTGTGCTGTTGAATTTTTTACTTATAGGGGAACAGAAGTGGTAATTGAAAGCACTGGCAATAGTGACAGGGTCCTTTTCAATGTGGCCATTAACATTAAGACAAGAGTCAGAAGTATGTACAAGTAGTGCTAGGGCCCTTAATAATTTTCCAAGCAGTTTTAGAGACATTAGTTGACTTTAGTATTAAGTTGGAGTTGTAGTCTCTCTTAGCAGCAGTAATTTTCTTTCTATAGAGATGCAATAAGGCTTTATAGTTTTCATTAAGAGTTTGATCAGGTAGGCATCTCCTTCTTGTGTTCAAATCTCGAAGGTACAGGCTTAAAATCTTCAGTTCAGAGGTAAACCAACTAGAATTTCTGGAGGGGTTACCAACAGCTAATCTTTTGAAAAGAGTAGTAGAAGCAGAGCATAAAATATTCAAAGAAAATATTGAATTTTTCATCAACGGTGGAGGTAGTAAATATGTCAGCCCAATTGACAGAGGAAAGTTTAGAAAGGAACTCATCAATTTCCTTTTCAACAAAGATTCATATATATTAGTAAATAGTTTCAGAGCGTTGTGAATTGGAAGAAATAAATGCAAGGAATGAAAGCGTGTAAGGTAACACGTGAAATTTGTGACTTTATGTTTCATCTAGTTACTGAAAATCAACTGAACCATCATGACATAATTTGCTTTATCACTAGTATTTGTGTTTACGAGTCATTCCGTCACGGTTTTACGCTGCACTTTTGTCATATGTTAGAATGTCACGGACGGAAACGACGGAAACCGGAACCGGTGTCAACAGTTTCCTCAATTGTATCACGTAGTAACAAAGAGCGAAGGGAAGTGTTTTTCGAAACTGTGAACGTCTGACTTATTTATAACTTTTAATTCCTGGCTTATCATGCTCTGAAAAGTGATCTTAGTTATATAGTATCAATTATATTTATTTTCGGACTTCAAGTGAGTTACTGCCAACTTCAAGCAAAATGGTTGGTAAAAACCTCAAGAATTGTGATCAAGCTGTAGTTGAAATTCAATTAGAAGAATATCTGACTTCAAGCTCTTGTTCAAAAGTCGTCAATGATATAATTAAATATCTAGCGTATCAGAAACAGCAGATACCATATCCTTTTGAGCAACTGAAACTGTTGGTCAATAAAAATAAATTAGCCGAAGAGCAGGAAACGAATGGAAAATCCGTGAAAGTATGTGATGTTTTTTTATCTTTTTTAAGACGAATCATTTAAGCAATTTAATTTAAGTGTATAAAATAATGAACTTACATCAAGTTGATATCCTTCCATTATTTATGGAAATATACCAGAGAGACAAGAGAGTTATGAAAGAGTAGAAAGTTTTTGTTTATCAGTGATGATTTTATTTCTCGAAGACCGTTGTAATTCAAGGATATGTTTGAAAACAATTCCGCATTTCTATGATGGACTAATGTAGTTTAAGATGTTTACGTTCATTGGCTTTGTCGTTATTATCTTGTGGTTACAGCATAAAGAAAGATTCAATTGATAGTGGATTAAGCTGTTGTAGCTTCAATGAGCTGACATAATTCTATGGTAAACTCTATTTGTTGTAGTGGATGACCTTGCCATGAGCTCATTAATTGTATGTCTCCTTACCTTCGACAAATATGTAATACTTAGGTAGAGATTGATGTTGCATTCATCCTCCAACGAAGCCTATTTCTTAAGTAGTGCCGCGGCCCATCTTTAACCATTCTTATAGAGATGAGAAGAGAGCCTGTACATAGTCAGTACCGTTTTATAGTAGGCATTTACTCTCACGTTATACCGTACCTCATTCAGTCGTACCATTGTTTTGTATTTATGCTATTAAATCTATGCCATGTACTGTTTTATTTGAAGCAATGAAATCATGAACTGCGCAATAAAGTGGTATGAAATCAGAGTAATACAATTGTTGGAAAATGTTTTTGGTATGGTGAAAAGTTCATCATATAAATTTGTCAGGTTGTTTTAATCTCTATCCTCACTTTGCAGCGAAGATGTTTACAACTTGAAAGGCACCGCACAAAAGCAACGGATGCAGTGGATACCCTAGAAAATATCTTTAAGGTAAGTGTTTCAATGCATTTTCGCTAATTATTTTGAAGTCGTTGCAAAAAAAGACATTCCTTCCTCGGACTTGAAATTTCAGTTCTTGTGTCTGTACCTTATCTTTTCCTCTTATTATGCATTTTTGTCTTTTCACCTCTGAAACAAGAACATTTACTTTCATATTAATCTACTGTACATATATCATCTAATCACATTCTTCATGGCACTAAAAATAAGCAGAAATAAGTTACAAAATAATGTGTAATTTAACAGACAGGCTATTAATTAATAAATACAATTAACTCCATTTCTGTGATACTTGGCGACCAATTTTTATCAGACTGACTTAATTAAAATTAAGCATTTGTAAAGTAGTATTTCATAATGCATAAAACCA
The DNA here is from genome assembly GCA_947579665.1 of Sympetrum striolatum. Classification (NCBI taxonomy): domain Eukaryota; kingdom Metazoa; phylum Arthropoda; class Insecta; order Odonata; family Libellulidae; genus Sympetrum; species Sympetrum striolatum. The sequence continues at coordinate 71,723,179 of OX388351.1, read as the reverse complement.
ATTATTTTATTTTAAACAAAAATCCTTTCTATATAATAAGAACATAGAAGCTGAGTTTATGACTTCAGATGAAGATGGTATTGGCAGGGTTGAGGAAGTGGTCTTGATGTTTGGAGCCACGCCAGTCACTCCCAAGGATGTCTTTAGGATACAACTACCTCCAGTAAAATTTCACAGTGTTTTTGATACACCAAAGCCTCCTTCTCGAAAGACCATGGTTCATTTGCTCAGGTAATTAAAATTTTACATTTATTCTTAATCATTGGTGCTTATCTGTTTGGAATAATTATTTATGGTAATAATTTATTTCTGTAAAATTAGTATATAATTTTGAGTTAATTTTATTGGCTTTTATTAAAATACATATTTGAAGGAATGAAGAAAAAGGTTTGGGAAACCATTAATTAAGGAGTGAAAGTTGGTGGGGATGTAGTAGAGTCAGTAAGAAATGCAGTTGTCTAATCTACATATTTCTCTTCTGTTGGATCAAAGCTTTTGTTTTGCCAGAATATGTGTAAAAGTAAGAAGATCAAATGACACTTTGATGACATGAGGTCAATCAAGATAAAAAAACCCTTTCTGTACTGTTCCATATCTCCTTTCTATTTACATTTCCTTCACTCTTCCATTAAGTTTAATACTTCTCGTGTGATCCAAGGCTTATATATAGGTTTCTTTTCAAAAGCAATGTTCTACTGTTTCTATAATTTGCTCAATCAATATCTGCTCCAGGATAGCTTTTGCTTGGTTACGAAAACAGTTAATTACCAAGATACAATACCCTCCCCCTCCAGGCATCGTCCATGTACGTCTCCTTTCTGGTTGCTCAAATAGTGTATTTGTAAGAACCAGATCATAGCGTTTACAGAATTCGATAAGTCTCTCATTCTTGTCACTAACCAACTTCCCCTACTACAGCATTCCAGTCTCCAGTTATTATGAGGTTTTCCCTGTCGTCAACTTTCATTAACACCTCTTCTAATTGCTCATATACTTCCTCTAATTCTTCCTCTGAACTTCTAGATGCCGGCATGTATACTTGTATCAGTGCTATGTCTCTTGGACTATTTTCAAACTTGATCATAAGAATTCGTTCGTTATATCCCCAAATACTGGTAGTCCTAATTTCCTATTTAACTCAAAACCAACACCTCCATATCCTGTTCGGGATCCAGAATTGATTACTCTATCTTCTCCACTCCAATAATCTCCACTCTCTGACCATCTCACTTCACTAAGCCCTAAAATATGTATCCTCTTAATTTCCTTTTTTACAAAAGGAAAGTCGTATTTATATGATTTCCTAGAATGCCTACAATAGCCAAGAGCATAGAATTAGAATGTATCTGAGCTCACTGAATAACGCTTGCCAATAAATTTTATTATTGGCATCAATCATTTTATACCAAATCAATATTTAGCAATAAATTTGCAATTTTTTTACTGTGGAAAACCAGTTTGGAAACACCGTTCCCACTCCACCACACCACTGCTTATGTAGATTTAGGAGAAGATTTCCAGGGAAGAACTAAACTTAGTCTGGGACTACCGGAATTGTTTCACAGAAGTTATAGAAAATAATAACACAAAGTTCCTCTGATGATAAATATTGCTGCTACCTCCCTTACTCCCTCACCAGATGATGGCTATGGTGCCGAAACTGCTCGTGAATAAAGTCCAATAGTGTGGAAGTTTACAATGTTATTATTTTCTATAACTTCAGAATGTCCTTCCATGAAGTTCAGCCGAATATGATAGAATTTATTGATTCACAGACTTTGTTATTTTCTTAATTTATGGCCACATGGTGTAATTATTGTCACTAATAGTTTCTCCTCCGTGACATTTGTGGGAAGAACAAGCAAAAGTCTGTGTGAAAGTTGAAGCTGTGTAGATGTTGCAAATGATGAGTCTTTCTAATCATGCAAGAAAACAAAACATTGTGTAGACCAGTCTTAAAATACCTTCTCTACCAATTTTCTAAATTTTTTACCAAACAACACTAGTCACATTTAAATCATGATTTGATGTTTCTATATTTAGTAAATAATCTCCCTGGCCATAGCAGAAGTTCTGAATAAAAATGCAATAGTTTTTAATTTTTAGTGAATAATCCAGATCCAGCATAAAAATAGTTCAATCCTTCCCAGAAACCCTAATATTCTTGCATTTAGTGAATATTCTTTATGGTCTGAGTGTTACCGTAAATTTAAAATGCTTCTAATGAAGAATGTGGCAATAACTTATCAATAGCTAGAGTTTATCATGGACACATCTTTTTAAAAGTGAGACTGTTCTGATATACAGTGTGCAAGGAAAGAATTGTAGTTCTTTGCGTTCATTTATTTTGCTCTTCCACTTGAGTCTCACAAGTCTCATTTCTGACTCCTAGTGTAGATGCCCACTTCTGCTCTCTTTGAGCAGCTTTTCTGCTGTGAATACTTTTAACCTCTTTTAGAATCTACAACTAAGTTTTTCTGGTTTATATCACCTTTTACAATTATTCATTAATTACAAATATTTTACTTTGAGAAAAGGTTAGATGGGAAGGGATACTTAACTGTCTAAATTTTGACAAAAAAAAGATGTTTTTTAATTACTTAAGGTATGTATAAGCATCTTCTTCATCATTCCATTTAAGGTCATGCACTCTTTCTCTGATTTCTATGGTTTCATGCTTTACAGTAAATAATGCCTCTATTACAATTAAGGAAAGTTTATTTCATTTATTTGTTATCATGAGTCCAATATCTCCAACTGAATTGCCTGGCTGGTTCTAATATGCAGTCTGCACTCTGCTTTATCTAGATATTTTTATAGAGGTTAATACTGAAATAAGTTTCAAAATTTTGTTGTTAATAGTTATTCACGACTACTGATGAACAAGCTGATGTTATGAATGTATCTCAGTTTCATTTTGTGCTTGAATTTTGCTAAAATATTTTCTGATCTCCAGTAGTTCATTCAATAGAGGTAATCATCATTCTCAGTTGTTTTCAATGCCTCTCAAGTTAAACTACATCAAAAGTTTTTGTTTTCTCTAGAAATTTCTGAAAGATTTTACTCATCATTTGGTTTCTGTTAAATTACAGGTGTTTGCTCGAGTCAGAAGGATTAAATTCTATGATCAGTGAGCCAATAGCCACAACCAATGCATTTGTATTCCTAAGGAGGAAGTCAGCTAGTGACAAGCTGTCTGCAGCCTCTGGTGGAAGTAGAAGGTGGTTCCTACCGAGGGAAAATTTTAGACTTCCTCAAAAAGGGAGACAAGCTGTTCTAAAAATAGAATGTTTCCCACAACCTCCCGATATCCTTCTAGAGTCTCCTCTTGCTCATCCTCTTGGTAATATCAGTGATTTAGAAAATGAACTGAATAATTCGTTGCTGGAGTCTCAAATGGAACTGACACCCACGCAGACGAGCAATGTACGCATTATACATGCCAAGGCATCTGCAAATCCAGACTGCCACTCTGTTGCAAACTTGTTTTCAACTCATTTGGTTTTCAAACCCACCCCTTCGGAAAAAAATGATTGTGCAAAAGATTTGAATCACCCATCTTCAGTTGTAGAATGTGAGGTCCAGAGTTTGGTGGATAAAGTTTTAGACAGCATTGATGATCTTAGTGAGCCAATGAAGGAACTGAATTTAGGATCTCCAAGGACAAATTCTGTGGAAGTGAACTATATTGAGTGGTTTGAAGCTCGAGCACCTCTCAGAGGTTTTAAAGATTACGTTGTAAATGGCATCTCTGCCATAAATGCCTGATATTTTATGTTATATACTGTTATTCTGTTTACAAAGACATTCCAATATGTGACAACAATATTTTATCGCTGGGGACTCATTGATTTTTATTTAAGAATTTTTTGTCATTTGAAACTTATTGAGTAATACTTTAAGAAAATCTTAGGACTAAGTCTCAAGCACTGAGGTACTGTTTTTTTACATTTTATGAAAGCAAATCATTCTGGTTTATTAGCTTTTTCCAAGAGTTAGACAGAGGAATTAAAATATTTACTGGGTTGTGGCAATAAAAATATTTTACTAACAGATGTATTTGTAAAAATAAAATGTTCACACAACAACATTTATTAAAAAAGAAAAAGTATAAATAAAATGGAATGTGAGATGAACACATAACCTGTTTTGTTTATTTAATGAATCAATAATTACCATTTTATTTTTCAATGTCATAGATGTAGCTAAGATTCAGTGGCTGAAAGACCAAGAACCCATCTGTCCAATGCATCGACCTGAAAGAAAATATCCATGAGTTATACAACAGAAGGAATTGATATTTCTAAGTATGAACAGTAATGAACAAGTATTAAAGCCTTCGGCAATACTTAATCTATTGCAACTGATCTGGTTCATTAAAATGCATTCAGTAACCAGTCTATAAAAATTGATTAAAATAAACTCATTTCTACCATTACAGTTGCAACTTTGTTATTACAAGTTATTAATTACTAAGTACAATAAAGAAGCTTAAAAACTGGACTTAGTGGAAGGGAGTCATTCTAAAGAATTAAAACAATTTTGGTGACTAGTTATATCAACAATAGATAACTTCAGACCTGAAACCTTTATAAAAAATATATATTTTGTGGAAATTACTTTTTTAGTAAGTAAACTATAATGTTACACCTTATTATGAAATATACGTTAGAGAGAAAACTTTTTCATTCGTATAATTTTCCAGGAGGAAAATCACATTCATTGTAATAGATGAGGTACACGTTAACTATCCCAATGTACTGTCCCAAGGTTACCAACCTAGAGGAATAATGCAAATTTAGGGATGATTAAGTCAAGAATGCATTAAGGGCTGTTATTCTCAAAAAGATATATTATAAAATATTCTGAGAACATACTTTCATCTTATATTTTATGTAATCACTCAATTCATACTGTAATGAGAGAAGGAAACCTCCTTAGGGGCATTAGGTATGTTTGTGTACCAGATACAAATGTATAGAATGAGGAATATGAGATAACATAGAATTCCACCAACTTAGTTCAAATTTCAGTGACAAGAGGAATCCACAGAAGAGATCAGAGATTAGGTAAAATCTTGTTTATGAATGGAATTAATAGATTAAAAGTAACTAGTGGTGAAAATACTAAGGATTTAAATATACAGCAGTGTGGATGATTTACATCATCATGAATTAGGAGCTACGGTGATAAGAATAAAAGTTGCTAGCAGAGTTTAAAGAATACACCAACTTACCATCTTCATCAAAAGTAGCAAGAGTAAGTTTGCTAAGTTTGTTACTTAAGCAAGACTGTGGAAGTTCCCTTCTTGTTACCATAGTGAGTGGAACTTGTGTATCTATACAAAAAGAAAATCAGATTTGAGTAAAAACATGGAGTTATTTCGCATGTTAGTTCACATAAAAATTAATTTTGACTTTAATTATATAATGTAGTTATTGACATATTCTATCCAAACTGATTATAATTCTCTCTCTCATGCAAAGTCAATTTTACATTATTTTTATTGGTATATAGTATTTAAAAGTCAACTTATTCAAGAGCGTTCCTGTGGGAGATATCCAACTCTATTTCTGCTTTTCTTCCTTATTCTACTCTGAATACTTGCAGTTTGAAAATAGAAAATTATTTTTTGGATCAATTAAATAATTATAATAGTGTTAAGTAAGTTATGTAAATAAATAATATAGAATTTTACATCAATCAAAAGCATTTTCACAGGTAAAATCTGAGAAAGTTAAATTATTAATAAAATATGTAATTATCTATAAAATAATAATATCTGTAAATTTATCTTATATTCTAAATAGTAAGTGTACTCATTATTATAACCACCCCTCAAGTATATTTGTACATTTTTTCAGTATTCCCAAAAAATAATAAGAAAGATAATTAAATCCTTTTGTTTAAGCAATTGATCTAGCTTTTACATTTGAACAAATTTTATGTACAGTAATTACTTATTATCGCATATATTTAATTTCACTTGATATCTAATCATTTAAGGCATTCAATTCTTAATAAGACAATTCATGTCTTTAATATTTGTAGTAGTGATAAAAATAAGATGTTACAAGTAAAATGTTATTCGCAAACTTCGACCAAACTAGGCAAGTTTCATGTTAAAATTCCTCTGCAGAGTACCTTTAAATAGTCTAAGTCTAGCATTCATTCCTGTAGGGGTAATTTTCATAGAAATGAAGCTTAGCTTTTATAATAATCCCGAGCTTGAGTAATCTGAAAGAGCTTGGAAAAAAAATGAAAAATTTCCATTGTGCATTCCTAATGGAGTAAATTTGCCTCAACCTAGCTTTGAACTAAGAATACTCTATGACGATGTCTTCATACTTTTCATTGGATATCCACAGCTTCTAGAAAAGCATCTATATATAATAGATGACATTTTACTGTGAAGTAAGAATAAAATACAATCAAAATTTGTGAAAATAATTCTTTATTGTCCTCTTAATTAAATTCTGTAATAATTAACCTATAAATGTACAAAACAAAATTTTGATGAAACAATACTGATTGAAATCAGAACTCTGTAAATTCTTATGTTAAAATACTGATAATTTTTAAAACATTTATTGTCAATTATAATACTGATGATGTCAAAATAGTTTTATAATTTACAATTTTTAAATGAAGTGGTGGTCTGTGAAAAAGTTGAGATAGACATTGAATCTCGTTGACAAAATGAATTTAAGAATGAATAGACTAATACTCTGTTAGTTGTGAAAATGCAAGTTTTTCATAATTTCGCAATTAAGATTTTTTGTCATTTTTCTATGCAACATCCTATAGGCCAGTATACTTTTTTCAACAACTTAGCCAGATTTTCAACCCCTTCAAAATAATTATTTGAGAATCAAGCATCATTCAAATTCAATAATTGATCAAATTTTCACTGGTGTCAAATTCAATGAGAAACTCTTGCAGATATATCCCTTCTACATCTTAAGGTTATTCCATTACAAGCAAAATACATATCAATATTTCTCAGTTTTCATTTGATAGATAAATACCAAAAAATATTTCAAACAAAAAGCTTTGAAATAACAAGTAACCAATGAATCAGTCTGAAATTTGGCAGAGTGTGGCATCATCCGAAATATAGCAGTGCATAATGGAAACGTCGACTTTCCTCGGCCTGACTTCAAATACCAACTTCAATACTTCAAATCTTGCTGATCAACTCTGATAACTCTGCCTATCAGCCATGCTAACAGAACTCACCATCACTATCAGTGGAGGTATCATAATGAGGTCTGTCCACTTCATCTGAAAAATTAACTGCTTTTTGTTTCAGTTCTTGGACAAAAGATGATATGAGAGCATCCATCATGACAGCCTAAAATGTAGAAGAAGGATTTCATAGCCACAGAAATATTCTTTCAACTCTTAGCATCAATAAACATACCAAAGATACCATACATGACGCTTGTCAAAATACCGTATATATTGGCATATGATACACGAAGTTGCATATCATACATTGTGATTGTAATAAAAATAAAAAAACTGATATTTAAAATTAAAGACTTTGAATGGTCAGAATGCAATGTACCCAGTAGAGCAGCAGATAAAAACTATGAAAGCTGGTCTATCATTACAATTTGTTAAGTAGAAGGTGATAAGTAAAGGTAAAAAATTACTTTTTCAAGCTCTTTTTATGACAAGCAATGATTTCAGAAGGTGCCGTTTGATCCATGCTCCTGGTCAAGAATTATTATGTAATCAGTATATGTTTGGTTCTCTATATCTGCTATTTACATAATTGACAAGAATCATTATGCTTTCAGTCATTAATATTATTTGTTGATTATGATCAGTAAAATGTGATTCATCTCATTTGAATTAGGACAGATATGACTGTTTAAGAAAAGTCTTGAAAAAAGTTTTTTTCAGGAGACAAGAAATTTTTTAAATAAAATACCTAAAAAAGATGTTTTATACTGTGTTAAAAGCGAATGATTCATTTTCTTTAATTAATTTTAAATACAAATGTAATACAATACGGGCATAACATGCAGCATGAATTTCAGGACAAAAGTTTATGGATAAAATGCATGTTATGTCCTGATAAATATTGAGATCAATTAATTCGTCTTTCAGTTCCAATCTTATTTTCGAAATGACAGAAGCCAGGAAACAGTATGGGGAACAAACTGAAATGAGTAACGATCCCAGAATGGTGACCTCTGAATTGAATCCTCTGATAGGAATGAACACTGAAATCACTGGGGTCATACACTGCACATTTTCTCATTTGCTAGTCCATCACATATGTACAAAATAAATATTCTGAAATAAAGCTTTGGTTTCCGACTATTTCTAACTTTTTGTAAATGGAGGGCTATTTCATATATATTTTTATCATCATCTTAAACAGAGAGGCTTCTGAAAATAGAATCAGGTATTCCAAACACAATTGAGGTTAACCTTAGACCAGCAAAAAAAGTCGACAATTCTATAGAAATTGTAAAAGAATTTTAAAATGATACTATTCCAGGTCCTCATAAGCACAAATTTACAAATTACGTCAAAAGAAAACAGACTGCTTTAATATTGTATTGTGTGAAAAAAAGAGTGTTTTCCTAGAAATCATGTTCAAAGTCATGAAGTCCAATTAAAAGAATAAGTATTTTTGGTGTAAGTGATTTTCAAGGAACAACAAGAATATGTAATATCTCAAGAAAATACAAAAGCAATTCATTATTTGATTAAACTAGCTATTTAGCTATTTGATGAGTGTATGAATATGAGAAATACTTATATATTAACAGCTAAAACAAAACAAGAAAGTTTAGAAGAATTAACCAATATATTTTACCTAAGCTTAATTAAATTAGTTCAAAATTATAACTATTTCAAATAAAGTAATTGTCCACAATACTTTAATGATAATGAGCATACAATTCCTGTGGAATTTATAGTCACAAAGGTTATAGAATAAACAAATTTAATTTACCTGCTTAGAAAAAACCTGAAGTATTTTAGATACTCTAGTACCATTTTCTAGCACCATAAACTGGAGAAATAAACAAGGTAAACAATCAGGGTCATCATCTCTGGATGGCTTCGCAAAGTCCCAAGAGAGTTCTTCATACTTCAAACCGAGTAGCATAGTCTGGAAAAGAGAAATGGAGTTATACACATCGCATATGAGATGCACATACATTAACCTAAAATAAGCATGACCTATTCATGAATAGTTGCATTAATATTTCCAACAGACACAAAACCAATAACACAAAGAATATGGTGCAAACAATTCTAGCATGGTGCAGAACTAATGAGACTAGTTAACGCTAGACAACTAATTAACTTTAAATTATACAATTGAAATAAGAAGAGTAAGAACTATGTCCAAACTAGGTTAAATAGTATGTGTATGTGAGTATAAACATGCATAAATAAGTGTTTGTGTACCAATACAAATGTTATAAGCTTGTATGTATGCATATCTGCGTACATAGATGTAAGTGTATTAAGGAGATTATCCAAGTTATTTGTTTCAAGAATTAGCGTTAGGCAACCAATTTGATCAAAATGGTCAAAATAGACTAAACAGGCATTTGCCTAACATTTAATTAGATTACATCTGCATCATACATTACTCTTCAGAGACAAAAACTTTAATTGATAGCAGAGGACCTAGTTTAAGTCAGCTGGCAATTCATATCAAGAGATATCATCAATTCGAGCAGTTAACGGAAAGGTACACATGGACTCTGTGTTTCTAATCTAAGACATTAAGTAGAAAGTGTATGAATGCATAATATGATACCATAAATGTTTGCCTAAAACTCAGATTTTTAACTTTGCTAATCATTTTTCAAGTGTCATGCGGTATTTCATTGATTCACGTATTAGTCCTGGATCTGAATTTATGGTGCTATTTTTTTCCAAAAAATGAAAGTAAAAGTTAGTTTCAGAATGTAGTTATTTTAGAAAACTAAATTAAAAATAACATTAGAAGTCATAAGAAAAGAAAAATTCCATTAAAAATCTTATTCTCATAATTCTAAGCAGTATTCAGCTAAAGTTACCAAAAATATAATGATTTTGAGTAAAACTTTGCGGCTTTTGAAATTTTCAACCTCTCTAGCCTCAAGCATTGCTGTAGTTACCTCTCATAAAGATATATAGGTGAGATGGAACCATTTCGAATGAAGGAGGAAATAATATTAAATGGTAAAATAATAACTATAAATCTATAAAATAATATCATATGTAAAATAATAATACGAAGTAAAAACCGTAGGATTTTCAACTACTTATAAGAAACATCCTACATAGTTTTACAAGAAGAGTGAAATAATGACATAGTGACATGACATCTCCCACTTTTCAGACAGGTTTTCTAATCGCTGAACAACCATGCTGTATCAGTTTCACTTCTATATACAGGAGCTTCTATGAGGAAGGAAGTGGTGCTCCAAGAAGTAGCACCAACCACAACAAATAGCCTCATTGAGGCAAGTGGGAGACCTGGGTTCGTGTCCCAGTCACTTAGCAATTTTTCACTTCTTGCACAACCTTGGGTTACAGCACATGCTTTCTCGTGCTAAGTTAAATTCAATTTCCATCATCATCATATAACATGCAATTTGTTAAAGAAAGCAATGAATTAATACAGCTGAATTGGGAAGGGGATTCTACACAAATTACGTAATGCAAAATTGTCTATTTTTCGACCCCCCCCCATGTAACAAGACTGTAAAGCCAGGCAGGACCCCTCCCCTCCCACTCTATTACGTAGCGAGTGCTTTGTGAAGAGTTTTGGGCTTATATTCACGAAAGAAAGAGTTTTAGTTCCCAATAATAATTCACTTTTTAATAAACAATTTCAATTTTAAAGGCCATTCATACATTTCACCTAGATTCGATACCATGACCTGTTGATAATTAGCATCCCACAGAATGCAGATAGGGGAATACCCTTGCAGTCTACCAGTGGCCTTGGTGTCACCCGGTGCGGTAGTTCATGGTGTCACCCCCTCAATTTTATAAATTTAAAGAGCATAAAAAATTAATACGCTTTCATTTGAATTATGGTTCATATAACACTCAAATACAGTACCTAAATATAAAAATGGAAATGGGTTTGAATTACTAACATGCTATATAAGAATTTTCTTTTCTAACTTTTAAAGCTGCAAATTTATTAATTACTTCATCAAAATCAATGTCTTTGGCAGATTCGCTTTCTATTAATCAGGAAAATAGAATCTAAAATGAGTCGCTTCGAGAATTCTTCAGATCTGTGGAATATTACGAATTACATATGTATGAACATATGTGTAATTTGCCTCACTTACAACAGCACATGATACTATTTACTGACATTGTTATTTTACTTCCAATCATTTCAAATTTCAGGTCTTCCTACTCAGGATCTCAAATCCCGCCTCCACGGCATGTATGGATTGCGGGATTATTAATTAAATATTACTTCATTTTCTTCATGAGCAGCACCTAATACTGCATCTTTAGTACTATGAATGCCAAATTTTTACTCAACACACAAGTGAAAAAGTAAAACATACTCAATTAAAGAAACTCACACATGAACAGTAAAAAATTACCAAATTAGTGACACATAAAAATTCTTAACTCAAGCCATAGTAAAAAAAACTACAATGCACAAGATCAAAGAAAAAATGCAGCCTGAGAAAGAAATTTTGAAGCTGATTATGTACTTCTAAATCTTGAGTGCTTACACTACAGCATGCCAAGTATAATAATTCATTTAAACACTATTAGTGCACTAATGTCTCATTAGTAGAAAGTTAAATGAGAGAAATGAACAACAAATAGCTCACACATTGCACATCATCTATGACATAGACTCCTTGAGAGTTAATTGAGACAAGAACTGGAAGATCCTGATGTGTGACTAAAGATGTGAGTCCAGTCACAGGTTCCTCTACTTGCCCTCGGAAGAATGCACCACTAAAACAAACATCATCATCCTTAATCTATGAAAAGGCTACACTCAGCACTGGAAAATATTTCTATGGCATCATAAAAGAAGCAAGTAAAGCATTTGGCTGATTGAAGGTTATTTATTGAGGGCTTATTCTAGTCAGTTAATTATTATTATTGATTTTTCATGTTTTCTAATACAGTGTTTGGACCATGGTGTTGGGCAATTAATTTGAAACCTCTGGTTTGTAAAATCTGAGAACCAGAATAATAGATATTAAAACATGATATTGAACGGACAATTTTTGAAAACTTGGACCATTAGACTATTCTTATTTCATTTTGTTTATTGGTGAAGCCATCTTGTCGGATGATTCTTTTTAACACTGGATTTACATTGTTGAGTGGCAAATGAACCTATTCTGTTTTCTACTCTGACAAGACACTGTTGAAGGAATCCTAAGAGCAAACAATTAAGAAGAGAATCCTCAAGTTTCAAACAGGTCAGTTTTATATACTGTAGCAGTGCAGCATCTTTATTTTAATTTCATCTCCCAAAACCTTCATTATAGAATACTTCCACCGGCACAGTTTGTGCATAATCTCAGAATATTCAGCCAAAACATTTGCTTTTCACATTCTTTTTCTTTGCTAAGTAGGTTCTTTGCTAACATTCATTACCAAAGACATTTTTTGTTTATTTTTCATGTTTAAAAATGAATATTGTAATGCTTACTCAATCATTTATGCTAATTGTTGATTTAATTGAAAGCAATGTAATTCAAGAATGCATACTTGCCAGGTGACAAAGAAGTGATTTGTCTACTATAGTGTAAACTGAATTTAACATCTTGTATTCTTTTTCAACTGATTTGATTGATTGACTAGACTTTTTAATTTATTCTAATAGTCCAGGGTTTGACTGAAGCAACATTCTGAAACACAGAAGCTTTACAAGCACAAAAGGAAAAGTCTTTTTTAAAAGAAAGTGAGAGAGTAGAAATAGCAAGGATGTGAAAAAGTTCCAAAGCAGCTCTGATTCTTCCACTGAGTTAAAACTTGTGATTCTCATGCCTCACAGAAAGCCTAAATGGTGTATTAACCCTTAGAGTGCCAGGGGGCTGATCTATTGGCCACGCCAGTACATGTGAAACATGCCACAGGCTGATCTATCGACCCTCATTGTTTAAGCATTTACTCTTTCATCTCCAGGAGACACATACAACTCATTAACACTTTGTTGGTATTTGTGATGCTTAATTATCTCTGTTCACAAAAATTGTGGTGGAAATGCAATAATTAGTATTTTTTTGGCTCAAATAACGTTGACTGTTTTCTCTACAGCAACCTGCATTTTGAGGGAAAGACCAAATCTGTAACATTCTCTGACGTCCAACAGCCTTTGGTTTCGCTGATCCTCTTGTCTCCTTGACTATCTTAGCCTTTCTAAGCACAAATTTTGTATTTCTGATGCTTACTCCATTTCTGTTCACAAAAACCACCATGGAAATGCTATATTTGCATTTTTTGGCCCAAAGAACATTGAGATATTTCTCCACAGTCTGGGGTTGCTTCTGAATGCTCTGGCAAAGAATACAATTGCTTATGCATCTGCTAATTTATTCCTAAAATCTTTCCCTTTTATGTTACAGATGCACATCTGCCAAAATATCCCGATTCTCGATATGCAAATTCTTTAAAGGAAAGAAACCAAATTTGTGGGGCAAGGCACATGATTGTTTCTGATATGAACATTACAAACTGTCAATCATTCAACAAATCATAGATCACAGGCCCTTACGTTTTCATCTCAAAGTGGAAAATATGCATGACTATATCTGGTAAATGAAGTGAAAAATATTAAAGAACAAATAACAATTCCGCATCGTACAACGGAGAACCCTTAATGGGTACATGCAATACATAATTACTTAAAAAAGGATATTACCCATAGAACGGCAAAGACCAACAGAACTCCAAGTACTTTCTGACCAGCCTTTTTGTGGCAGTGCTTGATGGAATTCGTTTGAAATGTTCAAGCAGCCGAACTTCTGGAGAAGACTTTCCACCAAAACCAGGTAACCAACTCCAACCTCGCGATCTGCGTACATGAGAAGGAAGCAGTTTCTTCTGCTGCTGCCTAGAATACATTCATTAGTAATGAAGCATTATTAGAGTGGATTACTAATATGCATTTTATGCAATATTTTCATTTTTCCAGGGTATTCCAGATTTGCACAGGAATATTATATTAGCCAAAAATTAGACATGTAGTGATAATTAGATCACACAGACACACTCAGGGTACACAAAATGGTGACAAACAATTCACAGATTCATCATGATATTTTATTGGCATCAGAGCCAACCATAGATACCGACAATGCTTTCAGGGCACATATTCAATGTTAAATATAAATTCGTATAAAATAAATAGGTCAATAGTACTTAACATAAATTATAACCAATTAAACATCATACATAACAAGACCAAGTTCTGGCATTCAAGTCAATCCAATTCTGAGAAAAAGTAGTTTTAAAAAACCAATAACGGAATTAACAGAAATAATCTACAACTTATCGGTTGAAAACCAGTATATAATTACGACATTAAAATTTTGTTTTGATTGGATTATTACTATTTGAGTAATGGAATTTTAAAATAACCACTTTAATGAGGAAGAAAAAATGGAAAATTTTATCATTTTAACATACAATAAAATACAAACTAGATACAAACCAAAACTTCATGTTATATGATTAAATGTACGATGACACATCCCAAAATTTACAGTAACTCTCTTAATTGTGGGATGCCCAGTTCTGTTTTAGTTCAACTCCAAGCAAGAGTATCTGTATGTTTTAATCAGACAGTAAAAAGACAATAACAATTGTAATTGACATAAATTCCCCCACATCAATATTCTTTATTTCCCAAATATAAAATTCATTTCAAATAATTAGTTAATCCCTAATGGGTTTAAAAAATTTTATTAACCAAGTTATAATGGTTAAATTTATTTGTCAACGTATTCCTGGAAACAAAGGACTAAGTAAGGAATAGAGGGTAATCTCCATAAAGGAAAACAAAAAGGAAATTGAAAATCTTTTCAATTGATGAATCGAAATAAAATTTTCGATGCATATGGGTGAGATTCACAGGATATTTTCTTTAAAAAAAGAATAAAAATTAACATATATGACAATTTTGCGATAAGAAATTAAGATTTTTGGGTATAAAATATAATATCAGAAGTTTTTATAAATTTTCTCGTTAAGAAATTGAGATTTTTTGCAAAATATGAGGCAAATATTGATACACATAATAAATTTACAATGGGGTGACAATCACAGGATTTTTTCATAAGAAAGGAATAAAAATGAACTAAATTATATTATAAATATTTGGGTGAGATATACACGATTTTTTCACAAAAGAGGAATAAATATTAACTAAAATGATCCATGATTCTAAGGCTTTTGCTGCATTGAGGTTCCATTGATAAAAAATTTTGGCGGGTTTTGCAGCGTTGATAGTTAAAAGGCTATGATGTTTTGCTGACCTTATTGTCAGCTTCTTCAGGTAGAAATGAAATTATCTTCATTATCGTCCCCTATATCGTCTTCTCCCCTCCTTCTCTCATTTGACTTGAAGTCTGTGGTGGGTTTTTCTATCTATTAAAAAACACCCACCACGGACATCAGGTCAAATGAGAAGAGGAGAGGAGAAGACGTATATATAGGGGACGATAATTTCACTTCTACCTGAAGAAGCTTACAATAAGGTCAGCCAAGCGTCGTAGTCTTTTAACTACGAACGCTGCAAAACCCACAAAGATTTTTTTATCAAAAATGATCCATTTTAACTTTATGAAATTAAGATTTTTGGGTATAAACAAAGCAATTTTAATAATAATAAAATTCTCTTTTTAAGAAATTGAGTTTTTTTACAAAATATGAGGCTAATTTTGGTACACACAATAACTTTTGAGTGAGATTCACTGGATTTTTTCGTAAAAAAGGAATAAAAAAATTAAATGAATAAAAAAAATTGAGATATATAGCTATAAATGAAGCAATTATCGATTCTTATTATACATTTTTCGGTTAGAGAGTTTTTCATAAAAAAGGAATAAATACTAGAAATAGATCAAACATTTTAGGGTACAGACAAAACATATTTGGATAGTTTTCATAAATTATCTCATTAAGATATTGATATTCTTTGCTAAATATGAAGCTAATTTTGATACACACAATAGATTTTTTGGTGAGATTCACAGAACTTTTTCATAAAAAATGAATATATATTAACAACAATGATCCATTTTGGCATTAAGAAATTAAGATAAGCAAATTTTGATAGTTTTCATACATTTTCACATTCAGAAATTGAGAGTTTTTGCTATTAAAGTAGCAATTATCCATTCATATGATAAATTTTTGTGTTAGAATCACAGGATTAAAGTAGAGCAAATTTAGAACAATACATTTTCATGTTAAGGAATTGAGATTCTTCACTTAAAATGAAGAGAATTTCAATTGATTCACTCAACTTTTATTGTAGCAAATTAAGGTCACTTTTTCTCAAATTTGAATTGTTAGATCAAATTTAACGGAATGGCTACAGCATGAAAATCTGAATTTAAAATATATAAAAAAATTAATACATAAGAAGGCTATATGAATTTCTCGAAATACAAAGATTTAAAGGGAAAACATTTTTAAAATTTAACTTTTAACCGTTACTCAGCATTTATAAATTCAAATTATTTAATTGCCTGAATTACCAAAACAATAAAGCGTCATCAAATGTGATGTGCACCCTAAAATTCAAGCATCAGAAATAGAAAAATCATTTGCCCCTGAATCTAAAGCTTCTCCGATTTGCATTGGAGGCCACTAATCAGCGGCCTTAGTCAATGTTGGCTAGGCGGCAGAATGGCGACCTAGGACACAAATGGGTTAAGCCTTACTGCCACACCATTTGCAGCTCTGGATAAATGTTTACTATGCATGTATATTTCTATACATAAACACTCTATTTGAAATGCTGGTAGTTGTCTATATCAGAAGTCCTACAAAAGTATATATGTTCACCCTGGGATAATCAACCTGGTGCCCGAAGCAACCTTGTACAGTGCACGCCAAGCTTCGGTAAAAACATTCATTTTAGCCTATAGTTAACTAGTAAGTTAATAATATTGCCAAGGGATGGCCTGAATATCACCCTGGATAGAAAAATGGTGCCCGCTACGCTTTCTGAAATTCCCTTGGGTGCCCTGGCACCAAAATAAGGTTTAATACTCCGGTGTTAACAAATACAAAATCGGTTACTTCTATATTTGAGGGGCTGGCTAATTCCATTTCAGTTAAAAACTATTGGCCAACAGTTTAATCTGTCATCTTCAGGGGGCCTTACAGTGAAAACTTTGATAGCACATTGGTTTATCGTTTACAAGTGTATTGTTGACAAGTTACACCGAACCAGTGAGATGTTGGTATGCAAGGCTGGGTATTGCCCACTGCCTTTCGTTACTTCCTTTTTTTTGTTTGTGCTCTCGTGGTGGCAGATGGCGCATGAGGGATTGTGGGTTGAGTAAGTTACGTCGGAGCTGAGGGACTTGGTGTCCTAGAGTCTGCGTGACGACGTTTGTTACTTTCGAGTCAGGTATTTTAGTAAGTGTTGGTTTTCTTTAGTTTTTGCCCAGTATCAGCATTTTTGTTTTTGGCTAGTCTTGAGTTGGTATTGCTTCTTTTTTTGTTTCTCTTTCCTCGTCCTTCACCTTGCCTCTCCTAATTCTCGGTGATGATAGAGGGCCAAATTTATTGCATTGATAATTGTTGTCTGGGGGAAATATTTCCCTCCTTCCTTCCCTCTCCATGTATGGACGGAGTCTCTTCCTTTCTTCCAATTCCTTACTGTACTGGCGCTCATAAAACCCCATTACCCACGACCCTGTCCCATGGCCTCGAAATCATTACACCAGAGTGAACCGAGGAAGGCGCTGTGCAATGGGACACGTGCACTAGTAGTGCTGTTCCTGCATTTAGCATATCATTAATTCTAATGTGCACCCCAAGTTCAGACCAGAAAAGTGAACCAAAAGGGTGTGCGTCATTTTCAGGTAAATACGGTATATCCAAATGAATGGAAGCTTGTTATAAAATGATAAACTTCAGCACTATTACAACAAATAGGAATAATGATTTGCTGTACCCTACGTGCAAACTAAGTATGTAGGAGAAATGCTATACATCAGGGGCATAGCAATACACCATAATATATCAAACATTTATAAATTACACCAGAGAATATTTTCATTAAATAAATTCATGCAGCATCAAATACTGTAAAATGGCTCTGTACATACATTATAAAGAGGATACTTTCATTTACCTGAAGAAGTCAGTTGTGTGAACCTGTGGATTGTATGGTCCCAGCATTATTCTTGCTTGAATTCCGCCCAGAGTAACATAATGAGAGACCTCGCAAGGGTATCTTCCCTCCACAACATTGAAACATGCCTCTTCATACAGCAAATCCAAGATACGTTGGTCTCTGTCAAAATCAATTATTCGTTAATTTCTGAGTTTCTCTTTTTCTATATTTTCGAAAAAGGGACAAAGGGTATTGCAGGTAGAATTTCTTTTCAATGTCTACGTGTCATCTCCATATTGATGAAGAATATTCCTAACATCCCTATCAATATTTGACACCCCTTACAAAACAGTCAAACAGTTTAAAATATACTCAGGTCTCTGACCACTTTGGTTGACATGCTTCCCAGCAAGGTGCATGTTCATGATGGATTACAAACAATGCAACAAACAAGTCACAGGGTGGGTAGTAATCACAATCAATGCAATTCATACTTAAGAGATGAGTGCACTGCTGAATTTTTTAAGGGGAAGAGAACTATTTTCATTTTTTCTTCTGTCATTTCCTATCATACAACCCATTTCTTGTGATTCCATCCCTTAAAAGCAATGAGGATTGCTCCCTCACACAGCAAAAGTTTCAAAAATCACTAAAATCTATTAAAACCCACTAAAACATATTATAGTGGCTATTTGATGTGCACTGAAAATTCACACTAGTTTATACAAGAAGGGTCAAAAAGAATCTAGGTTAAAATAGGATAATATTATATAATATATAATAAGATAAATATATAATAGGATATAATTTGCATGAGAGTACAGTAAGTCCCACTAAGCATGGCATTAATCAATTTTTAATTAACCTTCCATCAGTCGCGCCTTTGATCATAACATGAACAGTCGCTCGTTGTATTCCATTTAACAGATCGATTTTCAATCAAAAACATAAAATAAATTAAACTTATAATTATTTCTGAGTACTAAGCTTAAGATAATAATATAATTTAAGAGAAATAATTTAAGAAGTAAACAACTTTTAGTAAAAATATTATTATTCACCTTTATTTATTTACATGCGTTCAGAGAGTACCTAAAAAGCTAGATGTCTGTTAGTTCCGAAATTGAAATGCGTCTAATAAAGTTTAAGATGAAATTAGTTAAAAAATTCCACGTAAACGTTATGATAAGCAAAAATAGAGTTCACCAACGAAAAACTTACCCAAGCGGTCGCCCTTTGTATGCGTTACAACAGTCGTCACTTCACAGATTTACTCGCTTTCGCAGTCGGTTTAAGAGTAAAAAGAAGCATTTGACGCCTTTACAAGATAATGGTAAATGCAATAAAGGATTAGACCCGGGCATGAGGTTCAAGGGACCACCCAGATAGAAACAAGACCAAAAACACCATCTGTGTTGTACAGAATACAAAGGTGCGACTGACATACCGCTAACTACTGAGATTCCAATAATTTAATTCGGGCTCTTATTGACTATGCTTTACTTTGTGTTTTTACCGCTTAAGGTTTTGTAATTAATAAATAGGTGAATGATAACTATGTAACCTCCACTATCCCAACCTCTTCCCCCCCTCATTCCACCTTCCTTGCTTTAGTTCACATTACCTGCTGTCCCTCCCTCCCCCTCCTTCCTATTTGCAGTGTATACTTATTATGTTTATTTGTAAGATTTCCTGTTTTGTCACTTGATGATGTACCAACCCTAAGAAACCCTGGTTGTGCCTTTTGTAACATAACTTGGTCTAGTAAAAGTTTGGTCAGTTAAGGAATTTTTTATTGCTTTTTATAGCAAAAAGAGATTATTCAATTTGGAATCCATCCATATAGTAGTTAGGAAAAAGTTGGCTAAGACTTATGTGTGGAGTATATTGTTAATTGGGAGCAAGACATGGACTGAGGGAATTGCAGAGAGGAAACGGCTGAGATGCGGTGTTACAGAAGGATGTCAAAGACCAGCTGGACAGGATGACAGACGAATCAGGTTCTGAGGAAAGTAGAAGTCTCTAAAAGGATTCGTCGATTGGACATCTTCTGAAGCATGAGGGATAGATGAATACCATAATTGAAAGGATGATTGAGGGCAAAAACAAAAGAAGAAAGCCGAGATTTGAATATATGAATCAGATAATGGAGGATATGGGATGTGGAAGCTATTTAGTAAAAGGGTAGAAATAGAGAAAGATGGAAAACTGTTGCAACGAATCCTGAGGGATTGATAAACAGAAGAAGAAGACTTCTTGATACTGGGGTGGTCAGATTTCAAAAGATTACTTTCCAAGTTGTCCATAAATACCTTAGCTTAATAAATGCTCCATAAATGTAAATTGGCATGTAGTGGATTGAGAAAGCTATATATCAATGTTAGAAAAAATATGCTGACTAACAAATGTAGTTAAAACTTACTAAATAACAATGAGTTGACATTCCACATGCAAGCCATTGTAGAAGAGAATAAGGAATTCCTCACTTGATCTTTTCCTCTTCTCGCCTGGTGAGGAAGACGTTGCGCTGCAACGAGAGCACTGGGTCATCTCTCTCCATCTTAGATTCAGATGCCAGAGTGAAGCGCCGTAGGAAATGGACCCACTGGCGACGCACTTCAAAGGGTCTATGCTGAGGCTTCAGCTGAACCTCTGACAAACAGAAGAAGTCACTCTCTTGTCATTTGTTTACACTGAATTAATCCATCCCTATGCATCCTCATAAACAACCAAGTTATTTCTAAAGACCGAGCTTAAGGATCCCTGTGGAAATTATTTACAAATGAATATATAGGTTCAACAGAAATCTGAAAAGACAGAATTGAAACCACAAAAAAGAGAGAGATACACAAGATTAAAGAACTGAGCTATATAACAAGGAAAGTGCCATGCTAAACTATTATACTTAGAATTTTATAGTTTGTTGTTTATAAATAATCATTCTTGGTCATTAAATATAAAAGAAAAAGTCATCATCTGTGATGACTAATGACACTGTAATATTCTAAAAAAATAAGAAGCAAAGACAACCACTGAATTAGAACTGCAATGACTACCTATAATAATAATCACATTATTTGGGCAAGATTGAGACTAAAATTCTCTTTTTCCATCTACCTCATTGTCAGAAATTATAGAATGATTAAATTAAAGAAAATAGTTTGAGAAAAGAATAGAAGAATTAAGGATGCAAAAACCTAAGAGATTCTTAGAAAAAAAATACACACTGCAGGAAAATGCCCACTAGTAAGGGGGAGTGAAAAACCTGCACAAACTTACAAATACTAGTAATAACTAAAAGATGAGAGAAAAGAACAAGACAAAATATAGAAATGCACTTCTAGCAAGTAAAAGCAAGGGATACATAAATAAGAATAGTCAGTTCACATTTAAATAAATGATATCTATATACATAATAATATGAAATAATAAAAAAATAGGGTCACTTTTTCACTGTACAGTTCACTATCACGTTAAGAAAGCAAAACTAAACAAACTAATTTCATAGTCAAAAATACATTTTACAGTATCATACAAAAAATAAGCCCCTGATACTTTCCAAGTATCTGTCAAATTGCCATTTTTGGCAAATAATTCACATAAATATGAGACAATCACATATACTTAACACATAGCTAAAACATTTTAGATTAATGTACTAATCAAAATTTTAGAACATTGGATATTTTTTTCAAGTATTACAAGGCAATATATACCAATGGTATGACAAGATACTCTCTAAGGTCTAAGAATGCCTTTGGTATTTGCATGACTTTCCCTTTATTTTTCCTACTTTGCAAATTTATAACAACAGACAGGGAAAGGTTTTATAACATTACAATCTTTTAATTAAAAAAGACGAAGCAAAACAAACATTAAGACATTAGGATATGACGCTTTGAGTCTAACCTGCAAGTGGTTGCCAAATTTTTAAATGTCTGAACAAACTGATGATGATTAAGGATATAAATTAACAAGCAATTTACCTAGGGATGTTGATATTGAAGGGATAATTTAATCCCAAGATTACAGAAAATTGGCTACCAAGATTGAGGATTTAAAATGAGAAAAGAAAAGTATCCCCTTTTTGAAAACAAATTTTATATTAAGTATTTTGAGAAGTCAAAGATTGGTATTAGATGAGCATGATAAATTCAGGATAATGTTCTTTCAAGATAAACACTCAAATAACTCAAATATCAAAACTGAAATACAAGGATTTGTAGTAAATGAAACCGAGGATTTCAAGATTGATACATTAGACGATATCCCAGAATCTAAGTTTAGGGGATAACCTTGCATAACCACATT
The DNA here is from genome assembly GCA_947579665.1 of Sympetrum striolatum. Taxonomy (NCBI): domain Eukaryota; kingdom Metazoa; phylum Arthropoda; class Insecta; order Odonata; family Libellulidae; genus Sympetrum; species Sympetrum striolatum. Next base: position 71,700,552 of record OX388351.1, on the reverse strand, counting down.
GCTTTTTGGACTTTAGTCGATACAAATAACTTTTTGTTCTCCAAGATAAAAATAAAATAAGAAAACCAAATATTAGACACAATTGCAGGTTTCCTCAAGCATATGAGAAAGGATTTCAAGATGACATTAAAAAATAGGAAATCAGGACTGTAAACATCCTGTAAGAGAGTTAATCAATGAGCACCATTGTTTGCAGTTAAGAGGCACTATTGGTGATAACATTTTTGATGCAAACATACTTTTTTACGCATTCTGAAGCATTTGCGTAAGAATTAAAACCCCTGCAGTTCCATTCTGCTGCACTCATTGCCTTTGAAGAGGATGGACATTAAGTATGTATTACAAATTGGCTATAATGAGTATGCTTTAGAGAGAGTACTTTTCCAATTTTTGTCAGCTCTTGTTATGACGGACTTCTACTGTAGTTCCATACTGCCAAATTACCATGGTGTTATATAATTTATTTTTTACTGTAACCTACTAATCAGCTTTTTATCATTTAAGCCCTTGAATCACATATCACTGAATTCTTTTCTAAATACCATCAGCAGCACACATCACCATTTACTTTAAAAACTATTCCTTCAAAGATATGGCTGTGATAAATCCAATGTTACTATATATATTACTGAATTAAGATGATTGCACCAATCAAGTTTATTTAAGAGAATTGAGAAGAAAGATAATAGGAATTACCAAGAAGTCCAGAGCACATCCAGAGAGCAAAAACAGGAGTCTGGATGGGAGGCCTGGATCCATTGGTATGCACCGTAACATTGCTCATAGCTCCAGACAAACCGAGAGATTCTAGACCCAATACAACATCCAATATTTCCTGAGCTGTCACACTGAATCCTGCTTCCACATCCAGCTGTATCACCACTCCAGACATGAGGTAAACACACGTCTGCACAGGATGATTGTCATGGAGGAGGGCAGATGCGCTAGACGAGGCCAATGTTGGAGCTACAAAATATTTAATATTAATGTCTTTCCGTAATCCACTTTACCTTTTTAAAAATGGTCTGAAGAATATAACAACGATATTCTAAAACAAATTATATTATCATGATTTTCAAAACCGAAGCTCTCAAATTATCTTCTCAAAAACTAGTGTTAGTATGTCTGTACAGATCTCCAGATGGAGATTTTTCCTTTTTACTTAGAAAATCTCCAGCTCCAACTTGATTTGCTCTTGGGTAAAGGATCCAAGATTTGAATTTGTGAGGATTTTAATATTAATTTTTTAGATGAGGATTGTCCTAAGGTAAATGAATTCATTAATATTATAAATACCTTTAATTTAAATAACTTAATATCTGATGCAACTAAATCTTGCAAATCATTACTTGATCTAGTCTTTACTAATCATAGTAATCTTTACTAATCATAATCACTACCATCACAAGAAACTAATGCACATGTTTTTAATTCAGGTTTCTCTAACCACAAAGCAATTTTAGTTAACGTTCAGCTAAATTTTCAGCTTAATGATACATATTTAACTTGGACTTTAAAGCGATGTCTTCACAATAGCCTGTTTCATCCCATTTGATTTAAATTAAGTAATGAGGACTGGTCAGATGTTTACTCATTAAATAACTTTGATGACAAGATGAATGCTTTCATTGACAGATTCATTTATTTTGAAGCCACTTTTCCTATTAAAAAATGTAAAATTTTTTCTAATCAAACTAATAAGTCAAGTTGGATTACCCCATAAATTGTAGAAATGGCAAAACAAAAATATATTTATATGATCTTATGAAGAGTAATAAAGATAATAAATATTTTAAAATAGGGTACAAAAAGAAAAGTAGAGATTTTAGAAAAGTTGTTGAAGATACTAAAATAAAAAGAAATAACAAACTTATTGAGAACTCAAATAAAGTGACTAAAACGAATTGGGATATTATAAAGAACGAACTGAATAAAAAAGTTAATCCAATTGGGAAATTATGAATGATGGACAGCTGTTCACTGATCCTATAGATATTACTAATCGATTTAATGATTATTTTATTGACGAGCCATTAAATATATTACATAGCATGAAACCTAATGCTCTTCCATATGTAAATGGCAAAATTTCTTTCGAAACCCGTTCTCAAATTTCAATTTGAAACAATAAACACACGATGAGATTATTGCAGTGGTTAAATCACTTTCTAAAAATTGTCATCAGGTGTTACAACATTCCTGATAATATTCTAAACATTGCACTCCCTTATATCGCTCATCAATTAGTATATTTATCACTAACTGAGGGATTGTTTCCTAATAGATTAAAGTTGAGTAAAATTAACCCTTACATAAAAAGGGTAGCACCACAGAACTGAACAACTATAGGCCAATTAGTCTTCTCTCTGGATTCTCTAAAATATTTGAGAAGATAGTTTTAAAAGACTGATTCAATATTTTGACACTCACTCAGTTTTAAATCCGGAGCAATTTGGATTTATGAAAAATAAGTCCACATCGTGTGCCCTTTTTAATTTTTTAACCAATACTCTTAATGCTGTTGACTCTAAACAATTAACTGTTGGTGTTTTCCTCGACCTTGCTAAAGCTTTTGATATTGTGAATCACAAAGTTCTATTAAACAAATTAACTCAATATGGTGTGGATGGTACTCCAAATAAATGGATATCATCTTATTTATCAAACAAACAACAAATTGTTGAAATGTCTTATTTTAATGATTTACTAAATTGTAAAGACACTTATAAATCTTCCCCTAGAATGGTTAACAATGGAGTTCCTCAAGGACGAATTTTAAGCCCTTTACTGTTTCTAATTTATATTAATCTCCATTGCAATAAAACTGTTCTATTTGCTGATGACACCAGCATTCGTATCGATGCAAAACAAACTGTGAACTTCAAAACAACATAAATAATTGTATGATCCAACTTGAAACTTGGTTTAATCAAAATTTGTTGTCATTAAATATTCAGAAGACTGTTTTTATTAAGTTTAATAAAAATTTTTGAACAACAGTTAATCTATGTGGTGATGAAATAGCAGCAGTTGAAAATGTTACTTTTCTTGGTTTAAAATTTGACAAATCCCTAAAATGGTATAAACATGTTGAAGTAGTTCTGTCTAAATTAAGCAAACTTGTGTTTCAATTAATGTATCTGTGTTCAAGCACCTCGATTACAATTTTAAAGAGTGTGCACTTTCCTATGGCATCATATTTTGGGGTGACTCAAGCCATAGCCATAAAGTATTTGTAATGCAAAAACGAGCTATAAGGACAATGTTAAATTTAACTATTAGAGAATCCTGTAGATCATAATTTGTTTCTTTAAAGATAATGCCTCTATCATCTATTTATGTATATAATCTGATTTTATTTGTAAAAAAATATAAACTATTATGAATTGAATACATCATCATAATACTCGTTCACAATCTAGTATTCATATCCGCAGGAGAGGATCTAAATTATGTAGTGACAACCTATTTAAATATAAACTGAAAATTTTCTTATTAGAAAAGTCTCCTTATTAAATTGAAGAGAACTCTGACTTATGTACAGATAAATAATTATTGAAAGTATATTTTGTTATATTAGTCAGTAGATTTTTTTATTTTCTTGCCATGTGTTGTTTTATTATGTTATTGACGATACTATGCATTTCTAATGCCTACAGTGTAATAAATATCTTAACTTTTTTAAAGCTCTTGGAATGGATGTTTTCATATCGTTGCTGTAGCGGGCTCTAGAGTAGGAATATTTACCTCGAATGGCCTGAGATACACAATGTTGAAGTTTTAAAGTGTCTTGGTGTTGATGGTGGGCCACTCCCGGGCACTCTACTCCGTCTTTTCCATTGGAATCCTGAGTACTGTTTTGAACAGAAGTGAGAATAGAGACTCTCTCTTGCTCCCTTTCCCAATCATGATCATTTTCAAAAGTGTCATGAGCGTAGGATGGTGCAGTGGCGACGGCCATTGAAGCCTGATGTTCTTGCCTATGCTGCTGTTGGGATGACTGTGGTTGGAGTTGTTTTTCTCTTTCATAACGCTGAGATACGGTGTACAATGGTCCAACTACTTCGTCAAATCTAGTAGATACAACTCCATTCGCATCTCCACTGCTTAGGGTGTAATCCCCACGCATATAATCATCTCGTGCACGCTCTCGCAAGTACTCGCTACAGCAGGGAATGAAGAAAACCATAGAATTGATAAAGGTGAAATGTTTTTGCAATAGAAAATATAAATGCTTCTGAAGAATCTAAGTTAGTCATCATTAAATTAGATCAAATTTAACAGCGATAAATTATTATTAACCATTTATAAACTATAAAATCGCTCACCTATATTGCTCTACTAGAAATTCGGATCCTGGTGGAGGCTGAAGCATTACCCTCCTCGGATAATCCACTGGGATGACTGTAATATAACTTTGGCCTCCTATTCCTCCCCCGCCAACAACATCAACAGAATGTCCACCGCCTAAATCCATGCCAGTCATTTTATCTCTGCCTTTATCAGCACAGTTTGCAGGCATAGCTGAATTAGTTAATGGAGGAGTGGACGAAGCCATTGCCAGAATCACTCTAAATTTCAACGCAGCATGACCAAATTAAGGATTCAAAAGTCATTCTCTAAATGTAAACAAAGAATAAAGCAATGCTTCGGTAACGGCATCAGTCTTGGGCTTCCTGAAAATAGAACCAACAAAGAGTCATGATAAAAATGACCTTTGTCAGAGAGCAAAAATTAATTGGCGTTAATATTGGTAAGTACGTATTTCAGCTTGCCTTCGAAACCTTCCAAGATTTCGTTAAGTTCAGACGGTTGTGAAAGCAGCTTACATTTTGCTAGGGATGCCAGATCGATATAAATGTATCGGACTAATGCGACCAATGCGACTAATGTATGCACTCGATGTTTTTCTGCCGATACATCGAAAACATCGAGTGGTGAGAAATGCGTGGAGGGAGGGAGTATTGATGCGATCGATGCATTGTAACGATTGTTATTGTTCAGAGATACTGTTCAAAAACAGAGATCTTTTCTGTTATTGTTCAATTTGTCATTAAAATCTCTGAACGTTGTACCGGTGTGTTAGTGAGGGAGCAACAAATATTTTTGTCCTGTTATTGAGTACGTAAGAAAGTTTATTGAATACTTACAAGCTCTTCCGCAAACAAACTATGCTATGATTGTAAAGAATAGTCCCCTGGATCTTCTCAGAAAGGTATAAGTTCATTATTAAAGCGTATTATTTAGGGTAAAATGTACACTGCTTACTGATAGTGACTATGTCATTCTCCTTGGCATAAATATTGACTGTTAACTCCAATAAGACCGGCTCGGAATCCCTCAGTGGCATATTTTCTTAATGCCATGTACATATTGAGGAGCTCTTTATGTAACAAAACACCTTATTACTGCTTACTGTGCTTTTTCATTATCTCAGCTATGGGATAATGTGAGGCAGATTTTCTCCATCAAATAATGCTATTAGGATAATATCTGGGATTAAATTCCGGTAAACTCCACATTTTCCAGCCTTAATATCATGACTATCTTTAGCTTATACATATATGTAAATCTAACATTTGCAAAAGAATGCATTTGTAATTTTGTTGTAAAATCAAATGTGCTCAGTTTTTGTACTAACAATAAGCAAAAAAATAATTTGTTCATACCCAAATGCAGGCTTTCCAAATCGCTAAACCACTTCCATCTGAAGAGTTCTGCTTTTCAATAAACTACCTACACATATTCACAATCTTAATTTGAATATGTTCGAGTCCGTTTTTTCTAATTGATAAAACCCTGCATTGTTTGTATGACAGCATTTGTGAATTACAATCCTGTAAAATGTAACGTTTTCTGTTACCTGTAATATTTTTTCAATGGTAGATTGGAAGTCTTAAATCTTTGCTATCTTAGCTAATGAAACTGAACTACTATAGGGAACATCAACTATAATGGATGACCATTTCGCTCATTTGCTTTATAAATTATGAATTGTTAAGATTGATGGAATGATTGAAACATTAATTTTGAGCAGATGCAAATACTTATGAAACCTAAAGCAAGCAGTTATGGAAAACTCAATAAAAAATAGGGCAAATGGAAATACCAATGCAAGAGAAAATCAGTTGAACTTGATATACAATATATGGACAAATATTTTAAGTAGAGTTAGTTCATGGGAACTTAATCATTGCTAAATTCAAATCAATATGAACACACAATTTGCGTAAGAAGAAAGTTTAAAGAACAACATGATTGGCATCATTACATGAGCTGCAAAATCAGCAATAAACAGGAAGAAGAAAACCAAGTAATGTGTATAATAATTTGGGCTTTTTTCTTATAGATTCAAATGCTAAAAGTTGAATTAAAGACAGTCATTTCAAATTTAAGAAATAACATAAAATTAAAAGAATAATAAAATTATCCTATACTACTTTTAGCACAGTGGTGTGTTTCTCAATCAAAATCTGAGTCACCATTTTGAAATTAATCAAACTTTGCTAAATTTCTTGATTAAAAAAAGTAATTGTCTTCAGAAAAAAAACAAAAGATTTTGGAAGTTTGTAGTACAGAAATTATGCAAGGATTATTATTTTATAATTATAGATATTCAAAGAGTTTTATAATGAAGAAGTTCCTGTTACAAATAACTCGGGTAAACATCTAAATGACAGAACTATTGTAGTTACAGAGGAATCAAAGAGAATAGGACTTTTGGTAATATTTTAAATAAGATGGACTAACTACTTCATTAGAAAAAAGGAAAATCGAATAGGCAATGCAATGTTTTTCAGCTTAAGAATATTATTACATGATCAAAATCACTAGAATTGAATTTCTTTATCTATAACATTGTAATACTGACATATGCTTCGTGCACTTTTATCATGAACCTATTTCAGTTTAAATGATGCATGAAATTCCTCACAATTGTAACTTAGTGACAGCTTCTGATATAAATAATTATGTACATCAGAAGCTGTTGTGTATTGTAGGTTTTCGTTCAGTATCTTTAGGGGAAGGTAATCTAATATTACAATACTCAAACTATTGTTAGTTAATCATGAACGTTTAGAATTTGCTTTCTACCTGGAATTATTTCCTGAGAAAGAATTTTCAATTGATTAAAAATTAAATAAACTATTAGAAGTTCAAGCAACTTATTTCTTATTAACAGTTGACATGATGGTAGCATTCATTTATTTTAATTTTTATCATGCAGTATCATCACTGCAATTTTCCAAAACAATGTTCAAGTTCCAAGAAGCAATGGAAGAGATAACTCATGAGGGTTTAGGCTTTAAAATTGTTTCTACATTGAAATAATTAAATCTTAGTAAAAAGCGAATGTATGAATCTGAGTTTTCATATTGGAAACCATATAAAAATATGATCTCTATGGGCCACAAAACATCTATTTCCTTTGAAATCTGGAGGTAGAATTTCTTTACAATACAATACTTTCTCTATACTACACATAGGGAGAAAGTAAAAATTAAAGAGCCTGTTTCAATTCTCTTTAGTGTAGCCTAATGTTCATTCTTTCCACTCTTTTAGCAATACATTAAGTTATCTGAATTAAATATATAAAAATATACTATGATGTTAAGGATGAGAAATATATACTTTCCTCCATAAAAAAGATACAATAATTAATAGAATTTCAATTACATTTTAGCCAGTGATCTAACATAAGATTTATCTAATACATGTTTCCTGAATATAATTACATGAACCATTATTAACAATAATTGCAATGAAGCTATTTAACACATTCTTCCAATGAATTTAAGGAAAGCATACATCACCCTGTTTCTTGATGGGATTACCTGAAATACTTGCAATTGCAATTTACACATGTATATAAAACACCCATATCATGAGTATGTTTCATAAAAAATTTAAAGTGATGATCTAGAAGAGTTTTTAATAATATTTTGCATTTTTAAATCCACCCTCAATTAGAAATTTTTCTTTACTATGCAGTTAGATAGATAGAAGCATAATAAGATTAAGCATAATAGATAGATATAAGTGTTTATTTGCATGGACATTACGAATCTATTATATTGTCAAAATATTACAAAATATCACAGACAGACATGTTCGGGAAACTAGTGAAAACGAGCTCTATGGGCCCCAAAACATCTATTTCCGTTGAAATCTGGAGGTCGAATTTTTTTCCATTACAATACTTTCTCTATACTACTTATTGGGAGAAAGTAAATATTGTTTGCTGTAAACCAGGTGTTACTTTCTGCCTGTATGGCATCAGAGAGAGCCAAGTTTCTACTAGATCAAGTGATGGCAAAATAAAACCCAAGTCACTATGACTAAATGACAACCATCTCACCAGACCTATCACTCTCAATTGGATTGGATAGTACTATAAAAGTATTCTTGTACTTAATGAGCAGTGCTTGAGAACTAATATACTACAGCTTAAAGCACATATAAGTTCATCTAAACATAGATTTCCATGTTTTACTGAACACTGGCTGCGGAGTGATGAAAATTGAGTTTTATAAAATACAGGATTATACTCTCTCTCAGCAACTCATTGCCAAAATTCTTCGAAAATTATTGTGCTATTGTCTCAAATAGAATTGAATGCAAATCCTTAAATGTCAAACGCTTCTATATTGACTCTCATTTTAAGTTGCTGCAATACTTGTGAAAAATTCGAAATTAAATTTATTTCCATTTATTATTCTCCTAATAGGGATCCTGACAGTTTTTGCAAGCAGTTAGAAAAGTTTCTGATAAATTTGCAGAAATACAAATCAAACATTATGATTGGTACTGTGTTGAACACAGATATGAGTTACTAGTCTACAATTAGCAATAAGTTTGAGAATCTCTTTCAATCTTTTAATATTTCATGTATTAATCATGAGCCTACAAGGAAATGTGTTTGTCTTAAACAATTTCACCTCTTACATTGTTAACTTTTGTACTATTTGGTGTCATAGACCTTTTAATTTCAGATCATATTACTATAGTATTTCATGTGAATTCTGATCTAAATCATTCTAAATTCACATGCAGTATAGTCTATATATTCTAGGCCCATCACTTCTTCTGGCCTTGTAACATTTGAGGCTCACATTGTCTCCATTCGATGCGAGTCCTTAGAAGGTCAATCAAACTTTGCTTTATTTTTTAAACATTCCTCTCCATTTTTAATACTTCTTTCCACTGAAACTGATTCAGGTAAAATGTAATAAGATACCAACTGGTACACTCACAAAAGTTTAATTAATTTTAACTTGGACTGAACAGGAAATTTTAATACTTAAATATCAATAGTAACATATACAAAAAATTTAAAGGATTTACAATTTAAATCAATAGGCTTTGTAAAAATGCATCTCATACATAAATATGCATGGTAGGTATCTTGTATTAATAGAAATCTACTAAAATCTTCCTATTCATTAAATTACAGCCAAGTCTTCAGTAAGTAAACAACTTGGAACATTTGATGAAGATTGAATAATTAGAGTTGGAGAATAAAATTCAATCAAAAATAGAAATGAACAGCTGAAGCAATCTGAAAAATATGGTTAACTTCTCAATATAGGGTTATATTTTGGAATGCATTGTAACTGAAGTACTTTATTTAACAAGATAAGACCTAGAAATCTTTAAATTCTCCACAGTGAATTATTCTAATATTTTAAATAGTTTCTTCCTTGGTAAAACAAAATTATGGGCTAATGAAAATTTACGAAAGATTTAAAACTAGAGGCTGCTATGATCCTGTTATAATGTTTGAATATTGATGGTGTTTGCAAGAATTACTTTGCAACAGATATGAATAAACTTCCCAAACAGGCATCACAAATATATTTAATACATTCTTTTCAGAAAGTTGAACCAAAATTAAATTTTTATTTCAGTAATGGAGCAAAATTCTTTACAATTCTTATTGGAATTTGTACCTTATCTGCATTGAGATTGATAATTACTCTTACCAACAATTACTACAGAGTATATAGTCTCTTTCCGCAGATTCTACATAATTATTTCATAGAATGCGAGACTCTCTATCAACAACGGACCAGAGTATATATATTTTAGCAATTAGTCGCAACTTTAAAGAAAGCATATCATGTTTGTTTCCAGTTACGAGTAAAGACTTTAATAACGAACAGATAGTAATACGCCGAAACTTGTTTTTATCGCTTCCTATAGCTGATGATAATTAAGCTCAGATTTAAAAAGCAAAAACTAAACTTTTTTTCAAGAATCCCAAAACCAATAGTAAGTGACAAATTTCAGCATTATCTAAACTTTTATGGCAAATCATCACGTGAGTAACAAATGTTTCGGCTACACAAATTTGGCTGCACAACCCAATTCTGAGGTAACATTCTACTTTAATATTCTACCGATTTATCATTATCGTAAAATAAATCTTGTATTACAATAAATCCTATAATGATATTCATTCGCGTTCTAATGATATGATGAGGGAATTCGGGGAAAACAGGAATTTTAATCTGATCGGAAGAACTTTTATAAAAATTATCTCAGGTGAAAACTAGACCTTTTATTCAATATTTGCTCTACTAATTACAATTACGATAATAGCCAAACTATCTTCACCGTTGAAAAAAAAATTATTCGGATATCAGAAATTTAGTTAGCATTTGTAGTTTTAAACTCTCAGGCCTAGTTTCAACCATTCGAATTTAAAGCTTTTTATAAAAAGAGACCTAGCGTAAGGCTTCCAGGTTCGTCCAAAAGACAAGAGTTATGGAACGCACGAGAGCAACTCTGGAAATTTTAATAATTTTTCTTCAAGAGGCATGCTGTGCTATCTTAAAAGGGAAACTCTCAAAACATTTCTCAATCGATTTTAGCTTGGCTCCCACCGGGAATCGAACCCGGGACCGCTTTCACCTAAGTCACGAGCTGTCCACAGAACTATCCGAGAGCTGCAATAAGATTGCCGAGCAATCCTGATATTAGACAACACTTTAAAATATCTGATTAATATAATTAAGTATTACTACTGAATACAAAAGGCTAAGAAATGATAAGATCGACGGATGAACTAAAAGTTCTTTGGCCCTAAATTGTTTTTAAAATAATACTTTAAAACTATTCCTGTTGGAATTCTCCAAAATTCTCGCCAGTTCGCTCTCTCTCAGGAGAGTCTTGTAGTTTCTCTTGAAGGACAGCTGAAAAACCGGTAGCGATGCAGAATGTCTCTGCGAGGATTTGCCTTCCTCTTGGCTTCCCGGAATCACGGCATGGAACTTCTTAACTGTTACTGTAAATCAGAATAAAAACAACTTTGTAATTTCCACAGTACTGTCCTTTATTTAGACCACGACCCGGGTTTCATTGAATTGCAACATCTTCAGTTGTTGCTGTAAAGTAAAAAAATAATTATTCATGCCTTGCTAGATGTTGTAGTTACTGAAATTCTTTTGAAAATGTCGGAAGATTAATTCCATCTCTTAGGCAGAGAAGCTGCAGCTTTTGAAACTTTCGTACTCAGATTTTTTCTAAAGTAACAATTGAGGCAAAAATCTTACAGCACAAGAATAAATTAATCAAGCTTTCTAAATAGAGATTTTGCACGAGTTTCCAAACCACGCAAAGGCGTATCGTGCTCAGTTCGTGTCCCTTTTTACAGTGGAAGGGTTCGCCAGCTAAGTGGAACTGGAACTAGATATTTCGGGGACAATCGCGACATCAGTTCCACTTAGCAAGCCCTATAAAACCACAGTGTGGCTGCAGCATGAAAACCACAGCCACGGAAAAGATAGAGGAGAGACTTTTAGAAGACTAATAAAGTTTAATTCTCTATTGGCTAAAAAGCCTGTCTGTAGCAGTGTGTGTAGTGCCTAATACCTTAATTTCCCACTCCCCCCAAACATTTACGTAGACCTGTTCTCTATTGCCCTTTTCTAAAGAAACCTGCCGGCCTTTCCCCTGAAAAACGTCGAATCCTTACCTTGAGCTGTGGGATTCCTCCTGCGGCGGGTGAGCTCAGCGTTCCATCGGCGTACAGAACCTCCTCTTCAAGTCACTTTCACTAATTCACTAGAATGACCATTTTACACACACACAACACACCTCACTACTTCTCGATCTTCTTCACCTGGATGCTGAGTCTGCTTGGAGCGCTCTGCAAAGGCTGCATTTCTTCAAACGATTCTTTCGATGTATCTTCTCTGCTTTGGTCGAACACTGTTGCTAGACATCGGCACCGCTGCGCTGGTTTTCTCGATAAATTAGTCAAGAAACTGCTCGTGGTATGGTGCGTAGTAAAATGGCTCAACCGTCTATCGTGGAACTTGTGACGGTCTTAGGCGAAGAACTGCAGCGATCGAATGAATCCCCTCTGCCATTTCACCAGTGGTAGCAGTCTGCATGTGCGCTTCCCCTCTTTGATGTTAGAAGGAGCGCCTTCGCTCGGTTGTTGAAGCGGCTTTTGTACACTTTTGCCCTCTGGAGCCTTGAAAGCACAGTAAGCACCCTTTACCTGACGCAGCTGACAGATTTTCTGTCTCAGTTGATTCAGCCAGACGAACTGCCCCAAACGCCTTTTATCCGAGATACTTTACAATTAATGAGATAGCGCTTCCTGAGAGATTATAGATTTGCAGTACTATCGACGATTAGCGAGACATTAACGGGCGAAAATATTTTGCCGGTAGGGCCTCTCGCGACCAACGCTGGACAGTAACTGTTCGAGGCGAAGGACTTTCATGGCTTATATCCTAGTTTGGGAGGATGGAGGGGAGTTGGGAAGGAAAGGAGGGGAGGGGAGGAAAGAAGGGGAAGAGGAGGAAAGGTCGAAGAAGATTTTGCGCCTCGAATCTTCTTCGCGAATTTGTTTGAATGAATAATGAAAGTTCATGTCATTTCTTTTCATCTCTCTTAATCATGCGTCACTATCGCCAGCCACTTCATGCTAATGATTTAATCGGATTTTTAACTCATCGCCGAGCAATTGCCGCAAATAAAGCATTGCTATACCAAACTACTTCACGGCACCTTTCGTTTCACGAATACTCCTTTTGACCGCTAGGTCAATTTCTTCCTTACGAAAACTTATAGAACTATTTGACTTATGGGAAATGACCATCCTTTTACCATTGCTTCGTTCTCTTGTCAGTACCTAAACCTTTTCCTTGATTGCTTCGTTCTCTTAACATATTACGTAGGTGGGTGATCCCGTAAGCTAGTGGCAAGGGCTAGTGGCATTTTATACAATCTTCGTCTCCTAGCAATATGACGAATTCAATTCCGTTGTAACTGTGTGGTGTATAAAAGATTCGTGGAGATTTATTCGCCTTGGGTGAATTATTTTTGTATTAAATTTTGCCCAACTTGTCAAAAAGTGTTTGGCTATCTGTAAAACGCATACGTATGGCCTTTTAGCTTGATTTTAGTGTAGGGGAGACCGGGGCTGGTTGGCCGAGTTTTGTTTTCGGAATTTCTGTACTCATTTTGGTTTGACTTTTTGAAAAACGGTTTGCTCTGTCATAAAGATACAACCTTTGAGCATATATGTGAATTTTTTCATCAATGACAAAAAATCAGGGAAAAAGTGATAATTAATCAAATGCGGCACCAAACATCGGCCATCCAACCCCAGGGCCGGGGTAGGTTGGCCGAGTTTGTAAAATAAGTGAAATATATCAAATGCATCAATGGAAAATATTTATTAGTGTAAAAAAGTTAGTGTACATAGTTTTGTAATATGTAGGTACGTAAAAAAACTCCGCTCTTCACTTTTTAGTCTTTTTAACATTTTTAGACTTAGCTTCGGCAGCTTTAGTGAACTTTTTCATAGCTCTCGAGGCTTTCTCTTTCTCTGCCAGAGTTCGCTTACGTTTGCTTTCATTTTTCTCCTTCTCCAATGCTGCTTTAATTGGGGAATTGGTCAAAATTGCGGTCGATCGGCGTTTACGATCTTGACGCTTCTTCGAATCAGTTCGTGCACTCGCCTTGGGGACAGGTCTGACGTCTTTAGGGAGGCTTACATCTGCAGCAGATTCTCTGCTGATGGACGAGTTTTGTTCAGGGTTGGGTCGATCTGTGACAAATCCTGCCAGGAACTCCTCAGGAGAAAAAAATTCAGGATTTAAAGGGCACACGCCAGAGACTCAGAAACCAGCTGGAATATTGTTCGGTGTGCAGGCGAGTGGAAATGCACTGGCTACGATTCCCGGAATGTCGTAGATGGTCATTGTTTTGCCAGGGTTGTTCGTCATCCACGCACCAGAGTAGGTGTTTACGAATTTTTTAAATGGACCTGGATTTTTTAAATTTACAACTCGGCCAACCAGCCCCACACAAAACTCGGCCCAATGAATGTTTTCGAGAACAATCACGGTTTACAAAAACACAAGTGAGGTTACCCTGGAAACCGATACACCATTTTGTAGGGTTTTGAATACCCTTTCCAGCGGTACCACGTTTTTTTGAAATCGGTGCAAACGTCAACACAAAAAAACCTGAAATTACGTCGGTACATGGACGAACTAATACCCCACCAAAATCACTATAGTTGTTGCCACTGTGCCCAAAAGTCTTTTTAAAAAAGACACTCTGCCAACCTGCCCCTTCGGCCAACCAGCCCGGGCCTCCCCTACCAGACGCCTTTAATGTCACTAATGTTCCAGATTCGTGCTCCACCAAGGAGAAAAGATTAGACTGCAATGAAAACTCTACCTGTTTTTTCCTCACGGAAAGTAAATCCCTAGGAAATGTTCATTATCTTATATGCTACCAACTGCCTCTAACTATGGTAGTATCAGTATTACGACCATGGATGACATACGTCTAATAAGATACATTGTTTCGAACACTCCAGTTAATTAACGCAAATAATTTCGATATTTCATTTTTTTAAATATGTGAATTAATACATCAGTAAAGCTTGCCTATCGTTCAATTATTTCGTGTGCAGTTCGTTCGCAATTGGCTCAGACATGAATTTACATCTCTTAATCTGTACCTACTGTTTACTTTTTGATTTTACCAATGGCTCTGGTAAAATATTTTACAATTAATTTTGGTAGAAATTAAATTTGGGTTGCAATTTCAGAGCTAATTTCCTGAATATGGTTGACTACATCTTAGTAAAAGTATGTTGTCAGATAAAGAAATTGCATATGTTTTGACTAATATGTAATGTCTACATGCAATAGCCCAGCATGAAGTGTTTAATGCTAGAGTGGAATTCAAAATGATTTTCGATTCCCCTACTGGTTGAGTGCCATGGAAAAATAATAAAAGATAATCTCTGTGTGTTACAATAGGGTAGGGTACAATAAAGTTGTTTACTTGTGATTACATCAATATGTCTTCCGTTGTATATTTGTATGCAATTGTCCTTCACCTATTCTTAAAACTCAAACAGTATAAGAAAATAACTTTGCATGATAAGTCATCTACTTAAACTCAAGGAGGAACAGAAGTGAAAAATAGATTAGTGTTTGTTTTAAAATATCTGCCTGGAAAGTGGGAGTCTGGAGTCACCTGGAGTCATGTGGCTATTTTTCACTACTGTTTCTCCTTGTAGCATAAAAGTGGAAGAAAAACAATAAAATAAACACAGACAAGGAAGATTTTACAATATACAGGTACGAAACTGCAAATGAAGAAATTGAAATTTCTTGTTCACCTTCACCTGCAAATGAAGAAATATTTGAAATTTCTTGTTCATTTTGGCAATTTTAGATCAATTAATTCATTAATGGCCCTTCCTAAAAATTCCCTCTGATCTACAATTACATTTTTATTTGATATAGAACATGTTAATCATTTCAAGAGCTTAAAAAATAGTAGTTTGTGCCATAGCCATTGAGTAATACATTGCCAATAATCACATTTAAAGTAGACACTTTTTTAGGTCATTGCAGTATTTACTACTGAATGGAATTTTTGAAAATAAATAAGTAAACTGTGCTAAGAGATTAATTGTTTCTCCATTTACATTCTCCATACAGTATATAATGGACAACAGTTAAAGAACTTCTTCATTATTCATTAATTCTAGTTTGCCAATGAAGTAAGTACATACATACATGTTTGTAAACATTTTATGTAGGTGCAATGTTTGAGCACAGTCAAGGCTGACTAAAGGATGGGGAAAGAGGGTCAATGGTAGTACGTGGACCCAATTTTAAAGCAGAAATATAGTGATAAGAGAGCTATCATTTTACCCTCTTTAATTTTTGTTTTAGTACATGATATCCTTGGCGAATCCTTTTCAACAACAACTACAAATAGCACAAACATAAAGATTAGGTCATTTACTTTTCACTAATGATCACAGCTGCTCTCTAAGACTTTGGATACAATCATTTTTTAAAATGTGCATTTAACCATTAGGTAATCACAAAGGTTAGATTTCTCTCCCATGTGACCAATTTTATTGTGATATACCCTCTTTTTTGTATTACCATCAATACTTAAAGGGACATGTGTATGATGATGTGTTTTACATTGAAATTTTTAGTTTCATGGCAAACACTTTCTTCTGAGCATTCTTTTGGAGCCAAGCTAAAAGAGAGCTAGGAGTCTGTATTTAGCGTAGTTTGAGTTTTAGAATAATGTATTTCTTTCTTTGAATTTACATAATTTGTTAACATTGGGTTTTATTGTTTTCTCTATAATTACACAATTGATAGCCATAATTAGTGATTTTTTTACATTATTCATCCTCCAATCCTAATATTTATCTGGCTAATAATATTCAATTGGTTATTAAGAGACAAAAGTAATGTTTGTAAATAAAATGTGTTAGTTCATATTTTTCTTAATATTAATTTACTTTTTGATTATAAAATAAAGATGTGTTCTAATGTTACCACATGATTCAAGTATCTCATTAAGGTTTTCCAAAGTCAACTATTAAAGATGAATCATTATTGTGGTAACCTCAATCGTTTATGGCTGTTTAAATAAAAACTAGAATTGATCACTCAAAAACACACAACTATTTCAAATTTGATTTTTCTAGAGGAATTAATTTTGAGGGGTTAAAGTATTGATTATCATAGTCATAAAGTATTAATTCTGCATTTTGGCTGTTCAGGAAATATTCCAACTCAAAAATCACCTCTTCATCATTCTAGAAATGCCTTCCACGCAGTAGTTTCTTCATCTGGGGAATCAGGAAAAATCACTGGGTGCCATGTCAGGAGGATATGGGAGTTGAGGCAACATTTGACAGCCCAAAGGAGTAGAAAG
This sequence comes from Sympetrum striolatum, assembly GCA_947579665.1. Classification (NCBI taxonomy): domain Eukaryota; kingdom Metazoa; phylum Arthropoda; class Insecta; order Odonata; family Libellulidae; genus Sympetrum; species Sympetrum striolatum. The sequence goes on along the minus strand of OX388351.1, from coordinate 71,683,320 downwards.
TGTCACTGTGTTCTGAGCAGAATATGCTAGGGCCTTCAATGGGTGTGAACAGTTGCGCAACCCAGCAGGCAGCAACCTTTTTCATGTTCATAATGTCGTGCAAGATGTTGAAACCTTAAACTCACTGGAAAAGGTATCCAACAAAGGGTTGCAGGTGCAACGTGTTGTACTCTCTAAGCCAAACACTTCTTTATCAAATAATGGATGAATTGATCAAAGATGATTTAGGAATGAAAGCATACAAAATGGACAGGATTGTAAACATATGACATAAATGATGCAATGCAGATAGCTAAAAGTGAGAACGACCATTTAAGACTACAGTTACTGGCCTTGAAGGGCAAGTGGTTAGCATGCAAAGTGCTCCCACCAAAAGGACCCTGGTTCGAATTTTGGCTGATCAGGATTTTCCCATGTGTGTGTTTGTCTGATTTTCCCATTCAGGGTTGGGGGCAGGAAGGGCAGCCAGCTGTAAAAGTCATTCATCACCAAAACCAAAAACCTCATCCTCATATCATGTTATTTTCCACAGAGAATTATTGGAGTGACCATTGTTTTGTTGCAAGTTTACACCATTGTTTGGTAATTGTCTCAATGAGAGCTGTAAAGGCTGGGGGCACTTGTTTTCAAGTCTCTTTTTTTTCTGTTCTGGCCGGGTAGCCTAGAGGGTTAAGGCAGCCTCCCAGATAAAGGAAGATCCCGGGTTTGATTCCCGGCCCCATCAGACTTTTTTCAAGTCCGTTTTTCCTTGAGATTTTTCCTGGGTGCACGCTCTTATGTGCAATATACCCTTAACCCTTTCCTTCTTTTTTTTTGTTCAGACAATGTCATGCCGGGACCAAGGCACTCTCTCTGGCATTCTCTGCTCCAAAATTACCTTAAATTACACATTATGTTGATTCCATCATCTGGCCTGATGATGGTGTAAACTTGCACCAAAACCATAGTCACTCTAATAAATCTCTGTCGAAAGTAAACATTATTATTTTTAGTAAAAAAATGACATTCCACCAAATATCACTTAATAATTTTAATCTCATCCTCATCATCAACCTACCTTTATTCATCAGCCGACCCAATAAGTAATGGGAATAAGGCTAAGAGAGAAAAATAAATTTAAGATTGCAGTTCCGCTTCAAACAATTCTGTCACAAATACTCGGGTTCATTCCAAGTTGGACATTTTTCATGTCTTTTTTCATAATCTTCTGTTCATGCTTTACTGGTAATTTTATCAGTATCCCTTTCCTTACAAAATTAAAATAGCTCAGGGAAATACTAAATTCATTATAGATTGTGATAACAAAACGGTGTAAATTAATGATTATTCACAAAACAATTGAACAGGTGAACTATCCAGGATAAAGAGTCGCAAGCTCTAATTATGATACTAAATTATTTTTTTTAAGGAGGTAATTTTGAATTGTGATACTGAAACTGATCAGGATCAAGAGAAGATGAAGAAAGAGAGATTGAAGAAGCAAAGGATGTGATGAAATTTTGAGAATTCATTTGAAGACTAAGATTCTGGCATCACCAACAATATACTTAAGCATTGGGTTGGGAATTGAGTGGGTCAAGAGTTACAAGTGATTTCCTTATTTGATTAAGATTGCATGAGCACAATGAAAAAATGGGATGCAAGTTTGGGAACTAAAAAGTAAGTCCTAAGTCAGTGGTGGTGATTGTATTGTGATGAATTTACTAAAGAAATTGAAATACATCACAGAGTGAGTCAAGGATGTATCCTGTCTCCACCATTGTTCAGTCTATACTGTGAAGCCATCTGCCAAGAATCATTGCTAGTAAAGTTCAATGGGATTAATCATAAATGGGTATATATTAAATAATGTATGATGGTGATACAGTTTTGGTTGCAGGAAATATAGAAGATTTACAATGTTTGGTCGAATGCATGAACATTAACTGGAATAAGTATGGTCTTAAAATTAACCTTAAGAAAACTAAATTATATTAGTAATAAAGCTTCATGTTCTTAGAGTAAATCTAACGATTAATATTTTACAGATTGAAGAGTACCATATTATATATATTTTGGGACATGGGATTACCGACTCCAGTGATGAAACAAATGAAATAAGAAGTCATATTGAAATTACACAAACAAATAATGCCATGAGGAAGCTCCTCTGCAATCGTGATATATGACCCAAGAACTTTGGTAATTTACATTCATAAAATATGACACTACCACAATATATTTGCCAACCCTCTCCTAAGGCATAGATGAGAGGAATGTAGATGTTTAGGTTGAGAAGTTACTGGAATAAGGCATCTTATAGTTAAATTGACATTTTTAAGTCCATTGTATTTTAGTTACGTTATAGAGGAATGTAATTTTTTCTGCTCTTTGCATCTAAAAATAATAGAATATCCATTATATCTTGGAAAATAATTGTCAGCATTTTATAATGATAATAGTATATAAATAATAATAATAATATGAATAATTAATTAATACTATAATAATTTTAATAAAAGCATAAGGTTTTTTTGAATATTAGAAGATGTTGTTCATAGGAAAATTGTAATTGATTTATCCAATTTATATTCCTTTTCTTTACATACTGGTTTCAATGAAGACTTAATTTCTCAATGGGGAAGATTAATATTTTCACCTTTGGGTTTTTTCACAATATTAATTTTTACATGATCAGTCAATGATTACTCTAAGATTTATGCTGAAATCATTCACATAACACCATAGTGCTTTCAGACTTTAATCAATTCAATTAGGATGCATCTTACTTATTATTAAGTTTCATCCTTTTTTTTTGAGGATTATGTTAGGAAAATCATGATTGATTATGCATATACAGTAGAAGTCAGTTTATAATGAGAGCTCTCAAAAATGGGAAAGTACTTGTTGTCCCTCTTCTTGAATTCAAGGGCAGGGTGGAATGGAACTGTGGGGTTTTTAATCTGAACAAAAATGCTTCAGAATGAATAAAAAAGTATGTTTGAGTAAAAAATATTATTTCATTAATTCATAAACCATAACCAAATTGCATCCTCAAATTTGAAATGTGGAAAATTATTGCTAGATAATCGTTGAATAGTAATGGTATATCATTAGATAACCCTAATTCATATCAAATTTTTCATTCACATGCTTCATATGCAATGATTGTGCCACAAGGGAGGGGGAGAGGTTACCCTTGGAATCCGAATCAGCACTGCTTTCATCTCACATCTTCCCACCCATCCTGGATCATACGATTTGGTGCCAATATGTTTCCCGTATGAAAAAATATCCTACTGGTGGATACCAATATGATTGGAACTCAATTAAAAATCTGGCACTGACGAGAGGGATCATCACCAAAAAAAAAAAAAAATACGAGGAGTTAAGATATAGGGAGGGACAAAGGGGAGAGTGAAACTTGTGAGAAGTCTAATCAAAGCTTTCTAAAGCATTTTTTCGGAGTAATGGTAAGGCAAGTTGTGGTAAACAATTACATGAATTAGGTGATGATAATTTTTTTCTGCTCTTTGATGAGATATGGTGCTTCAGAAGGATGTAGAAGATACAGACATTTTATATTCAGGAAAACTCATTAATACAATGGGTAAGACATTTTTTAATTTGAGGAGGAATATTTTGCATTAGAATGATTAGATTTTATTGAATTTATATCTTGTTTCAATTAAAATATATATCACTATCTGTGTCAAATTGATTGAAACTTTCCACTTTTAGAATTATGTACAAGACTCACACTATATTACAAGTTTATTGGATGAATGTTACCTATTAACATGATCAAAAAAACATGTAAGGAAAGTAATCACAAATTCTTTTATTTTCTATTCTAAGTATCCTTTAAAATATCTCCAATTTTAAGGATTTAAATTTTGAAATGTATTCTATTTAAACAGTGTAATTACCAATTTCATTTTGTGATTAATATTTATTTAGTGTAGGTATACATTTTATCTGATTCAAATTAATATTACTTTAGGAAAAGAGTTGAAAGGTACTTTGGTCTTGGGAAAAATTCCATGGTAAAATGGACTTGAAAAAAGTCTTTCTGGGCTGGGAATTGTATCAGAGACCTTCCTCTGCCTGGGAAGCTGCTTAAACCATCTACCAGGCCAGTTTCACAAACTGTTTTGGGAACTTTATTTGCAAAGGAAAAGTGTGGTTTTGTTCTTTATTTATATTACTTCAATAATTGTGTTAAACCTTCAGACATGACATTCTATCATTTATTTTGTTTAATAGTAGTGCAAGATCTAGGCAGACACAGCAAAACCAAAACATAATAACCTTCATGGATTAAATATTTGTTTTCAAATGTTATAGAAATGTTTAATTTCCTTTCTTGACCTATTCTTAAGAAGGTTTTAGAGCGATGTAAGTCCTATTGTAATAAGTCATCAATCCTTCATGATATCCCTCATGGCTTCTACAGCAATTGATTGATTTAACAATATTAAATGGAAAACTTTTTATTAATGTAATTTCATCATTAAGGATCAGAAAGGAATAGTCACTGGTAACTTCCTCATAATTCAAAATATTACCCTTTGACCATGCAAAGGAATTGCTATTTATACTCTTGTGGCGACCGGTGCAGACAGCCTGCGCCCAGCGCCATATTGTAGCGGCCGACGATGGGCATTTGTTTTTGGAGAGCTCCGTGCCCAACGCGCTTGAGATGCTCTCACTCCTATCGTGGCCTCCGCCTAGATAACATTGAAATTCTCTCAGTTTGTAACCTTTATGGCCGCATGCGCCATCTTGTCCTGTATATTCAAAGCCAGTTTAATGAAAGGTATATTCTTTCGTCGCAACGCAGTACTAGTGTGTCTCTTTTAGAAAACGTTTATTTATGCGCAACCCACTTCCCAAACTCTATTAATCTTTGACAAAATGTTAATGTTCTCAATTCAGAGGTCATTTCATCTTTTAGGTCAGTTTAATGAAAGAATACTGGCTATATCTTGGTTCCATGGTGCTTAATTATGCTCCAAATTCTTACATTTTATAAAACCTAGTAATTTTATTTTGGTATTTTTGTATTTGAGGATGTCAGGATCATTTTGGTACTAATCATTCCTAAATTAGAATTGAACTGCATTTGGAATAAGCTCAGAGATTAAAAAAAGGTAATATAAAGAAGATCTTTGGCCTTATTTGTAAGACAAACTTCTAAATTATTATTTGAGAATGTAAGTACTTCAAAGTACCAAGCCAATCACCTCAACTCTTACCCAATTCATCTCATTGTAAATGGTTACATTAATTGCATATATGTACTGTATTCCCTGGCATTCAGGACATGTATTTTGAACTGAGACAAGTCTCTAATGCTAAAGGTTACGTTTTTTCCTTAAGTCAACGCTATTACTTGAAAAAGGATATTACACATTTAAATGTGATATAAATTATGTGACTGGCTGTTGCAGTCAAAATCTTATCATTTTAATGAGGTGAAATTCTTACAATTACAGTAATCAATTCCTGCTACTAATGTTGCTGACATGAATCTTCTCCATAACTCTCTTGCTTGTAATCCAAACAAAAATATTTCCAAAATTTTGCTTCCAAAACGTGGGGTGCATCATCAGTGCCAGGAAATCTGATAAGTTGCAAAAAAAGCAAAAGCATAAAAATTATAAATTTCAATATTATCTTCTACTCATTAAAACAAATTTATTCAAAGAAAACATTTTTTCCTTTTATATTGTTTTATCATTATATCTTAATCAGGAGTAAAAACAGATTAAAAGTTTTTATAGTTTTCACGTGAAGTATTAAATTTATAAAATTTCCCTTTCAATTGAACTCCATGCCTATTCATTTTCAGGTGAATTTGAGTGATTTTTCCACTCTATTATGCCTTAGTATATTAGTATATCATATCCATTAGTAAAGTCTTTTCAGGACTGAATTCTATCATAATCTATGTGTTAACATTTTATTGGATATAGTATGCAATAAATGCCCTATCTATAGATTCAAATTGAATTTCTTTATTCCTCAATATTCAGAATTTGAATATTTAACGATATTACTAGATAATTAAAAAATATTAGATATTTATGGGAATAGTTACATAGTTCATTGTTTTACTATTTTGAAGGAATGATTTACGGTTTCAGATTTTTGTTAAATATATTTTAAATCTTTCTTTTGTAAATAATTTGAAATGTTAAAAATAATGGAGTGAATATTCTATTTTGTTAAAATTTTTGGCTCATGCTTTTGTGCATCGTACTCTTTTTTAAAGAATATTCTGAAATTATTCTATATCCAGTTCTTCACCTGTAAAAATATCAATTAATCTAAAATATTTATTAAGTTGTTTAGATATATTTAGCAACTGGCAACAGTGTTGTTTCTCTGCATTATGAATTTTTACTGGGAGAAACAAGATTCAGAGAAATTATCAGAGATACCTGTAATGCAATATTAGAAAATTTAGTGTCAGTTTATATGCCAAGAATAGGTTCTATTGCTTGGCTAAAATTAGCCAATGATTTCTACAAGAGAATAAATTTCCCAAACTTTATTGGAGCAGTGGATGGAAGCATATTAGATTGAAAAAACCTCACTCCAGTGGCTCTGAATTTTATAACTGCAAATCTTTCTTCTCCACTGTACTTAGAGAAATGGAAATGCACATTTTTTTGGAATGCATCTGGGCTGCCACATTCTGCTGAAAAGATATTTTCTGTTCTGGGACTTAGTTATCCTGGTGTTACAAGATGGAGCTCTTTGTATGATGCTGTTGGTAAGGTATTTAAGCACAATGACAATTTACTGGCTGTTTTAATGCCCTAGAAGCCAAGGTCAAAATTAAAGAAGCTGAACTGAAGTACCTGTGCGCATTCTATGAAGTCATGACCCCTATTCCCTTGTGCATTGACAAACTTCAAGGAGATAAATGCTTCTTTGGTTTGCTGCTGCCTTCTTTGTTTGTAATCGAAGGACTGTTGGAGGAGATGGAAAAAAAGGTTTTCCACTATTGTGCTCCTTTGGTGACGAGTGGTTTCTGAAATACTTCAGTCTTTGCTCTGAAGTAAATGATGCCGTTTGGCATCTTGTACACATCCTTTTTTTCAATTGAGGTCACTTCCTAATGGCCAAGAGGGACTTTGAGCATATACACAGCAGATTTTGGGAAATTAAGCAAAAAAAGAAAATGGTGAAGCCTTCTGCTCTACGAGTGATATTGGTTCTTCTGATGATGATTTCTTTTCTTTTCCATATTTCTTAAACAGGAATGAAATAGAAATTTTGCGGATAAGGATGCTTCCTTGAGGAACCCTGGCATTAATTGGCTGGAATAATCAGATGTATTTGTTCGTTTTCACATGAGTAGTTCTGCCTAGGAGGAAATTTTGAACAATTTTGCATAAACCTGGGTGGAAATCAAATTGTATTAATTTGCAAATTAATCCCTGAGCCCAAATTCTATTAAAAGACATTTTATGTTCAACATTCAAAAAAGACAGTTTTTGCGGCATAATTTTAGCAAAGATATGTGTTGGTAATAAACTCAACGAGGTGGATGATTTGGTGTGAGATAGAGAGGAAAGGTTGAAATCCAACTTTTTCTGATGTAATTATGTTATTGTAAGTTATTCGTGAATTCATTCTATTAAGAATAATTATCTTGAAAGCGACGATAAAAGAGTATTGGGGCGTATTTTTGGAGAATTTCGATGGTAAATCTGTGTGAGCCAGGTGCTTTGTTTATGTTCAGAGATTGTAATATTTTTAGTACCTTTAAGGAAGAAGTAGGAGTTAGAAAATCACTGACAGAGAATTGCTAGATCCAGTCATAAAGGAATTAGGTTGTAGTATCTATGGATGGGTTAGAAAGTATATTTTGCTTTGACTGAGATATTTCCTGAACTGCAAATTCTGCCTTAGCAATGATATCAAAGTTTAGTTCCTTGTTGATTAGAACAGGCTGGTTAGATTCAAAACTTTTAGTAAATACCTTGGAATTTCCTAGATGCATGCCATCTTGTGCAAAATTATGTTACCCTATTTCCCTTTGGTAAATGATTTAGAAATTTATCTGTGATTAATAAATCACTGATTTATCTCCAAATGAGAATTAATTAGCAAACTTAGTCCAGTGTTTATTAGTTATTTGAAGGATCTCTGATTTTATAAATTTATCGAGGTATTTGAAAGCTCTCTTAGTATGTGGGTCTTTAGAGCAAATAAGGTACTTGCAAAGCCGGTTCCAATGAGTCATTCAAGTGACAATGGGATTAGGTAGAGGGATATTATGAAGGTGTTTGGGATGAAGAAGTTTAAAAGATGTGGTCATGAAGAAAAGGGGGAATGAATGACAAGATTTGAAAATTGGAGGAATTAATGCAAAACAGAAGCATTTTGATTTTGGCAAAAAGAACCCCATAATTCATGCTTAGCATTCCAGTCACCCAAAATATGGGATTGGGAAGAACAATGAACAGTTTTTGTTGTTCAAGTATTCTATCTTTTACGCAAACACAGATAATTTGGAGTAGTTTGTTATCCAGAAGAATTTTAATGCTAAGGTCATTCATTCCCTTGGGTTAATGGATAGGTAACGGAATAGGAAATTAACTTGTGGACGAAGATGGCTAAATCAGTTGTTGGAAATGAGTTTTTGCAGAGGAAATACATTTATCGGTTATCATGTTTATTTATAGGATTATTAGATTTCTTGAAGGGAGGTAATATGGATGTTAGAATCTTGACAGAAATGTTGAAATTCAGCTAATTTTGGTTTGATGCTGTTACAGTTCCAGGAGCATAAGTTAAAAAAGTAATCCATTAATGAGTCTGACAGCTACTAGGTAAAATGTGATAATTTTATCTTTGTAAGTTTGGGGGGTTATTACATGTTTGAATGCAATTATCAATTTTTGGAGGAATTAACAGCTGGGAATGGGGGTTTGGATCAGGTTAAGGTTTTGGTGTTATTTATGGGATAGGAGTAGCATTAGAAGTGATGGACGAGAGGTAGTTTGAAGTGTTGATGAGTAGGATGAGGAAGAGGTGGGGTGGTTCGGAAAAGATGTAGGTAAGGAGGTGTCAGGAGGAGAAGAGGAGGGATTGTGAAGGGTATTAGTTTTTACCATCCTTGTATACCGCAAAAAAGGGTGTCACCCCTACTTTGCGGTATACATACTACACCTTGACAGTTATCATATTCGATGGTTTTTAATGGGGGTTTGAGCGTGACTTGTAATGGTTGCCCACACAGAAAGTGCAGTTGGTGGAAAGATTGCCAAAGTTTGTTTAAGTGCCCTAAGGCAAAGTATTCAAGGCATTGAATGGGTTCTGAAGGAGAGACGTAATTTATAACATTGACCAAAAATCCAGCAAGTCCAGTAATTAAAAAAAAAAATTATTAGGAATCTGTGTTAGGTTCTAAAGTTACTTTAAAGATAGGTTATAGGTCCCATAGTCCTTCCTTCTTCTTTAATTGGTTTGGTTGTAAAAAAGGAGGTAATACTAAAAACTGAGAAACCAAGTTGTGCGATTTCTGATTCAACCAAGCCTATATCTGTGTTTGAAGAAAGATTCCTTATTAGGAAACCTAAGTTTTTGTAGTTGTGGACATGATAGGTAAAATATTCAATATCTTTCTTTTTGAGTAAATCGAGAAAGGTTCTGTAATGTATGAATATTTAACCAGTATGTTGTCCTTTGCAACTTAGGTACAAACCGGAGTAAAATTTGTGATTTTCTTAATCCATCCCACCTTTGTCTGCCAGTCACGAAACATCTTGACCTTAATTGAAGCATTTTCGGAGAGGAATGATTGGAAATAGATGATGAAGGGATATCTGCTGCTGAAGGTGGTCGGGAATCGGAGAGTTCATTAAAGGAGTTGGAGATAGGGACAGGTGTTTCGTTGGCCATTGGATTGGGGTTGCTATTCACTGTTTACGGGAACGTACAGTCACAAAATCTCCATCGACATTGGGGCGTTTTGCAGGGGAGTGAGGAAGGTTACCACCCACACTGCTCACCAAATTTGGTGCCTTCTCTGGATTTTTAGGTGACAAGTCAACCGTTGTCCCGGAAGATGACGATCTCCGATGCCGAATGTATGACTTGATATTTATTATGATTCCATGACCGCATCCAGAATTGTGGAGGCTGCTTTAGTGTTGCCTGTAACGGCGCTGGGTTGGTCATCGGTCTAATTGTGGTAGTCAATCCTGCCTCGGGGATTCCAGATCGCACTCGGAGATTGAAAATCCCAGCGATCGTATATTTCACCGAGTATAGTGTATGCATGCGTGTAGTGAATAGGCGATTATTCGCAAACAGATACGGCATTTTTATCGATGTTTTTAGTTTTAACATTGCTGAATAATCAGTTCAATAAATAACATTATAAATATACAGAATTTGATGGAGCAATTTTTCATAAATTTGATTAACATTATAAAGGTAAGCTTCAGGACTATCAGGATCAGTCTAAAACTACTTTTAACACAGTAATGACGGTCATTTCGACCCAAAATTCAATAAAACGATGACCTTCACCGTAATATCCGTGATCAATCATTTCGGAGAAGACGTGATGAGATGCGTATTGCACGACAGTGCCATCATTCGGTGATCGTAATGTATCTCAGATACAGCGGAAGTTGACGGAAAGTGGCGAATGAGAGAGAACGATTATAAAATGGTCCGAGTCGGGTGAGAGCTCTTTCTGTTGAGCCTACTGGAAAGGAGAGAAAATGCCTGGTTTGGTGATGCACGGTGGTGATTTTGTGGAACCAATGCTGTATCTGGAAATGCCAATTAGGAAACTCAATTATGACAATACGTTATTATAAGCTGGGAAAATTCATTGGTGTTTTACTTCCGCTATCGCTTTGATATTGATTTCGTAATCTGTTGATAATTTGTCGATGATACAATTGTTGGAGATTGGGATTGTTGTAGAGCGGAGTTGTGGCATTTTTTAGTAGTAGTCATAGAGTAAGGATGGGGGTATACTCTATGGTAGTAGTAGTCTCCCTTTTTCGTAGCAACGCTCTCTGGGGTTAGCAGGTTATGACTGCTAATACTTAGCCTAACGGTATAGCTGAAGGTAGTGGAACCAGCTTCTAGATTTCTTCTTACGCTTCACTACACTTATGCCGCCAACTATAACCAAGAGTTTTACCTACAATTTTCATTTTTACACATTTACAGGCTCGACCTGTGGCCTCCCTGAAGCTAGCAAGTAAATTGCCGTAGCCGGGGATTGAAACCCAGCCCTCTACCTGGCAGGCGAACGTCTTAACCACTACGCCGCCGTATTTGTGACATTTTAAACGACAGAATTAGAAGTAACCGTCGTCGCCAAGCTTAGTGTTTAACTGCGGCGAAAATATAAATTATGACGATAATGAGGTAGAGAGGATACCCAAATTGGTCGTTTAATTCTCTGCCGGATGCCGATATTTCATATGGACATGTGCTCATAACTGATTATTGCCACACTTGTTTACCTTGAATACCTTGGCTTTCGCGTAAGTGCGACAAACTGTTAAATTTCATGAAATCAGATTTATTTCTCAGCTCATACGAAGGAGTAAGCTGGTAGAGAAATACCAGTACTTTACTTTCGTTTCGGCCATCCCGTTTGCTGCGTCTTCAACTAGATCACTGTATCTCACTTTAATAACCCGCTTTAGTGGAGTTGACCAGTGGTGGAGTTAAATATTCCATTTTACGACTGAAAAGGGGCCATAGTCTTGGCAAGAGGTTAGTGTTGAATAGACGGTCACTTTTAATCTTCGTAGATTGCCCCTCTTTGGGTGACTCCATTTTATCATGGGGCTCTTAAGCGGGAATCTTCGATGGAAACGAGCGCTGGAATCGTTGATTGGAGTGCGCGTTGATCACTCTTTTGTTCGTGGACAACCGCTTTATTTGTGAGCGCTAATGTCCATCGACATTATTCCCTTCCAATTTGTTTATCACTCAACGCACTGTAAAATGAAAAATCATCTGCGGTTCCTAGTGGAAGTAGGTATTTCATTTTTTGATACGTTTTCGGTTTCTTGAAAAAAAAAACAAAAAGAAAATATTGAAAGCGTAGGCAAAATTGTGCATAGGCAACCGCCATAAAAATAAATATGAATGCATACAACGAAACTAAAATCATAGAAATTACAAATAAAAAAACTCGAAGAAACCTTACTACATCCTAATTAGCGAAGACTTTGACAACCGAAAAGTGTTATTACAACATTTCACATTTTTTATACAGATATATATATATATTATTTTTGATGCATTATTTAACTTAGCTTAAACAGATCGCTTAAAAGCGGTTAAATCAGGCGTGATTAAGTTTATGTTAACTTTTCTCAAGTTGAATTTAATTATTCTATCACTGATTATAAGCATATAACCACTTATAGCAAGAGATGATTTCACTATGGATAGCTATATACGGATTATATGGACATGGATGGAATAGCTGATGGGATGGGAGTAATCCCAGGATTATGAACAGGGGATAAGAATGTCGAAATCTCTTTTTTTATTAAAAATGCACCCTTGTAAAAATTATGGCATCTGTGTGTTATTGTCCGCACCTTCCCAAAATTATAGCCCATAATGTAACATAGGCTGGACTAAAGCTATGCTAATAGACTTTTTTAAAGGATGCTGCACACTTCTTAGGCATGGTATAACATTTTTAATTAATTAATATTGTTCGTTAATTCAATTTTCAGAAAAAAATATCGTATATTATGAATCGTATTAAATTATGTTCATCAGATCCCTGCTGTGTATGCTACGTGTTGTCATAACGAACCGCCTTTTCGTCATTTCCTTGAAACAAAACAACAATCAAATTGTACACAATCGATCGATTACGTATAAGCATATTGATGGAAATTAATTATATAAATATTTTAACAGAAAACTTCCTCATATACATCCTTTTTTATTTTGTTGGAATAATTCCACCGAGAACCACATATCAATTCTTAAGAAAACTGTTAACTGGGATATATAGTGATGAACAACCCCCCTCGAACTGTTGGGTGGTCCTTACTGGGCTTGTCCATGAAAAGAATACACGCCTCCTAAAAACCTCATTCGCTCACAAGACCTCGGCGCTCCGGGCGAATTCTACTCTTTTAGGCTTTCTCGACTATACGAATAAAATTAATTAATTACAATTACTAATCGTCAGTCATCGCACGTTTTCATTGAACATATCTTAATGCTTTGACAACGTGAATCTTAGAGTACAGGGTTATCTGCTTTCATTTGTATGATGGTGATGATAAACTATTTCTATACGATTTTATTACGATTCTAGTAAATCTGCAGAAGTGCGTCGACATCTTCCTCGAAATCCTTAAGTTTTTAAGATCTGCTCTTTCGCTGAGGGAATTATTTTTTTTTACGATTCGCTGCTGACCCCAATGACGCGATTTACTTTACGCCTCTTCTAAAAATGGAGGTTTTCCGCGAATGGTAAGCAATTAAAGGGAACCAAAGAAGATTTTCCTCTCTAAGGGTCTTTGCGCTCTCAGAGACAGATTTCGCTTTCAAACTATTTTTGTGAACATCCGACGAAAAGAAGCTTTAAATATTCTAGGAGACTATGTTTAAGGGAAGTGGAAGATTTAGGAAATGCTCTCTACACACTGCAATGGTGACTTGTATGAGTCGTTTTTAGGGAAAGTTTTCAATAGCAGAACTCTGTTTTTTAATAAGGAACTGCGGTGGATTTATTGTTTAGAGATTACAAAATTGATTTGAATATGAGATGAAAATGTTTACTTTAATATTGTGTATTTTATCGTAGTATCGTAATCAAAGTGCCTCGGCGGCGCTCGCCTGCCACCCAGAGGGCTGGGGTTCAATCCTCAGCCACGGCAAATTTCCTGCATTTTTCAGGGAGGCCACAAGTCGAGACAGACTGTAAATGTGTAAAAATGAGTACTGAAGGTAAAACTCTGGGTAATAGTAGGCGGAAGAAGGCGGTAATCAATGACGTTGGATCGTGCTATTACTTCAACGAATAAAGTAACAGCAATAATGGTGATAGTAATAATAACACAATTTAATTATATAAATAAATTTAAATAACTCGGCACTGTAAAAAGTATATACTTTAAGCACATCATGTCGTTTTATCCACAAAATTTATAAGCATTTTCCGTCTGGTCCGCGAGAGTTGCTGTTGTTTTTTTAAATTTGGAAACCATTTTTCTCTTAATGCTGAATCAATCTCTTCTTTCATGATCACATTGTTTTGGTACTGTTACTTTTGAGTACTCGAGGAATATGGTTCCTTTGCGAATTACAAACCACCGGTGTAAGTTTTGCCATTCATAACTTACTTACTGTCCATTCCGATTCATCTCTTTCATTGAAGCGTTACAAATTCATAAAAATCGTAATTAACTTAAAATTGTTCGTTTGGTTATTTACTAATTGTGCGAATCTTCCATCGCCGACGATGGAAGTCATATGTTAGCCAAACTATTTCTTCTCAGGCCAGTTTGCCATCAGCATGCTTCTGATTACTCTCTCTTTTCTTTAATCACCTCATATTCACGATAATCACTTATTTGTTTAAAAGTTAATCACGTGAAGATTTCCTCACCATTCTGATTAAGTCAACCATTTTACGCATGGTTAGCCAAGTGGACACCACTTTCGGCTTTGATAAAAGCGGTCCAGGGTTCGATTTCTGGTGGGAACTCCTTTGTTAAATGACCTAAGCTGTCGAAGCATTTTCAACAACACAACAACATTTAACGCCTACATTCCTGTCATCCATATTCGTCAGTTGAGCGACTTTGCCGATCGCTTTCGTGCATTTGGTTTTCCATTGATAGCGAATGTGAAGAGTCTCTTTTTAGTGTCGCCTTAATTTCAATGTAATACACTTTGAGTTGCGTCTAAGACGACTCCTTTGCGTCTGACGAAATCCATCTGAGGCTCAGTAATGTTTGAATTCGGCTATTTTATAGTCCTCAGCGGACGACCGTCTGGAGACTTGCGGAGGCGTCTTCGAACAAGGCAATGTCCTCGAGATGGACGTTCTTTCGATGCTATTTCTGCGATGGCCTCGTAAACGCTGTCATAGTTACGGCGAAAAATAAATTGAAAGTGGCGACCAAGTCCTTCAGCTGAAGATTCAATCTTGGAGAGACTTTCGCATTGTGTGGCACATGGAAATACTAGGCAGTCATTCCACTACACATTTTAAAAATCTTAACTGAAACATTTTTCAATTGCCTCAGGGATCGCAAGCCCCAGGACGCAGTTTTATTTTGTCCACGACATTTTCTTTGCCACCAAATTATTGATCCTCTAAGCGGTCCATCGGGAGATATTCCACGAAAATAACAACTCTCTCTGCGCCCCGTCGAAGGCTAAGTTTCCCCTCACTTTCTTCCCAAATCCAGTGGCGGATATCCCTATAGGCTTAACTCGCCTTCAAATCTACGAGTCTGCAGCCGAGGTTTATGGTACTTGCGTCATTGGGCTTTCTCACACATGCTGCAGCAGTCTCCGAACAATCTCTCAACAATTTTCCCTGCATCTCTTCGATTCCGAAATATCCATTCGGAATTGGGATGGACCTCACCAGTGGAGAGCCTCTCATAATTTAAATCTGACTCTAACCAAATCCATTTGCTGAATTGCAAAATGAGTGTGACTCTACAGCAAAAACTACCAATGCAAAGAATTCAAGGAGTATAAATGACTACGTTAAGGATAATAATAGGAAATATCCGAATAGATATGAGCAGAGAGCAGACGAAGAGCGAAGCAAATGGAAGAAGTGAGATACAACCAGAATGAAAGATGTGGAAAAGTGAAGGCAAACAGAGGCGAAGGAGGAATTCCAAAGAACAATGACTTCGAGAAGAAGAAAGGGCCATTTTAGTGATTTCAATGTTTGTTTAGTGGAAAGTAATTCGGTATTAATTAATTCGTATGCCTAAAGCTTTCCACAATACCGTAATATTTATATATTAACAAGTAAATCAATACTAATAATATGATATTTGGCGAATTAATCAATAAATATTATTAATCAATAGCCCAATCAATGTAAAGTGTTATTCGTTATAGATCGAAATATTAAAAAATAAATTTGATGTAAACAACTCACAACGAAGTTGAGTTACATGCATATTTATTTTCGGATACCTTTGACGAAATATGAATCTATGGCTGATTTTATTTTAGGAATTGTATGTTTTTTTTTGGTGTTATGCAAATATACGATTTCGTATTGGTTACCGCTGTTCTCCTTCCTCTCACCGATGATCAAAAATAACGCTCAAATATCTCAGTTTATTTGAAAAAATGATTGTAAGACGTCTTGTAATGAATCAATAAACCTAATAAAAATGGAAAATATCCAAACTTTAAATAATCAGAATTTACAAAAAAATTATTCAGACAAAATTATTCTACGGTAAAACCAAGTTAAAACGCTATCTCCCTAAAAGAATAGAAGAATTGTATCGCTGACAAGAAATACAATCGCAATTTACTTTCAGCCTCTTTTGAAAATGATCCGTTTAATGAATGAGAAAATAAACTCTTTATACAGGCGAGGCCTCTCCTTCGCCGAAACTCGATTTTCGTTGCAGAGATTAATTTAAATGTTTAGAGCATGAAATAAAAAAACGCAAAAGAGTTGAGTTTGTGGGGAAAATTGATTCGACCTAAGGAGCTAGATAAAAAAACCGTTACATAGGAAAGGGGGTGAATTAATCCGCTGAAACATATAGTATGGAATGCAATACTTGAGAGGATACACAAATTGATACAATTAAAGTTATGATACGAAACGTAACACATACGTACGTAATATATAATAAGGAAATTGGGGAATTATACATAGAAATGGGGTTTGAAGTAGAGATGTCCCCCTAAATGAAGCTAATGAAAGTTTAATTTAAAAACTAAGAAAAATACTTAAGAAAAATAGCGTATATTATAAACAGCCACAAAAAATTAAAACTAGGGAGAAAGCAAAACATAGCCCACAGTTTGCCTTCGGGATATAGGGACAGTTTATAAATATTGCTGCAAACTGTGGGTAAACTCGGGATATTTGATATAATGAATAGAAAATTCCCAATGAATGTTGTCGAAATAAAACCGAACCCATAGGAAATACATATTGCGAAAGTGAATATTGAACAATTAACATCCTGTGTACATAACACTTCGCTTACAAGCTCTCTCTTTTGTATTATTTGGACTCAATTGTTTGTTTAAAAGGCCTACTGGGCAAGCTGTCATGAGTGTCTCTATTCAGTACACTGAGGGGAAATAAAACGAGAATTCGCAGAATTAATTACGGATCTCAATGCCTCCATGAAAACAAAGAGGAAAACATGTCGAGAATTACAAAGGAACGCCATTTATTAGCGTAGGCATCAATTCGTGTTTTTATTTATAACAATCAAATGAGGACAAAAGTAATGGAAAGGAAGAGTTTTTTATTCGCCTTAAAGCATTAAATGTTTTCACTCACACACACACACACACACACACACACACATACACACACACACACACACACACACACACACACCTGCAAATATGAATATAAACGTGTTTTCCGGCCTTTTTTGTACTCATTAAAATTTCCTTTCCGCAAAAGCTTAGGGGACGTCTCTTTCCCTGCATTACAAAACGAAAGGGCCTAGGAAAATGAGGACAGATAAGATGAAGAAAGGGGAGCATAAAAATGAGGTCTCTCATTCATTCCCAGGTCACGCACTGTGGCTGAAGATATCGAAGGCAGGGTTTTCGTGGCCAAGATATATCTCTGTTTTATTTCTTCTTTTAGACTCTATTAAGTATTTATGAATATTTCTTTTTTACTCATTGCAAATTTTTCTTCAAATATAAAAGGCGAAGAATTCCTTAAAACAGACAGTCTCAATAATTAATAGAACAACATGTACTGTTTCTATTTCTTTCCTCACTAAACTACGTTAGTAGACAATTTCCTCTCTGACTTCTCGATCGATTTCATCCAAGCCCACGTACTTGACCTTGACAACTCATAGATTCGGCTGTGCAGGCCTAATATTCCGGGTTCGAATCCAGATTGCTCGGAATAAATCACATAAGAAGCGCACCTGAAGTTCGACCTCGTGTTTAGTCGACTTCACTAGATCAAAAAAAAAACTAAATTAGATTCAGCTAATAATTAAGAAGTAGAATTAGGAATAGTGAATCTTTTTATAAATTTCCATTAAACTCGCTGTGTAGAGTCTGTAGAAACTCTATGAAAGTTGATTACGTTTTAGTTTAGAAGACTCAAGGATTTATACTTAAAACTCGCGAAGTCGCCCTGATGTTGACGTTGACCCATATGCTGACGCTGACCGTTAATTTAGTTAACATTATGTCGTGTTGATTCTACCGCTCTCCTGCCGTGAAGGGGTCTCGAGTTCAGCCACTTCAAAGTTAATCTGCTTCTTTTGGGAGGCTTGTTAGGTTTACACAGTCCGAAACTTATCACTTATAATCTATCGATTCGGCCGAGATGTTGTGGAAAGACATAACTAAACACAGATTTTTACTTTTCCACAAAGGTTTTTATTCAGGAACTACCGGTTTCCGTATATTACCATCGTCAGGTTCAAAACAAAACTGAATCCTCAAACTGCCGAGACTTACATTGCGATTTGGGTGATGACAAACAAAAAAAACTACTAAAAATATAATCTTCTATCTTATATTTTTTGTCTGTCATCACCCAAATTACAATGTAAGTCTCGACAGTTTGAGGATTCAGTTTTGTTTTGAACCTGACGATGGTAATATACCGAAACCGGTAGTTCCTGAATAAAAATCTTTGTGGAAAAGTAAAAATCTGTGTTTAATTCATCACTTAATAATAAAAGTCGAAAGAAGCTTATTACCGGCGTAGGAGGAAGATATGACTTATCGGGTAAAGATGACTCACCCAGGTAAGTGTAACTCCCCTCGTGTCTTCATCAAGAACAATGCAATCCCGTTCTGTTTAAAGGTTTGTTTCACAAAGTATCTTTATGAAGCAAACGCTACCAAATTCTAATAGTAGTGATGATGATATAGACATTACATTTAAAAACTAAATGAACTATTTCTTCATATATTACTGCCCGTGTCCATTTAGTAAATATGTGATTCTTTTTCGCTTTATCTGGTTGTTAAGACTTACTAAGCGAGACTATTATCAATATTTCGTAATTCCGTAAACAGATGCAATGGCGACCTACACCTTAGTCTCAAATCCAGTTTCCGCAGAATGTGAATCAAAGTATTCAAAAATACAGCCAATCGCATCACTTACCTCGGTGATGATCCAAAGTATCCGTAATCTCATCGACTAGAGAAATCACCCCTACTATCGATAGGCTTAGTTCTTTCTTTCATTATTTTGATTTCGTTATTCGATGCATTGAACTGTTTTTAACACCTCTGGAAAGCATGCGTGAAATAAACACGCACAAATAATTTCATTACCTCCAACAAACAGTTTTAATCGAAATATAAAAAATCTGATGTGGCCAGTACATGACTTTCTTCATTTATAAGATGCATATATTTATTTACGAAAGTATTCAGATAGTTAACCGATTTACTCCAAAAACTAGTCAACTATAACGGCACCTACAAAAGTGCTATTATGAAATTTGGTTTTTATATGACTGATAGTTTTCATGTTGGAGCGCCCACAAAGTATATAATCAGCAACTTTCGGTTAATCGGTATTTCACGAATAAACTCTTAACAATCAGTGATACAAAATATGTTTCAAAAAAGTTGTTGTAAATTACATTTTCTGAAATTTTTATCCATAATGGTATATACCTAAATATCATGTTTATGGAGATATTATGCAAAAACGGAAATTTGCTTCGAAGAATAAAGCTCGACTTCCGTTTAACCGATTTACTCCAAAAACCTAATCAACTCTAACAGCAACTACCAAAGTGCTATTTATGAAGTTTGGTGTTGATACGACTAATTGTTTGTACGTTAGAGCTCCCACAATCACACACAAACACACACGTACACACAGACATCAATCCGAAAGTGGCCAAAACGTGTTTTAGGGACCCTAAACATGTATTTTCGTTGAAATCTCGAAGTCGATTTTTTTCATGAAAACAACACTTTCTCTATACTACGAATATGGAAAAAGTAAAAAAGCCAGTGAAGACACTCTAAAAATACAATAATATGTATATCTTCGAATACATCGGCATATAATAATGGATATTGAAATAATTATTTCTATTGAAATGCATTATATCTTATATAGGTACATTGCGATAAGAATTGAAGTAGTTATGAAATAAAAAAGTTTTTTTATGGCAATAATTTTCTTATATTTAAAAATAATTATTGCTAACTAAAAAGAAATCATATTTCATTTTTCTGTTTAACACATCTAGGAAATTAAAAAATTAATAATATAACTATCCATTTATATCATTTGCGAAGAGTCCGTCCGTCCCTTAGAGATTCGAAACAAACTGCATTGTGTTTCTACGAGTTAGAAACCCCAAGGAAAACTATTCCCATTACTGAGAAGGCTCGGGTTTGATCCCAGGAGTCCATAATACGGTTCCATAATACACGTAAACTTCACTTTTATCGGTTGCAGGGCTTATTTCTTTTGCAAAATTAAATTATAAAGAATCGTTGTAAAAAGTCGAGACAAGCACCAGAAGAAAGGAATTTGAGTAAAGATTCTTTTCTGGTCGTGGAATATGCTTTTCGATTCAAAATTGCGAACCTCTTGATAAATTATACCAATATTTTATCGAAAGTTTGTGGTTGTAAACAACCCATCTCCCTGACGACCGAGGCAATTGTTGATTTTGAATTCATGAGTTTATCTATAAAAAGAAATTGAGAATAAATGACCAGTTTAAACTGATACTGAAAATAAGAGATTGATTATATGAGATAGAAGAAATTGTATTTATAAATTTATACGAGTAAAATGTAGCTTGCACACTGCAAGCAGATCGGCAACACTAATTTTATGTCGGCATCATATCGGGACGGCCCTCAAAAGAAAAAAAAGGGATTGAAAATATTCTTAAAATTCGCTGCAATTTAATCGTCTGGCATCAAATCTCGGCCATCCCGGTGAACCTACTATGCAGCACAACAAAAAATCACCATCTCTTACTTTGTGTGAAAATTCAAGCAGAAATATTGGCTCTAACTGCCTCAAATGACGTCCTACTTTTCAATAATGTAAATGGCTCTCTGGTTACGAACCAAGGACAATCTAGGAAATCTAAAACACGTTTTTGATATGTATCTATGTTCTCTATCTATATGCCTAATTTAATGTTTTAATATTATTGGGAAGGGTTTTAAATTAATTCCTAAAAATCGGATAATTTACTGATTGTAGAGACGCCTGGTGTCGAACCCAGGAAATATTGGTAGCTGTGAATGCACAGTATGACTTATTAGGACTTCATCTTATTTCATACAAATTTTGTAGACGATATCATGCCGGGAAGTACCTAAAACTTTTTACTGTTATCTCCATAAGAAATGCATGGAGGAATGTAAATGGCCCTCTGGGATCGAACCAGGGACCATCAGCGAATATGTAAAATATGGTTATGAAATATATATATGATCTCCAACCTCATGCCGAATTTCAAGTTTCCTTGCCGTCGGGAAAGGGTCCAAAAAAAATCTTAAAAATCGCCACAATGCATTTTAAACGGCCGATTTTTGCCTCGACCTAGCATCGAACCCAGGATATTTTCCGTGAAACTCATTTATGTTTTCGATAGATCATGACCATATATATAGGCTCCATGAGTTTTGATTCTCTACCTATCCGGGAAGTATTTTTTAAAAATTCCCGAAATTCAAGGCAATGCATTTAAACGGGAAAAATCGGGACTTTGGGGCCCTCTGGAATCGAACCAATGACACTGAGGTTCAAAATCACAATTTTTCTGGAGGTTACACGTTATGGCCAATTTGTCGTAAAAATTTCAGGTCCATGACGATTGTGGTTTAGCCTGTGAATTTGTATCCTCGCTATCTATTATATATAGATGCTTCTCCGGATTCATTCATATATATACCTATACGAGTAAAATGTAGCTTGCATACTGCAAGCAGATCGACAACACTAATTTCATATCGGCATCATATCGGGACGGACATCAAAAGAAAAAAAAATTCAAAATATTCGTAGAATTCGCTGCAATTTAATCGCCTGGCAGCGAACCCCGGTCTTCCTGGTGTACTTACTATGCAGCAAAATAGAAGATTACCATATCAAACTATGTGTGAAAATTCAAGCAAAACTATTAGGTGCAACTACCTCAAACGACGTCCTACTATTCACATACACTCCTTATTTGAGAAATTATAATGTGCTCTGGCATCGAACCCAGGAACAGCATGGTCTTATCTATTTTTTTTTCTTAAACAAAGTGTTAATATACATCTTCCATCTAAGCAAGAGCTCCCTTACATATCGATAAATGCATAAAAAAATTATGAAAAGATACCCCATAGTATTATATATGGGGGATATTTTTACCGCCCGGCATCGAACCCGGGTCTTTCAGGCAATACTTTCTATGCAGCACAACAGAAAAACACCATCTCTAACCGCGTATGCAAATTCAAGCAGAAATATTGGTTACAACTGCCTCAAATGACGTCCTACTTTTCCTTTATATTCCTTATGAGAGAAACGTTATGGTGCTCTGGCTTCGAACCCAGGAACAGTACGGTCTTATGAAAATTTTTTTCTAAAACTTATTCGTACCATACATCTTCCAGCTAAGCACGAACATCCTATCATTTCGATAAGTGCATCTAAAAAAATAATGAAAAACGGCTCCCATGTATTTTAAAGGGCAGATCTTTGCATCGTCCTAGCATCGAACCCAGGATAACTTTTGTAAAAGTCATTGATGTTTTCGAAAGTCCAAGACCATAAATATAGGCACCTTGAGTTTTATTTCTCTACCTATCTGGAAAGTATTTTTTTTTAATTCCCGAATATCACGGCAATGCATTCAAACGGGAAAAATCGGGACTTTGGGGCCCTCTGGAATCGAACCTATGACACTGAGGATCAAAGTCTCTTTTTTCCTGGGGGTTTCACGTTATGGCCAATATGTCATAAAAATTTCAGATCAATGACGCTTGTAGTTTAGGCTGTGAATTTGTATCCTATCTATCTATATAGGTATATATATGAATGAATCCGGAGAAGCATCTATATATACGAGTAAAATGTAGCTTGCATACTGCAAGCAGATCGGCAATACTAATTTCATATTCATTCATATACATATTTCAATTCATATCGGCATCATATCGGAACGCTCCTCAAAAGAAAAAAAAAAGGATTGAAATTTTCCTTAAAATTCGCTTATATTTCATCGTCTGGCATCGAACCCGGGTCTTACTGGTGAACTAACTATGCAGCACAATAGAAGATCATCATCTCTAACCATGTGTAAAAATTCAAGCAGAAATATTGGCTACAACTGCCTCAAAAGACGTTCTAATTATCACGAATGTAAATGGCTCTCTGGATTCGAACCAAGGACGATCTTGGAAATCTAAAAGATATTTCTGAAAGTTATTTATGATTTCTATCTATATGCAGAATTTCAAATTTCTATATTATTGGGAAAGGTTTCCAAATAATTCCTAAAAATCGGATCAACTTCTGATTGCAGAGACACCTGGTGTCGAACCCAGGACATATTGTAAGCTGTGCATGCAAAGTTTGATTTGTAAAGACTTTTTCTTGTATCTTGCAAAGTTTGAAGTCGATAGCATGCCGGGAAGTACCTTAATTTTGTTTCCGTTATCTCCGTAAGGAATGCATTGAGAAGTGCAAATGGTCCTCTGGGATCAAACCAAGGACCATCAGCGAACATGAAAAATTTGATTACGAAATATATTTATGATATCTATCGACGTGCCGAGTTTCAAGTATCCATGTTATCGGGAAAGGACCCAAAAACATTTTTCAAAAAAGCCGCAATGCATTTTAAACGGCCGATTTTTGCCCCGACCTAGCATCGAACCATGGACCATATTCGGCGATGTCTTTCTGGTTTACGTTGGATTTGCACGGCTTCTAGCGATCCCTTGAATTTCAACTCTCTACTTTTCCGGGAAGTGCCTCAAAAAAATTTTCGAAAATCCCCGCCATGTATTCTTATGGAGAAAATCGCGACTTTGGGGCCCTCTGGAATCGAACCTATGACACTGAGGATCAAAATCGCAATTTTTCTGGCGGTTACTCGTTATGGCCAATACGTCGTAAAAATTTCAAGTCAATGACGCTTGTGGTTTAGGCTGTGAATTAGTATCCTATCTATCTATCTAGGAATATACATGAATGAATCCGGAGAAGCATCTATCTATTATACGAGTAAAATGTAGCTTGCATACTGCAAGCAGATCGGCAATACTATTTCATATCGGCATCATATCGGGACGGTCCTCAATAGAAAAAAAAAGCATTGAAATTTTTCTTAAAATTCGCTGATTTTTCATCGTCTGGCATCGAACCCGGGTCTTTTCTGTGAACTTACTATGCAGCACAACAGAAGATCACCATCTCAAACTATGTGTGAAAATTCAAGCAGAAATATTGGCTACAACTGCCTCAAAAGACGTTCTAATTTTCACGAATGTAAATGGCTCTCGGGACTCGAACCAAGGACGATCTTGGAAATCTAGAAGGTGTTTCTGAGAATTATTTATGATTTCTATCTATATGCCGAATTTCAAGTTTCTACATTATTGTGAAAGGTTTCAAAATAATTCCAAAAAATCGGATCAACTTCTGATTTCAGAGACACCTGGTGTCGAACCCAGGACACATTGTAAGCTGTAAATGCACAGTTTGATTTGTGAAGACCTTCTCTTGTGTCATGCAAAGTTTCAAGTCGATAGCATGCCGAAAAGTACCTAACATTTGTTTCCGTTATCTCCGTAAGAAATGCATTGAGATGTGCAAATGGCCCTCTGGGATCGAACCAAGGACCATTAGCGAATATGTAAAATTTGATTATGAAATATATTTATAATATCCTACCCCATGCCGAATTTCGAGTTTCCATGTTATCGGGAAGAAGTCCAAAAAAAATCTTAAAAATCGTCACAATGCATTTTAAACGGCCGATATTTGCCCCGTCCTAGCATCGAACCATGGACCATATTCAACGATGTCTTTATGATTAACGTTGGATATGCCCGGCTTCTAGCGATCCCTCGAATTTCAATTCTCTCCTTTTCCGGGAAGTGCCCCAAAAAAATTTTCGAAAATCCCCGCCATGTATTCTTATGGGGAAAATCGCGACTTTGGGGCCTTCTGGAATCGAACCCATGACACCGAGGTTCAAAGTCGGCTTTTTCCTGGAGGTTGCACGTTATGGCCAATATGTCGTAAAAATTTCAAGTCAATGACGCTTTTGGTTTAGCCTGTGAATTTGTATCCTATCTGGGTATCTGGGTATCTGGGTATCTGGGTATCTGGGTATCTGGGTATATATATGAATGAATCCGGAGAAGCATCTATATATAATAGATATAGATGCTTCTCCGGATTCATTCATGTATCCATATATATATATATATACGAGTAAAATGTAGCTTGCATACTGCAAGCAGATCGACAACACTAATTTCATAACGGCATTATATCGGGACGGTCCCGGAAAGGAAAAAAAGTATTCAAAATATACTTAAAATTCGCTTCAATTTAATCGTCTGGCATCGAACCCGGGTCTTTTTGGTGAAATTACTATGCAGCACATTAGAAGCTCATCTTCTCTAAATACGTGTGAAAATTCAAGCAGAAATATTGCCTGCAACTGCCTCAAAAGACGCTCTAATGTTCACGAATGTAAATGGCTCTCGGGACTCGAACCAAGGACGATCTTGGAAATTTAAAAAATGTTTCTGAAATTTATTAATGATCTCAATCCATATGCCAAATTTCAAGTTTCTATATTATTGGGAAAGGTTTCAAAATAATTCCTAAAAATCGGATCAACTTCTGATTGCAGAGACACCTGGTGTCAAACCCAGGACACATTGATAGCTATGAATGCATAGTTTGATTTGCTAAGACTGGTTCTTCTATCACGCTAAGGTTTAAGTCGATAGCATGCCGGGAAGTACCTAAAATTTGTTTCCGTTATCTCCATAAGAAATGCAATGAGAAATGTAAATGGCGCCCTGGGATCGAACCAAGGACCATCAGCGAATATGTTAAATTTGATTATGAAATATATTTATAATCTCCAACTCCATTCCGAATTTCAAGTTTCCATGCCATCGGGAAGGGGTCCAAAAAAAATCTTAAAAATCGCCACAATACATTTTAAACGGCCGATTTTTGCCTCGACCTAGCATCGAACCCAGGATATTTTCCGTAAAACTCATTTCTTCTTTCGATAGATCATGACAATATATAAAGGCTCCTTGAGTTTCGAGTCTCTACCTATACGGGAAGTATTTTTTAAAAATTCCGGAAAATCAAAGCAATGCATTTAAACGGGAAAAATCGGGACTTTGGGGCCCTCTGGAATCGAACCCATGACACTGAGGATCAAAGTCGCTTTTTTCCTGGGAGTTTCACGTTATGGCCAATATGTCATAAAAATTTCAGATCAATGACGCTTGTAGTTTAGGCTGTGAATTTGTATCCTATCTATCTATATAGGTATATATATGAATGAATCCGGAGAAGCATCTATCTATTATACGAGTAAAATGTAGCTTGCATACTGCAAGCAGATCGGCAATACCAATTTCATATCGGCATCATATCGGGACGGTCCTCAAAAGAAAAAAAATAGGATTGAAATTTTTCTTAAAATTCGCTGACATTTCATCGTCTGGCATCGAACCCAGGTCTATACTGTGAACTTACTATGCAGCACAATAGAAGGTCACCATCTCTAACTATGTGTGGAAATTCAAGCAGAAATATTGGCTACGATTGCCTCAAACACGTTCTAATTTTCACGAATGTAAATGGCTATCTGGATTCGATCCAAGGACAAATCTTGAAATCTTAGACATGTTTCTGAAAGTTATTTATGATCTCTATCTATATGCCGAATTTTAAGCTTCTATATTATTGGGAAAGGTTTCAAAATAATTCCTAAAAATCGCATCAACTTCTGATTGCAGAGACACCTGGTGTCGAACCCAGGACATATTGTAAGCTGTAAATGAACAGTTTGATTTGTAAAGACCTGTTCTTCTATCACGCAAATTTTTAAGTCGATAGCATGCCGGGAAGTACCTTTATTTTGTTTCCGTTATCTCCGTAAGAAATGCATTGAGAAGTGCAAATGGCCCCCTGGGATCGAACCAAGGACCATCAGCGAACATTTAAAATTCGATTATGAAATATATTTATGATATCTATCCACGTGCCGAGTTTCAAGTATCCATGTTATCGGGAAAGGATCCAAAAAAAATCTTCAAAATCGCCGCAATGCATTTTAAACGGCCGATTTTTGCCCCGACGTAGCATCGAACTATGGACCATATTCGGCGATGTCTTTTTCATTTTCGTTGGATATGCACGGCTTCTAGCGATCCCTCGAATTTCAACTCTCTCCTTTTCAGGGAAGTGCCTCAAAAAATTTTCGAAAATCCCTGCCATGTAATCTTATGGGGAAAATCGCGACTTTGGGGCCTTCTGGAATCGAACCCATGACACCGAGGTTCAAAGTCGGCTTTTTCCTGGAGGTTACACCTCATGGCCATAACGTCGTAAAAATGTCAAGTCAATGACGCTTTTTGTTTAGCCTGTGAATTTGTATCCTATCTGGGTATATATATGAATGAATCCGGAGAAGCATCTATATATAATAGATATATATATATAGAGAGGATACAAACTCACAGCCTAAACCACAAGAGTGATTGAGTTGAAATTTTTACGACATATTGGCCATAACGTGTAACCTCCAGAAAAATTGCGATTTTGAACCTCAGTGTCATTGGTTCGATTCCAGAGGGCCCCAAAGTCCCGATTTTTCCCGTTTAAATGCATTGCTTTGATTTTCGGGAATTTTTAAAAAATACTTCCCGGATAGCTAGAGAATCAAAACTCAAGGAGCCTATATATATGAACATGATCTATCGAAAACATAAATTGGTTTAACGCTAAATATCCTGGGTTCGATGCTAGGTCGGGGCATAAATCGGCCGTTTAAAATGCGTTGTGGCGATTTTTAAGATATTTTTTGGACCTCTTGCCGAATGCATGGAAACTTGAAATTTGGCATGGGGTTAGAAATCATAAATATATTTCATAATAAAATTTTACATATTCCCTGAGGGTCCTTGGTTCGATCCCAGAGGGTCATTTGCACTCCACAATGCATTTCTTATGGGGATAACAGAAACACATTTTAGGTACTTCCCGGTATGATATCGACTTCAAACTTTGTATGAAATTAGATCAAGTCCTAGCAAGTAATTTTGTGCATTTACAGCTTCCAATACGTCCAGGGTTCGACACCAGGCGTTTCTACAATCAGTCGCTGATCCGAATTTTAAGAATTATTTTGAACCCCTTCCCAATAATATTAAAACTTGAAATTCGGCATATATATAGAACTTATAGATACATTTCGAAAACATATTTTATATTTCCTAGATCGTCCTTGGTTCGAATCCAGAGGGCTATTAACATTCGTGAAAAGTAGGTCTTCGTTTGAGGCAGTTGCAGCCAATATTTCTGCTTGAATTTTCACACGTATTTAGAGAAGATGATCTTCTGATTTGCTGCATAGTAATTTCACCAAAAAGACCCGGGTTCGATGCCAGACGATTAAATTGAAGCGAATTTTAAGTATATTTTCAATCCTTTTTTTCCTTTCCGGGACCGTCCCGATATAATGCCGTTATGAAATTAGTGTTGTCGATCTGCTTGCAGTATGCAAGCTACATTTTACTCGTATATAATAGATATACCTATATAGATAGATAGGATACAAATTCACAGCCTAAACTACAAGCGTCATTGATCTGAAATTTTTATGACATATTGGCCATAACGTGGAACCCCCAGGAAAAAAGAGACTTTGATCCTCAGTGTCATAGGTTCGATTCCAGAGGGCCCCAAAGTCCCGATTTTTCCCGTTTGAATGCATTGCCGTGATTTTCGGGAATTAAAAAAAAATACTTTCCGGATAGGTAGAGAAGTAAAACTCAAGGTGCCTATATTTATGGTCTTGGACTTTCGAAAACATCAATGACTTTTACAAAAGTTATCCTGGGTTCGATGCTAGGACGATGCAAAGATCTGCCCTTTAAAATACATGGGAGCCGTTTTTCATTATTTTTTTAGATGCACTTATCGAAATGATAGGATGTTCGTGCTTGGCTGGAAGATGTATGGTACGAATAAGTTTTAGAAAAAAATTTTCATAAGACCGTACTGTTCCTGGGTTCGAAGCCAGAGCACAAAAACGTTTCTCTCATAAGGAATATAAAGGAAAAGTAGGACGTCATTTGAGGCAGTTGTAACCAATATTTCTGC
Source organism: Sympetrum striolatum (assembly GCA_947579665.1). NCBI lineage: Eukaryota > Metazoa > Arthropoda > Insecta > Odonata > Libellulidae > Sympetrum > Sympetrum striolatum. The sequence continues at coordinate 71,653,742 of OX388351.1, read as the reverse complement.
TTGAATTTGCATACGCGGTTAGAGATGGTGTTTTTCTTTTGTGCTGCATAGAAAGTATTGCCTGAAAGACCCGGGTTCGATGCCGGGCGGTAAAAATATCACCCATATATAATACTATGGGGTATCTTTTCATAATTTTTTTATGCATTTATCGATATGTAAGGGAGCTCTTGCTTAGATGGAAGATGTATATTAACACTTTGTTTAAGAAAAAAAATAGATAAGACCATGCTGTTCCTGGGTTCGATGCCAGAGCACATTATAATTTCTCAAATAAGGAGTGTATGTGAATAGTAGGACGTCGTTTGAGGTAGTTGCACCTAATAGTTTTGCTTGAATTTTCACACATAGTTTGATATGGTAATTTTCTATTTTGCTGCATAGTAAGTACACCAGGAAGACCGGGGTTCGCTGCCAGGTGATTAAATTGCAGCGAATTCTACGAATATTTTTTTTTTCTTTTGATGTCCGTCCCGATATGATGCCGATATGAAATTAGTGTTGTCGATCTGCTTGCAGTATGCAAGCTACATTTTACTCGTATATATATATGGATACATGAATGAATCCGGAGAAGCATCTATATATAATAGATAAATTACACTGGGGCACAATTTTCAACTTTATTTCTGTTGAGTTCGATTTTTGAGCTGCTTAAGGGTAAATGAGGCATGCTGATTTCAAATCTGTATTTAGTTTTCTTCTATCACGTCAAGTTTTTTCTCTACGCTTTATGTGAATGTGACCATTCTGTCGGAGATACTCTGGTACCGTCAAACAAAAATACAATTTTGGCTAATATATATTCCATTGATTTATTCGTTTGTTGACTACATTTACATCTTAATTACAATATAGTACAATGTGCTTACATTTAATCCTTTTGTCCCGCAAAAATGGTGAGATTGACCATTGTGCACCTTTGGAAACCAGCGGCAGGTTCATATTGTACTTACTTGTTCAGTTACACTTGAGATATTGCAGTGAGATGTTGCGAGTTGCTCTTATATAGTGAAGCACTTTCCAGCGTTTTAATCTGAGTTCTTGTTTGTTTACAAGATTATCAGGGTGTAGTTTTTATTTAAATATGAATTGGAATATTTTATTATGTTATCTGCTACTTCGCATTGTAAGTTTTCAAACAGCCCCGATTCGTTTTGTTATATATGTGGTAGTTTTACCATTCCTTGTAAAAGAAAAATTATCAGTGTTTTTGTTAAGCAAGCCTATCTTGCCTACTTTAAGATGAAAGTTGGTGATCAAGATAAGTTGTGGTACCCTCACAAGGTGTGTAAGCAGTCTGTTGAAGGTTTGTGGATATGGTCGAAGGGAATACATGATAAATTTCAATTCGGTATACCTATGATCTGACGAGAACACAAGGATCACTCAAGTGATTGTTATTTTTGTACAGTGAAAATATCAGAATATAACAAGAAAAGCAGATGTAAAATAGAGTATCCTAGTCTACCGTCAGCTATACTCAGTGCTAGTTTTCAAAGAATTGCCCTCTTTGGAAATACATGAAGACGAGTCTGGTGAAGAACGAAGTGGCCTTAACGACGTAGATTTTGAAATTGAAGATACTGATCGTAAGGGATTTGAGCAGCATGAGTTGAATGATTTGCTACGAGATTTGGGACTATCTAAAAAAGCTTCAGAGCTTTTAGCATCAAGACTGAGAATCATCATCACAAATCAATCAATCAATCATCAAGCGTGAGAAAAACTTGCTTGAAAAAGGAGCTAAGGTATCCTACTTTCGATCAAGAGAAAGTGCGTTTCTGCTATACTTCCCAAGTGATGATGAATTTTTATGTTGTCATAACGTGCATGGTCTAATGGAAGAGTTGGGAGTTTTAGCCTATAATGCAACTGAATGGCGATTATTCATCGATAGTTCAAAGCGGAGCATGAATTGAATCCACAATGGAAATTTATTTGGTGCATTCCCAATAGGCCATTCAATTTGTCTACGTGTAGAATATGAAGATTTAAAGAGAGCCATTGATTTGTTGCAATATAACATGCACCAATGGATCATCTGCATTAATCTTAAAATGGTCTACTTCCTCCTTGGCCAGCAACGCGGTTACATCAAGTACCCTAGTTTTTTGTGTATGTGGAACAGCAGAGCTCGCGAGAAGCTTTGGGTGCAGCCGAATTGGCCACCACGATCTGATCTGAAACTTGGTGATCCAAATATTCTACATCAGCCACTTGTTGACAGAAAGAATATTATATTTCCACCTCTACGTATAAAATTGGGTCTCATAAAGCAATTTATTAAAGATTTGTCAACTGAAGGGGACTGTTTCATGTATCTAATTTCTGCATTTCCCAGATTGTCATTTGAAAAGATCAAGGCTGGTGTGTTTGATGGTCCACAGATTCGGCGGCTCATTAAAGATGAACATTTCATCAATCCAATGAGAGTACTTGAAAATAATACTTGGTTAGCATTCATAAATGTTGACAAAGGCTTTCTTGGAAATACACGAGCACAGAATTACATGGAAATTGTCCAGCAACTCTTGGAGAGCTATAAAATGCTTGTTTGCAATATGAGCATCAAATTACATTTCTTACATAGCCATCTTGCTGACTTCCCGAAAAATCTTGGTGCAGTCAATTAAGAGCAGGGTCAGCGATTCCACCAAGATTTGAAGGTCAAGGAGACAGGGTATCAAGGTAGATGGGATGCACACATGATTGCTGACTACTGTTGGAGCATCAGATTAAACACTCCAAAAAAAGCTATAAGCAAAAATATTTACCTTGATTTGCTTTTTTAAAGTTTATATGAGTTAATGAATGCCTTTATATGACTATAAATATTCTTTGCGAAGGATACTTGGTAAGTTTTCTCTTTATTCTCCTTCATATGGACATTTTGTAAGACTTTTGAGACATAAAGAGGGTATCCTGTAGCTTAAAAACTTGACGTGATAGACAAAAACTGAGGTTCATTTTGAATTCAGATGTCAATTGATAGTCAAAAACAAGTCACAGATCTAAGACAACAAAATCACTGTTCCCCAGTGTTATTTATAATTATATTTAAATTATTTGCAGTTACAAAGAATATCCTGTGAAGATTCTAGTGGAAAGATATACGAACATTTAAAAATATTCAAATTTTGTTTAATTCTCTGTTGCAACCAAGTTTATTTATATCAGTGTAATTGTTAATAAGTAATGCGCTACTTTAACTTTGCCCACATAGTCTCCCGAATAGCTCGAGAGAATGTTCCGGTGGGATAGCTCAACGGACAGAGCGCCTGACCGGCAATCGGGAGACACGGTTTCGATTCCCATCGGACTTTTTCCAGTCTATTCTTCATTGGTATTTTATGATACGTTTATACATATTTTAAAGCAAATTCCTGTACTGCAATTTATAAGTAACTACCGAAATTAAACATCTACCACTCAAGTAATTCTATTGTTATGTAAATGACGCTTCGGATTCTCGATGATGTTTAAGATGCATAATAACCAATGCCGAAAATCAATATTAGCAAGAGTACAGGCAAAGAGTAGGTTCGGTTATTATAAAGTATTTCAGGTTATAATAAGAATTTTTTCAAAGTGATAGTACACATTTGAGGGATTATACACTTTCTGATTCATCATCAGTGTTCTGAAACTGTTTCTGTAGAGATTTGAAGAATCGTCTCATTTAGCGGACAAATCCTCGTCGAAATATGCATGAGCACACGATGTAGCGATCGAATAATTTATATGATTAAGGGAGGAAATAGTAGAGAAGAAATAAAGCTAAGCAGAATTGGTGAAAATCCTTTTCCAAAACAACAGCAAAGACATTACCGAAGTATTAACGATTTAACTCGAAATTTCTTTTTTTAGCGATTGTATTATTACAGAAATTCTCTCCGTCAGAGGAATAACTTTAGCAATTCGTACAAAGAAGACGTAAGCATTGATTTGTGCTCCTTTGAGAAAAATGTATACTTTCGAAAATAAGAAACAATTTTAAAGTTTTATTTGATTTATTATTCATTATTATTGTGCCTAACACAGGTGTCTGAGGAGACGTGGAGAAACATCTCGTTTATCGTCCAAATCCACCACCGAAAGATCCGGCTCCGGCATTAGCGTTGCTTCCGCTGAATCCGCCTCCGGCTCCCCCTGGAAATCCGCCTCCTCCGAATCCGCCTCCGAAGGAACTTGCCCCAGCATTGGCACCGCTACCGCCGAAGCCAAACTGCCTCTTGGCTCTAGCAACATGAGGGCCATCTGCAGGAGCATCTATTGGCCTAGCCACGTGGTCTAAGAGAAGAGAAGATCCAATTATTTCTCACATGCATACAAAATTCAATTTCATGGGATGGCAAAAGAGGGAATCGTTTGCGAAAAACCTTATTCGGAAAGGCACGAATTATCATGGCTCCTCATCACTTGCTTTCATGAAATATAAATCATGTTGATCTGTATTTAAATAATTATGTTCGACTGCCTTTATAGAACCATCTGTAATCGAGTCTACCTGCGAAGCAAATAGCCGCATTATGGGCACCAGAAAAGGACATTCGCCCTCGACAAAGCAAATACATTGACTATTCCTGGCTTAGGCTTAACGTATTTTATTAGAAAATGTAATTAATTTACCTATTTTGTAATCAAATGTCATCCATAATCTACACGCAGTAGATCAAACTCATTGTTTGATCGTACTCAAACTTAATTACTCCCTCCATTTACAGCCTTTACTTTAGTAATTACCTTTCTTAATCCGAATCAATCTTACTCGGATTTTCATATAGATTAGGTTTCATGAAGTATGACGTCATAGGCCAGGCTTTAGAGTCACAATATTTGCACGCCGGAAGAGTAAAATTATGTGAATAAATTTTTGAAGTTCATATCTAATTTATTTTGAATGTCTTTGAACGGAGGAGCGAAAAGAAAAATAAGATCCGATCGAATATGTTTTACCTTGCGTAGTTTGACATTTTGACTTTTAGGGTGAGACATTATTACTGAACAGAATCGGTTTGGAAACAAAGTTGAATTCACTCACCGTAAACACCAATGGCGAGGGAGCCAACGACGAGGCACAAAAGAAGAGCGATCTTCAACATGGCTGAGGCTGTGTCTGTGGACGAATGTGATATTTCAGAATTCGCCCGTGTTTATATACCATTGAATCTGGAGTCCATTGGTCATTTTCACTAACGACACTCCATTTGGAAACCGACCTTCTTTAATGGCTATTTACGTTCATCTAACGACTGCTAAGTAGTCTTAAGATAAAATGAAATCGCTTAACATTAGCCCTCAGTCCCCAAAGTAGTTAAATTTGTTCCATTAGTTATTCCATGTAAAATTGCGAAAATCGATCTCAAATCAATTATAAGCATTTGCTTTTTTCTAGCTCGAATTTAAATCCTCATTACTCCTCTTGATTTGTGAGGATTCTTTAAATGGGTTGGGTTGCGGTTGGAAATTCCTATCTATGAACAATATTTGGTAAAACAGCATTCAGAAAACAAACCAGAATCCCTTTCTTTCATTGGCTCAATCTATTTGAGAAATATGCGTCATCATCACCCGCGATCATTTTAAAACTGATGATACTCTCTAAAAACTCAAGAACCGAGAGTAGTTAAACTTTGAAATTTTGCATGTAATTAAAAGTCAACACCGCGCAGAGGTTAGGCTATTTTTTATTTACTAAAAGCCCACGGTTCTATTCCAGACGAGTCAAAGCGTTTCAATAATAAATGCACGTAAAGTTCATGTTTGTCGTTGCAGGATAAATTTTCTTTTGCTAAATTAAATTTGATATAATAGTCTTAGGAAGTCGAATCAAGCATCAAAAGTAGGGAATTTAAATATAAATTCTTATTTTAGTCGTGGAATACCGTTTTTGATTCAAAATGGCGAACATATTGATGAAATACGTGAATATTTTATCGAATTTATGAGGTTGTAAACAACCCGTTCCCCTGACGATCAAGACGATTGTTGAGTCCTCAGCTCATGTCCATATCCGTCTGAGCGAAATCATGCGTAGACGTCAATAATATTCTTCTCGACAAATAAGTATTCAGAAACAATAAATAGAATTAAAGTGTAATAATAATAAAAGAAGAAAATTATGAAAATAATCTCCCGAAATAATAATCTGAAAGCAGAGAGCAAACAATTGAACGAGGAGTCCCGGGAGAAAAAGAAAAAAACGGACGTCTTGAGGAGATCGGTGTTTGCATTGAGGGCCACTTACTGTGTTTTCTCAGTTTTACGATAAATAGAAGGGCAGAAAAGGTGCTCCACAATAGAATGCTGAGTAAAGAGTGGGACACTAAATTTGTGAAGAAATTTGCCTCAAATATGGAAGGAAAAAAGTGGTCTCTATAAAGGGTTAAGGAAATTAGGCTAATAAAGCGTAATATATTAAATCGACGAAATTGTCGGCGATCACCAGAACGTTACGAATCACATAAAGTGCTGAATCTGCGATCTACGCAAATCACAAACCACATGCGGTACGAACACGATGTAAATGACCGAGGAATGAGGCTCTTCCATCGATCCATCAAAATGACCCCAAAACCATCCCGAAATTCCTTCAAAGAGAAGCGATTCACTCGTCATGTTCTTGAGATGTCGGAATAATGCAATTCCGTAGGTGCCTGAAATACAGTCAACATAACAAGTTGTTGGCGCAGCGAAACCTTAAAATGACGGAATAAATGAGCGCGATGAGTTTTCTCCGAATTAATAAGCGTTCGCTGTATCTGCTGGTGGTCTCCATGATAATCCGCCTTTTTTATGGAATGTTACGTTTAAGTTTGGCAGAATCGGGAAATTTAATGATCGGAGAATTATATGTATTTGGTCGAGAAATTAATCTAATTGCATCAGAATTACTTTATTTTCGAAATTTTCGTTCTATGCGTCAGTAGTTTACTTTTCATTATATCCTAATAAAGTATAACTCCCGCGCAAACAGAATAGAGGACTATCATTAAACGTATCGACCCCTCCAGCAGTTTCCCTAGAATCCCATTACCGCTCTTCTTTGCAAATCCGATATCTCTTCCATGTCATTATGAGATTTGCTCTTCCAATCTAAATTCTCTCTCTCAAATGTGTCCGATGATATTCTTCTCTCCAAATCGCATTCAATAAAGCTCGGGAACTCACCCTAGAGAGAACTTGAAAACGTCTTAAGGGTTAGTTTATGTGGCTATCATCTCCGTTTTATGATTATGCGTTATTAACATTGTATTTAAAACTAACTATTTAATATATTTAATGCCTCTTTAATGAAATATTCTAAAATTTCATATCTGATCGTGTTCAGAAACAAAATGAGATAGTCATTGATTTCAGGAATTCAGTTTTCATGCTCTCTTGCAGTACTTCCCTCCCAATGAGGAATTTATTAATTCGTCCAACGACGAGTTACGTTCTCCGTTTAACGTTTATATGTGTATGCATACATTTTTTGGTTTGCATCTTATTTTTGGTCAAAATACACACTTTCATTACAGGGTGAGTAAAAAAGGACACTGATTTATGTAAACTCTGTCTCTGGCGAGATTTATTCTGCGCGGAATTTGCTCGGTTCATCCGTCGGTGAAGTATTCTGCCGGAGGAGGGCTAGTGAGGCATACTGGTGTAGATGGGGAGTGAATCAGTTTGCCATGCATACCTCACTGAGCCACTGCTAACCGTCTGCGGCTCGAGGACTTTGTGATTAATGCTTTAAACAGCAATCGATAAAGAACGACTAAAATGAACGTAGTTTCGCCCAAACTTCAGTAGTCCTCGAATCATCGCATTGATACTGACAGCAGTTCGCGAGCGAAGGCTATTTCAACTGCCAAGTTTTAGTGGACGGCTAATGTAATAGGTACCAATGATTAACGAAGGGTTAACGAACGGCTGTGCATCGCGCTGTTGCCTAAATTCCAATAATATATTTTACATTGCTTATTACAGCAAAACTAAGGCCTATATGTACGAACCATATTACGATTTTTCATTACACTACCTTTTACATTGCAAAAAATATTCATGAAAATCAACGCGGAAACGTCTCCCCTTGTGAGAGTAAAGCGATGGATGGGAGTTAAACATTGGTGCCAAGTGTAATGAATCACATCCTGTTCGTCAATACATAATGTCATACATTCTTAAATTTAAGATGAACCTAAATTTTGAAGTTTCCTTGGGGAAAATGATTGCAAGGCGCCTGTTTTATCTCATCCGGAAGAACTTGCAATTGCTACGCACATATTTCGACTATCCTTCGATGGAATAAGATGTTATCATAAGCGTGCTCTTTACTAACCGACCAGATTAAGGACTGAGCGAGCGTTAATGATTACGAAAATAACGTTAACTGGAGAAAATTGAATCCCAGATTCAACCTTATTTTTAAAGTAATTTTTCTCTGCGATACCTCATTTATAGTAATGCATTTCAGAACGCGATTCTAGCAATAAGGCACACTCAAATCTAAGCAGCTCCAGATCTCCGGAACCTCTTAAATTGCGAAAAAGCGCGTCTTTGATTCGAAAAGATGCTCTTCTTAAGATTCTAGCGGACGCACATTAAAGTACAGATATTCTTTAAAATGAAATTTAACATCTCTTTTATTGAATTTATTGCGTAAAGCTTTGCTCATACCTTCATCACAATTTTGATTTTCATTTATGTGTAACTCGATGTCTGATATTAATAGTAGGTAGTCTACGTCGTCACTTTTCGTTACATCCCCTACTCATGTTCCGCAGTTCCAAGTGATTTCTATTTTTTGTTTGTATGTATAGCACCTTAATCCTACAATCTTCATTCTTACATGAACTTGTCAAATTCTATGTATTCTAAAATTTTATCTCATTTTTAGGTGATCCTGGAATCAAATGTTTTACTTACTAATTTTATAACCGCGAAAATCTTTCCTAAGTGTTACTGATGTAGTTGAATTGATTTAAACTTTTCGGCTGATAATAATAAATAATAATAATATGTAATAATAATGTTATTATTAAACATTTTAAAATATAAATTTACTCTGTAATGATTCGTTTAATTGAGAATATCCTTACTATGTACATTTGTAGTGGTTGGAAAGTGTTATCCGTAAAACTAAATAACTACTAGTTAATAATTCTACCAAAACATGATGGTTATTTTTAAACACTGACAAAATGCTTCGAGTAATGTGACGAATTTCTAGGGAAATTTGGCCATAGTAAGTTGCCCATTTTTAAGTTGCCCGTTTACAAGTTGCTGTCAGAATGGCTCAGTCAGAAAGGCCTCAGGCAGAAGGGCCGAACGGAGAAGGGCCGTTAGAAAACACGACTTTTATACTGACCAGTGCAGTGATACTGTCGGCGATCGGACTAATTAACACGGCGGAGTTCTGTGACAGTTTCTAGCAACGTGATTGGCCAATTTGCGGAACCCCTTTCGTTGCGAATTTCTGTGCTTCATTGTTTTTCCCTCTTCGTCTCCAAACACGGACTCCTCCACTGAGAAGGTCATTTCGCCCGAGAACGTTCGTGGCTGAACATTACCCATCCACGCCGGTGGCGGCAGACTTTCTTTCTTTCCTTGTGAATTTACGTGGGACACTCTCTAAAGGCTAAGTTCATATCATTATTATTTGTGCAAACTGAACCATATTATATTTGTGTATAATAATCTGTTATTTTTCACTTGTTCACATTTACTTAGTATTATTGTTCTGTGGTATCGTGCTTGAGAGTATTATCCTTGATAAAGGTCTTTCTGAGTGATTGTTTCTCATTATTTCGCATTTGGTCGTTTGTGTCGCTGGCCCTGTTGACTTTCTAACAGGTATTTCACGAAAATAATCGAATGCCGTGTACCGGTGGAGGACAAGGTGGGTTCGCCTTCCTTTCTATTGGGTATACTGCAACAATTGGTAGCAGAGCGTGGTTGTTTCACTTTCGTGTTGAATTCTGTTAGAGTGCGAATTTTCGGGCTCACCGACGTTATTCTTTGTAGTTTCGTCTAATGTTTCATTTTTGCCTCGTGGTTGCTAAGTCGCACCTTAATTTTGTAGATGTTTCTTGTATCTCTTGTTTAATTATTGGTTATTTGAATGCCTCTAAATTCCTATCAAAAGGAATTCATTACGACTGCACAAGATCGCGCTAAGAAAATGGTCCCTACGAAGACCGCGGCCGGCCCAAGTCAACGTGACGAAGCATGCGGGGAGACCCCGGTATCTTTGTCTCGCACTCCTGACGTTAATTTTGATTTGGGTAAGCAGCTAATTCACGATATCGCTCCTTTGACAGATGCGACTTCCGAAAACTTATTTGCATTCTTTTCCTCTGTGTCGGAAGTAATAGATTTGGAGCTGTTTCCTTTAAATTCTTTATTAACTTTGTTACTTTGTAAGGTACCATCGATTTTACGTAATTTCTTCTTGTTGGCAATTAAAAACCGGTTGTCTTGGGCTCAAATTACTCGACAATTTTGGGAGGAGGAGATTAGTTCGCGAGAGTACGAGAAATTAATAACGGTCAAGGTTAAAAGGTTTCAATTTCCGAACGAAAAGCCACTTCACTTTCTCCATAACATACGTAATGCTATCACGGTGCTTGGATTATCGTATTCTGAAGAGGAGTTTGTTTCGCTCATTTTGAATGGTGTGAGTCCGTTAACGCGAAGTACTTTTATATTTCAATCTCGCCCGACGACTCTCGAAGGTTTGACCGCGTTGCTTAAATTTTCCTCTAAGCAGCTCGCGGATTCTACCGATTATTCTCGCGCTTTCTCAAATGTTAGTCGTCGCGAGACTCCTCCTGTTACGTGTTCTTTCTGTCATCGAAGGGGTCATGAGTTTACCGAATGTTATCGTCGGAGAAGATTGAGCAACAGAAATCTCCCTCGAATTTCGATGGCAAATTTCGAAGATTCTTCTCTTAACTCGTTGCCGCTTGTTCCGGTTAGTATCGGACATATTCAAACGGTTGCTCTTGTCGACACTGGTTCCTCCGTCTCACTGTTAGATCCCCAGTTCGGGAAGAAACTGAAAATTAATATTAAATCTGGTTCTAATTCCGCGATCCACTTGCAAACTATCGGAGGGCATAAACTTAATTTGTTCGAGTATGTAAAATTAAAAGTGAAAATTCATTCATTATCTTGGTACCATCAATTTTACCTGTCTTCATTACCGGTGCCGCTGTTATTGGGAAGGGACTTTATGGCAAAGACCAAAATGATTGTTGCAGCCGATTGTTTTTCTTTCGCGGTTTCGCCCGCGTGTACTTTTCCGTACGTCAATTTGCCTCGTCCACAAGAGTCTTGTCAAATTGTTCATTCGAGTTCCTCTGTGGGTGAAGGTAGTCCGGTCTTTTGGCCGGAAGCAGGTCCTGGTAATATGGCAGCGAATTCTGTTGAAACTCCTTTTGATTCGACTCTACCTTCGGGTTTCCGGGAGATAATTTCTCAGTTCTCTGATGTTGTCACCTCGAAGATGGGCATGACCAACATTATGCAATATCGAATCGAATTAAATGATACTTCTCCGATACGTTCTCATCCCTACACTCTCCCTCCTCCAAAAGCGAAGTTAATGCGGGAACATTTAGACTCTTTAATTCAGCAAGGAGTAATAGAACCATCCAACTCGGAATGGGCTTCCCCTGCCTTTTTGATTCCAAAGAAGGCTGATAAATTACGGTTGGTGGTTGATTATCGTAAATTGAATAAAAAGGTTAAAATCGACCCGTACCCAACTCCGTCTGTTGAACATGCTTTTCAGTATTTATCCAAGGCTAAAGTATTTTCCATACTTGATTTGCACTCTGCTTTTCACCAAATTCCTTTGTGTGAATCTTCCAAGAAATTGACCGCTTTTGTTACGCCTTTTGGTTTGTACCAATTCACACGTTTGCCATTTGGTTTTGTTAATTCACCCCAAGTATTCACCAGAATGATGGATATTGTGTTAGGGGATTTGAAATACAATTGTGTGTACCCCTATATCGACGATTTATGTATTTTTTCTGAAGATTTGTCTTCTCATAAGGAACATCTGACGGCCGTTCTTCACCAACTTAGGAGAGCCGGTCTTACGATTCATGAGGATAAGATTAAATTATGCCAGACTTCTATTTCATTCCTTGGACACTGCATTCGAGATGGAGCACTGCTTGTCGACTCGGAAAGGGTACGTCCAATTCTCAATTTTCCTGTGCCCACCAGTATTAAACAAGTAGTGAGGTTTCTCGGTATGGCTGGTTTTTATGCTAAATTTATTCCTCAGTTCGCTGAAATTTCTTATCCGTTGAATCAATTGAAAAAGAAGGGTGCTCGTTTTATTTGGTCCTCGGAGCATTCTTCCTCTTTTCAAAAATTAAAGGCCGCCCTTGCTAATCCTCCGGTGTTAACCATGCCATCGTTTGATCGAGAATTCCATCTTTTCGTCGATGCTAGTCAGATAGCTTTGGGCGCTGTTCTTAATCATAAAACGAATGATAAATTCTCTCCTGTTGCTTATGCAAGTAAAACTTTGTCGCCTCATGAGCAAAGGTTAACGACCTACGAGTTAGAGTGCATGGCGTGCTCATGGGCCGTCGAAAAATTCAAAGATTATCTCCAGTTCGCTCATTTTCACCTCTATACCGATAATGGGGCTTTGACTTGGTTGTTCTCTCATCCCAAGCAGCTTGGCAAAATTGGCAGGATGGTTTTAAAGCTATCCACTTATAAATTTACTATACATCATGTCAGGGGTACAGTTAATAAACCAGCCGATTGTTTGTCAAGAGTTGTGATTCCTCCTCATCCTCCACTTTCTTCGGAAACTAACTGTTTCCTCCATAAGATTCCTCTCTCTTTTATCGACATTCGTGAACACCAGAAAAAGGATCCGGTTCTGGGACTATTGTTGCATAAAATCTCGATGTCGAAAGATAGACAGTTAATTTCGGATGGTATCAATTATAAATTAAAGAATGATATATTGTGTTACAAGCCTCTTAAGTCAAAGAAGTGCAAAGTCGTTGTCCCCGCTGCTCTTCGCCCTATGATATTTCAATACTTTCATTGCATTCCTTCTGGGGCTCATTTGGGAATTATGAAAACTGTACATAAGATTTCTCAAGATTACTGGTGGTTGAATTCCAAGAAGGAAATAAAAGATATGGTCACTCGATGTCATATTTGCCAAATTTCGAAGCCCAGAAACAGTCTTCCTCCGGGTCTCTTGTCCTCTCAAACTCAATCTGCACCCTGGGAGAGAATATTTATCGACCATGTGGGCCCATTGCCACGGTCTAAGAAAGGGAATTGTTATGTATTCACCGTTGTTGATGGTTTCTCTAAATTTACCTTCCTCGAAGCCGTCAAGGATGCTTCCTCTGCAAGTGTAATTAAGGTCCTTTTTCATAATTTATTTCACAAGTTTGGTTATCCAAAGTATTTAGTTTCGGATAATGCGAGTTCTTTTAAGTCCGAGGTATTTAGGAACATGTGCTTCAGCTATGGTATTAAGCAAATTTTCACGTCCCCCTATTACCCCTGTCCGAATATAGCGGAAAGAGTTCATCGAAATTTACGTTTCGCTTTGTCTGCCTTTACCCACGAACACCATGTTGTATGGGATGATATGCTTGGTGATTTGTCCTTTGCGTTTAATACTGCTGTTCATGAGGGTACTGGTTTTTCGCCTTGTAAATTGTTCCTTGGAAGAAATCTCCCCCATCCTTTGAATAATATTTGGGATATTCCACTCTCGCTACGTGACGATACTACTTCTGAAGATAGAATGTGGGAATATTGGGGGGATGCAGTTAAAAATCTGAAAAGAGCCCATCAAAAATATTCAAATACTTATAATAAATCACACAGTACACCCAGTTTTCACGTTGGCGAGATGGTTCTTTGCAAAAATCACCCTATTAGTTCCAAATTAAAGAAAAGGACTGCTAAACTAGAGCCTTTGTGGACTGGTCCGTTTGAAATACTCAAACTGCTAACTCCTGTAACTGTGGCCGTAAAGTCTGGGTCGTCTCAAGAAAAAATATGTCATGTGTCTCATCTCAAGCATTATCGCTCTCCATAATCCCGTCTTTATTCGTCACCAATGTTTTGATCTTTTCATGGTAAAACACTTTCGCATTTGTATTATTAATTACGTTGATTACGTAAAGGTTATTCTTTGGCGTTGTGTTGGTACCTCATCGCCCGGCGGTATCTCTACCGTCGCAATCTCCATCTAATTTTTTTTAATAAAAATTAGAAATAATTCTAAATTAAATGAAATGTTGTTTTCTGCATAGTTTGCCGGCACCCTAATAATGCCAATAATTGGGTGTCCGGGTCATGTGAGTTCTCTCTCAAATCCTCTTAGCTAACCTCTGTGATTTTTTTTTGGCATTTGCCGTTTTTTTTATGTCATTGCGCTGCCTTGACGATGATATTGTAAAGGGTTTGTGGGAGACTCGCTTTCTGAACGTAGCCCCAGCGTTCAGCGTAATACTGGTTTTCCACCAGCTGTATATAAATATATATATGTGTTTCTGTAATTATTAATATGACTGGGTACCCATTACTATTATTATTCATGTGTAAATATTATCATCATACAATTTTGTTATAATTATGTCAAGAAATGCCTTGTTTTGTGAAACTTTTCATTTACTCTATTCGGCAGGAAGTGTCATTTAATTTCTTGTCCTGCCAAGACGTATTTTGAGTTTGAAATTTGCATTTTCTTATGATTTGCCAGACTGGGTTTAATGGTTTACATTGTATCTCGCAGGATGAACTATTTTGTAAAGCTATTTAATGCTATCCCCTGCAGATAACTGTAAATTAGTTTAAATATGTAATTTCATTTTTCTGACGTATTATCAGTTTGTCATAGGGTGTTCTGATTGTTTTTTTTTATGCTCACTTACTTTATGGTGTGCAAAGTAATTATCTAAGCATTGTTTTCATTGAAATATAAAGGAGACCGCAAAATTCCAATTGCTTGACTTAGCAGTTCAGCGGCATACAGTCTTTGTTAAAGAAGTATTTAAATTGATTTAATATGGTTTATAGTGAAAGAGACACAAGTGTATATTATGTTATTTGAATTCAAAAACAAAGATGAATCAGTAGGAAAAGGACACTGTCTGAACTGGTATTTGAATGAAATGATCAATAAACTATATTGTGCAACTGAACTGTGTCTTATAAACTGGTATTTTCGTCGACCTGATCAATAAACAATGTGTGACACTCAACTGTGAATCATGCAGTATCATTTCAAATTAACCCAGAGGATTAATTTAAAAGTGGGGGTGGATGTGACGAATTTCTAGGGAAATTTGGCCATAGTAAGTTGCCCATTTTTAAGTTGCCCGTTTACAAGTTGCTGTCAGAATGGCTCAGTCAGAAAGGCCTCAGGCAGAAGGGCCGAACGGAGAAGGGCCGTTAGAAAACACGACTTTTATACTGACCAGTGCAGTGATACTGTCGGCGATCGGACTAATTAACACGGCGGAGTTCTGTGACAGTTTCTAGCAACGTGATTGGCCAATTTGCGGAACCCCTTTCGTTGCGAATTTCTGTGCTTCATTGTTTTTCCCTCTTCGTCTCCAAACACGGACTCCTCCACTGAGAAGGTCATTTCGCCCGAGAACGTTCGTGGCTGAACATTACCCATCCACGCCGGTGGCGGCAGACTTTCTTTCTTTCCTTGTGAATTTACGTGGGACACTCTCTAAAGGCTAAGTTCATATCATTATTATTTGTGCAAACTGAACCATATTATATTTGTGTATAATAATCTGTTATTTTTCACTTGTTCACATTTACTTAGTATTATTGTTCTGTGGTATCGTGCTTGAGAGTATTATCCTTGATAAAGGTCTTTCTGAGTGATTGTTTCTCATTATTTCGCATTTGGTCGTTTGTGTCGCTGGCCCTGTTGACTTTCTAACAGGTATTTCACGAAAATAATCGAATGCCGTGTACCGGTGGAGGACAAGGTGGGTTCGCCTTCCTTTCTATTGGGTATACTGCAACAGTAATAGAAAAAGGTCTGCTCGAAAAACCGATCTCCTTCCTTCCGTTTGTTCCCTAATTAATGGTCGAGAGTGGGTGGTATCGATTTTCAGAATAAGGATTCAATAAAATGTTGCCTCTTGCAGTAGTCTGCCTTAAACCTTTAGGACCTCATTAAACAAATCGGTAAACCAAGATCCTCAAAGAGCAACATGTAGCCAAAGAGGAAAAAAGGGCAGCCCAAGGGTTCGAAAAAGAAGCGGTGGCCCTTGGGATAGAGTTATGTATCCTTTTAGAAAGCCCTTTCATCCGAGGACTACTTTATGAGTATCCCTTGCCGAAAAGTCTTCGTTAAACAGTATCCTCGTGTGTGGGGATCCAATTTCCCAAAACAGCCCAAAGTCCATCGATTGCCTTCGAATCCTTCGTTAATTCAAATGAAGACCATTCATCCGGCACAGGACCGGAAGATGCGGAAACCGAGAGAGGGAGGAGACTTTAAAAATTACATCTTTCAACGCGTAGCTTAGTCATGTAGGAGACACCTCTTGCCACACTCCGGCTTGAAGGATATACATATAGATGTGGTGAGGACAGGCAAAATTTGGACAAATTTAGCCTGGCCTTTAAAAAAATTTTTAAAAATTTCCGCCTCTCCTAATAATTCCTGAAAGAAAATTGAGTCTTGTTGCGAAGACCTCTGGTTTGTGCGACTCTGAGGAGGCCCATCGAATACGGATTGTCTCTCTCTTACTCATGAAAACCTCCTATGATGTTGTAAAAGATGTAGTTCCTTTTAAGGAGAGAAAATTATCATCTTGGCACATACATAAGGTAATTCCGGGTGAGATTCCCCAGTCGTAGTATTTTTGAGGAAAACCACAAGATTGCTCTACCGACGGTGTGCGACAGTCAGTTGTAACGCACCCCTCTATCTGCAAGAGTTTCACGGTGATTAATTCTTTTTATGCAATTCTATAGCATCATTTCAAGTAGGTACTTTTCTTCGGTCCTATTATAAGATAGAGTATAATGTTTCTGGTTGGCATCAGTTTAAATGTTTGAATATTATTGATTAAAAGGCGAAAACATGTTGCTATAGGTTCATCTAATATCCACGTGCAGTGAATGTCCATCTTGGACAAAGTGTAGTTCCATTGGCTGTTATCTCTCCGGTACTGAAAGGGTAGATGCCCCTCCTCTTCTCGGGATAAATGCCCCAGTACTATCTTTAGGTATGTGTGCTTTATTAGTTTCAATTTAACTTTAAGGTGATACTGATTAAAGCTTTTTTCAAGAAAACGTTTGTAATCTACATTTTAATGGCATTTCAAATTGAAATCCACGGTCGAATGAATTTTATGCGCAATCTAAAGATGACGTATTGTTTAGTAAGCATTAGGGCGGAGCGTTTTGCCACTTTTTTCTGATCGAAATGTAATATCCAGCAAAAGTAGCCCACTCACATAGAAATTACAAATATAAATGTTTTTCGAAATCAAAAAATAGTTTCTGTGAGAATTTTTCCCTCGAATTTTCGAAAAACATCAAAATCGTCATAAATTCTTTTTCGGTTAAAACGAATATATTTTGTGTGTATTCTAGCCCCCACTCATACCAATTGCAAATTTCTCTATAATTTTAAATGAATATTGTTCTCTAAATGTGCTACAGGTTTTGGATACATTTTTGCAAACTTTCAAATAGGTTTTAAATTGAACTTAAATGTTTTGTTATATCCTAATTTCAAGTTAAATTTAACAATTTTGTTATATTAAAAGTGCTTTCCAGATTAAATTCAGTTTAAGCTAATCTCTCCCACAGGGGAGGGGCGGACACTCGGGAGAGATGGCCAAATGCATGGGTGCAGAAAAACTTTAAAGTTTTGGATGAAAATGTTTTTAAAGAAAATTTGTTTATATAATATTAATAACCAATAAATTTTGTATTCTATCACGCAGTGTCACATTATTTTTATTACGTAAGTAATTGTTATGAAGTATTTTCCTTAGGTGGGGCATCTCTACCGGAATTACCTGATTATATATTGATAACACTGCCACTTTATTGCATTCTATTCGCCTTTCCTATCGTTTCTTGAATATGAATCTTAAGAGATAGACTTCTGCTAAGTGAGACCACTGGGTATTTTTTTCTCACGCACAAACTCTAAAGAATGTCACGAACTATGGTACTTCGCGGGAAACGCATTTGTTGAACGAGTGGAATTCATAGCAACTTATTTCTTTAAATTTAAATCAAATTGCCGTTATTAACGCCATCTTGATATAATGCCCATGCCGTGCTGTAGTGGATCCAGGTAATGATGTCAATGGTCAAAATGCCACGGTAAAAATGCCATCATACACAAGTCACAGCACCTGCAGTTTATCAGAAAATGATGAAATAAGAAGTTCTATAAAGAGAAATTACCATAATGAAATCCTGTTCGAAAAATTAGAAGACAGAATATTGTTGGGCGGGAATTCCATGGGGGTGTATGCAATGTGTAAATGCAAACAGAACAAAAATGGTTTCAAATCGTAAAAAAACTTCAAAGCTGTTTCTTCCTCAAGAAAACTCATTTTTATCCTGAGGGAAGGTGAAAATCTTGAACGCAGTTTAGCAATTGACGTATATTGACGGAAAGTAGTTTATATTTAAAGCAATTGATACCTTTCACCCGTTTACCATAATGCAAATGATTTATAAATCGCAATTTGTTTTTAATATATTGAATTGTTTCGAAAGAGGGCACGCTTTTACTTAACTTGGGCGGATAAATAAGTAAACGTTATTCGTGCTGTTGTCTCGAGATATACTGCAGACTCACTCGTTCTTTGTTTTGGACTCAAAGTCGCTACATTCTCTTTTGAGACACATAGGACGATAGTTAATCGGCTGGACACAGCATCATCAGATGACATCTATTATTTTAGTTATGAAGTTGCAATAATTTTTTAGACCATTAAATTATGTACTAATGGTTTATTAGATATTAATCTAATAAGTCACTTCTATCATCTGTACGAAAAATAATAATTTCGTAAAATAGGAATGTCTTGATGGAAATATTATAAGAAAAGCAACAAAATTAAAAAAATTGAAGGACTTAAGATACAAGAAGAATAAATTGCGCTCATAGAAAATAATATGTAATTGACTTCTAGGAATATAGGAATTACGTTATACGAGCCAAAAGAGCCACAAGGATATGCAACGGAAGATGGTAATAATAAAACCATAAATTTTAACAATCGTTAAAGACAATAGTAGTTTGATTGTTGAAAATTAAATACAGCAAACTCCGGATTGTCTCCCTGTCAGTCTTATGCTGCCACGACAGTGATCACTGGACTTTTATACGCTTTTCCACCTCATCTTGATTCCGCGAGTGATCTGTTTTGTGTATCTAAACCCATTGCAGTACATTTCTAATGCACGTTTATCACTTTGAATGACTTCCATGGAAGGAATCGTAAAACTTATTTGTAACCTTGTGATATGATGGCTCAGCAATATTTTCCGAGGATACCTGATAGAAAGTTAGAGCGTTTGAGTTGGGGGATTCATAATATCTTTAGCCCCCTGTCTTTTGAAAGCGACATTGTATACAATGATATATTGTACTTTAATTGCGATATTTTATTGGCTCAATATTTGGTCATCCACTACCGCATCACCCTCTCCCTTCCAACCCAATCCCTTCCCACCCTCTTCCTACCCACCCTCTCCCTACCCACCCTCTCCCTACCCACCCTCTCCCTTCCCACCCGCTCCCTTCCCACCCTCTCCCAACCCACCCTCTCCCTATCCACCCTCTCCCTACCCACACTCTCCCTTCCCACCCGCTCCCTTCCCAACCTCTCCCTTCCCACCCTCTCCCTTCCCACCCTATCCCTTCCCACCCTCTCTTCCCACCCTCTCCCTTCCCACCCTCTCCCTTCCCACCCTCTCCCTACCCACCCTCTCCCTACCCACCCTCTCCCTACCCACCTTCTCCCTTCCCACCTTCTCCCTTCCCACCGTCTCCCTACCCACCCTCTCCCTACCCACCTTCTCCCTTCCCACCCTCTCCCTTCCCACCCTCTCCCTATCCACCCTCTCCCTACCCACCCTCTCCCTACCCACCCTCTCCCTATCCACCCTCTCCCTACCCACCCTCTCCCTACCCACCCTCTCCCTACCCACCCTCTCCCTACCCACCTTCTCCCTTCCCACCCTTTCCCTTCCCACCCTCTCCCTATCCACCCTCTCCCTACCCACCCTCTCCCTACCCACCCTCTCCCTTCCCACCCGCTCCCTTCCCGACCTCTCCCTTCCCGACCTCTCCCTTCCCACCCTATCCCTTCCCACCCTCTCCCTTCCCACCCTCTCCCTTCCCACCCTCTCCCTTCCCACCCTCTCCCTTCCCACCCTCTCCCAACCCACCCTCTCCCTATCCACCCTCTCCCTACCCACCCTCTCCCTTCCCACCCGCTCCCTTCCCGACCTCTCCCTTCCCGACCTCTCCCTTCCCGACCTCTCCCTTCCCGACCTCTCCCTTCCCACCCTATCCCTTCCCACCCTATCCCTTCCCACCCTCTCCCTTCCCACCCTCTCCATACCCACCCTCTCCCTTCCCACCCGCTCCCTTCCCGACCTCTCCCTTCCCGACCTCTCCCTTCCCACCCTATCCCTTCCCACCCTCTCCATTCCCACCCTCTCCCTTCCCACTTTCGCTACCCACCCTCTCCCTTCCCGCCCACTCCCTTTCCACCCTCTCCCTTCCCACCCACTCCCTTCCCGCCCACTCCCTTCCCGCCCTCTCCCTTCCCGCCCTCTCCCTCCCCACCCTCTCCCTTCCCACCATTTCCCTTCCCACCATCTCCCACGATACTTACCATAAATCCTTCTTAATTACTGCATCTAATTTCTGCACCCATACACTACTACCAGAATACTTAATTAGTGAATCTAATTTCTGGAACAGCATTCTTGTACATATTAAATATTCCACTTCTGCACAATCTTGTAATGAGAACTAGTTTGATTATTATATTGTTACCAAGGAATGATTCTAAAACTATAATACTGGCTTATTCCTCTTTCTTTTTTGTATCATCTTAATGTAAGTAGTCTATATTATGTATTATTTCGTTATGTCTATAATTTTATCTGTGTGAGCAGATAATATTTGTATTATTTTTTTCTACTCTTATGGAACTTTACCAGAGCACAATGAAGTAATTAATATTATTACCCTCACCACCCAATCCCAACCCTCTGTCCTACTCTATACATTCCCTCCCTCTACAACACTCAACCAACACTACATTCCACCTCTCTCCCAATCAATCGCATCCTTCTCATACTCTCCCATACAATATCCCATCTGAGATTATCTTCACTCTTTCTCCCCAATTTTACATTAGAAAAAATATGAGAAATCCATTGAAAAGCTACAGAATATATAAATTATACATAGCCCCTTACACATCATAATAAATCTATGCATTCTGCTATAGTTGGTTTGGCTAAAGGCGCTCATTTTTTTATATCCACATTATAAACATTTCAATTCATGGTAGGCTATACAAGTTCCGGCCTTACAATGTTTTATACTATACATAATTGAAAATATATTTTGGCTCGGAAGAAAAAGGATATATTTCATTTCTTAATCATATTCCAGGGCAGAGGGATGCTTAAGTGTTCGCCCTCGGGGTCTGGTAGTGCAGTACCCTGGTGATGTGCTGAATGTAGAAGTCCTAAATCATCCAACTTTACGCCCGGATTTTTCGGTTAGGACTGTGAAGACGCTACAGGGAAAGGGCTTTTTGGACCGTGGTAATGGTAGGCTCCTTCCTGCAACCGGAGGTCTTCCCTCTTCTTTCGCTTGGCCGTCGAAAGCGTTCTTCTGGTTTTCGAGGGACACCATGAAGTCCTCGATATGGAAGGAAGATTGAAGAAATGAATTTAAAAATTATAGATCCTATCTAAATATTATGGTCGAATAGGGAAATAAATATAAGGATACATACAAGGAAACAATATTATTAATAATTTGACTGTATCATTGTATAAACAGAAGTAGATTGCAAAAACTATAATACTTTCCATTAAACTAACATGTCATATGGAATATCCAATTTCGTCTCAATTTCAGGAGTTAAGAATGTGCAGATGCAACTTATGAACCGAAATATGTAATAATATCAGGAAATTGTACTTATTACACAAGTAGTAGTTTTGCCTAGCATCATCAAATTATACGACCGGTTTCCACAAATGATTTTCATCACCTGAGCGGCTTTTTAATTGCAGACAGAAATTTAATTTGTGGAAAAATATATATTCCTAAGAATTATTCCACAATACCTTGCCTGATTCTGGGTGGTATCACATTTTGTTTTCTAAATCCTGGGACTCTGCAATGAGGTTATCAACTTTTTCTGAGTGGGGAAAGTAATCACATTAATCTGTATTCTTCTATCGGATATCAGATCTACACGTTCACAATTATGTCCGAAAATGTTATCTTTAGGGTAGATTTGGCTGAATTAGTATCCTAGTTCATGGCCTTTCAAGGTATTATTATGTATCTTTGAGATTTTTCTTACAACATTAAAATATAGATTAATCGTACTCCTGTTTTGATAGACAGCCAAATTATCTTTACTAGCAAATGGTGCTAAATGACCGTAGATGTCGACGCACCACAATAATACAACAACAACAATTAACTAATAGAATATAATTTTCTGCCAATGTTTTCTTCCTTATGGTGCAAAATGAGTCCAACTAAAAATTACCACATCCTACACCATCTATTTTACTCATTATGTACGCAATTAAACTCGTATAAAGGACCTAAATCCAACGGCTAGTCCGAGTTCTCAGAGTCTTGCGTACTCTGGATTTCTGGAGGTAACATTTACTATAGAGAGATGAGTTTTAGAAGTGACTCGATTTCATGTGGTCCACTCCTGATTATCGGGCTCAGTTGGTTGATAAAAGGCAATGATTTGAACTGATTAGAGCACCTCACAAAAGAAGATACGTATAGTTAAGAGACGAAACTACTTAATGTATGTGGCTATACGAAAGCGATTCGAAGTTGTCGGGAAGCCGGGAGATTGAAATATTCATGTCGTTAAAAAATGAAATCAATAAAATATTATTAATTCTAACCTTAATCAAATTTATATATTTCCTTTGTGAAGGAGGATGGGAAGGGCCATTTTTTTCCAGTAAAAAACAAAATATACCTTTTATTTATGTGTGAGTAGCTAAAGGTGTGAGTTATGAAACACGAAATTGCAACTATGATATAAAAACCGATATCAAACATAACTATGATCTTACTACATGTTATCACCTACATAAAGCATTGAAGAAACCGGAAAAATGATTTAAAGGTCACTGTAACCCATTAACGGCTGTTACGGAAATATTTGGGAAACTATTTTCTCTCTCTGCAGATCGTTCGACCGAGTGTGTCATTACTCTTTCGTATTAAAATCAATACATTTATAACATGCTCATGTGTAAGAATGTAGGTATCCGAAAAACCTCGATCCTTTTCTTTCATTTCCTTTACATCATAGAGTAGATTTACAGATAGTCTACGCTGCCACTCAAACTGATTATTTTCAACGAATCTTAACTTCAACTAATCACGCACAGTTCTCCTAGAATATCTCAAATGTCTTCCTTAATTTGAAATGTAAAATTTGTAATACTTCGAAGTACCATAGAATGATGAAATTTAAAATATTAATCTGCAAAATATGAAAGTATAGTCATTTTACTTTACTTGGAGATCCAGCCTACCGTTGACCCCCGAGACACTTCCGTTGACCTTGGTCACTCGCATTTGTGAAGAGTCAGTCATACGGCAAAGCCTTAACGAAATCGGAGCAACTTCAGTTTCTTCAAACTGGAAAGAATAGAAACACCAAAATAATTAATAATTTATTAATGAATATGGTAATATCAAGAAGAGAAAAATTTAAAAAATAAAATACTCGGCGACAAAGAAAAATATCGCAGGTAGCATTAATGAACATATATGAAGTTGTATAATGTTCGATGTTAAAACACAAACCGTACTCATCAACATTTTTAAACACAGTATTAAAGGATGAAAATTTTAATTGAGGGCATTAGGAATGGAAATTAGGATGGTTCTGACATAAGAGAAAAATGAACTTAGCGCAGATCGTATGGCGACGAGAATACGATACTACGCAACGATGGCAGTTTAAACATTTGAATAATTGTTAGCAAATGATATTATAAATACGCAACGAACAAGATACAGCTTCTCTTGCCTAGAACTTAGGAGACAAAGTTATGTCACTGGTGAAAGTTTGCTACATTGGAATTAATTTGAAACGAGATATTCCAGAAAAGCTACCCCAAGATATCCCTCATAATTTTCCTAGTAAAATGTTGAATGTTAAAAGTTTAATGATTTTTAGTGATATTACTATTTTATAACGATCACTACCTTAAGATTCTTACAACTGTGTAAAAATAATTCAAATTATTTTACCTTATTTATCGCGATTAATAATACCTACTTTGCCAGAGCAAAAGAATGCAGGATCTGCGAACTGATATAAATTATAAGGTTCTCGTTGTGGACTGTTTTTAATTTAAAGTAAATCCATTGTGACGGACATCCACTTACATTGGAGACCTTTAAGGAAAGAAAAATAATCGACTAAAGGGTGAATTTTTTCACAAATTTTTCGCACTATGGATCATCCTAAAATCGGAATTATAATAACATTAAATTCCATTTTCATTTAAATAAAGTAAATAAGATATTATTGAACTTCAAAGGCGGATTCTTTTTTTAAAATTTGTGATTCTCCTTTAAGACAATTATTTGTTTCAAAAAATATAAAAGGATATTAGAGACGTTGAATTTCGATCGTAGTCAGTCTCGTCGCGAGAGGCCCGGGGCCATAAATTCAAACTTAACGGATTAAGCACCATTGATAAATCAATGTCAATCAATACGTTAGGTATTCAAATTTGTATGAATTATAATATATAGAAGAGTGATATTCTATTTATATATTTACAGTATTAATTCGCGAAACGATAATATGATGTGTTAATTTTTATGCATATGCAATACTATTCTCTCAGCAACTAGGAAATTTTAAATTATAAAATAAGATTTGGTTGAAATCTCATACGTTATGACAATCATGAATGAAATATTGAAAATGAAATAATTGAAACGCGATTATATATCCGTATTACTGCATATCGTAAGCACCTTTTAACATGGTTAAAGTAATACATAGAAGTAGAAGTATACTTATGGAAAAGCACTAATAATTCCTTGCACAACGGAAGCATCGCTATACTATTACGACTATGTTATTGAGGAAATTATTTTGCCTAAGCGATTCAAACTTATGCATTGCGAGGAAACATTAAATTACTTTAAAGGGTCTCATCTGTGTATAAACTCGTATTCTTCTATTTATTAAAATATATATTCTCAGTTTTCAAAAGAGCACGGAAAGGATTCCTATTTTCCAGTCTGCACCAAAAGAAATATTTGAGTCGCCAGTGGCACTAAGTGATGATTTAAGTCATATTCCGCATTACGAGATATTTACCGATATAAAATTAAAGTATAATGTTATCGTCTATGTGATACAATGAAATGCACATTGAATTCCTTGGCTCGTCCGAGGTAGATTGAACACCACATTGAACAACGAAAATCGAAGCAAAAATTCAAGGTCTTTGAGGCAAAACATCGAGATAAACAGAACACTTTACGAAATATTGCTCGCTAATTTTGAAAAGAATTTTATCGGGAAAGGAACAGAAAGGGAGAGCAAAATTAACCTTGTGTATGTATGTATGCAAGTAACTCTCAATTCTGTTTAGAGAGATTTAGAATGAGGCAAGAAAGTGAAACTGCATGCTTATGACTCACGAAGCAAAGTGCAAGACTAATCGGAAAAAATCATGGCCCTGAAATGAAGTAGTTAACTGTGACTAGAAACTGGCAATAATTCAAGGAAAAAACTTGGCCTGGTCAGATTATTTAGTAATCAATAGAGAGATAGCAATGAAAACGGAAAGTACAATATTAGACCCTGATAACGAATCTAACCGTAGAATGCTATCTTAACTTTGAATTATTAACTTACATAGATAACTCTTACCGTGGAATATTATTAACTATAAATTCTTATAAATCCTGTATCTTTTCCTTATTTGGATATATAGAGTAAACGCGGAAAAATATGTGATTATTAGTTGCTAGGGTAGCATTGCACCATAGCTAAATCTCACAGCTAGGAAATTAAAAGAAAATGAAATCTAACGATGATAAGAATTGTTGAGTCCTACAGCTTACGTTCATACTGTTCGAAAGAACAATATCATTTGAAACATAACTTCTTGTGGAAGAAGATACAAAGAAACGAATAATTAGAATAATTCGTAAATGTAACGAGGTGATTGAATTTCGGAAAGAGCGAAGACTGAAGGCCGCCTGAGCCCTTGAAAATCACTTTCTCCATTTTTTGATTGCCATCTGTTTAAATACGGATGGCCATCTCTCTCAAACGTAGCCTATTCTTTCTCAAATATTTATAAGCGAATGAAAGTTTTGGCAAGATATTTGCCAATATCAAAACAGTATATGTCTCGTGAATGACTTAAATTGATCGTTTCACATGGGTCAGTTATATCTGAAGAGGCTGACAAGGAGACTGAATAATATTCTTTGAAACGATTTTAAGTTAACGGTAATCCAGTATTAGACTATTCATCTACAGAAGGTGATATAAAGTCTAACCCTTTGTAAAAGCATCCTAATTCTATAAGAACAGGGTAAATGCTAGAACAAATTTCAACAGGGATAATTGATAAGAAAGTCTATAACAAATTTTATATGATTAAATTATTACGATGAAGAGTTACACATAAACTGTACGTTTAAGCTGATGAACACTCGAGATGATGGGGGAAACAGGGAACCGTGTTTCTATTGTATATAATTGTAATTCAACACGTACTTCGATGCTAAAATCTCTAATTATGCAACTTACAGCAATTAAGAACCATCCATAGGCCATGTCTTCTACACGTTTGAAAAATTACAATCAGCATCAATGAATAACAACGTTTATCCTCTAAGGTTAAAAACAGAGAAAAAGAATTAAATTGACATGTTTGAAATACTTTTACCTCGCGATGTCACAAATTACTCCTATATTTTAATGCTGAAAAACGAATATAGGAACGAAATATTTGCTTGAGCAGTTGACTTGATGATCAAGCTGTAAAATATACGTAAAGTTTCCGTCGAGTTATTTCCTATTTTACAAAATCGAATCACTAACACTATCTGTATATTAGAAAGATAGAGATATTTGCTCATCATAATCTTGAATAACACGAGCTACAACACTTAAGTTAAACTTTATTCGCAGAGCGGAAGAGCATTCAAGTAAGAATTCCTTCATCATTTCGCTTTTGATTGGAATGCCTCTTAGCGTTGTTTTACGTAAAAAAATAGTTACTTAATTAAAACTTACTTTCTCATCCCTAACAGTCATAGTGAAATTTCATTCCCTCTTTAAGCTTCAACTACTAGTGATTATTTACCAAAACACATTAAATCCCATCAATAGCACTCAGTTCTTCTAAATGGTTCTAGCCAAGACGACTTCAACCAAGCATTCTTCCACTTGAACGGTGGATTGCAAAATATTTAGAAGTGTCATAACATGACGAAGAATGCATAATGATATATAACGAAAGATAAGAATATTAAGTGCGCTTACCCAAATTGATCAAATGTCGTTCCCCCTCTTTTCTTCCGGAAGGTCATCCCAGGGCCATTCCCTTTTGAAATGAAGTACCAAAGCAGAGACCCGCCGATTCGAGAGTTAAAAGTTCAGTTTCTGAAGCCTGGAAAAATAGAAATACCAAATTAGTAAAATATCAATTAATTTAATTCAGACTGTACTCAACGCCCACGAGCATGTATATTTCATAGCCGATAATTTTCAAATTGGGATATCCGTTATATGAAACCACTATTTCCGCGCCCCCTATGTTTTTATATGTCAGGTAAAGGACAGGTAGGATCCTAACAAACGGATTTCTAAAATATAAATTTCCAGGGACGGAGGTGAATATTGAAAACGTCATTAATTCGTTATCCTCAAATTAGATAGTTGCGACCAATTTGGTATTGAAACAAGAAACCAATTTATCAATGCAATATTAAAGAATGGTAAACTTAAACAGAGGCTCGAGGTATAGAAAAAAGCATGGTTCTTATCTAAGAGAAAACTAATCGAAATATAGATCTCATAGAGAAAGTACACCGTAAAATCTCCACGATGGCGTTACAATCATTTGTAATAGAATAAAACAAAAGACTAAAACCGTAATGAAATATATTTGAGCACGAATATAAATGTAAATATAACATGAAATGCTATCAGAGATTTTCAAATACTTATTTCCGATAATTTTGCTGGACGGATCGTGCAAACAGCGAGTGCGTAAGAAATCCCCGGGTTCGAGTCCCGTTAGCGTCAGACTTTTTCTCTTGCGCTATTTCTCTTTAATAAAGCACTTAAGACGTGCATTTCTATTCACCTTGAGGTTTCAACTTAATTTTCCTTGATACGTTAACGTCATATATTCAAGAACTAAGGACAGAACGTAGTTAACAAATCAAATTCAAATATGATTACTAAATCGAATTAGAATCGGAAAATACGTGGAGGCTAAGTTTTACACTAATGCATTACGTACGTACTTTAGGATTCTCCTTATTTAAGGGACGACCGAACTTAATACATGATACAAATACGCAAACTTCAAAAGAAATTCCGCAACGACTACTTTTAAAATATGGGAACTTATAGCTCACGAAAGCAATTTTTTCTCTAAAGCAAGAACGCGAGCGAAATTTGATTAAAGTTTCTTTGTACTACTTACCATAAAAAGGAAATCCTTGATGACGAACACTAACACCTTCGGGTCCTCAAACGTCGGTCTTTCATTTGTAAGGAAAATTCATTAACGGAGTAGTTATTATTGCAAAAAGAAAACGAAAGGCTATAATATATCACTCACGTTTACCAGATTGCATATACAACGAAAGTCACGAAATATAAATTGTAACGGAAATTTGAAAACAATTGACATAACTTCCGCACCAGTCGGGATCTAGGCAGCAACTAAGGAAATTTCCATCAGGATGATGGTTGAAATAGAAAGCTGAAATTTGATTGGTCGAATTAGTCGTTTCCTCCAATGGGAAAGCTCGACACATTGCAATGTTTTTACCGTTTAATTTTAAGTTTTGCAATTACAATATCGCTCTTTGTTTATCAGGATTACTAAAAACGTTTAAAGTTTTTTTAAATATTAACATAATTAATTACTCCTCATCCAACTTAATAAAATAATGGAGTTAGAGCATTAATTCACTTTATCGATAAACAACGGAAAGTATTTCAAAGATTTCTATTCGAAGTCATTTCACTTTATCGTTAAAATATTAAATGAGAAGTTCTACTCATCGAGAAAAAAGCGATTGCATTACAAAGATGCAGGAGAATAATAATTGCTTCCTAGCTTCAGAATATCTAAATTAACTTATCTTCCTCCCATGTCAAAGAAATTTTCGGCGCAGAAATGCATTCAAATCTCACTGTTTTATAATTATGAAAGATATTCTTTTAATGCTTAAAACTCACATCTGACACTTTGCTATGTTGAAAATGGAGCTTAAATGTGAAAATACCTTAGAAAGATAAGGTTCAAGGACTGATAGGAGGGACAGGTGTGGCCAAATGTTAATAGGAGAGGGATTTCTAAAATATGTAATTGAGAAGGGTTATAAATGTTAAAAGGTTAAAACAACAGTATGTTTGAAGAATACATTTGCATATCCTTTAATTTGCACATTTTATATAAAACCTCTAGTCCTACATAGAGCTTTAATCCGTCCGTGAAGAAGATAAGAATTCTAAAAGAATTTCCAGCACATTCCAAATCGACCATTTAGGAAGCCCATCTGTTTGATGCCTTGAATATACTTAGTTAAACCACAAGAACTCGTAGCAATCACGTATTGATTATATTCTCTTCACACTTATTAAAGGAAACTAAATTATAAAGAGCTGATTTCAAATGTCAGCAAGCATAAAATCCTCGGAGGAAGGCGTCATACATTGCAAATCTATCACAACGTAAAAAGAGAGAGACACTATTCTGCTTTTTCCGGTTTTATTATCCACTAACATAGCATAATCATTATTATCCGTAACAATTTCATCATGGTGATGGCTATTATTGGCGGAATCAGCTAGTGGATAATAAAACTGGAAAAGTGCCTCTCTCTCTTTTCTAGTTGTCGACAATAACCTTTCTATTGTGTATTGCATGCATTTACTCACACTATGAACAGGTTACACACGAACTGTGGGATTAATCCAAAGGTTAAACACCGTCTTGATAAATTTATACTAATTCATTTCACATCGACTGTTATTATAGCTTTAAAGTCACTCAAAAAAGATCGCCATTCCACTTACCAACTCCTTCAAACCACGAGGTGTTTACGTCGTCTTTTACCGCGCTTTTGGGCTTTTTCGATCGTCACGAAAATGTGAAGTACGCAATTTGTGTGCGAGGAACTCTGAGTAATGTGAGGTGATTTTCATGGTGTTTCTCACAATGGCGGTCTTTCACCCATTCTAAATTTACCTGGAAAATATTCTTCTGGATGTACAATGTTTACAAAGGATATTAGACGAATCGACTATCTTCTGAATGCTCGAAGTGTAAGCAATATTGGTGTGAAAACTGAGACCTCAATCTTTTGGTATCTTTCTTCGTTAGTGACACGTGATTGAGATTTCTTCTCTCTTGTGATTTGTGAAGTTTCTGACGTGAATGTTATTACAATTTTGTGCTCTCGGTGACGGAATCACAGACAACGAAGGATATGATGTAGGTAAGATATATATGTGTGTTCAGTGAGAAAAAAGTAAGCTTAAGATACATTCCTGATCGTTTTACATTTCGATGGGTTCATGTGATCAAAACTGCCTATTCAACGTCATCGTGTTCGTATCCCAGTCATTTACCCCACAGTTGAGGGAAGCTAACGTTAACCATTATCGTATCTATTGTTTTCAATTTTATACCCTAAATCACAGTCTTCAGCAATACAGCTCCTATTAATCTTTGGCCACTCTTGTCCGTTCTATCGGTCCTTGAACCTTATTTTTCTAAGATATTTTCACAATTAAGCTCCATTTTCAACATAGCAAAGTGTCAGATGTGAGTTTTAAGCATTAAAAGAATAAAAATTTGTTTTGACGAGGGAGGAAGATAAGTTAATTTAGATATTCTCAAGCTGGGAAGCAATTATTATTCTCCTGCATCTTGTAATGCAATCGCTTTTTTCTCGATGAGTAGAACTTCTCATTTAATATTTTAAACGATAAAGTGAAATGACTTCGAATAGAAATCTTTGAAATACTTTCCGTTGTTTATCGATAAAGTGAATTAATGCTCTAACTCCATTATTTTATTAAGTTGGATGAGGAGTAATTAATAATGTTAATATTTAAAAAAACTTTAAACGTTTTTTGTAATCCTGATAAACAAAGAGCGATATTGTAATTGCAAAACTTAAAATTAAACGGTAAAAACATTGCAATGTGTCGAGCTTTCCCATTGGAGGAAACGACTAATTCGACCAATCAAATTTCAGCTTTCTATTTCAACCATCATCCTGATGGAAATTTCCTTAGTTGCTGCCTAGATCCCGACTGGTGCGGAAGTTATGTCAATTGTTTTCAAATTTCCGTTACAATTTATATTTTGTGACTTTCGTTGTATATGCAATCTGGTAAACGTGAGTGATATATTATAGCCTTTCGTTTTCTTTTTGCAATAATAAATACTCCGTTAATGAATTTTCCTTACAAATGAAAGAACGACGTTTGAGGACCCGAAGATGTTAGTGTTCGTCATCAAGGATTTCCTTTTTATGGTAAGTAGTACAAAGAAACTTTAATCAAATTTCGCTCGCGTTCTTGCTTTAGAGAAATAATTGCTTTCGTGAGCTATAAGTTCCCACATATTAAAAGTAGTCGTTGCGGAATTTCTTTTGAAGTTTGCGTATTTGTATCATGTATTAAGTTCGGTCGTCGCTTAAATAAGGAGAATCCTAAAGTACGTACGTAATGCATTAGAGTAAAACTTAGCCTCCACGTATTTTCCGATTCTAATTCGATTTAGTAATCATATTTGAATTTGATTTGTTAACTACGTTCTGTCCTTAGTTCTTGAATATATGACGTTAACGTATCAAGGAAAATTAAGTTGAAACATAAAAGGTGAATGGAAATGCACGCCTTAAGTGCTTTATTAAAGAGAAATAGCGCAAGAGAAAAATTCTGACGCTAACGGGACTCGAACCCGGGGATTTCTTACGCACTCGCTGTTTGCACGATCCGTCCGGCAAAATTATCGGAAATAAGTATTTGAAAATCTCTGATAGCACTCCATGTTATATTTACATTTATATTCGTGCTCAAATATATTTCATTACGGTTTTAATCTTTTTTTTTATTCTATTACAAATGATTGTAAAGCCATCTCTGGTGGCTCTCCATGTTACTTTTATAGAGGGCGCGGAAATAGTGGTTTCATATAACGGACATCCCAATTTGAAAATTATCGGCTATGAAATATACATGTTCGTGGGCGTTGAGTACAGTCTGATTTAATTAATTGATATTTTACTAATTTGGTATTTCTATTTTTCCAGGCTTCAGAAACTGAACATTTAACTCTCGAATCGGCGGGTCTCTGCTTTGGTACTTCATTTCAAAAGGGAATGGCCCTGGGATGACCTTCCGGAAGAAAAGAGGGGGAACGACATTTGATCAATTTGGGTAAGCGCACTTAATATTCTTATCTTTCGTTATATATCATTATGCATTCTTCGTCATGTTATGACACTTCTAAATATTTTGCAATCCACCGTTCAAGTGAAAGAATGCTTGGTTGAAGTCGTCTTGTCTAGAACCATTGAGAAGAACTTAGTGCTATTGATTGGATTTAATGTGTTTTGGTAAATAATCACTAGTAGTTGAAGCTTAAAGAGGGAATGAAATTTCACTATGACTGTTAGGGATGAGAAAGTAAGTTTTAATCAAGTAACTTTTCTTTTTTACGTAATACAACGCTAAGAGACCTTTCAATCTAAAGCGAAATGATGAAGGAATTCTTACTTGGATGCTCTTCCGCTCTGCGAATAAAGTTTAACTTAAGTGTTGTAGCTCGTGTTATTCAAGATTATGATGAGCAAATATCTCTAGCTTTCTAATATAAAGATGGCGTTAGTGATTCGATTTTGTAAAATAGGAAATAACTCGACGGAAACTTTACGTATATTTTACAGCGTGATCATCAGGTCAACTGCTCAAGCAAATATTTCGTTCCTATATTCGTTTTTCAGCATTAAAATATAGGAGTAATTTGTGACATCGCGAGGTAACAGTGTTACAAACATGTCAATTTACTTTTTTTCTCTGTTTTTAACCTTAGAGGATAGTCGTAGTTATTCATTGATGAAGGTTGTAATTTTTCAAACGTGAATAAGACATGGCCTATGGATGGTTCTTCATTGCTGTAAGTTGCATAATTAGAGATTTTAGCATCGAAGTACGTATTGAATTACAATTATATCCAATAGGAACACGGTTCCCTCTTTTCCCCTTCATCTCGACTGTTCATCAGCTTAAACTTACGTTTTATATGTAACTCTTCTTGGTAATTATTTAATCAGTTAATATTTTTAATGGACTATCTCATCAATTATCCCAGTTGAAATTTGTTCTGGGATTTACCCTGTTCTTATAGAATTAGGATGCTTTTACAAAGGGTTAGATTTTATATCACCATCTGTAGATGAATAGTCTAATACTGGATTACCGTTAACTTAAAATCGTTTCAAAGAATATTATTCAGACTCCTTGTCAGCCTCTTCAGATATAACTGACCCATGTGAAACGATCAATTTAAGGCATTCACAAGACATGTACTGTTTTGATATTGGTAAATATCTTGCCAAATAATATTCCACGGTAAGAGTTATCTATATAAGTTAATAATACAAAGTTAAGATAGCTTTCAACGGTTAGATTCATTATCAGTGTCTGATATTGTACTTTCCATTTCCGTTGCTATCTCTGTATTTATTACTAAATAATCTGACCAGGTAAAGTTTTTCCTTGAATTATTGCCAGTTTCTTTTCAACATTAGCGAGCAATATTTCGTAAAGTGTTTTGTTTATCTCGATGTTTTGCCTCAAAGACCTTGAATTCTTTCGCTTCGATTTTCATTGTTCAATGTGGTGTTCAACCTACCTCGAACGAGCCAAGGAATTCAATGTGCATTTCATTGTATCACATAGACGATAACATTATACTTTAATTTTATATCGGTAAATATCTCGTAAGGCGGAATGTGACTTAAATCATAACTTAGTGCCACTTGCGACTCAAATGTATATAAAATATTTCTTACGGCGCAGACTGGAAAAAAGGAATCCTTTCCGTGCTCTTTTGCAAACTGAGAATATATATTTTATTAAATAGAAGGATCCGAGTTTATACACGGAAGAGACCTTTTAAAGTAATTTAATGTTTCCTCGCAATGCATAAGTTTGAATCGCTTTGGCAAAATAATTTCCTCAATAACATAGTCGTAATAGTATAGCGATATTTCCGTAGTGCAAGGTATTATTAGTGCTTTTCCATAAGTATACTTCTACTTCTATGTTTCACTTAAACCATGTTAAAAGGTGTTGTCTATATGCAGTAATACGGATATATAATCGCGTTTCAATTTTATTATTCTATCATGATAGTCATAACGTAAGACATTATAACCAAATCTTTCTTTAAAATTTAAAATTGCGTAGCTGCTGAGAGGTATGTATTGCATATGCATAAAAATTTACACTTCGCATTATCATGTTGCGAATTAATACTGTAAATATTTAAATAGAATATCTCTCTTCTCTATATTATAATATATACAAATTTGATTACTTAACGTATTGAACGACGTTATTTAATCAATGGTGCTTAATCCGTTAAGTTTGAATTTATGGTCCCGGGCCTCTCGCGACGAGACTGACTACGATCGAAATTCAACGTCTCTAATATCCTTTTATATTTTTTTATACAAATAATTGTCCTAAAGTAGAATCTCTAATGTTTATTTTAAGGGATCCTTTTTTGAAATTCAATAATAAATTATTTACTTTATTTAATTGTAAATGGAATCTAATGTTATTATAATGCCTATTTAAGGATGATCCATAGTGCGAAAAATTTGTGAAAAAAGTCACCCTTTAGTCGATTATTTGTCTTTCCTCAAAGGTCTCCAATTTAAGCGGATACCCGTCACAATTGACTTACTTTAAATTTATTTCTGTTCGCAACGCGAACCTTAAAATTTCGATTAGTCCGCTAAATTGATTTTTTTGTTATGAAAAAGTAGGAATTATTAATTGCGATGAATAAGATAAAATAATTTGCTCTAATATTTACACGTAAAAATACATATCTTGCATATTGAAGGGAGGATTTAAAATTCACACTTTTTCCCTCCATAATAATTGTAAAATAAGGAACTTGTCAACTTGCCAGTTATTTTATGTTCATACTAGGGAATAATATTTAGAGATTCCAAGGATCGTTAAAGATGCTTTTCGATTCACCCTCGAGAAACCAATTGGCACTTTGAAATCAATATTAATAATAATAAATCATCTTTATTTGGGCGAGATTGAGCTTTAAAAGTCTCTTCTTCCATCTTACCAAATATTCAAATCATGGTAGTAATGCTTAATCTACAATCGAAAGTGTAAATATGGCAAATCACGTTAACTTAAGTTAATTTCCAAACTATTCTTACTGTATGCTAAGCGGCAAAGAATTTAAAAAAATACTATCATAATAATAAATGCTATATCGGCTGATACATTTTCCTTGTTTACGCTTGCGAATTTTGGGCTTATGAGTGGAAGTCACTTGGAACACAAATGATTGCTCAGGTTTGAGAGCATAAGTCATCTGTCAGGCATTTGCCTCTGCCTTGCAGGTGGGAGCTATCCGCAGAAACTTGAACGATCTTTTCTTTATTTCCATCCTTGAACAATGTTTTGTGAGGAAGTCTTAGTTTTGGTGAAATTCGTTGGGCATGTTAGCGCATATACCATGGCCATTGTTTCTACGTTTTACAAATGCCACTTCCGTTATTTCCAATTTCACCTTACGAATTATGTTTTTTCTTTGAAACGCTATTGTCCTACTTACTTTGGGTGCCTATACCTTTATTTCGACATAACGATTTTGAAGTCAAAGTTGAATATTTATTTTATTTCCTCATTGAGCACATTTGCTTGATTTGTGACCAAGAAACATTCCCAATCGCTTTCTCATCTTATCTTAAAAGAGGTGGAAAGTATATTCATGCAACTTGTCATATATCTGCAATGACAACCGCTAATTTTCTTTCCTTTGGGTTTACTTTCTCTGTAATTATTCTCGATATAGAGGAATTATTTTCCCAAATATTTCCGTAAGAGCAGTAAAAGGTTTCAGCGACCTTGAACATTTTGCTCATTATTTAACAGTTCAAGGAGGTCTTTTACTTTCCTTATTCAAAGAGCTTTAAATTAATTTTCCTATTTCTTCACTGCCTTGTGTAAGCGATAACATGCACTAGGTTCATAGTTTGGTTTGATATCGGTTCTTATATTACGGTTGTAATTTCGTGCTTCATAACTCATGGCTAATAATGGATGAATACAGATTAATGTGATTACTTTCCTTACTCAGAAAAGTTGATAACCTCATTGCAGAGTCCCAGGATTTTGAAAACAAAATGTGATACCTCCCAGAATCAGGCAAGGTATTGTGGAATAATTCGTAAGAAATACATTTTTCCCACAAATTAAATTTTTGTGTACTAGACACAAAATAATGCTCAGATGATGACAATCATTTGGATAAAACCGGTCGTGTTTCTTATGTAGCTAGGCAAAAATACAACTTGAGTAATAAGTACAATTTCCTGATATTCTTACATATTTCGGTTTATAAGATGCATCTGCACATTCTTAACTCCTGGAATTGAGACGAAATTGGATATTCTTTCTATACCACAAGTAAGTTTAAAGGAAATTTATATAGTTCTTGCAATTTTCTTCTGTTCATATAATGATACAGTATTAATAATATTGTTTCTTTGTACGTTTCCTTATATTTACTTCCCTATTCATCCATAATATTTAGATATGATCTTAAGTTTTAAAATTCATTTCTTCAATCTTCCTTCCATATCGAGGACTTCATGGTCTCCCTCGAAAACCAGAAGAACGCTTTCGACGGCCAAGCGAAAGATGAGGGAAGACCTCCGAGTGTGGGAAGGAGCTGAGGTCCATGCAATACCACGGTCCTAAAAGACCTTTTCCTGTAGCGTCCCCACAGTCCCAACCGAAAAATCCCGAGGCTCCAAAGTACTCCAAAGTAGTATGATTTAGGACTTCTACATTGAGCAAATCACCAGGGTACTGCACTACCCGAACCCGAGGGCGAACACCTACAGCATAACTCTGCCCCGGAAGATGAATAAGAAGTGAAATACATTCTTTTTCTTCCGAGCCAAAATATATTTTCAATTATGTATAGTATAAAACATTGTAAGGCCGGAACTTGTATAGCTTACCATGAATTGAAATGTTTATAATGTGGATATAAAAAAATGAGCGCCTTTAGCCAAACCAACTATTGCAGAATGCATAGATTTATTATGATGTGTAAGGGGCTATGTATAATTTATATATTCTGTACCTTTTCAATGGATTTCTCATATTTTTTCTAATGTAAAATTGGGAAGAAAGAGTGAAAATAATCTCAGATGGGATATTGTTATGGGAGAGTATGAGAAGGATGCGATTGATTGGGAGAGAGGTGGAATGTAGTGTTGGTTGAGTGTTGTAGAGGGAAGGAATGTATAGGGTAGGACAGAGGGTTGGGATCAAGTGGTAAGGGTAATAATATAAATACTTCATTGTACTCTGGTAAAGTTCCATAAGAGAAGAAAAAATAATACAAATATTATCTGCTCACATAAAATAAAATTATAGACATAACGAAATAATAAAAAATATAGACTACACACATTAAGATGATACAAAAAAAGAGAAAGGAATAAGACAGTATTATAGTTTTAGAATCATTTCTCGGTGAATAAAGTAATCAAACCAGTTTTTATAACAAGATTGTGCAGAGAAGGAATATTAAATATGTACAAGAGGTTGTTCCAGAAATTAGATGCCTTAATTAAGAAGAAATTTAAGTAAGTATTCTGGGAGTAGTGTATCGGTGCAGAAATTAGATGCAGTAATTAAGAAGGATTTATGGTAAGTATCGTGGGAGAGGGTGGGAAGGTAGAGGGGTGGTAGGGAGAGGGTGGGTAGGGAAAGGGTGGGAAGGGAGAGGGTGGGAAGGGAGAGGGTGGGAAGGGAGTGGGTGGGAAGGGAGTGGGTGGGTTGGGAGTGGGTGGGTTGGGAGAGGGTGGGAAGGGAGTGGGTGGGTAGGGAGTGGGTGGGAAGGGAGTGGGTGGGTTGGGAGAGGGTGGGAAGGGAGTGGGTGGGAAGGGAGTGGGTGGGTTGGGAGAGGGTGGGAAGGGAGTGGGTGGGTAGGGAGTGGGTGGGAAGGGAGTGGGTGGGAAGGGAGAGGGTGGGAAGGGAGTGGGTGGGAAGGGAGTGGGTGGGTTGGGAGAGGGTGGGAAGGGAGTGGGTGGGTAGGGAGTGGGTGGGAAGGGAGTGGGTGGGAAGGGAGTGGGTGGGTAGGGAGTGGGTGGGAAGGGAGTGGGTGGGAAGGGAGAGGGTGGGAAGGGAGTGGGTGGGAAGGGAGTGGGTGGGTTGGGAGAGGGTGGGAAGGGAGTGGGTGGGTAGGGAGTGGGTGGGAAGGGAGTGGGTGGGAAGGGAGAGGGTGGGAAGGGAGTGGGTGGGAAGGGAGTGGGTTGGTTGGGAGAGGGTGGGAAGGGAGTGGGTGGGTAGGGAGTGGGTGGGAAGGGAGTGGGTGGGAAGGGAGAGGGTGGGAAGGGAGTGGGTGGGAAGGGAGTGGGTGGGTTGGGAGAGGGTGGGAAGGGAGTGGGTGGGTAGGGAGTGGGTGGGAAGGGAGTGGGTGGGAAGGGAGAGGGTGGGAAGGGAGTGGGTGGGAAGGGAGTGGGTGGGTTGGGAGAGGGTGGGAAGGGAGTGGGTGGGTAGGGAGTGGGTGGGAAGGGAGAGGGTGGGAAGGGAGTGGGTGGGAAGGGAGTGGGTGGGTTGGGAGAGGGTGGGAAGGGAGAGGGTGGGAAGGGAGAGGGTGGGTAGGGAGTGGGTGGGAAGGGAGTGGGTGGGAAGGGAGTGGGTGGGAAGGGAGCGGTTGGGAAGGGAGCGGGTGGGAAGGGAGAGGGTGGGAAGGGAGAGGGTGGGAAGGGAGAGGGTGGGAAGGGAGAGGGTGGGAAGGGAGTGGGTGGGAAAGGAGAGGGTGGGAAGGGAGTGGGTGGGAAGGGAGAGGGTGGGTAGGGAGTGGGTGGGAAGGGAGTGGGTGGGAAGGGAGAGGGTGGGAAGGGAGTGGGTGGGTAGGGAGTGGGTGGGAAGGGAGTGGGTGGGAAGGGAGAGGGTGGGAAGGGAGTGGGTGGGAAGGGAGTGGGTTGGTTGGGAGAGGGTGGGAAGGGAGTGGGTGGGTAGGGAGTGGGTGGGAAGGGAGTGGGTGG
This sequence comes from Sympetrum striolatum, assembly GCA_947579665.1. Taxonomy (NCBI): domain Eukaryota; kingdom Metazoa; phylum Arthropoda; class Insecta; order Odonata; family Libellulidae; genus Sympetrum; species Sympetrum striolatum. The sequence goes on along the minus strand of OX388351.1, from coordinate 71,613,871 downwards.
GAAGGGAGAGGGTGGGAAGGGAGTGGGTGGGAAGGGAGTGGGTGGGTTGGGAGAGGGTGGGAAGGGAGTGGGTGGGTAGGGAGTGGGTGGGAAGGGAGTGGGTGGGAAGGGAGAGGGTGGGAAGGGAGTGGGTGGGAAGGGAGTGGGTGGGTTGGGAGAGGGTGGGAAGGGAGTGGGTGGGTAGGGAGTGGGTGGGAAGGGAGAGGGTGGGAAGGGAGTGGGTGGGAAGGGAGTGGGTGGGTTGGGAGAGGGTGGGAAGGGAGAGGGTGGGAAGGGAGAGGGTGGGTAGGGAGTGGGTGGGAAGGGAGTGGGTGGGAAGGGAGTGGGTGGGAAGGGAGCGGTTGGGAAGGGAGCGGGTGGGAAGGGAGAGGGTGGGAAGGGAGAGGGTGGGAAGGGAGAGGGTGGGAAGGGAGAGGGTGGGAAGGGAGTGGGTGGGAAAGGAGAGGGTGGGAAGGGAGTGGGTGGGAAGGGAGAGGGTGGGTAGGGAGTGGGTGGGAAGGGAGTGGGTGGGAAGGGAGAGGGTGGGAAGGGAGAGGGTGGGAAGGGAGAGGGTGGGAAGGGAGAGGGTGGGAAGGGAGTGGTTGGGAAGGGAGAGGGTGGGTAGGGAGTGGGTGGGAAGGGAGTGGGTGGGAAGGGAGTGGGTGGGAAGGGAGCGGGTGGGAAGGGAGCGGGTGGGAAGGGAGAGGGTGGGAAGGGAGAGGGTGGGAAGGGAGAGGGTTGGAAGGCAGTGGGTGGTAAGGAGGAAAATTGAGTGGGTTAGAGGGATGAGATAGGGTTGGCTGCTATTGCCTTTTATTTTTCAAGCAGGATTTGCGACTTAGATCGACTTTATTTTTTGTATTCATTGTTCAGATTACTCTCGAACTCTGACTCTGAGTTTAGTGAAGTTTTTGAACGTTACTTGAGATTTCATCTTTGTAATAAACTAGAAAATATTATTCATGATGAATAATTCTCGAATGCTCCACGAAGTAAAGGCTGTAGTAATTCGCTATGTTATTAACTAGAAAAGATTCTAGTTTTAAAATAGGATTCAACTAGACTTTACAGAGGAGATTATGTAATATTTTTCAGTTCAAATCGGGAAGAATATCCAGCAAATGAAGGTTGTTCTTCGCAAAACCTCGCCGTTCAAGATAATGCAACGTCGACACGAAAGGTTTGATACCATCACACTGCCATTTAAATGTGCATCTCATCCCCCTTTCTCTTCTTCCGCCACTTAAAATATTTTCATTCGCTGCGGAGAATAATCTTTTAGCAAGCAACTTCATGGAAGTTCAGCTATCCTCATCTCCCTCTTAATCCTTTGATATTGTTTTTGGACGTAAAAATGATTAAAATATAGAAATATTATTTCATTCTAGCCAATAGTAAGAATAGTAATGAGATACGGCGTGAGTGATAGCTGTCGTTGATGTTGTCAAAATATGACTTTGTCGAAACAGTTTTAAAAATTGTCAGAATGGTGAATAATAGCATTATTGTGTAATAATGATTGACATATAAAATACTTATTGCATTCTATACAGGAGTAACTACCACAATAATTATGGCATGAGGCATTGCCAATATGGCCTTCAACACTGTCAAGATGGTGTATTATAGCGTTAATATGATTGAAGCATAATATTATTATTGCATTCTATGCAGGAGTAACTACAACAATCCGAGCCATTGTCGGAATGGTCTGAAATATTGTCAAAATGTTTATGTTCCCATGTGAAAATTTTACTGTGGCATTTTCACCACCCACAGAACTCCAATGTGGTATATTTACCGTTGCATTTTTACCTCTCAAAAAGTGTGGCATTTTTACCGTGGAATTTTTACCTCACACCGCTGTAGTAAACATATCTTTTTCTGCCAAAATCTCTCAATATATGTGAGTAACATCGGCAAAAACATAAGCTTGCACTTTTCGTTATTTACAATGTGCGCGATTTGGGGCCATTTTGAAGTAATATTAATCTCATATTTAGAAATGGTCAGCGGTAGAGCAGCTCGTCAGAGGAGATTTCAGTTTGGACAGTAGCTCCACATGATTTGTGCTTTCTCAGTTGCGATTGAATGACTGTTTGCTTCTTATACAATCTATCTATATATATGTTACACCCCAAACGTGTAATTGCCTATTTCATGAATTGGGCAGTTACACGTTTGGGGTGACAGGAACCCTACCTACCCTACTCAACCCATCTCAACAAATCGTGAAATATGCGCGGCGGCGATGGGTTGAGTAGGGTAGGTGGGGTTCCTTTCACCCCAATTCATGAAATGGGCAATTACACATTTGGGGTGTAACATATATAATAGTGTGTATGTTCGCATAAAAACTCGAGAACCGAGAGTCGCAGAACTTTGAAATTTTCTACGTTATTAAAAGTCGACCCCGAGCAGAGTATAGGTTACTTTTTATTTCCCTTAAGCCCACGGTTCGAATCCGGACGGGTCAAAACGTTTCCACAAGAAATACACGTAGAGGTAATTTTTTTTCGTAACAGGGTTCATTTCTTTTGCAAAATGAAATTAGAAATAATAACCCTAGAAAGTCAAATCAAAGACCAAAAGAAGGAAAACAGAATAAAAATTCTTAACTTGGTCGTGGAATATCGCTTTCGTTTCGAAATTGCGCACATTTTGATAAAGTACGTGAATATTTGATCGAAATTTTGATGTCTAAAACAACCCATTCCCCTGACGATCAAGGCGATTGTTGAGTCCCCCAGCTGATGTATTTATCCGCAAGAAAACATTGAGAAAATATGTCTACTTCAAATTAGTGTTAGGAATAAGTGATAGATTATATGAAGAGGGAGAAATGTAAGCAGATATTAGTAACTGCAGCTATGAACGATATACTGAGAAGAATCGTGCATACAAACAGTAAAAACATATGAATACCAGTATCTAAGAAATATTTCAAATATTTGAAATTGCTTTCTATCGATCAATTCAACTTAAAAACGTGGTAAGTTGGGGACGTTTTTAATATAATCTTCTTCGTTAAGTATTACAACTTATCAATTCACACCGATAAATATTTAGCGATTGAAGAAAATGGATTTAGTGAATATTGTAAAGATTTCCCAGATTCAGTGTTGGAGCTAAACGGCGATATATAAAGCTGTAGGAAATCTCCATCATCGTATCCCTTGATCGAAAAGGTAAAACAAGTTTATGTTTTGTTATACGCAGAATAAAAAAGTTATCCATTGTGGTTTTTTAAGTGCTTTCAATTCTTATACATTTACTATCTTTCTGTTATCGGTGTTAAATCTTTGTTTCTGTTTTGGCATTGTGATTGCATTTTTGTTATTTGATGAGCTCCATGCTTATGTTACGCCTTTTAGTATTGAGGTGCAAGTCAGCTCCATAATGCACTTACTTTCTGCAAAGAATATTCTTCATTGGTTTTCCAGTGATATAGAATATATTTCTGTTATTTGTGTTTAATCATCGTTTCTGAGAAGGAATTTTCCCTCTCAGAAAATGTCTCCTAAAAGGTGGTGCAGCTTATCCTAACGTGATCGTCGAATATATTTTTATAATCTTTGAATGAGTTATGTCTTCATCGAAGAAAGTGTTCATTCAAAGGATGTGAGATTAAATCTTTAGGTGACTTTGTAGACTTAATTATAATTTTATTTACTTTGTTCATTGGTTTGGAAAAAATTATAGCCTGGAATCAGCTATCTACCAAAAATTAAGAGGCAAGTGTTACGATCAAGACTGTACCAAGAGTAATTATCAATTTGGATTTCCCCGTTGAGAACGGGCACTTCTGCTAGTAATCAACTTGCGCTCCTTACTCTCACGCACGTTTTTAGTCGTAACATATTTAATTACACCTTCTTTGATCATAAGGTTGAATTTTGTTCAACTATCATCTACGGTATTTTAACCCGCACAGTGGCATACTACACCCTTGCACTCGTTAATATAACACTTAATTTCCGCTTTCCGAAAGAGGGAGCCTTCCCAACGAGGGCGCTAGGGGAAGGCTCCCGGAGTCGTCGTCCAACGACACCGCTAGTCTATTGCGAACAACGAGTGGGTAGGCAGAAGCATCACCAGCGCACTGCTTTCGTAGCACAGCACCACGAGTGGAGAGGGGTATCCGCCTTCCGGGCAAGAGAGGCCACTACCTGGGGGATTTCACGACAGCGGAGCCGATAATCTTCGTACTAGGAAGTACTCGAGGCTCCTTCAACACGCGGTAACCTTTAGAACGGAGGATAGACATTTGACTGGCCAAACCAAACCCTTTCACCATCTTCGAAGATCTAGGTAATGAGTCAACTATTTCCCTGCCATGAGTAACGAAAGCAATCGAACTGACAAGAGCACGGATTTCTGCAACTAACTCGTCTATTGCCAGGACCTTCCTGACACGTGTGTGCGATGCAATTCACGATTCCCCGCTTTCGTGAATCAAGAGAACGAAAGGGTAGTTCACGGCCGTGGTTCTCGAGGGAGGAAACTCATTAAGGAAAAATACATTCGTATTTATTTTAATATTTAAAAGACTTTTTGTGACATTTCTTCCGAATCTAAGTAGACTTTACTTTATGTCTACTTTTGCTACTTTCCTAACTGCAACTAGCGACTAATTTATCTCATCCTACCCTGCTTTGTCGCTTTTAATTTTTCAGTTGCTTTTGATGTCTATTAAAAAGGATATTCCATACCTGGGTTTCTGTAAACAGTTTCTTAATGCCAACACTGGTATTGCCAGCAGTTGTTTTTCTCTTTTCAGCCATTTTCGCTTACCATTCTTCCCTTCCGGTGATCTTAGTCTTATTTGTGCTCATTCAAAAGCGTCCATTATTTTAGTTTTACCTGTATTTGGTTCTCTATCGTTAATGTTTTTATTTAGTGCTTTTACTTCCCCTTTTCTTTTCATAATCATCTATAAAGTTCACCAAATATCAAGATTATGGGGTGAACACTGAATAAAGTACATACATTAATTCATACAATCAAAAGTAATAATTTTACAAAAATAAATGAAAAAATTTGCCACGCAACATAACTAATACTTCCGAAGTTTATAAAAGGATTCTATGACATCCCCATCATAGCTCTGCATACCCTTATACTGATAAAGTTCATTTCGTAACTTCTTGTATACTAATTCCATTATTGGGTGCTTTTTTTGCAATAGTTGCTGCTAACTTGACTCATATGAAAAGTCGTATTCGTATATGTTCATCTGTAAGGAGTTTTGCAATTAATTTGCAATCCGCCACAGGTGCCCTCATCGAAGATATCATGTAAAAACATCAAATCATTCAGAGTTTTCCAATCCCAGAATGATTGGGAATCGAACACTTCTCGTAATTCCTTAAGATCTACATACTTTTCTAAAGTGGGATATACACAGGGCTGCCATAAAGTGCTTATTTATAAGAATCGGGATTATTTGAAAGGAGAAAATCTTAGAAAATGAAATTGCGCTTATTTCTAAGAAATGTGCTTATTTTACATAGAGCATGCTTATTTTGTATCATTTGATCCCTATCGAAAACAATCGAATGGTCTCTCACATTGTATGTAATAAGAAGCGTCTGTGGGAGAATTTGAGGGAGTTCAAACTAGAAACATTGTCACGACAGAAAGTCGTGGCAATTTATTCCATGTAGTGTAAAGGATAATTCCCTCTTTATAAATCTCAACATGACCTGCGGTGAGGGGCATCGACTGATTTCGAAAAACAAAGAATTGCTGGAGGAAATTATTAGTAATGCGAAATATCGTGAATAAAACTGGTTTACCGATTGTGTTTTATTTTCTGGTGAGAAATCTTATTTTTGGCTCCCAATCGATCCCTGGATATTACATTTGGTGTCTCAGAAATCTTTCCAGGGTTCTATATCTTTTCAAAGTGTTTTTGAACGAGAGTTCCAAATCACTCGAAAATATTCCAACTGATTTCTAACAAAATAGAAATACTAAATACGTAATATTTCTTGAAACAATTCGTTCTAACATCTATTTTTCTGAAAAGAATCTTAGGACATTGTACTTTTTGTACTTGTATAATTTTGCGGAAAAGGTACAATTTCTAAATATTCTTTTCATTATGGATTTTTGCAATACCTCACCTGATTCTGTGAAATTTATCTATTTTCCTGATATTTCTCGCAGTATCAACGCGGCCCATATATCAGGCAGGTTGCATTACACCAGCTACATCTTCAACATACTTTCTCTAAACGTATTTTGTAAATTTATCCTTCATTACACTACTTCACCCCTTTTCAATTAACGAATACGTATTGACATCTGCCTTTTCTCAGCACTAACTTCTGCTTATCATCTTATCGAGCTACATAATGCGGTTGCTTGGCTGTGCTTTAAAATCCATCCATTTCCTCGCCTTCGTTTATCACCTGGTAGACGAGTTCTAATTCATTCACTCTTTGTCATTTTTTTAACTGATACACAGCATAATACATGGGATTTCTAACGTTTCCGTCATATCATTCCGATTTCTCCAAAACATTCCTCAAAATATTTCCGTTGCATTTTTACAATCTTTCTAAAAATGAGTTTTACCATGCAGATCTCGTAAATCTATTGTATTTGAAAATAACGAGCATTTTGAAGGAAGAGAGAAGGATATGAACCGATGGAGAAACAGGTAAAATTATCAAAATTCAAGAGATACTCATAAATGATTAGGTCACGTTGATGAGCGAATAAAGGATGCCCAAAGATGCTGCGGGTGGAAGGGGGATAAGGAGATTGATTCAGAAGAAGATGGAAAGTTCAGGAAAAGAGCAAAATCTATATTATAATCAATCGATTCGACCGAGATGTTGTGGAAAGACATAATTGAAAATAGATTTTTACTACCTTTGTGGAAAAGTAAAAATCTATTTTCAATTTCAAAAATCTATATTAATTTGCCTTAGTCTATCATTGTTCCTGGTACCATATTCGAATGAATGGGATATTTTCATTTGCCATTTAGTAAGGAGTTGAAAAAATGTATCTTTCATTTGATTTTGTCTCACAATCAGTCTTGATCGTGGCTTCTTTTAAATGAAAACTACTGAAGTATGAGTGAATAGTTGCACTAATCAAGGTCTCTCCTTACGGAATACCAAGAAAAGTGTTACTCGCAGAGTCATTGTGCTTCACTTGCGTGGTTCCGCTTATAACATTCTGACTAGGTGAGGAAAGCAATGGTAAAATAACTTAACTCCTCCTCCTGTTGCTTATGCCAAAGTGGGCGAGGCACCGACCGGCCTTCGGGCTGAGTACTTTACAGACAAACTGTCTATCATTCTCATAAATGATGCTAACTATTGAATTCAAACGTTTTAAGTACGCACATCGATTCTAAATTAACATTTTATCTGTGAATAGCGAAATAGACGGCTGCAAATCATATGGCTTGTCTCATAAGTTAAGAAGGCGTCTTAGAAGACGAATTCCTCATTAAGAATTCAAAGTCGAACACCTCCACGGTCTCTTCACTTTCTCCCGCCTTTCTCCGAACACTTTAATAAGTCTTTCGCTTCACTTCCCCAGCACAAGAGATTCTAACTAGCCCACTCGGATGGATTATGGAAGCAATCCAAGCGAGGAGACAATCTGAGGGAAATTGCTTTGATAAACTGTTCAATTAGCGAGCAATTGCCGTCATCTTATCTCAACAGGCAATTCCCACGAAAAAGAGAAAGGCCCTCGAAATTGTCCTCGTGATTCTGCGGATGCCAAATATGGCTCAGAAATCGGTCTTCGGTCGTACGGTGTGTGGCAGTGGGTGCAAACAACTACTTTTGCTTAGTGCTGTCGGGTATCGTATGAGGGGAAAAAGAACTAGGCTTTCGTTTCACAGAGGGTGAATAACAAAGAAACCTATTCCGAGGTGAAGAGCCAATTGAAAGACGCTCAACTTATTTTCACTAAGTTTGATGTGCTGATCCCGAATACGATCATCAAGCATCCTCAAATTGCGTTATTGAGGAAATAATAATTGCTCTGAGAAATTCCTTGCTTTCGTTAACGAAATTTGCTATCTCGTAAATGCCGTAAAGAGTCAGAGCGAACGTTTACCTGAAACTCGGGAGCTAAAAGCCGCACAGCTTTCGAATTTATTCTGTTACCTAAATGTTGTCTTTACGTGGATATTAAGCTACTTTTTATGTATCAAATGATATCTTTTTCGATTACAGAGAAATCAGAATGGCATGTAAACGTAATTTTTATCTTTTCTGGGTTTCATTCCTTTTGCAAAAAGAAATTGGAAAAAATAGTCCTACGAAATCGAGACAAGCTCTAAAAGAAGAAAAATTGAATAAATGTACTTATTTTTGTTGCAAAATATTTATTTCGATTCGAAGTAGTGAGAATTCAGTTTAGTTTCTATGTGGGCTTACATATTCCGTTTTTCTACTGGTATATTATAGAAGTAATTCAACAACAACAAAAATAACAATAATTATTTCGATAACAGGTATTAATACCTTATAAAACCCCTTCTGCCACATGTTAAAAGTCAGCTTGTAGGGTATTTATATAGATAAAGATATTGTATTCGTGGTCAGATTATGGAAGTGATTTGATGGAAGAAGATACTTTTAGTCTCAATCTCGCCCATATGAAGACGATTATAATTATTACATCGAAATCAACAAGAATATTTCTCCTTTCGTTTGACTTTTATCACCAAAATAGGTTTTCGTGTGAACATATACATATATACAAGGAAAGGGTTGAGGTGACTTTGCACGTTAGGTCGTGCACCCAGGAAAATTCCCAAGGAAAAACGGACTTGAAAAAAGTCTGAAGGCCCGGGAATCGAACCCGGGATCATCCTCTATCCGGGAGGCTGCTTCAACAATCCAACCCGACCAAGCATCCTCCCGGATAGAGGATGAACCCAGGTTCGATTCCCGGCCCTTCAGACTTTTTTCAAGTCCGTTTTTCCTTGGGGATATACATTTATGTTGCAACATATAGAAGGAAGACCAGCTTCAGCATCTCATTCAAACATTTTTCTCCTTCTAGAAGCATTCAAGCCGCTTGCATCTTTTCCATCCGCTCAAACCGATGTAAAACACCTCACGTTCTACGTTAAAATCATTCTTCTATTTGTTATGATTATCAAGGAACAACGCTCCTTTGTGAGGTCGAAGGAATATTGTCAGAAAGCGAAAAAGTTTGTTATCTCATCCATAGTGGATGGATCTCAACTTTCGTCCTCAGGGATTCGCTTAACACGGCGGACTTCCTGAGCGGAACTTTCAAAGATACGGTCCGGAAGATGATATTCTTTTGGTACTACATCCGAGAGGAAATGTTTTGATTAATTTTAATGATTAATAAAATGAGTGCCAAGTTTTATGTAGTGTTTCACGATGAAATATAAATTGGAGCTAATTAATAAATTTGTCATGAAATCCAGTACTTCGCTAATTTCTGTGTTAATGTTGTAATTAAAAGGGTAAAATCAATACTTTGAGAATATATAAATATAAATGGATGTATACATATTTTGATATATGTACATCTGTATATATATATATATATATATATATATATATATATATATATATATATATATATATATATATGTTTTATATATATGTTTTGAACGTGGTATATACTTGTATTATGAGTGGCGGAATCCTCAATTCAATCGAAAGACTAATAAAGATTATCTTATCTTTACCTAAGATACTATTACCTACATATTAACGGATTGCGATTAGAAATAGTAAGATTTTAGTCTCAGTCACATATGAAATGAATGGGAAAATAAATACGGTTTTCTAGCGAACATAGATTCATCGAGAAACGCATAATTTGAATCATTTCGAACAATTGATTATGCAAATCAATGTAAAAGAAATCAACAACTTTTCTCTTTTTCTTCAACTCGTAAAACACAAACTATGGCCCTCGAAAATACAGACGACGATCAACTGGAATATAACGGAAGAAATGAATCGAACTGAATGTATCAATTAAATACTAAGCAACTCACACTTTGAATCTCGGGCACGGGTCATTTAAATAACTTACAACGATTGAATATGCACATCAATGTGAATGAATTCAACCAAACAACAAAAAAACTTCATCTTAACTTTAAATAGGCTAAAATGCAAGAACTCGGATTCAACAATAGCATTTGCCATCAGGGGGACCGGTTGTCTACACACTTAAAATTTTACAAATAATCGTGTAATTCGTGTAAAATATCGAGAATTCAATTCCAAAATAATAATACACTACCAAAATAAGATTCTTTGTTTATATTTCCTGCTTTTGGCGATTCTCTCAACTTAGTATGACATTTTTTCTTAATTTAATTTTGCAAAAGAAATAAATCCTGCAGCGGCAAAAATGAACTTTCGGTGCATTTCTTATGGAAATGCTTTGACTCGTTTGAAATCAAACCGAGGACGAAATGTCCACATTTTTTACAACAGAAACACTCTAGTACGTGAATGCAACGCTGTGTTAAAATCTCAAGTCAATCAACCGAGTTTTTTTCGAGTTTTGCGGCCACAAACATACGCTGGCTGAATTATCCTTTTATATGATTTGCGAAGAGTCCCTCACCCCCTTTATTTCAGAAACTGTTTGACTTATTGTTAGAGATTCGAAAAAACTGCATTGTGTTTCTACGAGTTAGAAGGCTCGGGTTCGAACCCAGGAGTCCATAATACGGTTCCATAAGGATTACACGTAAACTTCATTTCGGTTCCAGGACTTATTTCTTTTGCAAAATTAAATTAGAAGGAATCGTTGTAAAAAGTCAAGAATACCATCAAAAGAAGGGAAATTAAATAAAGTTTCTTAGTTGTCAATTACAATCCGGAACTTCCTTTTAAATTTATATCTTCAGTAATCTAATATTCAATATCCACAAATAACTTTCTGTACTTTGATAATTATTTTTCTTGCGTCGATAAATCTTTCCCATTCTCTTTTATTATGAAGACTTCGAAAGAAACTTCTTTTAATTTCTTCTCCACTCCACATAATCAGACTTGACTGTAATTTGAAACGTATTTCACTTCAGCGTGATTTGTATCGAGTAATTTCATATGCCCGAACTTACTTCAGACTTTCGTAGTTTTCAATGCACATTAATTTCGAAGTTGTTTCATTCCTTTGGAACTTTGCACAGTTCGCATGTGCTTCGCTGTGATTCGTGGCTCAGGAAAACATTTGGGTTCGAAAGTAATTCTTCAAAGTTTATGTTTCCGTAGTCGAAAATCCATCAATGAGGAATCTATTCATTGCATTTGACTCAGGAAGCCTTAATTTGGCGAAACTCCATTATTATATCAATGATTGAAGTATATTAAGAAATGTTTAAATTACTTATTTCTACCATTATTAAAACTATTGATTTGGTTTTATAATTAAAATGGCCAGAGAAATTCAATTTTATATTGTCCATTACTGTCGCTATAGTTAATGTTCATGATACATTTGCATTCTTTAGTTTATTTATTTTGTTAATTTCAAAATATCGATAACAGTAGAAAATGTTGTAATAACAAAATTAGCTTGCTTTCTGAAATTACTGACGGCACCTTATTATTGTATGAATTGTGAACTAGCAAAAAGTTGGAAGAAGCATACATTTATTTCTATGTATAGTTACTCTCGAAGCGAAATTTCACTAATTTAAACTTCAATGAAATATTGAGTTAAGCAGTAAATCAATTGATATGTTATTAATGCTGAGGAATCAGTTATAAATTTAAATCCAATGAACACTGTATGGTAATATTAAAGTGAGCTATTTCCGATTACATTGGAATTCATATTTGAAGAAAAATCGTCTGTGGAAATACTGTTCCAAAAAATGAAAAAACTTGGTATCTTCTTGAGGATACCAAGTTTTTTCATTTTTTGAAATGTCTATTCCATTCCAAGAAGTCACGCTTCAGCATATTAATTTTATGAAATACTGTTCCTTAAAATTCAAATAAAATTAAATCCTACGGTAATCCTAAACTTGATGCGCAAATATCGACAAAATAGCACAATCATGGTAGAATATTTATCGAAATAAGTATCAAAAAAAGACATTCTCGACTTCGCAATCGCAAATGCATGAAAGGAGTTCATTGGTTCATCTTGTTCGGGTACTTAGTATAATATTATGATAAATGTCAGAGTTGATATGGACATAAAATGTTTTTGACACATATATTGTTAAACAGACGATGGGATGAAATACGCTGATTTGATGCAATCGAATCTTGCAAACATTCCAGCTCACGAAAATGCTCTCTCAATATACTGTATCTTGGCAGAGAACTGTACAAGAGTGTTGCTGAATTGCACGGCTCATAGCTTTGTATGAATTTGAATTAAACATCTCCTTGCCATCATTCGTTTGAGGGGTACTTTCAAAAGCCATTGTATTTTACAATTGAAGAAATATCTTAGATTAATGACATTTAGTAAAGTAGGATAAAATATGTTTTAATTAGTATTGAAATACGCATAAAAAAGATAATTTTAGGAAAACTTTGATAGGCCGACCGGTTCACTGCTGTTCACAGAAATCTTTAAAGTAAAGGCGGAATATATGCTTTAAGCATGCCTATCCAATTGTTAATCTCCGCTCAACATTGTTTGGTGAAATGCGAACCAAAATATGTTTTATTTGTAAATATCAATCGATATATTACGAGCAATTATACCAAAATAAGTAATTGAATTCTTATAATAATCTTTTGAGACCACGTGCAATTATTCAGATAAATTTCATCAGCCATAATATGGTATATTAGTTGCGCATTCTCCTGCCTTAGAAAGTCTCTTCGTAATTTCTTGCAAATAAACTTCAAAATATGTTGCCAATATATTTTTATCTGAAAGACTTAATAACTTTTTAATTAGTGAACCTCATATGCATATGAACATTTTTTTTGTTCGTTATTTTGATTTTTCTATATATTCGTAAAAAGTTGTATTTTTTCTTTTTATATATTTCTTTATTAACTATCATATTATATAATTAATTTTAATAAATCATATATTTATTTTACGCTGCCGAATGCAGAAAGGCGGCTAGCAGTGTAGAGACGTGTAAGTAAAGTAATATTCATTTCTTACGAGTTAGATGTAATAAGTCTCAAATGTATGTATTCTTCCGCGATCTGGAGGTATTTCCAAACGAAAAGTGAAGCACTGCTTCTTTGTGTGCAAAATTCAATAGCCCTTTGGAGGGAGTCGCTTTCACTTGGAGCATCCGAAAGTGGACACGACCTGCGAGGCAACGGGGTCCCAAAGGGGCCTTTGTCGGCCTTACGTCTGAAGATGGCCGCCTTTCCTCTCATTTTACAATCCTCCTCGGAATCCGAAGGTCCCTTTGTGGTCATCCATCGTTAGCGGACGTTTTATTATGAGTGCATTTTATTGCGGAACCGCTCGTTAAGTATTTTTATTGACCGGGTTTTCCGGAACGCGTGGTTCCGAATCCGTGCGATCTATTTGTGATTCATGGGCTTGATTTATATTTGACGTTGCACAGGTGAGACAGTGTGTGTTCTTTTATTGAGAAACGGTTTGCTTTGATGAATCATAAGCGAAGTAATATACTGGATGTAATGAATCATTAGGAGCCAAAAACCTAATTAATCGCTCATTCGGATAGATTTCCCCGTTTCAGCGGTTTTTTTTCCACTACTCATAAAAGTGATGTTTGCTCCATCGATGTCTATCACAGCTTTCAAGCCGACATGGAGTTGCCTCTTTTCGATCTGGACCACAGGTACCATTCCTAATTCCATTGCTTTCTTCGTCTAATTGAAGTGAATTTTCCTCTACAACGTACAATGAGTCCCTCAAAATCATGCTTTAAGTATGACTCAAATAGTTTACCAGTAAAATTATATTCAGCATAAACACTCATGGAATAAAATGGTACTTTAGACGCTAGTCATACGTAGGCACCATATGAATTTTATGTCCATTAACCCTCATTCATCCTCACGTTTACAAACCTGCGTGATATATAGCAATATCCACAGCGAAACCCGGAATTTCGTTTTTAAATATCGAATACTATAATATTCACTTCAAATCAGTGAGAATACGCAAAGTGGCGGAGTAACTCTGATAACCCCTTATGAAAATCTTCGAGAAGGGACTTACCGCAAAAATCGCTAATTAAAATCTTAGTTATTTGATGATGAGTCAGTAGAGGCGATAAGAATGATTGGAGTCTGCGGTGGATTAGCACATTAGACCATAGACATTACCGGTCGGGATTTGCTTGGTCGAGAGACGAGAGTCGGTAAAGAAAATTAATAAAATTGATCAATAAACACCGATTCATGAATAAAATCAACTTCATGAATAAAATTAAGTTCACGAACAAAATTACGTAAATTCATTACAAAGTTGAATTCATGAATAAAATTAAAAGGGTTTCGTAATTTTGTTGTAATATAGTTATAAATTTTTAAATAATGTAATATTGTAGTAAATTTTGAAATATTGTATCATTGTTATAAATTTTGTAATTATGTTCGTGTATTACATACTGCCTTCGGGAGGTTTTCCTCCAGACTAGGGTTAATACCAGGCAAGCTATTTTATTTTTTTCCACAGGAATGACTACCACTTGGCCAGGAGCCTATTTTTAGTCCTTAAGAATAAATAAATAAGTAAAATGAAAGAAAAAAATTGTGAGGTTCGTCATAAACGAAGGCGAATAGAATTGCTTCTTGGAAAATTACATTTGCGGAAAAGGAGGCAAACAGAGTAGGTCGAGGAGGTTCACTGCAGAAAAAATGCGTAATTAAGTACTCTTAAGTTCATTGAGATCGATTCAACAGGAGTTTATCTATTCTTAGATTGATTTGTCGTAGATACTGTCGTCGGAATCTAGTCTATTTCGGACTCAAATGCGTTATTTCTTCATATTGATCGGACAGAGTTCCTATTGACATTATGGACCAGCATCAGCATCCCAAAACTCTTCCTTTGATGAAACTGAAAAAGATTTCTGCACAAGATGCTGTTGGTAAACGTGAGTTCCGATTTTGCAAAGATACCTCTTACTACTCATGCGACTTTTTTGTTTGATTTTTAACTATAGTATATTATCATAACCCTATATAGCTAAAATTGTATATTAATGTTAACTGTGATATATATGTAATTGAAACCTTAAAATTGTAATATGATGTAATGTCATAATTACGCTGCCATCAGATATGTCTACTTGTCGCGGAAATTCTAATAAATAAAAATAAACACATAATTGCTACTACTTGACTCTATATTGATCCATGATTGATAAATTTAAATTATTCACAAAAAACAGGAAAACAATATACATAAAATGGTTATTATTTCAGCCGTTTGATTTAACTTTAGTCTATGATATGGTATTTCTATAAATTGTAAACTCGAGGCAAAACAGTTCATCTGATAGTCGCCATTTTCGGCCCAATCGTGATAGAGAAGGATTTCGATGCAAACAGGAAGTGAGCAAGGAACACAAGCGAAACAGCGAATAGAAGAGAAAACGAAAACTGCGAAATTGTTGAATGGCGACTTATTTGGATCTGTTTTCGTGCGCGAACATGCCGAAGACGTGTTTCCGAAGAAGAATAACGTAATTAGAAGTAAATGAGAAAATAAACTTCTTTCATTTTAAATGAGAAAAGTTTTGAGACGTCTTAAGGTTCGCATTCTTCCCATTTTCTTCAATTTATTCCTCCGTTTTCCGAGGTCTTTACCAAAGAAGACGACTTCTCTTTGATCCCTCTCTAGAGGACGCTTTACGCTTCTGCGGTCGAATATTTTCTCATCCAAGGCAGTGGAAGTAGTCTGTGGATTCCAATTAATTTCCATATATCATGATCATAGATGTTCTTGCAGGGCGAACATGCTGCGTGGATTCATTTTATTTCCTGAAATCTTCATCAACATTAAAACCCTGCAATCAGCTCTTCGACGAGTGGCAGGGGGTGTAAACACTTAGCTTTAAAACTGCTTTGTTTTATTATGCGTATCGTTAGAGCGAACTACTAAAACATCAAAAACGTATGGCCTGATCGGCCAAAGAAGCTGGAGGGTCGCATGTTGCCGGTTACATCTCCCGCAGATGTACTTTCCCTGAATTTATAGAGCATTTTCAGTCCAGCTTCTCTCATGCTCCTTTATTTCAAAGAACCTGCGTCTGACAGCATGTACATACGTAGCGCTTGATTTTTGATCTTAGTCTATGAAGGGAACCGCCTTTCTGCGTGTGGCAGGGGGTACAAGTACCGTGGCTTTATTTACCTAATCGATTGCTTTCGCGTATCATTCGCGGAAAAAATGAATTCTTGAAATTCGTTCTAGTATCTATTTCCCTGATCTTCCTTGCAGTATCAGAATGGCCTATATAATAGGGAGGTCGCATTACTATAAATTACTTCTTCTGAGAATGTAATTTCTCTGAACGTATTTAGTAAATTTATCCTTTGCATTAATCCTAAAACATTCCCGTCCCGCGCCTTGAAAATTTTGATTAACGCTCACTGCTTTAACGTAGCAATTCTTAACAAAGCATAAATTCACAGAATCGGGCGGGATATGGTGGAACGTACGGCAAACTCTTAACAAAGCGTAAAGAATTTAAGTAAATTCACGTTTTTTACAAAGAATAAAGTCTTTTCTTGTATCTCTTCTAAATCCCGAGTATCACACATGTTTGCAGGGTCCCATACTATCCCATGGATACTCAAGGTGAGGCCTAACTAACGCTAAGTAACATCGCTCGAGAACTTCTTCGCTGCTATTCTGTTTACGAAGCCGAGTTTCCTAAGTGATTTTCCAGATGTAATACGGATGTGAGCACTCCATGGTAAGTTATTCGTGAAAGTTACTCCAAGATATTTCACCGATTCCTCTGTTAACAAGTTTACACCACGGAGGTTGTACGAATAATTATCTGTAATAGATTTTCTTACGAAGACCTCAACGACTTAGCAAGCAAACTCCTACGTCTCTGGAGAAGTACGACAGGGATATCTGGACCTTTCTTGCTCGGCGTTTATTCAAAAGTCTCGTGGATTCCGTGAGACGGCGAGAACAGCGCGTGTTAGAGGTTGAAGGAGTTGGGGGAGGAGGGGTTGACCTATTATTAAATTGCTTAAAGAGATACTTCATTCACTTCAATATTTATCACCTATGAATCTCTTATACTTTATATAAAGAAATATGGTTAAGCGATACTTTATGGAAGTGGAACTTCATCATAAACGAATTTTTATTGTAAAACTTGTACAGATCCACATTAATAGATATAAACGTTTACCGGTTCCAGCATAAAATCATCCCATCCTCAGAACTCTTTCTCTTTGAGTTCTGAGGATGGCATGATTTTATGCCGAAACCGGTAAACGTTTATATCTGTTAATGTGGATCTGTACAAGTTTTAAAATAAAATTTCGTTCGCTTATACTTGCGCTTTCACATTCGTGTCCTTCAAGAACATGATATTTGGGAGATTTGCCAGTCATAAGACTGAATCCTTGCATCAATCCGTTATAGCCGCAACAAACCATTTACAAAATTATAAATTTTAAAGAAATAAACAATTCGATGGAAATTCATTATAACAACTCACTCGCCTCAAGTTCCGAAACATGCATCTCCCCCACTGTTTTCTCATCTGCAAATCAAGTAAAGCAGCGACAGAACATGCTCACAGAATTTCGCAAGTGACTGTACGTGCTGCTAGATAAAAATATATGTGCATTTATATATGACCACAGAGATATAAATTGCAGTTTCAGCCTAATTGTGACTATCATGCTAGAATTTTGTTTAGTTTTAACTCCGACAACACCTCTGTGGATAACGGAATCAGAACTCAATACTTACGTATCGCTCCATGAACTTATTTTGGATGACGAATCTGCAAGAATTGATTTGATGCTCTATTTACCCGACTCTTCGTGTTTCCGATACTCTTTTTCGAGATCGGTCAGCCGTGTGATTGGACGGTTTGCCGCTGTGTGATACTCTTTTGTTTATGCGACATCCAAAAGTATTGAGCTCCACGGGGACTTGGACGTCCTTCGTTGGGGATTTAATTTTGAAAGTTCCGAGAAACTATTGCGAGATATAAAAACTTGGAATCTACCGGTTACACCGCCCTTAAGGGATATGTCCCTTCCTTCTCCTCAAATTTAGAATATAATATATCGGGTCTGGGTGGAATAAATGGAAGGACGAGGTAAATATTTACAATTACGGAATTTTTCTCGATATTACGAATAGTTTCTCTCAAACACCGCATGCCTGCTCTGCAAGAGGTATTCGAGTATTCCAAAATGATAGATATGACAGCATCCTCCATCGGAGTGGAACTACTTTGAACTACAATACCTTAAAATACAGCAGACCTGATATATTATTAATTTATAATGACAATGATTCTGCAAAGATCATTGATATAGCAGTGCCATAATATCTGCAAAACTAAATTAGACGTATACGAAGGAAGGCCGCTAAAAAGTGTCATCCTTTTCTGCTGAGGCTTCAAATAACTTCAAAAAATGGGGAAAATCTTGTTTCATAGAGAAAATTCATCGATGCAATACAATCAATTGCAGAAATGTCACAAAGTGCGTTCAACTGAACCAAGAAGAGAAGCCCGAATCGAATTCCCATTAGATGCCGATCGAGTTAAGTACTCACGAATCACTGATGAATTTTCTCCTTCGAACAGGTTCAAAGAGTGCAACGAACCAGCTCTGTGATAATCTGCGCCGTGTGTGAGTTCATATATTTATTTATCCAATATCTGTGAATATCCAGAGGAAGTTGAAGTTGAAAATGAATTTGAAGCACTTGGTATAGAAATTTAAAATTCAGGGACTCCAATTAGAGGACTCACAACGTTTCTAACAAATTAGATACACATCGATATTCTTGTTTTGGTTTTTGAATTACGTTTCCGATTCTGAATTCACGAGAATTCGGACAAAATACGCGAAAATTGTGGAGAATTTTGTGTTTATTAGCTCCCGACGAACTAGGCGACTGTATAAGCTGAAGTCATATCTTTTGCCATAAGGGTACATTCGGAATGTACCCTTATGTACCATTATGAATTAATTAGTTGGAATAATAATGTCTTTAAATAGAGGAAAAGAGTTGATTAAAGCATTTGCTGCAGCTATAAAAAATCAGCAGTGACAAACATAGGATCACGATCACGATTCTTTCACGATCTTCAACCACAGTATATCCATAACATGTTTACTTCCAAATATTCTGTCTCTCGTAAAACTACCCGCTCTGGCCCTGACTATCTTTTATGTCCAATCCCTCGGACTAATACCTACCTAAAATCCCTCTTAATTACTGCTTCTAATTTAATCTAATCCATCGAGAGTTGCATCCTCTTCATCAAGAGGATGATAAGACATCAAGTGTTTTATACAGGGTGGGCCATTTCAAAGTTTCTTTTTAATATTTATTATTTTGATATTTAATAATAATTTAGAATATAAACAATTAAATATAATGTTAATATTATAATATAATTTCTTATATGATGTCATTTTACCGGTAGATGCCCACACTGCAAGTACTTCGGGAGGAATAGTAAGGAGTTTTGAAAGATAACGATTTTTAGCAAAAATGCATAAGTGAGTTTTTTACTTAGAGATTCATAGAAATCAATAAAATTTGATTAAATTTTAATTTATGCATTCCGGTAATAATTTTAGCGTAAAGTTACTTGATAATCATAAAGTTTAATCGTGAGAACGAGAGAAGAATTGTATTACTGTAGGCTATTAAATGAATTTCCGTCGTCCTTGACCGGTGAGTTCACTACTGATAATAATAATGTTGCCTTTAACATGGTTTATTTCGAGGTCGACGACATCGCAACTACGGTAATCCCCACTGATCATATACTGTACATACTCAGTATGATTGGCTACTCTCGAAGCGTTGATTCTGAGAGCTGTCCTGTAATAAATTCAGTGGAATTCCGGGAAACAATTTAAAGCGTATCTTCCACTTGCGTATGGATATGTACCCTCGTTAACGAACAATACAAATGTACAATTAGACCAAAATTGAAGTAGCTCTTTCCAAAGATGCAATTTTGGATGACGAAGCTGTTTCTCAAACAGAATCATAGATATTAGTCGATATCGTAAATATCTCAAGATATTTAAAAAATAAATCCAAATGAATATATGTCTCTAAGGAAATGGAATATTATTTACACAAAGTTGGGGGACTTCTGGCATTAAACAATGTAGAAGTCGCCAAAAATGTTTGCAAATCGTAAGATGAGAATAAAAAAGCGAGGATGAACGTGTTAATCCGTGATGAATTTAAAAATGATCCTCTAAGTCAGGGAAGTATATCACAGAGCGAACACAGCATTTATCGAAGCTGTACTTGCTTCAAATCCCGATGTTATCGCGTTTTATTAGTGTTCATCACATTACAACACCTCATATTTAATCGATATTTTCCAGCGTAACTTTGTGGAAAACCTCACTATTTTTCCTGCACCAACATCAGCTATGAATTCCGATTACCTTCATTTAGATGCTCAATCGTGTAAACGGAAAAAGGAATATAATTTTTCTTTAAGTTCGTTTTTTATTCCCTCGAACATACAGCGAAGCTTTTTCGCCATTTTTTGGTTCGATGCTTTATTCAAATGCCCTCCGAACACAGTGTCCACGCCTTGCGGAACACTTTTTTCGAGGAAAACGCGCGAAATCGTTGCGTGCAGCGCCACTTCGTCAAACAATGGACGACAAACAAACAGAAGAGGGCCACGGGGCGAAAAAGCGGCGAAGCTCTGTTTCAAAACCCAAACAAAAACGGGCGAAACTCTATTACATTAGCATTTGGGAATTTCCCGCGGAATCACGGTCGCATTGGAGCTCTTCATCTTTATTTAAGGAGCGGCGGTGTTTCTATAATGCGGTGCGCCGACTATCCGCTTAATTAAGAAAACATCGAGGGACTTTAATCAACGGAAAGTAGGATACTCGGCTCTGGCGAATCAATTAAGTAATGCGCACCGCGTTATTCAGGAATATCGCCCGCGGAGATTAATTCCCGCCTTTTCTAAGGGAAACGGGAATGAGGTCATCGAGATTTGGATTCTGCAGATTTGTGCGGATTCATCTCGAAGTGGCGACGATTGAGGCTCTGTCGGTTAAATATTCAGCTGCTTGGAAGCCCTCCAGCTGTAGCTGTCGAGCGCCAAAAGAAAGGACGAGGCAGATGAGGATTGAGGTAGTTTGCCTTTACCTCACCAATGAATAAGTAGAATTCTCCATGAGTGCCGAAAAATGACGCAATGAAAAAACTTTTTAAAAAATTGAACAAGGTACAGACAAAAGACATTACTCTCCGAAATTGAGACGGAAAAGTACCATCTTCATTTAACCTAAACAAATAAAATAAATTAGAGGCATAAAATCTCCAGCAACCGTCTTTGTCGGCTTTCCAAGTTTCATTCACCGGTATATCGAGAATATAAGGACACCACACTTTGCTTTCTTGGAATAGCGGTGAACGCCTACAAAGATGGCTAATTGAAATTTTATGGTAAACCTCTAATTCCTTAACAGCCGTGTTCCAAGGTTTTCTTTCTTTATAAATCGAATAAAAATGAGACAAAATGGCAATTGAATGAATAATAACTAAGAAATGGAAGCTGTGAGATTCGTGAATACATAGAATTCAAGCGAAAGGAATGAATTCAGCTCGTATACTTCGTGCACCGATATATTCAACAAAATCGGCTGCTTTTACGTCTATGTTTTCGTTAAATTTTGATGCGTTCTTCTTCTCTCGGCATTTCTTTAATCATTTAATTCTCATTTAGAGATAGGTATCCCTCCATCTCTTTCTGGAACTGTTTCGTTGGAAGTGAATGTCCCGTAGACACTTCTAGTCGCGGCTGCTTTTCGCATTTTCGCCTGCGAAAACGGTTAATGAAGCAAATGGGAGTGAAGTAAACAAGTGAGTGTCGTTGGCAACGAAAAGCAGCGATCGGCCGCCCTAAAATGGCTTCCGCTGACACTAACTGCTTCTCTTCTTACTTTAGCGTCCGAAGCAGTTCTCGAGTAATTGACTTCGTCGCCGTGACAACGGAAGCGAGAGAAAACATTTCGGCGGTGAGCCAATTGCTGACGACAATTACATAAAATACAATTATTAGTATTTTCTTTTATGTGTAGTCACCATTATACTTGGGATGTGAACAAGATCATGAGGATATAGTTCTATTTGTTGGGTTTCTACTTCCAATTATTGATTTTATAAGTTTTTAAATTTACTCTTTAAGAGATATGCCGCCGAATCTAAGAAATACTGAATTAATATATTTTGCTCGCCGTTTCGCTGTGGAAAATGTATCATTCGTTTATTCTAGTCGTGACAATGTGAGAGCTGCTGGAGTATGGATGAGTTCAGCCACTTCTTAATTAGTGTTAATTGAAATCGCGCCCCGCCAACTCTACTTACACCGTCCTTGGTTGGTACGGACGATTTCCTTACTTCTCTGCTAGGCTTGCCTCATTGCCTCCGTCCAGACTTTTTGTTGGGTGGATTGCTTGAAGTTCGATAAGATTTGCTGATATTTTAATGAGAGGGCTGATCGCTGCACAGAAATAAGTATTTATCTTTGAATTTAGTGTGAAAATATTACTATGAATTAATTTCATGTGACAATTATAATAAGCAATGATATTATGAGTAAGGCTGTATCCACAAGTCACTTATACAATCGTTTAAATTCTCTAGGATAATTTGAATTCACAAGAAAATTTTCTTGTGCTTACTAAAAGATAATCTTTTTATTTGTTCGTTATAGAGACTTACCTCGAAGTCAAGGCCCAAGCAGTGGTTCTATTTACGTTTCTATTTTGCACAAAGGTTATTTTTTAAAATTTTATTTATGCTCATTCATGATCTTTAAAATAAGTATTCTTCGATAATTTCCCACATAACTTTGATGATGACACATTGATAGCAGAAGTAGCCGCTTAAACAAAATAAATGAATTAATGTCGTCATTTTAATTCAATTACTATTATCACTACGATCAATCGGTTCTTTAATAATTACGAGTCATGTTTTCACAGAATGTAATCAGAGTCGTAAAGTAAGCTTATGAAACTCATTCTTCGGCAAAATTTAAGCTTTTATTTACCGAATTGGAAATGCTGGAAAAATTCCCTCGTCTATAACTAATTTTTGATTCCAAATCGAAATTGTAAATTACGCAGCATTTACTTTGAAAATAGTCTTTGAATGTACGCGGAGTAACCTTTAAATGTATTTCCGTATTTTCAGAAAAGAACATTGAATTATCCGCAGCATAATCCCGCGGTGCCTCCTACAATTCCTCTCCTACTTCGGATGACCCATTTCCAGTGCTAGAATTTTCTATACTGAATATCATCTGTCAACACTTCCTCCGACAATATTATCGCAGCTCGTTTTATTCTGGACCACAATGCACCGCAATGCTTGTTCCCATCGCCGGATGACCAATAAAATATACTCAAGCCGCCTTGATCAATCATAATTGTCATTTATTTTTATTTATATGATTTTGTTCCATTAACGCCCGAGCATTGAAAACTTTAGCCATGGGCCCTTCAGTTTTTAGCCGCAATTTCAATTCTTTAGGTTAATACTGATAGACCTTTATTCAGATATTTATCTATATTTTCAAAAGCCACCTTTCGGCGTGCGGCAGGGGGTATGCAAACGCAGGCGTTATCTCCTTTAGTTCGTCATTAATGAATATTGTTTGCGGAAAGAATGATTTTTTAAACGACTTGTCCCGGCAACTATTTCTCTCAGCTTACGCTCATTGCCGGATCAGCCGAAGTAGCAGTCGTATCGGTTAACTGAATTTATCGAGAAATCGCAGCCTAGCTTTACATCTCCTTTCAATTCCCAACCTGCGTCTGAGAGCATGTTTGGGGTTTTTATCCTTATATTTATTAGCATTTTCGACAGAACAAATCGCCTGGCGCTGCTTCATGTGCTTAGCGCTGCATGTCTTTGATTTCGTCAACTGGAAGATATTCTCAACCCTTCGAGAATTAGTTACAAAAACCTTCGAAGAAGGAAGGAAATGCACTACGAAAGATGAGCAAAGAGGTAGTTTGTCCTTGTTTTTCAATCGATGAATAAATAAAATTCAATAAAATATAGTATTTAATAAGAATCGATGTGGCTAAATTCTGCAGAAGTCATGGTTCATCTTTCGTATTGTCACAGTTATGCGTAAGAGAGTAAAAGCTATAAATATAAGGGTATAGATATACCCAACCAAATGAATAATGTAAAGACAGAAAATTTGAAGCAAGGATGTTAAGGAATTAGAGGTTTAAAATCTACAATAGCCGTCATTGTCGGCGTTCCTTGTCTCATTGGTTAAGTGCCATTTCTTGTTTAATCGGAATACCGGTGAATAAAACGAGGAACGCCGACAAAGAAGGCTATCGGAGATTTTAAACCTCTTGCAAATGAATAATGTAAACCCGTGCATTGATGTGGAACAGACTTGCTGCGAGGTAGCAAAAGCTGCATCCAGTCTACAAGAAGTATACGACCAAACTAAACATGGAATGAATTACATGGGCAGTAAATCCAAGAAATAATGAAGATACCGAATTAGTAATTAGTACGTAGTGTAGAACGTTTCTCGACGGTCACTCACCTCTTTTACATTGGTTTGGTTTTATAGAAAGGATTTATGGGAACGGAAATGCGGTTCGGGAAAAATGTTATTGCTCCAAAAGGGAGAGGACGACCGAGAAGGGTGATTGACGTACTAAGAAAAAATACATGTCAGATTTAAGGAGAGATGAATGGCGAAGAGACCTCGGAATGGAATTTCGAGTAATATGTATGTAAAAATTAAGGGCGATATTAAATCGCTCTCTGACTTAAGTTGCAATTCGTCATATTTGAATCTGCGAGGCAATCCCATGATTATTCATAGCACACGCCTGAAATTATTAAATCCACTTCGTAATTTTCCGCTGGATACGATTCCGCATTTTTCGACTCGCGTCTTCCACGCAGCATCCAAAGAGCCGCGGGCAGCCGGAAAATGTAACCTTCCGTCAGCGTCTACATTTTTCATTTGCTACGAATGTATTTCTCCGCTTTCATTATTTAACTAAAACGGATTTTGTCTCCGCAAAGCAATTTCCCGCGAATTAAAATTCCATCCGCGAGACATGTCGAAAACTCATTACCGCGGTCTTTGTTCTCCGAGAAAAACATGGCGGAATTACAATTCAATTCGGGTCGCCCCGGAAAGAAGATGAAACAAATGAAGGAAGTCTTGCGCTGTCCGTTCGTTTGAATTCTCTTATTCATTGATATCCAAATGGATGTGAATAGATTGCTTTTTTGTGTTCGACTGTCGAAATGGTAGAGTTACCCACGAGAGGGCACTTTATTTTAATTGAAACACCTGCTAATAGTTTCTATAATTTTATCTATCTTCTCCATAGTATGATTATGTTAAAAGATCAGTGCGTTTACGGAATATTTAACAGTTAAAATATCAAATTGCAAATTTATCCTCGCCCCGTATTGAGTTGCCTTTATCTGAGAACTGGAGAACGTTGAATGCGATGGAAAAGTAACGCTGCTCAGTGCAATACTCTTAGTCGAATATTTAT
Organism: Sympetrum striolatum; assembly: GCA_947579665.1. NCBI lineage: Eukaryota > Metazoa > Arthropoda > Insecta > Odonata > Libellulidae > Sympetrum > Sympetrum striolatum. The sequence goes on along the minus strand of OX388351.1, from coordinate 71,588,174 downwards.
TTACTCAAATTGGTCTCGATTTAGAAGATTATCAAAGTCAATCACAACATGGGAAATTCAGCAAATTAGAGTTACATGCATGAGCGTTCTACCTCTCAGTAGGTTCATGTGCATTCAGAAATCCCTATTAAAGGCCATCTTCTTCATTTCCTGATAGTTAATCACCCCTTATGTCATCCAGCATCTTCTGTCTTTGTCTTCCCCTCTGTTTTTTGCCCCTGAATTCTATTCTCAATTACAGTCTTCACCAACCCCTCTCCCCGCTTAATATTTGACCATTTCCTCTGTCAATGCCTTCATCACTTCAATTTAAGCCCACTCACCTCCAACACCTCCGTGTTTGTTTTCCTATCGACCCAACTAACTTTTTAAATTCGAGTTAAATAATCTTTAAAGAAGGATAAAATTATTTCTTCTAGATTGACAAATGTAACTCACGCAGAGAAAATACGTAATTCAGTTCTGAGACAGCTAAAAGAGAGTTTATGGGCGATTGTTGCCGCTGCAAGTACTTTTTCTTTCGTGAAGCTTCTTACTGTACATTTTTAGTGATCTTTTTTCGATTCCTTCGTCAGTCACTGACACAATCCTATTTGTGGCCGATATCTTCACTTCCATTTCTGCGTTCCCATCGCCTTTAATTAATCAGATAGGGGAAATTTTCATTCCGACTTGTTTGCATTTATTATAACTTTAAATTCTGCAAAAACGCCATCGGAGGGAACGCTTCCAATTGTAAGCCCGATGAACAAAGGCGCTCTTCTCCTTTGAGAGTGTGTTGCATTGTTGCGCTTAATGTTGTCATGGCGATACAAAATAAACGCCACGCAAACTTCCCTCGTCTGGGGAATAACTTTTTTTAGGGCGCAGTTTGATGTCGAATTTTCAGTCGATTTTTTCTGTTCCGAAATTTTCCAAAAATAGGCTTCTTTTAACCCGGGGAGAGGATTTCACCAACGCTCACAATTCCATGTATTCGCGACATCGCCTGAAATTTGAATATATATACACAAATTTAACCTGTAATCCACGCGATGTAGCAATTCTAAAAATTTCCGATACGAAATACCATAGTATTTGTTTTTGCGTTTAGAAAAATTTAATGGAAAAACTTGTTAATTTCTTAGGCAACGCAATTTACCAAAGTTCGTTTTTCATATTCATAGTTGTCAAGCGAAGAATATTTGATTCTCGATAATTTAAAATTAGCTCCTAGCATTTAACGCTACATTTACTAGCTGTATACTTTTTCTCCTTATGAAACGTGCTTCAAAATGGGTTTTCTACGGATTCGGCGGAATACAATTCGAGAGAAGGCATTTAATCAGATGCGGAGAGCCGAGGAGAGGAGGCGCTAAGTTGAGGCGATTTGGAGGAAATGCTGGGATTACGGGGAACAAGACTTTGAAAGCCTCGGAAGATGACGGCCTCAGACAAAAGCCAGAGGACGGACTTTCGCACATTAGCAGAGAGCAACTTTAAACTTCTCATTTTAGCGAAATATTGCGTAATTTTCTCCACAGTGGAGCGCGGCATGATGCTTCTTTGTCACAGTCGCAACTTGGCGACGTTGAGACGACAAATAGTTGCCGAAAGTCACTTTAATGACAGAGCACCAATAAAGTTGACGTGCATTTTCGTCTTTTAATGATGAATTTACCTACCTTGCAAAATAAGTGCTGAAAACAATCAGCTCCCGGAACAGTTATTCTGAAAATCCTCAAACCCTGAAATTGTTTCGACTCTTTTTCAATAAACAAATATGACAAAATATCAGCAATGCATTAGCGCATTAAAATGAAGAGTGTATGACTCGTCTAACATTGCATCTTTAGTTATTTCTACGCTATTTTTTCGTGAATCATAATGCTTGAATTTCTTTAGAGAGTCGTATTTAGCAGATGCGTTCCGTCGTCGCTGAGACAATGTTCTCTTGTGGCAGCTCCGAATCCACGAATTCCAAAAATATCCTACGATAGCGCCACTTTTAGCTCGTGGCAAAGAATGGAAATAACAGGGACGCACGAAAAATTAATGCAGAGAGACGAGGAAATCTTCAGGGAGGCTGAGATGCTTTCACAGGATCTTCTGAAGCGGCCCTTTCCAAGTGAGCGATTCCATTATTCATATGGAGAAGCAGTGGAAGAACCAGACCTTTCTCATTCATTCCATGCTTAACCCCTCAACAAGACTCCAATGTGTTTCAGAGGCGCACTCTGCCCGTGGTCTTTGGTTCGAAACCCTTGCATTTCACTCCATCCGGTTTTCATCATGTGCTTCTTTGCTGTGATTTCATAACCTTGCTCTTTCCCTTCCGCAACTTTTGGAATCGAGTATGTTATAGCACCTAAATATATCAGTTAAGTCATCTTTATTAAAGCAAAACTTCACTTTCTAACTCTTCCAGAATGATCAGGCACATTTCTGATCGCTCGCGCAATAATCCTAAGGTCACTATCATGTTCGACTTAAATGGAAATTAAAATACCATTAACTGCAATGGAATAAAAAGGCTAACATTCATATAATATCTGAAGTGATTTTGTGTTTCTGAAATCGATTTTAAGCCATTCGCTTTCTTCACCAATTTTCGGTGATTTTGTGAAATTTTGTGATACTTTTACGAAGAGAGTAAACTCGGGTATGGAATCCCATTTGCTTCTGCAGTTGTATCTCAAAATTGAACTCGTTTTTAGCTATCAAAAACACTTTATTATATACTTCGACTATTTGAAAATCCATATTTGTATATCTCGAAATAAAATTTTAATTTTAATTTTAGTTTAATTTTATACTAATTCTATGGAGTGGCTTTTGTCTTATTCGTAGACAATCTCATCAAAAGTCCCACCCTGCGATTTGTGTATCGTGATAGACACGATGATACCAATGGGAAATGATTTCTTCGAACATTAATTGTCTTATTATTATTCATTGGTATTACGGAAGACCTCCGTAAAATAGGTACGGCATTCCGGTCAATATTCTGTTGTGCCATGTATCCTGCGCATTTTTTCTGCAACTTCTGACCAATTTTATTGGGGAAAATGAGCCACACTTTTGAAACTTCCCCATCATCGTTGAATTCTGTGTGACATAATTTTCCGACTGAGCCATTTGCCAGACCATCCGAAACATCGATGTTCGTGGTTATAATGTAATGTTTTCCTTTAACAAATGTAAGTTCGTATGGTAACCCACCAGTATCTATTGTGGAAATTCATTTTCGGTAAAAACGGGCATCATATTCAGGTTCAGCGACCCCAAAAACATAAATATCAGATAAAAAAGTAAAAAAACTGCGGAAAATGACCAAAAGTTGCCTATTCTGGGCAACTGGACCATTTTCGGTAAAAACGGGTATCATATTCGGGTTCTGCGACCCCAAAAACAAAAAATATCAGATAAAAAAGTAAAAAAAGGTATAAAAAGGCACTTACAGAAAAATCTAACGCGAAAAATCTCACGCGTTACGCGGTTTTTCGACCGACACCCCATCCCGTTACAACGAGCGCAAAGAAGTATAACTTCAAAAATCGAGCAGCACATAACGATTTACTACTTTCTACTTTAAATTTCATAGTTTTGATCGTTAGTGTACATTTTCAAATATTATCACATGTTTTGAAAACCTTACAGCTAAAATTTTGTAGAACCACGAAAACAATTTTCCTGCTTTGTAACTCAAACGATGTCTGGAGACTAACTAGACTCGCTACAGAGCGTCATGGGAAGCTGACCATGAGTATATCCCTTGGAAGAACAACTCCATCGATGAGAAATCACGGTATTCCATATCGCCCGACCACGAACTTAGAAAGTAAAGGGCTGGAAACTGCTGAAATATTTTGGCTCCCTTAATGTCCGCAGCCGCGAGATGGCAGCACTGAAGTACCATTTGAATCTTATATGGAGTAAACGGTGAAAAAGCACGTTTATGATACATTTGTAATAAAGAGAAATATTTACCAAAGATGGAATTAAGAGTAATTTTTCTATCCATCAATAGGTACTTTTGAATTGAATACAAAACATTTGAATAAGACGGACAAATTAGCAAATCCGAAGAATAGGTGCTTGCCTTATGTGCAAAACACAGGTAACTTTGTCGCCGTAAAAACGTTCTCCGTAAATCACTGAAATGCGATGAACCGCACCGTAGAATGGGGTGACTTTGGCCGTTTTTTAGATTTGTTTTAATATTTCTGTATTCAATTACATTCTCTATGCTCAGAAAATTTAAATTACATGAAGGTAATTCTTATTCATGCAAATCTAAATATTTTTCTTAAGCAACGGAATTTGTTTAAAAAATAAAGAATAGCAACCGTAGGCACCCCAACCGATGGGGTGACTTCGGCCACTAAATATGTTTCCTAAATATCGCCTATAAAATTAACTATATGATTAATATTACGACCATTAATATATTTGAAAATGTTTTAATTATTATTATACTTAATACATTGTTTAATAGCTACTGCGATAAGAAATTATTGACTCATAATAACGTTTTTCCACTTAATTTATAAATTTTAAAAAGAAAAATATATTTTTTACATTTTTTAATTTTTTTCCTCCAAAAACAAAAAGAATGAAAAATTCTTGTAGAAAACTTCTACTCACTGTCACTCGAACCCTTTTAAATTTTTTTCAAGCCTTAGAGTCAGTGTTTTGTTTCTACTAATGAATCTCCGAACCAAAAAAAATTTATGGAATATTTGTCAAAGCACTGAACATTTACTTTTTACTGTTCAAATACGTTTGTACTACAATTTGGATATCACGAATACTCATAAAAAATTAACAGCACTTCCACTAATTTAATCTCTTTTTCACGAAGAAGCACTGTTTGGCCTCCAATTGTCTTCAAATGTTTCCCATCTTGCTGAGTGTTACTGATAGAAGTTAACAGACTGAGGTTTCGTAGGCTTGTCTCGAGAATGCACGATTTTCAATTTAGTTTCCAATAACAATTGTACTGTCAATGTTGCAAAGGAGCAAGACGGATTTGCTGGCGATATATCAAGACAATCTAAATTCTAAAGGGAAGGAAAAATAGCTACTTTGTGAAATTTTAGATATTGTACTACAAATTTAAAATTTTTGGAGCAGTGCACGCGTGGCCGAAGTCACCCCTTTCTACGGTAACGTTGATGTAAGTTGGAAAGTGCGACCACATTGTGTGAGTTGGAGATCTTCACTGTCGTTACTGCGCTTGAAGACTTTTGATATATTTTAAGATATCCTTAAGGTATCCTTAATCTTAAATATGCCTGGTCATCGTTGAATTGCACCAGATAAAGAAACACAGCAAGTGTGCTGTTTGCCAGGCAGCATTAATTCATCCGGGGGCATTCTCTTGCCATCCAGTAGCAAAGTTAACAAATATAAAAAATATGGGGGGTTTGGTTCATCCTAATGTAAACCTTCATACTTTCATCCTCAAAGTGGAGGAACAATTTGTAAAGCACTGTGAGTCAAATGATGTTCTTGAGTGCATAATTACAGAGTTACTTGAAGGTGATGAAGAGATAACTTTCCCATGCTTTGAGCACGGAATTGAAATCATAGCATATATAATAAAATATTATGTTACAATGAGGATTAGACAGCATGCAAAGTTTATAAATTTAAAGAAAGTGCATCGAAAAGGAAAATTGCGAAACTGTCTAAAACTTAATGTTTGGTCAATACATTTTTTATACCACTCTATCCTTTATGTTTGTATATTGTATAACCTAACTTCACATTTCAGCCTCCCCAAGATGAAATGCAGTCCACGCCAGTCATTAAAGTTTGATACTTTTGGATTTGTGTATGTTTCAACTATATTTGACCGTTTACTTATTTCCTGGAGACTATTTCTGGGAACTTCGATTTGTTTTCAGGGAATGTATATACGAGAGTGGTCTGAAAAGCTTCTGACCCCAGATTTTTCAGACATCTTCAGAAAATTTTCAGAAAACATGTCAAGAAATGTTGAAATGTCGGAAACTTTTCAGACCACCCATGTACACTCCTGGCCAAAATTAACGCAGCACCGGCCGTAAGGATGGCTAGGGAGGTGCAGCGTTAATTTTGGCCAGGAGAGTACATCCTGCGATTCTAGTTTTAAAAGGCCTAGTTGAAAGTAGATGTAACGTTGGTAATTTATTAAGGATCAATTACTTTCTGTGTATCCAAGCAGAACACTTCGCTGATCTACGAATAATGTTTTCACAAGTCACTGGTGGTGTGCCCTGAAGGCAACCTGCACTTATTCTTCGGATTTACTAATTTGCCCATTTTATTCAATTGTTTCAAGTACTTATAAATGGATAAATCACAAACTCTGAATTCAATCTTTGGTATATACTACTCCCGCAAAGAAAAGAGGGAAAAAGTATCATAATCTTTTTCCATTACTCCATATGAGATTATGGTTTCAAAGGGCGAGCTTCAGTGCTGCCACTTCGCGGCTGCGGACATTAAAGGCGTCAGCCGATTGTACAGTCAGCATACTTCAGGGGCGTGCGTCCGGCTATTCCGTAATACCCGAAGTCCATCTTCACCAGAATACGTATTCAAAAATTATTTGGCATATCTGACTTTACAATTTTACGTTAATGTTTGGTACATATTAGATATTCGGTAGTTAACTTCCTCAAAAGAATATCTATTGCTGATAATTATTCGTTCAGCTTCCGAGGAAAAACTTGTTAATAGAAGACAAGACTTGCAGTAGCCATCACCCACCGACACTCGTAATAGGCGTGGAGAAGAACTTAAGAGACTCTGCTTCGTCAAGAGAATGCTGTTACTGTGCGTTAGTTAGGCCTTGAGAATGAGTTTAGTGTATTGGCGAAAAATGAAATAAGGTGCAACGGAAGGCGATACGTACTGCCAAAAATTGACTCGAAAACATTAATGAGAGTCACTCACATGCTTCAGGTTACAGGATGGGCGACTTTTGGTGATTAAGGAATATTTGGGATAAGATAATCAAAGAAAAGCTTAATGAACACCGTTCTTATCGGATACAGACGATATTTAACGTACCCTTCCTTTCCTTCTTGGCACGTGATGAGGATGATCAAGAAATAGATGCTGGAACAAGTCAAAACAAGAATACTACATGCAAAAGACAGTAGATTATGAAAGTAGAGTTGCCTGCCGCACATCTATATCTACGTTAATTCCCTATGAGCCACATCTTGGCGTGTGGCAGAGGTTGCATGCCTTCCTTAATCCTTCCTACATTTTGCCGTGTGTCGCTCGCACAAGAATTCTTGAATTGACTATCTTTAGCCTTGTTTCTCTGACTTTTCTCCCAGTAGCAGATCGGTACATTTAATAGAAAGGAACTCGCGTGGTCAACTAGTACGCATTTTCTCTGAATTTATGATAATTCTTTGAATTCGTACAAAAAAAATGAAATATATCATAGCTATCACCATATACCGGTTTAAATTTAATAATATCACGTAAAATAAAATAATAAATGGGTGGAAATAACTGTGCAAAATTCCACTTTAAAAGTTTTTATTACCGCAACCGGTTTCGGACGTTAGTCCATTATCAAGCATAGGAATTATTCAGGAGTACACATATATATATATATATACACAAGGTACAAAACCAGCCACCAATCAGATTAGCTATTCTCGATAGTGGGAGGGGTGTTAGAGGGAGGAGGAAGGGGAAGCAGGTTAACAATGGAAAGCAGGGGAGATTAATTAGGGAAAAGATGGATGTTGGTGAGTGTGTAATTGTTTTTTAAGTGGTGTATTATTTCTATTTGTTCGAGATAATTTAGTTTGCGTCCTTTGTGTTCACAATGTAATAGAGTAGAGGAGAAATCGGAGGAGTGATTGTTATCTAAAAGATGTTTTGCGAAATGTAATGCCTGTGTATTGTTACGGAATGAATTGAAGTGTTGTTTGGTTCTTATTTGTAAATTACGGGACGTCTGACCTAAGTAAATCGCCCCACAATCTTAACAGTGTAGTTTTTAAATGCCACTTTTTCACGTATGGTTAAAAGTATCTTTATTATTGAGAAGCATTTTATCTAAGTTGTGTGAGGTGTAAAATGCGGGCTTGACGTTGTAAGGAGTGAGAAAGTTAGAAATGTTGTAAGAAAGGGGGCCTTAAAATGGGAGTTTCACCCAAATTGAATTTCCGTGTTTGAGAAAGTGGGGTATATTTTGGATATGTTTAATTTCATTAGTTTGCGTGTGTGTGAATCGTGTCAATTAGTGTATCGGTGTAACACTTGGCGATGGCTATTTCTTTGATGATATTTAATTCACGTATGTAATTTTCGAGATTGAGGGGAATTTGCATAAGTCTGTGTATTAAGCTCTGATAAGCTGCGTGTTTATGTGTTGTGGGATGATGGGAACTAGCGTGTATGGGATGTTGAGTAATAATATTTTACCACTAGTTTTTAGGTTTTAACTCGTCATTCCCCAAGCGATTATTTAATTTAACTTAATAATGTAAACATTTTCATCTGATATAGACTGTTTTTAAGAGTCCTCTAATTTTTTACAAGTAGCTTTGGTAAGAGTTGCTACAATAGATAAGTGAAAGTGCAAACGACAGAATCAAAAGAATTACCTAATATTTGCTCTTAATTTGAGATTTTCCTTATGAATATTGTTTCCCATTGAATTTGCTCTCCTTAGCATCGCCACCTCGGCCGTTCAGCAGTATTTTGAAGAGGAATTTGCATCCTAGAATATTGATCATTTTCAGGTTTTATCTTTGGGTAAAGAAAGAAAATTTGGAACACTGCTGTTAATGAATAAGAGGTTTTAAATCTCCAATAGCCATCTTTGTCGGCGTTCCTCGTCTCATTCCCCGGTATTCGGAGAAGACAAGAAAGGAATACCGCACTTTTAAGACACCGGAAGCGCTTTTCGTGAGCTGAGCCTCATCAGGGGTAATAAAAATATTAATTTCGAATACCGGGGAATGAGACGAGGACGCCAACAAAGACGGCTATTGCAGATTTAAAACCTCTAATTTATCTTTGTGGTTATCTAAACCTCCTTTACTTGCACTGCCATTTTACTTTCGCAGTGAAGGAAGTAAAATTGTCTATAACATCTTAAACACAAGGAGTGTAAATGCCCATCGTTTTCTTCAAATGTCACATTTAATATACTTATTAATGTTGATTTAAACTCTGATTTTAAAGGAAGCGTAATCACTGCAGCAAATATGGCAACGACTAAGCGGTAAGTGGAACACCAATGTCATAATATTCTACACTCACAAAATAGCGGTTGAAAGAGGCGTAAATGGAACCCCTGAATCGCAGGGAAGTGTATGCATCTCTCGGGCGAAGAGATTTCCGCGAACATATCTTCAAACTTTCCCAACTCTTAAACTTCTCAATTCGACACCTTCCGAACTCACTCCATCCACTCCTTCTTTCAGTGAGTTGTGGCGAATCCTACACCACTTTGGTGGAGCTGAGTTTTCAAGAACAGTGATTGCATAGAATATTTAAATCTCATTGAAAGAAATTTGTCTGTTTAAACCAAAGACGGAGATTGCTCATTCAACAACGCTGAAACTGATGTTATGGTGTTACCCTATTCCATGTAATAGTGAATGCATGATTTATCAATTTTATAATGTTTTATAACAAGATTTAAAAAAATAATTCTCCTCGATCCTGGTCAAAGATTGGATAACATGAAAGTTATATTAGTTTGACTGATGCAAAAATCGTAATTTGAAAGATAGGTATTAGTGAAGTTCGGTTTAATTAAAAGATCTAAGAATAGGTTGTTAAACAGTGCGCGTAATGGAAAATTATACATTTGTATGTTTTTAAATTTCAAGCGTTTGCGGAGAGATTTCCGGAAAATTTGGGAATATCGAGTTTTGTTAGAAAAATTGATGAAACAATGAAATGAATGGTTGGTTTGGTAAATAGATTTCAATAACTTAGCAAATCGATTTCGCCTAATTTGACGCCTAGGCGATGTTTTAAAGATACCGTAATCACACAGCTAAAGTTGGTGGTACCATTTGTTTGTTGGGCACAGAGAATAAACTTAAAAATATTTATTTTTACTGCACATCGACAGCAACTAGCATCACGCCACGGGCTCGAAGCCTATCATCATCATCAGGTGGAAAAAAGAACAAAATTATGTAAATATACAAATTAAGAAATTACGAGATGTAGGAAGAATATGAATTGGATTTTCAATTTAATAATTCATTTTTAATTTGTGTGTTTTCTCCTGATTATGATGACATTTTAATTCGAGTTAAGCCGTTTGTTGCTGTTCTGGTTTAGCATAAACAAATCTTTTTATGTTTAGTATCTTAGCTAATTTAAAATAATTTTCAGGTAGAAATGTTTAGGAAATGATTAATTGTGTCAGAGATAAGTGAAATGGTCTGAAGAAGGACTTTTGGGGAGATAATGACTTAAACATGACTTTAAACAAAACAATTAGATGTGGCGAGCGATGTTTGCGTTAGTTACCAAGCATGTACTGTACATTAAAAAGTGTTGTATTCATGAATTGGAAAAATTTTAACAAAAGGCTATACATTTCGTAACTAATTGCTACAAGAAATCAGTCGTCGTTTTACTTATAGTAGACGATCAATGGGAATCTCTAGAAGATTTAGGGCCGTATTTATAGTCGACTCCTTCACCTATACCTAACGAACTCATTATGAGTAAGCTGCCAGGCGAGCGGTACCTATTGGTATTTATAAACGACTCCCAGCAGCCCTCTGACGAGGAGACGGACTCGTGATAAATTTGGCAACAGCGTTCCCAAAAACCTGTTTCGCTGTTCAGTTTTTTAAATATTCCTTTCTGCTAATTTGTTTTGGTTGACATGAAATCTTGTATTGATGGCAAAGTTTGAATAGGTATTGTAAATTCTAATAACATTTAAGCTCTGCATGACAGTAAAAATCAGTTTCATGTCTGTCCACATCCATTTTCAGCTCTACCTGGATTTATTTTCATGTTTAAGCCAAGGTTCTGTTGAGCTTAATGTTCCTGTTAAAGACATTTACAACAGTCCAAGAAAGGAAATGTATATAAATAAAAAATAACTTCTATTCACAATAAAACTATTAAATTTATAAAGTATCAACAATTTACTGAGGCAGCCGTTGTTGAAACTGCATTACTATAATCAAGATAGAAATAGCAGGTTAACGTTTGTGAGGTTGTAGTTGCTTTGTATCTGGTGTGATATTTACAACTGTTCATGAATGTTAAATTTGCGTCCTTTAGGTGAATTTTTTAAAAGGTGAGGGAAGAGGTGATTATACGGTATAATTTCAATTCAACCGATTATACTTTAGAAGGCTTTTGAAGAAGGACATTTTGTGAAATTTTAAACCTCCCACGAACCGAGTTCTCGTGTCATAGCTTTGAATTTAAAAATTCCCGTCACCGATGTATCAGTTAGCGTAACGCAACGTATTAACGCCGGTAATGTTAACTTTAAGTCGATTAAATAAAAAATCAATGAATGAAGCAGCTGCTTCATCCATCTAATGCTTAACAAGTTTCCGGGTAAATTTCTAGTTAGAAATTTACCAGTTTCCGTATGTAGTTACTAAAAAAATAGAAATTTTGACTTCATAAGATAATATATAGGAGACTTTTCACCAGCTTTCTTCACATTCACAGATAAATCAGTGATAAATCCTGATTGAATACATTTTCTCACGCCCTATTAATTTCAACTGATTCTATCCATGAGATTTATGATTATAATAGAAAATCTTTTTCAGAAAAATTGTTTGTTATTATTATTTTGTTGTATTGTATTGTTCAAACAATACAATAATGCAATGTAATAATATAGCCTGCCTGTGAACGGCTTATAAATTAATTTACATGACATTTAAGATCAAGAAACAGGACTGTAAATATTCATCCTTTTGGTCCTCCTGAGCCAGATGTAGGCTCTTCAGGAGGTGCCAGGTTAAATAACCACAAGCCTAAGATTACAAATTATGTAATATTTGGAGTATTTCATAAATTAATGATGAAAATTACAAACAATTTCAAACGTGTCTAGCAAAATAAAGCATTAAGTTTACAAAAACATTCACAAAATACTACTTATGATTCCAAAAATTGTAAATACTGCATCTACTTATCTATTGCACTAATTATAATATGAAAATCAATATTAAATTCAGCAATTATATAATGATTCACAATAAACATAGAACATATACCAAGTATGTAATACACAAGACTATATAAAGCATTATATATAAAATCACAAAGTACAACAGCAGATATAAACTTAGATACAATCATTAGCATCCCATAGTCAGAGTAATAAATATACAAAATCAACTCAATACAATTTTGACATATATCATAGTATGTACCAAGGGATCTGTTATTTGTTTTATAAAATTCAGTACAAAATTTAAGTGTATTTTATAAGGTAAGTCATTAAATAACATAGGTATTATGACATCAAGTCGCTTCTTGCAATACATATTATAATAACTTGGTACATTTTACGTTATTCTATCTCTCCCTATCAAGCCTTGTTTTGTAGCAAACCTTTCCTTGTGCTTATTGGAAAAGTAATTTTCTGTAAGCAGGATGTAAGTGTGAAGGTATTGTAAAGGTTCCACTTTCTGATTTATTTCTTCTCTAACTCTAATTTTCATAACTTTTGTCTTGTGAAAATTTATTTTTAATTTGTTATCATGGCACCATTTCTTAATTTTATTTAAGTCAGTTTGTTGAGCTCTTTCAGCCTCATTGAAGTATTTGTGAACAGATATTAATACAGCGTCATCAGCATTCAAGTATAATTTACAGCACTTTATAACAGAAAATGTATCATTGATATATATTAAAAATAGTAATAGGCCTAATACTGACCATTGTGGCATTCCACTGTAAATATTTACTGTTTCTCCTGCGTCAAAGGTTATGTATCACGACTACGACAACGAAAGGCCACAGAGAATCAGCAATCAAGAGTAGGAATCACCCGTGCACAACATAAATATATCTCTACTAATACGTATAGTAATTGCCAATAAATTCAACCTCAATGAAATCAAAATTTTACGTAATAAAACTAATAACTTCACATTTCTTAACGACTGCCCAAGTTGAGGTTTTAAAACATCCATTAGATAGTTTTAAATGCATTAGGATAAATAAATATATACCGAAAATATTCTGCTGATTTGTACCCTAATTCAAAGAAACTTTGAGGATTTCACAGTCCACTATTTTATTTTATACATCAATTGTTGAATCTAATCGAGCGAATCGAACAGATTATCCGCCATGTTTGTTGTTTATACAATTAGTACGCAGTTTTGCCACCACCGGTATCACGCCTTAGGGGTTCGTTGGATCACCTGCCTCGGCTACCCAGCTTTTCACGGCTTGAGAGTCTCTAAGGGGGTTGTAAGGGGTTGAAAGAGGACTATAAATACCGTTTTTGGCCTTGGGCTAGGCGCTGGGAAACTCCTAGGAGTCGACTATAAATACGGCCCTTAATCGACTTGGTAATCTCATAGAAAGTACCTTCTTAGGGAATGCAGCTGATGTTATGCTCTTGTTGTATTTGCCTCTTTGTTACATGACACTGGGAGAGATAAAAGGGGATTATAACGAGTCGATCCAAGAATGCTTGTTTCCGCGAACGACACGCAATCGATCGAGGAAGTCCATGCACCCCCTGCCACACTCCTAAAAGCGACTTTCGATTCAGCGCATTCCTCGGTTCGATTCCCGATGGGAGTCCACCGAAATCACCAATCGAAGCTCTTTAAATAGTATTGTTCTTTAAAGTGCCTCTCTCACAATAAAGAGTTTCCGACCATACAATAGAACTATAATTTTTCTCATCAGTCAAATATTCTCAGAGGAAAGTGAAATACAATTTATGGGAGAACCGATTCCTCAGGAGTCGGGGAAAGGTTTCAATTTCAACGCTTTTGATCTTGGGAAGGTTTAATGTCGGCTGGAGCAGAATGTTACGGATGGAGAAAGAGCAATTTAGAGCAAATCACCTCAAATGGAAGAGTAATCGAAGGTTCTCCATAAAGAAGCGATCAATTGTGGTGAAATTAAAGAGGAAGTTCGAAAGGAGAAACATAGCGATTCTGTTTGCCTCCATTCAGCGTATACCATAAGAAATGAATTTTAAAAGGATTGAATGATGTGAACGAATATAAGGACACACAATCAGCATTCTATTGTTTGCAGACGATACAGGTCGTTGGAAAAAAAGAAGAGTAAACAAGAACCCTCTCTTCCATGGATACGGACATGAGGAAATACGAAGTCAAGTAAACAAAAGTGAAGGTCTGTAGCTGAAAAAGGGAGGAAAAACTCCAGGTATATCTAGAAATGGATACGATTGAGCGGGTCTGAGAATGTCTACAGTTAAGGAATCAAGAACAAGCGGCGATGTAAGTTAGAGGAGAAAGTAGCCCGAGTGAAGAGCGGGTTTCATTAGATAAAAACAACTGCTAACAGCAAGTGATGCTTGTCAGAAAATGGTTCATAAAACCATGCAGTGGTGTGCATATGAGATATGGAATTAAGGGGAACCTGCACCCACCCACCCTAAGAAAGATTGCAATGGAGGAATACCCCCACTCAAGAAAGGATTACGTAATTGTGTAAGCGAAAGACACCATTTTTGGTGGGGTAATTCTTTAACTAATTGTAATAAAATATGCAAAATTCGATTGTAGAAATTACTACCACCTTCCTTCAAAATACTGCAATGCTGATGAAATATTGTGTGTTTATTGGGAGAAGTCGCCTCATTACAGGTGCAATACCGTAATTTTCCATACAACTGGAAATTCAGGAATCCATCGCAAACTAGAAGATCCCAATTATGTTGAACAGAAGAACATGCAATATTACAGTTGTAGTATTATAGTGAAATAGAACTATTGTTATTCAGGTTTCGATAAATTAATATTAATTACTTATTGAATTCCCAGAATAATTATTACTGTGAAAGGAAATTTAGCAATGCTCTTGGTGATAAATATATTAACCATTTGCTCTTAAGAGTACATGCTGTGCACTTGTTTGGGTGAATGTAATTTGCGATTTCTTGACATTGTGATTGCCGATAGCTTAATTGGGCTCCGATGCATGAGATGACTGGGAAATTTGAGATACCCCCCGCGTATATCGAAGGAGGAAATGTCGCAGCATTTCTCAGAAGCCCTCAAATCCCCGTTCTCTAGTTAGTTGGAGTAGCTCGCAAGAGATGGCGTTGAAAGCATCAGCCTGTTCCGTCAAAGAGGCCGACCTTTGTATGAAATTACGACGACATTAATATGACATGCATTCGTGTCTTTGTCATAAAAACGCCGTCTTTGGTATTAATGATCGCCTGAAGCTTGAGAGCCGGAATTTGCTACAACTTGGCGTACCAACAATTGAATCTATTTTACTAGCTGAAGTGCCCGATGATTCTCAACGGAGGAGTAGAAGTATGATTGAATGTATTTTTGCTCTATTTCCACAGAAGAGAATGTAACAACTTTCATCTAAGCTTAATTCAATAGTATGTACAGGTGATAAAAAATGTGTTTTTTTTAGCATTCCAATGTGAAAATCCGTGAGCTCGGATTCAACAATTGCATTGGTCTTCAAGGGGACTGCACGCAAAATGTTTGGACAATTTTCGTGTATTTTGTTGAAATTTCGATCCGAAAACAAAATTTGATGACAGCAATAAGATCATTTAATAATTAATTAGATATTTATTCAATTTTCGATCTTTTGGTGCCTGTCTTGACTCTGTACGACTATTTCTTCTGATTTAATTTTTAAAAATAAATAAAGCCTGCTATCTATAAAACTGAAGTTTACATGTATTTCGGATGGAAATTTATCTGAGCGATCTTGCTTCGAACGCCGAAATATTATCGAATAAAAATGCAACAGTATTTCTTTCCTAATTCCAGAGAACAAGTATGAAAAGTTAGAAGCAAATCAGGCAAATGGTGTGGACTCAAATCAAAGACAAACGCACATGCAAATACGCAAACACACAAATCCACAGAATTTTCGCTTTATGAGTATAAATTTACAAACCGGGAGCATATTAAAAAATGCTAATGTTATCGGGCTTTAAAACCAAATTGGACCGAATGGAGTTCCTTTTTTAGTGTAAATTTTATAAAACTAGCAGAAGTGCCCATTGATTCTCAACGGGGATGTTAAATTTCATAAATAGCAGTGTAACAACCTTGATCGTAAGAAATACTTCATAATTGTTGATAGATAGGAAATACCAGACATTCTAATCCAATATACTAAGAAATATAAGTTACAATGAAGTCTAAAAAGCCGCAGCAACTCAATATTCAATCTCATATACTCTGATTGAAAAATATCTTCAACTGAGACAATATAAATAAATATTCTAAGATCAAATTAGGATTAGCAGGACCAAGTTTAAAGCTACATCTTCATACGGGTACAAGGGGACAAATGAATCAAGCATTAAACGTAAATGACAGAAATACATTACATTTCACTCAAATAAACAACGACGAATATTGTATACTGAAAGTAAATGCAGTATGGAGCTCACTCGTATCTCAATCATAAAATGTGTAACATAAACACGAACCACAAAAGCAATCCAAATGCCAAAATAGAAACAAAGATTCAACACCAATAAAAGAAGGATAGTAAATGAATATGGAGTGGAAGCTCTTAAAAAGAACGAATAAATCAATTTTTGCATCCTGCAATTAACAAAATGAAATTGCTTTACCTTTTTGGTCTGGTATATGATGTTGGAGATTTGCTACAACTTAACAACTCGCCGTTCAACTCTTCAAGGATTACAAACTACGAAACTGGGAATTCTTTTCGTTCTTCGAAAACTCCATTTCTGTAAATTGCTAAATATACATAATTGCAGATAGATTAGATTTAATACGTAATTCAGAAGAATATATTCAAAACATCCGCAACTTACCAGGATATTTATACGCAGTAGTTAAATTGATCGATAGGAATCCATTTTTAGTAAACCACTGCTATAAAACTCATTTCATTTTACGAAAAAGACGGTAAACAATTACATCGATATAAATAAAACTTGGTTGCTACAGACTCGTCAACAAAATTCGAATTTTTAAAAATTTTCGTTTATTTGACCAAAAGGTTGTTCACAGGATATTGTTTGTAATTGCTAATGTTTAAATATCATATATAATTATAATTAAATATCATAGATAATAATGTTTAAATCTCGTACTCATATAGTCCATATCTTATTTACAGCAGTAATGTTATCTGGGCATTCATTTTCCATGTCTTCTTATGGATTTACGCTTGAGCTCGGAATAAACAATCGCCTTCATCGTCAGGGGAATGGGTTGTTCATAACCTCAGCATTTCGCTCAAATATTCAATTATTTAATCAAAATAGTCGCAATTTTGAATCGCAAACGATAATTCGGTTAAAATTGAGGTTTTAAGAAACTACCGCCTTGACCAACCTGGCATTTTTAAAGTCGTCTTGAAATACGTGGGTTAGGTTCGCCCATATGGAGTGCATTGGGATTTTAAATTAAATAAGAATCGTGAATGATTGAACTAAATCACTAATGGAGCAAAAATATCCCAACGGAAATTCCATTTGCCACCTGAGTACTTCTTGACGCTTCTGTTTAGGATTCAGTTTTTTAAGAGTAAGAGAATAAAAATGGTCCCCTATCTATTTATTTTAAAGATGTATTTCTTTTCGAAAACTACACCTTGGAAGGTTTTTCTTATAACAATCAACAAAATGTATATTTCTTTATTATTATTCATAAAATCTATTATCTCTATGTATTTGGTCACTATATCTTCGCGAATATTTGAATGTGAAACTCAAAAGTATTAAGATGAAAATTGATTTAGATAAAAAATATAATAATAATGTAGAAGAGTTAAATAATGAATGCTTAGGGATTCGTCAGATATTCCGACTGCGAGTTTGTGTTAAAATTTAGAGAGAGAAAGTATGTCATAATTTAGTGTGATAAAGTTCGCTTATAAAGTATATTTAAGTACATGGTGAAAAAACTTCTCAAAATATTTATTCTATGCTTTTCTCCACAGATTGATAAACATCCCCCAGAGAGTTATAATGGGGATCTCAATTTAATGAAACAAAAATCGAACAAGTATGGTTTCAATTTGCATTCAATTGATTGTTTATTACCACGGAAACTTAGAAAAACATCCATCGAGGAGACCTTCTCATGCATCCCACCAAAGGAAACAACAGCGTGGAGACGAATCCGTATTTTTTAGACAACGCATTTATCATTTCAATCTCGAACCAAATAGGAAATCTTATTCCCAAAGAAATCTGCGTTTTATAGTGATCTCAGGTCGTTTTTCCATACATTAAGTCAACGTCGAAAAACTAACAAAATATTCCGGTTATTTGCAAATTATAATGTGATAACTGAAACAGTATTTATGTAAAACAAACTGGTTGCCATATTTCTACGTGTATAAGCGAATTCAAGAGTGATTGACTCTTCAATAATTCCTTCTCTCTTTGTTTTGCAAAACATTTTATTCTGTTCAACTGCATGTCTTTTAAACCTACTTTCATAACCCACTCCCATAGACACTTAGCCCACAGTTTAACACACCTATGACTATGGGTCTCCTCGAAATGGGACAACAACTTTTCTACCTCTTCTGAAAAACTCCTTATTGAATACATACCTCTTTCTATACACGCAACTTAACTTCTACTGTCCTCAGTTCTTATAATAATAATAATAAATCGTCTTTATTTGGGCGAGATTGAGTCTTAAAAGAAACTCATCATTGCTTATATATAATTTTGACTTTTCCTTCACCTGATGGCTGAAGTTAGGCAAAACATGTCGAGTTTCACTTTGTGGAACTGTCGTTTTCATATGAATCTGTGATATGGCAAAGCCAATGGGAAATTTCGATCACGTATTCCTCGTTGCGTGGAATTGCAGGAATGCGAGTGTTTCTCGTGTGAATTAATCGTGCACTCGCTCCCTCGAGCTGCTTATTTTCCGCTAAATTTATGATCACAACTTCGAAGAAATATTGTTCGAGAATTCGCCGCTTTCGGACTCCTTCGGATGGTTTCCATTCGATGAATTGCATCGAGCGAACAATCCTCAATTCATTTAAAGGCAGCGTTCCCCCATCTTAAAGCGAAACTTCGATTGGAGGCATAAGGGGATATCCCATAATTCAAAGCAGTTTTCCGCTTCTGAAAATCCACCAGAAGAAGACGGTCCAACTTCCCGGGCGATCGATTTTCAAATCCTCCCCGGAAAGATTTTCCGGGCGAACCTCCGAGTTTAGACTCCCCCTAAACATTTCGATTAGACTAGTAAATTTTCCGGGCCCGTTTCAATCATTGCCCTTTCTGAAATACGAGCGGCCCACGTGCGTGTGATATAGTGGTGAGGAAACGGGCATTATTTGGGCGTCAGGGAAAAACTCCGCGGAGAATTGGAGATTATATTTCTGGCGAAAAAAGTTGAGATATTACGCGAGTAGGCTTCTTCCGCAGGGGCGATGTAGTTGTAGTTTTTCCATCCATCTTATCGTTAACGTAGTCTTCTTTCTTCTGTAATGAGGTTTAGCAAAGGAAGGAAAGCAAAATATAGGGGTGGAATAACTATAAGTGGTGGAAAATTCTCTTCCTTAGATGTGCTCTTTCTTGGGATGGAAGATTCACAGATGAAAGGGTAGAAAAAGAACAACTTTGGCCGATCTTCGTGAAGCAAAAGGAACCGAGAGATCTCGATCAACGAAAGACTGGTAAAACCATTGGTGTGAGTGTTTTGCGGAGAGGGACTGCTGAAGAAAGTAATTGAGGGAAAGGACAGAGGGGAAGGCAAAAGAGGGCGGGGTAAGTTACCAAGGAAGGAAATAAATTGAGTTGAATTAAGACGCATGAACCTACCGAAAGGTAGAACGCTTATGTGTTCAGCCGACGCGACGGCGAGTTGAACTAACAGTTTAGATCCAATATCTAAAAGTAAAGTTGATGGATTAATCGCAATTAAAAAGTATACGCTTTGCTAAGATAACACAATACAGTTTAAGTCGTCGAATATGGAAATTTCAGTATTTTAATTGGCAGCATTGCACTTAGGAAAATGGGAAGCGAAAAAACAAAAAAAAATATTTTTGGTCTGACAGCCGTTATGTTTACTGATCGGTGACCAGCAAACCCCCAATTTAAATTCCCCGTTCAATTCACGTACTGCTTATCTTATGTATTTAATATTACGACTTTCTGTCTAAAGTTGTATCAGTATAAGAATATTAAATTATCACTCATTGTAAAAGATTTCCAAAAGATCTGTGTATTGAATTCTTGCGGTAAAAAAAACAAGTTTAAACCGATAGAAAATGACTGACTAAGCGAAATGTGACATTTTTCATTCATTCGGGATAGTAATGATTCAATGGATTAAATTAAAGCTTCCAAAGTAAATGAACAGCTTTCTCACAAGACACCACAAAATACAAATTTATGTAATTTTAATTTATCGCAAGCACGATTTAAATAAACGACTTAGAGTGGATGAACAGCAAGTAATTTCGGATTTTTTTTTCACTCTTGGTCAACATCTACTAGGTAATTCCTCAAATCTCTTTCCTTTATTCGGAAAAACGATAATGAAGATACTCGTAATGCATCAAAGAACATAAGAAACTTTTTGAATCTTGATTTAGACATACTAGGAATGCTATTTATGAATTAATTTAGTGTTGATTCTCGGTTCATCTGCTTTCTTCACTAATTCGTCATCCAGATCGATAAAAAAAGTCTTATAATCTCTGGAAATAATTGTATTTTTAGTCACAATATATTGACTTTCTATTTCAGATTTGTTCATCTTTTCTTAATTCTTCGAAACTGTCATACAGGGTGCGACAACATAACTACCTTTTTCGCATTAGAAAGCATTAAAAAAGGAATTTATGTTGCTGCACCCTGTATTAAATAACCTCACAGAGATGACACATCGTGGATCATTTTTAAATGGCCGTAAGTTGGATAATAATTACAATTAAAGTTCTGCGTTTTTACTTCTTTAGTCGATTCGTCTTTTATGGAAAGAATAAATCTTTCGAGGAACATCACCCAACATCTATATCGCGAATTTTTTTGCGATATCTTAACGGCATATGCAATGGAATGCCTTATAACATGTAACATGTGTACCACGAAGATAATGCTTCTGAATTTCGTATTCCATCGCTGCCTATTATTATTATTATTATTATTAAGGTATTTATTAAAGGCGAGATTGAGACTGGAAAGTCTCTCCTTCCATCTAACCTTTCGTCAATGGTATTATATACATAAGAATTTGTGTATATGTGAATAGAAATAGAGAGTAAAACTTTAGAAGGAGTGGAAGGAAAAAAAAACCTAAGGTGATATCTTAGGAAAACATATCTACAGCAGGAAAACACCCACAGAGAAGGGGGTTTGAAAAACCCGCGCAAACCTGCTAATAGTGCAAACTGAAAGATGTTAAAGAAAGCTGTGTATAACATGGAGATTACAAAAGCAATAGTACTTTAACTAAATTACAAATTAATAATAAAATAAAATCAGATACAGGAAAAACTACAATAGTAAACCATTAGGAAACAATTAATAATACGTAGTACGTAATACGTAGAGCACGATGCATTAATAATTAGTAGTTTCGTATTAGTGTGGCAAACTCTCTGCCGATGGACCCGAGAATCTAATTAGCACACGTATTTGAGCGTGGAAGGAGTGCATCTGGTCCAAGATCAGAGGGTGTCACCCCAAAGGGAACTAATTAGCTTCTTCCACATTTAATTATCGCGCCACTCTCCGGAGAATCCTTGCATTTCAAACGCGCGACGTAAATGGGAGTCGCTCTTATGACTAAGTATAAAACTTTTAACAAAGGAAAGTTTCTCTTTAAAAGGACTTCCTTTAGAAACTATTTCGAACCATTGGAGATTTCTCTCAAAGTGATGCTCCACAGTCGCGCAACTATTCAATTCCTCCAAGTCACTTGGGATGAACCAAGACACGAAGTGCACCCCAAGTTAGATGTTTACTTGCGCAATTTAATCTATTTGGCCGTGTTTTTAGCCGTGCAAATAATTTAAAGAAATGAAGAATGGTAGAATTGTTACTATCATTTTTGGTTGCTGATGTCAAATATTCGAAGAAGGAAAGCAAAATTGAATGTTTCACCATCTGAGAATTTATTAGGAGAGAGAAGGGAGGACTTGCTGGGAATTATACGTCTCAGTTGATGTCAGAGAAAGTGGGATTTTTGGGACCGAAAGAGTGAAAGCAATAAGTTTTGCGTCATTAGAGTAAAGAAGGGCAAAACGTTGGGTAGACGAAGAGGAAAAATAAAGTAGGAGAGTGCACATAAAGATCCAAAATATCAGTTAAGTTATATATTATTTTCAATATGTGCTCTGAAAATGAACGCTTAGAATCAGTAATACAATAATCCTTTATTATTATTATTATTATAATCCAGTAATCCTTTTTTTGTTACTCTAAGGAGGGTGAATTCACCTAGCTTACTCTTTAATTCCCAAGGCTTTTTAAGGAAAACAAATAACATGTAGTGGCATGCTATTGGAACTATGGTACATGTATTAAAATGTGTACCGAGACTAGAGACATGTATCTATAAACCTACCAAAAATTAAATATAACTTAATTTTTTTCAAGATGATAATTAAAAGTTGATGACTACCCCTCGTAACTGCTGAAGAGATGGGGAGATTATAAGCATAAGAGATGTAAAAGAATGAAGAATATATGTCATAAGGGCCTAATAGAATAGAGGCTAATAAAGAAGCCCTCCGACTACGAACGAAGAGATGTAGAGAAGTCAGAGGAGAATGCGAGAGGAACTGATCAGTTAGAGGGCTGATTTGCCCTCATTCGACCTCTCCCATTGCTTTGAGATCTTTAGGAGGACGGATAAGTCCCCGATCTAGAAGTGATTCGAGTCAGAGCAGATTTGTTAAAGGAGATTTCGACAGCACTGTTTCAGCCATGACAGAGTCACTCGAGTGCGCTTAAAGATAGATGACTATTTGTTGACTAGGAAAGGGGTTAGAAAAGGTAAAGAAAAGGCAATAGTGTGTTGTCCCACCAACGTATTGGTGGCAATAGGACTTCAAATAAACCTCGGCTATTCATCCATTTTGCCACAGTTGCATATTCGACTTTTACTCTCATGGAGTGGTGAGGAGGCTAAACACCTCACTCCCCATGCCACCCTGTAAGCCTCATTCCCAAATGGAGTTGAGGATCTAACCAACCGTTGTCATTGGGAATATTCAGACATTGCGGCCAACTCGTGTTTATGAACTAGTTTAAATGAATTGCTGAGGGAAAACTTACCTAAAGTGAAAGAAATTACGTATTTTCCCCTTATTCGACATTCGATCGAAGACGGAAACCATTCGAAAACGATGAAAACAATCGCGAGGACCGACTCTTCGGATTCCTCGGAGCAATCGCAAGGCTCATAGCAATTGGAGTTATCTATCTGGCGCGCGCCACTGGCGGCTTGCAGAGCCATTATGTAAATGACAGGTTGCTAGTGACCCTTCTCGAAGGAATGGCAGAATTATGTGCAGAGAATTAAGTTGAATAATAAAAGTGCGTTTAGGTTGGGAACCCCTAGAGAATGATGAGTCTATCTGTGAAGATAGGAAGAGTTGCAATCAACTAAATCTTGAATCGTTAAATTAAGGTGACGGTTGTGAATCAGTAAGGTTGTTCAAACGGGATGCAGTTGACCACCTCTGAGAATTCTTGCTGCTCGTTGGGAATGCAAGTCCCCTCGTGGCGTTGGTGGGAGACAAACACCCTTCGGTGGCGTATTTCAGACTTTGCGCCAGAAATAAAGGGAAGAGGCGCAGTTAAAGAAAGCCATAGAACGGCCACATAATTCACCAAAACATGATGCATAGGCGCTCGTAACGCCCTCATCTTTGCCTCACATAACAAAAAGGGTGATTTTCTGCAAGGAAAAGGCACACCTGCGCCCCTGACCTGTCATTTAAATGGGAAAGTTGGAATCACCACGCATCAAGATGCAATTTCACGCTTGTAAAGCGAGTTGATTTATATTTGAATATAAATAAACACACACACACATATATATATATATATATATATATATATATATATATATATATATATATATATATGTGTGTGTGTGTGTGTGAGTAGATTGTTGACTGCATTCCCTAAGCAGATTAGAGGTACCCAAAGGTTTCCTGATAAATAGAGTATTCATGTAAGCGATTTTATTTAGGCAAAATGAAATGTCAAGGCTTTATCGAGACATGAAAAGATATTGATAAATGTCGTTCATTATAGACTTTGGGTCTAAATCACTAAAAATTAGATAGAACACCACAGAATTTCGTAAAATAATCATGAAAATATTTTAAGGGCCGTTCTCACAACATAAAGTCGTCGTATAGGGTGGTGTGAGAGTAAACTTAGGTGATACTTTTTGTTTTGTACAATTTTTAGTTAGGCTTCCCTCAACCCAAAACAAAAATTTCCTATTCAACCGCTATTCCTCTAACTCCAAGTGATAAGCGTACAATTATCATCAAAGAATTTGATTCTCTCGAGTTTGAGCCGTAAATTGGGAATATCGGTAAAATTGATGGTTCCGCCTCACGAGATGATTATGTATGAGATTTAGGAACCTCTTCCATATGAACAAGACTACTGTCCTGTCCTGCTAGATATTTCTAAGTTTCATATTCCATATTCCATATTTACATTTTATTATATATTAATCATGTTCTTGCTACCATATCTTGATGAATGGAATATTGCTCATTTAAATAGAAATCTTTCTTCTATTCTGCAATTGTCTTGTTCATGGCTGTGATAAAACCTGCTGAGGTATGAGTTACTGAACGATAGAATTGCTTGAGGTATTTCTCCTTATGGAACGCTAAGAAAAGTCTTATCCGAAGAGTTATGTACTTCACTTACAAGGACAAGTTCCGCTTACTTAACTACCTCACTCCTCGTATTGCCTAGTAAGCCCCATCCCACCACTAGGGTAGTACCTGGTGGCTAAGGGAAAGGGTGTTAGAAGGAATTGAACCGATCATTGAGCTCTGAATAAATGGCAGACTTATAAGATTTATAATTTGGTTTTATATGTTATTCGCCATTTATGGCTCTTTTATGATGAGAAAATTACGTTTTATTTCATTGAAAGGCCAATTTCGCGTAAGAGTTGTCATTTAATTCGTTTATATTGCATCGTTATTAAAAATTTTAGAGAAGATTGCCAAAAATTTTTAGAAGGTAATTTAAGAATTATTATGAGTGTTTTAGTTTAATAAAACATAATTTAATGTCGCCATGCAATATCGTATAACAAAATTGGTTGTTCGAGTTGAATAACATTGGCATTAAAAGAACATTACGGTGGGTTTTTAAATGTACACTTTTAAGTATTTGATAAAATGTAAATATAATTCAGAATTATTAATACAAATAAAATTATTTTTCTAGGAATTGCATAAATCTTCCAGAAATAATTTACGTCATAAAAATTGCAAGAATACTGATAGCTAAAGTAAAAAGTGAAATTAATCCATTTTTCTTGACGAGTGCAAAGACGAAGCGCTGGACATTGTTCGATCATCGAGGTGACCAACTAACCCTCTCGCGTGGCATTCTCTCTTCCGTGCTTTTTGTGGGCAATGCTGTCAGAAGAGATTGATATGCAAATTGAATTTACTGTTAATTAGAATTTAAGGGAGTTCCTTCGTTGATTCTGTCTTTATCACCATTCGTTGAAAAACTTTCTTTGAATGCTAGTTGTAAGTAGGAGAATGATAAAATATAATAAAGAAAATATTGATGCAATCTTTAGAGAAAGGAGTTGGGCGCTATCAATTAAAAACTTAGATTAACGTAAATTTTATTGACATTCCTCGAATGTTTTTCATTGAGCCCTGATATATAGATCATTAAAGCTAATGAATGAGATTATTAAAAGGGTTGGAGAATACTAACAAATGCGGGAAATAACAGAGAATTAAGCATGAAAATGAATCCCATAAGAACTTAAGTATTGAGATAGAAATAGGGGAGGCCAAGTTAACAGTAAGGGGTTTATTTAGCAAACCGAAACTTCCGTAGGCAAAGAAATATTTTGTTAAACATTAAGTGAAGCAAAAATAAAGAGCTCAAATCAGAGAGACTAAAGCACAGTATCTTGAATCTTTCGAAGAGGGAATAATAAGCTGAATTTGTGAAACACGACGGTAAAACTTTTCTAAAATTTTTAAAAGAGCTACAAAAACAATTATTGCATTATTTTGAAATGGAAAAATCTGATGTGGCCAACACATGACTTTCTCCGTATTTATTGAAAACATAAGCCTATGCCGGTAATATATAAATAACTCCAAAACAATGAGTGTTATAGGAAAATGTTTCATACAACATTTGTAATAAAATACATTATCTATAACTTTGGTACATAATTGTATATACCTACATTGCATTCCGATAGAGATATATATGAAAAACGTCCATTTCTGGATAAACAACAACTTCCGGTTAACCATTATTCAAGAATAACTCCTAAACAATCAGTGTACGTAAATGTTTCATACAAAAGTTGTAGTAAAGTACATTATCTATAACTTTTGTATGTAATTGTATATACCTACATTGAATTTTGACAGAGATATGTATGAAAAACTTCCATTTCTGGGTAAACAATAACATCCGGTTAACCATTATTGAACAATAACTCCCAAACAATCAGTGATACGAAAACATGTTTCATACAAAAGTTGTAGTTAAGTACATTATCTATAACTTTTGTATGTAATTGTATATACCTACATTGTATTCTGACAGAGATATTAAAGAAACACATTTTTGTTCCGGTTAAACCAGAACTTCCGGTTAAGCGATATTCACCAAAAACTAATCAACTCTTGGCATTGTTAATAAAATACTAAATATGAATTTTGAAAATGATCGGATAATTACTTTTTAAGATAGAGCGCCCACAAACGTTTTTACCACAAACAGACAGACAAACACACACGCACACATACAGGCACACAGACAGAAATGTTCGGGAAAATAGTGAAAACGAGCTCTATGGGCCCCAAAAAATTTATTTCCGTCAAAATCTGGAGGTCGAATTTTTTTGCGAAAACAACACTTTCTCTATACTACGTATAGGGAGAAAGTAAATATACTGTTGTCATCTGAACATGAATTTAGAAAGTTTACATTAAAAAGCTCCTGGATGAATCTCAGCCAACATTAGGCTTGACATTTGACCTCTCCAAGGACTATATCCAGTCTGGTATTAATTAATGGAAGGATAGGAGAAAATCGTTGAGGTATTATTTATAATAACACATAGCCACGAACTAAGAAAGTATGGGACTGGAAACTGCTGACATTTTTTGGTTCCCTTAATGTCCGCATCCGCGAGATGGCAGCACTGAAGTTCGTCCTTTGAATCTTATGTGGAGTAAACGGTGAAAAGACACGATTATGATACATATATAATAAAGAGTAATATTTACCAAAGTTGGAATTAAGAGTAATTCTTTTATCCATCAATAGGTACTTTTGAATTGAATAAAAAACATTTGAATAAGACGGATTAATTAGCAAATCCGAAGAATAGTTGCTTGCCTTATGTGCAAAACACAGGTAACTTTGTCGCCGTAAAAACATTCTCCGTAAATCACTGAAATGCAATGAACCGTAGAATGGGGTGACTTTGGCCGTTTTTTTTTATTTTTATTTTATATTTCTGTATTCAATTACATTCTCTATGCTCAGAAAATTTAAATTACACGATGGCAATTCTTATTCATGCAAATCTAAATATTTTTCTTAAGCAACGGAATTTGTTTAAAAAAATAAAGAATAGCGGCCTTAGGCACCCCAAACGATGGGGTGACTTCGGCCACTAAATATGTTTCCTAAATATAGCCTATAAAATTAAGTATATGACTATAATTACGACCATTAATATATCATAAAATCTTTAAATTATTATTTTAATTAATCTTTCTTTAATAGGTACTGCGATAAGAAGTTATTGTCTCATAATAACGTTTTTCCACTTAATTTATAAATTTTCAAAAGAAAAATAAATTTTTACATTTTTTTTCCTCCAAAAACAAAAAGAATGAAAAATTCTTGTAGAAAACTTCTACTCACTGTCACTCAAACCCTTTTAAAATATTTTTCAAGCCTTAGAGTCAGTGTTTTGTTTCTACGAATGAATCTCCGAACCCAAACAATATCTGGAATTTTTGTCAAAGCACTGAACATTTACTTTTTACTGTTCAAATACGTTTGTACTAAAATTTGGATATCACGAATACTCATAAAAAATTAACAGCACTTCCACTAATTTAATCTCTTTTTCACGAAGAAGCACTGTTTGGCCTCCAATTGTCTTCAAATGTTTCCCATCTTGCTGAGTGTTACTGAGAGAAGTTAACAGACTGAGGTTTCGTAGACTTGTCTCGAGAATGCACGATTTTCAATTTAGTTCCCAATGACAATTGTACTGTCAATGTTGCAAGGAGCAAGACGGATTTGCTGGCGATATGTCAAGACAATCTAAATTCTAAAAGGCAGGAAAAGATAGCTACTTTGTGAAATTTTAGATATTGTACTGCAAATTTACAATTTGCGGAGCAGTGCACGCGTGGCCGAAGTCACCCCTTTCTCCGTAACGTTGATGTAAGTTGGAAAGTGCGACCACATTGTGTGAGTTGGAGATCTTCTTTGTCGTTACTGCGCTTGAAGACTTTTGATATATTTTAAGATATCCTTAATCTTAAAAATGCCTGGTCATCATTGTATTGCACCAGATAAAGAAACACAGCAAGTGTGCTGTTTGCATTAATTCATCCGGGGGCATTCTCTTGCCATCCAGTAGCAAAGTTAACAAATATGAAAAGTATGGGGGGTTTGGTTCATCCTAATGTAAACCTTCATACTTTCATCCTCAAAGAGGAGGAGCAATTTGTAAAGCACTGTGAGTCAAATGATGTGCTTGAGTGCATAATTACAGAGTTAAGCTCGGTTCACACGGTGTATGTTTTGTAGCTGGATTTCTTTGCGTGGATCTCTGCATGCTCGCTAGCAATAAATAGTTCAGCTAGCAACGCATAGGGGCATAGGTGTGTTGTTTAGTAGTCTGCTGTTTTGCGCGGCATTCTGAAAGTCGTTATGAATGCTGTCGTAGAAATTACGAGAAGAAGACGTTTAGCTGTTGCTGCTATTGTGTTGGCTTTGGAGGCCAAGAGAAAAGGAGAAAGAAAAAAAAGGCTGTGTAGTAGAGAATGGTTGTTACAGAGAAATTCAGGAAAATATGTATTAAGTATGCTATACAAAGAATTAGGGTAAGCAGATATTTCAGGTGTATACGATGTAAATTTTCTGACTGGTTTTATTTTTATTATTATTGTATATAATAATATTATTTCTAAAATTTTATCAGAGAGAAGTCGTCCGCAATTCCTGCAACTCTGGTTTGTTTAGATCACGTGACTTTCTGCTCAATGTTGATTGGATGGCACGAGCAGCCATCAGCGAAACATGCAGGTAATATAGCACTTGTGGCACTTGTCCTATTGCTCAAAATCCAGCAAGGGAGCATGCCCAGCAGCAGGCAGACACCAAATTTTCGTGGTAGCGAGCATGCAGGGCTCCACGCAAAGAATCAAGCTAGAAAACATACACCGTGTGAACCGAGCTTTACTTGAAGATGATGAAGAGATAACTTTCCCATGCTTTGAGCACGGAAGTGAAATCATAGCATATATAATAAAATATTATGTGACTATGAGGATTAGACAGCATGCAAAGTTTTTAAATTTGGAGGCTGTTAAAGAAAATGCAT
Organism: Sympetrum striolatum; assembly: GCA_947579665.1. NCBI lineage: Eukaryota > Metazoa > Arthropoda > Insecta > Odonata > Libellulidae > Sympetrum > Sympetrum striolatum. The sequence goes on along the minus strand of OX388351.1, from coordinate 71,558,187 downwards.
CGAAAAGGCCTCCCCAAGATGAAATGCAATCCACGGCAGTCATTAAAATTTGATACTTTTGGATTTATGTATGTTTCAACAATATTTGACCGTTTACTCATTTCCTGGAGACTATTTCTGGGAAATTAGATTTTTTTTCAGGAAATGTATATACGAGGGTGGTCTGAAAAGTTTCCCACCCCAGATTTTTCAGATTTCTTCAGAAAATTTTCAGAAAACATGTCAAGAAATGCTAAAATGTCGGAAACTTTTCAGACCACCCATGTGCATCCTGCGATTCTAGTTTTAAAAGGCCTAGTTGAAAGTAGATGTAACGTTGGTAATTTATTAAGGATCAATTATTTTCTGTGTATCCAAGCAGAACACTTCGCTGATCTACGAATAATGTTTTCACAAGTCACTTGTGGTGTGCCCTGAAGGCAACCTGCACTTATTCTTCTGATTTACTAATTTGCCCATTTTATTCAATTGTTTTAAGTACTTATCAATGGATAAACCACTAACTCTGAATTCCATCTTTGGTATATACTACTCCCGAAAAGAAAAAGAGGGAAAAAGTATCATAAACGTGCTGTTTTTTCCATTTACCTCATATGAGATTATGGTTTCTAAGGGCGAGCGTCAGTGCTGCCATCTCGCGGCTGCGGACATTAAGGGCGTCAGCCGATTGTACAGTCAGCATACTTCAGGGGCGTGCACATAGCATTGGTAAAACACATTTCAAGTAACATTTCTTTTAAGCTGACTGCTGGTATATACCTTTTGAGTATATAATTCGACTTTATATCAATTTAATCGAGTTTTCGTTTCCAAAAGTTGACCAATGTACGCATATGTTCAAATAAATCCTCATTTTAGGCAGAATTGAGAACGATCTCGGTCAAAATTCAACCTGTGAACTTGGAACTGAGCGAATTTTAAATTTGACAGCAAACAAGAAAAAAGAAACCATCGAGTCATTTCAAAAATACAGTCTGATTCATTTATGCTAACATAACAAAAGCATATTATAAAAATTTTAAAGCACTAAGCACAATGTGCATTGCGCATTGAATTTTACAAGTGAAAAAATGAAATATATCGTACTACTAAAAAATAAATACAATTTCTGCAGGAAAGAGAAATTGTATCCGTAACGGAAGATCAGTCACTAAGAAAGGCGAGAGGCAGTTCAACAAGGAAAATTAAAGTGATTTATTTATTTATTCTCATTTAATTTATTTATTACTTTATTAAATATTTTAAACCTGTACAGTACAAAGTAATACATTATCAAGCCGTACTTTTCTTTGTCTGACATAGTTTTCTCCCTGATTCCCCATGCTCCCCTTTCTGCTCTGATATGTCACATTTTTCCACTTTTCATAATAAATATTGCCTTTCTCAAACCTTGATTTGGATTTTTTCTTATTTCCTTTGACATTGTAATATTCTTCCGCTTTTTTATCCTCTCTTTAATATTCTTTTTTTCCTTATTCAGTCGAGATAGCTATATATATTCTATTTTTATTTATCAAATTATGCTTATATTTTCCTAGTTAACTTATTTATTTTCATTCATTTTTAAAGCCTAATTTTCTTTTATCATTTAATTGGTGTATAAGATATTATATTCGGACTATCGATTTATCGTGAATTTTATGGAAAACAAAAAATGTCGTTTCTATTTCATATTTTTTATGCGATTGTATTCAAATTTTAGTTTCTTTTAATTTCACTAAGTTTATAATAATTACTCCGGCTGTAATTTACTGTATTTCTTCAGGACTTCTTATTTATTTAATTGTAAGGACTACAAGTAGGGTCTAGGCCAGGTGGTATTTTCTTAGGGGAAGAAAATACATTACCCTGCGTGGTATTCACCCCAGTTGAGAGGAAAACCCCCAAAAACCTTTCAAGGGCAGTACATCGTATAATGTACAATTAAATTCATACAATCAAAGCATACAAGTAATTACTATATACAATAATGCAATTAAATACTTATAAAACTAAAAGTTATAATATTACCTTTAATATTACAAACAATTATAACTAGACAAGAGATAATATATGTATGTATTTGGCAGTGAATACTGTATGTGTTGTATATATTATTTGAATTTCCGTGTTAATATTTCTAATTCGTAATGAGAGTACATGTTTTAACTTCGTTCAGTTTTTATTCCGAATATGTTTCTGCCGGTTTTCCACATCCCTTTTTTCATGGATGTTTTCCTGCAGTGGACAATTTTATATAAGATTCACTTATTCACTTTTTTAAATCAACAACTAGATTTTCCAATTCTGCATTAAATTAACTTCTTATATTAACTAATTATATCTATTTTAAATTGAAGATGAGTTAAATAGAAGGGGAGACTTGTAGTTCTTAATTTACACCAAAATACACATAAGAGGTTTAATATCTCCAAAAGCCGTGTTTGTCGGCATTCCTCCTCTTACTATCCGGTAGTCAGAGAAAGCAAGAAAGGAATGCCGCACTTTAATTGTACCCAAAAGTCTATTCAATAGCAATGCTACCGTCCTCAGGGGTCATAAAATAAAGAAGTACAAAAAGAAAGAGGTTATTTATGCACATGAAAAGCGATGGAAACAAGTTATGGGTGGTATCTTAAGCGCAGGAACACAAATCGTCACGAAAATGAGCTTGGCACAAATATGTATATTCAAGGTATTCCAATATAATTAACATTTAATAGTATTATAATTAAATAAGAAAATCTAAACTGAGTGAGTGAAAGTTTTATTTGGAATGCATAAGAGCTGAAAATGGCCAATATTTGCAATGCGCGTACCTTTCTCCCGGAAGAATCCATTCGTCTTTCCTCCATTTTTCAACAGCTAAAGCAGAAAAAGGGCCTCATCACGCCCTTGTCACCCTAATCCATGCGATACTCTTAACCACCTGTTCCTTTCTTTCCTCCAAAGTGTTAATCCTCCAATTCTTTCTTCATTATCTCATGAATACTCTCTCGACACTGCTATTCTTGGCTCAGTGTTGCTCTTGGCTAATTATTTTTTTAGACTGGATCTTCTTTCCAGTTGCTTCGGTTCAAGAAGATGTGTCGCGATGCTCGTGGGCCGTACGATTCTGAATGTCCCGTTGGACTATTCTCTCCTCAAGGTTTAATACAATACTAAGCATTGATAAATGAAAAAGCAGATTCTTGTCGGAATCTAGCCTAAAATCGGAGTCAAATTCCATAGACAAGTTGCCTTTTGATAAGTTAAAAACGATCTTAGATCTTATTATCTTACATTAGGAAGACATACGATGTTCAGAGGAATGTCTACTCATTCATTCGCCGATTCAAGAGTCCATCTAATGTTACATTCCTGAAATAAATGTACACAGATTAATGAAATTAATTAACTCTGAAATTACATCATCTAAAGGCTTTTTAATTTTAGTAGCAGCTATTTCAGCTCAACGGACGTAAAAACTTCAACAAACCAACTTTTAGAAATTAGCTTTAAGAAAAGAACAACAGACTCGAGGCTCCTCCATAGCAAATCTCAAGGAAGAAGTCTTGTTTCCCAAAATCGTATATTCGTATGTTCTGGCGAAATAGATCGTATGAGCATTTAAAAAATCCTTATTCTTTCTTCCCAGTTGAGAATCATGGGGCACTTCAATCACTAAATAGTTGTATAATATTACATTTTATCACATAAGAAAGAGTGTGTGAGATCTACATTGGCAATTTTAGGTCATTAGGAAATAAGCATTGGCAAGAAAACATCCCAACTCAGCAAAAAAACTCCTTAATTCACCTCAATAATGCATTGAATGATTAAAAATGTTTATTTGTTTATTTTCTCTTGTTGTCTTTTAAAATTTCCCTAGAAACTATGTTTTTGATTATTTTCAGTGTATTAGACCTTTTAATATTTCATTTGTATGTATTTATTAATGTAATTTCATTTTCTTCATTTCTTCGAAATTTATCTCCCATTGTTCAACGTTTACTTTAATTCATCTATAATTAATGTCATTTTAGTAAAGCTGATTTATTTTATCTGATTGTTTGTAGTGCAGTTACGTTTTTTCCACTTTCTTTTTGTACAATTTTTATATTTTCACTGCCTATAATAACTCTTTTCTTTCTCCTTCATCAAAAATATAGTTTTCTATCAGTAGGTTTCGCAGGTTTTTCACACTCCCCCTCTTGTAAGTGTTTCCCTGCAGTGGAATTTTTTTCCTGAGCCCTCAGCTTAGGTTTTTAAATCCACATATTACTTTCCTTCGTGTACTTTTGCAAACTATCTCTTTCTTTCTGTTTCGCATATGACGATGAGTTAGGTGTAAGAAGAGACTTTCTAGTCTCAATCTCGACCGAATTAAGGCCATTTATTATTATTATTACGAGGATTTGATCGTATAAAGATCATTGCTCGTATGAGAAATCATGAAAACAAAATTGAGTTTTCTAATGGAAACAATATAGAGGTTTTATACGCGTAATTGTAAATACTCTCCATCTCTCTTTTATCTCTCACATTTCAAAAACCACTGCGTCTATTGCTATTATTACGAGCTACAAACTCATTTCGTTGAATTTCGTTTATAACTGAAGAAGTACCTAAAAATGCATAATCTAAGATGGTGCAGCAAATATTACGATAAATATATTCCCCTGTATTTCTTATAAAAGTCATTACTATTCCTTCTGTGATGTTTATAATAAAAAACTATCGAGTATAGTTTACATACTTATTAAGCAAATTGCGTTACATTCTCCATTGTATTTCTTGGAGTCGCTGGGATATTCCTTAGTTTAACATCAAAGTTTCACTTCCATAGGGCAACACTGGTGAATGCTTTCGTTGAAGGCCTACCTCTTCAAGACCATTGGTATTTTCGGCTTCAAAAAATACACATTTCAGCACAAGGTGCTCCAGCCGACTTATGCCCTTCTGTTTACTTAATTTATTCTGTTGTTCTGTCCTGTAGTTACCAGTTGTCCCGGGTACGTGTATTCTGAGCCTTGAGGTATCTCTCGAAGTTGTACCTTACCACCGTAAGAGTTACACCTTGCCTTTGTTTTGGTCAAGTGTATCCCGAGTTTTTCGTCCCGCCTGTGTGTTATTCTTGAAGTCCTGAAGTTAGATCTCCCTCATTGGCTGCGAGTATATCTTCTGCAGGTGACTGATATACTCTCCATTCACCCGCAGGCCCTCCATCCATGGTTTTCCAAACTTCCTCCGGCCGTAAATAAGATGGGTGACGCCTTGCATTACCCCTTCATTGCCTCATAAAAGTATTTCAGTTCAAGAAGGAAAATGAGCGCATTGATTACAATTGGTTGCGATAAGCACTTCACTGGGAGCAGAATGAAGGACTGAAAGAAGAAAGCAAAGCCACGGCTTTCTTTTTTTTTTCTCGATAAAGGGATGAGAAATTGCGAAGTGAAACATTCCGGAGTTGGAAAAATCGAAAGGAGGGAACTTTTCCGTAGGGTTTGCCCTTTTAATGTCTCCTCCGTATGAACGGGGATCTTCATCATTTCTCACCGCCTTAATCTCCCAAAGAATCTCTTAAGGAATGGGAAGATATGTCGCCCCTTCCAACTAGTTAATCGTTTCTAATTATTCTCTTTCTCTGCCGATAAATCCAGCCATTTTCAACGCGTTCCTTTGCCCTCGTTTTCACCTCTCCAACATCCATTCCTCTTTTTTTCTCTCTTTCTTCATTTATCTGTTGATTTTATCGCTCATTCTTTTCTTTTGCATTTTCGGTCCAAAACAGTGGATAAGCAAGGCCGCATTTCGATAGTTCTTTGTCTTTCGAAAGACACTCGGAAGAGTTCCGAAATTCAATTTATCGTCTGAATACTTGGATTCAAAGGATACATTTTTACGAAATGTTTTTCTATCGCATCCACTTCATCCCATTCCCTTCTTTCTGTTTCAGCCTCCTCAGGCCGTTTTAAATTTACGCTGATCTTGGGTTACATTTCATCGGAAAGAAATCCCTGCTACATTAGAGTAACGTATTATTTCAAAATTTCAATTTCATATGATCTCAGTTTAATGAAATTCGAATTTGACGCATTTTATTGCAAAAAAGGAGTGAATAATTCGTCATAACTATGAATGTTTGACATTTGATGAAATACTATTTCCTTGAAAGGTATTAATTTAAAGACCGAGATATTGATAAAAACTTTGTAAATGATATTGCAATGAATAGTTTTCCATTATTTATAACAAAGGTTTTATCACATCAACTAAATACAAGTGTATTATTACATTTTTGTGGAAAATACAAAATCTGCGGTTTAATTTCATTAATGGCGTTCCACCTAGTAAAGTCAGTTCAAATCGATTTTATAATACAAGTCTTTGTCTTTTTTCAGTTTTTCGAATCGTTTTTACTTATTTATAATCTGAATACTTAACGAACTTTTACCAAGCGAAATGATGTTTATAATGTATATATGTTCAGTGCGTCTATTATGTTCATATAATTTAACATGTAATTGACAAAACTAGTTTAAGCTAGTTAGAACTCTATAACTCAATTCTAAATTACTTATATATTATTACTTATATGTTATTACTTTTGTGTCAGAATTTTATGTTAATATACTAAAACTTGCTCTTTTTTGTACATTCTAATGACTTTATTTTTTTCTTGTCTTTTATATAGCTCTTTTATCTACTACCATATTTAAATTTAGTTTTCTATTCTAAGTAGGTTTCGCAGGTTTTTCACACCCCCTTCTTTTGAGGGTGTTTTCCTGACGTGGACATTTTTTCCTATGCTCTTAGCTTAGGTTTTTAATCCCACATAGTAGTTTTCTACTTTTGCAATCTATCTATTTCTTTCTGTTCCAACATGACAAAGGGTTAGGTGTAAGAAGAGACTTGATAGTCTCAATCAGGCCCTGAATAAAGTCCTTTATTATTATTATTATTAGTATAAGAAAGTGAAACTCGTATTATATGGGAAAACCCACCAACAGAACTGAAATAATGCAAGTTATATTTATGAGAAGCTGTTCAATAAATGCTTCACTTGAAAAAGCAGTGGTTTTGCACATGGTTGGGTAGGATTACCTTACCTTACGGTGACTAATGGATGGGATGATGACGGGGAAGTACCCAATATTTAATATAACCGTTAGAAAGAGAAATAAAAAATGGACATAGTCTGAACATATTTTACTGCATTAGCATTTTATTATGCTATGTAAAATATTTTTCGATAATTCTAAATTCTTGATTGAACTGTGACATGTGAGATATGAATTAGAGAAGTGAAGACGGTCTAAAAACATAAATAGGCAGGTCAATGGTAAAATGGATAAAAGTTAAATCAGCCTGCTAATATTAAAACCAGTGATTTATATTCAGTTGACATAGTAATTAAATTTTAGTAGCGAACTTCTCGGTCTGAAAGACAGAACTCAATTTAACTCGTTTACCAATTAGTAAATTAATTACTGGATTTATCTGATCCTTCTAAGTCAGAATACGCAAACATTGAATGAATTAAAATTGAAGATATTTAAAATTAAACTGAAAGAAAGTGCCCCGTGCAGCAACATTTTGATTGTTGGGAAATTGTCGGTGGTGGTGTCGGTGAAAGAATTGTTGGAGGCGAATTGTTTAACATTTAATGATCCACTCATGGAATCAGAATAAACGGACATTGAAGAAATTGTCTTCAGGAGGTGTCTCCTCTGTAGACGAAGGAACGACTTTGCTAAGATTTATTTTAGGAATCTCAGGGAAAGATAAGTTTAAAAATGAAAGGACTAAATTCAGTTTTGCGATAGAAGTGAGATCTGAGAACTAATACCAAAATAAACTTACTTAAGTTACCGAGGTGGGATGAATAAATATATACGCCACTGCGATCTTTTTAATCGACATCAGGAATAGAAATAGAAGTCGAAGATAAAACACTCTCAAGAGATGTTCGGCCTACTTTCTCGAATTATGGAGGTACTACTCCTTTCGAAGAACTTCCGCCGCAACTTCCCAAAGAGCGCTTCCTCTCGTTTCCGGTTGATTCTTCCCAATGTCCGAAGAGACCGGATTTGCATTCGGGAGGATTGTTATTTAATGGAGTAAATTGGCGATATTTGCGATCATCCGACGATATTTTGAGGCATATTATACCGTCGAATGTACATTATTCGTTTCTATGCTTGCAATGGCGGGAAATGTATTTTACTTTGTCTTTGTTTAGCGTTCGATTAGCCTCTCTCTTTATGTGGCAGACGGCGGAGGAGACGAATGTCAATACAGCGCTCGGGTTGATTACTTCACAGAATCCTCACGTAGATATGAATTTGAGAGAGTAAAAGTAAAATTTTCCTGAATTTATAGTTATTCTTTGGTAACCTATTTACGTAAATGTCTCCTAATAATTTGGGCACCATCGTAAAAGTTGAAACATATACATTAATGACATTTTCTCTTTCGACTTTACAACTTCATTGGTGAATCAATATGATCCTAATTTCTGTTACATCAGTTTTTTGATCCAAACAGCATTCCCAAGGATGAGCAAATATGAAACTTGTGTGCCATCCATTATTTCTATACTTTAATCATCTTTCATAATATTTATCCTTATTGACTGCAAAATATGCTCACACTCCTCCAATTACGGCCATTGAGAAGTGTTAGATCATCTCGAAAGTAATATAACGCCATCTTTTGTTTATTACTATTATAAAGTGGTAACGCAGCTCGAAGTTTTAAGAGACATAAAAAATCTCAATCCCAAAAGGCAGGATTTATTAGTATTTAATAAAATTTAAGCTTAAATTCTACGAATGGTTACAAAGATACATGACCACACTCTTCTTAAAGAAACATCTTCTAAACGACTGAGACGCGCGTTGAGCCTCATAAAGAGTCTTTGCAATTCATCACGCTGAATGAATGTTCGAGTTTGATTCGGTTGTATTGATTTAGCTTTTAACTATATTCTCTGCGTCGTAGGAGAAATAAATGCAGCAATTAGAAATGTACGGAAGGGGTGGAAAGGCTTCCATGCGACTATGTTGCATTTGGAATAGAAAAACGCGAGGATAAAATCCGGTGCAACTTCAAGATGACCATAAAATATTCCAAAAGTGGGTTTTCAAGCAAAAGGTGTGCGTAATGGACAATCGTCCCTCCTCTTCAGTGAGCAATATTTTCCTCACGAGACTCCATATATTCCGCAAGAGCAGCGCAAGGAATGGAGTAAAAGGAGAATTGGGTCGGAAGTAATTCGCAAGATGCAATGTTTTCCAGAAGAGGAAGTGAAATATTTGCGTCGAGTGGAGCGATATGCATCTGTGGAAATGAAAGGACTCCAATCATTGCTCCGAAAACACCGCTCACCCAAACCGTAAATCTCCCGGGCTTACTTAATTCCATCCGCGGATTTATGCTCCCGTTTACACTTTCAGCGTTCTGCTTCTTATTTTCCGTAAACTTGATTCGAACGTAAACGCTTATACTTTAAAGCGGTTCGTTTTCGGAGAAGGCATTCTTGTTTGCTCGCAACAAATTCTGATGCTACCAAACGCGGAATTTGCGAATTCAGCTTGGATTCTCTGAAATTATTCTATTCAATCCAGCAGACTGGTTGGATTCTCAACATGCCCATCGATTCCTACCTTAAGCTTTGGAGATGGAATCCCTTGACCAGATGAGGAGTGAGGCAGGTTTCTTCGAAAAATTCAATAAGTAAAACTAGTCAACGTCAACAGTAAGGCCCTGAGAATAAGACATTATAACATCCGATGAGCTATCAGAACGAATTTCATTACCACTCATTCCTCAGTCAGTAGCTCTCATTTTGTCCAAGCCATAATGATCATTTTTATTTGTTCAATGACATACAAAGATGTCCAAGACAAGTAATGTAATGCAGTTAATACATATACTAATTAGTAATAACAAATTCTAAATTACAAGTGGTTACAGCAGGATACACTTACTAGTATACATACACAACTATTTCTTTCTTTAAAAACAATCATCAACACTATAGAAAGTCTTATAAAGCAAGTATTTTTTAAGAAATTATTGGAAATACGCACCCTTAATTTCCATCAGCTAATTTGTAGCATTTTTTATATTAAAAAAAACATTATTACACAGCATCTCCGATTCAAACCAAACCTATGCTATGGGGTCCTCAAATACATCTCCCTCTAGCGCTATGATCATGAACATCTGATCGTGTTTTATCTATGTTTTGATGAATATAATTAGCACATGCATATATGCATGCTGAAGGAATTGTTATTATATTCAACTCCTTAAAATGTGGTTTGCATGATTCTCTCCCACCAATTTTTCTAATTTCCCTAAGAGCTTTCCATAAATAATTATTTATATATAGTATAGTTGACTGAGATTCATCCAGGAGCTTTTTAATGTAAACTTTCTAAATTCCTGTTCAGATGACAACAGTATTTTTACTTTCTCCCTGTACGTAGTATAGAGAAAGTATTGTATTCGCAAAAAAATCGACCACCAGATTTCGACGGAAATAGATGTTTTGGGGCCCATAGAGCTCGTTTTCACTATTTTCCCGAACGTGTCTGTATGTGTGTCTGTGTGTCTGTCTGTGGTAAAATAGTTTGTGGGCGCTCTATCTTAAAAAGTAATTATCCGATCATATCCAAACTTCATATTTAGTATTTTCCTAACAATGCCAAAAGTTGATTAGTTTTTGGTGAATATCGCTTAACCGGAAGTTCCGGTTTAACCGGAACAAAAATTTGTTTCTTTAATATCTCTGTCAGAATACAATGTAGGTATATACAATTACATACAAAAGTTATAGATAATGTACTTTACTACAACTTTTGTATGAAACATGTTTTCGTAACACTGATTGTTTAGGAGTTATTCTTGAATAATGGTAAACAGGAAGTTGTTGTTTATCCAGAAATGGAGGTTTTTCATACATATCTCTGTCAAAATGCAATGTAGGTATATACAATAACATACAAAAGTTATAGATAATGTACTTTACTACAACTTTTGTATGAAACATTGTCCTTTAACACTCATTGTTTTGGAATTATTTATATATTTCCGGCATTGGCTTCTGTTTTCAATAAATACGGAGAAAGTCATGTGTTGGCCACATCAGATATTTTCGATAACAAATGGAAGATGATACACTTCTCGAAATGTGGGGAGGCAGTTCTAATATAGGATTCATAGGAATCGTTGGCATTAAATAGGATTCGCATGGGTTGATAGCAATCCCATCGCTGTTCTTTCCGAGGTCTTCCCGTCCGATCTCATTTCCTTTCTTTTCGTACGGTTTCTTTCATTCTCATTCCACTCTCTCCGTTCTCCAATTTCTTATTTAACTGTATGCTGATCTAAGTTTAGCGACTAATTATGGTTTGTCTCATCTCCGTGCGATCATTCCAAAACACTTATCGAATCTACGTTTATTGATTCAAGTTTTGAAAAGGGAAACTTAAAATGTAATCGGTCTCGAGAGAAATTATTCCTGCTGCCTAGATTGATGAAAAGGATTATATTTCGTGTTATTTGTTATTGTTGAGAAGTTGACGTGTGTTTTAATTACATTTGTATCAGCCTTACTCATGGTAGCGATAATTTGAAAGTTATTAGGGAAATCGAATAAGGATTTGATCTACGTCACTACATATTTTGAATGCTTTGAGAATTGTTATTCGTCCTTTTGAAGCGTGGATTTGCTGATTACTTTCAATAATCCCAATATAATAATTAGGCTCAAGAATAACTGCAAATGCCTCACCAACTGCCTCACCTCACCTCGCCAATAAAGGGTCAAATAAATAAATAAATAAATATTGATCGTCCTCCAAGGTGTGTGTTAGCTAGAGATGGCCTGCGTACATTTATTTACAACCCATTTAGTCGCAGGTATGGATTAATGGATGTTGTCCGCCCAAAGATGTAGAATTGAACTATTTTGCGCGTTGTTTAAAAAAATAACCAGCTTAATGTGCTAATGCTGTTTATTTTTCGTTTGTCTCCTTCCCGTGTCTACGATAACATCCTTCGGTATTCTGGAGGTCGTCTTCACCTCCAAGATGGTTGAAGATGCAATATTTATTTTGGTATTCTTCCATTATTTTCAATTAAATTTAAATATAATGGCTAAATTTCTTTAAAACCCTTTTCTCATCTTCTCCTCCTCCATTTTATATATTCGTAATTCTTTCTGATTTTAATTTTTAGCAGATTTTCGTTTGCAGAAATAGAGGGAATATCACAAGAAATAGGTAGTAAAAGGGCAAAGGATGCGACGGTTGACTGTATGTACTCGCTATCTGCGTACCCACGAATCCGAGAGCCTCGTCCGGGACTTTTGAAATTCATTTTACAAAATTTGGGAGTTTCGGAAGAGCGGCTTGTAATCGATAGAAAAATTCCGTCTCGAGTTACTGGGATGGAAGCCGTTGGGTGATTCGCTCGCATTGAGGGCAGGACACTTGTATTAGCACGGGATCGCACAGGACACTTAGCGCGGGGAGCACTTGTTTATCAGCTCAAGTTGTAGCACTCTGCTTTCCCATTGGTCGCTCCTTTAATCTGCTGCAGACCGGAAGGCCTTGTTTATACGAGGCGACGTGTCCAACGAGTAATCGATACCGATAAAGTTGTTTTGCTGCGTATTCACCTGAGAGTAATTTAATAATTATATTCACTTCTTGCGCATGCTTTTATGATGATGAATAACTGCTGAAAAACTATGGAAAAATGTGGTACTGTTTAAATCGATACGGCTTCCTCCACGAAATAAACGTATATTTAAAACAAAATTACAAAAGTAACTTAATTATGTATTGCTGAATTTGAGTGAGTGTGTTCTATTACTAATTGTGATTATGGTGATATTGTTTTTAACCTTTGGTATTTGTGGGGCTTCTAGTGTTTGCTATTTGGAGTGTTCGTATGTATTTTGTAGGCCTTACTTGGGTGTATAAGGCAAGACAATAGTCTAACTACTGGATGCATACGTAATAATAATAGTGGTTAGTATATATGTAAAAGTATCTGAACTGAAAAATAAGCAGAAAAAAATTGAAATTTCTACCTGAATATGTCTAATTAATATGATATGATTATATATGATATAATGATTGTTGGGTATTATATTCCAGACGACATGTAATGACTGTTTGTTATTACTTTTAGACGAAATGCAACGACTCATGTAATGATGTAATGCATGGAGATGTATTAAAGTTGCCACAGTACAGTTGTCTAATTGTAACATATACATGTGTAATAATAATAATAATCATGAATTTATTTCCATTAAGAGCACAATATAAACGTAACTAAAAAATTGTTAATATAATTGTTCATAGTACCACTCAAGTGACTATATAGTGCTGGCATTTGAGAACCGTAACGAAGGACATTTATTTCCTTCCCGTTCGTTGCACTTTGTCAAAGTCACTCGAAATGGATTGCAATTCCTAAGCGGAGCCTCGTCTTTATTTGGTTTTACACTCCTGAAAATTCCACGAAAGAGAAGTAACTGAGGTGATAGAAAGGTTCGGTTCAAGTGGAAACGTACCAAGATGAATTTCCTGCCATGTTTATGAAAGCTGAAACTGGGGAAATAGATTGGTAATTTATTTATAGACGCGAAGAAAGCAAAATAAGAGAAAAAAAATTATCGTAGCTAAGTATTAACATCAATTGCAAGAACGACAATTGTCTAAATTTCACGGGATTCTTTCATTTATATCGGATAATATCGATCTTATAAAACTGTGATATAAAATATATTGTAAAAAAATAATCTAAATAAATTAGGGAAATGAAAACTTTCAATCTTAGCATGTTTATAATATTCTTAAGCTGAATGAACATTTGAGATGGAGAAGCAGCTTGGCTGTAATGTGGAAGGTAGAGAATGACTGTGCTATTTAAAAACGAACTTTCGGTCCATCACAATAACATTAAGGCGGTGCTTCGCCTTTCCTAACGTTGACTACCAAGAGCTAGGGGAAGGAGGCTTACAATACAAGATGAGGAGTGAGGAAGTTTGGCCTTACTTTTCTCAGCGTGCCAGAATACTGAATGCGGAACTTGCTCTCTTAAATGAAGCTCATTACTCTTCGAGTAACACTTTTCTTAGCATTCCTTGTGGAGACACCTTAATACCATTGATATTCATCATCACTCAAACTTCAGTAGCTCCAACATCATCACAGCAGAGAACAAGACCGTGAAACTGGTGATTCTGCGTTGTATTGTTCTCTATCCTGTACAAAAAGACAAATGAACAATATTCCATTAATCGAGATATGGAAGCGAGGACACAAATCAAATGTAAGACGTGCAACCTGAGAAAATTCCAAGCCAACATTTTAGCTCCCAAGTTTTAATATTTCAAGTGATAAGACGTAAGCAAATTTCACCGATAAAATCCTGGCTTGAAACGGTATTATCGGAAGATTACATTACCTACTCTGAAGTAAAATCCAGGAATTCAAATTAAGCGTTAGAATGTTAATGTAGTGCCTCAATTACAAAGAGAGGCATGTGTCGCGATTCCAAGTTGGTCCAGCAATTCGAAACAGTGGAATGGGTATAAATAGAGGCGAAGGAGCCAATTAGATGCGAGAGGAAGTGACGTATCTTTGCACCGCAAACGGAGCTTGGAAAATATCTGTGCAAATCGTCCGGGAAAATTTCCGGACACTTTTGGGCCATTATACTCGTAACATTCCACAGCTGCGGCTTTGCTGACCCCAATCCGCTGTAGCGAATCCCTTTTAAAATAGTTTTCCGGATGTTTCGAATTTAATTGGAAATGGATAGTTTTTACTCTTGGGACGGACGCCTCTCGCGATCCACTGGATTTACGGAAAAAATGAACTCCCGTCTCTCTCTCGTGTCTCTCTCTCTCGTGTCTCTCTCTCTCTCTCGTGTCTCTCTCTCGTGTCTCTCTCTCTCGTTGCTAACCAAATTTACTTCTTTACAGAGTTCAGAGTAATAAAAGTATAATCGTAAGTCCGTAATATAATAACTACGGTCGTGCATACAAAAAATAAATATATTTGCTCTTCAAAAACTAATAATTCAATTTTTTGTGTACTTTTTCATCAATCACACATATTTGGTGTACTTTTAAGGAAAACCTTGTTGGGAAACAATATGCACACTGAAAAAGAGGTGAAGATAAAAAACTAGAAATATATTCCTAAACAAGACCATTCTTTTTCTTAATGCTCCTAATGTGATATTATTCTTAAATATTGATAAATGATATTCAGAACGTGACTTTATACAACTTTTTCAACTTGAATAAGCTCACACGATGGAAAAAACCAACAGCGACCGAGATCCATTGCTTAATGCCGTTATTGCAAAATCGCCCCTTTCATAATAAAAGTAGTAGTATTGTTAAAAGTGCTTCGACAGCTTAGGTCATTTCGCACATTGGCTCCCACCGGGAATCGAACCCGGGACCGCTTTCACCAAAGGCAAACGCGATGTCCACATGACTATCCGGGAGCCTATAATAATAGTCTCTGTGCTAAATAACGAAAACGTAAATAATAGGAATGGATATGGATGAACAACGAAGATGAAATAATGATGAAAATGCAGAGAATTGTAATTATATTAGAAGTTGGATATTATTAACGTTGCACCACGAGTCTCTGTATAACGCAATTAGTAAATTTTGTTCGATACTTTCTATAAACTGAAGTATAATATAAACGAACAAAAACAAAGTAAAGGATCACTTAGACTACGGTTATTACTTTGATATTTATTTATTTATTACGGGCAGAGCCCAGTTTCAAAGATTGTACATCGTTAAAACTATTAATAATATAATATAAATAAATTAACATAAAATATTTTATGGTAATACATCAAATAAACACACACATTTACATCTGCATAAACATATCATAAAAATCGGACTTTCTGTACCCTTAGATATATTAAGAACATTTATATGTGAAATATACGTAAACCATAAACAATAATAAATATATATATAAATTTATTATACAGACAAATTAAATTCATGATATATAAATAAGAGAAAAGAAATGCAGAAAAGAACGTAGAGAAATATAAAAGAACATAGAAATGCATAATTTAGAAAATAGAGAACATTTTGCATATCCATAAATGTAATGTTATTTGCCTACAAGATGGCGTACTGCGTAACTTAAGGTATATTTTGATAACTTCAAATGTTTCTAGTCAGTATGCTGCAGTCCGATCTGCACTAGCGATTTCGAAGCCACTCTTTTAAGCTACGCTTTGCTCACCACGTGACATCTATCTGCGTCGATAGCGTCGGGACGCCGTCTAAGCCGGACCCCTTATCTCGCAATATCCGATGGATAAATCCTCTCCGAGGAAAGCGTCGCCATCGATTCACGCATTTGAGTCTTCTTTTTTTATTCGTTACGCATTTCAGAAGAGAACTGTGAGCAGCAAATCAGCACCGGTATTTAGAACTGTTCTCGAAAAAAGAGAAGATGAATTAAATAAGCGATTTTTATCCTAATAACGGAATGGAATGCCAATTAGACCATAGAATATAGAATATTTTCCTTTTTACTTTAATTTTTCTCTACATTTTTCTTTTCGATTGCTTTATGAGATGAAGGTTAATAATAATATAACTATCCTTACATATAATTTGCAAAGAGTTCGTCCGTCTGTCCCCCCCATTTATTTCAGAAACGGTTGGACTTAGAGATTTGAAACAAACTGAATTGTGTTTCTACGAGTTAGAAACTCCTAGGAAAACTATTTTCATTACTGAGAAGACTCGGGTTCGAACCCAGGAGTCCATAATAAGTTTCCATAAGAAATGCACGTAAAGTTTGTTTTTGTACCTTGCAGGCTTTGTTACTTTTACAGAAATTAATAATAAGGGTCCAACGAAGTAAAGAATAGTACCAAACGGAGGTAAATTATATAAAATATCTTATGATTGTCGTAAAATACACTTTGACGAGAACTATGGCAGAATAAACAAAAATTTTGTAAAATTTCGCCGTAGTAAACAACCAGTTCCCCTGACGACCAAGGTGATTGTTGAATCCGATACATTCATTTCCCCAATAGAATAGACGGGGATTTTAAGTCCATACCGAATGAATAGTAGAGGAACGGATGTCAGAATTTATGAAGAGGAGGCAATTTACTGAGATTTCAGTGAGATTGTCCATTGCTGCATAAGATCTGACCTCTTCACGAATAATTTCCTTCTTGTTTTAGGAGAAAATATACGGCTCTTAGAATTTTGCGGATATTTTTCAATATATAGTAAATGTCACAATCGAAAATTTCTTATTGTTGGTAAACTTGAGGGTGATTTTGTAGATCCTCTGGAAAGAGGGTATTCGTTCATTTGCCGAATAACTCCATTTTAGTATGTTTCGAACCAAAAAATGAATTATTGCCTGCTAAGCTGTTTTTGCGGTTTCCTTATATTTAATGTAATTGGATTCAATGCTTTTTACTCACCATTTTCCTCATTGTAATTGACTAGTAAATGTTGGAGAGTAACCCAAAATAAAAAAATAGGATTCTTTAAAAGTACCGTCATTTTTTACGGAATATTCCTCACATGTATTCACGGTAGCAGTTATTATTACATAACATTTTTGACACTTAAAAATATCTACGATGAAGTTTATTTAACGATAAGTTGTACTTTTCCCTGCTTTGTCAATCATAGCAGTTATCGTTGCGTTTTATAAGCCTATACAATGTCAGAAGCTTTCACGAAAAACACATTTAAAGTTATTTCTTAGAGACTCTTATTTCTAACTTCGAACATCGTTATCTTTGATTAGACATCCCGAAATTTTAAATTACATGTAGCGATTTCTTTGCAAAATACTGGATTTAAGATGAATTTCTCCAAACAGCTAATGCCGTTGGTGGAAGGCTTGGTTTCCATCAAGTTTGTGTACTTCAACAGTATCTGCAGCTCAGGAGAGATATTTCAATCAACTTAAACTAATTGTGAACATTTAATAAACAGATAAATGCGCATGTTTTTATTTATGACGATAGTTGTTTGGTTTAATATTGGTACGCAAGGTGGTGCACGAAATAAGGAATTATTAAAAGACATAAAAAAGCAAATTAACCATGAATAAACAAAAAAGAATGAAATAAATAAGTAAGTGATATTAATTCAGTATATAATAAGTGAAATAACAGTGTTTAAGTACATATTTACACGTACATATATGTATGTATAAAATATCCGAAAATTTCAGGCGATGGTATCGATTGAGGAGACGGAGAGGTGTTGGCCCTGAGGCCCTGTGAAAGAAGGCCCTCGGACAATGGCTCTTCACAATGGCCTTTCAAAATCACGAACTAGGACGGGTCACGACGGAATCGGAATGAAACTGCTTCCTTTATATGACCGCGGGCCGTGATCTTCTGATTGCGACGCCCTTCCACCGGATGTTTTCAAGACACTTCCAGAAGCCGCCCTTTAATATTCCTTTTTGAAGTTTTTAAGTCTGCGAGTAACTTTCCGCCATTCTGCTGAACGAGGGTTACATATACTTCCCGAGGTTTTAGTATTTTTCATTGGAAGTAAGGATTTTTCCATGCGTACATACAATCATTTAAAATACATCAAAAATCGTTTTCTTTTCACTTTTTAAGACTTTTACTCATGCATGAAAAAGAATTTTATACATGCATTCTTTGGTTTAATATCTCAATCGATTCAATTATAAGAAGATAATCACGGTATTCTCTTCCCTAAATAACATTAATGCTCATTAGTTATCATTAATAACATTCATTCTCATTGGTATAAGTTTAATGCGAAAAGATCGTTCTATATTATTATTGTTGAAATGGCTGCAGTTTAGAAGCACGTCCATGATGGCAAACATATTCAAGAACAAACATGTTTATATCTATAAGAATAGTGCCCCAAATAAATTATATACACAATAAATAATACAAGGAAAGAATCATAGTCTAGGTGAGAATAGGGAGAAAAGCCCCCTCAGAACATTTCTTTTTTTCTATGGATTAGACAGGTGACAGAAATTATACGTTTTATTGTAAATCCAAAGTGGATGAAAGACGAGTCGATACGTTGTCCTATTCTAGGGATATTCAGGAGTAGGCCTAAAGACAATTTGCATAATTTTATCCAATTTATTTCCTTACAAACCACACAAACTGCTGCCGTTACGATAGCGAAATCTAAATAGATTTTTTTCGAGAAGAAAGATTATTTTTAAGTAGAAAGATTTTTTCAGTGATCTTTGCTTCCAAAGGACTCCGTAAAAAGCAAATATGCTATCCGAGATGGTTTCATGGATAGATCCGTCTTCTTTGCATTTGCTTTAAATGGATCATTGAAATAACTCCGCCAAAAATGTTATTGACCCTGTCAGTTGTTGTTATTGATGACTCGCTATCGATCTCGTTGAGGAGCATTGAATTACATTTTGATCTCCTGAATTGGATTTTTATCTCCATTACTTAGATCAGAATTTTCAGCTCATCGATGAAGTCGACTTCATAATGGTCCTATTTTCTTAACTAAAAATAATCAAACGTGAGATTTTGAATTAGAAACCGCCAATTTCGAGGTTCTGCAAATTTGGAGTTCGCTCTCTCACGATTGATAGAATGTTCTCGTCTGTTCTTTATCCCAGCTGATCAAGTGCATCCAACGACAAATGCCGCGTCTTCACAGTTCTTCTCCGTTCCCCAAGATGTCGCACCGCACGCACCCGAAGCGCAATTGGCGCCAAATCGATTGTTGAGGCATTAATTGCTGAAACAATCGGAGGAGACGCAGGTGCTGCCCTCTGCCGCACTTGTCCCGAATAAAAAAGTCGAAGGCATTAAAAGCGAGTCTTGAGATGGCGAGGGCAATCTCCATCCTTTTCCGACGTTCATTTATTATTGCGTTGGAGCAGGTGCGCGGGGATGAACATGTGCGCATAAATGATGGCCTTCTTAAGGAACAGAATGACGAGTGGAAGGACGCCTCTCAATAAACTAATGCCGAAAGTCGTTTTCGTGGTCTTGTTGCGATTTAGTGCACCAGATTAGAATAGAGATAATTGTAGAGCTAAGAAGGAGAGCTTGATTGTCTATTTATGGTTCATGTTAAAGTCAAGATGGCATGGATAATGAAGAAAGCATTAACATTTAAAATATAATTCAATTGTATTATATTCAATTCAGCAGATTCGTAGATATTGTAGTGTGAAATTGAATGGTATTAGTAAACTATCCAAATAAGATTTGTTTCAGATGATAATTGACGTTTTATCCGACATTTCGATAGAATCAAACGCCCTTCAAAAGAGCAGACTTTTCTATATCTATGGAACACATAATATGATACAGTATACAAAACGTATAGATTGAAACGGCAAACGATTATATCTATGACACAGTGTGCCCGCTATACTGACTGTATCGTCTATCTGGTGAAATATAGACCAAGAAGTCCCACATAACATCTAGCTCTTTTTAAATGAATAAAAGAGTTGGAAATTACTGTTGGAAACATAGGAAGAAAGAACGTTGAGTCATAAACTGTGACATCACTAGATCAAAGAAAACTGCAAAAACAAAAATGCAAATGTATGGAACGAAAAATCTGTGCATGAAAAGAAGACCTAGGTTAAGAGGCTTTTGAAAATCATGAAAGTTGAAAAACTGGCATGTAAAATACGTATAAAAACATAAGTATACTTTAAAAGTTTTAAAGTTTGAATTTTGTTGTGGACGATTTTATTTGTTACTATGGATTACCACACCATCTCGGTCGCATCCGTATATTTTAAGTCTAGTTTGCTTGAGAAGGAGTAAAACTTAGCAATTACATGACGAAATAAATATCAATTGAAAGAAAATGCTAGGCTAAAATATATTCTACGAACATCGCTGATAATTAATCTAACCAAATACTGAAAATAGGTAGAAGTATGATCTTTTACTTGAGGCTAGTTTAAACGTCTGTACTCTTGAAGTAATTTATCAATCTTCTCTAACCGCTTTTATCAATTTGAAGGATTTAAAATAAGAGAGGCAATACTCAAGTTCCAAGGAAAATCGCTACTCGTGTAATCGGTGGATCCATTTGAAATTGGGAAGGTGACGAGAATTTTCTTTATTCTTCAGAGTGAAATAAAATCAGATATTATTGGCGGATTGTAGACGTATGCGAATTAGAAGTTTCGACATAGCTTTTCTTATCGATTTGTCCATTCGAATCTCGCATATTATGTATCCCACAATTCACAGTATCTTGATGAATAGAATATTGTGCGTTCATATTTTGGTGTGGGAGAAAGATACATATATCTTTCATTTACTCTCTTTCTTGTCCATAACTCTGATAACATGACAGACACTACATGAGTGATGAATTCGTCATAATGATTTGTTAATGATTGCTATCAAAAGTTATATTAATGCTGTCCTTGTGCTGATTTCACGAGTGCTTGTATCGCTGTTAGGATCCTCAGCAATAAAAACAAGGGAAAACCACTTCTAAGCTTGGCTAGTATGCTTCACTAACTTTCTAAAATTTAATATAGGTTGGGTTGAAGGTCTAACCGTTCTTCGGGATGATGAATTTGCCGGCCACTGATAGGTTGAGATGTTGCTATTTCAAAGAAATCAGCTCTAAGGAATTCAAAAGACATAAATTATGCGAGAGAGTGGTCTGTACGTATCTCAACGACCAAGTAGAAGGATTCATTTATTTCAATAACTTCGTTGTTAAAGAGTGAAATGGCTGATCAATTAATCACACACAAATAATACATGAAAGGATTTACTCTAAGATTAACTTGGCGATTCGCTGGAAAGGGTCATTTGTTTTGGTGAATCTTGAATGTTAAAATAAATAAATAAACTTATGTATAAGATTATCACTAATCAATTTAATTTATTATGAGTTTACTGATTAATTTACTTGCATTGATTTATTACTTTTCATTTTTTATCTTTATTTATTTGCTAATCTATTTATTAATGTGTGTTCTTATATCTATTACAAATTCGATAGTATCGGCCTTCACCTGCTGGTATTCCACGACAAAAGAAACCATCTGGAGAACTAACTCGCTCGTATTATTCATAAGCTCTAATATACTTTATAGTTCTTTACTGAATTAAAGTATGGTATCATAAGTGCGTACCTTAGTAGGATTATTAGATAGGTTTATTATGAGGTATGAGATAAACCTCGGACTTCAATCACGCGGAGATGAACAATTATATCTCAATCGTGTGTGAGAGCACCAACTCGTGGCATCCTTTGACTGAATATCGCCCGTTTCGTTGGTGAATGCATTCCTTCATTCCCGAAAATCCCAAAAGAAAACAGAGAAGAAGGGCCTCTTCCATTACTTTGGAGGGTTCGCTAAGGAGAGATTGGGTAGCGAAGTTATGTGGAGTGCATCATGGGAAATACGGAGCCGATTGTTACTTTGCCTCGTGTGACGTCTTATTTATGATGGCAGCTGCATTTATGGACTTTTTACCTCTCCTCCCAGTAGTGCTTCTGGAGGTTCAACCACTTTTTGGACAATTCGCGGCTGCAAAAAGACAACAAATGAGTGGAAATGCCTCGAACAATATCTCACGAAGGAAGACGTTAGCAATAATAAATTTTTGTAAAGGAAAACAATTTTATGAATCCTGATCAAACGAAGTAAAAACCATTCAAAAGGAAGTAAAATATTAGGATTACTAGATTTCAGCGCGTTTCGTCCACAGACGTTTTATCCAAAAGACGGTTCATCCAATGACTGTTTATTTGAAGAGCAGTTCGCCAAGAGACGTTTCACCCTAGACTTTCCACACACAAATTTTTCGCCGAAGAGACTGTCCACTCAAAAGATATTTCTCCGAGAGGATATTTACTCAAGGGTTACATTAACTCTTGAATTTTTATCACACTACCCATAGAATTCTCGTAAAAATAGAATGTAATTTAATGTATTCATTATTATTAGAGTTATTTTATTTGTTATGTACGTATAAGTTATTTAAATCCCGAAGGAAATAAATTTGGATATCGATTCTTAATAACCTAATAATATTCTTAATAATAATATAAATAGTAAGTGTTAACTATTTCTCTCAATGACAGAAGCATAGGTCGCTGATCAATGTGAAAGGTAACATCGACAGCTTACGTTATGGTTTGGTACCGCACTAGAATTCAAGTCTTTGTTTCATCAAGTACCTCTGACAAAAAGTCGCCACTCTGGTATGGCCTATCAAAGATCGAATGTAAACTCATTTTACTTGCTGCCCTTTAATTTTGTTCGGGACGTACTTTTTTATCACACCTTCGCTCATAGTTAGAGGGACAGTTCACCATTTAATAACAGCGAGAAGGGTTAGTTTTGAGTATTAAATACCCTTGTTAAAAGTGACCATAGGTGGCCGATTTTTTGCTAGGTTTTACTCTTGGGGGTCGCAAATTATAGCAACACTTCTCTACGGATTCTCTTTCTAAAGGCTTTAAATTGTCAGACATTTAGAGCAGATGGACTGTGAAAGACAAAGACTAAATTATTCGGAGAGAAGTATGTTATCATGATGCACAGGAGAGGATATCAATTACGGAGGAATAAGTTTGATTACTTTCTATATTATTGTTATTGTCTCATGTCGTACTCTCGGTATAGGTGGTGGAGTAGCTGGGTTATATTTATAGCAACTGTGTATGATTCTAGAAACACTTTCATTAGTTAAAGGCTACTTTTTCAAATTTTATTATTTATTGAAATTTAAATTATTACTCATCTTTAAAATGAGCGTTGCCATAGACCGAATTACTACCATTCGGTCGTTAACCTATTTGAAGAGTCAGATGAATTCTTAAGGAAGAACGGACATGAAGAAATTGTCTGACAAGACCGGTACTCGAACCCGGACCTCCGGATTGTCGGTCAGTTGCTCTACCCATTGAGTTATCAAGCCAGAACATTCTATCACTCCATTTTGGAGACTTTGTAGTTAAGGGCAGTTTGGTTTCATCCAAATCGTCCACTGACAACGTCCGCATACCAGCCATACAAAGAGGTGGAAACCCCCTTGAGGATATAATCATGAAAAGGTGTTCTTGTCTTATCAGACTTGTTTAATGTCCGTTCATCATTGGGAATTTTTCTTGGTGCAAGACCTTGTCGTGCAAAATCTCTTTTCACCTTTCCTTCTCGTCAGACGAATAATTCAAAATTATCGAATAGAAAACCAATTAACTTAGAAAAGTTAAAAAAATATTTGAGGGACGGCTTTTAATGCAGAATACTCGTGTCATAGCATTTCGCGAATGCATTAAATTCTGTTAATTCTAGCAATCATACCGCTCAAATAGTGATCAGTGAAACTTTAAAGTGATTTTTTCCATTCCGTGATGAAGTTTCACAAAGAGATCAACACTCGATTATGGTTACCATAATTTTAACCTAAACATATTTCTCCGATAAAATTCACTTTTGTTTTACAAATAAAACACCATCGGAGGGATTAATTTCCTACTCGTTTTTCTCCCTTCCTAGAGTCGGTGAAAATTAGCAAAGACACGACTCGTATGGAGCAAAAAAGGCAGTTTATGGCGAAGGGAGTGCAAATATATGAGAGGGTTGGGAAATACGATGTGCGAACATAATGGGAATGAATGCGGGGGAAACTTCTTGGATGGAGTGAGGAATAAACAAGTTTGTGCTGCAAATCAAAGGGGATTCCCCGAAAGATATTTGTATAGCGGGGGCGTTTCCCAACGAAAATAGTGGAGAATATTGATGGAGAAACTTGGGGGAGATGTGATTAAGAATCCGATAAGGGACTGCGACGTCAGGGTTCCACGGGACAATGAGGAAGGGCCAGTGTCCGGAGAAGATATTGACGGGACTTTATAAGAATGATGGCATTTGGCTTCAGACTTCCAAGAACATTTAGCCATTGAACGAGAAAAAGCATTCTCGCCACCACCAGGATCCCGAGCAGACGCGTTTGGCAGAGAAGGAACTGGTTCAGGGACGCCTATCTTTTCAAAATACGTGTCCATCAAAAATATGCCATTGGAATAACACTTAATTTAGTTAGATTAGAGTTATTAAACTTGCATAAAATGCCCTCTTCCAGTAGGATACATAACAAATGCACAGGAAACATAAAGATACATACATTTTAACATTTTATAGAATAGAACATGAAATATCTCTATAATGATAAAATATATCACAATGTATCTATATACCATTAAATAAAGAAATACGTAAAATAAATACATTTTATTGGATACATAAAATAATAGAGCATAAAATATTACAATATAGATTTTTATAACATCACGAAATATCTATACGTCATAAAAATGTTTCAATGAATACAAAACTTGGAAATAGAATACAATCACTGCACATGAACTCACTAAGTCTAGGAATTAGATGCTCATATATCATCGCAATTTTTTGAAAGCGGACTTTATTAGCATAATATATGTAAAAAATATATCTAAAGAAAGAACACTAAGGAAGTCATTGCTAAATTGTTGCAATTTGTTGACAACAAGCGGAAAATATCTCATGAAGCGGGATCGAGACTTCATAATAGAAGCCACGTCGCGTTTATTAACGTCAAATTTAACGAAAATTGTAATTTAAATCCCTCTTATGCGAGCCTCGATGTGTTAATAAAAGACAGCGGAAGAACCGGTTACGAATACCGGTCTTGTTAGATTCTTCATCTTCCGAGAATTATCGTAAGAGCCAAGCCTTTAAATGCCAACTCACTTTTCAACATTACGTCGAAAGATAAACTCTATAAACTAACTCGTTTCCTTCCGTAAAGGAAAAAAATCACCCTATGTTCTGTTTTACTGCTCAGCTGTCCGAGTTTAATTTCTAGAGCCTTAAGTGCGTAAAAATATAGCATCGATGGTGTATCAATTGCATGGTTTTGTCTCTGCAGGGCCTACCCTGCAGAACCCCTACCCTTGCCGACCTCGAAGAGCTTTCCAAAACTGAAGTCTCGTGTTGAAGTCACGGCTAACCCTATTTTTCCGGGCTAGGGCATGGGTGTGTGTGTGTGTGTGTAAAGTGTTAATCGTAAGAATAGTCTGTATGACTAAAATTCACCCTAATAAAGTCGTCAATTGTTACCCTAGTCCATTACATGAACTCAATGGAAATTAAAAATGAATGAAGCTTAAATTACGTCATAATCGTTTCTATTCTTTAAAACTCTTAATTCTCAAAGCGTAGGAATAAGCGTGATAATCAAATGGTACCAGTCTTGGGTCGAAATATTTGACACAGTGAGAAAATTATGTTCGTTGTTTATAAAATCATAATAGAATTACAACTTATCTGAAAGTATTTTATTTTAGTTGAATATGGAATATAAATTGAACGTGTAGCGAGGGTATTTCACACATCGTGTTTATTTTTGTAGAATCAGACTTAAAGGAAAATATTTCTTCTGACTTTTAAGTGTGTTCCATTATCTGAGGAACATGTAGATGGTCGGATGGCGTTTCCATTAGAATCGGAATCATTTATCATCTCCGAGATAATTTCCTCATTCACGGCTCATTGTCCTCCTCATTCCGAGAGAAAGGCGAAAAATGGAGAGAAGCTCGCGAAATGTATTCTCCACGGGAAGACATCAATCAACATATCTCCGCATTATGACGTTCGTCAGAAACAAATGCTCTCTGGAAATATGTCAGTGAGACATATCTCTCTCCCGAACATTTGCTCAATATTTTCTTCATTAGCGGATTTACAAATGTTCCGAAGTTAAAGAGGAACTCATTGAAATGAAAAGACTTACGAAAAATAGAGGACATCCAGCGAAAATTGTTTTTAGTTTTTTTTTCTGAAGTGTATAGGAGAGGAGAAAAAAGAAAATCATTTTCTAAACGGTTACTGATAAGGGTGAATGAAGTGAAGGACTTTTCAATGGAGTGATGTTAGTATGTTAAGAACCATTTTAGTTTACATATTTGTCATCCGATTAATTTAACAAGTAAAATCCATCCTTTCCATTTATCAAGGAAATTTTTCCTCATTACTTTAAGAGGTTTTTTTTAATCAGAACAGAGCTATTTTCCTCCTTCTCTATTTTTTTGCTTAATTTTTTTGCTATAATAACCTTCTCCTAAAATGGCAAACGGATATAAGAGGAGAATTTATAGTCTGAATCTCGCCTTTGATAGAAACGTATTTAATTCTATTAATATAGACTTTAAACACTTAAAATGCTGTATAATAAGAATACTTAATTTCGGTTATGCGTATCTCCTTCTTTGTACATCTCAGATACACTTTCTATTTTATATTATCTTTCCATCTCTTGTTGATTAAGAATCTACCACCTTCAAGTTTTCAATCATTTATACATCTGTAATAGAATAAATATCCTATCTCAGTAGTTCTTGTGATTTTCTTCTGACTTCGCTGAGACCGATGACTTCCCATTTTATCTTCAGTAGTCCAAGCAGTCGTTCTTCGCTCTTCAAGCTGCGGTAGCTGTAAGTCGCGAATTGCAGTTGGTGGTAGTTCCTTTCTTCATGATGGACCTCTTTAATGCCACCTCCTTCCGAACATTCAAATGAGTGGGGCTTTAAAATCCTTATATATTTCCTTCAAAGAAGCTCATCATGAAAAATATAATGAAATATGGGGGGAATATGGGAGAATAATTCACTGTCTTACTGTCGGTAGGTGAATACCACAATCACTATTTGTATATATACTTATATATATATACTTATATATATATATACTTATATATATATATACTTATATATATATACGAGTAAAATGTAGCTTGCATACTGCAAGCAGATCGGCAATACTAATTTCATATCGGCGTCATATCGGGACGGTCCTCAAAAGAAAAAAAAAAGGATTGAAATTTTTCTTAAAATTCGCTGACATTTCATCGTCTGGCATCGAACCCGGGTCTTACTGGAGAACTTACTATGCAGCACAATAGAAGATCACCATCTCTGACTATGTGTGAAAATTCAAGCAGAAATATTTGCTGCAACTGCCTCAAAAGACGTTCTAATTTTCACGAATGTAAATGGCTCTCTGGATTCGAACCAAGGACGATCTTGATAATCTAAAACATTTTTCTGAAAGTTATTTATGATCTCTATCTATATGCCGAATTTGAAGTTTCTATATTATTGGGAAAGGGTTCAAAATAGTTCCTAAAAATGGAATCAATTACTGATTGTAGAGACGCCTGGTGTCGAACGCAGGACCTACTGGCAGCTGTGAAAACACATTATGACTTGATTTGACCTGATTCAATAAAAAGTTTGAAGTCAACATCTTGCGAGGAAGTACCTAAATTTGCTTCCGTTATCTCCATAAGAAATGCATTGTAGGATTTAAATGGCCCTTACATTCGGCATTTACATTCTTCAATGCATTTCTTATGGAGATAACGGAAACAAATTTTAGGTACTTCCCGGCATGCTATCGACTTCAAACTTTGCAAGATACAAGAACAAGTCTTTACAAATCAAACTTTGCGTTCACAGCTTACAATATTTCCTGGGTTCGACACCAGGTGTCTCTGCAATCAGAAGTTGATCCGATTTTTAGGAATTATTTTGAAACCTTTCCCAATAATATAGAAATTTGAAATTCGGCATATAGATAGAGATTATAAATAACTTTCAGAAACATATAAACATATTTTAGATTTCAAAAATCGTCCTTGGTTCGAATCCAGAGAGCCATTTACATTCGTGAAAAGTAGAACGTCGTTTGAGGCAGTTGCAGTCAATATTTCGCCTTGAATTTTCACACATAATTAGAGATGGTGATCGTCTGTTGTGCTGCATAGTAAGTTCACCAAGAAGACCCGGGTTCGATGCCAGACGATTAAATTGAAGCGAATTCTAAGAATATTTTCAATCCTTTTTTTTTCCTTTTGAGGACCGTCCGGATATAATGCCGATATGAAATTAGTGTTGTCTATCTTCTTGCAGTATGCAAGCAACATTTTACTCGTATATATATACAAACACACACGTTAAAAGATATTTAAGGACTAAATTCAGGAGTGTTTGGATCATCCTCTGCTGAGCTTCCTTGCACACAATGGCACGGTCACGAATTCCGATGATATCTATCGTGAGTTGATCACGTACGGGTCCCTCGAGTTGCTGACCGATTCTCCTCAGACTTTTTTCACGCTTTTCCTCGGAGTATTTCAGCCACGTTCACACATTACGATTTACTCCACTTTCGTGAAGATATTGACACCATTCCGCCTCTTTATTGGCTTCGTTGAGTCATTACACTCACGGGAGGAAATAGCACGCGGATATTCTCTTGCGAAAATATCAAAATTGCTTTATTTCACTCTTTCAATGCCTGTCTCATCGTGAGGAAACATTCTAGCCGGAATTGAATCTCGCGTTAATGCGTTATAGAAGAAAAATTTAAAAAGTATACAAAAAATCGCAAGTGTAAATTATTTATCAAATTGATTTGTAAAACTTTATGCCTTTGCCCGATGGAATTTCGAGAAGCGATTAATTTCGTGAAAAGCGATCGAAAGCTATCGAATGTAGATTTGGAATGGACACTGGAGACGCCAATTAATCTTTCGAAATATCCGTTGACAGGCCCTCGAAAGTAGCTAAAATATCACTGAACCCAGAAAAATATCACCACAAAAGAGATTATACCATAAACCGGCAAAAAGTCGCTTATATAAATATAAAGAAATGTAAATAATAGCATATTGATTTCAAACTGGGGCAGTTTGCGGTTGAATACTGAGCATGATGTCGAAGAAAAATGCTGCTTAACTGACTGTTAAAATGTTATTTCGCTCGGAAATACAATAACTGTAGAAAAACTAAGGTGTTAGTTTTACTTTATGGTCCTCCTCATACTATAAGTAAACTGGTTGTTATGCAATGCCCCCTGGAGACGATCAGCTGCATCTGAATCTACCAGCGAATGCGAATAAACGAGAACAGCGGGTGAACGAGGCAAATAATTCTCTCCGTCAAAAAAATGGCGCAAAGGATGATTTGAAGGATGGTTTGAATGTTCTTATGTTTTTTGTCATATGTATTATTTTCTCGTTGTTTACTATTGCTATTTTTCCTTTTTCTGATTTATTTTATTATTGTCTTTGTAAGTACATCTTTAGTAATTTTCGTGTGAAACACAACTTTTTTTTACATATTTTAGCTCGTACTATCAGCAAGTTTGCGCAGGTTTTTCACACCCTCCTTCTTTGTTGGTGTTGTCCTGCAGTGAATCTTTATTCCTAAGATATCACCTTAGGTTTTTTTACATCCACTCCTTCTAAAGTATTCCTCTCTATCTCTATTAACCTGCGTAAAACAAAAAACTGTTTATAATACCGGTTTATTTACCGGCCGTGGTGGTCGAGTGGTTAGCGTGCTCGCACCGCGGTCCCGGGTTCGAATCCCGGCTGGTCGGATTTTTCCGATCAGTCGTGCGTGTCTGTGTCGTGAGTCTTGTGTGATTGTTATTATTAATACCTACCACTGTATAGGTCAAGAAAATGGATGTTTGTGGATTATATGGAATAAATTAAAAATATAAAAATATCATTGACGAAAGGATAGTTAGAAGAAGGGACTTTTCAGTCTCAATCTGGCCTTAATAAAGACCTTATAAGGATGTGTACGCATCCTTTTTTAATATATTATACGCATGCGGTCCGCGACAATACGGGGGAATTTGGTTCGGGAAAACGAAAATAAACTGTAAAACACTCGAATGGTTCAATCCAAGATTCCGAATCATAATCAATAGAAGTTTTTTCACTGGAGCCATCAAAGGACTCATCTCTTGGTGGTGTTCAACGCACTGTACGAGTCTAATCTCCCGCAAACGACGCCAAAGCGAGCGAAATTAGCAGATATTGACATGGTGACAAAGAAAGATCGACGATCAAACGGCTGCGCTTTAATCTTGGCTTTAATTGCCACCGAGCAATCGAACGCAATTAATCTCAGAGAGGAATAAGGTCGAATTCCCTCTATGACGAGGAAAGCGATTGTCACTAGCTAATGTGACCCTCCTCCACTCAACTTCCCCTCTCGTTCTACTCCTCCAATAATACCACACTACTTCTACTCGTCTATCTCTACCTTCCAGCCACCTCATGGTACTTGATCTTAGTGTGGGCAAATTCAGCAATCAGAATCCCTAGGGGCAAAGACCCACATTGAGGTCCCAACAAGAGGTTATTCATCTTACAAAACGCTCTTTTTGGGCCCTATTCCATACCTCTAAGATGGCTTGTGATCGATTCCCGACCACGGATATCTGGGTGTCTGTTTATCGCTGGTCCTCGAGACGCCTTTAAATGATGCGTGTACCAAGTAAATCATTCTGGGTAATAAGTGCTGTCCTCATTATAGCAATTCACATTCATTCAGTCACAAATTCCCTCAATTTTTTTCTCATATGATTCTCCCAATTCTTTCCAACGGAAACTATTATTTGTTTGGATATGAGGTGAATTTAGTTGAGTTTCATAATATTTAGGTGGTTTAACTTTGAGGGATGCATTGAAAATTACATTGACGTTATATTAAAATAAATGTATCACATTGCTAATTAAACACTGATTTTATGTTGATAACAATTTAGCATATGAGAGAAAAATGCTTCATACAATGTATTAACGAAGCAAAAAATTACAGATTATTGATGTATTCATTAATTTATCCGATATCAGTAAATTTGATAGGAAATAAATAGTATTTTTGTCTGTATCTGTTTCAGAAATTATTCATTTTATAAAATTTAATTAGAAACAATGCTATAATAGAATTGGGACCACCAAAAGAAAATTTAGCCTTTCATAATTGGATATTGTATTCAACTCGAATTAATGATAACTTCAATAAAATTGATTTTTCGAAATAATGCGTGTGTGTTTGATCAGCTGCTCTCATTACGGGCATTACGTTTGTTTACTTACTCTTTGAGTTTTTGTGCCGAATTTGAAATACTATAATTTTCTTTTTTAATACTATAATTAAACTTATATGCTTAATTTATTAATCGAAAGTAAAGAAGTAAATCAATATTAAAACGAAAGTTTATAAGGGTCGAATGAATTAAGGTTACTTCCTTATACACCTTTAAGTTTTAAGTTCTTTTATTGTGTTGTATAACAGCAATATTTCTGAAAAAATTCTAAACTTTGATTACCAAACTATATCATTTAAGTGTAAATGACGGCGAAGGGAAATCTAAGCAAAATGAATTTCCCTCGGGAAATTTGTAGTTATTTTTTTTCAGCCAAGGGCGATTGTATCAAATTTTTCGAATAGGTATTTTTTACACTTGGATAACGAAGCGGCGGAGTGCCTAAATATTCGAATACTGCATATTCCGTTTTAGTCGAAATCCAAAACATTTTAAAGCTCGCAAAAAGGTCCAGTTTAAATTCGATATGATCCAACTAACGAATGAGTCTTTTCGTAAGCCCTCTTCACATTCGCTGAGGCACTTTCTGCCGATTTTAACGAGATGTGTCCGCTGCAAACGTAATCCGCCCAAACAAAAGGTTGCTGAAAATAGGTCAGACAGGAATTGACGAGGGCCGAGGGAAGCACGGCCGAATAGATATCAGCCAACGAATTTTAAACTGGTGCATCCTCAGTCACGGCATCACGTAACTATGATAACGAAAGAGTTTTAGAAAAGGCTGGATTATATCCGGACGATAAAATTTTCGGTGGGCAAGCGTTTAATTTCCTCGAACTATTACGCAGTTATAATAGTTGTTTACGTCGCGAAGAGGTTGCTGATTAAAATCTACGTCGAATTAGTCATTTAAAACAGTTAAGTAAAATGTAAGTAATGATATATTTGCACACCAAGATATGAAACGTTTTTATAGAGTTACTATAAGGTGCATATTCACGTGTTTCTCTTGTAATTGTTTATATACAAATATAAGCGCATACATAAAGATTGATCTATGTCTACAAATAATTATTTTTCTGAATAAAGTTTGTTATTAACACATTCGTTATTCCTAGATAAATCTCCTAAGCCGTACGCTAACTATTTTATTGTGAAAACTATTAATTTTTCGAAATATAACAGCGTATGATCTCAGCAGTTACTGTACACCAATTACAGTGGATATTGATCAAAAGCGCTCTTTTGCATAGCATTGCTTGGAAAGACGCTTATTTTATGGATTACAAAATATAAGTTCAGATTTCTAAAACCATTCAGTTACGGAAACTTTAAGTGACCCATTAGTGCTAGGAAAGTGAAAACTTCAAGGTTAATCTAAATTTAAGATAGCATCAATATTCGTGCATGCAAGTCTATTCTGTTAGAAATGACTTGCCTACTTTATATCCTATATGCAATGAGATAGACCGAGCACCTACTAACTGATTATGAAACCATAAGACAAACTACTTTCTCTAAAATAATGAATCACCTTGATCTACAAGCCTTTTTTCGAGACCTTGGACACCTCATAAATGTTTTCATCTCCAATTCTCAAACACACTTCGCAGCACATTTTCCCACAAGCATCTCCCGCTAAGATTGGTTAGAATATTATTGTACTAATCTACCACAGTTCTATTGAGAAAAATATGTATATATCTACCCTCATTTAAGTTATTTTAGATTATATGCCATGGAATCGAACATCGGTAATCCACAGAATCATTTTATTCAATAATTTTAAAGCATAAATGCTTTAAATGAATATCCGTTGCCATTTCTTGCGTCTTCATCCTTGCAGACATTGGTTCGACGACTTTTACTCATAAAACGATTATTAATTATGTGGTTACTCTTTGCTTACTTTTCTTTTACCTCCGAGTTTTGAGTAATCAAAATTGATTGATATTGTCTTTTAGTATGTGATTTATTTTCCTCTATATGAGAAATAAAACATACTTTGGATGAAAGCGACACTTTAAGGTATCATCTGCCATTAAAAACCCATCGTAAATTTAAGATAGATTATATTATTAAACAAATATAAAAGTTAATTTAAATAAGCAGAGAATAGGAAATATTTACTTAAACTACATGGGATAAACTTTCAGAGCACAAAACACGCTCAAAGAAGGGGTGATGAAAAACTTGGACGAATCTACTTAAGAGCAATAGCTTGGAGACGTAAAAACATAAGCCCTTACCGTTGGCCAAAACTAACAAAATGGTACAAAAACACTATAATTTACACAACAAATAGTATTCTCTCCCAATAATATGCACAAAAAATAAAATATATCATAATTTTAAGTACGTTTTCTGAATGAACTCTAATTTAGTGCAGCTAATGAAAATTTAATGAAGCTAATATGCGATGTAGTAATGCTCACTATAAACGCATTTATTTCAACTTTTGAGTTCGGAACCGCCAGACAATTGAAGATTGTGAACAAAAAACAGTACAGTAGCGAATTCATGGAAATATTGGCTTCGTAAGTCCGTCCAAAACCCAATCATTTGCTAAATTTTTACAGAATACTTTAAGATTTGCTACTGAAGGGAATGTGGCCTGAAAAAGTGTTGAATATCTATATTCCGGGGAAGCAGTCGCGGGACGGATAATTTCACAGTCGTCCGTTGAATAACGTTCTAATCCGATTGATCTGCAGATTCAAATCCACGCATCGCTCTCATCTTCGTCTGCCCTCTTTAATCTGGGATTTGCGTGGGATTTGCGTGTGGAAAGGCACGCGTGCGAGTGAAAGGCGTCGATGGACAATAAAAGGGTTTGCGATTTGCAAATCCGATGCAAAGGAACGAAGCGGTCTTTTGACTGGCCAAATCATTCTTATCCCAAAGACTGACCAGCTTATCTACATACACGGGCGTTTATAATTATCGCAGTTCGTTCCACAAAAATCGTCACGAGCCTGAATTCGGGATCGTAAAACATTTAAAAAAATGTGGAATTGGCGAAAAATATTCGCGAAGTTACTCGAAGCGGGGCGATTGCCACGTCTTTCTATTGATTGCCGGTAGATGTCCTCTCATTAACTCGCGAAACACTTAATTAGTCGCGATGGTGCTAAAGCGCTATGGAAACATGAGAATAGCGGATTCCGAAAAATATTTCGTCCATAATTCACTTTCGTATTCCATTGAAAACCGCGGCAATTAAAACGTTCTGCTGATTCGCGCGGGAAATCCTAAGGGCATTTGAAAAAGTAACTAATTATGTTTCATTCTGATCGGAGGATGGAAGGCTTAAATTTTAATTAATCCCATTGCGGTCGAAGGAAAAAGAGAGAATGATTCGCTGATATCGAGGTAATCTTGCTTTTCCCACGGGCGTACGGCGCTAAAATATGTGCTTGTAATAACCGCAAACTGTTAAATACAATCTCATTACATGAGTTTATATATCTGTAGGTACCCTTTATTCCAAAAGATAAATAGCAAGTAAAATAGCCCGAAAAAGATGCATTTTACTAGGTTCCTAAAAACCAGCGATATGCATGAGTTGCAAGAGAAGATTATAAATAATTCGCATGTAACGCCAGAAGAATAATATTCAAAAGAGATTGGTTGATGAGCTAATGAAGGAGGCCTTCACAGGGCTAAAGAAGCGAGGAGTATGTTGATATTGGCGAAAAGACGGAGGTAAATCAAGAAATTACGGCATTGTACATACTGAGAAAAGACAGCATAGAAAAAAAGATTCTTGTCCTACGTTCGTATGTATCTTTGTTAAACTACGAGATGCAGGTTGAGTTGGGAGTTAAGAGGAAATGAAGCAATTACTTAGAGGTTGGGAGAAATATTACAACATAGGCCATGACGATCAGTGCTAATTTAATTCAAAACGGTGATTTTTGCGGTAAGTTTCTCTGAAATATTTAACGCTTTTGGCAGCTCTGCCGTCAATCGCCGATGGTTATATTTTAAATCTACTTCTTTGATGCTGTTCTTTTTAAAAACTTAGCTGACAGAGAAATGAGATTTTTGTTGACAAGGCAGTTATAATATGAATATTCAGTAACAGAAAGATAAGATTAAAAAATAGATGGAAATAAGTGCAATAAAAATAATGCATGACTCGAACTTTAAATGATTACGTTCATTTGTCATTCTCTGGTGCAAAGGTCTGTCGATGGACCATTCGAATAGACAACTTCACATTAAAAATCTAAACCCAAACTCGGGAATGGTATTAAGAATCACTATTTATCAATTCCACTCAACTTAAGCTGATTCAGAGTCCTTTACTGAGATGTGAGACACCGATTTCGAACTGAAAAAATCTGATGTGGCCAGCACATGACTTTCTCCATATATAAGATGTAAATATTTATCTACGACAGTATTTTCGAACTCTATATTCAATCTAAACTTGGAAGATAAGTGATTAATTTATATCATATTATCTTTTACTTCACAAACATTATAAATAATGTTTTTCGGGACATGTTCGATGAAAAACAATGAAATGGCCTTTCGCCCCGCGCGCAGAGTGCCCACAACGTACATAATCAGCAACTTCCAGTTTATCAGTATTTCACACATAACTCCTACACAATTAGTGATAAAAAATATGTTTCATACAAAAGTTATAGTAAATTACATTATCTAAAACTTTTATAAGTAATACAATGCACGTATATATCATATTTATGGAGATATTTTGAAAACCGGAAATGAGCTTTGATGAATGAAGCTCGACTTCCGGTGAACGGATTTACTCTAAAAACTAATTAACTCTGACAGCACACACCACAGTGCTATATATGAAGTTTGGTGTTGATACGACCTATAGTTTTCACGTTAGAGCGTCCACTATCACACACACACATACACACACACACATACACACAGACATCATTCCGAGAATGGTCAAAACGTGTTCTAGGGACCCCAAAATATGTATTTCCGTTGAAATCTCGAAGTCGATTTTTTTCATGAAAGCAATACTTTCTCTATACTTTTTATATGGAGAAAGTAAAAATTAACATTATTGTGCATGAAACTTGCAAGTTTATAGATGCTTCATCGTATTTCTTCGTTTGTACGAAAGTATTGCTGACTTATATAATTCAAAGCTATTTATGAAAACGATACACGATCTCTCGCTTTTTATTAAGGATATACATTTTTATCAGTCCAAAAATTAGAATTAGTTTGCTGTAATTAGATTCATTGCGTCTGATATTCACTGAGAACTCACGACCGACGTGCAGACGAGATATTAAAAAAAATCAGAAACTGTTATGAAATATTTGAGACAGTTTTTGGCCCGTAATACTTTTAAACATGCCTGGATGGAGTCATTTTGTGACGGAAATCTGCTAAACATTTCGTCTAAGAGTTGATTTACTGCTCAGCGAGTAATTTTCCATGCGCGCGAATACGTTATTCATATTTCCGGAATTAATACATCGGATGATTGTGGAAATATTTCGCGGAAATGAGTTGTTTAAATCAAATGAAAAATGTGAATAAATTACGGACGCTCCCAATGCTAACAATGGGATCAGCCGTCGGAAATGACGAACCTTATCAAAATGAAAGGAAAACATCGCCAATGGGCTCGCTCTTTATCCGATACACATTTTAAAATACGGCCGCCGGGCTTTTGGAAAGGGTCTTTTTTCTGTTTGGGCTTACTGTCGAAAATCCGTAATTCGGGGCTGCATCTCAGTGAATCATCGAAGTTTTGGCAAATAACGAAGTTAATTTAGTACGAAATCATCCGGTGCAAAAAAACGCTACAAATTAATATTTCGCCGATCATCAAACATTTGCCGAATGTGCAATACGTGTGATAGTGGAGAAAAGAAACGCATCGTTTAAGCGGTCGACCTATTTCAGTCGTCCGCTTTTTCGCATCGAAAACAATCGCGAATGTCAGTCGAAATTAATCGTGAGTTAAGCAGAACAATATAGTTACATGTATTGTTTATCCCTGTGTCGCTTAAACTGTAATACATGCAGCTAAAAGAGTTTCCGTCAATACACCAGAGTATGTATGTCCGTAAATCTATGCAAACGCTATTCGTCTGCCACCGTTTCATTCATTTCATCAACATTTTGTATACTTTTTTACGTCAAAGCTTATGGCTCGAATCTAGTTCTTTGGAAATGTGTCCATAAGAAATGTATCAAATTTGTATTCTCGTATTTAGTTATAAATCCACTACGGAGCAAATACGGCTCTCGAGTATTTAAACAACTGAATTATTCAACATAGATTTGGTATCGTTGAAAATAACTTTGTGTCCTCACTTTTGATTCCTTTGATTGGTTTCTTTCGGTTTGTATTCCTCATAAAAGACCGATTTGAGCTCTTGGAAGCTGCTTCTCTTCTTCAGTGCCTTTCATTGTAATTAATTATTAGTTAAAAGTTCTCTCCCAAGAGCCATCTTCTTTCGGATCTGTGGGCATCGATTCGTGTCCGGGGACTATTCAAAGGGCTTCTTAATCATAAACCTAAGAGAAAAGGTTATCATTCGGGCAGAGGGAATTAGCCCTCTGGCGATTTTAATTCGACTCTTTGCACTCTAAAGCGAAGATTAATTAACTCGGAGTGTTGCATTTCCTGCGCTTCACTCGTCATTTGCTTCTTATCAGTCTTTCTGTTTGTCTTTTTATTTCCCAAATTCTAATATTCATTCAATAATTCATTCAATCGTTTGATTTCTATTAAAAATATTTTTTCGGCGCATTGCAACTTCACTTTTTTCTTTTGATTCTTTTTAATAATCATTGTTATGGATTTAAGACTTAATTGAATTATTTTATGAATAATTTAAGACACCCATTTGGCACTAGGTTTTATTCTTTATTTTTCAATTTCTTATCTGATCTAAGTTGGTGAAAATAATTTTGTTATTTAACTTTTAATTATACCTTTATCATTTAGTACCTTTTATTTTGAATTCATCTTTAAATTTTTTCGTTTACACATTTATTTTATTTTTAGTTTCTCTGAAACTTAAGAGTTGCTTTCTTTTTGTATATTTAAACTAGATCTATCTCAAGTACTGCTCAGGCCAAGTACTTATCCGCTTGTCGGAAGTTGGGAAGTTGCTTTTCCTGCTTTGCGGATAAACTGTGAAAATATTATCTATCCATCCTGTTTTAGATAGATAGTCGTATCATCAGATAAGTAACTAGGATTAATTAACCTCCAATTTCTGATTAATGAATGAATTTGTTCTGGCGATAATTTGGGTGCAAGGACAGTGATTCGTCACTGTCATGTATAACGACACCAATTGAATTCTAAGTCCAATAAAATGGACATATAATATAGATAATATTTTAAATTTACTAATTATATCTAATAAATATAAATAAATCTATAATTTATTCAAAAATGAAAATTAAGATTGTATATATAATTTATTGATATTCTTGAAACGAGGATTTCGAAAAAACATCGTCCGAATATGAGCATTTTTGCTCACTTTCTTTGGTCTCGATTTCATTATTTATTACTTTACTAATTTATTTACTTTTAGTGTTATAATGAGCATTTGATACATATTTCATCGAAGCCATTCGGAGCCAGAAAGGCAGTACAACTCGCTGATGTTTGTATGAAATATTCGCGGTGTTTTATTCCGTATTGCGATATCAGGTAAAGAAAATCTGTTGGAAATCAATGAAACGGTACAGAAAGCAAAGCCAATGCATTTGTGAATGGACAGAAACACGTAAAAGCCATGAATGTATGTATACGAGCGTTCTTTTCATCATCATTATTATTATACAATGTATGTCTGGATACTTACTTTTCCAACTGGTAACATATAAAATCCTGTTCCACCGGTACCTTACCTAAAATAGCAAGCATGGGAGGACACAAACTATTCCATGTAAATACAATCATACATTTAGACTCATTCTCTCGCCGCTTTTGCGCGCGCACCGTGTTTTTTCTCCTTTGGGCCGGATATTCTCCGGTTCGCATATGGCGCCGTCATTTGTCAGCGCAGCCCCTCCTCATTCTTTATTTTCCACTGGAAACCGTGTCACTAGCACGTGTTCTTCTTTTACTGCATTCTCACTTCTGCAATCGTGTTCTTACATCTTCCAACTTGGCACAAACACGCTCTCCCTTCTTCTCTCGGTTACATTTCCTTCCATCGATTTACGCTTTTTGCCGATGATGAATCCCCTCCAGCGGAACGCTCAAAGTCTTCGTGTATCAGCTCAAAAATCTTATTTACTCTAGTATTATTCATATCTTATTACGAAGATCATTATTTGAAAATTATCCTGCTCATTCTTCTCCTGTTATGACGGAGGAGTTATATATTAGATTATAATATTAAAACCGAAAGAAATTGGTGAAATTTATATTTTTCAATTTAAATTTATTAAATAAATGAGTACTTTCAGAAAGCCATTGCTTAAATATACCAATTTCGAATCCTTCAATTGATAAGTTATTTCGGCAATTATTCTTCCTTCCAATAAAACCTTATTTACAAACATTTATTTATTATAAAGCATCGCCATAGTTAGTCCCTGGCGAAGTTTAGTTAATATGGATAACTAACACAAAGTAGGTTTTAAAGTTTACATTCCACTATAGAACCTGAGTATTTAGCAACTTTTTCATTAACTACAATAGATTACAAACTACGCTAATTTATAATTTAAATTACAATAATTTACAAGGTTATCTGCAGCCCACAATTGAACAATCCCTCAGAATCGTTGCATGCCCAAATAAAAATATTCATTATATTAGACATTCTCA
Source organism: Sympetrum striolatum (assembly GCA_947579665.1). Lineage (NCBI taxonomy): Eukaryota > Metazoa > Arthropoda > Insecta > Odonata > Libellulidae > Sympetrum > Sympetrum striolatum. Next base: position 71,517,429 of record OX388351.1, on the reverse strand, counting down.
TCCACTAAAATAATTTAAAAAGATCAAATGAAATAGATATAATTTGTTTAGAAATGTTCATGGAATAGCATTAGCAATCATTATAAACCTACATGGCATAAAGGTTGAGTCAGGTGCATCGTTATAGCACTGGATGATTAAAAAATGTTTCCAAAGTTAACAAATCCTATGTATAATTCTATATATTCAACTGATTCGTTAATGATATCGTCATAATATTTTAAGGACCACTCAGGGGTCTTTCAGTCACTTACTCAACGTCTGAAGTTTTTTCGATGATGCAGTAGGTTTTCATTTTTAACTAATCTCGTAAGATCAATTTTAGGGGAAGAAATTGACAACATTTAAAGGCAACACATTCAGGTTTTTTTGTCTATTACTGAATTCAGTCCTATAATGACGGTGACAAAATAAAGAGGATGCGCTATATATTTGCATCGCATAATACATATAATAACAATATGTAGTGTAGGGTTTTGTCTTATTATTTGTTTGTTATTGTGTGAAGGATCGACGGAAATGAAAGACATGACTGGGGCTCATACGAAGGCCTCCCATTTTCCGGGCCGGTGTTCCAATCACTAGATCAGCCAATTACATGTCAATTCTAAGGACCTGGCTTTGAGTCTCAGCCATTTCGATATATTCGCTAGTCACCACGTGCTAGGCTAAATAAGTTTCTCACATCTGTTTACAGCGTTGTTTATCAGAATTGGACAGATTGAGAAAATAAGAAGAGGCGTTGAGTAAAGAACAAAGAAGAACAACGTTATTATTAGTAATTTATTAGTTCTTTAATGGAAACAGGTTGCCACAATTACATCCATTTTAATAAATTTATAATAAAATTATCATAAAAATTAACAAAATATAGTTTTGTGGACAATAAAAAAACATACACAAAATATCAACAAAAAATAAGAAAATAAAAATTATTTAAAAATTTCATAAGCAATCTTTTTAACATTACACAGTGGGTCCACAAAAAAGTCCACATAGCTAGAGAATACATTCACGGCTCTGGCCATTCTTGGAATCGGTGAGTACTTTTACAAAGTCTTCTTAGAAAAAGGAACAGCTAAAAGAGAAGATTGACGAGTTCTTCTGGAAGGAACTGATGAACCAAAGAGATTACATAGAACAGCAGAATTATAATTGCTACATAAAATATTTAGCGCAAAAGCGAAGTCAAAAACCTTACGTCTAACCCATAAAGGGTTAATGTCAAAGTATTTGCAAAAATGCACATAGTCATTTCTACTGTATGTTAAGTTCTCTTTGTAACAAAGCCATTTAATAAATCTCCTCTGAACATTTTCAATCAAATCAATTTTAGTAGTGGAAGGATTCCAAATTACTGAAGCATATTCTAAAATGGGGCGAACCAAGGACGAGTAAGCCTGGATCACCGTTTTAGTCGAAAAATTAGGAAAAGTATTACGTTTAATAAAACCTAAAAGTTTAGGAGCATAGTACTCTATAGATTGGACCTTCTTAAACCTTTTCAACACAGTGCTACGCATTTAGAAATGTATATAAGTATATGATTTCTTCCGCGACTTACTGTACTTAGATTTATTTAGCAATGAAATTCGGCGTCATACTATTACTTTATGCTACCGCATGCTACTCGTTGTAAAAAGGCAGCCATGCTAGTTGTAATACTTCGCTGGAAAGATGGTGGCGTTGTTTGTCAACAGGAGTCTCCTCGGCTCTCCTCAATCTTTGAAACACACTCGTGATGGATGTGCGAACGGAGATCAGCGATCCATCAAAATGGAGATACCAATCCATCTTTGGCACCCTCATCATCCATTTGCTCTTCTTCTATTATTCACTGCGGATTACGCGGCGATGGCCGAACGCAACGCTTTCACTCTAACTGCTGATCTAACTGACGGATGTTGGTTATGACTATGCGGGACTTCCGGAAAGAAGTGAACCAAGAGCATTCCTTGTTTCAGAATCTCATGATCTTGGTTTTAGCATAGATTGTTTAAGCAGCCCTTAATATGCTTTCTAAGCTCTCACTGATCTCGAATCGAAAATTGTACATCGAAGACAGAAATAGGAAATATTAAGGTATTGTACTTTTTCAGTGGTACTTATCTGGACCTCATTCGGCCTTTATCGATGTTTAAAAATATATATGAAATGTGCAAGGGTTTAAAATTTATGTTACATTTATTTTCAGGAAGCGCACAATATAGAATATAAATATGCATGAGTTATACAATTGATTTGAAAGGGGTGTTACGGTGAGTTTTAATTATCCTCGAAGTCTGAAGATCGAGCGATTTGTTGTTTTGAAATCCTTGAAATTTGAATCAAATCGCACACGAAAATTTTTCAATTTTGAGGTAATAATTTAACACTTGCATACTAAATAAGAATTCGTCAAAAATAGTTATTTTCATCGTTTATTTGAGTTTCTCGTAATGCGTCACCTTTGTAAGATAGATTTAAACTATGATTAGAACTTTTTCGCTTCAATTACTGAGTTTATGGATTAACGTATGCAGTTTGCAAGATGTTAAGCTGAAAGGCCCACGGTTGGACAATTCTCCAATGAGCAGAAGATTTTCATGTTTCGGATGTTTTCATTTAACACACAGAGATAGATTCGCTTTAATTCTTCAGCTCAGAAGTTAGTTTCAATTCCAAACCCTCAATTATTATCTAACGTAAGCTCTTGAGATGTAATTGGGTTTTCTTGCAAAGATTAGAAGTTAAGTTTATTAGTAAGATTAGAGTTCATATACATTTACAACCTTATGAGCATGTTAGGCAATATATCTGTGAAATAGGTCTACGCTATGAGATTACAGTTACGAATATCATCTTTCTTTGCATTCATTATGGAGTAATTATTAGCTTAATTTAGTATCACTCATAACTCAATGGTATTTACGTTATCATACCTAAAATGAGAATAAAATGAATAAATAGTGCATTTTGTGCGCCAAAATAAAAACAGAAAATATTTCGCGAAAGAATAATTTACGCTAAATATTAGTTTTTTCTAATACGAATTTTAAGGAAAGGAAGAAGGAGACCATGAATTGTAATGAATGTTCGCGAAAATCGTCTCTGTTTTTAATAAAATAAATTTAATTCGAAAAAAATGACAGAAAAATATCACTGAAATCTAATTTCTTTAACATGGAATCAATGAATGGTAAGATAAATGAGAGTAATATTTTATGGAACTAATAAGAGTAGTTGTGAGCATTAAAATAACAATAATAATAATAATAAATGGCCTTTATTCGGGCGAGTCCCATTATCATATGAGAAACAGAAATAATGAGATAGTTTGCAAAAGTACACGAAGAAAACTAATATGTGGATTAAAAAAAAACCTAAGCTGAGGGCTCAGGAAAAATTTTCCACAGCAGGAAGACACAAGAGGGGGAGGGTGAAAAACCTGCGAAGTCTACAGATAAAAAAATTCATGTTGTGAAGAAGGAGAATAAAAAGAATTATGAAAGACAAGCAGAGAATAGATAAAAATTATGGAAAGGAGACAGGGGAAAAATATACATTCACTACAAGCCATCGAATCAAATAAAATATCTTCACAAATGACAATTATTCTAAATTTCAAGAATTGTAGCATTAAAAAAAAGATAAAACACATAAGAATATTTCAAGAATAATAAAACGATTGAATATATAAGGTTACATATACATTATGGGCTCCAATCTTCGAAATGGTCCAAACATTATCAAATCTGCTGCACTGGTATTCTGAAAGAGAGAGTTGACCAAATACCAAAAAGGAAATGAATATCGCGAGTATTCCTTAGAATATTTTGCAAGGATCGTGGAAAATAACATATAGTGTTTGAGGAATATTTAAGGCTAAGCCAATCTTACGATAAATCTGGGCATAAATGAGTGGAAATTGATGTGTTTTTAAACTCCACTACTCAACTCCACCTGACTGAAAGCGCAAATTGAACCATAATAATAAATTAACAAAATTAAATATAATTTATTTGCTTAATGCCGTGTAATGAAGAGCATATTTATTTATTACAATTTTCGCCACAGTTAGACAGCAGTCTGGTGGCAGCTAATCTCAATATATAAAATATACAATTAATAAATTAATATACAATCCATAAATAATCCTATGAATTAATAATTCCAATAAAAGAAAAAAATCACATTACTGTAATTACCAATACCTTAGCATGTTTATTTTCCTCCTCTTCTCCAGCGATTCCCATCCTAGAATCTTTAACATTTCTGACACGCTATCTGTTTTCTTAAATCTACCCATAACGTAACGAGCTGCTTTTCTTTGAACTTTTCCTAATTTCTTTATGCGACAATTCTCATGAGGATCCCACACCGTTGTAGCATATTCTAATATCGGCCTAACTAATGTTAGGTACCCCAATTCCTTTGCTTTCTTACTGCTACCTTTTAAGTTTCTCATGACGTGATGTAATGTCCTATATGCCTTCGCTACCAAATAATCTATGTGTTTTTCCCAATTCATGTTTCTGGTAAATGTTACTCCTAAGTATTTACAATGATCAGATGTTGGCATAATTTCTCCACTTAGATGATATCTATGGGATGAAATCGTTTTCTTGTTCGTAAATGTGATGTGCATACTTTTGCTCACGTTAATACTCATTTAATGTTTTTTAATCCATATAATGCCATGAGATTCTTTTGTGTACATTTTGTTTCTCCAGATTTTGTTTAACTCTGCGGCAGCTTAAAAAAATTTCAGGTAATAAACTAATTATATAAGCTTTCTGCGATTTTACTTATTTCATTCTTATACAAGACGAAGAAAACATTCTTAGTATTGTAATGGAACCGCTGTTAGGATCTTTGCCAATCTATTACTTAGGTTCATATCGGTCCTCAACTTGTGTATGAATTTATTTGTGTTCATGACACAGATAAATGCAGATGAAAAAATCTGATGTGGCCATCACATGACTTTCTCCATATTTTTACCAAACAGATGCCTATGACAGTAATATATATATTACTCCAAAACAATGACTGTTACAGGAAAATTTTTCATACAACATCTGTAGTAAAATACATTATCTATAACTTTGGTACATAATTGTATATACCTACATTGCATTCTGACAGAGATGTATGAAAAACTTCAATTTCTGGGTATACAACAACTTCCGGTTAACCATTATTGAAGAATAACTCCAAAACAATCAGTGTTACGAAAACATGTTTAATACAAAAGTTGTAGTAAAATACATTATCTATAACTTTTGTACGTAATTGTATATACCTACATTGCATTCTTACAGAGATGTTTAAGAAATGAAATGTTGTTCCCGATAAACCGCAACTTCCGGTTAAGCAATATTCACCAAACACTAATCAACTTTTGGCATTGTTAGGAAAATACCAAATATGAAGTTTGGAAATGATCGGATAATTACTTTTTAAGATAGAGCGCCCACAAACTATTTTACCACAGACAGACACACAGACAAACAGACACACAGACAGACACGTTCGGGAAAATAGTGAAAACGAGCTCTATGGGCCCCAAAACATCTATTTCCGTCAAAATCTGGAGGTCGAATTATTTTGCGAATGCAATACTTTCTCTATACTACGTATAGGGTAAAAATTGAATCACTCTTATATTTAGTATTCTCGAAATGGGGAGCATTATTACAAACATGACCATGATTATCTTTCAATGATGGTTATTTGTCTAAACATTTGAACTAATTGTCGACTGTTTGATGAAGGATAGATGAGATTGTATTTGAATGATGCAGCACAATGTTATAGTTAATCTGGTTCGTAGTAAGTAGTTGAAATATCTGCAAAATCCCTCTAATTTGAAGTTTAATTTGAATACGATTTCTTCATAGCAATCGCTTATTATTTAGGTAAATAAAATTAAATAAATTCATACATAATATCTCAGAATTTATTTTATAAAGCATAGTAAATACCACTTCTAAATTTTGCGTTGAATATATTTTCATTCGCCATGGTGCTGTTTATGGAAGGTATACTTCTGAAGAAATTTATATAAAATAAATCTATGTGAATGCGAAAAACAACGCATTTAATTATACATTAATCATTCATATAATTATCAAAAATACGGAAAATATGAAGAAAACAAACAATTTCAAAATCGCGATAATTTTATCTATAATCAAATTTTAGTGGAAAATAGTTTGCGACAATTAACTGTTTTGTTTTAACAAGAGAGATGATTTATGTTTTTGACAAATTTATAATTATGCGTTAAATAATTCACAGAAAACGTCATAATTTATTTATATTTTATAATGGCAAAATTTTCAATCAGTTTCGCAATTAATGAAATATCGAGAAAATTTTATGCGATTTTAATTATAAAATTCACCCTAGCTGTTTAAAATAAATTGGTTGCTTGATGGGATTAATTCGTCAAATTTCAGGATGGATTGATGAGAATGAACATTTTCCACGGAGATTCTACCTTTATTCCCCAGAGACATCAAACATGAAACTAAGACGTTCTTTCTCAGCATTATCTAATTTGTTTCGTTTTTATTTTAAAATAGTTACATTGTTTGATACCAATGGTTTTCAGTTGCATACAATTGTAATGTTTATAAGAAGTGATTGCTCAATGTGTGCCATAGGCGGGATTAATTGTATTCCTAGGGATTTTTTTGGGGAAAGTAACATCACAGTTCATTTTATCGGAAAAATAAGAGGGTTGCACGATTGCCATTTGGCGGTCTCGGGTTAAATTCCCAGCGAAAAGCAAAACGCCTCAGCTAAAGCAGTTTCAATACTCAAAATAACTAGTTCCACCCATTTTCATATCTACATTGTAGTCCACTGAAATTTTTTTATTCACCTTAATTGATTAAGGTGAATAAAAATTAAGTCACCTGGCTAATTGTTTTTCAGTCTACGTTCTCATCGATAAAAGTGAAGCTTTTGTTAATAGAATTCACACTTCATATAGTAAAAGTATTAAAAAACGTAACATTAACATTATTTGGTCATTATGAATGAAATTCATGAAATTTCCGTATCCGCTAATCTTCGAATGTTCTTATTTGAGTCCTGTTCATTCCTAACTTAATGTAATCGTTAGGTAATTTGGAATCAGGCGGCTCCTCTGTTTCTAATGAAAATCTTCGTCATCATCCCGAATGCTCATTGGGTCCTCATTTATCCACAATCCGTTAACACAGCGCCAATGACGTCGACTCTAAAGGTTTTATATAATGTTTATATGTCCGCACCCTTCATTATCATTCAAACCTCGATTACTTTCATAATATACGAACAAAGATAAGACAGAAATAATTAAGGTTGAAAATTTCCTCTTTTCTATGCCAGGAGCCCAATGAGTGTTATCATGAACACACGAGCTGTGCATTGATGAACAATATTCGACCATTTCCGCTTGGAAAATATGAGCTACTTGAAATAGCTCACTGGTTAACCAGTTTTTCGCTTTCTTCACCCACTCGAAGTTTAAACTATTATGCAATTGCGATAACGGTGAGAACATAAATTTTCTTATCGTCGATAATGTTCCTTAATTATTGCGATTCGCATTAGATGAGCTGTATGCAATAAATTCTTCGATTTCCATTTAATGCCGAACATTACCTTTTTCTTCATTACCATTGGCCTCAATCAGAAATTCGAGAATGTCGGTTCGGGTTTTTTTCCGTCGCATTCAAACTTTTCTAGGCATTAAAATCGCTTCCATTATTCTCAATTTATAGTTTCTTTTTTCATCTTTCATCGCTAGGAAAAATGGCGCCCACTAATGGGGCATCCATTTTCGATTATTTTTTCGTCTTTTGCGCATGCGCATTAGAACAATAGCTGGGCTTCGTTAGAAGAGAAAAACCCCTTCGCCGATTACGTCCCATTTATCAAACTCTCGCGCTTTCTACTGTCACTTGCTTTTATTTCGGACGTCAAAAATCGTGCCGCGCTTCAGAAACGTGGCGCCAACAGTCCTTTGTTTTGGTCGCCATTTCTCTTTTCTGAGACTTCGTCCATCAGATCCATTCTTTGGAAATGATGATCATTTCCTCATCTTTTAATCGTTCGAATCATGATAAGCATCCTTCAAGTTTCGAGATGGAATAAATACTCATTTCACCTTCTTTATCGCGCAGTATTATATTACCTATTGCATGTAAAGTAATCTTGTTAAGCAATGAACCACTGTACAAGTCGTGTCATTTTCACGACTATGATGGCCTTTATATGGTATTAGTTGACGAATACTAAAGTAAGATATTTAATATTGGTGAAAATTTCTATATTTATATTTTTGTGGTGTGTTTAGTATAGTATTTGCATTTAATGTAAATCGACTCTGTGGTCAACCCTCACATGTACGACTTACAGTCTAAATATATTCGGCAATTGAAATTCACCTTAATATGTGAGTTTGCGTTCCATCATTCGTCGAGCAATAAAAATTATTTATTGTTCTTTTAACCTTTATCAATCGAAAATCCGCAACAAAAAAAACTCCATTTAAAATCGATGCTAATACCTGATGATTAACTTTAATAGTATTTAATAATTTAAAATAAATAAAGGATTCACTTAGTTTACTTACCATGCGTGCAAAACAGTTATTTTTGTAAAAATTCGCAGGGATGAGTTTGACAGGGATACCTGCATATTCCCATTTCTTACATTCACTCGTATTATAGAAGAATATTTTCGTAGGTGTGAATAAAACAATAGTACATCCAATTTCATCACTGGAGACTTATCTTATTAGGTTTTTGACGAATACAGATACTTCAAGAGAAAACTAAAATATGATAATTAGGTTTTTCTAAGGGTGGTGGTTGGTTTTCTGCTAGTATGTTCTCTCTCGAAATTTTGGACAGCAGAATGTTTTCTCCCTTGGCTGAATTATTTGCATCTCTCTTCAGATAATTGGCGCAACGCCATTCTGTTCGTCGCCTTACAAAGCTCGTTGCAAACCACTGTTTCAAGTATTTTTGTTCCCAATTTAGGGAAATCGATTCGTGGACATGATCTGGTGATGTAGAGGAGATGCTCCTTAACCCTCGGAACTTCCGTTAAATCTGTGGCCCGCACATTCGATTAACTACGAACGGCACCTCCCCTTTAAAACCCGCTCTCCGCAGTGTGACGCTCTTCAAAGCCCGGATAAGTCCTTTGCAGCGAAGACACAACTCCCTTTGGCGTCGATTGCATTGATAAACACAAAGAGCATCGCGGATTTTTGGTCGGCTGCTTCAGTTATTACGGCGGTCGTTGTAGCGGAAAGGTCTTTGATATCCGGAGGAGCGTTCCGGTGTAGCTTCATTTCGTAGAGTCACTTCTTATTCCAACCATTATAAATCCGTAACTGAGGGCCCCTGAAGAGGTTGGTTAGAAAGAGCATTTACCATGCACTATCAATTATTCAAACCCTCTTATGATTTTACTGCGGTATCTGTTTAATCGAATCGGAAGTAATTCGAATGAAGAAAATGTCAAAACAGGCTTCATTAATAAATCTGATTCTATTTTACAATTTCAATTTCTCTTCCATTTATTGCTCGTTTTAAAAGTTAAAATTTGAGAATTTTGGAGCCAATTAAACTTTAATTAACCTAGAGCAAGTTTCAAAGCCCTTGCATCTTGTAAGAACAAGGCATTTCTCTCTAATTAGGAAAATATACCTTTAATATATGGGAAAACTGAGGAGAAAGATTAATTAGTTTAGAAAATTAATTAGTGGTAGTCTTTGCTGAGATTCTATCCGGAGAGGAAGTAAAGGTTGAAGCGGAAGAATTTTCGAGGAGAAGATGATCGAGAGATCGAGATCTCTTGGGAGGGACACACAAAAAAACGTATTTTATCCAAGTGTTCGCAGGTTAAGTAATTTCTATTATTGCTCTATCTCATTTCTCAATTTTTTCGGATAGTTTCAACGTCTTTCTCCGTATTGAAACATCAAACCTTCATTTTTATTCTATTTTTTATGACATCCATACTCGCTCCTAATGCACACTTCCGTTCTTAATGCCATTTTCTTCAAGGTGAAATACTTGTCCAATTCTAACACCCTTACAATAAATTATCCCTTCTGCCTTCTATTTAATTGCTGATCGGTTACAAAAAGAATAATACGTTATTTTATTCATTGTTCTATCCATGTGTCCAAAAGGCTTCTATTTTGAGAATGCTCTTTATGAAGAACATGACAATATCTAAGCTTAAGAGATTTTTGGCTGATTTTAATTATATCTTAAAGGGATTTCATGAATAGCAATATTTAGGTTTAAATTTAACTATTAATGATGCTCAAATAAATTTCAAGGAGACGTAAATCAACGCATCCGATACTTTCAGAGAGAGAGACCCCGAAAGAATACTTAGACCCTGAAATATAACTCTGATTGACTATAATTAATATTTCATCAGTTCTCTTTTTTAATGACCAAAGGTTTTCTCTATTCCCAGAAAAATCTCATAGAAATGCCCGTATTGACGCAAATTTCTTCATTCTGTTACATATTGTGCCTCTCATTTCTGATTTCTAAATGTGCATCGCTTTCTGAATCAGAAGTACGCACGTAATTCTTATTGAGTCGCGCTGTCACTGTTATTAATTTATGAGCAAATAAATGTAATATATTTTAATTTGGTTAGCTCAGTGACTAAATGCCTTTTTTCTTCCTAAAATTTTGACTCGAAACTGTTGTAATTCAGCCAATAAATTTAATGATATTTGGAGATATTCAATCATAAAAAAACAATTTATTGATACAGAAGTACTCGTAACAATAATATGCAGACAGTTGTTCAATTCCACAAGTGGCTGTATATTATTGTTACAAGTGTTTTTATTTAAGTAAATTGTTTTCTATGCTGCAAGATGGTTTCAGATGCTGCCTCTAAAGCGGCTTCGTGGTGCTAAATGCGGGTGAATAAAGACGCTCCGACCGAGAAACAATTTAATTCTACGGATTTGTTTCGAAAAACGTAGAAAAAGCTGTGTCTAACGCCGAAGAAGGTCGCGTGCGGTCCGCAAACTCTACTTTGGACCGATAAATTCAAGTATATTTACTGCAGGTGTCGAACGTGATTATTCCGTTTATTTGTTCTCGTCCTTTGAATTCGCACCGATAATAATTTGAGTGCAGCTAATCCTCTGAACGGACACTCCTTTGTCATTGTCAACGTGCGTTTGCCGCACTCCGAGTGATTGCTGTTTTTCGGGATGAAGGAGAGTTATCTCTGCAGAACAACTCGAACTTAGTCAATAACGAGAATCCAAACGACCCCAGGCAAAGGCTGACTGGAATTTTGATCTGACAGCAATTAGTATTCAACTTCTTTGGTGTTTGCGATATAATATAAAAAAGGGGAGCTTCAAATCTTGATTTGGATTTTATTTTTTTTTGTGGGGAAATAAAATTGAGTTTAAAATAAAAATTCAAAAACACTTTGGAATAATCTATTGGTGTATTCATTTGTTTAAGATGAATTATTTATCACGATAGTTGTCAAAATGGAAAGAATTTGATTTCATGGGAATAAACAGTAAAATCAGTTAAATATCGTTCCCGAAGTTTGAATAATCTTGATTATAATACTAATATTTCTCAAGAGGGAGTCTTCAGAATAACCGCTGTCTCCTCATTTAAGATGTGCTAACTGCTTAACGAATTAATGATCCTGCGTCAAGATATTGGACAATAATGATACGCAATCGTTGTTTTAATTGCGAGAGACAGACTATAACAGACGACAAACAGCGTTTCGACGCCAGTTTTTAGCTGCGTACGATCGACCTCCGTTCGACTGGTTAGCAAAATCACGATTGGAACTCCGGAACGTTCAAAATTGGAGTCATTCCGATGCATCAAAACGATTCCTCCACACTTTCAGCTCTGCAGTGACCGAATATCAGTTAGGGAAGTATTCTCCCCTCTTCCTGAACTTGGGAGTGACAGCAGCGGGGGAAGGAGGGAATGAAGTGCAGTTCCTAGTTCGTGGTGTGTCTCTGTACTGGAATTGCAGATGGCACTTGGGCTGGGCTGTGGTAAGGAGATACACGTCTATCAAAGAGACAAGTATCGAACGGTGCTTTGCAATAGACTGATACCTCCACTAAGGGGTGGCAATGAATTTTTCGGCTAACGAAGATTATTTCGATGTTTCACGCCAAAGAATATTTCAGTGAATCGGTGTATCTATGGGAAGTGTTAAGAACTAGAGTTTTAACTGCTTAAAATACAAATGAATATGAATAAAGATTCGGAAAAATGCTATTATGCAAGTCAAACTGGAATTTAATCAGTGTAACAAATATTGTGATCGGAGAAATAGCCCGTTTATTAAGGCGTATAAGCTTAATTAATCCAATATATCAATCAATGGCGGACGATCAACGAAATAATTTAGACTAAATACTCATTTTACTGCAAGCGATGTGTAATTCGTAAAGAAATTCGAGCTATTCAGGTGATGCGTAGACTTTTCTGTCACTGGATCAAATGAATGGAAATATGGCTCTGATGTTATTGTTTGTTTTAGAAATGATCAGGGTGGATGATGTTTGGATTGTCACTTCTCAAAATCACACTCAGTAAACGCAACAGGCACAGAAATAAACCTCAAATAATCATCAAGCCTTAGCTACAAAGACCTCTAAAGTATCATTGAGGCTTTGTAAGCCTTGATAGCCTCTTGGTAGTGTGGCTTACTGAACAAGATGAGTAATGAAGTTTGGATTCCACGCTCAGCGAGAGAGTGTTACAGTGGAAAATGTCCTCAGAAGAACAGCGCACCCTTTGAATAACTATTTTTAGAGCATTCGATGGGAGAAACGAAGATGGATCACTAATACCTCAGAGGCTTATAATGGAGATCAACAGAGAGAAAAATTAATTAAAGATATCACCTCGTCCATCTTGAAGAGTTGAGATGTCACATTCAGTAATATGTAGTTGCAGGAGGATACTCGGATATCTTCTTCTTCGTATCCATAAATAAGTTTGTTGCATCACCCACTTTATATGCAAGAGTGTAATTTATAAAATAAATTAGCTATTTCTTCTTTCTCTTATTGAATTGCTCGTTTTAGCCAGAAACTCTTTATCTACGCTGGGGCTGTTTTTTGTCCTCTTTCCACAGTGTTTGGTAGATTTTCTCTCGACATTTTTACAATTTTTCCGTCATTTTTTCTATTAAAGGTTGAATCATTCCTTTTTATCCTTGATTTTCATCACTTTCCATATTTTCCTCGCACTTATTCCTTTGCCTATGTCACTTATTCTTTCATAATAATCCAATCCAACTCGTTGTTGTTTATATTCTTATATTTCCTGTTTGGAACTAAATTTCCATAGTCATCACTCACCTCATTGCTTTCTCAGATTTCCTTATCTCGTTCCTCTTTTATGCCTCGATCTTTTTCAGCTACTTTCCTCACTTCATCATTCGCTTTATACAAACATACGCACGTATCCGATTGTGCATTGTAGCTGAGCACCATTACCTGTGCATCGATAAATTATATTACGCGTGATATACATGTAATATTATTGAACTAATTTGAATTGAAACCCTTCGACATGTGGTTGAACCATAATATACATATATCTTGTAGCACCAACTTATTCCATTTTGTTATATCTTTCCTTAATTAATTTCTTAGGGAATCTTTGATATTTGGTCCACTTGGTCCCTATTTTCCTTGATTGTAACCCTTTATAAAACAATTTACGCTTTATCAAATCTTCCCCACTCATTCCAACTTAATTCATCCTTTTTCTTTGAGTTTAACCTTTTGCATTTTTATTCCACGTTTATTACCATATTTTTCTTTTGTACTTTTGTCCTCATTTGTTTCCCTCACAGAACAGCATCAGCACTAAGAATTCACAAGTGACTAACAAAGCTGGTTTAAAAAACTGTTATTAATCAAGAATGGCGGAAACTGTTTAATGCTGTGCGTGGGTACCACCTTCAAGGTTAAGCTGCGGTTAACTGAGGACGAACTCTTCATATATGAAGACACAGAAACGTAATCGAGTAATTATTAATTACCGATTCACAAAACTAAATATTTGATTTGCGATTTCCGCTCTCTGCAGTTTTCGAGGCATCATAGTTATTTCGCGAGAACAGAATTGACTCTCTTCCAGATTGCATCAGGCATAGAAATCATATAGTTATTTAGATACATTTTCACAACCCCTGCTTTACATAATATGGTGTATCGCACGATACTAATGTAAATATGTTTGTAAATTACCGAAACGTGGGATTGAGAGCTTTGTAAAATTTTCTGGAATGAACCGGCCTCTGCGATGTACGCATGAGTTTATTTTGCATCGGAGTGTCGAGCTAAATTTGGGTGCCGTCGCCAATGTTGACGAATAGTTCGATCTTTCGCCCGTGACTTTTGATTCACTAGCGATATACGTGAATTTAGATGGCGCTTGTTGCCTCTCGTCTTTCGAGAAAACCCCATTTCTCACGATTCACTCCTCCAAATTCTCGTGACACTTTAGCGAGGCGATCTCTTTCTACGACGAACTCGTTTAACTTCTAATGAATTCCCGAAAACGCCCAATCAATACCTTTTTAAATTACAGAAGTGGACTGTGAAGAGAATCCATTTGCTCATCCGAGATATTTGTTATGGGCGAATGGGCAATAGCGATGTCGGGGCATGTAATCGCTAATTCGGTACAGAAAAGAGCGACGTTCGAAAGAGGGCTTTTGAATGATTTACGTCCATCAAAACATTATCGAGGCTCATCGCGGAGAAAATTCATAATCGGCCGAATAAAGTTGGTAGTTGATTGATGAGGCGCCATTTAACGGGAGCCATCGGATACAACAATAGAATGCGATGCTCAATTTTTTCGGCGTCATTCAGGAATTCGAATTTCATTGGAGTTGGGGAAAGAGAGAGGATATTAAAGAGCGGAAAATGTGCCTCGTATAGATTGACCTATTTCAGAACGCCTTCTCCCCTTCAATTCGTCTCACTACCACACCGTGCAATTTCGTGAATAATTTCGTCCATCCCGAGAAAAAACAAGCAGATACGGACAGGTGAATGTGGACAAGGAAGATAGTTAATGCCACTTACGACGGTCTAGAACCATTTATCCGCTCATCCAACAAATCGAGAGGACACGGGTGCGCCGGATCTAGATTAGTTACTAAAATATCAATATTAATCGAATTTAAAAATGTTTATAGAAAAAAGGCACATTTTCGCTTGTAAAAAAAGGCAAATCTTTATGGATAATTAAATGAATAAAAAATGAAGATGTAGAAATAAATCAGATAGAATTGGAAACGATTACAAATGCTTAGAGTAGTTGTGTCGTAGCCGACGGTGCATGACTGACGTACAGAGAGCTCAATTAGCCGATCAAAAGCCGATCACTTAGCTTATTATTTTTTGATCTTCGAATGATAGCCGTTTAATAGCACGACGACACGCTACCCAATCACCTGTCGTCTTTTCCTTTTCTTCATTTCATATTGATAATTAGCGGCGATGAGCAGTATTCCTTTCTCATATCATATTTCACTCAAGGTTATTTTCACCTTTACTACATTCATTCATTGCTAGTTTGAAAATTAACATTTCTTATTAAGATACATATTTCTAAAACTAAACAGATTTTTATTTTAAACTCGATACTTTTACCTTTCCTAAATATTATTATTAGGGGTCTTTATTAGGCGAGATTAGATATGTATAAATTCAGCTGATATCATCTGAATACTTTCATGAAATATGATGGATGATTTTTTAGGAAAATAGTCACAACTATTTCAGAATCGTATTCTATATTTTGTACAGTTCAGAGCCCCATATTGATGAATTACTAGATGACATTTTGTAATTATTATTTCCCTGACATTTTCCGAATTGCTCCATCATTTTATAGTTTAATGTCTAAGTTTGTGTAAGAAAATATCTCTAATATACTTAATCGATAATTATGTGTATTTTAACATTTTATCTTAAATAGTTGTAAAGCATAGGCCAACTCACCTGTAAACATGTGAAGGAAAAGATATGGATACAGTTAAAAAAAAACGATAAAGAAATAATAGTTCTCTCTGTACCATATGATTAGAAAGTGGTTAAAAAGTCCATGATGTAAAGCAGTGGTCCATAAAAACCGTCAATACAGACCCCCAAGGGCCGATGAGATATTGCTATGAGTCAATCACATGGCTAGAATTGAATTAAGAGCTCCCGGAAGAACTATAGAAATATATAGTAAAATCTATATTTAGAAATTACTAAAAGCAAATATTTAATTTCTCTTTCAGTAAAGCATAAAAATAGCTTCAGATTGGAATAATTATTATGATAATATATGATGTCTGTGTATCATGAAAAGCACTAACCGTAAAATAAACATGAACGAATCTTTTGAGCTCCTCTTTTTCATTTATGGAAGTGATGCGGAGGGAAGCTGAGGAGTTCTTTGGTGGATGCTCACAAAAGATCCCTAATTAAGAGGATGAATCAAATTTAGCACAACGATAGCCCATTCGAATTTAGTCTCTTTCATATCTCGTGGCCTAAATAATTGTACGTTCATTAATCGTGTCGATTAGCGATAATACGCTGTTATAGATAAATCTCCACAACACAGGATTTAGGAGCAACACATCTTTGATTGATTGCTCTTTATTTAGTGTTCATTTTACAGATAAATTGCTCTATTCATTCGTCGCATGAATCAAAAAATAAGTCGGGAAATTCATTCAAATAATATACAATTCAATAAATTAGAAAAATATATTATAATATAAAATTATATAAAAATATTTAGAATATAATTTTATACATAATATAAAATATTAATAGTAATATTAAAAAGAAGAAAAGAGAAAAGAAGAAGAACTGAAGGTATAAAAAGTCCATTATAGTTAGAAGCAGTGGAAACTGCTTCTTCATATCGCGTGGATTTGACAGCGCTCTTTCCAAAAGTCACTTATATTCTCGGAATCACAGATTGTCACGTTTTTCATATTCTTCTTCTGACGGATTCAGAATACCTCAGAATGTCGGTTCGCGTGCCGTTCGCCGTCGCGTTTTCCCTTAAGAAGAAACTTGATCTAAAATACCGATTCGCATTTGTTACAAAATTTATATGCAGTTATTCGACTGAGATTGAAGAAACGAAGAATTCTGTAAGATTTAATAACTATTCATAAGATTATTGAAATATTTATCGATTCTTCAACTTCTTCTAATGGGTTCCTCATCCAGGTTTAACAATTTTGAAGAAAATTAAAGACCTGTATTTTTGAAAACTCTCTGGCCATTTGCATGCGTCAGTGTCAACGTAAATTGCGATTTAAGTAGTATGCATGATTATTTAAAGATGGGCCATGCAAAGGTTAAGAAATGGTAGCTCAAAAACCATTTTGGTGTTTGAAGCCAGATGTCTTCGATTTCCGCCCACGGCGTCCTTTCACTTTCACGTTCAAAATATTTGTCATTCATTCTTGCTAAGCATACGATAAAAATCATATTTTCCTTAAATTTTTGTCTTCGCTTCAAAAATATTGTCTTACAAAACATCAGATTCTTACAAAATTCTCTGATAAACCAAATATTCTATCCTTGAAAAGATTACCAGGTTTTCTAACTTTTCATAAATATTAAATGTATTTGAATTGTATTAAAAGCACGCCATAAAATGGAAATAATCAAAGAAGAGATTAAAAAATTTGTAGAATTCCACGAGATAATTTATTGCGACCGGTTTCACTAAATTTCGAGCATCTTTAGGAAATTAAGTGAAGCTGATCGTAATATCTTGTGGAAGTATACAAAGTTTTCTTATTCTCTTCTGTAATGGCCTTTCACGAAGTTACGTCAAAATAAATTGATTTTATTAATAGAAATAATTAAAGTTATTTAATTAAAATATAAATACCGATTAGTGAATTTAAATTCACCGATACGATTAGTAATAATTCCATGTAATTGGAGTTAGACTTAAAATCGTTGCAGAATACATAAGGGTTTCCGGTTTTGGCTCAAGAATTAATTTTTTTGGTTCAGTTTTTTGTCCGACGAAAATAATGGTTTTATTGGGAGTCGGTTTTCGCTATTCTATAGAATATTTTCGATATTCTAAGCGTGGATGATACATAAAGATGTTATATATTTTTTTCTGCTATTCCGAATATGTAACTCATTGTATTCTCTTGTAAAGCTGTATTCTTCAAGGTTTCTTGATCCTAGAGTACACAAATTACGGAATGGGAAGGGATCTCAATCTAAGTAGAAACTAACACGTTTCAGGGAAGTAGGCCATTAGGGTCTTTGAGGTCCTATTAAAGTGCTTTGTATCGGTTGCGGTGGTGTGACATAGAGGCCTGTGATCCGATACAAGTTTATCTGCTCCCGAATCTTACCCACAATGCACCTGGGCGCATACAAAAGGTCGCCATCCTCAAAACAATCAACTCAGCAAAGCCTAACGATACGTCAAAGCAGAAGATCTCTTTCGCGTCTTTGGGGATCTGCCTTATCTCGGATTTCGAAAAGAAGGCATTGTGAAGAAAATGGAGATAGCGACCATTGTGCTCGGCTATCGAGGAATCCATCTTAGAGGAGTGATTTAATTACTGAATGACGTAAAGTGGATGTCAGAAGCACTGTCTCATTCCCCAGTTAATCCACCCTAGAAATGTACTACTCTCCTTTTAGACTGATTTACTGAGTCGTCGAAGACTATCTATTTCGCAGGAAAAGGAAAACCAACATTAATTTAACGATGTTAGCAGCATAAAGAAATAAAATTTGGTATGAGAAAGCTAAAAAGGGAATACAACTATATAATTAGTGAAGCTGAGCCAAAAGTTCGATGAATCTTCTCAAATAGCGATTAAACAGCAGCCATTTCTTCAGGCTGTCTATTACAACAAATGCCATGTTGATTCGTTAATACTTGAGATACTTTTGAAAACTGCCTTCCGTACTTTAGCTCAAAAATTGGCCAGAAAAGATTACTTCATTTTGTTGTGTTAAAAAATTAAGTAATTAATTTTTTTCCACATCCGTGATTTCCAAAATTTGGGTGAGTCTCAGATTCGGGGGTATGCGGTATAATTATTACCAAAACATAATAAATAATTATAAAAATCTATCTAGTTTTCTTCTTCTCCAGAAGATAGAGGCATAGCTTCCGATATACGTATCGAGATAATCACGCTTACAATACCTTAGACACGGTTAACCTTAACCCCCATGGTTAGGGTACTTCCGCACAACGGGTTCTACGCAAAGAACGGCTATTTGGAGCTCTTTTAACTATTAATGTCAATAAATATAACGCTTTGTTAAATCTGCAAAAACAAGGGTTAAGATAAAAATGTTTCAGGTGGGCGTAGTATGAAAATTCAAAATATTGATTTTTAACTCCATTTCGTGTAATCTACATGTGTATGCAATGAAACGCAACACTAATCTGCCCTCAGCTATTTTATTCTTGGGATTGTGACAATCTATTTGTGTCCAGACAATATAATCAAAGATCAGCCAACGCAAAGTATGAATCGGAATCAGTAATTTGAGTGTATCGGACAATATAACAATATAAAATTGATTCAAAGAGAAATCTTTGCATTAAATATTTTCATTATATTTCTTATGTTATTTTGCTTCGGAACTTGAAGCCGCACGACGGAGTTCGAGTGTTCGCGAAAAGATAACATTGGCATCGAGTTGGAAGCAAAATTGTCGCTACATCTTTCAAAAATGGAGAATCAGCAGTACTTGAGATGGAAGAGGAGATGAAGAGAGAATATTTTGTTTAAACGAAAGAGCTCTTAAGTATGAGTCTTTTTCGATCAAAAAATATATTTAATTATTAACATATAATAAAAAGAGAGGGTGAACATTTATAAATTTAATAGATTAAAATATGATTTGAAAAATTTAAAAAGCGATTAATTGGTTGTCAAATTATTATAAACGGCTTTAAGTGTTATAGAAAATATTGTTTATCACTTTTTTCCAATGTTACTTAATAATAAAGGAGGACTAGACAGAATAAGCTAAACTGAATAACAAGCCATTCATAATACATAATTATCACAATTTTAAATTAAAATCCACCTATACCTCCGGCTCGTTCAAAAAGGGCTTAACTTTCAATGTGCTATTTGGCATTATCATTATATACACATCTTTAATTGAACCGATTTTCCAATGGAAAATATCTTTTAACCTCAGATTTTAGCTTAAGTATGGTTTCCTAGTTTTGTAATTTTCAGATTTAACAATGTTGACATTGTTACACTGCCATATTTTCCCACATGAATTATATAATTTACGATAATCTTCATGAGTGCCTCCAAATCAACAGCCGATCAGATTCTCCTTGACGATAGATTTTCACAAATCAAGGTATAATTAAAGATCCCAAGGAAGAAAAGAACCGGGAATTCCCGGTCCAGTCGAATTTTTTTCAAATCTAATCTTCTTTTGGATTTTTCCTAGGTATAGCGTATATAGTAACCTTCACCTATTTCCTTATAATTAATGAGTTCTTTTGGAGGCAGTAATGACTTATATTGCTCATAATTGCATCAAAAAAGATTATTTAGGTTCTCCACTGTTTATGTAAATACCCTACGAAAATTTCGCTTCTGCTGAGGTTATTATCGTCCGGAGGCTGTAGTAGAATGTGTGGGCTTAGGCAGTATATGGCTATGCGACGCAGGTGTTCTCATAGTTTCAACTCACGTTTCAA
Source organism: Sympetrum striolatum (assembly GCA_947579665.1). NCBI lineage: Eukaryota > Metazoa > Arthropoda > Insecta > Odonata > Libellulidae > Sympetrum > Sympetrum striolatum. The sequence continues at coordinate 71,496,649 of OX388351.1, read as the reverse complement.
GGTTATCGTGATATTTCGGAAAAGACGGAGGAATCCTTGTGATTCGATAAAGTGGGGGTTTGATAAAGGTGGAACATTTTCGAGGAAGATTCGCGACTTATATTAATATGACTATTTTAACGTTTATCTTTCGGGGTTTCCGTGGGTAGTCTGCAGGACTTCGCTTTTTCTGTTGCAGGGATAGCCTTAGTCCGAATGCGGGATCTAAATCAGACGTCAGTTCCCTTTGAGCACTGTTTTATAATCCCACGCAAAACTCCGTTAAACGTGGGACAAAGGATACAAAAGAGATGCGAATCTAATTTCCCTGCGGTCCGCAGGTGAGAGATCCGTTTAATTTGGTCGGCGCAAAAGTGCAGCACCTGAGAGATTAATTTAGCACCGAAGGGAGTCCATTCACCGCAGAATCTGCACTCGTTACGCACGAAAATGAGTCCACAAAAGGAGTTGGAATTCGATTTGGGATATGAGGCAATTGGGGTGATGAAGGTGGGATTATTAGGAAGAAGGATCGCGAGGAATAATGGGAGCTCATTGCAGTTTCAGAGGTAATCGATTCGGTTTTATTTATTTATTCATTCTTGAGGACTAGAATTAGGCATGAGGGCAGGTGGTAGTCATTCCTGTGGGAGCAGGAAAACATAAAATGATCTGCCTGGTACTCACCCTAGTCAGGAGGAAAACCCCCAATACCTCTCGATGGCAGTACGTCTTACATATAATTACGAAGTTTACTACAATCATACAATATTTAAAAATTCACAACAATATAACAATATTTAAAAAATCACAAGAATATTTAAAACAAATCACAACATTATTACAATAAAATCAGGATACCCTTTAAATTTTATTGGTGGATACATTGTAAGAAAGAGGAAAAGGTTCTAAAACTTCTCCATGTAAATTGTTCAATTCTGCTATTCCCATGATTTAGAAATGAATAATCACAAACATCTGTTCGCTGTATAAGAGTAGAGTCTATATAATTGTGGTCGTTTCTCCTTACGTAATACTTAGTGTATTGTTTAATTCTTTCAGCGAAGGCTTTCCAGTTACAGTTATACAGTTATAGTTATAATTATAGTTGTGAAAATATATTTCCTGTAATATACTAATAATTGACTCTAAAAGTGACATCTTTTGTTGTGTTTCTCCTGAGCGGTAAAGTTATTTAAAAACAGAATCCACAAAAACTTTCAGACTTTGCACATTATTAAATGCGTGTCAAGTTGGCTTGCAAGCTTCATCTCCTCCAGGCCTTCCTGTCCCTAACTTTCCCTTGAAATTCCTTACCCTTTCATCCAAAATCTTCCTCAATATTTCCGTTCTTTCAGCAATCCTTCCAACACTGAATACAGCAGTTTATCTCATAGTATGCCCGATCAATTCCTTTGTGCTTTCACCTAAGTTTTTCACATATTTCTTCTATTCCATTCCTCGCATAGAGTATTTTTTATTAGTTAATCCATTTCTTTTTCTATGTTTTACCAAATATATCCACATTCGCAAAAATATATTTTGCACACAGAAACTTCTTCTCTTGTTCATCAAATGCAATTCATCATTATTAGGCGATTTAATAGTTACTTCTGCGGAGACTAACCTCTCTTTTCGCATTTTATTTCATCGACGAGATCTTCTTATCAGTATTTTGGCTATTCCTATAAATTTCGTCAGAAAGAGCTCTATTTCCTAGATATTTCGGTAGATGGCAATCTGAAGGAAAGGTCTGCAAATCCAATATATTATAAGGTCCTTTTTTGTGGAAACGAAAAAACAAACGGCCCTTTTCAGAGGCCAGTTATCGATTTGGGGTTTCCTCGAGAAAAGGAAAGAAATATAGAGATGAGGGGGGATATTCTATCAGATGCATTTATCCCCATTTACTCTTAAATCGAATCCAGGGTCAGAGGGAACTCAGAACTGGGTTCCAAATACACTGTACGCAAAGTATTACCCACGTTTCTCTTATGCTGTTTCATTTCAGAGTAAGTACTTAGACACATATAAACTGCGAGAAACAATCCTAAGCATCGTGTATCATCCCCCAATTTCCTTGTTTCTCCACTTTGCTTGGAGAGAGACGCTAAGAAAGAATCAAAGAAGAAATAAAGGTTTACTTTCCATAGAATTAAAAAGTAAACCTTTTATTTCTTTTTATTTTTGAAATGCAATTCCACCAGATTTCACCTAGTAATTTTATCTTTGTTAAGAAAGAATTCAGCCTAGCATCCCTAGAATGATTTGAAATCGTAAGTTAGACATTGGAATCATCTCCTGATATTAGTAGAATCTAGAGATCAACGCTTCTAATACTTCTTTGGAGATAGCTAATTAGCTGAAGGTCAGCAAGCATGACTGATGTACTAGGTGAGGAGTCAATCGAGTGATCGATACTTCACCTCTTTGATCAAAGGATTACTCATCACACTACATAATGTAATGCGTACTTCAAAACATATTTAATATTTGCTGTCTTCTACCGAAAGAAAACAGGTGAGGTAAACAGCGTTCCCATTTTCAGGGATCGTATTCAGCGTGAATTTCTTTTGGCTTCGGCCTAACAGCGGCTCTCTAATAAAAAGAATGTTTAAGGACCAAGAGCGAGGAACGTATATAAACGTAAATGCAGAGGAAATTGAGTGAGAAGGAGGAAAAATAAATTGCGATGTCCTCTCGGACGCCATTATGAGAGCCATGATACACGGCCTGCACTCAAAAAAGCCCACTCTCGTGCAGTGGGGTCGATATCCCTCTGCTGGAATAAAATGACATAGAATAAAACAACCGTCTGTGGGAACATATTGCTCTGGAAATATACGTATTGCGTCGGAACCACATTTTTTACGTCGAATTCCCTCTTTATCGCTAATGAGATGATGAGATTTAGCAAATGATAGGACGAACACAGGCAATGCAAATGTAAACATAACTGTATCGTAAAATGCGTAATCTCTAAAATCTTCATCATCATAAATGTGAGTTTTGAAAATTTAAGGTTTTGATGTTGTTATCGCTGCTATGGATATCATTATGCGTATGGTATTAATCTATAGGTATCTTTAACAATTAAGATAAGAAATTTGAAAAATTTTCATCAGGTATATATTAACAATAAAAAATAGTCCCGGATAGTCATGTGGACAGCGCGTTCGACTTTGGTGAAAGCGGTCCCGGATTCGACTCCCGGTGGAAGCCAATGTGGGAAATGACCTAAGCTGTCGAAGCACTTTAAACAATACTACTACTAAAATAGTCCCAGTCAAGTCACTATTTTTCATTTCTTATACAACCCATCAACATTACAATTTTTAAAAATTTGAAACACTGCTAAAAACAGACATTTTTATATTTCTTTACTATTATATGAGTATACCCATCATCATCTGGTAATTTGCTTGCGCAGATCTTTGGTATCATTCTTCCATCTTTCTCTGCCTTCTCTTCATTTCTGCGTATCCTTAACCATTCTTCCAACTATCTATCATTGTCGTTCTTCCCCTTCCTCTTTTTATTTTCCCCTCTACTGTTCCTTCAGTCATTTCCTTTAACAATCATTTCCTTCTTAATGAGTGTAGAATCCATGCTTCTTAGTATGTGTATACTAAGAAGTGAATAAATAGCCTCATCGACAAAGCTTGCCAATTTAGCAACTCCACGACCTTGAATCCACATCCTGGTGGTTACGTTTCTCGCAGCGACGGTACGTGTTTGCTGGTTGCATATCTCTCTATTTATTACTTTGCTGTGGGTCCCAACCGATGTCGATGAGAGGCATGGGCAGGACTTACAAGTCTGTGCGGCGATATTTGATAATGTTTTATATACTTTTATTCTATCCGCTTTGGTGTTTTATTTTCCTAATATTTTGCTTTATTAAAATACCCTCCGAGAGTCTCACTGTCATTTTTTGGCATACAAAGTTTTCTCAAAATATAATGAGGTCAATTATAAAAGCAAATTCCTCGAACCTTCGTGGGGCCATAGTCGGACTCCTTATGCGCCCTGGGGCGGGAGCCGCCTCTCTTACGCTCTTTAATATTGGTGGGTTTTAATTTCACGGCCTTTGAAATTTAAAGCCATTGCTAAGTGAGGCTGTACGAGAAGTGAAAAATAGCGACATGGCTGGGACTCGAACCGAGGTCTGGGTTGGAGGGGTAGTCCAAATTCGATTTCCAGTCATTAAGCTGTTTTTCATTTCCTTAAAACCTTGGGTTAAGGCGTAAGGTTCCTTGTCCTGAGTAAAATTTATTTTTCGTCATATTTATTACAATGTATTTGTCGGCTATTAGTTTTTCTTCGTTTAACTACTAATATGAATTATTATTATAACCATTATTATTATTAAGGTACTTAAGGCGAAAATGATTATGAGGATCGATGAGCCAAAAAATACTAAATTTCATTAAATGAACTAAATTGAGCACAATCAATGCGTAGAATCCAACCATTTTCCTAAAAAAAGCTATACTCCTTTCTTTGGATATATATTTTGCTTGGAAAACACCGCTTTACTCTTTTCACGTATTTGGATTCTTTTGCATATGAGAATTTCGCTGTGAGATATGAATGCGTGCATCTAACACCAGATCAGGCCTTTCTATTGCGTCTTACCGTCTCTAGCCTTTAAGATATACCGAATATTTAAATGAAAGTTCCTTTCTCTTATATAACGTTTATAAAACGTTGTTTTATTATGAATATAAACCAGTTAACTACAAATAACCAGTTAACAATATAACCCGGTTAGAACCGGTTTTGCGTTAGCGTTTAGAATGCTGAGATGACACTTTAGTGATGTGGACGATTGATAATAAATCGAAATGGCAGTCGTATTTCAAAGCGAATATAGCAGATTTTTTTTATTTCGAATGCATACGGTATTCCTAATTCCTTTTCGCCTGGATGAGAACAGTTGAGAACCATTGAATTGAATTATTGATGTGTATTCTTTGAGATTAATGCGGTGGCTGAGAAGGCAACGATTTCTCATCATTTGGTCCATGAGTATCAGTTATACGAAGGGACGACACTTCCTCCAGACGCTAATGTTTTCTCATTAAAATGAAAACGGCACCAACATCCATCAGAGCTCATCTTTTCAGGGTTTTAAGCTACTAATAATTAAAATTCATTAATAAAGCTAAGTAAGCTACTAATAATTAAAATTAATACATTTATTACGAAACCCCGCAATGGCTGATTTACGAAAGCAAAGACGAAGTGAATTTTCTTCACTTCTTTGAAGACGTATCACCACTTAAAAAGTAACGATGGTCCCATTTGAAATAACGCCCAAGACAGACATAAATATCTTCTTTGTGCGCTGCATTATCCCATTATCTCCCAAACATAACTCTTCGAGGAGAATAGATAACACCGATGTAACAAGAAACATCACTCTTTTAAAAGATCCGCAACTCTCTCAAATCGTGATTTAGTCTCAAATGATTTCTATCTCTGACTCCCGTAGAATTTTAATCAACTCTTCCCCGAAGTGCGCGATGCATTCCTATGTAACAAGATAAGCGTCTGATTGAAGAAAACCTCCCATGGCTGTAAACGGCTGTATTTTCCGTGAAAATTCCTCATTTTAAGCGATAGCCGCAATTATGCCAGCAATTAAAGCGAAGGTATTTATTCGGCGCACGTAGTGCCAAATAAATACCTTCATTATTGAATTTCAATGAGGAAAATTAATGGAAATGCAATGAAATGAATGGAAAAAGCAATAAAAACATGAAATACGTAAATGTCACATGCAATATATCCATTATGAAAATCCTGTGTTATCATAACTTCTCGCAAGTCTTTAATTTACCTTTCATTTTAGCTCCTTCAATTTTTAATCCATCAAATGACTCGGTATATTAAATCAGTAGTGAATTGCAGCTTCTGATCTACCTTTCCCAACCACAATGAAACGTTTACAATAGGAAGTAGATGGTTTTTCCCCATTCTCTTATTGCCTTTCCATCAGAAACATATTAGTAACAGTTTAGAACGATTTCGAATGGTAGGTATTATAAATATGCATTTCAATAATTTCACTCTCAGATTCTCACATTCACTCGGAGATTGTGAATGTTATAAAACATAGTCAATTGTCCAAAATTATGTTATTATAATGTTATGCATTTTTGGTTTGCTTGAAGAATTCATTCAGAGCTGAAAAGAAAGAATGAACTGATGCTATTAAGACATAATCCTAACTACTAATCTCTTCTACTAATTAAATAACTAATTTTACTATTTAAATTAACCTAGTCTTTTCACAACTTCGCTTATCAATCTTTTATTTAGGTAGATCTTCTCAGACTCTTATTTCACAAAAAGCATTTGTAAAAAGTTTTGTCCCCCTAAACAAAAGTTGGTTGCTACAGTCGCTCATATAAAATTGAAAGAAATGGGAAAATTAATCTTCCAACGATAGTTCTGGAGTTTATTTCGCATCAACTGAACCATAAACAGCAATAATGGTTGCCTCGGCATTTATCAAAAAGAAAAATCCGATAGATTTAGTCGTAATAGTTTATATTGTGATTAAATCAACCGCAAAAATTGCAATAATTGAATCTATTACCGTTTTTATTGTGAAATGAATGCGCGATAAAAATTCAATCATATTCAAATATTTAAACGAGGGAAGGAATAAAACCTTGCAGACTGCAATATGAGATATCGTGTGTAATTAACGGAGAAATATTATGGGCTCCCGGGTTCGAACCCGAGCACACTCGGAGGTGAGAAGAGTACTTTCTAGTTATTAGAAAGTGTAGTTTGTCTCATGTTTTATGTTCAAACCGTTTTTGAGGGGAGGCAGGAGGACGGACACAAATTACATGTGAGGATGTACCGCAGTGTGAAAGTTCTACTGGAAACTTCTAAATTTAAGCACCTGAAATCACGTTTAACTCAGTGAAAGTAAAATACGATCCGAAGCGATTTGAACGTGAATTTCAAGCGATTCCCTGATTTTATTCATTGTCCAGGAGGTGATCTATCGGCTACTAACGCTCGACCGCTTTTATTTCTAACAGAATTAACTCGGTGTATCGAGAACGGGCGATCGGTGTTTTTTAATTGACTCTGCGACGAATGGGATTACTTTTCTGCAGATTTGGGAGCAAATCTATTGCGGCGACGCAGCTTTCCGCCGGGATCCATTCAAATGACCCTTTCAATTTCGAGAGCGATTTCCAATCGAAGCGATTTTGCGTTGCGCAGTTTTGTTGGAAACAGGTTTTGAGTAATCCGTTTGACTGGATTTCCCAATTTAAGCGATAACTAAATGTCATTCAGAGTTCAATGAGCATCTCGTTTTTATGGCTCCCGACCAAAGTACTTTCCATTTTAAGTGTATATTGAAACTGCGCACCCTGATTGCGGAAGTGCATGCCTCGGGTTCGAATCCCGGCTGATCGATTTCATCTGTACGTAGAGGGGACGTATGTGAATCCGATCTTTCCGATTAGTGTTGGGGGCATCCGGACTTACACATTATATTTATATTTATGTATTAATAATTTATAAAATTATTTATAGGAAGCTTGTAACTCCCGATAAGAATTGCATTGAAACAAGTGTGGAATAAAGAATTCTATGAAATTAAACATAAGGAGGAAATGTGGAAGTCATGGATTCATTAGATAGCTAATAAAGTATTACAAATCGATGTTTATTTTAATAAAGTATAATATTACCAAACCAGCTATACAAGTACGAATATGCTTTCTTGGTTTGAATCTTTACGAATCGAAACTACTTATGCAAGAAATGTTTGTGTAGTTAATTTTGATCGATCGCAGTATTTAAAAAAATGAATTGGAAGATATTGTGATAGAAAATTACGGCAACTGCCGATCAGCGAAATGATATATCCTGCAAATTCAGACGGTTTCACAGGTTTATCATAGCTATTTCTCATGCTACCTTTCCTGCACTCTTTACACTTAACCGTATTTTATTAAGGAGTTAGTTTTCTTAAATATTTCAGGGACAATGACTTATATCAGACCGCCTGAAATAAGATGTTCTTAGAGAATGTGTTTTGAAGCAGTTCTTCGCTTCTATAGATAAATTTAATTCACGTAACTTTATTTTACTTATTAACTTTAATTAACGGAAACAAAGTAAGAGGTTTCTTTCTTATGTTTTTCAGTTCGAGGTGCACTTCCGATTTAAGAGAATGAAGAAACGAAGAAATGGCTGAGCAAGACTTACGTGGTAAGTGTTACACATCTTGAGATTTACCATAGACTTTTATGATAATTATTTTATAAACAGTACGGTGAGAATCAAAGTAGCGATCTTACTAAAATATAATAACAGTGTCCTACAAGAGGACATCCGCTTTACTTCGATCTAGTGCGCAGATTGTCAGCTGCATTAAGAATTTTAGTAGAGTAACTACTTCCATGTTCCACTTTGTGCCAAGTAGTGCCTATGCCAGATTCCAGTAAACATTGAAACAGAATTCAATCACAGAGAAATAGATGCAAAGTTCGTATTGGAATATATTCCTTATACCCCAAGAGAGGTTATCGGCAGTCTGCGAATTTTAAAGGAAATATAATAATGTTCGCGAACTCTGGAACAGAGTGAAGAGAATGGATGTAGTTTACGAATTCAATAAAAAGAAATATATGATTGGTTGTTAGTTAGACAACTGGCAAAAGTTTTGCAGAATATTGCTACCTTGCGTAGAGAGGCTGAACAGGTTTTTCGACAAAGATTAGTATAAACATATTGGTTAATTGCTTAGTTTTTGAGACCCCGTCCTCCATCTGATAGGCGTATTGTAGAACATGGATGTAGGATTAGAGAGAGTATTTTATTGTGGCTGGAACATAGGTTGGGAGGTTTTAATCGGGAGTAAATGGGAAATAAATTCGGAGTGAATGTGAAAGGGATCCTGCTTGTGTTCCTCGAGCTCCTTCATAAGGTGAGGAAGCGAATCCTTTTAATTAAAAATAGGGAGCTTCTGCTGCTCGAGAGAAATCTTGTCCCATTGAGAAGAAAATCGAACGCTTCTGGAACGAACATTCCTAATTTTATGATTTCGCATAGACTTCGAGTTTGCTTTCATTAACATTCTTATTTTTGCATTTAAGGATTAAGAGACTATCTCTGGTTGCGATAACGGTGGATTTATATTTTTAATAGAAGTATGAACGGACAATACTCTCCTGCAGTTTTTAGCATTCATTGCGAGAGAAGTTTGTGTGTGTGTATTTACGAATGCCAGAAGGGAGGCTGGATTCTCAATCCCTGCGCCAACAGCTAACAAAAGAAGGAATGAGGTTCACCCGATGAATGAGGAGTGAGGTAGTTTACCGTTGCCTCCCTCATTTTGCCATCGATGGATTAAGTCTTTGTTAATGCAGCAGAATGACCTCAATATGGAGGGAATACCATTGTTCAGCATCGCTCAGCATTCAGCAAAAGGATTCGGACCGTTACTACTTATACTACACATCGAGGACCTTAGCGATCACATTGAATGTTACCGTAGATAAAGAGTATCGAGGATAGATTAACCCTTTCGGACGACTTATATAGAATTATGAATGGTGCGATGATTGGCAATTAGAACTAAATGTAGACAAGTATTCTATAGTTTATTTCTTTGAAAGAAAATCTATTGTAGATGATTATTCTTACAACTTCCATGGGGTAAAATTGAGGCGGGGATCTTTAGGAGGTTGAAGAATATTAAAAAGGATAAATTTACGTTCATAGGAAGTTCGTTCTTAGGTAATGTAACGGATATAATGCGACCTCCCTGTTATAAAAGAATTTTGTGAAAGGTTAATAATTAATTGTGTATACACACGGGACGTTAACTGAGCGAAAATCTGTCCATAGAAATTGTCGATCCCATTATTGACTTGACTCTTACCTCATGTTAAAATGTTCAACGCGGATTAGATTTCCACGGGAACCGTTGTTAAGCGGAAGATGTAACATTCTTCAGATTTATTTTTTCGAAACAGATTATCTCCGAACTTCCAACGCATATTCGTCTCAAATTTCACTTTCAGCGTAGGACATCCATCGTCATATTTTCCTGATTCGTTCTTCCCCTGATCAATTAGTGAAAGACTGACAAATTGGTTTCATTCAGTCACCTCAGCAAATGGTAGGACTGAAGAGCCTGAAGGTCAGTAAGGCTGAAAGAGCACATTTCGGAAATTCATTAATTTACAAATATTTTCAAATTTTGTGCTGGATATTCTCGTAGTGACACCACGAATGAAGAGTCGGATGTTCTTTAAGAAGAAAAAAGGATGCCACTTATTACTGGAATCAATCTGAGACTGCTTTCTACTGCCAATGTAAGGAAAAAGGCTTTCATTTCTAATTCGCCGATAAATCTTCGGAGAGGATTTCCAATGCTGGATAAGACAATCCTCCAATCAAAAATTATGCTAAATCGAAGAAATCGTATAAAATGATGAAATTGTAAAGATCTGTTTGCAATTCAAATTTGTTGGCGAATGCGCAGCAACCATCGGATTGCTTGCCCTTATTATGATTCCCTTGAAACGGAGGGATGAGCAAGAGGGTGCTTTCCTCCAGACACTCAAGCGCTGCTCCTGTAATTTTGAAGGCTCTTTGGACAAAATGGAGGAACGAATACCACTTTGGCAAATATTTTCATCTGCCATTCGAATGACAAGCAACTTTTGCGGAATAAATATATAAGGTATATACTAATAAATGCATTACTTAAAATTCCTCTGAATTAACTTCACTCGAAATTAAGAAAATGTCAATTCAAAAACAAAAATAATAGTTTTATAATGTGGAAGAATTCATCTTGTGGTTACTGGGAAAGTTAGATTGTCCAATTATTATAACATCAGCATCAATTGATGTTAGTTTTATAAAGTCAACGCATAAATGCTGCAAAATTTACCGCAAAAAGATAAAAGTATCGATTCAGCTTCAGGTGCATGTATGGACTTTAAAGGGAATGCGCTAAATTTTCATCGAAAAGAAGATTCTTGCTACTGAAGCGTTCTCCCTTTTCTGGGAAGCGTGTTCATGACAAATCAATCGCAAATCACTTGCAGATGACAGGGGTGAATTTTTTGCGACTCAGTTATGGTCTTATTATGAAAGTGCTTTACACGTGGCTGCAATTGAAAAACGTCTGCATTCGAACCTATAGCTGCTCAATTTTACTATATTATAGGGTATCGAATGATAGACATCTGCTAATTCTGTCTTTTATCCTTACCTACGAGTTGTATATAATACAAAAGGTATTATTGGTTTGTCAATAAATGGAGATTACTCATGAGTAAACTCCATTTATGAATAATACATGTATAAGTGGCGGTACATCTCCTGAAGAAAAGCATAGGCATTGCTATATTGTATCACTGTTAATATAGGAATACGTTCATGGTGTGTATATTGAGGAACGCGTTTGTATAAATAAATAATTTATTGTAGATATTTTCTCATTTAGTTGTAAATTTATTGACCTTTTCGTTAAATTTGTTCGCGTTTTCTATCATTTAGTGGCTCTTTTGTTTTCGCTACAACTTATCCTATCGTGTTCTCTGATGCTCTCCTCTACGCAGAATAATACCTTTCACCGATTTGTAAATGATAACGGTAGCACCGTGTTTAATTTACAAAGTACTTCAAATTCCACTGCTTAAATTATATTTGGTGGAATTTCATCATACAAAACATACATCATACAAGCATATTATTGGTTCAAGTGTTTTTGTTTCAATATATCGATCGTACTAAAAATCCATTTATCCGCGTAATTTATGCGATATCTACGCATATTTATGATTTCAAATTTAAGCCTATCAATTATTATCTTATCTTTATGTGGTAATTATCTAAGTTTAGTAATCATAAGCTCTGTTGGAGTTAAACACATCTTACGGTCTTCTCAAAAGTGAAAATCGCACCTCTGTTCACATCTGTGGTCAAGGAAAGAAATTACATCGACAAATGCAATTATTGCACACTATATTTTGTTAAGCAGCTAAGAGTGCAAAATTCAGAGAGATGGCGCCACCGGCAGAGAGTGCATTCAAGAAAGTTCTCTCCTGAATTAAAAAATGGCGAAGATAAACAAGATCAAACAGAAGAAGGAGCGTCAACCCTTTTGAGGAAAAGAGATGAACGGGAGCGACCTCTGGTGTCGCTGGAGCCATCAATCCCTCATATCCTCAGGGAAACACGTCTTCCAAACAAACATCCATCGCCGAGCTTCATTTGTCACAACTTAATATTCGGAACGCGTGGCGGCGACTGTCCGGGAAAAATGGAAGGTCCCGTATCTTATGGAAGCAGGCTCACGGGACGAATAACTGGGAGATATCGGGGAAAGTTGGAACGATAGCCTGAATGGGAGATCGCAATAACTCAAGATAATCACTTCCTTTCGAAGACAGTTTAGAGTTGCAAATAAGTTCTAAAACTCATTGCCATTCGCTTTCATCTCTCATCGTTTTCTTCATGAGCTTGTGGAGAATTATAATCGCTAGAACCTTGCTGGGACTCACATCCTTCGATCTTATTTAACCCTCGAGTACTCGCGTCTGGGTCGAATCGATCCATGTGAATTTTAAAATTCCATATCTTTTTTATTAGTGATTTTTTACGTCTTCTTTCTCATAGTAGCTGAGTTTTAGAATGTTCTGAATCAGCCATGCATTTTCGCCAGGTAGAAAATGGAAGTTTAATTATTTAAATAAATTTTTCTTAGCGGTAGTGCCAGGTAGAGAAAGACCTGTACGTAAAATATTGCATTTTTGGCATTGTTCCCACCTTAATTTTTAAAGATGTTATATAAATTTCATACAATTAACAATTATTATTAATATATTATATTTTATTTTTAAAAAGTTTACTTTTTATACGCAATACTCCAAATTCATCAGCCATGTACTCGGCGTCAGAGATATCGAATTTTTACGGAACAGTTTCGCAATTTTTAAATATTTATTTGATTTTATTTTAATAACCAGGTTAACCATTAATATGACATCATCACTAAGGAATTAAAAATTTATTTACTGCATTTTGAGACAATTTTCCTCTTTGGAAGATGTCGGGTTGATTCAACCCAACGCGAGTACTGACGTGACAATTTGGGATGCGAGTACTCGAGGGTTAAGATTGAAATATTCCCAGGCGCGGTAAATTCAGAGTTAGGGCCAAGATGTCGAATCGAATAAATAGCAAACGCACGTTTCTTCATTTCTGTTAATGTAAAAGGGTAATACGAGTAACGAAGGCTAATGGTATATAAATATAGACATTAACATCACAGTTTGGAAGCAGCAGGCGAAATTAGAATACTATCCCGGATTTAGGATCTTAGGAGGAGATGAGATTTGAGACTACATCAACAGTATTAGACTTACATAGAAAAAGTACGCTTAGAGATATCATAAGAGATGTGCATGGCCTCCAAAAATACCAAGAGACGCCGTCAACTGCATACATTTTATCCAAAATTGCTCTCCTCTTAAACGTGCGTCAGATTTGATTCTTTCCTTTCCCTCACACTTACGAAAACAACATGAAAGGTCTTATTTAATGCTGTGTAGTCAATCTCTAGAAATATACATTGGTATAATCACCGCATGTACCATACTGATCCGATTCGTTGGACCAGTTTTCATAAAACCCGGAAATATGTTAAGCCTATCTTCTCTTCAATATCTTGAATAATTAGATGCGTCCTAAGTAATGGAAACACAACTTTCCCGAAATAATTCCACGTATTTCCTTAACGCCGCTGGTACCTGTCTTGTATTAAACTTTTTAATTCCCTGAAATCTAATTTTTCTACTATAAATAACTATTTCAGTGTATGTTATACCGGGGTATTGAATCATCATTTGAAAACCCAATTTCATTCAAAAGAGTTTCATTTTATCTCTTTTGAAAGAACGAACGATTTTCAAATCACGTGGTTCGATTTTATGACAACTGTTATTAGAGACCATGTTTATATTTTGCAAAAAAATCATTTTATTCCATCTCTTAAAGTAAATTTTACACGGGCTAAGGTAATAGGTATACTAATGATTTTTTGGGAGATATCGCAACAGGTAAGCCAAGAACTAATAAAATTCAAGCACTAAACAATTTAATACTATACTAATTTAGACAACGGAGCCATTTTTATTTGAGGTAATTTATAAACAGCTCATTCTTTTCACGGTATACAACATATATAGTTAACTATAAATATCTGAAATCGAGGTTGTCAGGAGTTAGTTTACATTATAAAGACAAGAAAACCTCTCAAGACCTCAAAAACCGGAGAGATCGTTTCAGTAATTAGTAGGTAATCAATGAATATGGACTGCGAGTAAGGCAGTTTGAAATAAAAGCATTTGATATCGGTACGGATTTATATTCAAAAGGGAGAAGGATAAGGAAGAAAAACAAAAAGAGTATAAGTAGAATTTGAGAGGAGTTGAAGACTGAAAATCTATTTAACGAGGTAAAATAAAATATGGAGAAGAAAATTTGTAAAATGAGAATTAATGAAAATATGTCTGAGTTTCTCCAAAGCAAAACGAGATAGCGAATTATACAAGATTAACACTGTATAAATAACCCGCTTTAATGAACTACTAGTTACTTACTAAATTTATATGTTAGGAGATATATTAAAAATAAATATTGCAGCGATAAACCAGAGAAATGGATTGCTTTTTGGCGTTTGCGCCATCGGCCACTCAACCATAGATGGCTTAAAGATTATCAATGCAAATGGAAGGTAATACAATTCCAATTAAGATCACAATATAATCAAATCGAGCTGTAATATCTATTACCCTCGAAAACTCCTTAACCTTTGAAAAATCAAAGAACATTGACCAATTAAATCAATCTTCAATTTCAATTAGCAGGAAGTTGTCTACGGAAAATCACGTATTTGTAATTTACCGTATAATGGCTGTCACCGATTTCGTTAAATCTTTCGTTTGGTGTATTTTGAAATTAAATTATAGCAGATATTGCATTCGACATAAATCCTAAATTCAATTTGATATTTCGAGCATTCGTATTTTTTTATCGGTGGTGACGTTTCTAGAACTTTTATGAATTTATTATTAACAATATGATTGCAAATGAAATTTTCGTGATAATGCCCAGTGAATTATCACTTGCAATTAAATGATTGATTCTAACTATTGCGGCGCTCTGTATCCAACGTTTATTATTTCAAATTATTTTTCCTGTCCACTTCTCCCGAGGGAAATTAAAAATGATTGGTTCTGCGTTGCAATAAATGTTTTCATTCGATGAATAAATTCATTAGAATAGAGATTTTCACAAAACTAACTTTAATTTCGCCGTCGATATTTATTCAAACAAATTCTTGATTCTGTTCCCTTTTAAAAAGGTAATGGGTGAATTGTTGCTGTTAAGTAATTTAAAAAAATGTTTAATAAATATTGCAAAGAGATAACACGGATATATCAAAACACGATAATTATTCAAAATTATCTGAGATAATTAATAAAAATGGATTTCATCGAGAGGAATGAATAATTTGCATCGATGATATCATTTTTAATTTTTACGTAAATAAATTTGAGACAGATTAAATACTTCTGTAAATTTAAGGTTGATGAAAACAGTTTATCCGTCACTACAATATAATTAATGACTACATCGTGGTAATTTAATCCCATTTCTTATTCATTAAGTAAATTCCAAGGAAGTTAAAATTATTGAGGCGATTATTAACTCTTTTAGAGGCATTTGGAGAGAATGAATTGACTCTAATCAAAGTCATATGCGTATGAAGATGATGATATATCCTCCCAAGGTCCCTGGGTCGAGTCTCGGTGAATTGGTTTCTTTTGGATAAAATGGTTTCACATGCTCGCCAGTATCAATAATTATAATATGTATGCAATTGGGTTATTGTCCTTCTTCAATAAATACATTTTGTGTTAATTATAAAAGTGAATAAAAGAAACAGTATTATCGCCTATGAAAAGTAATCTATTCATGAAAAACAATGTGCATTATCCAAGTGGGTAGCTCTCGTTCGTCCCCGTTCTAATTGAAGTCTCAGCTTCGCGAAAAATCCAGAATCTGTCTAACGCAAAAGCAACTTTCTCTGTCTGTATACTTAATCATTCTCATCTGATTCAATTTCCTATTCAGAGATATCTACTTTTTAAGTTATTTTGACTATATACCTTAGGTATTGTATCGAACATGTTTTTATTACCGATATATTTTCGTCTATTTTCTATTTTTCCCAAAGAATCATGTATGTTTTCATATCCTTAATTCTTCTAATTTTTTCCTCGTACTATCTCTTTGATTATTGTATAAGCTATGACGATGGGTTGGATGGAAGAAAATACTTTCAATCTCATTATTGCCCAAATACAGAACATTTATTATTATTATTAATAGGAGTAGCTAATTAAGTTCAAGTTGTTAGTCAACAGCCGCGCAAAATTGGTAATTTGGCCTCTCGCGGATCAGTTTATCAGAGTTTAGCTGCTCTTCTCGCATACTTTCTCTGAATTTTGATGGTCATTAAACACGTATAACCTAAAAAAATTACGAGAAGGGAAGTCTTTTATAACTAACTTCTAACATTGACAACATGACCTACTTCACGCATTAAAATTCCAAGTGATTTAATCCGAATCGTATTACTCTATGTGACATGTCTATGACTCGGTTTCCCACTTTCCGGGTTGTTTTTTTATCAGTAAACTGCCATATCGAGTTAACTTAACCTCTGTTCTTTGTCTTCTTACTGTTTTTGATTGTTACTTGATTCTGATCACTAAAATGCCATAACTTCTGATATCACGTCTCCGTTGAATCACGATCACCACACAGCATCATCTTCGATGCATCATCACGTTTGAGATTCATGGTCACATCCGAATCAAGGATTGCAGTCTTCGCGGGGTTGGAATCAATTTCCATTATGTGAACAGAATTTCGCGCTTCGGTTAAAGAGTTAAAAAATCGATTTGAGGCATTTTATTCTCATTATCGATACGTTATAGCCGACGTGTCTTAAATATTTTATTCGTCACCATCTCAAGGGAATTTCTACTCCGCTATCGTATTTCATTTTAAAACCTAATCATAGAACACTTTGCTAATCATTGCAATGACTAAAACGCTCAATCTTAACGTTTTTTAGTAGTAAAAAGTTTAGCTTCGTAATTTATTTAACTTTAGTACTTTATCTTTATTTAAGGTGGTCCATAAGTGATGACATTTATTAAAGAGTGATCGAGAAATAGGTTTCCTGGGAAACAGAGATGGGAAAACTGCATGTCGTTAATTTCTTAATATCCCAATGTCTTTGGCTCCTAGTTTCTTAAAATATATGTACAAAGAAAGGGTTGAGGTGACTTTGCACATAAGGGCTTGCACCCAGGACGTTTTGTGTTGCCGGTGCCTCGAGAAGGTCATGGCCGTAGACGATGCCGCTCAGTCGGACGAAACTGCACTTGCCCTTGCACACAAAGTCCCCAAAATTTTCTGGTCGGGTAGCCTAGATGGTTAAGGCAGCCTCCCGGATAGAGGAAGATCCCGGGTTCGATACCCGGTCTTGTCAGACTTTTTTCAAATCTGTTTTTCCTTGGGTAAAATACATGTATTTATCGGTAATTGTTTTGCTCTAAGTTTTGTGTACCATATATATGGTTTGATTTATCACTTTGATAAATAATATCGCGAGCACAGCGGACATCAGTTTTTGACAATATCGTTGATTTAAAATGTGCAATCTATGGCGTTGTGTACATTTGACATTGTTTTCCGTGTGATATTGCGCATTAGTGTAGAGCGTGAGAATGTTGACGAGCGTCTTTGAAAACTTAATAAAAATAATAAATAAAGCCTTTTTCGTGGCAATAATAATAATAATAGATGACAGATAATCCGAAAATAAAATGAAAGTTCAACCAGTGAATGACTTTGCATTCACAAGTACAATTTCGAAGATGAATTATCTGAAGGAAACCCTCAACTCAAAATTATAAAACGGTTTTTCGTTCCGAGTCTGTGAGGACTCGTGTCCGTTTTCAGTTCACAGGAAAATGGTTTTAGCGCATTTTAAACCAAGACTAACTGATTGGTCTCTATTAAAATTTGTATAACGTCTCCGGATGAATACAATGCTTATGTTACCTCAGCCACGCAACTTTTCTCCTAAACAGGTATTTAAGGTCCTACATTGCCATTTAGGTTGTGGAATTTCGCAAAAATCTCATTTAATTATGAGAATTTCTTTGAGCGAAGGAAACTTATAGTTTCAGTACATATCCTGTAGAGAATTAGAGTCTGAGAGGATGTAAAATTCGGGGAATCTCGCTTGCTAACATTTTTAAGAAAATGTTCATATTTGACGAAAGAATGAATCTCTCATTCCGGAGAGAAGAAGCGAAGAAGAAGCCGTGCGGAGAGCTGCAAATGTAAGGCTTATCATAGCGCCTAGTAATGAATTTTGTAAGCGACAGAGTTTACTTGTGCGGATGTTTACTAATTTAGCTCACAGTTGATTACCTTAGCGTTGCTATGCGGCAGAATGCCTTGGGCGTTGCACCTCTATCTATGCATGGGGCGCCCTCATTCCAAAGGATCAAAGGCTTAAGAGAGGGGATTATATCTATCACACTTCCTTCAGATCGCGTTTTTCTTCGCAATCATTACTTAAATTGCTACGCGGTGGAATTAGGGTCACGCTGGTCCTTCCGGCTTAGAGTTCGTTGGTTCGAGTATCGCAAATTGGCTACGCATTCATAAAGGGTGAAAAAAATTATTTGTAATTCATTCTTGAGGTTGGTGTTTAAAATAATGATTAATTAAAAAGTTCTTCCGTTGGAACATGCCGCCGATTGGTTGGAAATAAATTTACTCATTTAATTAATAAATTCGCACAAAGTGATTGCACTAATTTATGATTAATTCCAATATAAAATATGTAGATTCAATCCTCTGGATTTGTTAAAGAGGTAACTTAGTCAACGGTATCAATAAGTAACTATTTAAATCGAACGAATTCTGTGAAATAAAATCGTTCTTTCATCTGTTTATATTTTAAAGCCCTTTTGAAAACTATCAATACAACTTTCTGATGCTTGTATTACTTTTATATTTAGAATGAAAGTCTAAGAGATACATGAGTCAGTCTGTAAATTTATGAGCCCGGTGGTGTTCAAACCCGCAGCCCCTCAGCTACCAAAAGCCTGAAAGGGGAATGCAACTCCATCGAATAAATAACAGGCAAAATGCTATCAGTCGGCATCACTCATACTTCAGTAGCTCTGATATTATAACAGCCATAAACAAGTCCGAGACAAAATTAAATGGAAGATACAGTTTTCTCCATCTCGCACGAATGAGAACTATTCCATTTGTCATGACGTGGTTGCGGGAACACAGCGAGTTTTTCGTCCTAAATGTGGGTTAACGTGAGTTCAGAGAAGGCTTTGGTCCGATTTTCCGATCAACTTTACTTCGGAGGAAGCGTAAAAAAAGCGACCACAGCTTGCAACGTCTCCAAGAGCGCTGACTCGCTTAATTCAGGCATTTAACATGATTCACTACCGATTCTATCGTCGTGAATTATCGCCTTTTTTATCACAAAAGGACATAAATTCAGCTAATGCCGGTTGGAAAGACCTTTTTCCAGTTTTCTGTTTGCTCACGACTGTTTTCTATAAAACTTCTCCGAAAAACATAGAAATGCGTGAAACATCTCGGCGGTGCCATCTTCCCCTTTCGAACGGCGTGAAATATGAAGCTGAGGAGAAGCTCTTCCCAAGCATTCCAAATCCGTTCTTTGGCGCTCCCCTATCCATATAGAAACAGGGAATATTGGATCCCCGCTGAGAATGCCAAGAAAACCGATTTCTCTAACGCGCTTTAGGAACAGTCTTTGTGCCCACTCTCTCTCCTTACCACGGATCTATGGAAAAACTCACTCTGAGGTCTAATTTCAACTCATTCGAGGTCACTGATCCAAGGGTGATTGTGCTCCAGATATTCGGATTTCCCGAAGAAAACATGTTTCTCTCGAAATGTATAACTTGAAGGAGAAAGTGTGTGAAATACCTCCCCTTAAACTGGAGGGATATGTAAAGTAGGAAAATTTGGAACATGGCTGTTAAAGAATTAGAGGTTTAAAATCTCCGATGGCCGTCTTAGTCGGCGTTCCTCGTCTCATTCACCGGTATTGCGAGAAAACAAGAAAGGACGCCGCACTTTAATAACACTCATCATCACTCATTTGGGTGTTATTAAAGTGCAGTGTCCTTTCTTGTTTTCTCGGAATACCGGTGAATGAGACGAGGAACGCCGACTAAGACGGCCATTGGAGATTTTCAACTTCTAATGGAGAGCCATAATACGCTCAATTGAAAAAATTAGCAAATCTGTGGTGACGTTACATAACATAGGCTATTTTTTTATCCATTTCGTAGTTTCAAGTTTGTATGGAAACACCATTTACCTAAAGGGTAAGCAAATTTCGGCATCTCACTATATAGTATGATTTTCAGCCCTGAAAATTTAATTCACACCATAAATTATTAAGGAGCCCCTTTTTCTTTCGACATTTATTTTTATGGCTCGAATTCGTGGAAGAAATCGTAAGAGTTGAAAACATTAATGGATTTTTGAAATTATTAATAGGAGCTGAAAAAAGTTCACATTCACGATATGAGGCGTAGATGAAGAAACAAAAAGGAATAATGTCTTTTGAATTATAAATAACAACATTCGAATTCTATAGAATATATATTTAACGCATAATTTTATACTGGAATGCATCCTATACTTATAATTATTACAGTAATATCTTACCATAAACGACTTTTGTAGTCTTTTCCTTTATTTAAGAGAACGACAATTTATATCTGTTTATTGATTATGCTGTAAAGAAACTCTAGTTTATTCGTATTAAGTCATGTAGTAACATTTGCTTGAATATTTCTAGGGAAGTGTAACTTTGAACAGTGACAAAATATTATTCAAAAATAGCATTATTTTGTGCACCTTCTAACAAAAAATAAGCATGATAACTTAAAAAATTGCAATGATAATTTCTGACTGCTTTCCTCATTCGTTCATCATTCGTTCAAATGTTTTCCTAGGAAATTACATTAGTGAGATAATATTTTACTTTGTCTAACATTTGCAGAAGCTATTTCCCCGCAGAGTTACGACTTCCACGTCTTCTCGATTGCAGGTTGCATTTTCAACTAACTTATGAAAAAGATTTTCTCGCATTTCAAGAACAAGTAATACTGATAGTAAAGTCTAAATTTCCATTGAATGGACAAAGTTTCGTCGTTGAATCTCCAGTATCTCATTAATCATCGGAATCTGTGCTGAAAGAAGAGTGAAGCTAGATTCAGAATAAGTATGAGTAGCACTAGCATTAAAAAACTTATAAATAGTAAATACGGGAGTCACGATAATTGTAAGACATATTAACTTTTCGACACATATCCAACTATCTGCTTCTCTACTTCAATATCATCAAATTTTCGTAATTCAGGTCAAATAACGTTAAATTGGAGATGAAAACCGGATTCGTAATCATATTTGAATCGTCATCTCTATATCTTAAGCCGCTTCCGAAAAATGCAGCCGAATACGTTCGAAATATATTTTGGGAGACTGATTGTAATAAAATATGAATTTAATTTAATTTTACCCTTGATGAGGAGGGCTTAGCTCTCGAAAAGCGCTTTGGGTATTTTAAAGCGGTTATTCCTTTCTTATTTTCTCCGAATACCGGAAAATGTGACGAGGAACGCCGACAAAAACGGCTGTTGGAGTTTTAAAACCTCGGACTCATTAACAGCCGTGCTCCAAATTTTCTTTCTTTACGAGTCCGATTTGCACAAATTAAATAAGCGATGAATGCGAATTGCGTTTAAAATGTTGTAACTCATTTAAAATTTACTTTATTCGAAACCAAAAAGCTCTCGACTAATAAATGTCCGCGGGAAGATGTACGTTTGCTTTAAAAATTCGATTTATTCACCCTCGCGTAAACTTCGGGAAAGTTAAAGCCATATTTTCGTGCTGGACATATAAAGATGTACGCATTAAATCCCTTTGACTGGTCCAAATGGTGAGTGTTCCAAAAGTTTCTTCAGTGGAAGATTCCTCATTTAAAAATTAAATTAGGCGATCCTTGGAATGATTCCCAAAAAACAGAAAAAAGATGGAAAAGGCCGTGTCGAGTATTAGCCGCCGCTGGGGCCATAAGTTACTCAAAGACAATTTCCCCTGAAGTGTACATCTGTAATCCCCCCTTTTTCCATAAAACGCGATTAAACACCTCAATATGCGACCTTTCTCTGCGGGGAGCGGACCGCTGTCACCAAGACACACGACCAATATCTTCTTGGGAGTCGTGTTTGCATTACAAATATTCCGACAAATTGAAGCATGAATTGTATTCGCCTTGAGAGAGATTCTCGTATTTGTGTCATTTCGCGACTATTTTTACTGCACCGTCTCATCTGAAATCATTATAATAACACAGGCCGACAAGGTTTTGATAACATGGAAATAGTTAGTTGTTCCTTATAGTATTTTTGTGATAAATTCAACTGTGTATGTGAAGATTTTCAACCACGAACAGTTTTAGATAATTCTGCATATATGATATATTAAAAAAACTAAGTAATTCTTCGTTAATTTTTATCCTTAAACTTTTTTGTTGGTTACACTCTAAATGTTTATCTAAACTTTTTATAAGTTCTTTAATTCATTATATTTACGCATAATTTATATTCTTAGACAGAATTAGAAGAGAAACAAAATGGCGGGTTGACAAGGTCCCCAAAAAAGAGTGGATTTGGAGTGGAAAACGCTCGTGTCTCAAAAGTTTCAAACTGATAAGGCATCACATAAATTCATCTTAAAGCTCTAAAAAAGACCTTTATTCAAGTTAACGATTTATTTCCATTCCAACTATCCCTTGTCTATTTTGAAGCAAAATACGGTAATAATATAATAATTGACGGAAATTGCCCAACAAAAGCATTTGATTTAAAAAGACTACTGCAAAATGAGGTAATAATGGAAAAACAGACTTGAAAAACGTCTGACAGGGCCGGGAATCGAACCCGGGATCTTCCACTGCCTGAACACTTGACAAGTGGTTAAGGCAGCCTCCCGGATAGAGTAAGATCCCGGGTTCGATTCCCGGCCCAGTCAGACTTTTTTTAAGTCCGTTTTTCTTTGGAATTTTTCCTTGGTGCACGCCTTTATGTGCAATTTACCCTTTGCCCTTTCCTTCGAGGTAATAAAGATAATATAGCAATAATTTAATATAAAATAATATATAATATTCATCTGTCAACATGTATATCAATTCCAATATATCA
Source organism: Sympetrum striolatum (assembly GCA_947579665.1). Lineage (NCBI taxonomy): Eukaryota > Metazoa > Arthropoda > Insecta > Odonata > Libellulidae > Sympetrum > Sympetrum striolatum. The sequence continues at coordinate 71,473,247 of OX388351.1, read as the reverse complement.
AACAATAAAATAGAATTCGAATTTGGATAAGACAAGATGGAAAGCGCAGCAATATTGAGTTATGTTTATTGATTCAAAGTTTGACAACGAAACGAGCCTGATTCTAGCTGGTCTCGGTGGCGTCGCACAGTGGGCTAGAATCGAAAAAACCTGGACAAGGGGCTAAAAATGGGTTTTTTGAGTGCGGTTATTGAAACTTGGTGTAGTTATTGCAAAATGATTGAATTGTATGTTACCGCTTGTCGTATTTTAAAATTTTCAGGCGTCTAATAGATACAGGGCGTCAAACTTGAGAAATGTTCACGAAAACGGTAAGTTTCGGATTTTTTGGAAAAAAGTTCAAGTTCGTTGATATATAGTTGCTTTTGAGGGAAGCTGTTGGAAGAAACAACACATCAGTAATCTAGCATTACTCTTTGTCTTTCAATTTGCTGAATGTTTCATGCTCTAAGATGATTCTTTGGTTATTTAAAGCAACAAAATGGCGGACACCTTTTTCGGTCAAATTTCGAGATAAAGTAAGGAAATCAACTAGGTAAACAGCAATGGACTATCAAGTATCTTATACCACGTCAATCTACAATGCTTCTAGATATGGAATCTGAAGAGTCTGTTTCATTTCACCTGCTACCCTGTGATTGCGGTGGACTTTTCCTAAGCGCTGCGTGGTCCGGCTGGGCGCCGTAGAATCCCCAAATCCGGTTTCGGTGTCTTTATGGTTATGTTGAGTCGAAGATTTTGCTTCTTTTATGTTTGATTCTGGCAAACCATATTATAAACATATTTTAATACACTTTGAGATATGAATTTGAGACCATTACTTTAGATAATAAATGCGGAATTGAGAAATTTTGGCACATTAGAGGCATTGGTCTATAATATATTTTTAGCAGTAAAAATAACTCTGGCGAATTTATATTATCTATGCTGGTCGAAAACACTGTTAATAGAATTGAGAAATCTTCTCATCTGCCAATTTTAGCCGGCCCTTATTTTATGGGCCCTGAGTTAAGTACGGCTTACGGCACTCTAGTGCAATGCCAACATCCGTACGCATCCGCCCCTTTGCTAGAGCTATTGGGCACGTGCCTTCGGAGTTGTTAGGAAAGAGAAAATATTTTGGAAGTTTCAGTTTTAGTCTTTCTTTGAAGGTAAAAAAATAGTTTCTTGTGCTTTTGGTTTTCGGATATCCTGCCACAGTATTTTGGCTTCAAGAGACTCCACGAGATACAACGACGATCCGTTTGCCCTGGGGCTGTTATTTGGAAATCTCTAGCTGATCCATCACATAAAGTATGAGTAATTTATTAAAATAAGAAAAATATGGGTAAATGGCGTCTAAATAAGATTTTTAGAAAATTTGATATTTTTTACCAAGAGTGATAGGAATCTTAAATGTTTTTACGCCGAAAATTGCGTATCTAAGTAGTGATTTGGATACTTTTCATCATTCAATATGGAGAATTAAGCAACAAATTCTTATTTAATTCCGTTTTTTAAATAGTCTTTTACTTGAAGTTTATTGAAACAATGGATTGTCTTTTGTGAAATGCATTTTTTCGAAATTACTCGATCGGTGATTCATCAAGTAATTATAAAAGTGAAGGGAACCAAATCAATCTTGGATCGAAAGAATCATCTGCTGAATTTTTTGATTTGCAAGTTGAACTTGAAAGATTAAACTCTGATGTGAATGATTCTCTTAGGTACTGCCTTGTTCCATAACGAGAAGGGATTTCCGTTTCGGAAGAGACTTGCGAAGTGAATTTGCAATCTCTGCTAGCACATACAGCGTCAAGAATTGTAGCTTCAGTATCAACAGTACAAGCCTCAAAGCGTAAAATCAAATTCTCTCTAACCTGCAAATATGGTTTCGATGGAAGCTCTGGCCATTCACTGTAGAAGCAAGGATGGCAAGAGGGAAAATCGTACGAGTTCTTATTCGTGAGATCTCTCGTTCCTCTCCGTTTAGTCAACGATATTACAGGTAAATAGCACTAATTCAGCGTTTTACTTAAACTTAAACTTAAACTTAAAAGAAAAACAACTTTCATTTAGCAATTTCAATAATTTTGGTTATCATATTACATTAAGGTAAAATAATATGGTCAAATTTGCGGCCATCCTCAACATGTTTTGGCAGTCAATTCGTCTTCAACGGAAGAAGGAGACGAAGAGCATTTCGAAGATGGAATAAATTTTCCATTTTTTCAAGCTACTGCTGGGATACTGCCTGTCTCTACGTAAATTTGTATCATTGGTACTATATGCCTCCAACAGAACATAAAGTACTTATTCACGGAACAGAAATATCAAAAGATGCGATTCTTTGTTGGGAGAGCTATCAGAAGAATCCATGAAAGCTAGAAACAAGGATATCAGGAGGTTTCGGGAAAGATTCACGAGGAAACACTAGAGAATAGCCACTAATGAGGATTTAATAAAAAGGCTGCTAATAACATCAGATGCCAGGTTTACCATGTCAGGCACATTGAAATCCAAGAAGAAAAGGATCCTAACAACAGAGTTAAGAAATCTCCTCATCATCGACGACCGAGAGAGTGAGTTATTTGAATCCGAGGATTCAGATGAAGAATCTTCTAACGACCGAGTGGGAGGCACTTAATAAGATAATGAAATACCTTAATTACAATCAATAACTGAGTTGTAAGCAGCCATTCCGACAATTAAGGTAATATATGTAAAATTCATAGGAATATTAACAATTTTAAGAGTTTTTATACATATTAAACTAACTAACAAACAATTTCCGTAATGTGCAAAAATTTCTCAATTCCGCATTTATTATCTAAAGTAATGGTCTCAACTTCATATCTTAAAGTGTATTAAAATATGTTTATAATATGGTTTGCCAGAATCAAACATAAAAGAAGCAAAATCTTCGACTCAACATAACCATAATGACACCGAAACCGGATTTGGGGATTCTACGGCGCCCAGCCGGACCACGCAGCGCTTAGGAAAAGTCCACCGCAATCACAGGGTAGCAGGTGAAATGAAACAGACTCTTCAGATTCCATATCTAGAAGCATTGTAGATTGACGTGGTATAAGATACTTGATAGTCCATTGCTGTTTACCTAGTTGATTTCCTTACTTTATCTCGAAATTTGACCGAAAAAGGTGTCCGCCATTTTGTTGCTTTAAATAACCAAAGAATCATCTTAGAGCATGAAACATTCAGCAAATTGAAAGACAAAGAGTAATGCTAGATTACTGATGTGTTGTTTCTTCCAACAGCTTCCCTCAAAAGCAACTATATATCAACGAACTTGAACTTTTTTCCAAAAAATCCGAAACTTACCGTTTTCGTGAACATTTCTCAAGTTTGACGCCCTGTATCTATTAGACGCCTGAAAATTTTAAAATACGACAAGCGGTAACATACAATTCAATCATTTTGCAATAACTACACCAAGTTTCAATAACCGCACTCAAAAAACCCATTTTTAGCCCCTTGTCCAGGTTTTTTCGATTCTAGCCCACTGTGCGTCGCTTGCCTTGCAACGCCGAGGTCGCGGGTTGGAATCCTGGTTAGGACATGGCTAATTCTAAGAGTAGTCTCTGTAGACTAAAATTCGCTTAGTAAAGCTTTCATTATTATTGTTTTTAATTCTATTCTTTTAATATATCGCTTACTTTGGCTCATTCTTAAGAATTCACGAAAATTTACTTAAAACAGACTTACTTCTTGGTGCAAATCCTTACCTGTCCATCCTCTCGAGTGAATGTATATCTCTCGAGTGCTACCTCATGTATGCATATCTCATGTATGCACATCTCCCATGCGATCGAGATGAAATCGCCCTTCCCATTGCAACAGTCCATCGAATTTATGATTTCGCTATAAATCTTAAAACTTCCAAACGACGTGTTCGGGAATAGTTTCGTGCTCATCGCTTCCTTCTTTTTGCGCTCTCTCTTCCCTTCGGTTTTTAAATTTATATCCATCGTTTTAATTTGTTTTAGAAGTTTAAGGGCATTGTATTAATCGAAGTTATCGCATTTTTGATTATTTTAAATTTATAGCAATACATTTATCTCATTTGGATTTTTTCTATATTTTTGCTATAAAGTTTTAAAAAATATACTGTTCTTAAACTGTAACTAGAATATTGATATTTTTCGAATAATAGATCGAAAATCTACTGTATAATATTTGATTTGATTTGACTGATAATACGAGTGGTTTTAGAAAAAAAAATTAAAAGCACCGCATCAGAGATATTTTCAAACTGAAATGTGTGACGTCATTATACAGCTCTTTTATTCAATAATAAATGTATTTAGGTAGCTTTGGCTAAGAGTAAGCAGTAATGGTTTATTTTCTATATGATCGTCCTTCGGTATCCTTTTGTACGCCACGCGTATAAATAACCACGTGGCACTGGTAATATTACCCTTCCAAATATGCAAGTTACTATCATTTATCCATTGTGTACTTCAAAATGCATTATAATAGCAGACTTCTTTTGACAAAATCTGCCGCTTCCATTTTGACTATTTAATATTCTTCTCACTTTTTAAAATAATTCTATTTCCATCTTTTGAGTCTACACGTTCAAATATTTGAACATAGCGAATAATGGACTTCGAAAATGGACGGGGCTGGGAGTCGAACCTGGGATCTACTTTTATCCGAAAGGCTGTTTTAACCAACTAAGCTATCTGGCAGCTTTGGGTAGTTGGTGTGTAAGGGCTAGTGCTCAAGCAGCCTCCCGGATAGATCCCAGGTTCAATTCCCGTCGCGGTCAGACTTATTTCAAGTCCGTTTTCCGTTGGGATTTTTCCTGGGTGCACCTCCTTATGTTTATACTTACACGAACACCTAAATTCACGACTTAATTAAAACGTGTTTTATTACCAATTGGAAGACATAATACGCGATATGAAGATCGCGGAATTTCAAGAATTCCGAATTTTTTCCTCTCGTCCCCAAACGCGGCTTCGAAACAAAAGAAACTCGGAATTAATAGGTGGCGCTCGGAGTCAACTGCGATGGAAAAATAGCGACCACGTCCGTCTTTCTCCGTGAACATGTTCCGACATTTCCAAGATGAAGGATCTCAAAATGGAGTCTTTCTCTAACTTCGCTCCCGACGACTATTTGGGGCAACTATTTATCATTTCAGTTTTTCGCAAACTGCATAGCGCAAACTCTATTTCCCTGCAACTTTTATTACGTTCATATGTATCCGCTACTTCAGGTGATTATTTGTGCCATATCTTGATTAAAGGAACATTTGTAAGTTGTCTGTTGGATTAGATAATTTAAGTATAAGAAAAAATACAAAACGTATATTTCAGCTACTTTTGTCAGAATTGTCCGTAACTATGGCGATACGAGAATTACTTCAGTACAGCGATGCTGAATAATGGCGACCTTGCGGGTCACTCCTAAACCAATCCAACAAAAAGTCTTACTATAAGTGCAACTGCTGAGCTCGTTAACATTTTCTGCCCATGTGTTCGGCCCATCTATTTCATGGCTGTAGTGGTCCTGCGAGCAAAAATTATTTTGAAAACAGTAACCGAAAACAAGACATCGAATTAAAAACGTAAAATAACATAATATTTAAACATGGTTTCTCTACATACGATATCTTGTGAATGAAAACTTACCACTTTACAGTATCCCATGCTTCGAATTCATTTAATCAATAGAGAAGTGCTAGCAATTTAAAGGACCGAATTTCTAATTACAGTAGGTGATTTCAGACTCAGAGTTGTAACACATCACGTAATAATAATTTATATAATATATAGAATAATATTGTTATTCAACGACAATGAATTCAGTAAGTAAGTACTTAAATTTGATGTGAACTGATGACTTCATAAGTGATGGTTATAACCATAACCATCAGTTAAAATTAGTAAACATCATGCTAGGATCTTATCAATAACTAAAAACTATAGTCACCAGTCATCCATTGCAATAAATTGCAGTTATCAAACTAAGCAAGCTGTCGAAGTATATTAAAATATAGGAGGAATAGTATTGTGGTGGCAGGTACTTACGATATAAACGCAGACTTATTTCAAATCGAAAAATCGACGCTATGGATTCAGAAAACTTACTTATTCCGGAACTTTAATTAAGTAGAATTAGTCATAGTTCTGCTGCAGTCCAACGCTATTACTTCTGGGTGAACAGCGATGGAAATTAATACAGAAAATGCATTAATTGTGGAATTTACGAAGTTGCCATATTTATTCTATGGGTTTACACAAAGTCACGCCTTCTATCGAATACAGTTTGGATTTCTCTCACTTCCGCAAACCAAATCCTAGCTCATAAACTGCATCGTCCGAAAACTACTTGCCCTCTTCGGCCAACGATAAAAAAACAATCATGGGAAGGCCCTGAATGTTCAAATATTATAGCTACCGTTTTACCGTTAAGTTAGAGTAACTTTCCAAATATCCTCGTCTTTTGTATTAGAGATCCTGCAAATGGATGGCTAATCGTAAATAAGGTCATTTCGGGTGAGGTGCTCCACCGGGAATAATTCCTCAGTCGTAGTATTTTTAAGGAAACCGCAAAATTGCTCTACTGACGGTGATCTTCAATTAGTTGAAAGGCACCTGTCTATCTGCAAGAGTTCCACGGGGATAAATTCTTTTTACGCAGTTTTATAACATCCTTTCAAGTAGGTACTGTTTTTTCCGCCCTGTTATAAGATGGAGTATAATGTTTCTGGTTGGCATCAGTTTAAATGATTGAATATCTTGAATAAGGGCGAAAACTTGTAGCTATAGGTTCATCTAATATCCACGTTCAGTGACTGTCCATCTTGGACAAAGTGTAGCCCCACTGGCTGAAAGGCACGAACTTAGAAAGTATAGGACTGGAAACTGCTGAAATATTTTTGGTTCCCTTAATGTCCGCATCCACGAGATGGCAGCACTGAAGTTCGCCATTTGAATCTTATATGGAGTAAACGGTGAAAAAGCACGATTATGATACATATGTAATAAAGAGTAATATTTACCAAAGATGGAATTAAGAGTAATTGTTTTATCCATCAATAGGTACTTGTGAACTGATTACAAAGCATTTGAATAAGACGGACAAATTAGCAAATCCGAAGAATAGGTGCTTGCCTTATGTGCGAAACACAGGTAACTTTGTCGCCGTAAAAACATTCTTCGTAAATCACTATATGCGATGAACCGTACCGTAGAATGGGGTGACTTTGGCCGTTTTTTAGATTTTTTTTAATATTTCTGTATTCAATTACATTCTCTATGCTCAGAAAATTTAAATTACATGAAGGTAATTCTTATTCATGCAAATAGTATCTAAAAATATTCTTAAGCAACGGAATTTGTTTAAAAAAACAAAGAATGCCTTAGGCACCCCAATCGATGGGGTGACTTCGGCCACTAAATATGTTTCCTAAATATCGCCTATAAAATTAACTATATGACTAATATTACGATCATTAACATATTATAAAATCTTTAAATTATTATTTTATTTAATCTTTCTTTAATAGGTACTGAGATAAGAAGTTATTGACTCATAATAACGTTTTTCCACTTAATTTATAAATTTTCAAAAGAAAAATAAATTTTTTACATTTTTTAATTTTTTCCTCCAAAAACAAAAAGAATGAAAAATTCTTGTAGAAAACTTCTACTCACTGTCACTCGAATCCTTTAAAATTTATTTTCAAGCCTTAGAGTCAGTGTTTTGTTTCTACTAATGAATCTCCGAACCCAAACAATTTCTGGAATTTTTGTCAAAGCACTGAACATTTACTTTTTACTGTTCAAATACGTTTGTTCTAAAATTTGGATATCACGAATACTCATAATAAATTTAACAGCACTTCCACTAATTTAATCTCTTTTTCACGAAGAAGCACTGTTTGGCCTCCAATTGTCTTCAAATGTTTCCCATCTTGCTGAGTGTTACTGAGAGAAGTTAACAGACTGAGGTTTCGAAGACTTCTCTCGAGAATGCACGATTTTCAATTTAGTTCCCAATGACAATTGTACTGTCAATGTTGCAAAGGAGCAAGACGGATTTGCTGGCGATATGTCAAGACAATCTAAATTCTAAAGGGCAGGAAAAATAGCTACTTTGTGAAATTTTAGATATTGTACTACAAATTTAAAATTTGTGGAGCAGTGCACGCGTGGCCGAAGTCACCCCTTTCTGCGGTAACGTTGATGTGAGTTGGAAAGTGCGACCACGTTGTGTGAGTTGGAGATCTTCATTGTCGTTACTGCGCTTGAAGACTTTTGATATATTTTAAGATATCCTTAATTTTAAAAATGCCTGGTCATCCTTGTATTGCACCAGATAAAGAAACACCGCAAGTGTGCTGTTTGCCAGGCAGCATTAATTCATCCGGGGGCATTCTCTTGCCATCCAGTAGCAAAGTTAACAAATATGAAAAGTATGGGAATTTGGTTCATCCTAATGTAAACCTTCATACTTTCATCCTCAAAGAGGAGGAACAATTTGTAAAGCACTGTGAGTCAAATGATGTGCTTGAGTGCATAATTACAGAGTTACTTGAAGGTGATGAAGAGATAACTCTCCCATTCACGGAAGTGAAATCATAGCATATATAATAAAATATTATGTAACTATGAGGATTAGACAGCATGCAAAGTTTAGAAATTTAAAGAAGGTGCATCGAAAAGGCCTCCCCAAGATGAAATGCAGTCCACGCCAGTCATTAAAATTTGATACTTTTGGATTTATGTATGTTTCAACAATATTTGACCGTTTACTCATTTCCTGGAGACTATTTCTGGGAACTTCGATTTTTTTCAGGAAATGTAAATACGAGGGTGGTCTGAAAAGTTTCCGACCCCAGATTTTTCAGACATCTTCAGAAAATTTTCAGAAAACATGCCGAGATATGTTGGAAAGTAGGAAACTTTTCAGACCACCCTTGTGCATCCTGCGATTCTAGTTTTAAAAGGCCTAGTTGAAAGTAGATGTAACGTTGGTAATTTATTAAGGATCAATTACTTTCTGTGTATCCAAGCAGAACACTTCGCTGATCTACGAATAATGTTTTCACAAGTCACTTGTGGTGTGCCCTGAAGGCAACCTGCACTTATTCTTCGGATTTACTAATTTGCCCATTTCATTCAATTGTTTTAAGTACTTATTAATGGATAAATCACTAACTCTGAATTCCATCTTTGGTATATACTACTCCCGCAAAGAAAAAGAGGGAAAAAGTATCATAATCTTTTTCCATTTACTCCATATGAGATTATGGTTTTAAAGGGCGAGCTTCGGTGCTGCCATCTTGCGGCTGCGGACATTAAGGGTGTCAGCCAATTGCACAGACAGCATACTTCAGGTGCTGTAAAGGCATCTCTCCCGTTCTGAAAGGATAGATAGCCCCACCTCTTCTCGGGATAGATTCCCCAGTACTATCTTTAGGTATATGTGCTTTGTTAGTATCAAACTTTGAGGTGATACTGGTTAAGGAATTTTTCAAGAAAACGTTTGTAATCTACATTTAATGTTCATAAAACTTAAATCCACGGTCGAATGCATTTTATGTACGATCAAAAGATGACTTATTGTTTAGTAAGCACTAGGGTGGAGCCTTTTGCCTCCTTTTTTCTGATCGAAATGTAATACCCGGCAAAAGTGGCTAACCCACATTTTCCTTTCTTTTTCCGAAATCAAAAAATATCTTCTGTAAACATTCTTTCCTCGAAGTTTTGAAATTTTGACAAAAACATCAAAATTCTCATAATTTTTTATCGGTTAAAACGACGATGTTTTATCGTAAGAAGATGTCACTTGCAAAGAGAAACCGAGGACCAAGTCTCAGTATGCTGCTTATATGCCTCCAAAAGAAGCTGAGATGACTCCTATGAAACTAGAATATGAGGCAAATTCATGCTTCTAAATAGGTTTTAAAGTTAACTATAACGTTTAGTTATATCCTAATTTGAAGTTAAATTTAACAATTTTATAATATAAATAGCTCTTTCCAGATTAAATTCAGTTTACCTTAATGGGGCATCTCTCCTCAGAGGAGGGGCGTCTCACCCGGACACTCGGGAGAGATGGACAAATGCATGGGTGCAGCAAAACTTTAATGTTTTGAGTGAAAAATTTTTTTAAACAAAATTTGTTTACATACTGTTAATAAACAATAGATAAATTACTCTGTCACGCATTTTTACATTCTTGTTATCACTTACGTCACTGTTATGAAGTCATTTCCTTAGGTGGGGCATCTCTACCTTACCTCTAATTCCGTGGGGAATTACCTTATGTATCGAAATTTTGTGTTAATTTTTTAAAGGAAAAAGATTGTAAATAAGCATTTACTTTAAGGGTAAAAGAATCTGTTAATCAAATGTTTGATAGCCTTAGCTATAGTAGTTGTCGTAATATATATATATTGTGAAAACAGTCTCCATTAAGAATATTGCCTCTGTGTATCTTTTATGTGTGCAATTTCTATAAAATCGAAGTATAATAAGTAATAACGTGATTTAACCTTTAAAAAAATCCTACGTAAATCCTTATCCTAAATTTATAATAAAAAAGCTAACTTTTCTCTCAATTTAAGAGTAAGTAGATCGATAGAACAGTGCACTTTCTCGAATGCGATCAGAATGGTGTGAGCTCCGAGATTGCAATCATATAAACTGAAAATATATTTATCTGCTCAAACATAAAAGACGACATTTTTAGAAAGACGAGCGTTTTTCTTGCATTTTGAATATTGCGAAACTTGTGTTAGTATTGTTGGTAATATGAGGAGAGTGAACCGGAAAATGGAGTAAAGAATGTCTTCGGTTGCTATTGGCAACGATCTCGCCTAACTCAACGACCCGATTTGCATTGCATAAGGAGGGATAAATTATTCAAAGGCCGATTTCGGGAATTACCTTTCTTTGCCTCCGTCACTTTAATCCGAATATGTTAAATGTTCATACATACAAATTCGAGAGCTGTTTGCGTCGGAGGCCATCGATTAATTTCCGACTTCCGAACGTCAAAGCGTTCATTGGCATTCCGAGTGCTCATTCCTTAAAACTCGTGGACGGAGAAGTTCAATACAATTTCCTTAAATTAGAAGGAGATCAGATCAACGCCACTCTTGCGTACTTCAAACCTGACTTGATTTTCAAAATGTCCACAAATATTTTTCTCTTTTCATTGGAATTAAAGAGAATCATAAAGAGAGTCCTGCTATGGTTAAATCATTTCCCGAAATGAATTACCGAGTGAGAGACGGAATAGGCAAAGCAGGCCTTTTTTAGACATGTTTCAATTCGCATTGAGTGATGGGTGATCATCATCCAGTGTTTAAAATTTAACTGCTCTCCAAAATTTCATTTATAAATTATGCTCATATATGTTTAAAGGAGTTAATAAAGTTCATGGAGCATTAAAAAATTTAAAATATTGGTCGATTTGGTATTTCGAATTTTGGTTATTCCGTTTTAAAATTACTGTTTCGACTCCAGTGTGTGGAGTCCAAGCAGTCGCTTTGAAAATCTTCGTCAGTCTGTCACTTTATATGAAAAATATCCACCCAATGAATTTTGGTGATATTAAAAGGATGATAGCGTGCGTCGTGGAGTGAAATTTAGAATATTTTTCATCTCGATAAGTTACATCTTTCGATAGAAAATTGGACGATATTGCTCGTTATCAAGCAGAGGAAAGGGAGAGGGGGAGGGAGTAGCTATACTTTACCGAAAAACTAATTTTCAATTAGTAAATGCAACTAAAATAATTTTCAACGTTACTATCTAATTATATCTCATCAATATCGTGGTGATTGGCTATTTTTCAATAATTTCCGAGTGCTCGGTTCCATCCCAGACGTAATCTAGCGTTTTCCATAACCGTATGTAAAGCTTACTTTAATTGCTTGCTGTCTCTTTTTTTTCTTTTGCAAAATTGAAGAGATCTTGTTGAGGAGATAGGCATCGCTTTCGAATTTTGACGAAGTTTGTATCAATTTTATCAAATAATGGACGATAAGAAAAGAAATTTCAATGAATTTTCTTTGTCTTGATATACAGGATGAAAATATAATGCAGTGCACACTGTGATGAATAGATATGCGAGGTATACAATTTGGTGTGAAAAGGGACTACCGCTTACAGTTATGCAGTGTGAAAATGATTATTTTATTGAACTTTTCAATTTGAATCTGAACTGGACTGTAATAAATAGCGGATGTCTACTTTTGGTTCAAGAATTGGTTTTACCTCTTCTGGTTTGGTTTTTCATTCAAACCAAAATAACGGTTTGTTTCAATTTTGCTTCGGTTCGATGCTCTGACGCCATCTCAAAGCAACGAAGCAACAAAAATCGCTTTTGGCTGAGTAAATCGACATCTGCATATACTCTAAGGAAGTAGCTCTCGGGATGACAACCTCTTGTTTTACAACAGATTGTAATAAACTAGCACATTATTAAAAGAGAAATAACTCCAAATAATAGTTTTCTTTTCGTGTGAACATCAGTCCCCGGTTCAAACAACTACGTCTTAAACCGTTCTCGTGAAAAATATTCGTAAAATTCATTTTAATCGATTGCATTTAATATTTTGTGGCTCAATTAAATAAAATAATATAGTAAATAAATAATCAAAATTGAGCTTTACAAGAAAAAATATAATAAAGATTACAAATTTCGGCTCAAAGTTGTGAGAACTTTAATGAGATACCGGTGATTTAACTGAAAATTTCTGTTTTCGATAATGTATCTCATTGACATGAGCTAAGACGAAAGATGCTGGATTCTTTTCTGTAGAAAAAGAGTGACCATAGGTAACTATACTGCTTTTTTACTTACTAAAACAATCAAGTAGCAATTCAGCTAGTGCTCAGCATAAACGGAAAATAATTGCCAATATAACCGAAATATATAGAGGAGAGATCACTGCGCTGTTGCGAAATAATGAATTAGAGTGGTTAATAAAAAGAAGACATCTACTCTGATATAGTTAAATATTCAGCCTGAATGATATAAACAGTACAGCAGGAACTGATATCCTTAAAATTCATTTAAGAAACACAAGAAAATTCTTACGTTAAAAATCACTTGTACAAAACTTTGTAATGATGAGATTCGTTTCGTTGAATTAATTTCTCTGAGCGGCGGATCGCTTCAGTGGTGGTTCAAGAGATGAATGGTGAGCAGACATTGGTGAGCGCAATTTCGATTCGCTTTTGTCAACGATTTCGTTTTTACTAAAAGGACGCCATTCATTTCACGCTGAATTTTCTCGCTGGAACTGCTCTCGCCGCTGTTTTGTTTTATTCGTATTTAGCTTTCTCTCTCAAGCGATGCAGTGAGTCACTTTTAAAATTTCGTGAAATGTAACCGAACTCCTGCGAGCCCTTCACTCTGAATGCACTTGTTACGTAAGAACGAGAAAATCCAGTCATAAATCAGAGTAACATAAATTTAATATGAGAAATGTATTTTTTGAAAAATGAAAGACGTTTTGTGAACTATAAAGTATGTCTGTTTTCGGGCGACGACGAAAACCTCTGAATTTAAATGAGTGAATCAGATTTTGAAAATTATATGAAGTGAGTTAAAATATCGAGATAAATACTAAAAAGTAACGTAAAAATCATTTTATTAAGCTTTGAATCAGTTGCTATTAAAACTATATCCTCGTTAATAAAATATTCCTCATCATGATTTTGGTGCAGGTTAAAGACAAATATCTGTTTCATTTACCATCGCCTAAATTATTGCCCTAATAATATAAAAGATGATTGATGATTGAAAGATGCAGAATTAATCATAGTCATTTATACTTAGAATGAGAAAATTTTAATTCATTGACCCATTTCGTGGACTTTTTCTACTCATTGAATTTTGGCCGAATTAGGATAAAAGAGCAAAATATCCTACTCTCCGATAATATAATAGATGTAAGCTACGGAATATATATTTCGTTAGTGAGCCACAGTACCTATCCTAGGAATGATGAAAACCCATAGGTCATCCTTACCAGTATAACTATTATATAATATTTAAATTGTGGATTATTAATTACATTATAGTTGCTTATTAATCTCAATCTTTCAGGCCTCCATAACTTAAATCGCATTTCCAAAAGCTCTTTATTTTCCGTCTACTCTTCTTCTTCTGTCTTTTCAGGTAAATGAAATCCGTGGTCAACCATCAAGAAATTACCCAAAAATATTGGTCATCATTTATGCAAATAGTGATATACCTGCTTGTATTTATTTCCATCTGTGTTTTCGCGGGTTTTTTTCGCTCCCCTTCTTGTGTGAGCGTTTTCCCGCACAGTGGGTTTTTCTCCGAAAGCCTTCAGCCAAGGAGTTTTTCCCCACACCACAATTCTTTTATTTGTTTACCTCTTCTTTGTATTTTCTCTTTATATATATGTATTTGTATTGTTTTTCCTCCTTTTCTGTAAGTAATATTAGTAATCCTTAATGGTTAGGTGTAAGAGAGGCCCTAATGGGCCTAACCTCGCCAAATAAAGAGTTTTATTATTATTATTATTTTTCAGGTGAACTTTCTCACAAGTCTACCACATGAGATAAGTGCAGATAGATTACACGAAATTAAATTAACGTAATTACACGTAATTAAGTGAAATATTTTCATGTTGACGAAACAAACATGCAAAAGTACATATTAAGTTTTCTCGAGGATAACCATGAAGTGAACAGTGACCACAAGATTGTGGAAAATGAAAAATATAATGGAAAAACACGAGGTGCTGATGAACGAAAAACTGTATCTTAAGAATCACTGAGCCAAGGAAAATTGAGTTTTTCAATGAAAGGTATAAAAGAAAACAGCTGGCATAAAATCAAAAGGAGAATCATTACTGCTGCAGAAGAAAGAATCGGAAGCACAATCTGAAAAAAGGGAATGAAAAAACAAAATATTAAAAGACTTTTGTAATACAAGAAAAAATCCTCCAAGGTAAAAAATAAGGAAGGAACTGCGCTGATACACAAGGAAAAGGTGTCTGAAAGATAGAGAGAATATGTATCGAGGAATTGCGCAAAGAAAGAGGCATAGAAAGGGAAAATACTCTTTGGAAGTCGAGATGGAAAAGGTAAAATGGGAAATTAGGCAGAAAGACTCTAAATGAAGGGAAAGCAGTTTATTTGGATGATAAATCAGCAGGAATGGCCAATATTTTGGACGGAGAAATCGAGGGAACAACTCTTAAAGGATATTTGAGATTATTGTGGAAAAATAAACTCAAAAGAGGATTTTAGAACCTCTGAAAGAGAAAAGATATGATTACACCTAATCCAAAATTCCTGCTACTGATTTGTACATTTCGGATAGGCCGCTATTTAACTGTAAATTCTTCTCCAAACTCTCATCAGTAACTAAGGTTGGGAAAATAACTGATTTATTGTGTCAAGTTCCATAAATTATAAATTGCAATTCCTAAATATTTCATCAGATTACCAATATTGGCTTTTTTGATTTGATTTGATTACCTGTGTTGGTAATTAAAATAACATGAATGAGTTCATCATTAAATATATCTTTTTCGACTTAAAGAAGAAACGAAGAGAGATTAATGATCGAAGTCTCAAAGCGTGAATGCGTCTTTCTTTAGAAACATTCCGACAGGTGATATTCTCTTCTTTTTTGGCTCCAATTCAGAGACATCTTCCGGTAGAGTCACGAATCTGAGACAGATTGGCAACAGGTCGTGAGGAGATATCCCGTGATATTAAGGAAATTGAATCTCATTTCAATGTTTAAAATGCTTTCTTTGAGAAACCTTATTTCTTTGGAAAGACCAATATAAACTACGCTCAAAGAGAGTGAAGAGTACATTACTAGCCCATAATTTCTATATCATTATTTACCGTCAGCTTTACGTTTTAATTTATTGGTAGACCCCTGCGAATATTCTCTCTAATATGATGGAAGAGTCTTACTAAAGGGATGCTAATTCATATCGACAATGTTGTTGCAAATATATTTCAATTCCTGTGAAGCAGTTGTTTTGATCATATTTAACATGCTAAAAACTTATAACCATCGAATATTTTCAATACCAAGTGGGATATATTTGATTAAACGCCTAACGATTCTGTTTAGAGATTTACTTCACATACACTCTGTAAAATTTCTCGCTAATCGAAATGTAGTTCACAACTTAAGGTATTTATGACTACGAATTATTTAAATTATGGTTATCATGCGTAGATTTAGAACACTTAGTTATAAACGATATTTAAAATCTGTCGATTTGTGATGGGAAAACCTCAGCCTGTAATTGTTTAGAATAAAATGTTTTTTTTTCTAAAATCACTCATATTCATCCATGCATCCTTAAATAGTTTTCTTTAAACCTATTGTTAAGGGAAAGATGACAAAGTAAACCTAAAACTGACTTCAGCAACGGGATAAACAAAAAATAAATAAAAATAAAAAAAAATTATAAGACTTTGCATGATTTACCTTCATATCTTATCATGCATAAGAAGAGAAAGTTTTTAAATTTGTACTTCCCTATGGAACCTGACTCGAGCGCAGAAATTTCTTTTAATTTGATTCCTAATTAGCAGCAAAACCTTAAAGCAATTAAAAGTGAAAATTTGAGGAACTGTTAGTAAAATTTTATCTGTCGCTGTAGCAGACTAGTTAGCGCTTGAAAGCCAAGGTCCCGGGTTCGAAAGCAGGATAATCTGATTATTCTGGAAACGCTGGATCGAGTTCTCCAATTATAATCATGCTTAAAGTGAATGTAATTTGGGTCTTCCAGTTTATATTATATATAATTATAAGCTATTAATATTATTGAATAAAATCTTTAACTCATTTGAGTATAGCCGGAGAGCAATATAATAAGAACAACTTTATTTAAAGGCGAGATTTAGAGTTGCAAGTCTCGTCGTATGCTCATCTAACCCTATTTTTAGGTATAGGACAAAAAATTCAAAATATTTAAAAATATAGGTTGTTATAGCAGAAGATATTTAAGCCCAGTTCGAAAGTTGTGCGTCGTTTATATTTCAAGTATAACGCGGATATATATGCATGCTTAAATATTTAATTTAGTCCTGGGTGAGAGTTACAGGATTTTTTTTTTTGAAAGAGGGAATAAATATTTACGAAACTTCACGTTAAGCATTTGAGATTTTTGGGTAAAAACGGAGCAAATTTTGATCCATATTATGATTTTTCGTTCTTGTAATTTGAGAATTTTTGCATAAAACGGTGCAATTTTCTATTGATATAATAAATTTTAGTGAGAGAATCGCTGGATTTTTCTTTAAAATGGTAGAAACATTAACAAGAATTACGCATTTGCGCATTAAGAAATCGAGATTTTAGGGTAAAAATAAAAAGTATTTCGATTAATTTAAAAGACGTGTGGTGGCAGAAGCAGACGGCTTCGCGCCTAGTGCCACCGGACGATGCTGCGAAATTGTTTTTTGGCGGGAGACGGGGCCGCGCTTGGTACCCCGTCTCTCCTCCGGCAGCAGCGACGGTGTGCAGTCCACTTTTGTGTGCATTGCGTATTAACCTCAGCGCCGCTTGGTCGCTCACTCATTGTAAGCATCGTGACGATAAATAGCCACGTTCGTTATCTACGGTTTCTGTCAATTATTTCCTCAAGAAATACCCTACGGTGTAACCGAAAGCGTGCCACAGACGTTTTCATTTGATATTTATTCATATGCCGGGTTTGAAGTTACCGTTTTATCGGGAAGGGGTTCAAAAATATCTTAAAAATCGTAGCATATTCTTATTTAAAAGACGCCTGGTGTCGGACCAAGGGCTTTCTGGCTGATGTGAATGCACAGTATGACTTGGTAACTTCTCATGCCTGACCATAGAATTTCCACCTTCTCGGTAAATGAGTCATATATAATTTGAAATTCCCGCCAAATTTTAAAATATTAGGGCTCCCTGGAGTCGAACGCAGGACTTTTTGCAAAATGTGAATACATAGATATTGCCCTGGCAGAATTAAATCTATTTAAATCAAATTTTGAATTCGATATCATGCCGGGAAGATCCTAAACTTCGTTATCCCCATATGAAATGCATAGGGTAATGTTAATGGCTCCCTGGGATCGAACCAAGGAACATCAGGGGAACATAAAACAGCTACCATACACTCTTTTTCGAGGTTTAAGGATTTCCCCTAAAAAATTAAAGTTTGACACTCTCCCTCCTATATTCCTTTCACCTCTCTGATCTTTAATTTTAATATTGAAATAATTAGGACACATAGGTCTTTATGTGATCATGTCATGTAAACATCAAGCAATGCTTATTTAAATGTTCTTTTTCGGATAATTAAATGTATTTTGATCGTTGAACAACTTTCCTTTTATTTATTAATTTTGAATATTCAATTTATTTGTTAGATTCCAAATTATAACATTTATACCAATTTCACCATTTATACAAACAATACTAATTTGAATCTCAGTTTCTAAAAAGGCTATCCATGTTCAGTCTTTGTGTTATTTTACTTATAAGTCGTATGTTTATGAAATTTTCATAATTAAAATTCGATGGAGGAATGTGTAGTTTAGTGCAGCTCCACCGAGGGAGAATTAATGAAGCATGCACTATTTTTGTTGCTGATTTTCATAATTTACTAAATGAATGGCTTTAATTTCGAGTCATTAAATCAAAACAGATAATGATTCGTGTAATTTAATTAATACACTCACTTGGCGAGGCATAGGAGATAAAGCTGATATATATTGAATTGCAAAGTAAAAATTATAACTAAATTTTGTGAATTATTAGAGACAAATATTGGCATAAATTGAAATACAAATATGCCTCGCTGCGAAACTGAATGATGCAATTAAATTTAGAATTATCGCTGGATATATGAAGTGCTAACAAGAGAGTATTTTAATTGACACATTGAAAAATATGAATACTCTGCAAATTCGGTTATTTGAAACGGATTGCGGGTTTGTTTTGAATAGCAAATCACTCCTCAAATTTACTAGTAATCTTCTGCTTTTAATAGATAATGGTGGAATGGTTGGTGATTCAACCGGCCTTATGATAAAGAACTGCTAATTATTTTCTTTGCCAAGGCATCCTCCTCGTGGCATAGGTTTTACAAAATTTGCCTCCGGATAATTTCGCTCCGGACTTTTCCGTCCAGGTTATCTATATACCAGAAAATCGCGTGTTTTATTGCATATAACTAGGTGCCGGGAATTTTAATCCTTCGGAAAAATGCGTACCTTGGATTTATATACATCGAATCAAAGTTATATAAAACATTTAGTAACTTCCACAGAATATATTTAAAAAAGGCGACTAGTTTCGTCGATAAATCGATATCCTCAGGCTTGGTCTGATGCCTTCTGATGCTCCTAAAGATGTCGTTGCATCGACGGAATTAGTCGCCTTTTCAAAAAAGTACATTTTGTGGGAGTTACCAAGTGTTTTTATTATATTTAGTATGGGTCCCTTCCACAAAATAGAGCTTGGTCATATCAGATTCATATATATATATACACCCTAGAAAATGCATCGTTAAATTTATCATGTTTACATGGCAGAATATAACATAAGTATGAATAATAATTATGTAATCGAAAGAATTTTCCTCTTAATTTTCTTTTCTCAAAGAGTAGATATAGTCGAAAAAATTAATGTTTAGTACCATTTAGAAATGTAATACTATATATCTAAAACTATATTATTGGTCATTATTGTTTGGTTGATTTATTAATTCTTATAACTAATACTAAAACTTAATCTACTTATTAGCTTACTGCTCTATCAAATTGATGATTTCAATTATCTTCTGTTGCATAAGTGTTTGTGTATTTGCAATGTAGCATTTAATATATTTCCCGTTAAGATTGGCGACATATGTCCTGGAATGCAAATGTCCCTGTAAGAAGGTTTTCCGCAGGACGCAATTGTCCGGTACTCAGTCGTCCGGGACACAATAATCGTAGGGACTTAATGATACGGGACTCCGTGGTGCGCAAATGTCTGTGCACACACTCACGATCACTGCTCTTGAAGGAGATAGAGCTTACTGCAGAGAGAGATAAGAAGTCTGGAAAGACAATGTAGAACAAATGCTGATAAAAAAGGTAATGAAACGACGAGAGAAAATAAATTAGCGTGGTTTTGAGAGCAAATAAACAGTATCCAAGCAGTTCGTGTTTTCGAATGATTGAACCGATGGCATAAAATGAAGTAGAAATCGTCCGATATATCTGATTATGAAGAGGATTAATTTCACGTAAATCAGAAACATCGCAATTTCTCCGAAAAAGAATAATTCAATTCGAAGCATTTATTCAGTCCGATGCGATCGGTTATCGCAGTCGTCGGATTTGATAAATTCCTAAAAATGGGAAAAATAAGACCGGAATGCGTCCTAATTCGATGCTGATAATGAGCGAATCAGGCGTAACAAGTGGCTTTCGGTGAAAAAAACCACTTTATTCGTTGATTCGCGAAAAATAAATAACGATAACGTTTGAGGCGATTCGATGTTTTGATCGATTAGTGAATAAGATGAATCGCGCATTCAAATGGGCCTAACAGAGGAAAATGGGGCATTTTAACGCTCGAATCACTGTTATTGTTATGAGCTTAACAGTTATTCGATTAAAACGCGAATTAAAGTTAATTTAAAACTGAAGGGCCAACACGCGCAGTCCCTCGGTAACACACTCATTAATTGAGTGTAATCCATTCAATTGAGTCATAAAATCTATTCCACGTATTTTTTATGAGGGTGTCTCAGTCCTAAATTGAACCCGGAACTAATAGGCTGAATGCAATAGTTTTTGCATGTGCTTCTAAAATAATTTATCTCTATGTACACTGAATGTCTTACCTGTAACTTATGTATAAATGTGTCATTTTAATTCTTTCTCGCGTGTATCTTATCGGCTTCTTTTAAAGCTGAAAATAGGGATTATAAGGGTTAACGTAATATTTTATTTCTTTAAATGCGCCGATTTTATTTTCTCTCGCTTGAGTCTCAAATTGTTTGAGGTAGTTTTGCTGATGGGGTTTACAAAGGCGCATACACTTAGATTCTTTTTAAAGGAACTGCTTAGGGTGATGCGATTTTTCACAAGGAGCAAAAACCAACACTTAGAAAACTCTAGCAATTTCTTGGTCCAAAAACATATTTTATAAATTTGCGCTACGAATTGAAATTTTTATGAAACATAATTACGTACGTAGCGTAGAAAAAGAGTAAATTTTAATATGAATAACTGTATTAGGGACATCGGAAAGAAGAAAGGAAGTAAATTTTGATGCTCCCGATTATATAGAAGTGTATCCAACGTTATGTGGCAGTGGATGCTTACCTCTGCCAAACTGAAATTACTCTTCTGTGACTGATATCTTTGGGAGTTTCTCGACCGCTATCAATCAAAGGCTGTCTAGATGGAATGAAGCCAGACATTGGCTGCTTTCCTCGCAGAGTCAGAAAGCTGTTATTGTTGAAAATACTCAGAAATGCTGCACAATGACTGAGGAATCACATTTTTCGCAGTCTAAATAGTGATGTGATTCATAAGAATTACAAAACTGAGGTTATGGGGATCAAGTCAAGATAGAGGCATAAAGATAAGACAATCTGGGGTGACGAAAGACCGACCAAAATATATAAAAATAAATAAATATGAGACGGATTCTTAACTCATCTTTCAGAATTTTGGAAACAAATTGCGATAACTGGAAACGCCTGCTTCAGCAGCGAAACCTTTCTTATAATTTTTGATCTCTTGGTCTTCCATATCATCGATTCACAATCTTTGGAAGAAGTATTCTTGTTCTGGAGTGACGAATACAATTGGTATCGATTGCAATTTTGAAGATTCTGATGGAAATGTCGGAGGAAGTGACTGTACCGTGACATTTGCTCAGAGTGCCACTAGCTAAATTGGACTGGCTCTCTTCATTGATTGATATCGTACATTCATAGCAAATGTATACAGGAGATTACGTTTCAATTGGAGAGGAATTAGGTGAGTGAAGTGCATCTCTTCACTGTGCATTCCTTCGAACTTAAGAAAAACTACGCTCATTTTTTCCAATTAAATCCTTTAACTCTGGAACGTGAAAGAGTATATTGAAAGTACCGCGATTTATAATCGTCAAAGGTAAAAAATAACTTATTATAAGTATAAATAATTATAATTAATTATGTTCAGTTCCATTTCTGTAGACAAAATCGGCTTTCGTTGAAACAACAGAGGGTTAAAGGAAAGGTAAATCAATAAATAATAAATCAAAGTAGAGGAAAGAATTTTAGTTAGCACGAGGAGGCATATGCCTTTAATCCCAGAGATTTATATCTACTTTTTCAGAATGGTGTTTGCATACCTGTGCTCAATGACGTATTTCGCATTTAATAGAGACATGGCTATGATTCGAACCACGGTCTTCCACTTTATAGGCAGGTATCCTACCTTTTTTAACTGCAATACCGCATCATTTCCACTCTGTGATTTTATTTGCATAGAATTCCTGCCCGTGATCTCGGATATATGGGCTCGAGTGCCAGTCATGCCGCTATATTTTTATTCTGAGTAATTTGAGAAAACAATAGATATAGATTGTGACCGATGCATTTTGGCTAAAGGTCCTTCACGGGAGGGCCATGGTATGCGAGGCATTCGTAATTGAGGTGTGGGAATAGAAATTGGGGATTCGATGGAATTTAAAAATAACGCCTAAATTCTATGAAACCCTGTTTCTAGATCAATCTCATAATTTTCCTAATTAAGATTAGAATTTATTCTTTTTCTTCTCGATGAAGTCTCCGATTGAGATACCGGGGCATAAGAAACAATATTTCATTTACTTATTACACTCTTACTCTATAGATTTTGGTGGATATTAGCTCACAACTCTTATTTTTTTAACTGGCTATGAGCACTTTTTCCGTGATTGTTAATAAATCGAACTTACAGTTTTTATCGAAATATCGCTTTTCAAGGTCAACAGGAGCGAATTACTTAATCGAAATTATTTTATTTAATTACGCTGGAGATAAAACCGAAGTCAGGGAATGAGTTCTCGCGTTTTCTCTTTTTGAAGAATTTCAGAGACCCTTTGGCGTCAGAGGCTTTAAGGTCAGTGGATGTCCAGAGTAAGTTGTGCTCATTCGTTAAAGGCCTTATCGCGTTGATGAACTTGGGAGAATCCCAACAGACTCAAGAGGAGAAGGGCAAATGGAGAAGAAGGAAATGAAGAAAGAGGACATAACATTCGGGAGATAAGGAAGGGCATTAGTGAATTAGACGGCGGTCCCTGGAGGATGACCGTCTTGCAGTAATCGATGTGCCCCACTCACCCATGGTCATCGCCACAGGATTCAATTACCTCCTAATGCCCGCTCTTTTGTTTTCTCCCGATGAGAAAATAGAGAGGATCATACACGATGAGTGTATTCTTGCTGTTACTACCGATAGTCATACGCCTGAGTCCTTGACTTTCCGTTTTGGGCGAATTCGTATTTGCATTCATTTGGTGGAAACATAAGATTACACATGAAGAATATACATCTGTGAAGTAGTGCGCCTTCTTCCTCTGTGGTGAGAGTCTATTTTCACTCTTCTTCTACCTATAAATAGTTAGTATGCTTCATGTTGCGTCGTAGTAAAGTGATTAGACGTCGATGTGTTTTGTTTTCGTTGAGTTCACTCAATGGGAAGAACTGTATACACTACATTCGTGGCGTTGGTTTCCATAAGGGCACACACTATAATCTCCTGAACATTACGAGAAGTAATGGTGCAATGGAGGAATTATTGAGAAATACCTTTAGAGTCCATCAACGATCTTAGTAGTCTTATTTATGGTAAATTAAGGATATTGGGGACATTAATTAAATTGGGGACGGTAATTTGCAGGGAAGTAGCAATAGTAGAGGATGGATTAACCCCATCTAACTTTTATTAATTTACGGAGAAAGGTCAAGATATCGTCGGATTTACTTCCGAGATACTTGAGCTCGCAAATGTACTATCGCAGTATCACAAAACGAAAATATTAGAGCTCATCTGATTCAAAGGCAAGCGTTGGAAGTGCTGCGAGGTGAAGTACATTAAACGAACTTCAACCGATCCATAAATAGACATCAAAAGCTGTGGAATGAGGATTAGCAGAAAAGGTTAAGAGAGAGGGTGCAGCAGTATTCGCTATGATAGAGATTAAAGTGGAGGAAAGATGCATTTACGAAAAATTACGTTAATGATATTTCATTCCTCAAGATTTGGCTGTTCGAAATACTCGAGAAAGTGAATTTTTTTTATGTCTACCAAGGCATTACCAAGGATTAGTATTTACGCACCCGTATTAAAGAACACAAATAATGATTTAAAAATGGTTCCCCTGCTTCTCATTTCTCCATGCACTTACTTGAAAACTATCACTTCTCTGAATTTCGACCTCACTTAATCCACCATTTACCGAATTTTCAAAAATCTAAAACTAAAGTTGAAACATATCCTCTGGAGTTATTTGAATGGTGTTTAGTAATGACAGGGATTAGTGTGGTCTTGAAATGCACGAAATACGTAAGAAAAAGGGAAACATTATCATGATCGACGTACGCACGGAATACATGGGTATGCGTGAGTTGCATTAATTCTTCCGAATTCTTCCGCCGAACGATCCCACGACTTTTGCTTCATCTCCGATTGAGGCATCTCTCTCCTTATCTCTTACCTTTCATTCCATTCCCAGCGTTCATTTCTTCCAAAAAACCAATCGCTTCAATTTCCTTCCTCGAAAGGGTCCCTTTTTAGGGGCCTCTCGAATGGATGCTCGCCATATTGTTTGCTCCATTGCCTCGTGATGGATGTCGTGCCTTTCTATTTGCTAAGAAAAGTGTATCAGCAATCTGTTGGGGATTACACGGAGGGAAGATGTCAGAGAATGGGATTCCTCTGGTCCGATGGAGACGTTAGCTCGCGGATCCGAGCACGATTCGTGATTAAGAATCGGTCGCTCACGAAATATGCTCGATGATCTCGAAAATTTCCAGCTGCGTTCCGTTTGATTTGGAAGAATGTTTAGTCGTCCGGAAGAGCATTAGAAGAAAGTATCGCTTTTTCCGATTACTAAAGTAAAGTATGAATTATGCTTGCGATCATTTCTTGGCGTGGAAATCTATGTATTATGGTTGGAAAGGTTCATTTCCATAGATACGGCAATTGCTTTTATCCTTGCACAGACATTTCACTGCGGTCTTTCGCGACTTCTTTCATTCCTCGCATTCAACAAGATTTTCCTCTCTTTTCTCATCTTCTAACATTTTTCTCTTATTCAAATCAGCACAATATACGGTTTTAGTATTGTTCATTTATCCTTCTTTTCATTCCACGTTCATCCATTCTGTCTCTCCCCAAATTCACTATACTTCATCATCCATTAAAAATTCGTACTTTTCTCCTCATAAACCCAGCATTAGCGTGTATAGTGGAGCTATGATGTTAAAGGTAGCAGAAACGCATCGACTCCAGTCATCGCAAAGAAGTATGAAGCTGTATATACTTGGAATCACTGGAAGGGGGAAATGGCGTAACACCTGGCTGAAGATGATGACAGCAGTGAGTCATTTATAGAATAGCACCCTCTCTACGGAGGCCCTCGAAAAAGTCCTTAGGCCCAGGGTAAAATCAAATAGTCAATTCAAACTAATCCGGTCCCAATATTTATTGTCTCTTATCCCCAAATTCCTAGATTCCCGTACGTTTCTTATATGAAAATAATCATGGATGTATAATTTATAATTAGAGTTAGTTCCACGGTATCGAAAAATAATCAGAGAATAAAGTAACATCATACAGTATGAAGTAATATGATAGTTAAGTAGTATAGATGTAATATGTATAGGTTCCTATATATCACTCCAAGTTCACTTAAATTTGCTGCTGTACTCAGCTTCGTTTCAAACTCAAGACGATAGTTTCTTTTAGAGAAATGGAATCGAATCCTTCGTTGTTGTAATAAATGGATCACGATTAGATTAGCCTCGAATGGTACATCAATAGTTCCGTAATAATATCTCTGTCCAAGATTTATTTGCTAAACGATATTCATTAAAGAGATAAAACTTTAGCGTTTTCTGTGGACTTTCATTAAGGAACCCTTTTCGACACTTTACCATTAAACTCGAATACAAATGTCGACAATTTTATTGATACAGTTTCAAAATCGTGCACAATTTGTATTTCATCGCCAGTAATAGTCAAAGTAGTATTAATAGTATTTCCACAATACAAAGTCGTAAGTACTCGAAGATCAGTATTAGTCGTCTACTAACAAGTTTAAGAATACTATTCTCGCGCTTTTTCTTCCCTCCGATTCGTAGTTGTTTTGAAGTAATTCTCAGAGCATGGAAAATAAAATTCGGCCATCATCTCCTGAGACAAATGCATACATTTGGATAAATATTTCTCCTTTTCCTTTGGCATATAAAGTTTTAAATATACTAATTTACCATCAGTTTAATTCATTTTAAAGTATCTTATTTTCACTGTTGCGATTTTATGCTATTTGATATCTGGCAATGTATTATTTATAGTATTCGTATAAAAAGGAATACCTATTTCATGTTTATTCTGTTTCTTTCGTAATAATACGCGCGTAATGCTGTTGAGTCTGAGAAGATTGCCACTGGCGATTGAATGCTTGAGTTTCATTTTTTTACAAATTCGTTCTAAAGTCATATTTATAAATTGCTAACTTTAGGTATGAGAGCATTTAAGTCTTACATAGAATGCTAATTTTTCTTCTCTTGCTTCTCTGAATCGTGGTTGTTTTTTATTAGCGGAAAAACTGAAATTTGTTCGACGTCTGTCGAATCTTCATACCAAAGAGCTTTTCCCTGAAAACGATTTTGAGTGAGCGAAAATTGGCATCTCGTATTTTAAATTCTTGTGATTGATTACCTTATCTCAAAAAAGACTTTTCTATTGTGTAATAGTTTTTGACGCAATATATTGGAAGGCTTTGATAAGTTTCTTTGGTAGTTTTATTAAATAAAAACACGCTAACAAACTCAGAAATGAAAGAGAAAAGCTATCAAACAAAGCATCCTACCTCAACAACCCAATGTAACTGATTTCAGCAAAATAGAACGATGTAAAGAAAGAAATTTGAACTCGGTTGTTAATGAATTCGAGATTAAAGAAGTCTCCAACAGCCGTCTTTGTTGGGGCACCGCGTGGCTTCCGGTTGTGGGAATGACCCGGATTAGTGACCTTCTTAAAAAGGTCATCAATCCGGATCTTGCTGTTGTTCCTCTAACCGGTAGTGCTGACAAAGACGACCATTGAGGACTTCTTAAGCCCCCAGATAATGGAACAGTTCCAAAAGTGTGATAGATCGATATCCATCCAATATCGAGAATCGAAAATCGCAATTTCAGCAATAGATCGTTATGTGGAATTGCGAATGAATGGAGAAGGAGGATGAAAGACTCCATCAATAAAAACAAATGCCTCGCGAAAGGCGCCCTAATAGAGTTGAGGAGGTCGTCGAAAATCTTCCTTTTGAAAGGACGTCCATCCATTGAGGACAACTCCCACGAGACCCTGCTGCAGATCCTCCCTCATTTCGAAGAGACGCTGCGAATTGTTGACATTCAACGTAATCTCAGCGTGCTACTTCCTAACTCCTCATTTTAGCTGGAACGCCTCATTCCCTTCGTGGGCTTGAGGTAGTCACTGCTCGACTAGGAACCAACTAGCTTTCGATCTAGTAACCCCACATCCACAATTCCACTCGGGCCGAATGAAAAGGTTGCAGTTGATGGTTAGCGCCCACGAAATGGATGGCAAATACTGAATGATTGTGTTTAAAAACACCCAATATTGGTGCGCTATTTATATCTCTGGAAGCGCTTCACTTTTTCATAAATTCCACGAGAAAGCGAACTTAATTCGCGCGACATCCGAAACGGAATCGCCGGATCGTTTCCCGGAAGCAGTGGAAAAACATTGAGAATAATTCGGGACAATGGAATGCAGAAAACACGGAGAAAAAGACGCGAAGACCTTTCCCACTAATGAATCCGAGCTCGCGCTCCATTTTCTGAGGTTAATTTTCGCTCGGAATTATATGAAATACGACGAGCCAGAAATGCAATAGACGAGGGACAAAAAATACGCTCCCACACATTCGTGAGAACCGTAATCTAGTTTCTAGGATTCCAAACCTAAATTCAGATATGTGACGAGAAAGCTGTTTATGTTTCCAATTCGCATTCCATCTCCAGATCGATCTCTGGCTTCTTCTCTTAACATTTTCACTCTCATCCTTTCGCCTAATGCTTCTTCTTGTTTCCACATTCCAAAGCAAAAATGAGGTCAAATGCTGATTTTGCACATTTTAAGGCCTTTTCTTCGCATTCTACAGGTCAATCGAATAAGATTTTTAAAATGTCAAAAAATCCAAAGACGTTTGAGATAGTAATGACCCCAAACGAATGAGCAATGGCTTTTTTCAACGCGAACAACTAAGGGTATGCTATTAGGTGTCAGCAGGCAACAAACTAATAAATCGGGATAATATTGCATTCTGTACTTTTTCTCATACTTTGAATAATTAAATAAGCAGAGTTAGTTTTGGTTTGTAGTAGCATCAAGATGAGATTTTAATATATTTCGAGCAATCGATAACTCTACTTTATACAAACAGCCGGTGTATGTCATAGAAGTATTCATTTATAACCGAGCAAAAACGATTTCTATTCCCAAGTTTTCCACGCAAATTTAATTTTCACGAAGACAAAGACCTCTTCTTTCATAAATATTCATTTTCCTCCGCAAGTTACCTCAAAAATTAACCGTCAAAAGACTGAAGAAGTTGATCTTCCCAACGGACTATTTTCAGATCCATTTTCACCCCCCATCAAACGCCCAATTCTGAGCTTAATTCCCTTTCACGTACTTCAAAAGCATTGCATATTATTCTACTACTTCTAAATTAATACTTTTCCATTACTTATAAGTTCCTTGCCTTTCAATTGTTATTGTTCTGTTACATTACGATTTTGCCTCATTTCTAAGTGAATTTCAATTTCAATCGAGGTCTATGTTCTGTGAATTTTCTTACTTTTTCGCCTCGAAGGCCTTCAATCTTTGGTTGTCTTTCACACTTTTGATACAAATTAAATCACGCACTCAAAGATATAATAATAATATAAAAATTTATTTTCATAGTAATTTTTATTATTTCTGA
The DNA here is from genome assembly GCA_947579665.1 of Sympetrum striolatum. Classification (NCBI taxonomy): domain Eukaryota; kingdom Metazoa; phylum Arthropoda; class Insecta; order Odonata; family Libellulidae; genus Sympetrum; species Sympetrum striolatum. The sequence continues at coordinate 71,444,018 of OX388351.1, read as the reverse complement.
ATTAGTTTTTATAACAATTTTCCTGAGGCGTGTATTCACCCAAAAATCTCTTGATTTATCATTGCATGTCTTTATTAACATTTGAAAAACCCTTTCAGACTAAACTGCATTTACCATACATAATTAGAACTTTCGACCCTTATCCAATTCTTCCTAAAATTTTCGTTTACTCTGCCGTAGTTACTTACCTCTCCCATATTATCCAATAACTTTTGCCTTTTCCTTCTCCACTCTTAAATCTAGCTTCAGTTATTTTCTTTGCCTAACTACATAGTGTGAAGCGGAGAGGCGCATACTCCTTTTCTCAAAACGATCCCGGATTCGATTCACGCCGAGGGCCCATGTGTGGAAGATGCAGCTCTAGAAGTAATAATAATAATTCTATCCCTGCTTAATATTTCACTCACTCATTTTCCCTGCCTCCGCTTCATTTTTCATTTCTTTTACCACTCTATCATCAGCTGTTCATTTCTTTTTCTACCAACGTAGCTTTCTTTAATTAATTTTCAGATGGTGATAGACTGTGAAACTGCTGTTATTGTCTCTAATTACTGAGAAAATTATATTATCATCACAACGAGAAACTATTCAAATCAACACAACGCAATGAACGTAAAAATTACTAACCACTGAACTTTACGAGGGTTAAAGGGTTTTTGAGAATTATTTTTGAATGAAGAATTGTGGGAAATGGAACGACCAAAGGGAAAATGGAATTTAGAGAGAGAATTGGACGTGAATAACGAACTAAAGCGAGGTCGAAGCCACCAGTGCGCCATTATGTGGCAAAGCAGTTATCGCAGCTTTTCGATGAGGAAATGACGGTTTTCGTTGTTACGGAAATGGGTTTCATCCGAGAAGTTCAAAACTTTTAACATTCGGTGCGAAAAATGCATCGGATTCGCATGAGCTCCTTTGCGGAATCCGGATATTCCTCGCGAATCGAGGAAAACTAATAAAAGGCAGCGTTATTCATGCACGCGCTCCAAATCCATCTCCTCGATGCGACGTCAGCGCCCCTCGCGTCGAACCACCGCACTATTCCGATCGAAAGAAAAGAAGGCGCCCTTCCGCCACGATGGAATTTTTCCGCAGCCGTGACAATTCCTCTTTTATTCGGGCTTAAAACGTCTCGACAGCCGCTTCAAGTGCACGGATGTGAGCATTAGCGATTTGATTGAAATGCGCGCCCACGCTGAGCAAGATGTTCTATTCACGGATTTCAATCCTTTCGAACCAAAGGAAATCGCCTCAAAATTTGTTCACTCTTAAAATGTCCTTTCTCCTTAATTTACATGTCGTCGGAGGAAATTTTCTGTTTTACTAATCGCGAATATTAATATTTCATCTTTTCATTCGAATTCTATATCGTATGTCATTTTCATTCGCATAGAATATCTAGATGCATCAGTTTTATTTTTGAGTTTTATTGGGGTTTGAACAATATCAGTGAGTCCACAGTGGTGCAAAAATCTATGCCTTCATCTACTTGGACATTTATGAAGTATTATGTCGGAATGCGACACAATTGGAGGAGGCGATGAAAATAAGTGAGGGAAGACTCGAAGTGTGCTGAAGGGAAGAGGAAAGAATAAATGTATAGGTGAAATGCATGAAGAACGTTTTGATGAGACGAACTATGAATGTAATATTAGGAAAGTAGAAATGTGAATAAACGATGCGAATTACTTGGTTTACCAGAAAAAAAGAGCAGCGTGATTGACATGAATGTCTGTCTTTTTTTGCTAATAGTTAAGCAACGCCAATTCTCCCAAACGACATTCCACCGCTCTAAAAAAAGAAATATCTCTTAGGAATTAATGGTCTATTGCATAAGTACACAATGTTTGGCAATCATACGTACTCAAATCGCTGGAAGTCTTCTGAAGAAAATGCTGGGGTCAGTAACGCATTGAGTGAATCGATGGGAGGACCAGTGACAGCGTTTCACTTTGATCACAGAAAGACGAAAAGAATGATTAAACATGTTTATGAGTTCCAAATGGGAAAATAAGAATGATTGTTCTAATGCGGTGAATTAGATACAGAAGAGGAGTGTAAGGGATGGATTTGTGAAATTTCAAATAGCTCCTAGAAAGAAACATCTAAATGCTTGTACAAGATAAGTCCGCGATTGGAAGATCATAGTGCGAGTCCCAGTCTTGTCTTTCCGATTTGGGAATAATAAAGCGACTAAGTGCCATTTTGTTTCCGTGGCTCACTTGTTTTTCCATCTATTGATTTTCTGAGTCTCATATGTTGTAGTTTGTTCTTATTAGCCTGTGTTTCCCCGTTGAGAAGCTACAGGCAGTTAAGCTAGTTAAGGAATTAGCAAGACACTTAACGTACAAAACGTTTCTCGCAATTACTTCCTCACTATTTCTTCACACATCTTTAAATCCTATCTTCTTTCCCTTAAAAATCTCCTTTTTTCCTCTAACTTTTACTTCCCACTCAGTATTCAGACTCCTCTAGTCTCTCTTCATGTCATATGCGTTCGCATTTCCTGCAGTAAATGTCCGCCGTAAATACCTAATATCTAAATAACGCATGGATCGCAAAAGGGGAGACGATTGGAAACTTTGGAGGGGCGGAAATAAGAGCAAACAGATCTGCGGGCAGCAGCACTCGATCAAGCGCGAAAAATCAGCCTCCGTCAGAGGGCCTCCGAGGATTTGGGATTGGCTGGTGGTGTAGATGAAGGTGGATATGAGAGGGAATGTCACTTCGATCGATATGTGGAGATGTCCCTCAAGATTAGATTGATTAGCACGCAAAAAACCCTCCATCACTGTTGGAAAGGAGGTCAGCGAAACAGTGCATTAGAGAAGATCCTGCCTGTGCTTCCACACACACAGTTTTACACGCTTACTTTCTTTCTATAGATAAGTACAATTATTATGTATCCTCTATATCTAAATCTAAGCTGATTCACCCAAATTTCGTTTCTTTTTCCGTATGGTTGCGAGGTAAGCGCTTAAGAAAGATATTATTCTTTGCTAAAATAAAATGATAGCTTGGGATGTGAATTATACATGGAATTAGAGTTTACCCTGAGAAAATACACGGCATTGTGTTCTTTTGTGTGGTTGACCACTACGAGACAAGGATTTTGAGGAAGGAATCCTTACAAAGTAAGTTTTTTAAAGAAATTCTTGTCTTACTCAGCTAATTCAGAAATACTCAGCTTACTTTAAAGATGCAGCCGGAATTTTAAGTCCTTCATATTACATAGGCCGTTCTGATACCGCGAGGAAAAATAGAGTATAAAGGCTAGAACTATTTGCTTCAGAAATTAATTTTTCCGTGAATTATATGCTCGGAAGTGATTAATCACGGGCGTAGAGTCATGTTTCGTGCACTTTCCCGTCATAAACCAAAAGTAAGTTTGCAGGGTATTTTAATGTGAATGTTGAAGACTCGTAATGTATACAGAGTCAGGATTGGATGGCTCCCTCTTCATTTTTATCGATTAATCAATTATTAAAAACATGAAAATAGAATGGAAACAAGTTTTAGGGGAGGAAAAAAGGCAGAAGTGGTAGAAGATCCCATCACGTGGTCCATCCATGCATGCAAAACGGCCCTTAGGGCCTCCAATCTGAACTTCTCGCAGGTTTTAACATCTGCAATTGATGACTGGAATCCGGGTTTTGATCGAAATAAACGACAAAAGCTTGATTTCGGTATATATATAAACTAAGAATTATTGTAAACTAATAGGAAAATTAGCATCGGTTGAAAATGATATTTCAGTGTGCTAAATAGCCTATGGCTCCCGCAATCTACCAAAATGGTCCACAGCTACACTAGAAGCTCCCAATGTTTCAGATTCTACGAACGAGGATTGCAAGCAGCCGTCTCATTGCATCTAGTGACACAAATATTTATAATATAACCACCCTTTCATCAGCGCATCTAAAGCAGGGTTTGGTCATCTTTTTGGTGAATGGTTCAAGCGATTGGAAAAATATCTCGTATAAGCCGTGTTAGGTTCTCAAATGGAAGCTTCTTCTCCGGTTTGAGTTCACACATTTCCTCTGAAATGCAAGAATATCAAAGAAGAATCGGTTGAAGAAATATCGTACGTTTGCTGTTCGCATTGCTCGTAATTGGCGATTCGGTCAAGAACCAAGCATATTGATCTCTCTTATGACAACAGAATTGAAATTTGCTTAATTTGGACCAGAGTTGAGATGCAGTCAAATAGGACGCATCCCATTATCAAAAATAGCTTGCACCATTTAGAGTGGAAGTGGGCCTCAGATATTACAACTTCATATTCTCTTCGATATTTCCAGTATCAGCTGGAAATACTTTCATAATTTTTATTATAATAACTATTCTCATAATATTATTTATAATTTCTTAAATCTTTTATTCCCTTTTCCGTTTTCATACAGTAACAATACATTAAATCGAAATACCTACACCATAATTTAAGTTACATCACTCAGCGTATATAAATCAATTTTTCCATTAATTAAAGGTATAAAACGGCTTCTTCTGCAATTGAAGCAAAGCTCATCACTTGACAAACGAAGTAAAATCTATGAAATTTAGTATAAGAAAAGACGACTCTTATAAATGCCATAAAAGAACGGCTGAATGAGATAACCAAGTGCAGGAAACATCATTTAGAATCAGAACATTCTAGTGTGTTAGTCGAAGTTTAATTCAAAACTTCGTCGAAATAAATGCAACGCCAACGCATCCACCAGATATATATCTACAGTAATATTATTTCTGGTATCAGAATATTTTTGACGAATTATACTACTTGAATTGTTTATTTCATAAATTAGAATTATTGAATGTTGAATTCTGCGAAATAAATATCAGTTTCACAAACTAAATTAACTTCTAAGACTTAATAAAATATGGAAAATTTCTTTGAATATTCGAAGCCTACTGGGCATGAGTATAAACTATTATATACATAAATTATTATTTTCCAATAGAATATTATGATAAACTTCCTTAAGCATGAAAGAATACTTCGGATACAACGGTGACCTACGCGTACGGGTTTATTCGTGCAGAATGTAATTAACTCGAAATGTTCCTGAATAATGCGGGGATTAAATGGAACGAAAAATGAGAAGTAAATTAATGATTGGCAGAGATTCGCCAAAGGGCGTGTTTTTAATAATCTGCATGAAATGTGATTGAATCCCGACTGATATCCAAACATACATTGAGCTTGCTTCGCTGAATAATACGCAGCAACGAGTATCCGCAGAGTTATATGGGTATTTTTATGACTATATTGCGACATTTATCCAACCATAAAACGGAAGTTCAATCACAATATCAGTTTCACTTTGACCTTTAAAATTTCATGGAATCATTACTTTAAAGATTGAGGAATTCATACAATATAAGAGATAGGACGTTATTATTTAGGCTCGAGTGAGACTTCATTATGCACACGATACGTAATGGATTGACAATTTAAGAGATTTAAATAAATTTAGGAAATTTTTATTCACATATATATCACTGAAGTGCTAAGCGTCCTTATAATTTATAAATTTTCTATGTATTTCACCTGAAGATGTTACACGATAACGGAACCTAAGTTGTTCTTATAAAAAATTTTTCCGTGGTCTCAACTAAGTGAGTTATTCTTTACCTTTGATTTCGATGGACTTCCTCTTCTAAGTGACGCCTCAATCCGTTATGTTTATGGAGTGTGATATTGTCATAATAGGGAAAACACATCTTAAAGTACGATAAATTAAAATTTTATGGAGCTTTTAATAGCATTTTAGCAGTGGGAACCATTTGAAAGGAGGAATTTGGTATCACTCTTATACACATGGCTCGTATCGCTTATATGGACGGGTTTTGAAAATGTTCACATTTTAGATCACATTTTTCATGATTTCTTAAATCTTTTATTTAATTTTCATACAGCAGGAAACTGTGCATAAAATGAATTATAATTTAAGAAAAACATCAATCTTACCACGAATTAAAGATATAAAACGGCTTCTTCTAGAATTGAAGGAATTCTTTTGACGTAAGAAAATACAACTGTTATAAATGCTATTAAGGACGTAATAGCTGAATAAGCAATCTAAGTATAGGAAACCCTTCAAAATAATAATAAGAATACACATCTTTCCTTATTCCTTTATACATGCGTCTGTGTGTATACATATATATATGTACGATACACGCAATTTACGAGACGAGATGTATCCTCTCTTTCCCTTGAAAAGGACTGAATGAATCTTAGATTGACTCGTCTTGTTAAAAGAGACATCTTCGCAGCTGCATTAGCGTCCCTCGAAAAGCAATTCCAAAGAGGGAAAAAAATGAAGAAGGAGCGAATTACGTCCTCCCATTCCACAGCCGTTCCTTTCAACTTTTCATTTTTTCTTGAGGCGTCTCGCACCTGCCTTTCGAATAAATGTATGTCTTTTTAATACGACTCAGTGTACTCCACAGAGCCTCTTCCTCGATTTCCTCTTTCATTCTTCCCACGAATTCTCTTCTCATTCATTTTCGCAAGTCCGACGACGTATTAAAGACATACTCGCTGCATTTATTGTGATAATATTAGAATTTATTATTTAGAAATATCTTCAATCAACTGTTTACACTAATAGTTTTGGTACCATTCGAAATATAATTCATTGAAACTTTAGAAAAGATAAAGATATAATCTTCGTAGTTGAAGGCGTAGGAAAACACGAAAAAAGAAAAAGAAGTAAAAAGGTCGATGGGAGCAGGACTTGGATTCAAAATTGGAAAAAGGTTTGCGTATTAGAAGCAGTTTATTCTATCTCGCGCATATGTAGGGTTCCTTGATTACATGCATGTGTTGAATTCTTTGCGTTTCCTACTGAGCTATAAGTATTTTAAGAGAAAAAGTAGATTCCAAAAATTGTTGTTCCTCAAATATAATTTTTCCGACATTGCTCTACTATTACTTCGCTTACACATAAAATGTTTTCGCCGTCAATTTTGGAGATTTTTCCACGTAAATCATTTATATTTTCGTATTAATGCGACGACTTAAAAACAAAGGAAAATGGGGCCCAAATTCGGATCCATACTGAAATATAAACATTCAACAAGCTTGCTAATTTGAAGAAAAGATTGAATTTCTAATAATAAAACTCACTTTTAATGATCTGAAAGACAGACAAATTCAATGAAAAGGATTCCAAGATTAATGGAGTGTTACTCTAATTCGCCTTAATTCTAAAGAGGAGGCAGAACTGCGTGGCCATGATCTACAGAAGAGAGAGATTTAAGACGTGTACGAGAATTGTTCAAAAGGCACAATAAAAAGGTTTAGAAGGATATGGAATCAGATGACTCTGATCAACACCAGCGAGCGTTTCCATTGCTTGAATTTAAAACTCAAATTATTGCAAATAAAAGTTTTGCTATTATGTTTGTCGCTATTTTAACATTACGCCAGAAATATTTATCACAACGGCTTCAAACTTACGAGATGGATTCTCAGTGGGCCTGATTAATGCATGTCGATACTTCAGCACGTCCTTGCCTTTCAGTGCATTTCGGTATAAGAAGGGGATATAGTCACGATGGAAACGTAATACATCAAATTGGGAAAACATATACATTATAAATGTCATTGTTTTGATAAATCCACGGTATCTGAATGAACATCAAACTGGATATAGAGTGGGATGATTTTTTTCAGGAGAAGAAGATCTCTATTAGCCGAAAACACAAATTCCCCTAAAATGTCAAATACGAGGAATTGGGCTATTCCACGACACCGGGATTAAAATTTCCATTTTAATGCATTCGAAATTTTGCGAAATGCATTCCAGTTTCTGCTGCACCGCACGGATCCGTTTTTAAGTTTGTGTTTCCAGTTTGCATTCGTAATTCGGATATTGTGGAATGTCGCTCTGAATTTTCGTCGAAACCTGTAAATAGCGGAAACGACGTCCATGTTGCGGTTTGAAGCCCGCATTTTGGAAGAAGCGAATGGAATGAATTTACTAATAATAAATGAGTGGATAAATTCGTACCTTTATGTGCTTTATGCCTGTCCGTCTTGTTTTATGAAGACTTAATCATTTAACATTTCAACAGAAGCGTAAAATATTGGGCAAAAACATCTCCTAATCGATACAAGGATAAAGTTTGCGAAGAATTTGGTGTAAAAAACGACCATTGTTGGTTGTAAAGTATTGCCATTGGATTGACGAATGGAAGACTCTGATGGCTATAACGTGGTGTCAAACAAGTTCGTTCATGAGGGAATAAATATTGGAAGAAGTGAATGAAATAAGGACACTGGTCCAAACTGACAGTCCCTGGATTAATGATTAATTAGGAATCGTTAATTCCTTAATGCTGCGAAGGAAGGAAAATTGTTTGGGAAGGAGAGACGAAGATGTCCTTAAGAGTGATGTTCATCTCCAAACTCCTTAGATGAGAATTGACGAACGGCGTCCATCTTAGAGAACCATAGTCTAACGACTGCTCGGTTGTTTCTCAAAAGGTCAACAAAATGTGCATGTATCACTTAATATATTATTATGTACTTCATATATCTCACTGATCATGTTCCATCACGAATATTAATAATCGTTCTTTAAATAAATCATTTCTAATTCAGATATTATTTGATGTTTTAAAGGTCATGAATATAGTCTGTTATCCATGTATTTTTATTTACTTTGGTATCACGTATTGAATTTCTTTTGTTTTTATGTACTTTATCCATATTTTATCCTAATATATATTAAATTTAATCAGAAAAGTATACCATTGACTTATCGATGTATTACAAACATGTACTTACCGATTATCTATTTGCGTTTTTGTCATATTCTTTCTCGTCTTTAAGCCATCACCATTGAACAGTTTGTGCAGATTCTTCACTGCATCACCTCATTGGGAGTTTTCCCGCTATTAATATTGTTTATTAGAGTTACTCGAAGGTTTTCACACCAATATTACCTCTCATTTTGTCTCAGACAAAGATAACTCAAAGCAAAGAAATCTAGTTGTTGCTGTTAGCTTCATAAATTCAAATACTCATTCCCTTGCAAATTGCATGCAAGCAGGTCATTCCGATTTATTTTTACATTTATTCGATATTCGTCTCAAGAAAGTGACTTCAATAACTACTCCGCAAATGGGATTATCATCTCGAGTGTTTTTCGATCTGTGGTGATGCTGTCGAGGGAAGGAAAGAATTCCCGTATGGAGAGCAGTGCTTCTTATAAACGGCCTCACCTTAATTCGGAGGGAATTGTTTGGCTTCGAAGACCAAATCACAGCAATCTAGGGATCGAAGAGATGAAGTTTTGTGGGATTCACTTTGAGACAATGGGGAGCGGAGATTGGAAAATAAGGATGCCCCAGAAGGGGAATTTGAATTTATACGGAAGCCTTCTCTCTAGGCAAGCAGGTTACACGCTAACTCGTTTGATATAATTTTAATTTACTTTTAAATTTTTTTATTCCCTTCGATTCAACGGTTCTAAGACGGCCTTGTATTTGTCTACTTGCACCGCTTAATTGCTTACGTAGGTATTGGTCTAAATTCGAGCTGAACTTGTTGTAGTGATAGATGTGTCAAAGGAGCGGATGGGATTGGTCTAAGGGAGGGCCTCGAAATTTCAAAATAACAAATAAAAGTGATTAGAATATTCTTGTTATCGTCCTTATTTACATATCCTGTCTTGAGGTAGTCTAGACTCTGAGCAACCTTTCAGTGATTTTTCTTGCTACTCTATGTTTCAGAAGTAGGCATATATGCTTCAAGAATCTTCTAAAGTAATTTATTAGAGTTATAATATCTTAAGTCCGCAATACAGCATCGATTCCCGTGCTGTGTTTTGGCCATGTGGACGAAGTAACTTAAAATCGGAGAATTCAGTATCTCTGGAAACTCCCTGAGTGATAATATGTGCAATCTCAGACTTTTTGAAAACAATGTGACATTAAGTTTACCAATTCATAAAATTTACGGAGGAGGCCGTGATGTTGTAGAAATTCATAGTATAAAGATGATGCATACTTTTCCACAATTTTATTTTAGAGCAACCGGTTTCGGGTACATTGCCATCTTCAGATTCATAGAATGCCCTCTATGCTCGTTATAAATAATGTTTGTTCCACAATATCTTTACGAAGTTTGGTAATTTCAAAATTTTTTGAAAAATATAATTTCTTCATTTAATACACTATTTCAGTTAATAAATTAATGTACGATAAATCATGTCATTGTTGCTTCGATTTTGTTTAAGAGATTGGGATACTTGGGAGGGGCCGAACTAGTGTTCCATTTTAAAGCGTACGCTGAACTGAACTGCGTGAAGAGTGTGCTTGGATGAAGTGGGAAAAGAGCGTGCGAATGATAGGAATGAAATGACAGCGAAGACGATTTCTCAATAGATCTAAGAAGCTGTAAGAATAAAAGGGACACATGATTAAATATTTGGATATGTCCGTAGCGAAAAATGTTAAGGGGAAAAAGTAATAGCGCGATAGACGTGATATTATGTAAATTAAGTCGCGAACTCATAGTTTAAAAACGAACTGACTTTGCCCTACAGTTAGATGTGAATATGTGTTATCTGCACAACGAGGTGATCTGAAGTTGAAGAAATCGTACGATTGGCGAACGTTGGTTGGAAAATCGAAAGCGATGATAGATCGGAAGGAGATTAAGGAGGAGAAATGAAGGGAAAGGAGGTGAATAGAAATGGAGAGATTAAAGAGATTGGAGGGAGGAATCGATTCGAAAGAGAAGTTGTGCGGGGATGATGAATGGACGGGAGAAACAAGGTGGATATCTGCGGCAACTCCATCTGCAGCACACACTAGAATAATCTTTTTTCGTGCAGTTTTTACTCGCTGAATTTTACATTTGTTTATGAAATACTGCAACCATAATTCAATGTGCATAAACTTTTTGCTATAAATAAGAGAACGAGAAATTGTATGCTATTTGATATGACTAGTGTGGTATGATAATTAACTTAGGTACATCGGTATGATAAATCATATTTGATGAAAATACGCATGATACACATGCTTGAATTTTGAAAAGAAATGAAGAAGGAAAAGTATTCCGCAGCGAGGACTCGAACCCGGATCTTCCACTTGCCGGGCGGATGCTTTAGCCAATTAAGCTACCGCGACAGAACCTTCGCTTTTTGTTGCTTTGATGGCAAGGTGTGCTGTGGAAGATCCATCGAAGATGACGCCACTCATTTTCATCGCTTACATACTTCGCCATTCCTGGCCTTTGGAAGTCCGCTGTGATGGTGTGGTGACATCTAAGATGTCCCGCGTGTGCGCAGGAGTAGTGCCATCTTCGATGGATCCTCCACATTAAGGGAATTGATCAGTTTTAGGCTGCAAGTCTATAAAAATTGAATCCATAAGTTATTCACGCTGAAATTGAATAAAAATTGATTTTAATGGAGTTGAAAGCAATAAATATTAGCGGAATACCGAAAAATAAGTCTTCCGGTTTCAAAGAACAACATGTAACTTCATGACAATTAAATAAACTTACCGAGCAAAATTTTCATGTTTATAAATTTTCGCATTTTATTTTCCCATAATAATACATCGAGGAATTTCTGACCATACAGATTAATGGCCAAGGGAATATATTATTTCTATAGCAAAGTAAATTTCTGAAAAAAGCCAAATAAAATCTCGATTGTTCCTGAAGATACTAACGTTGAATTCGAAGCACAAACTTAGAAAGTATAGGACTGGAAACTGCTGACATTTTTTGGTTCCCTTAATGTCCGCAGCCGCGAGATGGCAGCACTAAAGTTCGCCCTTTGAATCTTATATGGAGTAAACGGTGAAAAAGCACGATTAGGATACATATGTAATTAAAAGTAATATTTACCAAAGAAGAAATTAAGAGTAATTGTTCTATCCATCAATAGGTACTTTTGAATTGAATACAAAACATTTGAATAAAACGGACAAATTAGCAAATCCGAAGAATAGTTGCTTGCCTTTTGTGCAAAACACAGGTAACTTTGTCACCGTAAAAACATTCTCCGTAAATCACTGAAATGCGATGAACCGTACCGTAGAATGGACTTTGGCCGTTTTTTAGATTTGTTTTAATATTTCTGCATTCAATTACATTCTCTATGCTCAGAAAATTTAAATTACATGAAGGTAATTCTTATTCATGCCAATCTAAATAATTTTCTTAAGCAGCGGAATATGTCTAAAAAATAAAGAATAGCGGCCTTTAGTGGCGGAAGTCACCCCAACCGATGGGGTGACTTCGGCCACTAAATATGTTTCCTAAATATAGCCTATAAAATTAACTATATGACTAATATTACGACCATTAATATATTTTAAAATCTTAAAATTATTATTATATTTAATCTTCGTTTAATAGGTACTGAGATAAGAAGTTATTGACTCATTATAATGTTTTTCCTCTTTATTTATGAATTTTCAAAAGAAATATAATTTTTTTCCTCCAAAAACAAAAAGAATGAAAAATTCTTGTAGAAAACTTCTACTTACTGTCACTCGAACCCTTTTGAAATTTTTTTAAAGCCTCAGTGTTTTGTTTCTACTAATGAATCTCCGAACCCAAACAATTTCTGGAATTTTTGTCAAAGCACTGAACATTTACTTTTTACTGTTCAAATACGTTTGTACTAAAATTTGGATATCACGAATACTCATAAAAAATTTAACAGCACTTCCACTAATTTAATCTCTTTTTCACGAAGAAGCACTGTTTGGCCTCCAATTGTCTTCAAATGTTTCCCATCTTGCTGAGTGTTACTGAGAGAAGTTAACAGACTCAGGTTTCGTAGACTTGTCTCGAGAATGCACGATTTTCAATTTAGTTCCCAATGAAAATTGTACTGTCAATGTTGCAAGGAGCAAGACGGATTTGCTGGCGATATGTCAAGGCAATCTAAATTCTAAAGGGCAGGAAAACATATCTATTTTGTGAAATTTTAGATATTGTACTACATATGTACAATTTGTGGAGCAGTGCACGCGTGTCACCCCTTTCTGCGGTAACGTTGATGTGAGTTGGAAAGTGCGACCACATTGTGTGAGTTGGAGATCTTCTTTGTTGTTACTGCGCTTGAAGACTTTTAATATATTTTAAGATATCCTTAATCTTAAAAATGCCTTGTCATCGTTGTATTGCACCAGATAAAGAAACACAGCAAGTGTGCTGTTTGCCAGGCAGCATTAATTCATCCGGGGGCATTCTCTTGCCATCCAGTGGCAAAGTTAACGAATATGAAAAGTATGGGGGGTTTGGTTCATCCTAATGTAAACCTTCATACTTTCATCCTCAAAGTGGAGGAACAATTTGTAAATCACTGTGAGTCAAATGATGTGCTTGAGTGCATAATTACAGAGTTACTTGAAGGTGATGAAGCGATAACTTTCCCATGCACGGAAGTGAAATCATAGCACATAATAAAATATTATTTAACTATGAGGATTAGACAGCATGCAAAGTTTATAAATTTAAAGAAGGTGCATCGAAAAGGAAAATTGCGAAGCTGTCTAAAACTTAATATATGGTCAATACATTTTTTATACCACTCTATCCTTTATGTTTGTATATTGTATAACCTAACATCACATTTCAGGCACCCCAAGATAAAATTCAGTCCACGCCATTAAAATTTGACGCTTTTGGATATATGTATGTTTCAACAATATTTGACCGTTTACTCATTTCCTGGATACTATTTCTGGAAACTTCGATTTTTTTAGGAAATGTAAATACGAGGGTGGTCTGAAAAGTTTCCGACCCCAGATTTTTCAGACATATTCAGAAAATTTTCAGAAATTTTCAGAAAACATGTCTAGAAATGTTAAAATGTCGGAAACTTCTCAGACCACCCATGTGCATCCTGCGATTCTAGTTTTAAAAGGCCTAGTTGAAAGTAGTTGTAACGTTGGTAATTTATTAAGGATCAATTATTTTCTGTTTATCCAAGCAGAACACTTCGCTGATCTACGAATAATGTTTTCACATGTTACTTGTGGTGTGCCCTGAAGGCAACCTGCACTTATTCTTCGGATTTACTAATTTTCCCATTTTATTCAATTGTTTTAAGTACTTATAAATGCATACTCTCACTATTTCTGAATTCCATCTTTGGTATATACTACTCCCGCTAAGAAAAAGGGGGGAAAAGTATCATAATCGTGCTGTTTTTTCCATTTACTCCATATGAGATTATGGTTTCTAAGGGCGAGCGTCAGTGCTGCCATCTCGCGACTGCGGACATTAATGGCGTCAGCCGATTGTACAGTCAGCGTAGGGGAGCTTCAGGGGCGTGATTCGAAGAGAAGAAACTCGAGTTGAAATGCCGTTATACTGATAAGAAACGCTCTTCAACCAATTGAAATCTATTTATATAAAGCAGAAATTCAGCGGGTTTGTTTGTGGGTTTGTTTGTCTTGGATTGGAGTCTACACCGTTTGCCCGATTTGTCTCAAACTTTGCATACGTGTCCATTTATATCAGGATGGAAGTACTGTCGCATTTTTATTCAAGAATTTTGCTGGGTTCGAACCAAGATCGCTCAGATAGATTTTCATAAGGAATACACATAAGCTTCACTTTTATCGGTTGCAGGCTTTATTTGTTTTGAAGAATTAAATCATAAGGAATAGTCGTACAAAGTCGAGACAAACACCGAAAGAAAGATAATTGAATAAAGATTCTTATTTTGGTCGTGGAATCTTACTTTAGATTAGAATTTGCGAGAATATTGGTAAAATATACTAAACTTTCGTGAAAATTCGAGGCTGTAAACAACTCATCCCCCTCTCGACCGATCCCATTGTTGAATCCGAGCTCATGTCTTATCCTGTAAAAATACTCGTGGACTTTTGGTTCATAAAGCAGATGAGTGAAGTGTACGATATATTACATGGATAACGAGAAATTTTCTGTAAGAATGTAACCAGCAATTGCAGGTACGTAATTACAGTCAGGAGATTGTGTGTCTTCGATTTTAGTACAGACCGTTTGCCAGATTTGCGTCAAACTTTGCGTACGTGTTTTCTGGGACCAGGAAGGACGTACTGTCTCAATTTTATTCGATAATTTTGCTGATTTCGAACCAAGGTCGCTCAGATGGGTTTCCATAAAGAATAAATCTAATCTTCACTTTAATCGGTAGCAGGCTATATTTCTTTTGAAGAATTAAAACAGAAAAATAGTCGTGCGGAGTCGAAACAAGAAGCAAAAGAACGGAAATGAAATGAATGTTCTTATTTTGGTCGTGGAATATTGTTTCCGAATTGAAATTTGGAGAATTTTGATAAAATACGCGTGAATTATTCAAAATTGTTGAGGGTGTAAACAGCCAATCCTCCTCACGATCAATGCGATTGTTGAGCCGAGCTCATGAATTTTCCTGTACAGTAAGAATAGCTTGGGATTTTAGACCTTATTTTAAAGGGAATTTACGCATTACACGACCGGCAACTTGAAGTTAATCTACTTCTATATTCCCCGTTGAGGATCAAAGGGCGCTTCAGCTATTTTACTATAAAATTAGACCAAAACCATGAGAACGATGAAAAAAGATTAGCGTGAATAAATAATCGCAAATTAGAGAAAGTCTACGTGTCGAAATTCAAATAAGTGACAGAAATTGAGAGAAACGAGAGGTGCTGATTACGAAATAAATGACATGCATGTGAATATTCTGCTGCTTTAAGTAACTGTTGTTCGATTTTCCATGTTTTGAGTTGCAAATATACTGACGCTCTGAATAACGCATTTTAAACTGATAAATTCAAGCGAAAACTATTGGAGCATTATCGTTGTTTCGATGCGTGGTATATTCAGTTCTTATTATTTTGGTAGAAGTTTATATTTTTTTAAATAAGACAAGGATGAAAGGGATGTTTATAAATTAAAAACCATGTCCAAATCCTGGGAAATAGTAGCTAATTCTCTTTGTTTTCAATTTCCCTGTAAATGAACGTGTTGACCGCTTTCTCTTGTCTATCTCACTTTGTATTTGTTGAAAATCATTCCGAAGGGTTCTTTTCTTTAAAACTCGAAGTTATGTGCCACGACATATGGAAGAAACCATGTAGACGCCATTTTTACACACGTGGGGATTCCAGCAGAAAGGAGCTGTTGCTTTATTTAAAGGCGTCGCGGGCGCCGTCGGGCGTGTAATGGGCGCCAACAGACGTCGCATTAATATTTAGGAGATAATCCCGTTCGGGGGTCCCATTTGAATTCGGCTGATTGAATCACCTGGGAGCTTCTTCGCTAAATATTCGCAAGGTGGAATTCGGCAACACTTATCGCGCACTAAGGGACAGATGTACGTGGCATTTCTCTTTTATTTAACATTTCTGAACCGCCACAGCTACCATATCTTGATAAATGTAAGGCTTTTCATTTTCCCTTTGGGGTGAGAAAGAGGAAAGTGTATCTGTCATCCGTCTTGTTCACGGCAACGATATTGCGAAAGGTACAGAGTTATTTTTAGTATTGTTAAAAGTGCTTGTACAGCCATTTCGTACACAGAAGATCCCACCGGGAGTCAAACCTGAGAAGGGAACCCTTTAACTCTTTAAGCTAGCTACCCTCTTGGTTTTCAGGGAGCAGTTGTTGAGGTATTATGCATCTAGAATTCATATTGTTCTCTCGTGTTACACTATGACAAGTAATAATTATATTGCCACTTACTGCGATACTTTTTACGAATAGCATTGAGTAAGGAAAACAATGGAAAACTACCTCATTGAAAATCCTGCCTTGAAAAATTCCTCAGCTCTTAGCATGGCCGGAATGGAGGGCTAGAGAATCCTACCAGCCATAGGAGTGAACAGAGAGTAGAATTGCAATCCCCTAAATAAATTGAAATACGATTGTATACAATGTAGCCCTAGATAGTATCCCAGATGCATGGAAATATTAATTACAATATTTACGCGGTATAATTAAACAAGGTAATTTCTCTACAGCTAAATTGTCACTGATTGCGGTACATCCGCTATGACACATATTTAGTCTATAGCACATCAACTTAAACTATGCCAGATCAATTTAATCTGTGACACATATATTTATTCTATAGCACATATACTTATCCTTGGCACATAGACATATACTAATGCTATGAAATATCTGTTTAATCAAAGTATGATCTTACGTTTTTCTGCTGTATAGTATGACGAAGACATTCTCTGGCAAGCAAACTGACATGTTCTTAAGGGTGATGAAATCTCCTGCTTACTTACCAGAAAATGTATTTGACATCTGTTTAGTTCATGACACTTATGTGAAATCCGTTGATTAGAGTTTCTTGCGTTCGCGTGATTTATGCACAACTTCCCAAAGAGTAGTTTTCTGTATCTTCATTGTCGTTGTGTTTCACTGTTGTTTCCTTTCTGTGTTTTATACCAGTTTGATAACCTGTGTAATTGTAACTCATCCAAGGTAATTCGTTAAGGTATTGAAGGCGAATTTATGGATTGAAACATATTCAAAGAAATTTTTACAATAGGCTGAGCAGGAATACTTTGTATACATAAAATCAATGTGTTTTGACGTTCTCATTTTCTTCCAGGGTACTTTAATTTTAAGTATTCACAATTTGTTAAATCATTCTCATCTCGTTTGTAACGGCACGAATTTTAATATCTTTTAAATTTTTCGCTTTTACTTGAGTCTGTAAAAGCTCAGCGATATGCCAACATGATGAAGTTCGAATAAAGACGAGAATGAAGCGAGAAAAGGAGTAATCGAGCGAACAAAGGCAGCTTTCTCACTCCGAAGCGAGATATTCTATCTAACTTTGGGCGGAACACCTTTTTAATGCTGTCTCCCGAAGTAAGTTTGAAAGTATCATTTCCGTAATCGTGGTTGAGAGTGCTCCTTGGTGCAAATGGGTCACCAAATTTGGTCGCATCGGAGAGAACGTCATTAACGGTGATGGATCCAAAAATGGAAAACAAGCCGAGGGCTCGTTAGCCGCCGCGTAATTCTCGGTCTTTCATCTAATTACAGAGCGCGCCACCGTAGGCACAATGCATCTTCTTGGATGAACGAATTGTTGCGTTTCGGATGCAGAGGTCTTCGTGCAGCATCACGAAATAATGCGCGTGTTTATGGAGACACGGAAGCAAGACGGAGGTGCACGGAAGTTAGTTTACACCCGAATTCTAAATGTAACCGTTGTTTTTTTAATTTTTATGCAAACGGGAACATAACCTTGAAGAAAGCTTTCTCCATATTTACTTGATTTGGGATATAAATGAATGGGAAAAGTTCAAAGTCACTCTATAATTATCGCTGCATTCGGGTGAAGGGGGAGAAGAAGAAGTACTTGCTTTCGAGTTGAGAAGGATGAGGTCCTTTCGTACCTCGAAGAACAAGGACGATGACTCATTCCATTTTAATATGCTATTTCCTTCATTTCTCGTGCAATAATTTCTACAGATTCTCCACTAGATGTTTACATCTGATACTCAAAACTTCATATTCCCATATATACATTTAATCAAAGATTCACATACAGTTTTGACACCATTTTAAAGCGAATAAAAGCAACAAACAAAAAATATAACAAATTCAAAATAAATATGAATGATTGTGCGAAAAAAAATTTTAAGCAATATAACATATTTGAATATTTACGGAAAACGCTACAAGCAGGAAATAATTTAAAAGAATATATATACAGACTTTATTTTAAGATTGCGTCAAGCGAAAGAGTAGAAGGGTCCATGGAGGGAGGCAGGGAAGGTTTGGAAGTCTATATAGTGGGGGAACGTAGAGCAAGGGACAGTCTAAATGTAGGAACATGGAGAGTCAGTCTAGTTGCTCTAGGTGGAACATGGTAACTGAACATTGAAACTAATTCAGGAGAATCGATGTGGAAGTTATTATATTAAAGATTAATGAAAGATCAGCTTTCATTAAGATGTCTTTTAACTCGTTGATGTAGTATTTTGATTTTGATACCTGAAACGAGTTAGTGGGAAAGTAGATATGTATGAAGTTGCGTGCGAGGGTTGTTCAAACCGTTCACGAATCCAGCAAAGACAACAAACTTCTAGAAAACTTCAATCTATGCTAAACTACTTATCCGTTCTTTGAATGCACGAGGGTTGTTCAGCCAACGTGAGGTTATCTCTTATTAAAAAAAACAAATGTGGCTAATGAATATCTTCCTGGAATAAAAGGAAAAGCTGCTTTAAAATCCGCTATCGACAGAATTGCAATGAAGAAACTGGAATCAATTAAAGCCTGTTAATTGGCGATTCTCTGTTGAATTAACAAAACCATTACTTGATAATTCGTTATAGGTTAGATCAGATTTACTAAACGGGCATAAAATGCCCTGTTTCTATACAAAACATAAGAAATACATAGAAATATATACATTTACTGGAAAGAAACATTAAATTTGCTTAAAGATGTAGAATATAAATTGATAACTATATTGATTAAATAATCACAACATATCTATGCACTATAAGGAAAAAATACATAGGAATACACACATTTTATAGAATGCATGAAAGAAGAGAGCATGAAATTCATTATTTAGGTTATATAAATAAATATTAAAAGGGGTGTATATGACAAGAATCAAATGATAAATGTGTTTAGAAAAAAGGCTTCAGAGGCAAGGTGAAGGTATTTCGATGTATAAAAAGGATAATTGAGAGTAAATTGACGAATTTCGTACATACACTAGTTGGTATGAGATAATAAAGCTGGTCAAATGCAACGAAATAAATTCTAAAAAGATTTAAATAATTTCGAGAGGAAAAAGGATTAAGAAATATGTAAACAGGAAAGATAAATGCAAAACCACGGAGAAGAAACTAGGAATATAATTTGCTTATCGCGAAAGGCAATAACGCGAGGGTTATGCACGAATTAACCTGTCGATAAAAACGCAGTTTGTTCATTTTCTGAAACAGTTGAAACGCGCAATTCGCATTGTTTATCTAACAAAATTCCGGAGCTCATAAACTCGCGAAATCATTTCAAAGCAGATTTATAAAGCGCCAAATTTATGGCTTCCAAAATGTCGCATGATAACAAGGCCATGCATTAACTCGTTATTTGTGTAGCGGCGGGAAATTTGGAAGAAAATGAGCGAATGGACAAAAGAGCTAAAAAGGAGGAATGAATTATAACATTTAAAAATGGACTGTCGCTCCGATTTGCATTATCTCCAGTGTGATATTGCATCGGTGCATCCAGAGGAGGGCAGTTGATGCGCTGTCTTCCGATACTCGAAGGGGACGAGAACAGGCTCAACTCAAACAATTGGTCACGAAATGCTCAGCGAACGAAACTACCAATACACTCTTGCAAAAGTATAGTTCAGGAATAATGGTAGGAATTAATGCAAGTCCTGCGCAGAAATGCACTTGGAGCATATAGCACGCCACTTCGCCACCGGTAAATCATTCTATCAAGAATGGATAATAATTAGATTGCTAATGATATATTGGTCATATTAACGCTGATTCAAACTGTTTATATCCAAAGTAAGACTTGTATCTATGGCACAGATTCTAATCTCTCACGCGTACCACATTATTCGTACCTAAGTTCATAAGTTTGAATCATAGATTAGCCACTTTATCACACGGTATCGAACCGAAACAAAATCCAAAATCCAGAATTTTTCTAGAAGTTAATAATCTTCAATAGATTTTTTTTGCCTACAAATGATTTCTTCGATCGCCAATGAATGAGACGAGTTAATTTGACCGTTTTCAGTTAAATGAATATTGTCTAGCGTAACTTGGTAGATTTTAATATTAAAATCTTTAATGACAAATTCAAAAGTCCACTATTCGTGAAATTGGTACAATTTATTCCTTTTGACTTTGTCATTAAAGTTTTTTACCCCAGTTAGAGTGTTATTAAGAGCGATGCTAAAATGCTGTTTGCACCAGTATTTTCGCACTTCCATTAAAAGGATAACGAAATTAATATTTAATAAACATTTGGAGTGATGAATTTCAACTCATTACATTTCATCTAAATCAATTATAAAAGATTAACTTATTCCATTGTTAGCATTGTTTATCAATAGCTATAATCTGAAATGCACTTAATTAGAATCTTTTCAAGGCCTCGTTTGATATAGACTTTGGAATCATTTCACCGGATAAACCGGTAGGACGGTTTCTTTCCTTTCCGAACCGGAACGGAATCCATTCTGCGTTTTCATTGAACCGGAAATAAATCCGGGATGAAAATCGGATCCCTGCGTCGTTTTCACACCCTCTTTTGGGGGGAATTCTCAGAAGGGGGTCCTCGCCAATGCATTGCAGTTTCCATGGAAATGCTCACAAATCAATTCCGTTTTTGAGAATGGATATCGATTTCGATGCTAAGGTTGACTGTGAATTTGTTATATTCCCGTGAGTGCCGTAATATCTGATTGGGTTGGATAATTGAAGCACATTTTATCTTATATTTTATAAATTTTTGAAAAATATCCACCTTCTTTTTGGGTATTTTCCTATAGTGGATTTTTTCCTAAAAATCCTAAGGTTCTTCAAATCCATAGTTCTTCCAATTGTTTCTCATTCTATACCGTTTAATTTGATTATTTCATAGAAAATGAAAATGGTTTATATGGGAGAAGAGACTTTTAATATTAATCTCGCCCAAATAAAGACGATCATTATCACTAAAAATATCATAATTCATATCTTACTAATTCCTTATTCCTCTATAACCGGATCCAGCGTAAGAAAACATTTCCATTCCAGAACCTAATTATGGTTGATACAAGAACATTATTCCATTCAAATTAATATTGATCTGATTAAACACATGATTATGGAAGGTTTTTAACATAGATTTTGGTAATAATTTGGTGTTAATTAATCATCTTGAAGTTTGTACTAATCCTGCAAAAATGAGAACATAGCACAATCATATTCTTAAGATAAGGAACTACCAGCCTTAAAATACGATTGTAACTCACATTAGAATAATTTAATAATTACAGACTTAAAATAACGATCTCCTTCTTTCTAGTTTCATAAGGTACGCACACACGGTATGAGATTTCGGTCTCGGGGTATTAACTTATTATATTATTATAATAACTAAGTATTATTATATTTTGAAATCTTATTATTTAAAACGTTGGGAAACCTTATCCGTAATATCTCTCTAGTAATGCTATTTATATAAATACGTATTAATTATGAGGCTGAAATTCAATGCCAAGATTAAAATGTTGCTCTTCCTAAAAATAATTGGGTGTAGATTTGACGATAGTTTAGTAAGTGTTTACTCCAAGAATATTCCTTTAAACAAAGTGGGATTCAATGAGGAAGAGCCATAAACAGAAGCATCGACGATGAGCACATCTCGAATGAGAAAACTCGAAAATCGCTTTAGTTCTCTAATTGAAGCGCGCAATTCCGTACTCATATTAAAACATTACGTAAGAGAGAACTGGGTCAGACCCCACGGATTACCTAACCATCTCTCGTTACGTTTAATATTTTGCACATCTTCGCGTTGGTGCACCGCGAGTTTCCCGAGGTCGACGCTAGAGGTCAGGGTTTCCGGAGAAAGGAGCCCAACGTACCTGATTTACGTATGCAAATGATGGGATTATGAATTCAAGTCCAAACCCACGCAATATTCTAAGTATAGTCCCTGCCATCGATTCATGGAATGCTCTTCATATCTCTCGAAGAATTAAGGAAATGTATTTTTCTTTTCATTTTGTCTTCCATACAACTACGACGATTTTAAAGCTGCTGGCTCATGCAGAAACCACTCTCCATTAGATGAGGGGTCATTTGTAGGGCCGTTGTAATGTATGGGCTTCTTTCAATATCAGTATTCTAGCTCAGGAATAAAGAAAATCATGGTCAAATTAATTCTTTATCTTGAGTAGTAAAGTCATATAATCCCAGTCATTTCATATTGCTCCCATATCTGGTCCATGTCAGCCAATACTAATATTGCCTCCCCCAATCAAATCTATACATTTTTTGCTTTTATCGTTAAATCTCGTATTCCCCATCTACGGAATACCAATACAGAGACAGTCTTAAAACACCTTTCCCTAAGATCACTAAAACGAACTTTAATCAAGGCCAATCTTTCACTAATATTTAATATAATTAACTCCCGCATTGATTCCCCTGAACTAGTTTCCTTATTTAGTTACCATGTTCCACCTAGAGCAACTAGACTAACTCCTCTTCTCCATGTTTCCACATTTTGTCCCTTTTTCCCTACTTTATAGACTTCCAAACCTTCTGAATTCCCTCCATGGACCCCTTCAGACTGTCGCTTGACGCATTCTTACATTCTGTAAATAATTTTCTGCTTGGGTCGTATTCTGTATATTATTTATATATTTATATATGTTATTTTTAGTTTAACTTGTTTCTATTTTTATTTCGCATAATCATGTATATTTATTTTAAATTTGTTATGTTAAGTGCATTCACTGTAAAATGGTTGCAGAACTGTCTGTGGATGTTTGAATAAAGAAATTAATTGATATTCCCCGTCCTAAGCAACTGGCGGATGATAGGGGAGGATTTGAGTCTTACCTGGACGTGATCTTTTCAGGCGTACAGTCTGAGGTTACTGCTGACGGAGAAATCAGAGAATTATTTTTGAGCCAGTCATAAATGTCGGCGGCAATCCTATTTCACTCATAATTTTCTTTACTCTTTTGTTTGACCCAATCATACAACGCTGTTAATTAACGCCTTAACAACCTGAATTCAAATCCGTTCCCCTTATTCCAAACATCTTTAAGATCAAGCTATAAGGTCGCAAGCACGCCCCTGAAGTTCCCCTATGCTGAATGTGCAATCGGCTGACGCCCTTAATGTCCGCAGCCGCGAGATGGCAGCACTGAAGCTCGCCCTTTGAAACCATAATCTCATATGGAGTAAATGGAAAAAGATTATGATACTTTTTCCCTCTTTTTCTTTGCGGGAGTAGTATATACCAAAGATGGAATTCAGAGTTAGTGATTTATCCATTTATAAGTACTTAAAACAATTGAATAAAACGGGCAAATTAGTAAATCCGAAGAATAAGTGCAGGTTGCCTTCAGGGCACACCACAAGTGACTTGTGAAAACATTATTCGTAGATCAGCGAAGTGTTCTGCTTGGATACACAGAAAGTAATTGATCCTTAATAAATTACCAACGTTACATCTAATTACAACAAGGCCTTTTAAAACTAGAATCGCAGGATGCACATGTGGTCTGAAAAGTTTCCGACATTTCAACATTTCTTGACATGTTTTCTGAAAATTTTCTGAAGATGTCTGAAAAATCTGGGATCGGAAACTTTTCAGACCACCCTCGTATATACATATCCTGAAAAAAAATCGAAGTTCCCAGAAATAGTCTCCAGGAAATGATTAAAGGGTCAAATATTGTTGAAACATACATAAATCCAAAAGTATGAAATTTTAATGACTGGCGTGGACTGCATTTCATCTTGGGGAGGCCTTTTCCATGCACTTTCTTTAAATTTATAAACTTTGCATGCTGTCTAATCCTCATAGTTACATAATATTTTATTATGTGCTATGATTTCACTTCCGTGCTCAAAGCATGGGAAAGTTATCTCTTCATCACCTTCAAGTAACTCTGTAATTATGCACTCAAGCACATCATTTGACTCACAGTGCTTTACAAATTGTTCCTCCTCTTTGAAGATGAAAGTATGAAGGTTTACATTAGGATGAACCAAACCCCCCATACTTTTCATATTTGTTAACTTTGCTACTGGATGGAAAGAGAATGCCCCGGATGAATTAATGCTGCCTGGCAAACAGCACACTTGCTGTGTTTCTTTATCTGGTGCAATACAACGATGACCAGGCATTTTTAAGATAAAGGATTAGCTATTTTTTCCTGTCCTTTAGAATTTAGATTGCCTTTACATATCGCCAGCAAATCCGTCTTGCTCCTTGCAACATTGACAGTACAATTGTCATTGGGAACTAAATTGAAAATCGTGCATTCTCGAGACAAGTCTACGAAACCTCAGTCTGTTAACTTCTCTCAGTAACACTCAGCAAGATGGGAAACATTTGAAGACAATTGGAGGCCAAACAGTGCTTCTTCGTGAAAAAGAGATTAAATTAGTGGAAGTGCTGTTAAATTTATTATGAGTATTCGTGATATCCAAATTGTAGTACAAACGTATTTGAACAGTAAAAAGTAAATGTTCAGTGCTTTGACAATAATTCCAGAGATTGCTTGGGTTCGGAGATTCATTAGTAGAAACAAAACACTGACTCTAAGGCTTGAAACAAATTTAAAAGGGCTCGAGTGACAGTGAGTAGAAGTTTTCTACAAGAATTTTTCATTATTTTTGTTTTTGGAGGAAAAAATTAAAAAATTTAAAAAAAATAATTTTCTTTTGAAAATTTATAAATAAAGTGGAAAAACATTATTATTAGTCAATAACTTCTTATCTCAGGACCTATCTATACAATAGATTAAATAAAATTATAAGTTAAGGATTTTAAAATATATTAATGGTCGTAATATTAGTCATATAGTTAATTTTATAGGCGATATTTAGGAAACCCCCTCCTCATCACCGCCACAGTTCATTGCCTCATCGGGGCGGAGGGGTGTTAACGGAGGTTGGAGGCGATGCATAGCCCAGGTTCAACCATGCTAAGAAGGCTTCAACAATATCTCCGACCAAATAATGAAAGTGGCATTCACCAACCGGCAGTAGGACAGCCTGGTGAATTATTGTCCTAACCCCCCCAAATACAAGTACAATTTTCATGATGAGCTTCTTTAATGGAAATTTATCTGGACGTAAAAGCACCACCCATTCGGATGTCCGGGAGGTGGTGGCATTGAAGAGGTCCATCATGAAGAAAAGAATTACTACCCTGCAATTCACAACCTACAACTGCCGCAGCTTGAAGAGTGAAGAACGACTGCTGGAACTACTCAATGAAGCAGAGAAGATAAAATGGGATATCATCGGTCTCAGCGAAGTCAGAAGAAAATCAGAGGAGCTACTTACACTGAAGGAAGGACACTTATTCTTTTACAGGGGTACCAAGGATGGAAGAAATGGAGGCGTTGGATTTTTGATCAACAAGAGATGGAAGGATAATGTGGTCAAAATCGAAGGTGTATCAGATAGAATTTGTAAACTCATACTGAAGATCAATGAGCGTTACTCAGTACAGGTCATCCAAGTCTACGCACCAACAGCGGCAAGCAGCGAAGAGGAAATTGAAAACTTCTACCAAACTCTCGGCACTGAACATGACAAGGAGGCCCACTACTATAAAGTCATTATGGGAGATTTTAATGCTCGTGTAGGGCAGCGGGAAACTGATGACACTGTCGCAGGACAATATGGACTGGGCCAGAGAAATGAGCGAGGTCACCGCTTAGTAGAGTTTGCAGAATGCACCAATATGTATATAACAAATACATACTTTAAGAAAAATCCTACAAGGAAATGGACGTGGAGAGGTCCCAATGGAACAAAAAATGAAATAGACTACATATTGGTAAACAGACTCTACACTGTAACTAACTGTGAAGTTTTGAATAATTTCAACACTGGAAGTGACCACAGAATTGTTAGATGCAGAATCAATATTAACCCCCGAATGGAACGAAAGAAGTTGGTTTCTTGCAAGAAGGAGGAGATAAATATTGATAAACTATCAAATAACGAGAAAAAGTTTCAGCTGAAACTTAGAAATAGATTCTCAGCACTTCAGGAGGAAGAACTCGAAACCAAAGTTATGGAAATTGTAAAGAAAGCGGCAGAAGAAGTAGCAAGCATGCCAAGAAAACCTAAGGATAAGAAATTTAGTGATAGAACCCGGAAAATGATGAAACGACGGAAGGAACTGAAGAATTTAAACACTCCAAGAGATAATATCGAATATGCCGAGCTTTGCAAAGCCATCAGAGTAGCAATCAAGGAAGACGTGAGGAATTTTAATGAAAAGATTGTGCAAGAGGCCATAGAAAATAACAAAAGCATAAAGAGGGCTAGAAGACTCCTAGCAATTGGTAAGAAACAGATTTTAGCCTTACAGAAAGGAGATGGCACCACAACATATAACAGACCAGCAATATTGAGGATTGTAGCAGAATACTTTGGCAACCTATACAAGAAGATAGGAAACGCCGAAGAGGAGAACCAAGATGAAAGCCAAAGCTCACAAAATCTTCTCTCAATCCTCCCAGAAGAAGTAATGGCGGCGATTAAGCAGATGAAGAATGGGAAAGCAGGAGGAGCAGATGGGGTGTTAGCGGAATATCTGAAAGCTGGTGGAACAGAGATTGCTAATGTTTTAGCACAATTATTCAGTAATTGTCTAAAACAAGGAATGATTCCCAAGGAATGGAACCACGCAAGGATTGCCCTTCTGCACAAGAAAGGAAGCAAAGAAGATTTGAAGAACTATCGCCCCATTAGCCTCCTTCCAGTTGTCTACAAAACATTCATGAGGATAATAGCGGAACGTCTTAAGATGACCCTGTCTTCAGCCCAGCCTAGAGAACAAGCGGGATTCCGGAAAGGCTTCAGCACTATGGACCACATCCACACATTACAGGAAATTATAAACAGAACGAATGAATACGAGATGCCACTCGTCCTTTGCTTTGTAGATTATGAACAGGCCTTCGACTCGGTAAGTACCTCCTCCACTCTGAAAGCTCTGAAGAATCAAGGGATAGATTCTGAGTACATCCGCCTCTTGCGCAGTGTCTACGAGAATGCCACAGCTTCTGTAATGCTTCATGAAGAGACCGATGAATTCAAGATTGAGAAGGGAGTTCGACAAGGTGACGGTCTGTCTCCCATCTTGTTCACAGCCATTTTAGAAGAAGTTTTTAAAACCCTTGATTGGGAAGAGAAGGGGTTAAGAGTAAATGGGGAGTACATCAGTCACCTCCGTTTTGCAGATGATATAGTTCTCTTTGCAGCTAACGCAGAAGATCTAACTTCAAGACTTGAAGAGCTAAACACAGCAGGACAGAAGATAGGACTCAGGATAAACCTAACAAAAACAAAGGTAATGTATAATTCTTTTACAGTGCAAGAGCCAGTCAAACTTCAAGGAAAACCTCTGGATGTTTGCTTGGAATACACATACCTGGGACAACTTGTAACAACAGGAGAGAAAAACAGGATTAATGAAGTAAACAGAAGAATGAAACTTGGCTGGAGCGCATTTGGAAGGAACTCACACATTCTGAAGTCAAGAATGCCAATGGTTTTGAAGAGGAAGGTCTTCAACCAATGCATTTTACCTGTCTTGACCTATGGAAGTGAAACTTGGGTGTTAAATGCTGCAATAACCCAGAGACTTCAGACAACGCAAAGGAGCATGGAGCGCTGCATGCTGGGAATCACAAGAAGAGACAGGAAACGAAACACTTGGGTGAGAATGATGACTGGAGTTACAGACATAATAGATAAGGTAAGATCACTGAAATGGAGGTGGGCCGGCCATATTGCAAGAAGAAACGACAACCGTTGGACATCTGCAGTTCTCAACTGGATACCAAGAGATGTGAAGAGACCAAGAAGACGACCTATGGACAGGTGGAACAGAGACATCATCAAGTACTTAGGTGTAACGTGGCAACGAGAAGCTCAGGACAGAGAAAATTGGAAAGTACTTGGGGAGGCCTACATCCGACGTCGGATTGAAAATGGCTGATGATGATGATGATGATGATGATTTAGGAAACATATTTAGTGGCCGAAGTCACCCCATCGGTTGGGGTGCCTACGTTCGCTATTCTTTATTTTTTAAACAAATTCCGTTGTTTTAGAAAAATATTTAGATTTGCATGAATAAGAATTACCTTCATGTAATTTAAATTGTCTGAGCATAGAGAATGTAATTGAATACAGATATATTTAAAAAAAATCTAAAAAAACGGTCAAAGTCACCCCATTCAACGGCACGGTTCATCACATTTCAGTGATTTACGAAGAATGTTTTTACGGCGACAAAATTACCTGTGATTTGCACATAAGGCAAGCAACTATTCTTCGGATTTGCTAATTTGTCCGTCTTATTAAAATGTTTTGTATTCAATTCAAAAGTACCTATTGATGGATATAACAATTACTCTTAATTCCATCTTTGGTAATTATTACTCTTTATTACATATGTATCATAATCGTGCTTTTTCACCGTTTACTCCACATAAGAATCAAAGGGCGAACTTCAGTGCTGCCATCTCGCGGATGCGGACATTAAGGGAGCCAAAAAATTTCTGCAGTTTCCAGTCCTATACTTTCTAAGTTCGTGGTCGTAAGTAATCACTCGTAAGAGTGCTTCTACTTTATAAGCATTGTTCTCCAATCTGCTGGAAGTAATGGTGGAATCATTGAACTGTTCTTCGAATGCAGGCAATACAATGAATTTATCGAAATTCTTAGTTTTTAAAATTAAATTGTTGCCTTATTTACCAATCAGACAAATAATTATCTGAACCCGTGAATGCAATCCGAGGAAAAAGGTTGCATAAATGTATTCTCCTATATTGCTCATTCATTTAATGGATTGTAAACGCCGATGAAAGTGATCCCAATCTCTTTCGTTAAGTGCGTTTAATGGAACAGAATTCGGTTATATTTTGCTTTGTTTGCATGAGAACTGCAAAATTCCTTTAACCGTTCAAAACGACCGACGAAAATGTTTTCTTTCTCCGTCTGACTTAATTTGCGTTTAATGGATGCAATTGCGCAAGTGTTAATACTCTCCTTCTACATTGTTTCATGAGCTAATTACTTGGAATTGATCAACAAATGGTCGCGCGCGTATCTGTTAATCTTCCTTCGATTTGGTCGATTGCTTTTCGATAGTTTACCAAATCGATTCGATGAGAACTTGTTCGATACAATAAACTATGAGCAATACCGATTCGAAGGGAGATTGTGGATCTTGGTGATCAATTAAAATTCTTTTATTTATGATGTCTTCTGTCCTTCGCATGGAGATGCTTTATATGTTTCATCTTGTAATGCAAGGAACCCTGCGTTTTATACTTCTTTGTATTGTTTGCATCCCCCGAATTTTAGATGCAGTTAAAACTCAGGTTTTTTAAACTATAGCAAAATTATAAATGTTATATTTGAAGAGATATCTTTTCAAAGGACGAGAACTTTAGATTCTAGCGCTTTCGCGTTTCTTCCGAAACAATGCCAGTCAAGTTTAGCTCATCTTGTCCCTTTATTAATTTTGCAATCATTTCCTGTTGCCTTGTTTATATGTACCCTAGCAAACGTGTAGAATGATGTCCTGAAATTGTATTTGTGTTTGAGCAATAAAACAAAATTGATAAAGGATCTGGTGTTTTCCCGGTGGATTTGTTGAAGGAACTCTTCTCGGGTTGTCAACCGGGTGATGCAGTGGAACGGGTCCGACGTTTCGGTTGCTAACTCTGCAACCATCTTCACGAAACGTCGGACCCTTTCCACTGCATCACCCGGTTGACAACCCGAGAAGAGTTCCTTCAATAAAAAATAATTGTATCGTACATTTGTACTGATGAAGTTTGTCTGAAGTCCTTTCTCGTTCAGTTTTGTTCATTTCATCAACTCTTAAAGTTAGATCGTCTGCGTTGTCTACGAAGAACACTGTATCACAAGTGAAACACATGTGATTGGTGTATTCCACATATTCCCATGGACCCCTCTCTCCTAAGGATATTAACGTCACGCAAAAAAATTTCCAGAGCAACTTCTTCATTCCTCATCTTGCTTAATAAGCCTCATTCCCTCTAGAGAGAATTCCTATTGGTGCTTAGGTTTCTTTCTAACTAGGCAAGATGATGAGTGAGGCAGTCTCCTCTCTCAACCAAAACTCTTTATATTCTGTGAATACCTCTTTTCGTAATACTTAATAATGAAATACCAGAAGGAATTCGGATTCGCTCATACGCCAGTAGGTTTTATGTCGTTTCAGCCTTGAGGCGAACGGTTGAAGTTACGTTTTACCTAATGTTACTTCTCTCTCCGAACCAAACCGAATTATGCTCACTTCCTGACGGATTGCTTTCATTCATGGCTCCTGACTCGGGGTCTTGTCCATGATTTTCTTTCAAGCATTTTTAAGTTCATTTTATTTTATAGAGGATCCCCAGGGGGGACATCTGGCTCTATTAAAAATTAGGTTTTTCATTTAGCGCAATTTTAGGACGGCGATATTTATGTATTGTTTTTTTTAGGCCGTAATACCAGATTATGGAAAAAAAATGTATTTTAAATATGTGTTTTAGTTTTGAGTTGAATCTTTTACTTAAGTTATTTAAGGTTGTAGAGAGGTATGATTCTGTGTTATTAGTACATCTCGGATGTAGTGCTTGTATGATATGGGGCACTCAGAATCCCCTTTGATTATTATGCTTTCGAATATATAATGCCTCTGAAGGTAGGATTTGTATGTCTAATGAGAGGCGGGTGATGCTTAAGTGAGTATCGGCCTAATTATGCGTTACATCTCTCTCAGGAATCTAAAGAAAGATGAATTAATTCGTTTCAATCAGATATGGTATAAGTACATACAAGGAGGGAATGTTTCTCCGAATGGTAAAATGCATTCTATTCCTACCATTTCATCCAAAAGTGCTCCTTCTGCCCCCTTTGGACTATTAGCAGGTGAGGCAGAAGCCTCAGGCGGACACCAAAAGAGGCGGCCTAATGTTTTCTGAATAACCCAAGTCTTTCTCATTTTTTTTAAAATCTCTCAGCTAAATAAACCACTTTGGAAGATGTCCTCGATCGTACGAGGATCTCTCTTCAATTTTGAGCTGTCCTAATGCTAATTGGCCTGAGCTCAGGACATAGTCTGGTAAAGAAAGATCTTTCATTTGGAACGATGTTTTCTCCTCTTCCAATCTGTTCACTCGAAACATAACATTTTCTGTGAGAAACTCTTTTCATAAATAAGTTGAAATTAGAAGGTTAATGAAACACAGTTGAGGTAGTATTCATTATAAAATTCACAGAATCATTTCATTATAAAATTTACAGATTGAATTTTATAACTTGCACCTGAAGATGACGGTCTTCCGTTGAAACCCGGTCTGGTCCACAGTTGAGGTAGTACTATTAAAAATTTTGTGGAAAAAGTACAATTTTATCTCCTTCATTTCGCATAGATTTCATTATTTTTTTGATGCACTTATCGAAATAATAGGAAGTTCTTGCTTTGCTAGAAGATGTATATTAAGACTCGGCTTCAGAAAAAAATTTAGATAAGAACATGCTGTTCCTGGGTTCGATGCCAGAGCACATTAAAGTTTCTCACATAAGGAATATAAGGGAAAAGTAGGACGTCGTTTGAGGCAGTTGCAACCAATATTTCTTCTTGAATTGTTACGCATAGTTAGAGTTGGCGATCTTCTGTTGTGCTGTACAGTAAGTTCATTAGGAAGACCCGGGTTCGATGCAAGACGTTTAAATTGCAGCGAATTTAAAGAATATTTTGAACCCTTTTTTCTTTTGAGGGCCGTCCGGATATTATGCCGACATGAAATTATCGGTCTGCTTGCAGTATGCGAGCTACATTTTACTCGTAAGGAATATATTTGAAAAGTTGGACGTCGTATTAGGCAGTTGCAACCAATATTTCTTCTTGAATTTTTACGCATAGTTAGAGATGGTGATCTTCTGTTGTACTGCATAGTAAGTATCACCAGGAAGACACGGGTTCGATGCCGCACTGATAAATTGCAGCAAATTTTAAGAATATTTTAATCTTTTTTTTTGAGGACCCTCCCGATATGATGCCGACTTGAAAATTTTATTATCAATATGCTTGCAGTATGCAAGCAAAATTTCACTCGTATTTATATAGGATTTACTACCATGATGTACAATTCTAATATTAAAATTAGTGACTACATAAAATTTTAAACAGCACTCTTGGCAGAATGAATGATGAAATAAGTCAGAGTCAATATTGATAAATATGAACTGATAGTTTTAAATATAAATGGATATGAAACATTTACACTGTGGCCATCATGGAAGGTTTTGTAGGTCACCAGAAGCATGTGCTTTCGATTGTTTTTATCTTAGTTGTAATTACCTTATGTGCTGAAACCTAGAATCTGATAATTCGGCCTCAACTTTGTGGTAGTTCTCCATTATAAAACTTTAGAAAAAAGAAGAAAATGTATATCTACACTGTGGTAAAGGTATGAATGTTCTTAAGTTTTATTGTGCTGAAGCCTTTAAATTCCGAGGCTGCAGTTTATATTGTCGACATTTTCAACGGAATATTTTGATGAAATTTTTAATAATTGATTTTGAATTTACTTTTCATTATTTTTTCATGATTTTCATGACTCTTTAGTAAGCTTTCCTTATACATTTATTTAGCAGAGTGATTTTATTTTTCAGTTTGCATCTTATTCGATTTTCTACATACATAATATTTGATTTAAATATTAGTTGTACATTTACATAAAGTAGAGTGAAGATGTGTGTGATATTTCTGGTTTATCTGGATGACATTTGATGACTCGGCGACAATGAAAAAGATAAAGAGGTGGAAGTCGATTGGGTGGCACAGTAACAAATGCACCAATGATGGACTTTTCATAAATTTCAAGCAAAAATAGGTTACAAAGTGATATATTACATATATGAAAAATGCTATTTGGTTTAGTATGACTTGTTATTATTTCTATCATATCTTTGATAGAGAAAGATTCATCTAATTGTATCCATTTTAATAATTTGAAGTTTCACTGACACTAACCAAGAACACGTACACCCATTCCCGGATCCAGTTATCCCTAGTTAGCCTGGAATCGAACCCGGGAGCCACGTGAACGTCCCATCTTTCCAAGTGCAGTGCAGGAACCAATGAAAAACACTTTCACCGCATTCAATTAGAGAAGACCAGAAATATTTCACTTCATACCTCAGCGGCTTTCATTACGTCATAAACATGAACAGAAATGAGAAAAAATTAGACGAAATTTAGCCCCAAAAACTTAAGCAAGTTCATCTTTACGCTGTTTCAAGGGGCAAATTTAAGTATTGCATTCATCGTAATGATAGGAACATACATAGCAATGATAGGGGCGATTTAAAAGGTACAAATAATAAAGTAATTGATTATAGACAATTTAAATTAAGTTCCGTAGTACTGGAGTGGGTTTGCGAGTATTGGATAAGAAGGGAAACTTTCTTCAGATAGTAAAATTGACGCGGTAAATGGAGTGTTTTCTTGTGACGGTGATACAAGCGAGTGAACACGGCGGTGGTATTGTGACGGCAGTATTTCGAGGAAATATTTCAGCTCCTCCCGAACAAGGAGCAGATGGCCCTTTTACAAATGGATCCGATACTTTATCTTAAGTTTCGACGCTCTATCATCTCCTTTAATTTTCCTTCGAGCATTCCTGTTGCCCCTCGCGCATTAGCCCCTAATTTTCTCCCCCATAATAGATGGACATTCGGGCCCTTTTTCAATTTTCCTCCTCTTTTACAAGTTTTCCGTCGCTGTCGATTCAGAAATTGGGACCTATTTATGAAACGGTTAAATCAAAAAAGTGTAATGTAGGTGTCTTTAGTGCCCATGTTTTCACCATTAACATTGATTGGAGCATAAATTATGGAAGTAACTCGTTCCCGTTCAGTATCATTAATATCTCATCAGTGTATTCCCAAGTGCTTATTAAATTTGTTTAAAAATGGATAGGTTAAGTATTATAATTTGATTTGAATGTGTGAAAAGCGACGCCAGAGGTAGTGAGAATCGTCCTAAATGGATTAATTGCACTTATCTTCTCGTATAGTAATCAAGGAGAGATACCTGAATTATTCGGAAGAATCAAAATGTGAGTTTTAAGCCACGACTTTTGTTACACTCAATTTTGCAAATACCTATCGTAGGTCTTTCTTTGCCGTAATAATTGTGACAGAATCATAACTTTGCCGAGATTCTTATATTCATTTTACGATATTATTTTGTTTCCAAGTCTAGAAAACTTTGCTTTCTCAGCAGTAATTCAAACGCTTTATCCAAAATTGATTTGCTTCGTTTGCTGAATCTGACACAGAAATAACTATCGCCTGGGCGAGATGAGTAAGAAGTATCCGATAAATGTCGAAATAAATGACGCTGCTATCATATTTTCCATTAAATAATTAACTATTATTAATAAAATAGTGTAAATTATGTTGGTGATTAACTTACTCAGTTACAATATCATTGCAACTTGTAATTAAATTAGATAGTAATGATCTTAAAATATCGCTTATAAATCAAAATTGTATATGGTTTAATTCTGAATTTGTAAATTATTGCCAATATTTTCAGCTATAGTTCGAAGATTATAAAACCGGTGACAAAGAAATACGGGGCGCCGACAAAGACGGCTTTCGGAGGTCTTAAAGCTCTTATTCATTAATAGCCCTGTTTCAATTTTTATTTCCATAAATTATTTTTCAGGTAAGCGTGTTTTAGTTTCGGCAGTAGCGGGCAGCATTTAGCCAGCGGGAGCGGGGCTAGTTTATTGTCTACGCCTTTGCAAAAGTATTTTTTAAGCTTCCTTAGTACACGTAGTCAATATTGGATTGCATTTGACTTTATTACCATCCAAACCTATATACGTTTATGCTATAAATTATGTTTGCGAGAAATTATTATTTTAGCCACATTTCCGACGGTCGAGGGCTCGCGACGATTGTGTATGTGTTAGGAGCTCTCTTCATCGAAATATTTGAAACTTGGCATTCGATCGTATATGAAACAATCAGTTGAAATATTATAATGTGCCGAAATTTGTAGGTCTATTGCCTTTATTTTAGCAGTTCAATAACGAAATATAAACAACGGAATAAGGAATTTAGGTGCTTGATAGGTAGAAGATTTTCCATTTTATTTCCGATGCATGCAAGTAAGAGAGGAGGCGAATAATTTAAAGGAAAGCGTGAACACCCGGCGATGCCGGCCGTTGCATGGCCTAATGGATGCATCTGGACATCGGCCTAAGGTCGGGAACGAATAAAGGCGGCCGATTTAACTTGCAGATGAGAGGCGTAAAAGATGCTCGCAGGGAGGTCCATCGTCGTAGGTGGCAACCACTGCCATACTCCACTCCGGGAAATGACTCGGAAAATAAATAAAAGTTAATGACGTGCCATGTTCCGTGAGGCCGTAAATTTCTCGAGGGTTTCCCATTTGGGGCTCATTTGGACGCTCTATTGTTTCGATCCGTGCGTTTGATCGCATTTTTCCATTTTCTTCCCGTTTGTCTTTCTTTCTCCTCCCTGAGGGATTCCTTCTTTCGTCCGCTCATCGGTTTCTCAGAATCGCCCCGAAATGAGAATTCACTAAACAAGAAGAAGAATCTTGTGAAGGACAACATCTACTAAATACATTATTGATGCGAAATCATTCAAAATGGAGAGAGCGTAGGCTAATTCCCGCGTGGGCTGAAAATACCAAGAAAGCATAAAAATTTGGTCGATGCCTCGCTTTAGTAAATTGCTCGAATAAAATGCGCGAAATCCATTAGCTATTATTCCATAATAGGAAGTACAAGGATTCGAAGCAGAAAAATGTTGTAGTATAATTCATCCTATGTTTATTGGAATTCGATAAAATCGAAGAAGAGAACTTTTAGGAGTGTCTGTCATTCTAAGAAAGTATTCCGTTGAAATAGATATGTCTCTCGGAGTTAAAAAATTAAATTTTGGAGGTTTGTTGTTTGTATGAGAATATCTTTCATTGCTTTTTGTGTTTGAAAGTTTTAGATTCATTGAATAGATTGCGTTACCTAGCAACCAAAGTTATGGTGACTTTTCTTTCGTTGGCTCTTTCATTTCACTTAATATAATTTCACTTCTTCCTATTATACCATTATTTTGAATAACAATAGGAACACTTTCAAAGTTCTCTTAGCATTTTCGATATCATCGTAAGAGTCTAAAAATAAAAAGAGAAAACAAGGTAAATAACGCAGCTTTAAA
The DNA here is from genome assembly GCA_947579665.1 of Sympetrum striolatum. Classification (NCBI taxonomy): domain Eukaryota; kingdom Metazoa; phylum Arthropoda; class Insecta; order Odonata; family Libellulidae; genus Sympetrum; species Sympetrum striolatum. The sequence continues at coordinate 71,407,013 of OX388351.1, read as the reverse complement.
GGAACGCAATCTAGGCCTGCCATATTTACTTCTTTATGTGGTTCTATTAACTAATGTTTCATAAAAGGGGAATGGGAATTAGCGAAAGACATCCTATTACCTACGGTGAAGGTTCAACATAAAAATATAAGGATACATATGAAATACTTCTATCGTATTTCCTTCAAATTCAAAGCGTTATTTCAATTAATTGGGTTTTAGTATATCCGTAAGTTTTGCACTCAGCTTTGGAGGATTCGCTGAAGCAATGGCAAATCTCTGCTTTTCGAGTGAGGGAGTAGCAGGTCGAATCAAGAGCAAAACGAATAGAAAATTTAGATTTGAAATGACGATGGAAAACAAAAACAAGGACATACATACATACATACAAAGGTCTTTATTAGGCGAAATTGGGACATTTTAGTCCCATCTTCCATGTAACCATAAACATTTACAATACATATGACATAGTATAATAAAAAATTCAAATCATATAACAAAATAAAATACAAGTCTATAAAAATATTAAAAAATAGAACTATATAAATCTATGTAACAAAATGAAAAAGAATACTAATATAATACATCCTTATACATTTGATCGAGAAGGATATGACCAAGAAGGATATGATCAATAACATGAAAAGTAAGTTTAGATTGATAATTTGGCTTCAATCCTTTCGTGGTTATGAAGTGAGGACGGGAAATCAATGCATTTGGTGTAATGTTATTCATAAAAAGGCTACGGTTTATGGAATAAACTGAACAAATGCCTACGGATTTTCTGAAGTGTTTTTTCCCCATTAAATGTGGGAATGATCCGTTCGAGAAAGAAATTCCCAACGGCATTCGAGCAACAAAAGATGCGGTGAATTCTCAGTCGATAGCTATTCAAATAGATTCGGAGCTGTTAATTTGGTGGCGTATATCTGTTTCGTTGGAATTGAGTGTGAAGACAGGAGATCCGTGCTCGGTATGCTAATGCTTTCCGCGCCTCTGGACACTCCTCTTTGATAGCATCTCATCCGAGGAATATGCTTCCACAGATAGGAATGCTACTCCATTCCTCAACAGTTTAATCTCCTTCGACGTTAGCTGTAGGGTCCGAAGATAATTCGGAAAGTTGCCGAGTTATAATATTAACCCGTAAAACGCCGATTTTTGTTATCTTATATGGGAATCTTTATCCTACAGATTCAATCGCCTGGAGCGAATGTCCTGGGAATTCCCAATCCGATTTGAATCATAGCCACTTGGCATGAGCGAATTACCCCACGTAAGAATAGAAATAATGGAGAGTATAAAGTCTCCTCTTACATCCAACAGTTTGTCGTTTTGTGCGATGGATAGAGAGATAATAAGAAAAGAGAAGGCAGAAGGTAGAATGTGGATTAAGTAAAACCTAGAGTCAATTACTTAGGACAAAAAACTCAATGGTGTACCCACGACAAGGAATGTGGAGGAATACTTAGCGGAACCCAATGTTTGAAACCTTATTTTAATTTCATAGGAAATTATCTTCTTTAAAGAAAATATTAACAGTAAAATACCGTGAGAAATCCAGATCGGAAGAAAAAATATCACTTAAGTTGGACCAAAGATAAAACAAAAATACATTAAAAGTTCAACTGAAATATTCTATAATAAATTTAGCTAACCACTAATTAACTACAGAATATTATTTTCATAAACTGATGTCGATAGCGTCTCTCGCCGACGTTTCGTACATTCCTGAGAAATAGAATCTCTTCATTTATTCCATTTATATGCAGTTCTCTTTACATAATAATATCTACCAAAGTTCATATATAGGTATTCTATCCAAAATGATAGGAGGCCAGGATAATGCAAACAATCTCCAATACATGACGTCATTTTACCGTGGATCACATCGGGAAGAATAATGATATTGGAATAACCGAAACACAAATCTGAGGAATCGCGAGGGAAACGTTGAGATGGTGGAATATGTTTTGCAGATCTCCTTGAATGAGTATCGAAAAGATGTACGTATTCAAAAGGTCGATCCAATCTAATTATCTGATGGAACTTTCTTTCTGCGAAATTCAACTTTTTTATCATCTTTTTCATCGTTCGCTCGCGATGGAAGAGGCATCGCCGTGATTGGATTTTCCGGAACGGTTCAAATATTTATCGCTAGATGGATTCGAAATCTCAGACGATCCTTGAGGTTGCTAAATTTGATGCATTTGGAGCGAACTCAATCGGCTACTTGCGATTTCAAAACACGAAATGCACGCATTCGATTTGTTTAGTATTCGTGCATCATCCAGCTATGATGCCTTATTCATCGTCCCGTTTCCGTTTCATTGCCTCTACGCTAAGAATAGAAGATCTTGGGTGTTTTGTTCAGAAATGAAATACCGAGAAATATAAATTTTCTTCCTTTTGTAATAATATGTTGAAATAGAATAAGCGACAAAAAATGAGGTCACTCAAACTATTTTGAATGCAATGTCCTTTCCATTTTAGTCGAGAAATTATGAAACGGTTTGATGAACTTTGTAAGAGCGTAGAAAACTTTAAAAGATTCCTTGTTTTGACAAACCGGAAGTTAATGTTTTTCTTCTTTTTAGAATCGATTTATTTGTAACGTCTTTCTCGCTGGAATGCGTCACGTGCTACATTTTAGCGGAAATCGTCACCACGAATAGCTGAAGAGGTTTGAAAAAGTAATAATTTAAATTCGTAGAAAGACACAGTTGAACTATACTGCGTCTAGGACGACAAATATAATGGTACTGCAATAAAGCAATGCAACGATGCATCAATACTACCTTGGAATCTTATCTATTATATATAGATGCTTCTCCGGATTCATTCATATATATACATAGATAGATGGATAGGATACTACTTCACAAGCTAAACCACAAGCGTCATTGACTTGAAATTTTGTATTTTGGCGATTTTTAAGATTTTTTTTGATCCCTTCCCGATGACATGGAAACTTGAAACTCAGCACGTGGATAGAAATCATGAATATATTTTATAATCAAATTTTAGCAATTCGCAGATAATCCTTGGTTAGATCCCAGAGGGCCATTTGCATTTCTCAATGCATTTCTTACGGAGATAACGGAAACAAATTTTAGGTACTTCCCGGCATGATATCGAATTCAAACTTTGCATTAAATAAAACCAAGTCCTAACAAACCATACTGTACATTCTTAGCTGCCAATAAGTCCTGGGCTCGACACCAGGCGTCTCTACAATCAGTAACTGATCCGATTTTCAAGAATTATTTGAACCCCTTCCCAATAATATAAAAACTTGAAATTCGGCATATAGATAGAGATTATTGATATGTTTCAAGTACTTTGTTTTTAGATTCCTTGATCGTCCTTGGTTCGATCCCAGAAAGCCATTTACATTACCCAATGCATTTCAGATGGGGATAATGGAGTCTTATTTCAGGACCTTACCGGTAAGACATGGATTTCAAAATTTGCATTAATTAGGATCGGTTCCTAAAATGTTATTTTGTCTATTTGCATCTGCCAATAGTTCCTTGGTTTGACACCAGGCGTCTACAAATTATGAACATGCTGCGACTTTTAAAATTATTTTAAACTCTTACCGATAACATTGAAACTCAAAACTTGGCATGTGAATAAAGATTATGCTTGCAGTATGCAAGCAAAATTTTACTCGTATATTGTAGACATAAGGAACCCGAGGTTGTCCTGCTGCGTAATTCAAAATTCACCGCTCAAAACGTGTCTTCTCCGACACTTTTAAATGGTGACTTCCGGAAATCACGTATATGTTGGCTCAAAGTCTGTGTGTGCAGCATTGGGCTGGAGGACAAATGTTAATTGAGGGCGAAGAGAAGATCAACGTCGCTCGATCACTTTCCTCGGAAGGCAAGAGGTGTTAGATATCCGCCTGGGAGGGCCTCTGGCGGCGTGAGGTCGAATTAACGGCCCTCCGAGACCCTTAATTACCGACGCTGGTTTTTTTTTCACGTCGGCCTCTTGGGGAACGGAGTTAAGTGCTTCCAGGGAAATCGACGGTCCCATCGAGGCCTTCCAAGACTTATGGGAAGGAATGCAAACGCCACTGGGACGCCTCTCTTTGGGACGGGTTCCAGTTGGTTAAATAAAGCGCGGGCGATTGTAACCTTTGGAAACTTCCAATTGTTTTACTGCGAAATGCATCCGTGACTCATTCGTCCATCCTCAGTTCACATTAACCCCAAACGATCTTATTGACAATCCTTTGTTTTCCCTTCGGCTCTTTCTATTTCATCTTCAACTCATCTGTTTAGAAATCATTCTCCCGCAATTATCTCACATCTTCTGCCACCGTTTAATCGCTCCAATGAAATCTATTTCATTTCCTATAACATTCACTATCTCCTCGTTTCTATTTATTTAAAACCAGTTCACTATTTCTCTCTACGTCTCACTCTCAATGGCCTCAGGGTATTTCTTGGAAACCCAAGAGAATGCAATTCGCCGTTTATGGAAATTCACATTTTGATTGTAATTCCCATGCTCTTGAGTTTTAAATGCTTCAGTTTACCAGCGAATCCAGACAATAGTTATAAGTGTAGGGCTGTTTTTGATCGATAGGAAGAGATAGAAAACACTTTGGCTGTGATGGTTATAGGAGTGACAGATAATGCAGAATTCCTCTCAACGCATAAGATGCTTTCTTTGCCTTTGTACGTAATTATTATCTGTCTTTATACCTAATAAATCTCATCTGTTTCTTTTTTTTCTCTTTTTTTTCTTACTTAGAGTTACCTAAATGTCTATGTTATATACAATTTTGACTATTATATACTGTATGTATTATTTCGATACTTTTTTATAATATTCTTTTATCTTTCCTCATAATGTATGTACTTAATGAATGCAAATCCATGTACGTTTTCCTCATTTTCATTTTTTGTTTGGTTTATGTTATTTCCTATATTGCTATTTTTTTTAAATATGAACTGATTCTCATTTATGTATTGCATGTAAGTACTTATTGGTAGTGTATTCATTTATTTATTTTTTAATGTTTTTCTTTTTCCTTATCATTTAGCTATTACTATCGTTAGGTTTGCGCAATCCTCTTCCTTGTGGATTTTCATCTCTAGGTTTCTTACATCCACAATTCTTCTAGTTGTTTCTATTTCTAATTTTATAATTAATGTCGATGGGTTAGATGGAAGAATGGATGGAAGAAGAGACTTTTAGTCTCAATCTCGCCCAAATAAAGACGATTTATTATTATGCTGATGATCAGTGAAACGTGCGTGGCAAGGACGTGTGGTGAGAAGAAACGGCAACGGCTGGAACTCATCGACTCTCAACTGTGGAAAGAGTCCGAGAAGAAGACCAAAGGACCCATGAAATCTATTCTTAAAAATACGATTAAGTACTCGGCGGTAACGTGGCAACAAGAAGCTATTGAGAGTGTATATGGAAGAGAGAATATGGAGAGAGAGATAGTGAAGCCATCGCTGAATTTATCCCGAGTCCCATCTTTAGTACTCCTGAGCTTATTACACGAAATCTTGAATTACATTTTCTGTATTGGTTGTAAAGTCAAAATTACTATTAAGAGAAGTGACTGATTTACTCTCTATTGATCCGTGGCATTTTCCTTTTAATCTAGGATTAAAAAAAACTACCTATAAGTGGAGAAGATAGACGATGAGCAGTCACCAACTTCTAAATTTTGAATGATTCTGTCTTTTCGTGCAGTATTACTGAGGCTTGTCATTTTCGTGAATGGAGACGTATGTACTGTGCGTCCACCTCTTGATTCTTCAGAGTGGAGCAAACGGAGCGCATCTTGTATTCATCTGGTGATTATTTATTCGAGTGTGAGGATATGAATGTGCTAAAGCCATCCCAGAATCAAAATAGTTCATAAAACGGGGCAAACTCAAGGTGAATTCATCGACTAACCCCACGCACGTTTTGCAAATAACAAATAAAAATTGGGCCTTAACTATTGAAATCCTTCGAAGTTCAAATCCCTGATTCGTATCTCGAGTACAAAAGTATTCGTTGGGTGGTTCAAACCCATTCCCATCTTGTCTCAGGTAATCAGCGAATGGTTTTGCTGTGAACACACACTCAAAGCTTCATTTAAACATGATTTGAGATTTGCTTTTAGGCACGACAAAGGTGGGAATTGTTTATATGAATTGAATTTACGTGGTGAAGTGCTGAGGTAATGCATTGGAGGATATCAATAAACTTGTAGAAATATTTGTAAGGCACTGATTTGATGAACAATACATTTTCGATGTCATCGGAGAAACTCAGACGAGCACTTCGATGCGTATTTGTTTACGCTGAATGAAATATGGGAAAAGCTTAATCTCGGGACAATGGGAATCCATCTGAGGTAGTTTCTTGGTTTGGAGCCCCTCGAGACAAATCATTTTTCTCGCTTAAGAGATTTCCTCTGGAAACAACTCCGGATACAAATGAGCATCGGCAGAGGAGTTGAAAAATGGTAATAACTCTTGAGGGAACATTAAAGGAAGCCCGCGGCTGTCTATAGATCAGTCGGTCGATGCACGCATTTTGAGGGCAGAACGCGTTCCTTTTAAAATTTCATCACCATTCCAGCTCGATGCTTTGACAATGTTCATTAAGTAATGTACTCCATCACCACGGAAATTATTAACAAAAACACACGTTACGCGTGATTAATTACTGAAGAATGCCCTTAACGAATCACCGTGGCTAAAGTGCCTTGGTTTTATTAAAGTCATGCGAGACATCGGAAGCTTTTTCCAGTAGAATATTCGTAATGAAGTTGTATTTATTTATCAATGCAATGACGACATAAACGGTAATCTATCATGGATTCTCCGACGAAGTCTCTTTTGAAGGAAGTCTATAATTTAATCAATCAACTTAATAATTTAATACATGTAGGATCATGATTAAGAGACGTTATTTCCCTTTTTGTTTAGCAAATTATCTCACTCATTCGCTACAATATTCTTCCACCTCTTTTTATCCCCAAATAAATATGTGCCACATCTATGTATCGCTTCGCAATTGGGCTTTTATTTTTGCTTCTATTCAACATGAAGACGGTGAATAAAAACAACACTTATACCCTCACCAGTGTTGTTTTTATTCACCGTCTCAATGACGTCCTATCACAAAGTCACGCCTGAAGCAATTGATAGTTCTATTCAACATCTAATACGTCTAATTGAACTAGCTCTTCTTGAATATTTATAGATCACTTATCGTAAATATTTCTGTCATTAATTATTGATTAAAAGATGGAAACCTACGGCATTCTTGAAAGAGAGAATACAGACGGTCTCCGAAAGAAACTCTTACATCTATATTGCTCTTCTCAATTGGTTTAAGAACTAAATATTCTTTACTTTCTAAATTCATTATTATCTTCCATATATTTCAATCCTTGTATGAATCATATGCCTCTTCTTTCCTCTATTGCTCTATCCTTCTTCTGTCTCGGCCAGACTGTGATGCCTCTATGTCTGCCCTTACTCTCCTCTTTTCATCAATTTCCCGCCGATTTCTGTTTGCTCGTCGAATTAATTCTTAATTAGTCTATTTATTTTCATCCGTTACTTTTCTATTGCTATTTATAATCTCTTCTCTACCTTTGCAGTCCACGCTTTAAGGCCCTACCCAAGAACCTCCCATGCACAGGCGTTAATTATCCGCTTCTTGTCTTGTACTGCTTGTAGCTTGTACTGTTATCCAAATTTATTTCTCTTTACTGCTGTAAAAAGTTATTTTGATATACCACTATCGCGTGGAAAATGGTGTACAATGGTTTTATATCTGAGGTTTCTATTTCTGGTTATCTTCTTCTTAAAATGTCACATTTTTCTATGCATCCAAGTGTGCCCATTCTTATTTTTAACTGCAAGTTTGTACCCTTTTTCGGGGAATTTTTCGGCTTTATTTTTATAATGCGCGCATTGTAAAGATCCGCAAAGGCAGTTGAGTTGCATTGATACGAAGAAGAATTAAAGGAAAACGTTTGTGAATCAACGAAAGTGTTATTATAAAACCGTCAACTTAGAGTAGCGTAATTAATATATGTGTATTTGATACATCGTATGTTTTTTATTGATTCCAACGAATAGCAGGACCAGTGCGTGAAGCAATGCTCACCATCGTATTGCGTCGCGTTTAATTATCTCAATCAATGAGAATGTCAATTCAACTGATCGCCATCTGCAACACGCGATCCGCCATCTTGGATTACGCCTCGCCGCCGTTTTATTTCCCGTTTTATTTCGAAGAGGTCGTTCCTTTCGCTTTTAAACGCAGGTTCCATCTGAAAAAGCAGATTGCCAACGGTCCAAATCAATTAAAGCACTCGAGATTTAGTTTTGCTCTTTTTTTATTCATGCGGACGTATCTTGGATGTAAAATATGAATGGCGTTTGTGAATTATGTAGGCCTCCGGAAATAAAAAGATTAGTTTTTGTTTCCATTCCTCGTTTAAACGTCCACTTTGAAATTGCTCGACGTAAAAAGGACGCACGGAAGGAGCCTCGTGGAAGTATTATTCTGGAAATTGAGTTGAAAGGGCAGATAGAATGGCGGATTAGGGAAAAAAGCGTAATATATTGCTTTGAATTGGAGGCTCCCCTTAATGAAAACACAGTTGCCATCAAATTTTGGAATAAAGTAAAACTGTCCACTGTCCGTTGTACCCTCAATATAAAAGATATTCCTTCTCGTAATTTTTACTTTCCATGACGTGGATGAACCATCTATACCAAAATTGGAGAGCAATTTTTCATCGCAATGCTTCGTATTGGTTTTATTCGGCCGTATTTGAGGAGTGGACTAGCCCTCAAATAGTCCAACATTGAATTCGCACTTTGGAAAATGAGTTCTGATGGAACACTCTTCCTTTTGTTTAAACTAACTACACAAACGAAGATGAAAGATTAATTTCAATGTTTAGATTAGGAGCCCAATCTTTCCATGAATTAGAGAGTAGTTGTCCTCTTCTATCAAAGTCCATTTCGATACTTATTGTCTTTCCTCGGGAGGTGAAGTTACAAAATGAGTGACCTATTGCTTCGCTCCATCGCGAATCGTTTGCAAAAAGATTGAAATTTTCAAATTATTCTTATGCATTTTAATATACATCTTTAACTGAAGTAATTTAGCATCGTCCGAAGAAATGGGTAAGTCAAATATTGAGGGGAGAGAGTAAAGGTTGTAATTGAGGGTAGGATTCAGGGGGAAAAAAGGAGGGGAAGACAAAGACAAGATGTTGGATGATATAAGAGGCGTGGTTAACTATAATGAAAGAGATGTCGCTTAATAGGGATTTTTGAGTGTACATGAACTTGCCGAAAGGTAGAGAAGTCATTTTTATTATAATTTGTGTTTGATCATTGTCGAATCACTCTAAATAGCGGTGCATAATCTTATTGGTAAAGTATTAGGAATGTAGAGGTTCAATTCTGCTACTTTGGGGGACTTCATAGATCACTTTTGGAAGTTTTTGCTATACAGTGTTGATGATAACAGTTTAGTATATTCCTTTCGTAACGTTCTTGGTTTAATATCCCGGTTTCCTTAGGCAGCATAACTTAAGCCTTAACGGATTTTACGAACTTATTTTTTTTTCTGAATTCGCTTTGAATATTTTTAGCTAGTGCAACCTAGCTAATCTTCCATCTTCCGGAAATTGTTAACTGGAAATCCCAATATTACAACCAGCTGATTGTGATGGCGTAGAACGTACTTATGTCAGCGTAAAGGTCTTCTACAGACTAGGAAAAACTACGAAAGTACCTAATTCACTCAAGCCCACCTGAACGAGCTACTGCAGAGAACTGAATGCAGCGCTATAGCTTTAACTCTAACCGCGGCGATATTAAATCAGGACATCCTTTGGTCTCCTCCATTTGGAATGCGGAAGACTCCCCTCAAATGGCCAATGGATTAGACAATCCACCGCAAAAGGGTCTTTGTATGCCTCCGAAGATATTTCGCGCTGCTTTTGACCAAAACGCCCGTAATTACGCAGGCCATAAAGAGGACAAAACGGGTTCAAATTAATGGTGAATTTAATCGTTTTCTTCATCTTTGGGAACTCTAATGTTAACTTCTATATCACTGGAGCGATGGATTTAGGTCATATTAGATTCAATCACGCATCGCGTAACATGAAGGTATTTCGCATTATTTAATTATACTTCACATACAGTAAAACGCCAATTTAAAGTGAAGTTATGACATGAGCAATAGACGGATGCATTAGACCATTCCCTAATCGGATTTTTCCGTTTAGGGAATGGGAATAGGGATTCGAACTCGGAACCTTGGCGTTGGAGCATTAATCACGTGAGCAAGCTATACAACCACTCCACCACCGCGGACGGTACATCTTTACAGATATTATAATTGTGTTCCCAAACCATTTTCAGTGAATAATAATGTTTCCATAAGTAAGTGAACGTTATATATTTTGTTTGGAAGATGTAATAGGAGAAGGACGGAGATTTCGCGAAGGAAGAATGCTCTGAATGGAGAGGAAGACCGAGCGAAAGATGGTTTAGTACCACCAGTGGGATACCAAAGGAAAGGACGTGGAATTAAAGGAGAGTGGATGTATTAAAATATGGAGCGACAGATCCATGCGTAGGATGGATCCAGAGAGGAGATCGCATGAGTGATCCGAAAGTTTATTTATGAATGTGTAATTGTCTTTTCGAAATCTCTCTCATCCGTGTTCGATCGCTCCCTCAAGTCCTCATCAACGGCGCATTTTCCTCAGAAACTTTCCTCTCTCACCGCCTTTCTCTGCTCATCCAAAGCAATCATTTTATCGATCATTCTCTCATTAATGCTGAATCATTGATTGATGCACCTTTACAACTCAAAATCGCTTCATTGCGACCAGCTGATTGTGCCGCCATTTGGGGTAAACATTTAGCAGCGTATATTTACTCAGATGAAAATGTTCAAAATGTATCTTTTTTACATCTTCCTCGCCCTTGGCTGTGATGAGCTTCGGAGGTATGAATATTATTGAAGAAAGAGCTTAATTTATATATAATGTGTTATTCATATACTCGCTCTTCTGCATCATGTTGGAATTTCAGCATTCTGGCACCGTGGCTGAAGCACGGCCACGCTCTCCGTCTTTGCATTTCCCCTTCAGCTAATTCCGGCGCTAATAGTGGAGGGGTTGAGGTTCAAAGAGGGCTTTGGGGTGAATACCTTAAACCCAATTTTCCCTTATTCAGACATAATCAGTTTCAAACATTTGAGTTTTCTTATAGAGCTTGATTTTTCTATTTTCTGTCAATAGCATATTGTAGGTGTAACAGCGTTTCTCAATCCGATAAACCATTTTCCTTCCGATCTCTAGAGATTTTCTCTTTCGACACTAATTAAAACTTTTATTTGGTAAATTTTCGATGTATCGATCCAGCTGTCCTCGCGTGGAATTCTGGGAAGGCTCCGTAACGGAGGGGATCGGAGTGACAGGTTGAAGCCATTAACTTCTGCAGAGAAATTAATTCACACTTAAAGTTGTCTCGAACACAAACAAAAAGTTAGCGGAGAGAATGAACTTGGAGGATGTTTTCAGAATCCAATTCTAGCTGGTGCTCGGGCGTCTCTCGAAAAAAAGGCGAAGCGGATTACGACAAATAGAGTTTCTATTAAGATAGATGAGAGCCAAATTGCATATTAGATTACCATCTCATCCTCTTCTTGAGCTGAGAACATTTTTAGGGATCTCCTCAAGATCCTCTGGAATCAGGACGAAATTACTTCAAGGGGCTCTTCAAAAGTAGGACGGTTTATTTAATTCTCTATCGAGCACTAGTATGTACATATCTCGCTAAATTTTCTTCCGGGGTAAGCTCTATTAATGTCCTTATTTATTCAAAATATCCCTCAACACAGCCTCACAGACATCTTTCGTCTAAGACACTTCAATACATTTCTTACCATTTTTATATATATATATATCTTATATATATATATATATATATACGAGTAAAATGTAGCTTGCATACTGCAAGCAGATCGGCAATACTAATTTCATATCGGCATCATATCGGGACGGTCTTTAAAAGAAAAAAAAAGGATTTAATTTTTTCTTAAAATTCGCTGAAATTTCATCGTCTGGCATCGAACCCGGGTCTTACTGGTAAACCTAGTATGAAACACAATAGAAGATCACCATCTCTAACTATGTGTGAAAATTCAAGCAGAAATATTGGCTATAACTGCCTCAAAAAACGTTCTAATTTTCACGAATGTTAATGCCTCTCGGGACTCGAACCAAGGACGATCGTGGAATTCTAAAATATGTTTCTGATAGATATTTATGATCTCTATCTATATGCCGAATTTCAAGTTTCTATTTTAGTGGGAAAGGTTTCAAAATAATTCCTAAAAATCGGATCAAATTCTGATTTCAGAGACACCTGGTGTCGAACCCAGGACGTATTGCAAGCTGTGAATGCAGAGTTTGATTTGTAAAGACTTACTCTTGTATCAAGCAAAGTTTGAAGTTGATAGCATGTCGGAAAGTACATAAATTTTGTTTCCGTTGTCTCCGTAAGAAATGCATTGAGAAGTGCAAATGGCCCTCTGGGATCGAACCAAGGACCATCAGCGAACATGTAAAATTTGATTATGAAGTATATTCATGATATCTATATACGTGCCGAGTTTCGAATATCCATGTTATCGGGAAAGGATCCAAAAAAAATCTTCAAAATCGCCGTAATGCATTTTAAACGGCCGATTTTTGCCCCGACCAAGCATCGAACCATGGACTACATTCTAAGATGTTTTTCTGATTTTCGTTGGATACGCACGGCTTCTAGCGATCCCTCGAGTTTCAACTCTTTCTCTCCCCGGGAAGTACCTCAAAAAAATTTTCGAAAATCCCCGCCATGTATTCTTATGGAAAAAATCGCGACTTTGGGGCCCTCTGGAATCGAACCCATGACCCTGAGGATCAAAATCGCAATTTTTCTGGCGGTTACACGTTATGGCCAATACGTCGTTAAAATTTCAAGTCAATCACGCTGGTGGTTTAGGCTGTGAATTAGTATCCTATCTATCTATCTATCTATATAGGTATATACATGAATGAATCCGGAGAAGCATCTATCTATTATACGAGTAAAATGTTGCTTGCATACTGCAAGCAGATCGACAACACTATTTTCATGTCGGCATCATATCGGGACGGCCATCAAAAGAAAAAAATGGATTGAAATTTTTCTTAAAATTCGCTGAAATTCAATCGTCTGGCATCGAACCAGGGTCCTTACTGTGAACTTATAATGCTACACTATAGAACATAACCATCTCTAACTAAGTGTGAATATTTAAGCAGAAATATAGGCTACAATTGCCTCAAAAGACGTTCTAATTTTCACGAATTTAAATGGCTCTCTTGATTCGAACCAAGGACAATCTTGGAAATCTAAAAATTGTTTCTGAAAGTTATTTATAATTTCTATCTATATGCCGAATTTGAAGTTTCTATATTATTGTGAAAGGTTTCAAAATAATTCCTAAAAATCGGATCAACTTCTGATTGCAGAGACACCTGGTGTCGAACCCAGGACACATTGATAGCTATGATAGCATAGTTTGATTTGTTAAGACTGGTTCTTCTATCATGCTAAGTTTTAAGTCGATAGCATGCCGGGAAGTACCTTAAACTTGTTTCCGTTATCTCCATAAGAAATGCATTGAGGAATGTAAATGGCCCTCTGGGATCGAACCAAGGAACATCAGGGAAAACATAAAAATTGATTATGAAATATATTTATGATATCTAACTCCATACCGAATTTCAATGTTCCATGCCATCGGGAAAGGGTCCAAAAAAAATCTTAAAAATCGCCACCATGCAATTTAAACGGCAGATTTATGCATCGACCTAGCATCGAACCCAGGTTATTTTCCGTAAAACTCATTTATGTTTTCGATAGACCATGACCATATATAAAGGCTCCTTGAGTTTTAAGTCCCTACCTATCCGGCAAGTATTTTTTTTTAATTCCCGAAAATCAAAGCAATGCATTTAAACGGGAAAAATTGGGACTTTGGGGCCCTCTGGAATCGAACCCATGACACTGAGGATCAAAATCGCAATTTTTCTGGTGGTTACACGTTATGGCCAATACGCCGTAAAAATTTCAGCTCAATCACTCTTGTGGTTTAGGCTGTGAGTTTGTATCCTCTCTATATATATATATATATATATGGATACATGAATGAATCCGGAGAAGCATCTATATATAATAGATATAGATGCTTCTCCGGATTCATTCATGTATCTATTATATATAGATGCTTCTCCGGATTCATTCATGTATATACCTATATAGATAGATAGATAGATAGGATACTAATTCACAGCCTAAACCACCAGCGTGATTGACTTGAAATTTTTACGACGCATTGGCCATAACGTGTAACCGCCAGAAAAATTGCGATTTCGATCCTCAGGGTCATGGGGTCGATTCCAGAGGGCCCCAAAGTCGCGATTTTCTCCATAAGAATACATGGTGGGGATTTTCGAAAATTTTTTTGCGGTACTTCCCGGGGAGAGAAACAGTTGAAACACGAGGGATCGCTAGAAGCCGTGCGTATCCAACGAAAATCAGAAAAAGATCTTAGAATATAGTCCATGGTTCGATGCTTGGTCGGGGCAAAAATCGGCCGTTTAAAATGCATTGTGGCGAATTTGAGTATTTTTTTTGGATCCTTTCCCGATAACATGGATACTTGAAACTCGGCACGTGGATATATATGTTGAATATATTTCATAATTAAATTTTACATGTTCGCTGATGGTCCTTGGTTCGATCCCAGAGGGCCATTTGCACTTCTCAATGCATTTCTTACGGAGACAACGGAAACAAAATTTAGGTACTTTCCGACATGCTATCAACTTCAAACTTTGCTTGATACAAGAGTAAGTCTTTACAAATCAAACTCTGCATTCACAGCTTGCAATACGTCCTGGGTTCGACACCAGGTGTCTCTGAAATCAGAATTTGATCCGATTTTTAGGAATTATTTTGAAACCTTTCCCACTAAAATAGAAACTTGAAATTCGGCATACAGATAGAGATCATAAATATCTATCAGAAACATATTTTAGAATTCCACGATCGTCCTTGGTTCGAGTCCCGAGAGGCATTAAAATTCGTGAAAATTAGAACGTTTTTTGAGGCAGTTATAGCCAATATTTCTGCTTGAATTTTCACACATAGTTAGAGATGGTGATCTTCTATTGTGTTTCATACTAGGTTTACCAGTAAGACCCGGGTTCGATGCCAGACGATGAAATTTCAGCGAATTTTAAGAAAAAATTAAATCCTTTTTTTTACTTTCTCCATATACGAAGTATAGAGAAAGTATTGTTTTCATGAAAAAATTCGACTTCGAGATTTCAACGGAAATACATGTTTTGGGGTCCCTAGAACACGTTTTGACTATTTTCGGAATGATGTCTGTGTGTATGTGTGTGTGTGTGTGTGTGTGTGTGTGTGTGTGTGTGTGTGTGTCTGTATGTGTGTGTGTGTTAGTGGGCGCTCTATCGTAAAAACTATTGGTCGTATTAATACCAAACATCGTATATAGTACTGTGGTGTGTGCTGTCAGAGTTGATTAGTTTTTGGAGTAAATCGGTCAACCGGAAGTCGAGCTTTATTCAATAAAGCTCATTTCCGGTTTTCAAAATATCTCCATAAATATGATATATACGTATATTGTATTACTTATAAAAGTTTTATATAATGTAATTTACTATAACTTTTGTATTTAACATATTTTTGTATCACCGGTTGATTAGGAGTTATTCGTGAAATACCGATGAACCGGAAGTAGCCGTTATGTACTTTGTGGGCGCTCTAACTTAAAAACGATGCATTATATCAACACCAAATTTCATATATAGTACTTTATTTAGTTTCTTAAGAGTTGATTAGTTTTTGGAGTAAATCCGTTTACCGGAAGTCGAGCTGTATTCTTCAAAGCTCATTTCCGGTTTTCAAAATATCTCCATAAATATGATATTTAGGTATATACTATTATTTATAAAAGTTTTAGAAAATAAAATTTCCTATAACTTTTGGTTGAAAGATATTTTTGTATCACTGATTGTGTAGGAGTTATTCCTGAAATACTGATAAACCGGAAGTTGCTGATTATGTACTTTGTGGGCGCTCTGGGCTCTATGGGCAAAATGCCAATTTCATCGTTTTTATCGATCATGTCCCGTAAAACATTATTATTTATGTTTTGGCATCAAAGATAATAATATATATATATTAATCACTCATATTCCAAGTTTAGATGGAATATAGAGTTCGAAATTACTGCGGTAGATAAATATTTACATCTTATATATATGGAGAAAGTCATGTGCTGGCCACATCAGATTTTTTCTTTTAAAGACCGTCCCGATATGATGCCGATATGAAATTAGTATTGCCGATCTGCTTGCAGTATGCAAGCTACATTTTACTCGTATACCTATATAGATAGATAGATAGATAGGATACTAATTCACAGCCTAAACCACAAGCGTGATTGACTTGAAATTTTTACGACGTATTGGCCATAACGTGTAACCGCCAGAAAAAATGTGATTTTGAACCTCGGTGCCATGGGTTTGATTCCAGAAGGCCCCAAAGTCGCGATTTTCCCCATAAGAATACATGGCGGGGATTTTCCAAAATTTTTTTGAGGCCCTTTCCGGAAAAGGAGAGAATTGAAATTCGAGGGACCGCTAGAAGCCGTGCATATCCTACGAAAATCAAAAAGACATCTTCGAATTTTGTCCATGGTTCGATGCTAGGTCGGTGCAAAAATCGGCCGTTTAAAATGCATTGCGGCATTTTTTAAGATTTTTTTTGGATCCTTTCCCGATAACATGGATATTCGAAACTCGGCACGTCGATAGATATCATGAATATATATCATAATCAAATTTTAGATGTTCGCTGATGGTCCTTGGTTCGATCCCAGAGGGCCATTTGCACTTCTCAATGCATTTCTTACGGAGATAACGGAAAGAAAATTAAGTTACTTCCCGGCATGCTATCGACATCAAACTTTGCATGATAGAAAAGCCAGTCGTTACAAATCAAACTTTGCATTCACAGCTTACAGTATCTCCTGGCTTCGACACCAGGTGTCTCTGCATTCAGAAATTGATCCGATTTTTAGGAATTATTTTCAAACCTTTCCCAACAATATAGAAACTTGAAATTTGGCATATAGATAGAGATCATAAATAACTTTTAGAAACATATTTTAGATTTCCAAGATCGTCCTTGGTTCGAATCCAGAGAGCCATTTACATTCGTGAAAATTAAAACGTCTTTTGAGGCAGTTGTAGCCAAATATTTCTGCTTGAATTTTCACACATAGTTAGAATCGGTGATCTTCTATTGTGCTGCATAGTAAATTCACCAGAGAGACCCGGGTTCATTGCCAGACGATGAAATTTCAGCGAATTTGAAGAAATATTTCAATCCTTTTTTTTTCTATTAAGGACCGACCCGATATGATGCCGATATAAAATTAGTGTTGTCGATCTGCTTGCAGTATGCAAGCTACATTTTACTCGTATATAATAGATATATAAATTGCTGTGAATTAGTATCCTATCTATCTATCTATCTATCTATATGAATGAATCCGGAGAAGCATCTATATATAATAGATATATATATATATATATATATATATATATATATATATATATATATATATATATATATATATATATATATATATATATATATATATATATATATATATCTATTATAGACTACATATTGGTAAACAGACTCTACACTGTAACTAACTGTGAAGTTTTGAATAATTTCAACACTGGAAGTGACCACAGAATTGTTAGATGCAGAATCAATATTAACCCCCGAATGGAACGAAAGAAGTTGGTTTCTTGCAAGAAGGAGGAGATAAAGATTGATAAACTATCAAATAACGAGAAAAAGTTTCAGCTGAAACTTAGAAATAGATTCTCAGCACTTCAGGAGGAAGAACTCGAAACCAAAGTTATGGAAATTGTAAAGAAAGCGGCAGAAGAAGTAGCAAGCATGCCAAGAAAACATAAGGATAAGAAATTTAGTGATAGAACCCGGAAAATGATGAAACGACGGAAGGAACTGAAGAATTTAAACACTCCAAGAGATAATATCGAATATGCCGAGCTTTGCAAAGCCATCAGAGTAGCAATCAAGGAAGACGTGAGGAATTTTAATGAAAAGATTGTGCAAGAGGCCATAGAAAATAACAAAAGCATAAAGAGGGCTAGAAGACTCCTAGCAATTGGTAAGAAACAGATTTTAGCCTTACAGAAAGGAGATGGCACCACAACATATAACAGACCAGCAATATTGAGGATTGTAGCAGAATACTTTGGCAACCTATACAAGAAGATAGGAAACGCCGAAGAGGAGAACCAAGATGAAAGCCAAAGCTCACAAAATCTTCTCTCAATCCTCCCAGAAGAAGTAATGGCGGCGATTAAGCAGATGAAGAATGGGAAAGCAGGAGGAGCAGATGGGGTGTTAGCGGAATATCTGAAAGCTGGTGGAACAGAGATTGCTAATGTTTTAGCACAATTATTCAGTAATTGTCTAAAACAAGGAATGATTCCCAAGGAATGGAACCACGCAAGGATTGCCCTTCTGCACAAGAAAGGAAGCAAAGAAGATTTGAAGAACTATCGCCCCATTAGCCTCCTTCCAGTTGTCTACAAAACATTCATGAGGATAATAGCGGAACGTCTTAAGATGACCCTGTCTTCAGCCCAGCCTAGAGAACAAGCGGGATTCCGGAAAGGCTTCAGCACTATGGACCACATCCACACATTACAGGAAATTATAAACAGAACGAATGAATACGAGATGCCACTCGTCCTTTGCTTTGTAGATTATGAACAGGCCTTCGACTCGGTAAGTACCTCCTCCACTCTGAAAGCTCTGAAGAATCAAGGGATAGATTCTGAGTACATCCGCCTCTTGCGCAGTGTCTACGAGAATGCCACAGCTTCTGTAATGCTTCATGAAGAGACCGATGAATTCAAGATTGAGAAGGGAGTTCGACAAGGTGACGGTCTGTCTCCCATCTTGTTCACAGCCATTTTAGAAGAAGTTTTTAAAACCCTTGATTGGGAAGAGAAGGGGTTAAGAGTAAATGGGGAGTACATCAGTCACCTCCGTTTTGCAGATGATATAGTTCTCTTTGCAGCTAACGCAGAAGATCTAACTTCAAGACTTGAAGAGCTAAACACAGCAGGACAGAAGATAGGACTCAGGATAAACCTAACAAAAACAAAGGTAATGTATAATTCTTTTACAGTGCAAGAGCCAGTCAAACTTCAAGGAAAACCTCTGGATGTTTGCTTGGAATACACATACCTGGGACAACTTGTAACAACAGGAGAGAAAAACAGGATTAATGAAGTAAACAGAAGAATGAAACTTGGCTGGAGCGCATTTGGAAGGAACTCACACATTCTGAAGTCAAGAATGCCAATGGTTTTGAAGAGGAAGGTCTTCAACCAATGCATTTTACCTGTCTTGACCTATGGAAGTGAAACTTGGGTGTTAAATGCTGCAATAACCCAGAGACTTCAGACAACGCAAAGGAGCATGGAGCGCTGCATGCTGGGAATCACAAGAAGAGACAGGAAACGAAACACTTGGGTGAGAATGATGACTGGAGTTACAGACATAATAGATAAGGTAAGATCACTGAAATGGAGGTGGGCCGGCCATATTGCAAGAAGAAACGACAACCGTTGGACATCTGCAGTTCTCAACTGGATACCAAGAGATGTGAAGAGACCAAGAAGACGACCTATGGACAGGTGGAACAGAGACATCATCAAGTACTTAGGTGTAACGTGGCAACGAGAAGCTCAGGACAGAGAAAATTGGAAAGTACTTGGGGAGGCCTACATCCGACGTCGGATTGAAAATGGCTGATGATGATGATGATATCTATTATATATAGATGCTTCTCCGGATTCATTCATGTATATACCTATATAGATAGATAGATAGATAGGATACTAATTCACAGCCTAAACCACCAGCGTGATTGACTTGAAAATTTTACGACGTATTGGCCATAACGTGTAACCGCCAGAAAAATTGCGATTTTGATCCTCTGGGTCATGGGTTCGATTCCAGAGGGCCCCAAAGTCGCGATTTTCTCCATAAGAATACATGGCGGGGATTTTCGAAAATTTTTTTGAGGTACTTCCCGGGGAGAGAAAGAGTTGAAACTCGAGGGATCGCTAGAAGCCGTGCGTATCCAACGAAAATCAGAAAAACATCTTAGAATATAGTCCATGGTTCGATGCTTGGTCGGGGCAAAAATCGGCCGTTTAAAATGCATTACGGCGATTTTGAAGATTTTTTTTGGATCCTTTCCCGATAACATGGATATTCGAAACTCGGCACGTGGATAGATATCATGAATAATCTTCATAATCAAATTTTACATGTTCGCTGACGGTCCTTGGTTCGATCCCAGAGGGCCATTTGCACTTCTCAATGCATTTCTTACGGAGACAACGGAAACAAAATTTAGGTACTTTCCGACATGCTATCAACTTCAAACTTTGCTTGATACAAGAGTAAGTCTTTACAAATCAAACTCTGCATTCACAGCTTGCAATACGTCCTGGGTTCGACACCAGGTGTCTCTGAAATCAGAATTTGATCCGATTTTTAGGAATTATTTTGAAACCTTTCCCACTAAAATAGAAACTTGAAATTCGGCATATAGATATAGATCATAAACATCTATCAGAAACATATTTTAGAATTCCACGATCGTCCTTGGTTCGAGTCCCGAGAGGCATTAACATTCGTGAAAATTAGAACGTTTTTTGAGGCAGTTATAGCCAATATTTCTGCTTGAATTTCCACACATAGTTAGAGATGGTGATCTTCTATTGTGTTTCATACTAGGTTTACCAGTAAGACCCGGGTTCGATGCCAGACGATGAAATTTCAGCGAATTTTAAGAAAAAATTAAATCCTATTTTTTCTTTTAAAGACCGTCCCGATATGATGCCGATATGAAATTAGTATTGCCGATCTGCTTGCAGTATGCAAGCTACATTTTACTCGTTATATATAGATGCTTCTCCGGATTCATTCATGTATATACCTATATAGATAGATAGATAGATAGGATACTAATTCACAGCCTAAACCACCAGCGTGATTGACTTGAAATTTTTACGACGTATTGGCCATAACGTGTAACCGCCAGAAAAATTGCGATTTTGATCCTCAGGGTCATGGGTTCGATTCCAGAGGGCCCCAAAGTCGCGATTTGCTCCATAAGAATACATGGCGGGGATTTACGAAAATTTTTTTGAGGTACTTCCCGGGGAGAGAAAGAGTTGAAACTCGAGGGGTCGCTAGAAGCCGTGCGTATCCATCGAAAATCAGAAAAACATCTTAGAATATTGTCCATGGTTCGATGCTTGGTCGGGGCATAAATCGGCCGTTTAAAATGCATTACGGCGATTTTGAAGATTTTTTTGGATACTTTCCCGATAACATGGATATTCGAAACTCGGCACGTCGATAGATATCATGAATATATATCATAATCAAATTTTAGATGTTCGCTGATGGTCCTTGGTTCGATCCCAGAGGGCCATTTGCACTTCTCAATGCATTTCTTACGGAGATAACGGAAAGAAAATTAAGTTACTTCCCGGCATGCTATCGACATCAAACTTTGCATGATAGAAAAGCCAGTCGTTACAAATCAAACTTTGCATTCACAGCTTACAGTATCTCCTGGCTTCGACACCAGGTGTCTCTGCATTCAGAAATTGATCCGATTTTTAGGAATTATTTTCAAACCTTTCCCAACAATATAGAAACTTGAAATTTGGCATATAGATAGAGATCATAAATAACTTTTAGAAACATATTTTAGATTTCCAAGATCGTCCTTGGTTCGAATCCAGAGAGCCATTTACATTCGTGAAAATTAAAACGTCTTTTGAGGCAGTTGTAGCCAAATATTTCTGCTTGAATTTTCACACATAGTTAGAATCGGTGATCTTCTATTGTGCTGCATAGTAAATTCACCAGAGAGACCCGGGTTCATTGCCAGACGATGAAATTTCAGCGAATTTGAAGAAATATTTCAATCCTTTTTTTTTCTATTAAGGACCGACCCGATATGATGCCGATATAAAATTAGTGTTGTCGATCTGCTTGCAGTATGCAAGCTACATTTTACTCGTATATAATAGATATATAAATTGCTGTGAATTAGTATCCTATCTATCTATCTATCTATCTATATGAATGAATCCGGAGAAGCATCTATATATAATAGATATATATCATCATCATCATCATCATCATCATCAGCCATTTTCAATCCGACGTCGGATGTAGGCCTCCCCAAGTACTTTCCAATTTTCTCTGTCCTGAGCTTCTCGTTGCCACGTTACACCTAAGTACTTGATGATGTCTCTGTTCCACCTGTCCATAGGTCGTCTTCTTGGTCTCTTCACATCTCTTGGTATCCAGTTGAGAACTGCAGATGTCCAACGGTTGTCGTTTCTTCTTGCAATATGGCCGGCCCACCTCCATTTCAGTGATCTTACCTTATCTATTATGTCTGTAACTCCAGTCATCATTCTCACCCAAGTGTTTCGTTTCCTGTCTCTTCTTGTGATTCCCAGCATGCAGCGCTCCATGCTCCTTTGTGTTGTCTGAAGTCTCTGGGTTGTTGCAGCATTTAACACCCAAGTTTCACTTCCATAGGTCAAGACAGGTAAAATGCATTGGTTGAAGACCTTCCTCTTCAAAACCATTGGCATTCCTGACTTCAGAATGTGTGAGTTCCTTCCAAATGCGCTCCAGCCAAGTTTCATTCTTCTGTTTACTTCATTAATCCTGTTTTTCTCTCCTGTTGTTACAAGTTGTCCCAGGTATGTGTATTCCAAGCAAACATCCAGAGGTTTTCCTTGAAGTTTGACTGGCTCTTGCACTGTAAAAGAATTATACATAACCTTTGTTTTTGTTAGGTTTATCCTGAGTCCTATCTTCTGTCCTGCTGTGTTTAGCTCTTCAAGTCTTGAAGTTAGATCTTCTGCGTTAGCTGCAAAGAGAACTATATCATCTGCAAAACGGAGGTGACTGATGTACTCCCCATTTACTCTTAACCCCTTCTCTCCCCAATCAAGGGTTTTAAAAACTTCTTCTAAAATGGCTGTGAACAAGATGGGAGATAGACCGTCACCTTGTCGAACTCCCTTCTCAATCTTGAATTCATCGGTCTCTTCATGAAGCATTACAGAAGCTGTGGCATTCTCGTAGACACTGCGCAAGAGGCGGATGTACTCAGAATCTATCCCTTGATTCTTCAGAGCTTTCAGAGTGGAGGAGGTACTTACCGAGTCGAAGGCCTGTTCATAATCTACAAAGCAAAGGACGAGTGGCATCTCGTATTCATTCGTTCTGTTTATAATTTCCTGTAATGTGTGGATGTGGTCCATAGTGCTGAAGCCTTTCCGGAATCCCGCTTGTTCTCGAGGCTGGGCTGAAGACAGGGTCATCTTAAGACGTTCCGCTATTATCCTCATGAATGTTTTGTAGACAACTGGAAGGAGGCTAATGGGGCGATAGTTCTTCAAATCTTCTTTGCTTCCTTTCTTGTGCAGAAGGGCAATCCTTGCGTGGTTCCATTCCTTGGGAATCATTCCTTGTTTTAGACAATTACTGAATAATTGTGCTAAAACATTAGCAATCTCTGTTCCACCAGCTTTCAGATATTCCGCCAGCACCCCATCTGCTCCTCCTGCTTTCCCATTCTTCATCTGCTTAATCGCCGCCATTACTTCTTCTGGGAGGATTGAGAGGAGATTTTGTGAGCTTTGGCTTTCATCTTGGTTCTCCTCTTCGGCGTTTCCTACCTTCTTGTATAGGTTGCCAAAGTATTCTGCTACAATCCTTAATATTGCTGGTCTGTTATATGTTGTGGTGCCATCTCCTTTCTGTAAGGCTAAAATCTGTTTCCTACCAATTGCTAGGCGTCTTCTAGCCCTCTTTATGCTTTTGTTATTTTCTATGGCCTCTTGCACAATCTTTTCATTGAAATTCCTCACGTCTTCCTTGATTGCTACTCTGATGGCTTTGCAAAGCTCGGCATATTCGATATTATCTCTTGGAGTGTTTAAATTCTTCATTTCCTTCCGTCGTTTCATCATTTTCCGGGTTCTATCACTAAATTTCTTATCCTTAGGTTTTCTT